>JAWNMK010000018.1:0-2400000 GCA_035044105.1 Drosophila nr. perissopoda 5 BK-2023a
AAACAAGTAAAAAACAATATTTTATAACCTTTCAGTAGGTTGATCAATATTAAATTAAATTGCTACATTAAAAAAAAAAAAAAAAGGACTGCCCTTTGGTATACAAACCCATATGTTTGCATATATTTGCCTAAAAATTTATGCCAGGCTCTGTCCCAAAACTTAAATAAAAAAATACCCATTTCAAAAATACAACCCTTGGGAGTGTATTTAAATATTCATGTCAAATTATGTTGAATATTTGCACAAAAAACGAATAAGCGCAGAAGCTGAATGACAAAGCAACTGAAACTGTCGGAGGGAGCATTCCATTACATTTGTGTCCTGTCACTTGCGACGCGTGTCCTTCAATCTATCTTGTGCACCATGTGCGGCACCCTAAGCCAGCCCCTTGATTGTTTGGCCTTTGGCTTTTGGCTGTCAGCTCTTGCAAGCGATTATATATTCATTTTAGTTTAATTATCACACATAAATTACGACTGGCAGTCGCCACAGTTGAACGCCCGGAATATTTCCCATTGCATTTGCATTCAGATTTAATGCCACATAATTTGCATTTATATTCAACTTTTTCTAATCATCAGAAATTGTTGTAACTTATGATATTGCTAATGTAGCATTGTATACGTTTCAGAAATTACAATTATTATTAAATATACGAAAAAAAGGATTAAAATAAATCGCTTTAACTCGTTAACACATTCAATAACCAAATAAATTCATTACTTCCAATACATGTAAAATATAGTGTTCGTTTTTGTTGTTCAGTCATATTTATTTAACTCATTTCTTGATGCATATTTAATCTGACATCATTTTTATATTCACTGTTTTTTTTCCTTTTTTGCATTTGTAATTTGAACTTAATGCAAATGGTATTCAGTGTTGATCCTATTAAAGCACATTTACTAATTAATAAGCAAGACACACGACGCCAAAAACAATCAAATTAATCGAGTATACAGTTTCAATACAATAATACTAATTACTAAGGGCAATAAAGTTTTCATTTGCTTGTATTAGTATTACAAATTGGCCCCATATATTTAAATATATTTCAACTGCGGAAATTAAATGTACTTTCTGTGTCTATGATTCGTAGAATCTTTTTCTCATTTAAAACTCAACTTAAAGGCAACCAAAAAATACATATATTGTGGTGCAACTTAATTGATTTGCTGTGCAGCTTTGTGCCAAGAATTTCATAACGTGCTTTAATAAAATTTAAGCATCGCTGGAACTCAAAATAACTTTGTAAGCACGTCAAGTTGGGCCTACGCATCGTATGAATAATATTTAATATCATTTACTTCAAACGCTTCACGCCGTAGCTTGGGGCTTCTCAATTGCTTTGTATGTAAAATCAACAGACTGCGTTAAATGACACGCACACACACACCACACACACACACCACACACACACGCACACACACTTCTTCTATGAGCCATTACCAACACGTACGATGAACGTCTGTTTTGAAATGTATATTTAATTACGCTTTATTCAATTACATATCAATTATTCATTTCAAGTATTATTTAATGCACTTGCCTCTTGCGTCAAATGAATATGATTTCAAATTTTAATTGCTGTGCTTAATCATAAACAATTCACCTATTGTTCTATTTATTTTTAAAATTATATTGATAACCGAATTTGAATGATTTATTGCTTTGCCAGCAAATAAGGAGATAAACTATCGTTACAATTTGCACTTATTTGTCGCACAGGTTGTAGCATACATTTTGGGGCACTGACAAATTCTTGCACACAGTTTGCCACATGACATAATCGGCAACGCAAAATACTTTCAATGAGCACTTCCTGTGCCCACACAACACACACACAGTGGCATACACGCGGGCTGTAGTCGACTTCCTTGTGAAGTTTACTTACTGTGTGCGAGTAGGCACGCTACCGTGCCAGCATGTGTGTGTACGTGTGTGTGTGTGTGTGTGCCGCTAATAGACGTCAGGAGCTTTGCCAAATTTTTAACAACATGCCACTGCACACATTTGTTTGCCGTCAAAGGACCTCATCGCTCGCTCAGCCTGCGCTGTGGCTGCAAAATGGCGCAAACCCCTTTCAGTTGTTGGAGAAACAAATACCGTGGCCATTAATTTAGTTTAGTCCTAATTAAATTGCATACGTTACCATACACACACACACCCACACAGATACTGGCTCATTTATAAGCAGCTGACAACACAAGCACGCCCCTTTGAAGGTCCTTGAGGGTCTCTTTTTGTTTGTTGCTTAAAATTCCATGCCATGCACACAGAAACTTCCTTTTTGGCCAAATGCAAGCCTTTTTTTTTTTGTTTTGCTCTGCTCTGCTTAGCGCTTTTCTGTGTGTATGTGTGTGTGTGTGTGTGAGTGTGACTGTGTGTTGGCATATTTGTTTTTCTTGTTTTTTGTTTTTGCTTTCTTTTTTAACTGGCAGGCTATATGTGCTGAGCCGCTTGCTCTCGTTGGTACAAGAGTTTTAAATATTTAATGAGACCGCCATTCATTGCATGTGGGTGTGTGTTTGTGTGTGTTAGAGAGTGAATTCTGTTCGTATTGACGTCTGCTTAAGTTGATTTTCCTTTGTATTATATATTTTGGTTTTTATTTGCTCGTCACAATTGTCATCTATCTTCAGATCTGAAGGCGGTGTCCGAAACTCAATTGTGCCACATGTGTGAAATTTTGTATGTTGCCTATAAAAGTTGTGAAGTTTGTTGACTGCATTTGGAAGTACAACTTTTTACATACGCTCACAGTTGTCGAAATTCCCATCCGCAACGGAAGTGTGTGCTTAAGCTGAGCTGCCTACGCAGATAGTTTAATACTTAAAAACTCATACATTATTTCTGCACTGCGAGTGACACATCAATTATTTTCAATTGTGTATTTTTAAGGGGCGCAGAATACACGCTGAATACAAATAACTTTATACTGCCTTTGGTTTAGAAACTGCATTATTTTGAAATTTATGTGTGCTTCCACGTCTGCAGCCAACTATTTTTTACAATTCATGTCTAGCAAAATAGCGAGAATTCCTGTGCCTGCCTGTCAATATAAATAAATCGTATACTAAATACATCCGCAAAAGCATTTTCTTTCGGTACAAAAGAAAACTACGTCAAAATGTTGTAAAAATGCAAACCCAAAGAAAAATGTAAAATATATATATATAATATACCCGTATAGTGAATAACATGGCAAACCTGCGCATCGAGATATGTCTGTCGACAGATGGGGGCGCATTATTTTTGTTTGCTGTCGCATTTTTGTTGCTTGTTTATTGTTGTGTTTATTTTTGTTGTTTTCGTGTGATGCGGAAGTTTTTAAATTGTGCAGCAAATTCATTCATTCATGAGCATTCTCATACACAAGCAAAATCGCCGTCGACATGGTTACAACTTCTGGGTTCGCAGCCAGAGTCAGCTGCAGAGTCCCCGATGCGGCGGCTTAGTTCAGCAGCCGTTGCTCCACTCTGCTACGGCTGCCACTGCTGCCACTTGACTTTTGGAGTCCCGGAGTGTACGCCCGTATGGGTGGGCCGGAGTCACGTCAGGGCAAGGCAGGCCAGCGCTGTCAAAGCAAACAAAGTCATTTGTTGTTGGGATAATATGGAACTGCTGTGCAATTTGTGGACTGGGTCTGGAAGTCAGTCGGGTCAAGAGCAATAACGCTGAATAATAAGAATCTGTTGGAGTGAAATATGCTTGTGTGTGTGACTGTGTGTGTGTGTGTGGGCGTGTGCAAGTGGGCGTGGCAGCCATTTATGTGCCTGAGCATGGCAAATGTAATTCTTCGCATAAGCACCTCGAATATGAGCAAAACTAAAATGACAAAAAGCATGTTTACATAATAAATTAAATTGGAATGTGAATGGGCATATTTAATATGCAAATATGTAGATTAAAATAATGCTCTTACAGTGCAATTACACACAAATTTTGTTAGATTTTATATTTAAATAGATATAATATATTTGAAAACAAGAATGAATGTTATTAGCTTTATATTTCAAAATGTACATTGATTAATACACTTCTAAAGAGAACAGAGCCCACCAGCTCACATTTAACTAAAATTATTTATAAGACATAAACACTGAGAACGGTATTATAGAAAGATGTCAGATGTTCATAATGATAAATTGTACTAGTAATTAGGTGTCAAACATTTTGTGATTGATGTAAAATTTGACGCTGCTTTTCACAAGAATATGTCTAAAAATGTTTAACATACATGCTGCTGGTTCATGTACCAGTCGCAGAAGGTCGCCGCAGTCGCTACTTGAACAGTTTGGGCTTAGTTGAAGTGAATACGTAAAGAATTCTCTTCGTACTTATTTATTTAGCAGGGCTTATATAAATAATTCTAAGGCAACTTAATCTTAACTATCAATGCTTATCAATGCGATTACAAAATGCAATATTTTAATTGTATCTTATTTAAGAGCCTGGAAGTAAGATTATCTGCTCTTGCCGAAATCGAACAATTGATATAGCTTGAAAAACAAAAAAAGTTATTCAGGAACTTGAAATATGATTTTTGCAGGCTCAATTGTACTTTTTTATTCTTTTTATCTAATATATTCCGCATCCCCAAGGAAGAGAGTCACAGCGTTCATTTTTCTACAAAAGCTTTATTTTATATTAGTTCAGTTCCTATTTAGAGATAATATGTCTAGGAGCATTACACTTATGCTCTGTTATCCTTTGGAGCTGAAGAGCCCTTGCAACTTTCGTGCTTGTTTTGAAGTCATTCACATTCCTATTCGGACTTCCTTTTGTGCTTAACTCATTTGCTCGCCTTGGGCTACTTTTGCCAACATTTTTGCACATTTTCCCTTTTTTTTTCTACGAGTACCTAACGTTGAACGTGTCCTGGGGCATCATTTATGCTGGCCCTCATCTCTTCTCCTTTGCGTTGCTCTTCTTGCGTTTTACCTTTTTTTTTAGCGCATTAATTTTTGAATAGTGCACATGCTACCCAAGAAAAAAGGAGCTCGCTTTGAAGTTTGAAGCTAATGCACTTTGTCCAATGCGTAAAGTGCGTGGATTATGTGGCAGGACTCACTTTCAGCACTTAATGCCAGTGCTACAGTGGCTTGTTGGAAAAGGCTTGGAACTGTCAGCAGTTTAGTTGGATTATTGTTGACTTCTTGCGATTTTAGTTGCCAAGTAGATTTGCTGTATTTAGCTGAAATTTAATTACTTCCGGGATGAATGTAAACAAACAGAAAAGATCTTAGAAATAAATAAATATTTAGAGTTCTGCGTCAACTTTATTTTGCATTTCGTTTATTTAAAACTACTTTGAGGCGCAATAAGCATTTATATTGATATTATTTTTACGAGTAACCCTATTTTGCGTTTGTTACAAGTTCGTTCAAACTGGCATTTACATATTTCACTTGAAAAGTTTCCTAAGTTAAGACACACTTTTTTCCTGATAATTTCAACTAACTTTTGACTCTTATTCTCATTTTCAGCAAATTTGCAAATCGATTCAGGTGAGTTAATGAACCATTCGAATTACGACAATAAGCGCTGCGTTCACGGAAATCGTTATCCCTTTAAGTCCCCCGTATTTAATTGTCTTAAATGCTGCGTTAATTCAAAGGCCTCCAGCCATTGGAATGGTCTCTAATTGGGGCATCACATTATTTGATTTTCGCATAAAACTTCAAAGGTCTGCCCCCTCCGCTGTCTGCAACACTCCGTTCCGACTGCGTAGTCAGCGCCCACTCTTCTGCCCATAACAAAAAAGTGAATGACTCATTTAGCGCTGACAATGCGAGTCTCTTTGATTTATGAGAAAAAGCAGACAGGGTTACGGGGGAGGGTGCGTTGTGTTGTTCTGCGTGCTAAACTCCAGGCGCCGACAGTTTGACATGCCGCATGCGGCAAAGTCGACCATCAAATTCAGCGTCAGCGTGTTCCAACAACGCTATGCAAATAGTAAGACAACACCGCAGAGAGCAACTCAAGCTGCTCACAACAAACATCATACATAGTCATTTGTGTGCTTTTGTTGTATTTGGCAACACAATTAGTTTGTGTGTTTAGACTACAGCTTGTCGCTTGTCGCTTGTTTGGGCAAATCTCCATTTATGTGAACAGCCGCTTTTCGTTGATGGCCTCGTTAATCAATGTCTGTCGTGTGTCGCATTTGCTTGCACTTCATAAGCATTGATTTTGCTTACCTCTCTTAATATTGGCATTTTGATTAACCTTAATTAGCGGCACATTGACATTCGTCCGCAAATGAGTGCCACATGCAACCGGTCAACCAGCCAACTAGACAACAATTTTTTGTTCGCCTTTCCACTCGCTTCCATGTCGTTGAAATGAGAGTGACATTTTGTGGCACACGTTTTCTGCTGACGATGGCTACTACAAGTTCCGTCCAGCCACTAGCCGCCTGCCACCTTCCTGCTCTCCCCAGTGGCAATTGCAATTTCAACTGCAGCCATCTCCTGCTGGTGTCAGTTGCAAATGAGTTTCTGTGCATTAGCCGATGGAAAATGCATTGAGCGAATCGTTTCAGTTATAGGCGACTTGCAAATACTCTTTTCACTGACTGCAGTCAAATTAAAAAATATTCTGCCTTGCAACTTATTATTGTTAATCATTAAATATTTCTACGCTCTAGTTAACATCTAAATATTATTTAATATTATTATTATTATTTTTTGCTTCATTTAATATAAATTAAAATTAACTTAAAATTTAATTGGATTGAATTCATTCTATGAACAAATAATTTTGCGGCTGACAAATGGCTGTTTCAGGATGTTAGATTGTGTTAAAACTATTTCCTTAAATATTAAATATATTAAAAATTAATATTAATAATTCTCTACCAAATAAGAAGAGAATATCTAGTCGGCTACGACAAGTGTGCGTGATGTGTGCTAAGTTAAAAGATGCTCAAGTTGGTATGCAAAACGAATTGCACTTCATTTGTCTCACTCTGATGCTGGCTTTGACTCCCAGTCAATCTGCTTCTGTGTGTGGCAGGTGCACATTAATTATGCTTAAGCGGGTTGATGCTCGGCTTTATGAGTATGTGTCATTATTTGCTCTGCTCTATTAACTTAACTTGCCAATGACAGTGACTGCGAAAAGTGTGTCGACCTCTGCCCACATGAGCGGCAGACTAGTTCGCATTCACTTGACATTGATCTCAATAAGTGCTAATTACTTGATTTCGGTTTTGCAGCTGGCCTTTCGTGGACTGCTCCCGGGCCAGTTAAAAAACAGATGCTGAGAATAAGTCGGAGTAAGAGTCGGAGTGAGTCAAAGACGTAGGCCTACACTCTCGTCCATTGGACTGGGAAGTTGTGCAAAACTTTCACGTAGCTCATTTGTCAATGCAAAAATATTTTTCGTTTTTGTCGTCATGCATTTGTTGTTTTTGTTGTTGTTATTGTTGTTGGTGTTGTTGTTGGTGTTGGTGTTGCTGTTGTTATTTGTGTGTTTGTTGCTATTGGTACGCTTGCAGCCTGTCACGTTTCCAGTTTGTTTTGTTTTATTTGCTTTCATCGGCTTCTCACATGGGAGTTTGGGATCGGGTTCGGTCTATGGTCTATGGTTTCAGCTGCTGTCGCTTTCTTGTTTTATTGTGTAAACTTTTTTGCTGCCAGCATTACGTTGTGTTTGCCAGTCAGCTTGAGGCCTGTCAATAAAGTTCTTGACACCTTTACTTCATTTGCTCAGATGTTCCTCGAGATGACTCTAACTTTGCTTTCTGATCGAGAGTTTTCCTTTTTTGTTATTTCTCTCTAAGCACACACTATGCAAATTTCTTTTTCCTGTCCTTTATTTTGTGTATTATATTTCATGTGTTAAGTGGCATAAAGCCAAATACTATATATTTATATGCAGACTGTTTATCGAGGTATCTTTATAGTCTTTGATATAAGCTGTTACGTATTATTTTTCATGTATGTTATACACCCATACATAAGTATTATTAAATAGCTGATGATAGTGGGTATACCCAATTGGCCTTTGCTGACTTTTCTCTTTACTATATATTAAGTATACGTCTGTCTATGCTGTCAGTGACCAAAATTAAGTGCTGACTGTGAAAATGACGCCCACATTTTTGCATAATATACGTTCATTTCTTATGGCCGCTAATATCTTCTAGATCTTCAACATAACGTTATTATCAACGTTCGGGTTAATTTATTCTTTTCATATTTACAATATTACTCACACATATTCGTATGAATTTTGAGCGTCAGTTCGAGATTATTCTCTGCTGTGTAATTAAAAAGATAATGGCCCGAAAGACGTCAAGGTGCTTGTCGCAACCTTGAAAGATCAAGAGTTCACACAGTCAAGACAAGGAAGCAACCAAGAAGCCAACAAACCAACAAACCAACCAACCAACCAACCGGTAAACCAAAAAAACAAAAAACAAACTAAAAATCCACAGCGAAAAGCAATTAACCGAAGAATCCAAACGAATGAAAAAGTCTGAAATAAATGGGCAGGTTAGCAGCTGAAACGCCAGAGATGGCACTGGCCAACTTTTGTTTGCACAATTAAATATTTGTATTGCTGCAAAAAGAAGAAGAAAAAAAACATTTAATGGAAATGAACAAAAAAAAAACATAACACAATAAAAATGAAAATATTCGCTGCAAAGGTCGTCTGTGCCGTCTTGTTTGCCTAACTATTTGCAATTAGTTGCAACAAATGAACGCCAATGATTTAACTATTGTTTGTGCCTTTTGTTCAGCCAGTAAGCACGTCTGCAACTTATGTAACATTTGCAAAGATTAAACAATATTTGCGACCTGTCATTAGCCATTTTATGTGACTGTTCGCATGCGAAACTATGCGACTAATCACGAACTACAATTAAATGGCAAACCAATGGTAAACCAATGGTTTTCTTTGCGACATTCGCTTATTTAAATGAATTCAGTCTTAAGTAGAGAAAGCTAGCAGTAATTACATAAATAAATACTAATAAATCTGTTAATAATTGTGCATAGTTGAGTATAAATTATTTAGATTGTTTATTGTATGGTGACTTCTTTTTATAATTTAAATATTTATCACTGGCTCCAAGTCAATGTGTTTCTTTTTGATTTAAGTCGGTAATTATGTTTAAATTAACTATTAAGTATACTTGCAAATTAATTATTTATTATTTTTATTAACCATAAATTAACGCTTACGTTCACGTCGTGTAGCTACTATAAATTTATTTCATTTAAATACTATTTACATTTTTTTATTGGAAGTTGTGATTACAAATGAGTTATCAAAAAAGCAATAATATTAATGGCAAATAGTTTGCTTAAATTAATATATGTATGTATACATTTATTCATAGATACAATTTACCGCCGTTTTGTTGTTTAGTTTGCCGCATGCCTGCATATCAAGGGGCATGTCCATCTGTCTGTCTGTCTGTCTGTCTGGGAATCCATACGCAGTATATTCGTATTGCTTGCATTTCTCATTCCCATCGCTTCGCTCTGAATGCTTTGATGGGTTGCCCCAACAACGTGCAGTTATTTGCTGCTAAATATCGTCTACCCCATCGTGATGTTACACTTCCCAAACACCACTAAGCCAAAAATCCGACTAAAAATAGCTGACGCTATCAAAATCAAAAATATATATAAATAAATATATAAACCAAGTCGAGCAAACAATAGTCAAATGTGTGAGCAGAAAATCAAAAGCATAGCATAACAAATGCATATAGAAAGATTTATAGTAATTGAAAATATTTGCAAGATGTTTTGTATTTCATGTGACATGCATAACAGCATTTCGGCACCCCAAAATGTATTATATGAAGGCAAATTGGACAAGAAACGAGAGCTATTTTAGACACGTAGATAATTGAATATAATTTATGCAAAACTACCGATTCATTTTATGGTAGCAGACTTCTTCACCTCACGACAAAACCCTCTATAATACCCTCTGTAAACTAGTGACGATTAAGTTATAATGTTTTTTTTTTTAGAGTTGCCAATTAAACGTCAATTAAAATATGACATATTTTCTAGGGCGAGATAAACGTTTAGGTGGAAATCGAATCGTTATTTCATGCAGCTAATCCATTAGACGCCTTTATGATCGTGCTTTTTGTTGTTTGTCGCTAATTGCAGTACATTTTTAACTTTCATACTTGAAATTGCCTTGCGGTAGGCATAGCAGCAGTTTGCAAACGAAAGGCAAATGAAAAAAGAAAAAAAAAAAAACGAGAATCAAGAATCGAAAACCTAAGAGAAGCCACCGAAAAACTTGTTTGCTGGAGCTGTATACACTTAAACCTCTTTTGTGGGCCAACGATCGGCGCCATTAATGACAGCCTTGTGGAGTGACCCCCGTCCATAGCATTCATTGTGGCCATACATAGCCTGGGCTATTTATAAGTATATTTGCTGGCCACGGTCACAGGCACTGGCAGAGGCACTGGCACTGGCACAGGGAGTATGAGTTTCCATTTAGGGCGTGCATTTTAAAAATACCTTGCAGTCGCATTATGTGCAACAAGCTGCTGTCCTGTGGTAATCGATGGCATTGCAACGCCTGTCACGCGCGAGAATTTCACCCGATAATGCAACATTTGTATGCTGCGCTTAATCTATCATTGCATCTAAATGTCGTAAACCACTATCTACAGCAGGCGATGCTACATTTTTGGCCTAAGTGGCCTTTTGCGTGTCGAAACGAGCGACTATCTGAACGATCTCTCATATCTTCTTTCACAAACTCTGTCTCCCTCTCTCTCTCTCTCTCTCTCTCTCTCTCCCTCCTTACATTTTTATCTCTTTCTATGAATAGATTCAACTCTTTTTAGTTGCATGGCCAAGTTGTACAACGTATCTGTGGGCCACACCGCCTTTTTGCTGTTAGCACACTTGACTGCACCTGATACCTCGTAGTATTTTAATATAAAGGGTGTCTCTCTTCGATGTTCAGCAATTTTACAACTTGCTTAAATAATGAATTGCTTGATTTGAAGAAATCTTGACTGTATATAAAGACTGTATAAATTTCAAGCAGTAATCATTAAATTCAGTTGATGATTTCTTGATTCAATCATGATTCTATCGTCATTTGGCCTTATATCTGCCAGGGCATCTCAAAGACGATCCTTCGCACAACTTGTCAAAAAGACTCATTGTCCAATGGTACATTTTGTGCTGTGCAATTCGCTACTTGCGACTGCAATGTGACAATTTCTGTGTTCGTTTCTTACTCATTAAAGTTTATACTTGTGTCACTTAAAGCGCATTTTGGTGCGCTTATCTACCGCCAACGTCTACTCACTCACAACTTGGCCAGACTTCGGCCCAGCGTCGCATCCTCGCACTCTTCCTGGGCTCCTCGTCTTTGAGTGCGCCAAGTCTTTAACTTGATTTTGATGTCGTTGGTTTGTCTGCTTGTCGGCTGGCAACGTGTTTGCATTTGTGGCCCAATAAATCAAATTGTTTGTATGAGAAGTAATGTTTAAATGTTGTACGGCTTTCGTTGTTGTTTTGGCGCTCTTCTACCTATCTTTAAGTACTTCTGGGAAATGCTTTTGGCATTAAAAAGTCTGTTGTGCAGGTGTTCAAGCAGGTTGGAATTGGTATTGTGTGTGTGTGTGTTTTTTTTTTTTTGAAAGTGAACCTTGATTATGAGCAGTAATGGGCATGTTGGGCTCTATGACTTGATGGTGGCTAATCGCCAAATACGGACATGTGAGCATATGGATATATATATTTGGATATCCTATAAGAACTCTGTTCACACGATCTTTTAAATTCGCTTCTGCATTAATTAAAAGTGACTGCTTTGAACCCTTGTTTTGTGGCTTTCAATTGACTGCCTTGTAAGTTTTTGATTAGCCCCACCCAAAGAATTTTTACAACTTGCAATTAAACATCAGTCTTGCTTCCACGTTGTATGCATACATACATATGTATACGTATGTGTGCGTATGTGTGCTGAGCCCCAACTATTTATGGCGCTAACATAACTCCACTCGTACTCGCAATTCAACATTGATGTACTTGAAGCCACAGCAACCACAACAACCACAACAACCACCACGAACAACAAAATTACATCAACCTTGGCTTTGCTTTTGGCTGTGGCCTTAGCAACAACTTTGGACTCTCTTTTGACATTGCGTGCTGCGCATGCGCATTGCGTTGAGGTTTTTTTTATTTTTATTTTATTTATTTATTTTGAACATCTTTGTTGTTGTTTGTTTTTTGTTGCCGCCGGCTGCTAATGTTGCCCACTTCAATTTGCCATATTTATTTGGCCTTTTGCGTGTACGTTTATTGAAAATAATGACTGAGGAACTGAGTAAATGATTATGTTGACTATTTACTGCCACCCCTTGACTATGCAGCTGCACTTTGCTTATTAATTTATTATCGTAATTATTTTCAATTGGCTAAATGAGTTTATCATTAGGTTAGTTTTTTTTTTTTTTGCATATGAAAACTTATATTGTCATCTGTTGTTGAAATTTTGTGACTCTGTTTAAAATAAAACAGAATCTATTTTATAAAAAGTTATAGACCTACATAAGTCTGCACTTTGCTTTGAAACAAAAGTTATTTATTCTTCATATTGTTTTTTTAAGCTAATAATAACTTCATCTTCAAATGTTTTTATTTATAAGCATAACAATATATTTATTTAATTTGTTGGTCAATTTTGTGCATTGAGCATATTTTTTTTTTTTTTTTTTGCAAATTGTTTATGATGTTTGTGAGCCTTGACGATTTATTGGGGTTTTCGGTTAATGACCACAATTAAGTAGGAAGCCTCCTCAACGACCTTGTGCTGATAAGCTGATGAACGGTTCGTTAATTGCTTATGCGCGTTAGAAACGTCGAATGACCATTTGTTTAAACATTTTCATTATGCAAATCAGCGTAACGATTTGCCGCATGATGCAATTGGAAAATCATTTAACTTTAGCTGCTTATGGCAAATAAATAACAACAATTGTCAGCCTCTGCCTGAAGCCGTTTATAGTCAACCATCAAACCATCAACTTGCAATGGCAATCACAGTTGGGCTCAATGCCTAATTGCAATGTTGTTTATTCTCCTCTGGTTCTGCCCAACCAGTTATGTGCCGGCTAAGCACAGGCGCTTCATTACCCTCTTGGAGTCTTGCCTCCCTGGAATCTTGCCTACTTCGTTAATTTATGCCTGTGTGTGGCAGGAGCATAAAACTAATTAAAAAGACTTTGCGAGTGTCTAATGAAAAGAATTAATCATTATTTAAAATTGATAAATTATTTTTGTATTTGTGTCTCGTGTACGCATCATAAATGAAAACCAAGAAGTTGAAAATGAGCCAATTAAGTAATATTTATTGTTTATTAAGAAAATGGCGCTTTTAACAGCAGTTTTTATGATGAATTATTATTATGTGAAAATCAATTCATTATTAATTACTAATAATAATTTAATTATAATAAAATTTTAGAAAATTGTAATACTGATATTTTTTAAAATAAATTTAAAATTGAAATCTATTTAAAATTATATCTTAAAAAAAAATGTATCAATTGGCGCATTATAGTTGAAATGATGTACGAAATATTCTTTGCATTATGTTTATTCTTTCCTTTATACGTCGTTGTCCACATTACTAATGTGTTTTTTATTTATAGATGTATTTTTCGCTCTTTGTTATATTTGTGTCTGACTAATTCAATCTATTTCCTGTTCGAGTTTTGTCTGTTCGCCGCTTTTCAATATTTAATCATTTTACTCTTGGCATAGAGGGATTTCATATGAATGAAAATGCTGACATTCCATCAGACCGCCCACGGCTTAACAAAAGGCAACCGCCCAAGTGAATAGATGCCTGGGTCGCGAACTGGTGCCATAAATCGGTGGTCTTATCATAAGCATTACAGCTCGCAGCTCCAGTTCGCTAGGGGAAATAGCCAAACACAATGGCAACTGATAAATGCCGAGAAACAGTGGCAGC
The DNA here is from genome assembly GCA_035044105.1 of Drosophila nr. perissopoda 5 BK-2023a. Lineage (NCBI taxonomy): Eukaryota > Metazoa > Arthropoda > Insecta > Diptera > Drosophilidae > Drosophila > Drosophila nr. perissopoda 5 BK-2023a. Next base: position 13,993 of record JAWNMK010000018.1, read on the forward strand.
AAAAACGACAGGAGAGTAAGGAGGCTTGGGGGATAGGGGGCGTTTGTTGTACTAATGCGCTGGCCTGTGAAATGAATGTTGTGAGAAAGAAATACTGTCAGACCGAACAAACACTCGAAAATACTCTCAGCTGCCACGAAGCGGCCAAGTCAAGAAGCCTGCTTCTGCTTCGACATCAGCATCAGCATCAGCATCTGCGGTTTATCATTGAATTTCATGTCGGGAAAAGGCGACGTGACGAGAACATCGAAATGTTTTCAACAAATTTCAATTTAGAAAATATCACAACTATCAAATTTCCTCTTACACGCCAGCATTTTGTTGTCTCGAATTTATTGCAACAAATGCATTGTTTACTTATGTAATTGCCACTTATGTAATTGCCATGCGGCCTGTTTCTAAGAGCGCTTTTTCTTCTTTCCGTCTTCTGATACATGTTTCAAGGTAAAGGCCAGTAAGGCCAGCAAGCCGCACAAAAGAAGTTGGCGCTGCTTAAGCCGACGACTAGCCACTCTCCTTGACCACAGTCTACCGTCTACAGTCTACAGTCTACAGTCTGATGCACACATGGATTAGATGACAGATTATTAAATGCCCATGAAATGAGCAGCCGTATTGGCGTTGCTTCCTACTTTTCTCCATAGCCTTATACCGGCTGGCTTAGCCATAGCCATAGTGGCTAAATGGTCGGTGCTTGGTTCTCTCAAGGTGTTGCCATAATGTCTTCATTTAATAATCGGGTGTTGGACTTACCCTGCCACGAGCGAAATGCTTTTGAGACACGCGTAAAGCTGCCTCTCTTAATAGGCGTTGCAATTGTCAGGTGCATGCAACTGATTAGCTGACGTCCAGTGCAAAGTTCAAGTTTATGTAGGATCGCTGCGTCCGATAATAATAAAAGCGCCTCAAGCAATTGCTATGCTCATTAAAAATACTTTAACATTTCGCGGGCACCTTACTGAAGAATTATACCATTTTCTGAGGAACTCGTTACTCTAGTTCCGACCACTTCGTGCACAGCACATACATATTAAGGCACACACATATGTTGTATGTACACTTCTCATAGCGAGCTTGAAATGAACTCGTTGCGAACTTCTACCCAAATTTATTATGGCTTTCCTTAATGACTTAATTTAGTCAACTCACTTTATGGCCATTAATTTGGCCATCTGCTTTAATTATACAATGAAACTGCTGCGAAGTAAAATATTGAAGTTTGAGAAGAATCTTTAAATTGAATTCTATTGAATCTGAATAAAAGTCATAAATGTACAGAAAATCGAAGTTTACTTGTTTGTGAAATGGCTTTTTTTTGTACATTTTTCAATTATTGAATTTTCGATACAATAATTCTGAGTGAAATCTAAATTTTGTTTTTAATATCTTAAGTCCTACTCGAAGCTTCTAATTACCTTTAACTTGATGTACTGTTAGTGTCTTCTAACCGCCAGCTATTTTGGGCAAATAAAATTACAATTCAAGTTATTTTATTAATGCAAATTCTTCTACGATGTTGAATGTGTGGTTGTTTAGCTGGTATTAGTGGAATTACGAATCGCTCAGCTTCAACGAAGGCGGCCCCTCCCTGCAATTTCGTAATGACCCAGGAGTATTTATTATAATGGCACACCCATTATTGGTCAACACACGCCAGTCTTTTCGTACACCCACACATTTGTTGCACAGTTGTTAATCGAATAGTTGGAGTGCTATGCTGCCAATTCCAAGTCCAGGAATAGTAGTTCTCTTCCGCATGGCGAACCGCAAGCAACGACGTCGCTTGTAAATTGACTTTCTTGCAGTCATGGGAAGTGTCTGAAACACGAAAAAAAAAAACTTAAAATAGAAAAGAATCACAATGTTTGTGAAACTGATCGAAGTGGCAATTTTTCTCGCCGCAATTCTTCTGCAATTCTTGCAATAGAAGTGGCAACTAGATGCCACTTATTGCCAACAATCTTTACATTCTCTTGATGAGTCTCACGCATCGTCTGTCCGTTGGTATGCTGATTGTAGAGCTTGTGGATGAGATCTGTGATATTAGAGCTGCCATCATTGGAGTTGGCTATGATTTGCACTATTACACTTAACGGAAAATGCTTCACTTGAGAGTTGAAACTGTGCAATTTCAGTGGAACTGTTAAATTATGTGTTCGTTTATCTGTTTATTCTTATATACGACTTGCCGATAAAAGAGATTCAATGTGTTAATAAATTTGATTCAATGTGGAACTCATATCTTGTTCTGGCATCTGGTAAGATGTGTTGTAAGCAACTGACTATTACTTACGTTGCTTTCCATAAGGGTTACTTTACTTGAAATCAGCATACTCTCCGTGCTCATAAGGGTTTAGATTAATATGAATATGAATATGATCCATATATATATAAATATGACAAAGCGAACTCATTCTCGATCATGAAGGAAGAATATGTTATTATAAATGAAATCGAAGTGAGCATTTTGGCATTTAAAACACTTTGCATTAACTTATTATTGGAAAAGCCTATAATGCGATTCGTTTACATTTCATTACACTTAAGTGAATATAATCCACAAAACAGACGCATTCAAACAAATATTTATAGACATATTTGTACAGCTCAGCAGCAGGCAGCGGCTGTGCCTCCTTGGCCTTCTACTTCATTGGTTCGTTCTTGTATTTGAAATACTCATAGCTTGCCCGTATTATCTTTTCGCTGAGTTGGGCAGAAAGTTACACTTACACTGGGCTCCTTGCTGATAGGATTATCAGCGCACACAAGCAAGCACACATTGTGGCAACAGAAACCAGAACGAGATACGTGAAGCAAGAGAAAAATAAAAATTGGAGGCAGCAAACCACAAATATCATAAGGATGAACAATGTGCACTAAATATTATACAAATGTTGTACAATGCTTGAACTCGAGAATGTTTTGCCTAGCATTTGTTGTGTTTTGTATTTAGTTTCACTGTGTATTGATATATTTTCCTTTCTGCCCAAACAAATGCCTGAAAGGATTAAATGCGAATTTGTAAGCTGTGTGCTGCTTGTTTATGATTGTATTCACTGCTCGTATTTGTAGTAAATATTGTGGGGATATTGTTATTAATGGTGCTCATAAAAAAGGAGTAAATATAAATAGAAGTAAAAAATTCCGGATATCATGCTGGTTACAGACCTCTAAATTAATCAACCTAAAGAATTGTATTTAAAAGGAATGTAATAAATCATAAGTATTTCGATATCGAGAAATATTATTGCCTATTATTTTAAAACGAGAGAGATGAGAATTTCACATCAAGAAATTGTGGTTAAATGTTTTTTCTGCACTGAGGCACTTAACTTAAGCGAAAACTTTAAAAGCCAAACATTTGGTATGCAACTGTCTTCCATAAGTTCTCTTCAGCACATATAAGTAGCAGTATTCAAAAGTTTTTCAAGCAACTGGAGTTTGTATTGCATTTTATGTATAATTAAAATTGGGAAACTTCTTTAAATAGAGAACGGCGTCTGTTTGCAAGAACTTCACTGCTTGCAACACACACTACCAATTCAGAGTGCTCAGAATGTTGGCGTACCGCAGAATACTAATAAACTTTTCATTTATTCATCATTCTTAAATTGGATGTTTTCATTACATTCAATCCAAGTAGCCACCACTGAAAAGCGTCTGTTCTGACCAACAAGTGCTATTGAATTGGGTCGTTAAGCGAAATGCTCCGAAATTCAGCTTTCATCTTAATCTCCTGCTTGTCATGAGCCAAGTATTCGGGCCAAGTGCAGTTGGTCGAATGCGAAATGTGAGGGAAATGAAGGCAGTTCGCAAACAGTGAAATTTTGAACGCATTTTGCACGTGTTTTTGGCATTTTCCTTTTGGCATAAATAAATAAATATATGACTGTTGGCATACAGTGCTGCGTGTGTGTTTTCTGCCCGTGCTTGTGTGTTAGAGACGTTTTGAGTGCTTATTGCTGTTAACTTTTAGCGCTTGTCTTTTGTTGCCTACTTGAAGGCGTCTCCCCTCTTCCCGCACTCACATGCGTTCCACGTGCCGAGCTCCATACTCCTCTCCATATTTATCTTTTTGACTCCTCAGCAATTCGTGTCTGCCGCTCAATTTACCTCTCATATTATATTCACATTGCGTGTGCGTACCTGAAATTGTTTTCAGCACTTTAAGAAAGTATTTGGTTGAATGTGAGATAAGTCTCATTTAATGTCGATTGTTCAAGTTGTTGAATAAGCACAGTTTCTGCTTAAATTCGAAAGTGATATCGTTACAAGCAAACTGAATAAATTTTAATTTGAATATTTAAGTGTTTTTAAATTACATGAGCTTACACATAAAAATTGAATAATAATTAAACTTTCAAAACTTGATGAGGCTGAGATCTAACGGAGATCCTTAATAACCGATAATGTGTAAATGATTGTAGATATCAAAGTACTACAAGAGCAGAATATCACTTTGATCATCAATACAATACCAATTAATTTTAATTTTCTGCATTTTTCCGCATGTAACTAATAAATTGTTGCACTTTTCTTGACTATTTCCAGGTATGTGGCCAAGACCTTGACCAACGACGCCTTTGTAATTGGTTACTCGACATCTAAGTCAACACACGCGCGACCAATTTTCATTAGGCTGGAGTGTAACTCGGTTTCGTATGTATGTATATGGCAATTGTGTATATTATGTATTCGTGTTGACAATGCAAATGCATTCAGTTGTCGATTGCGTCATTTGAAATGTGCCCAAAGAGCTAACCAATCAATTAATGGCCAAATCACATAATGCATGTAAACGATAATGAAAATGATATTTGCCAGGGCAGCACGCAAAACAACAAGAACAACAGCAGACACTGAACAACAACGGCATCATTGCTACAGAGGCAGAAACATTCCGCAGTCCCACGAGGGAAAGCGCCACAAAAAAACGAGCGTTAATTAATGAAATTAAGCTTGCAAATTGCGACTGATTGTCTGTGTGTGCCAGTGTGTGTGTGCGAGTGTGTGTGTGTGTCTGACAATATTGAGTGTACGCACAACGGTGTGAATGAACATCAGCATGTATTAGTAACAGTGCCTGACGAACAGTGCTTCCACATAATGCTCTGCACTTCGGTTTGTGCCAGCACAAGATAATCGATTATAATCGCACCTCTCCCCCAGGCACCTTAAGGGGGCGTGACGGGCGTTGTCACTATGCTGACATGTTGGCCGTGTCAGTTCCGTGCCTTCGACGAATGTCGCTCATTATTCGCCTTAATGTCGTTGTCTGGTTTCCCTTTTGCTGCCCAAATTATGAGGTATGCCTAGAGTTGTTTTTGGATTGGTGCAGAGCTAAGTTGAAATTGTTCGATGCTTTAATTAGCATTCCACTGAGAGTGTGAATGCCATTCCATGAATTATCCAAAATGTTACTGCTCTTGTTCGCAGGGTGCTCCTGAATTTAATTTAAGCAAAAAAAAAAAGAAAAAAAGAATTAAATTCCACCTATATAATAGTATCTATACTCCTTCATCGTTGGGCTTTCCCTTTTTCTTTGCGATGGGTGCTGTGCAAATTTATTGGTTTTCGCGGGCATTACTTCATTTTGTTGGTTTGCGCTGCTGGGCTTAGATCGCGTGTTACAATCGCCTGTAAATAGGCAGCAAACGCTGAAAAAAAGGAAAGGAGAACCACAAATATAAAAGAATAGAATTAAAGCTGTCTGCCTTGTTTTGGGCCTGGGGACTGGGAATAAACTAGACACCTACGCTCAGACGTGGCGTGTTTGTTTGCTTTACGCTTTTGCCCGTTGGCGTGTGTCGTGTTCTGCTATTTTCATTATTATTATTCTCTTTTTTTTCTTTTTCTTTTGCTTCATTAGTGCCAATGCACCCGGCGAGAATCGAGAAATGAAAATCGCGAATGAAGAATCGCTGGCCGACTGTCGCCTAATGCCCCAACGCTCTAAATGTGTGCTATGCCCCGTATGAGGTCAAAAACAATCGATTTTCATTTCATTTTCCTTTTGTGTGACTTTTTCTTTTCTGTGGCCCCCTTGTGTTTTTGGCTCACGTGCTACTAGAAAGTATTAAATGTGTGCAGTTATGAAAACATTGCGAGCGCTTTAAAAATTCTGCTTGTCACATGCTGCGTATGAGTAATGGCCTAGCTTTCAGCTCAGTCCCTCTTGGATTTTGTAATCATTTGTTGTAATTAGTTTTGGCTGAATTTGACAGCTTTGGGACATACCTTTTGATACACACAGGTATACGCTGAATCCTTAATTTGTAACACAAAATTTACCTACTTTTTTTACATACTTGTTACATTATGGAAAATATAATTAAGCCAACATAAAAGAAGACGCAGACATTTTTTAACTACAGCAAATCAAGATAAAACGTATAAATTAAAAGATTCCCCAGCCTCTTCCTTTACGTGCGAGTCACAACTTGAGGAGACTAAACCTACAACAATATTTATTTATAACAACAAACTTTGTCAATTTTTTAAGGCCATGAGTTACAAGTTGCTATGCTTTATTTTATGCAAACGCAATATCACAATCACATGCTCAATATATAAAAAATCTATATAATATATATATAGTCTATGTGCGACTATGTCAATATGGGCAGGCAGCTTAATTTAATGTTTCCGTGACCAATGTAATTATTTTTGTGGTCATAATAATTGCCGTATTGTGTTTGAGTTGCTTATAAGTATATAAATTTTTATCTGCAGTACTACGGACTGTGTATCTGATATATATCTATATATATACTCTATATACAACATACATGCTTTCGTGACATGTATCTTATGAATTTATGACTAATAAATGTCATATAAATAAAAGTTGATTTTGTCTAACCAGGAAGGATTTATTAGATTATCCATATAAATATTTATTTCTGTTATACTTTGACCTTTCTGGGGTTAGTTACAAAATGACAATATAAAAGTGTTTTTTTTTTTGTGTAAACACAAGTTTATGTGTTGTACAAGTTATGTAAATTGTAGTTACTTCTCCTGTTCGTATTCTTGCTTTTTGTGTCTGCTTATTTTTGGTATCCTTTAAAGTTGCGTGTTTACTGGAAATGACCCACTTCCAGTTCGAATCAGATTTGCCTGCCTTTAAATAGTTTTGGTGGTCAGTTCTCAGCATAATTGATGTACGTCATTGGGCAATTCACGTACGCACTTTACCTCTCAATTACCCCAGTGAGTTAGCTGGTACGTTCGGTTGTTTTTTATCAGTCTGACGTTTGTATTGTTTCAAGTTTATAACTCAGTCCATTACACGTGTGCCAATAAATATTATATATTGCGTTCATATGTACAATACATTTATATTTGTGCTTGGACATTACTTGATAAAACTTTAGTATTGTTTTCCTATTGCTTTGTACACATGCAGAAATTGCTTATCGCACGCCATGCAGTATTTATCATCAATATCAACTTCCGACTAGTTTTTGTTGCGAAAAATTTAATCTTAATGATACACACACACTTTGGTAGACCCAAAAAAAAAAAAAAGATTAAGTTAAATTTGAATGTCAAATAAACTGTAAGGCGAATGGAAAATATAAAACTTATGACTCTGCATGGCTATCTCGAAGCGACTTTTATTAAAATTCATTCTTATCTTATCAAATTCTTTAAACGACGTTCTCGGCATTGTTGACCATAAAGCGGAATTCGATTAATTAACAACTGTTAAACGTTATAGGACGCCAATAATTTTGATTTATTAAAAAAAGTCGATGCTCTTTTGAGCATAAATACGTTAAATAATAGGACAAAAACTATTATTGTACATCATTATATGAAGTTAGTTCCTAATGTGTGTCTGTCCCTGGTCAAATCAAATGTTTATTTTGTTTTAATTTGCTTGCTGTGATACGGACTGCTTTATGACACTTTTAATGGCCTCACATAAATGCTAGAATTGCAATCATAATGAAAAATCAAACACTAGCCCCGGAGCAGAGTCAGCGGCTGTGAAGGCTTTTTGGAGATTAGCCGGCATTGAAGTAAGTTGTCGATTGGTTAACTTTGGTCAAGTGCCGTTAGATGGCATAAATGAAAACAGGCAAGCAGCAAACGGCAAACGGGAAACGGCAAAGCTGAAGGCGACTTTGCAGAGGATGGCATCGAATAAATAAAACTTTTATGATCCGGCATAAATCTTACGGGGCAGGCATGTCAGGCCACCTCAGTTGCGACGCCCTGGGGCCGCTCCCATTGGCGTGGCAGACCATTAAACAGTTGTAATTCATGTTGCTGCCATTTCCGTTGTCTAACCAAATGAACCAATATAAATTCAATATTTTATGAGTATATTTTCCGTCCAGATGGTTGAAAATATATGTATATATATATTGTTTTTTTTTTCTTCTTTTTTTTTCTTTACTTTTCTCACACAACACCAATATATACACAAGCGAACACTCACGTAATGGACATTCATTCATCAATTACCCGTTGGAAATGTGTCGCTCATTGTGTGTCTACAAGGTGGTCAGTAACACAGTGTGGCCAACACCGGGCCTATTTATAGAGCCATTAGACAACAACCAACATGCCAAAGTATCATCATTAATGGCACATAAGTCAGTCGGTATGTTTCTTTGCCGCTCGATTTGTGTCCATGTTGATATTTATTAATGTTCAATTATCGATAATTATCTGTTTATCTATTTATTATTGATCTTGCGGTCATTCTGTATGCTCTTGTTACATTTATTTACTATATGCACATTATTGCTAACCTATTTGGCGCGATTAGAATTCTGGTAACATTAGTCCGCTGACATAAAAGCAATTGCGTCTTTTAGATAGGATGTTCGCTAATTAAGCCAATACACAAGCGGATATGTCACGGCCTTGATAGTCCATATATGGTTTCAAAAAAACACTATAACGTATTGAACACACTTTTAATTGAAAGACTGTTAAAATGACCAAATGATATAGTTTGAGATAATTACAGAAATTACTTTCGTAACACGTTAAAACTCTCTTTGATACGGTGAATCAGTGTTAAATACAAGTTGCAGCTGCAAGGTCAGCTTTTTATAACTTGTATTTCTATTTATAGCAACAAAACTGAAATGTAACGCAACGTAACAAGTTGCAATTAAGAAAGCTACATTTTAATTCTATATGTATAGTTTTGTAGGTTTTAAGTTGTCCGCCCATAGATTTATTTACACACAGAAATTGCTGGGCAACTTTGCAAGTTTGCCGCATCTTGGCCGCTGGCCTCAGGCCTCAGGCTCATTAGGCAGAAGATGTGCACAAGAATCGCTGGTCCGGTTGCGCCTTTGGCTTCACTCACAGTCATTTACCATTGTGCAAACAATTTGCTGCGTTTCATGTTACGACTTTCGCAGCATAACAACCAGTGCAAAGCACAAAACAGAAAGCAGATGATGGCCACGACAGAGGCGGGCAAGCGATGACGTTCGGTCTGGCCAAGAAAAATTCATCGAAGAAATGCCAAACTACAATTGACTTGCATGACCATAAAAATTAAAATATATACACCAAAGCGGGTACTGTGACCGGGTACAACGGGTCCAGCGGGTTCAGCGGGTGCAGGGGGAATCGGCTGCGGGAGCGGTATCTGGACTGCTCCCGACCGTAGCTCAACTCGCTGCCGGTTGGCTGCTTTGCCTGGTCCCTGGTCTGAAGCGCAAAAATAAAGTCGAGTGAAATTGCTGCTGTAATATATTTTAATAGCACAGAGTGAGCACAGGCCGGAAAAAACTCGGCGATTGAGTCGCTAGTTGTAGTCGAAGACGAACTCGCGCTTTAATACTTTCTTGTTACTTGGTTGTTTGGTCAATAACCAGCGCGCACTGAGTTGGTAACTGGCAACAAACAAACAGTTGACCAGACCTTTTGGCCAGCAAATTTCGACTCTCAGTTTGTTGCTTTTTGCCTTATTATGTCTAATTAGATTGCGCTAGCTGCTGCTGCTTCTGCTGCTGCTGCTGCTGCTGCTGAAGCTGTTATTGTTGCTGGAATGTTTTATTGTTTCTTTGGGCTGGCAGTTTTTTAAAGACTTTATTTTTGACTTCATGGCTGAGCTAGGGGGGGAAACTCGATTATCGAAGTGGGGTTAATCTAAGGTGGCTGAATGAGTTAATTGTAGACTTGGAAAATTTCCGTGCGATTTATTTGATTCGAATAGAAACTTGCCGCTTTGCCTCTATTGAAATATGGGCGATTTGCTGAACAACACCGAGATGCTCAAGAAACTCGGCATCGACAGAGCCAACCAATGGATCATTTACGACGAACGCTTCGAAAAGTTCTTCCAATTCCTGTTCTGGAATATTAGCGACACCAACATACTCACCGACCAAGAGCTTTTGGTGCGCGACGAAATGATGCAACATGGCGGATGGCTGAACGAGACAGAGCGTCAGCTAAAATTACAGCAGATTGAGTCAGAATGCCCGGGTCTGTTGCAGCACACGGAACCAGATGTGGAGGCGCTTGCCGCTGAAATCGAGCAGCTGCAGCAAGCAACATATGATTACAATGTGCTTATCGATGAAATGCAGAACTCAAAGCGCAGAATTAACAGTAGTCTGTCCGAGCTGGAGTATGAGATTAGACCGCTGCAAGTTGCGGAAAGGGAATTGCTGTGCGAATGCCAAGCAAAGGCTGGCCAACTGGAGCAGCTGCAGCGACACAATCGTGAGCTTATTGAGGAGACAATCAGGGAATTTACCGTGCAACAGATGCCGCCGCTGTTTATGCATCAGCTGCCGCTCGATCAGTATTTCCTCAAGTGTGACTTATTTCTGCAGTATTTCACGCTCAACATGAAGGACAATTTCAAAATACGAGAATATTCCGAGTTCGATAGCACTGATGTCGACATACTGCAAATGAACAGCCAGCTGGAAGACTTGCAAAACTCCGTGGAGTATTATACACTAGCCTATATGAAAAAGAAGGCCACTGCCACAGCGATCAAAGCGCTGTGCGATCAACTTGATCTGAATCGCATTACTTGCCTCAGTTTGAAGGAGATGGTGCGCGAGACGCATGACCTGCTGCTGCTCAACGAACACGCACAACACGCTGGAGACCGTCTTGGCCATCCATGTCCAGCAGCGCATCCAGCAGCGCATCCAGCAGCGCATCGAGTTGGTCCTCTACGAGAACACCAAGCAGAAATTGGAGCGTGCAATGCGACGACGCGAGAGCGATAAGCAGCTGACGCGCATCATTTCGGATGCACTGCTAAATGCAGAAGTCATTTGGATAGCCATACAACTGGATTTGGAAAAGAAACGCAACTTCAAGGACAACTCCAAGGTGCTCGGCGAACAGGCCGAGGCGAGCTGGGAACGCGTGCAAGCAATGCACGTTGTAGATGCCAGCAACAAGAATGGTGCAGTCAGTGCCCAGTTCTTGCAGGAAATCGCTAGTCAACTGTCCGCACATCTTGGCCAGAATGTCCGCTCAACGGAGGCGAAGAGCTGCCTGTATGAGTAAGAAAAGTTTGGACGCCTTTTGGCCTACTCACTACAAAGTATGCTCAATGGAAAGGGCCATGTCTATGTGCATGAGCAACTGGCCGATCTCAAGCGTTTAGAGAAACAGCTGCGTCCTTTTGTCTACGACTCGCCGCTGGAGCTGCCAATGTTCGAGCATACTCAATATTTGTGTCAAATGTTTAATGTCGCCCAGCAGCAGCTGTCTCTTGATAAATCATTCCGCCATTTGCGCACTCAGTTCCAGCAAACGATCACACAGCGTATGCACAACGAGAAACTCTATCGCTACAGCAAACTATTGTGGATTTGGTTTCTCACCCAGCCGGAGCGCATGATTCGTGCAATTGATGAGGTCAAAAGGTGTTCAGCCAAAATGCCGGTGCTAAACATCAGCTAGCTCCGTCCGGCCGTCGGTCTGCAGCGTAAATAAATCAACTGAAACACTTATGCAAGCATATATGGTGTATGTAGAAGTAGTTTATAGAGATTCGTCGTCATCTTTACTATATTAGATTCGAATAAATGTTGCTTAAAACTATACGTTGATGGAGTAAGAAGTTATCAAAAATATTATCGTATGCTGGTCTGCGGCCCATGCCCAACACATAGCTTCGAAATCATATCTCGTTTATGAAATAAAGTTTTTCATATTCTTTCAGCATAAAAAGTTTTGTTTAGCAAATTTGAAATTTCGTATTTTTTTGTTAAATCATCATTATTAATATTTATTTTTATATCATGAGCCGCGTTTATTTATTCTGAACCACTTCCTACAAATATAAAAGCCTTTAACAAATAGTAAATCAACTCAAAAATAATGTTTTTTTTTTAAATTTTATGTAAATTTTAGCATTTTAAATTTATAAGAGCTTAATTCTAACTGAACTAACAAAACTTATGCATACTAATTTCGGATCGCGTTTACATGCATATATAAATAGAATTACTTCTAGCCGAGTGTTTGAGTAGATGTTGATTTTATCAATTGTTTGGCCCCTAGACACTCTTAACCTGTTTTCAAGAGAAGCCTTATTAAATATTCATATTTCAATGAGTAAATTGCCAAGCTCTCAACTTTTTGCTCATTCCACATCCCTCTTTGCCGCCCGCCAAGCTGTTGCCAGCCAAATTTTTGACACGCACTACCAGAAAGCAAACAAAAAACAAAAAAACCCAAAATAAAAAAATTGAACAATTAAAAACCGTCTGTGGTAGACGTGGTAAACGTGTGGCGCACTTTCGGGACACATTGGTCTGGGCAATTGGCAAATTGAAAACTCATAAAAATTCTCACGTTTTGCTCCAAATTTTGTGGAACGCTTTTATGCTCTGCATAATCAGCGGAGACCAAGTGAGTGGGCTGAGCGAGATCCATAAAAGCGACGCCAGCTTAAGAACCCGCCAAGCAACCCACTGAACGCTAGAAGTGCCTGCCATTGAACTCTACACACGATTATTAAGATGGCAAATGTGACCATAAAAGAGAGGAACTCAAACTCTAAACCCAAACAACAAACCCAAACCCAAACTCAAACTCAAAAGCAAACCAGAAGACTTGTTGCGAAGCGCGTGGAAAAGATTTTTTTTTTTTTTTTTTTATCAAATTGGCCGGCGGTCTGTGTAAAGATTGACGAGATTCTCATTCTGATTCAGATGCTGATTTCTGGTTGGTTTCCTGTGCGGTGCGGATTACTCGAGGCGTTCGGCTTGAATTGTCCGCAGGCTATGCAAATTTATGAAGCACATACAACTACTCGCACTACAACAAAATCCAGTCCCATACGGAGCGAAGCTGTTGTCCCACAAACACCAAAACCAGTGGCACTTTATTTTTCTATCCAAGCTACCAGGCAGATTCTGATAAAAATCGGCGACCGCAGCCCTGGTGGGCCCATCAGTCAAGCCGGTGCATTGAACCTGAAACATCTCACAGTTTTCACTCCAATCCATCAACGACGGCAGCGATTCCAATGACGCGTGTAAAATGCGCGTGCCCCCAGGGGAGACTCTAATGAATGGAGCACAGCTCCAGCTCAACAGCAACTGTACAATTTGTATTCTTATGATACTTTTTCTGCTATAATGAGCACGAGCAAGTGCAAAAAAATTAAATAAAAAAATAATAAAACAGCAAGAAGCAAATACAAAAATAATAGTTTCAAGTCTCTTTCCCATAATTGCTCTCCGTACGTTTTCGAAAGTGTCAGAGATTTTTGCCAAAATTTATGAATGTCACACTTGTTGATTTCAAAAGTGTCAGAGATTTGCCAAAATTTATGAAACCGGCACACTTGTTGATTTAACAGTCAATACGTGCTTTTTTCTTAATTTTTACCATATATGTCAATGATTTGAGTCAGTTTTCTGATCCTTATTGACAGGCGTTGTTTTTTTTTGCACATCTAAAAAAGAAACGGATAAAAACTGACCAATAATTTGCGCACTGCCTTACAATCGCTATGTATAATTCACAAAGGCTTATCCTCAAACTCTCTCCACGAAAAAAATGATTCTTATGTTGGATTAATAGCTATTTTTAATGAACACATCGCCTGTTAATATCTTCTCCATTTGAAAGACACTTTTATTAAAACTTTCACCATTAAATTATCACTCAATTAAATAGGACGCCAACGAAAAGATTTTTAATAATCCTTAAAACTTTTTCATTAACAAGTAATTAAAAACAATAAACAAAAAGCGAAATGGCAGAATAATGTAATGAAATCTGGGAACATTATGAAGTTTTAAAGAACAGCAGTCACCTGGGGCCATACGAGCGTTGAGTAATTAATGTGGGAAACGTAACTAATTCTTATTGCTGGTGTTAATTTAATTTCTGGCGGCACTTTAAACAGAGTTCCAAAAAAATAAGAAAAGATAAAAAACACAAGGGCAATGGCAATGGCAAAGGCAAAGGCAAAGGCAAAAGCAATAACAGACCACAGCTAATTTCACGCTTCCTGTTTTGCGGCATTTGCTTTTTATTTTATTTTTTTTTTCACGCTGGCTAATGTTGATGACATTTCGTCCGCTAACTTTAACCGAAAGAGTCGTTGCACTCTCATTTTGGGGAGCCAACAAAATGCAAAACTTGTTTTGTTATATACCGCAAGCTGCACTTATAATGTGCTTAAAATCACATTAAGTACACATTTATAATATAAATTGTGCAAAGACTTGTTTCCATCTAAATTGTAGCAGTGGCGAGTAGCTATGATAAAGTAGTGCTTATCAGAGATTAATAAGAATGGAGGTTTTTAATCGATGATAAGCTGTTCATGGGAAAAAAAAATTCCAATCTCCCAAACGCAAATTAGCGCAATATTCCTGACGCACGATAAGAAACAACAAGCGCACATCTAAATAGCGCAGAGAGTACTTCGTCAAATATTAAAAGAACAGTTGCTGGCCAGATATAAGTCAGTTCGAGAACGTACACACCCAGTAACGGTTTGCTTTACGCTCTTCTGATAATGCCAGCAACAAAAAGGCAAGAATACGCTAAGTCTAACTAAACATTCCGTGTTAACAAAATATTTAACTTCAACGTGCGCAGTGCCAAATACGAAATTAAATTAATTAAATTATCTGCAAGTTAAGCCAACAACGGCCAATATTCCATATCACAATTATAATGAAACCATTTTTTAAGTGCAATATTCAAGTGTTGTAAAAGAAGCAAAAATACAAACTGTTAACAAAGACTACAAATAGTTACAGGAAACGGTTATTTTTTTTCGAACCAAAACAATTATTGAAAACTACAAAATTTACCACCCACTGTTGTCTTGATGCAAATAACAATTACCCATTTGAGCAAAAATGAGTATATTTAATTTTATACAAATTAACAATGATTTGGAGCATAATTGGAAACGGCAAGCCTTATATTAAGTAAATCTAAGTAGCATTACATTGAACGAAGTTGGATGCACAACTAGTTCTGGCAACACATTCACTTTTTGGAGAAGAAGCTTGTGATGCTGCCCTGTTTGATTTTAGGCGTCTCCTTTGCGCTCTTGCTAGCTGCAGGCGGTGACTTTTTCTTTGTAGTTGCAGCTGCAGCAGTAACTGGTGCAGCTGCTGTTGCTCCTGCTGTCGGCGAAGCTTTTTTCTTGGATGACTGCGTAGGTTTCTTGGCCTTTACAGTTATAACAAAGCCATCATCATCCAGAAACGTTTCATTTGTGGCCGCCTCCACTTCCATAGCCTCCTCCAACTTCTTTTCCTGTGGCTCTGCTGATTTCTTTTGTGGCTGCTCATCATCATCAGAGTCGACAATGCGACGTCGCTTGCTCCTACTAGCTGCCATCGCATTCTCCGTACCATCTGACTCGTCACCTGAGCCAACAACCTTTCGTCGCAGCTTGTCCAATTTCTCCTCCTCGTCGGAGGAGGCTTCGTCAAACAGCTGTATGGAGGTATTGTTGATGTTGCTCTTGCTTGCAGCAGGCTCATCTTTTTTCACACAGTTAGTGCGCGTCGGCTTTGCCTGATTTCCGCCGCTAGACGTTGGTTGCTTCTTGAAGAAGTTATCCATGGTGCTGCTGGAAGCAGGTTTGACCGCAGCAGAGGCTTTTGTTTCCTTTGTTTTGGCCGCAGGTGCTGCACTAAGGAAGCTGTCAATGCTGCCCTTCTTTGCGACGGCAGCTTTGCCCTTCTGCTCGCTCGGTGACGCCTTCTTTGGCTGCTCTGTGGGAGCGTCCACTTTACTGCTACTTGGTTTCGATGTTTCCATCTTGACATTGGTGGGCTTTGTTGTTTCTGGCGGCTTGTGAACACCGTTGCTGACGCCCTTTGGTGTTGCGGCGCCGACACGCTTTTGCAACATGGCCAGTTGCACCTCCACCTGCTGCATGGGCTTAAAAATAGGCGCAACACTTTTCGAACCTCCAGCAATCTCCACTGAATACAGTTGCGATTGTGAGTTTTGTAATTTGGCTAGCCATTCCTTCAGCTTGTCTTCGCCTTTCACAATCGTATACAGTTCACCATCGTCATCTGTCTGCTTGCCGTGCACGAGAAAGCGTTTCTCATACTTGTTTTTGGCGCTGGCGTCTTCCTGCTGTTTAATGTGCGCCTCGAGCAATTCGTGCACCTCTTTATACGTTAATTTGTACTCCTCCAGCAAATCGGTGACCAGCACACGTCTATCAAAATCGATTAGGCAATCGTCCAGAGCCTGTTGCAATGACATTTTCTGTGTATCTGTGAATATGTAAATATTGCTGAGTTATAATTAAATAAACTAATTTCCCAAAATACCTGGCAAAATTAATTCCCGGTCCGCTGCAAAAAGGCGCCTAAATGCCAACGCGAACAGCTGTCGAAGTCTACTCGAAATGGTCTACAGTGGAGATGAGCGATTTTTGCGTGCTCATTTACTATCGCATCTGTGGTTCAGTATTTTAAATAACAGAATAACAGGCACAGTAAAAAATGTAAACGTCTAAGTTATGTTATTTTCACTGTAAGTAGCGCAGTACCAGTTACGCCCCAACTGATAACACTTTCGCTGTGTAGTACAGAATTAAAAGTATAGATGGCGCTGCTGTCTACAGCGCTGTTAATTGCCCGCTGTTTTCAAACAAAAATTGTAACGTATTGGTTTTTAATTTAACTTTTAATTTTTTAAATTTATTTTCTTCATGCAGCTTCAACATGCGTTTCGAGCCGCTGGGTCAGAAAATGTTCACACGTCGTAATTGGCTACTGCGCTGCAGCATACTCATAAACGTGGCCGTCCTACTTTACATAGGCTGCCTTGTGACAATTGGCGGCGGCAACAATTTCACCAGCGGCGGCGGATTTATGCTGCAGGAGCAACAGCAACAGTCAGTGGCATCCGCCTTGCAGGCTTCCTCACTGCTGCCACAACAACAACCCACGCCCAAAAATGCTAATGTGAGTAATGTGCCAAATGAAAAAGGTCCATCGATATAAATAAGAAAATAAATAATCTCCTCTCTTTAACAGATGCAGGCGGCCTTTGCGGAGGAGAAGCTACTTGCAGTGGGCACAGGCAATGCCCATGGGATTTCGAATATGGAGGCAGCGGCGGCTGCAGTTGTCGCACCTCCGCCCGCAGTTGCCAACGACAGTGGCTTGTCGTCCAATGTGGCAGATGGCGTCAATGGCCAGGTGGTCGGCAACATTGGCAGCGGGGGCAGCAGCAGCGTTGCCTCCGAGGTGAACAACACACAGTCGGATAGCTACATAGTCACCGGCGATGAGAAGGAGCTGGATGAGCGAGTGCGGACGCTGCTCAATTGTTTCGAGCACGACTACAATCAGCAGACGTTGCAGCGCGGTGACTTCTGGGTGCTGCAAAACTATGTGCAAGCCGAGCACGGCGAACTGAAATGCCACGAGTCCATCACCTATACAACACACGCGGATTACACATTTCTCGACAATCTTGTGCCGCTGCTGGAACGGTGACTTATTTTCAAATTCAAACCTTAAGCAAACTGAACTGACGCTTTTTTAATTTGCAGCTGGAACGCCCCCATTAGCATAGCTATGCATGCGCCCGGCAATGATTTTCAGCCAACGTTGGACTCCATTAAGTATCTGAGGGATTGTGTGCCGGGCAATCAGTTGGTGCGCGCTTTTGCCACCTTCCATGTTTACTTTGGCACCAAGCACATACCCAAGAGTGTGCCCAAGGCACAGGATGCGCTCAAAACGGGCTACAACTGTTCGCTGCCAGCGCCGTATTTTAATGTCAGCTCCGGGCATCTGTATAAGGCCCAGAAAAAGCTCCTGTACCCAGTCAATGTGGGTCGCAATATTGCACGTGATGCAGCACTCACACACTTCATACTCGCCTCGGATATTGAACTGTATCCGAATCCCGGACTGGTCAAGAAATTCCTCGAGATGATTGCTCGCAATGAGCAGTATCTACGACGAAAGGCGCCCAGGTGAGTTTTCCTTCAAATTGTGACATTTCCTCATGCCTTCCCTCAGCCCTCAAGAACAACTGAAGGAATGTGAAATTTAAGAAATATATCAAGCTGGTTTCGAATTTGGCAAAGTTCAAGAAAATTGCAGAATTATTAGTACATCAAAAATGACAAATGTAGAAGTATAATTTTTTTTTATTAAATGTAAGTAATAAACATATTTGATACATTCAAAATGATATTATTAAAAATCGAAATTTATTTTTCATTACAAACACTTAACTCTTAGCATACGAAAATGAGTAAGAAATAAATGAAATGAATCATAAAATTCAAATATTATCATTAAATACAATTTATTTTTAATTTGCTATATAGAAACTGGCTTGATTACAAATACATATAACATTTTCAATAATTAATTATTTCCATAACATTCACACATTTCAATTTCGCAGAGTCTTTCCACTCAGCATTTTTGAGGTGGACAACAGTTCGCCGGTGCCACACGATAAGACGGAGCTGCAGGAGTTTCTGCGCAATGGGAAGGCCATACCGTTCCACAAGCGCGTGTGTGCCAGTTGCCATGGAGTGCCCAAGTCTAAGGAGTGGATGGCGGCGAATGAGACGGACGAGTTGAGTGTATTTCACATAGGCAAACGCACCGGCTACTATGTCCACTGGGAGCCCATCTATATTGGCACCCATGCGGATCCCCACTACGATGAGCGGCTCAGCTGGGAGGGCAAGAGCGACAAGATGACGCAGGTGAGTAACTATTAAATACACATTTGTATCGTCATCAAAATATTAATTTTACTCATACCCAGGGTTACTCGCTGTGTGTGTTGGACTACGAGTTCCACATACTGGACAATGCGTTTCTGGTGCACAAGCCGGGCATTAAAGTGCTGAAGAAGGATAATCGACGAGCGATGTTGGCGGGCAAAACGAATCAGCTGATACGCAAGATCATCTATCCGGAATTGAAAATCATGTACGGCATGCGCAAAGGCTGTGCAATATAGTAACTAATTGTGAAGCCAAGCTGAGCACCGATTTCATTCAGTGAGAGGTTAGCGAAAAGACTACAACAACTAAAACCAGAAAACACACTATTTCTATTCGCAATGCTGTAGAAACAAAACAAAACAAGACAAGACAAGACGAAGAGATGATAATGCCGTTCGCTGTTCTATAGACATACATATCCATACACATATCGAATGTGTGAGTGTGTGTGTGGGTATGTATGTTATACAGTTAGTTAGTGTTAGTTAGTTGGTTAGCTTAGTATTAGCTGAATTACATAGGTTTATAGACCAGTAGAGTTCGGAGCGGGTGTTTTTTCTACTCTATGCATAAGCGAAGCCTTAGGAGCACGGCTTAAGTACGTTAAACGTAGTTAGTTGTTGGTTTTTTTTAAAATGCTGAATATAGTTAGTTAACCAGGTTAGTTAGCTGCCATTCAGCTGGAATGTCGCGCTTTGAGCTTAAATGAAGACAAAAAAAAGAAGTAGGAAATAAACCGACTTTCATTCAGAGCCAGGCTAAATGCGTCCTATTTTTGACTTCAAGAATTCCTCCGCAGTCCACAAGTTGCACTTTTTTTTGTACTCATATACAGTCATTATAATTTAGGTTTAGTTCTACACACAATTTGTTTGTACTCGGTAGCCATTTATTTTATGTTAGTTAGCCGATTTATCGCGAATGGAATATAATTATAATTAGTGAGTTAAAGTTGATTTTCATTAATTTTTTACTTCCTTCGGAATACTCAAATATATACTTTGCATCAATTCCAATACCAACATTTGTATACCAGCTGCCATTTGATTGATTGAATGATTGATTAGCTCTTCAAGACACAATAATTATACAGAGATTCCTAGCCACAATAGTCTAACCATTTATATACATATTACCTAGTTCCCCAGGTTGGCCGACCTTTTCAGAGTTGAAGTTTCAAAGCAAATAAATTTGGCTAAAAATAGGTAAAAAAAAACAGCAACAATTCAAAATAAAATCCTCTTCAAGATAATGGTTAAAATATTAAATACAGTTAATAGACTTGGGAAATTTAATAAAGACGTTTGAAATTAGAATGCTGAAGATTGGACAGAATACGTATAAAACATGATACTAACGAGTATTTAGAATTAAAAGATATTAAAATGAAATGCAATTATAACAACCTTGAGAATCAAGTTCGAGTTAATGCCTAATATTAAAAACCAATTAATTAAAAAATACGTCTTAAAGCGTAAATGCAAACCGTGATATTTGTACTAGTAATGGTGAAGATGAGTTTGAGCATTAATTATAAAATTCAACTTAGGCAGTAAGAACCGAAACGAAATAAAGCGAATAGAAAAAAATGAAATACAAATAAAAAAAATCATAGGCATTAAACTAGTTTTGTATATGCTTTTTTTTAGTGTTGAACTTAAAGTCAAACCTGTGCACATATAAATGTTACAAACATAACGAGAAGTCGAGACAAACACTAAATTTATGCCGCGCTTTTTTGTTGTTTTATTTTTTTGTTTGTTGGAGCTGCTGACAATTGAAAAATTTTAAAGTGGCTGAAACAATTGTCTAGCTTCGTATGCTTAAACAATTTTGAAAGTGTCTTGGGAACAAAATACAACCACAATTGGTGTTTGTATCTATTGTATGCCTATGTATAAGCCTACACTTAAGCCAGTAATCAATACATGAAAATCGCCAAACAATTTTATGCGCTCAATTGTTACAAAAAGTTAGAACATCCAAATCAATTTTTATTAGCCCAACCACAGAATAATTCCAAAATAAATGAAACTAAAATCTTATATCCTTAAAAATTAATATTAGAAAAGAGAGAATATAAAACTATTGAGAAAGTAGATAAAATAGTCGCAATAAAAAGTGTTACAACAAATTTCAAATAACAAAGAATACAAAAATACATAAGAAAATAAAAAAAATTATTGATGTAGTATTAAAGTGCCTTAGAGAATGAAATAATAAATGAAAAACTAAAATCATATAAGACGAATCTTAATTACTGCGGCAGTGAATTGTATTTCAGTTGTATTTTTATAAATAATAATTCACAGACACCTTTTGTTGTGTTGGCTTAGCGGCATATTGTTCTGGCCAAATTACATAAGTCAAAAAAGATTTTCGTAAAAAATAGAGAGCATTATTTTTGTATGTAAATAATTATGTAGTATGTATTTAATATTAAGATACATATATTATGTATTAATCTATTTGTATATACGTATGTGTATGAAGATTTCAAATAATTATTTACTTAAACAAAACCTTTTTGATATAGTTTTCAAAACGACTTGAAATTTAAGCTGCAGTTAGTCGAAGTCATGCCCTATTGAATGAGTCTTCTTATAGCTAGCCTGCCAATTTTATGTTTAATATAACTATTATTACGTATTTCAATTATTATTAATATGATTATTACGTATTAGTTAAGCACTCGGAAGTATATGCGTTAGGCCATAAATATCATAAAAGCTACTCTAACCTAAAGCCTTTTTGGGTTCCTTTGAGCGCAGCATTTGACCCATCGTTTATATGATTAGTGGCAGAGTTTCGAGACAATTGTTGAGCAAGAACTATTAGCTGAAATTTAAGAAAATTCACAAAATTATGTGAAATGATGTCTATGCATAAGAATTGTAAAAATAAAGAAAACAATATAAAACTGGTTAGAGGACTTGATTATTTCAAACGCACCATATCCTTCAAAAATTCTTTTCAGATCCTGAAGAGTCCTATGCCAAACTCTATGTCTGCCAGGCCTACCAACTGGCTGGAGAAAACATAGATATTGTTTGTTGTTTGGGTTTTTCGATAGATTAGATCATTGTGATTCTGACGCACCCGGGTAGGTTTTCTTGTCGCCTGTGTATCCCTAGAAGTATGCCGTATTTTTGTAGCTATAGGGTAATTTAGCGAATGCAGAAACCTGAATTAGGTCACTGGTGTGTGCATTTGCTATCAGCTTTACAGCAATCTGGAGAGACAATGTGTAATGGCAATATTTCGAAATCGACAAACGAAAATAACGGGTTTTAATGCACGAAGTGTTTGTTTAATTGTAACTTAATTTGAAAAACCTGTATTATTGCTTACATATTAGACATTTGCTTGGCTTTTTGGTATTTCACTTCTAACAAATTTTTATGCGTTCAATCTCGCTCAACGACATCAGTTGAAATTTTATGTAATTATGCACAAAAACAAGTAGATTCTTAATTCGCTCGAAACAATCAATATAAAATTAATGACAGGCTTTTATCTTGTTGCTAATCGGTTTGGCCAACACGATGTTCAGATTTCTACGAATTATAAGCAGACAAATTGTCAAAAATTGAGAAAAAAAAATCCCAAAGCTGCTCACGTTGAGTTCCCAATTCAAGACCACATCGGCGAAGACAACTCTGACACAATACAATGGTGTAGCCCCGCACTTGGCACAGCCATAGGCTCTGACAAGCATGGGCGTAGCTCGTCCCCGTCCTTGACTTTAATAGTTAACTTGATATTTTCGGGTTTTCTAACAGATTTTTTACTGTGTTTTTTTTTTTCTTAATGAAAATAAGAGTGCCAAAAATGCTAATTCGATAGATGGCATTTCAGTATTTGTTTAAAATAAATTAAGCACAACTTTTTGATTAATACTAAGGCAGTTGCTAGCCCAGCCGAACACAACCAGTTGGTGTCTTCATCTGCCATTGACTCATCTCGAGCGAGACGAGCTTCGTTATTGTGTATTATTTGTTTTTGTTTTATGCCGCTCGGCCACTTCTAGAAGCTGCCGGCTCCCTCTCTCACGCTCGTGCACTCGGTGGTTTGTTTGTTGTTGGTATGCGCTTTGGTTATTTATTAACATGTTTGCTTTTTATTGCAGCAGCAGCGACAAAAGTAGTCGTTGTCGTATACGTAACCAAAGCAGAAGAAGATCAGCAACTGCGTCAACCACAGTCTCGGCTCATGCTCATCCGCGTTTTTTTTTTGTTTTGCTTGTATGCGTCGCTTGCCATTTTACCAGTTAAGATCTGAGCCGCGCATCTATCGCAAAACAGTCGAATTTGTCTGCTCGTTGCTTGTACATCGCGTTCGCTTTCCGCAACTGAACGGAACGTTGTGCCTAAGGACTGCACTTGAAGGATAACCACCTTTATACATACGTTCACACACACAGTCATTTAACATGGCTAAAATAATAATCAGTGCTTTGTTGTGCCTGGCCATGTTTGGCTCATTGGGTTAGTAAAAACCAAATTCCATTCCACAAAAATTCCATTTCGTAACGAAAGACTCTGGCAACAAACTTATCCACATTTGTCAATATACATACCTTAAGTGAAGTTTAAAGTTAATTTTTCCAAAGAATTAAATATTGTATATGTATATTTCACGAAACTACGGAACTAATATTCACGTATACGAAACTAGTGATCCCAATAGCCGAAATGCTTCGGCAGGTTTATTCAAAACTTCTAAATTATCTTAAAGCTATCTTCAATTTTTCTTATACTACTTAGGACATTATATATGTGTCTAGTCCATTATCTTATCATTGTAAGATTGAACAGTATATTATACAGTGATTCAAATGTGCATATAGTTAAAATTTTATTACTTTTTGTTGAATCAAATCCAATGCAAAATGAACTATTGAAACCAGAAACATCATCAAATCAGGTTATAAAATCAATCGCAAAAGCATATTTGAAATAAATTTAAAATATTAGCTCACAGATTAAGCTGAAAAGCAAATATTAAAATAGATATATATTAACTTGTTTTCGCTTTATTGAATAATCACAAAGGAGTCAAGTAATTTAGAATTCAGACACTTGTTTGTGGTTTACGCATACCTTAGAAAATGTAATAAATTCAAAACACATATCACAAATATTTCATATATTAATGTACAAATATTCTCTATTATCTCATAACAAATATATATATATATATATTTACATAAAATTCAATTCAGTGTAAGTCTAAGATTGCAAAAATTACAATCTCGCTTAAAATATTAAGCAATCCTCGAAATCGTAAGTTAATGAATTCTGAATAAGCTTTAATTATGTTTTCAATGCACATTAAACTAAACGTTTAACTATATTGACGTCGCACGCTCTTTCAAAAACAAAACAACAATAATTGCATCAATTAGAGACGCCACCATTGAAACTGAAAGTCTCAGTCTTTGGACAGAACCAAACAAAGCTCGACACCAACACACATTCCCCCAACTGCATTATTCAATTAATTCAAACACTACGATAATTCAACTGATCGAGCAACGTCATCTTGTAATTAAGCAACTGCCACTAAAATGGCAGCCATCCCATGTGAATGATTTTCCAACAATACCAGGAAATTGCATGGCATGAAAACTGTCCAAAGAAAAGTGCAACTAATCAGCGCAAACTTGGGCAATACATTTGCCTGTAGATTTCCGGATGAAAAACACAAAAAATCTAAAAATGTGAATAACTGGATTTAAAATGTTAAATCAGTGAGCGTTTTCATCTTCATATTGTTTCAAGGTCGAGTGGCAACTCTTTCAAAATTAATTCACACGCCGCAAGCATCGCATAAATAAATTAGTACCCAAAATCAATATTACATAACATTTGCTGCTGACACTGTTGCTGTGACTGCCGTTGTTGCTTTTGCTTTTGCTTTTCATTTTGCATTTGCTACTTAGTCCATTGTGGCTGCCTGCTCGCGCTTACTGATATGGCATGAAACAAGTTTCTGGCCTGGACAGCTACCTCAATCTTAATCTGAATCGCGATGCGTGCCCAGCCGGTTGACGTGACCTTTGAGCGCTTTAGCATTCAACATCTTTTTCTTTTTTTTTTTATTAAACGAGTGTTTTGTTTTGGCCACCTCACTGAATTCAATATAAAATGATGATGATGACCATTTGTGTTGCACTGAAATGAAGGGAGTCAGCCGCAAATGTGCTGATTCCGGTGAATGTTGTTCACTTCAGTGTGTGGGAAAATGTTGAGCAACTGATTGCGACAGATAAGTTTCGGTATCTAACAAGTCTCTAATTATTTATAATATATATATATATATGTATAAATGGTGTTATACATGCATATGAGTTTGAAATTTAGCAAAAAGAGATACGATTTAAATTTTGATCACAATGATCGATGCATTTTGTAAGATTCCCATTAAAAATGATTGCTGAATAAAAAGCATGGGATTCCCCACAGCGTAATTGTCTAAAGTGCCTTTGGTGTACACATTATGCAGACACAATGCCAATGCGAGCCAACTCGAGTTCAACAAACGGGGTGTGTACCCACACTTAACAACCACAAACCCATTAAAATTTTCAAGCGTCTCAAAAGCTGTGCGAAGATAACAATAGTTACAGACGGAGAGACTCAGACATTCAATATGTCCATATGTTCATATGTACATGATTTGTCAATTTGATAATGGGCAACTGGACAAGTCTTGACTTATGTAAACAGTACATTTTTTACTTAATCCTGTACTTTTCTCCATACTCTTAAGAACTTATCTTAAGAGCGAAACTTCAAAGCAACTGTTAAGGTATGAAATAAGTGCAAATGTCTCTTTGTTTGAGGTCTCTCGAGTAAATTGTGTTTTTCGTTTTATGTAAGCATTTAATTATTATTATGGACGTTGCTGACAGTCTTAACAGTTTTTCTTTTGTGTTTTTAACAATTGATTGAGTTTGCATGATTTGAGGAATTCGATAACGGAAACTGCTGCTCGTCCAGTTAGAGAGTTATGGCCATAACTCGGGCCTTAGTGTGTGGGGGCGGTGGCTTAAACACCACTTCACCCTTGTCATTTTTGTAGTCAGCGTAGGCCAGAGTGTAGACGCACTTCATGCCCATGGCCTCCTTCTGGCGGCCCGAGTAGTAGCTGGTGCAATTGGCAATCATTAGGGTGAATCCCTTGGCGCGGCCAACATCCATCAAGGTGGCGGCGAGGCGTGTTCCCAGCCCCTTTCCTCGCATGGACGAATCCACTGTGGTGATGAAGGAGAGAAGTGCCTTGGAGACGCCGTAAAGCTTATAGACATTGGCCTCATTCTCAATTACGGAAATGAACTTGAAAACGTCTCCATAAATTTCCGCTTTCTGGCGATGTTCCTCCAGTTCGCTTGGCAATTGGGCGCCAGCAAGGACCACGCCAACAACACGATCTCCGTTGTTCTTGTCGATGGCCACGATGCTGGTGTCCTGCTCAATCAGCGAGATGTGATAGAAATCCTGTACCTCCTCAAAGTGTTTCTGCATATCTTTGCCAGCGATCATGCACAGTGGTTCGCCCGTATAGAAATGTTTGCCCAAAAACGGTTTTACTTCCTTATAGTCATCCACCGTCATGGAACGAATAAGAATTCCATTGACAACGCTGGGTTCGATCGGCATGTTGAATTGCAGCTACTTGCATTTAGAGTGCTCCTATTAATCACTGCACGCTGATTTTATAGTTTCTGTTTCTTATCATGCTGGCTTTGCAAGTGCACAATTTAATATTTCTAGTGTCTTTAATCTAATCATTGATTGCTAGATAATTTTAGAGTGTCCAAACCTAAATTGTAGATAAACCCAGAGTAAACTCTCAACGGGCATTTTTGCTGATAGTGCCTGTCTATTTTATGATATTAAAGGTAATTGTATTATAAATATTTACTCCTCCCCTGGACTTAAATGAAATCTTCAGGAAAATGCTCGTCGAATAAAGAGTGGGTTGGATTGTAGAGTCCCTGTGGATTCGGTTGGTCGCTTCAGGTGAGAGATGGACCCAAAAAGTTATATCTTACTACACAGAAGACTTTGCCAAGCGCATAATTATAATAAACATTTGGAATATTATGAATAATAATTAAAAACATACTTTCCTTAAGCCCATTCTTGAACATAGTTCATGTGTTTATTTGTAGAATAAATCCCTTCATACACACCAACAATAATCATTTAAAGATGGTTTTCTTTACGATTTGATTCGATTTATTTAATGTGGATGATAATATATGTATATCCACTTCGAGGTCGATAATAACCAAGTAAATAGCAGCTAAATAATTTAAGTGTATGCTTTAATTTTATAAATACATCGAAAAACGCAACCCGAAATGTATTTGTTAAAATAAGAAATATTTGACTTAAAGTTGATAAATTGTTCGTTCATTTGCATAAAGTTGAAACCAAAAACAAAAACAACAAAAAAATAATGCAGAAATAATGCAAGCATCAGTTCTCATCATAAATCATTAGAGGTAAGGCCAACCCATTCCCAAGCCTGACCCTATTAACATCCAAACCTATCCGCCTCTCTTTCAGCCCAAGCAGCAGCTGGTGGCTGCCGGGAAGCCAACGGTACTGCTCCCGTCTCCGGCTCCTGCGATGCCTACATCGAGTGTAAGAATGGCGTCGCCGAGGAGAAACTCTGCCCGGATGGCCTACTCTATAATGAGAAGTCCACCGGTTACCCATGTGGTTATCCCATCGATGTGGAGTGCACACAGGGACAGTCACGCCTGCAGTCTGCCCAGCCCACGGAAGATTGTCCGCATCAGTTTGGCTACTATCGCATGGGCGATCCTAGCCACTGTGGCCAGTTCATGAACTGTGCGAGTGGACGCGGTTACGTCTTTGACTGTCCGGAGGGATTGGCCTGGAATGCTGCCACATACAAGTGCGACTGGCCCGATCAAGTGGAGGACTGCGACGCTGAGGCCTTCCTTGGCTTCAGTTGCCCAGCACCATCACTGAAATCGGATCTGCTGGGAGAGCAGGAAGCGGATTACACGTTCCATCCGTCGTCGGAAAATTGCCAGGTGTACTTCATCTGCATTGAGAATCGCCCGCGTCGCATTAGCTGTGGCGAGGATCAGGCCTTCAACCAGGAGCTGAAGCAGTGCGACGACATCGATAATGTGCCCAACTGCAGCAACGACATTCGCGCCAAGGGCGCCGAGATCAAAGCGGCACGCGCCAGTGCCGCCGCGGGGCGTAAGGCAGCCGGATAACTGCATTAGCCGGACTAAGGAAAAAGCGAGGGAGAAGGAGAGAAGTGGAAGCTGATGTTGAGTCAGAATTCAGATTTTGGATATGCAAAGCCCGCAAAAGAGCTGCTCGAGTTTTCTAGTCTGTAGTTAAAAGAGGCATTGTGCCAGTTTATTGTATACAATTTTGCCATTCTCAATTATAATAAATAAATGTCGACATTTTTGTAGCAAGTATGTCTCTTTGCAGTCTTTCGTTTGGTTAAGGAAAAGCGTCTACACGTATTTAACTCAATATATTAAATTGTTTCCCTCTTCCAATTTCAGCCCTTGCTTCACCCGAGTGCCCCTTTGCTAACGGACGCTTTGCCAGTGGCGAACAATGCGATGCGTACACCGAGTGCCAGGATGATGTGCCCATTGCCAAACTCTGCCCCGATGGCCTGCTCTTCCATCAGCGCACCAAGGCCACCGGTGAATGCACTTATGCGCCGTACTCCAGCTGCAAGGAGCGCGCACGCCTTCAGCCGGCCAATGGCACCGAAGAGTGTCCTCGCCAGTTCGGCTTCTATCTGAATGGCGATGAGACCAAGTGCGGCGTCTATCGCAATTGCGCCCATGGTGTGGCCAGTTTGACCAAGTGTCCCGAGGGACTGGCCTTCAACGAGGAGACCTATCAGTGCGACTGGCCCGATTTGGTGGGCAGCTGCAATGCGGAGGCTTTCCTGAATTTCAACTGCCCTGCACCGGAAGCCGTCGATGACCTGACACCGGAAGTCGATGTTAGTCCTGAGGGCGATTTACGCTACTATCGCCATCCACAAACCTGCAAGAAGTACTTCGTGTGCGTCAACGGACATCCGCGCCTTTACAACTGCGGCAAGTATCTGGCATTCAATGACGAGACGAAGCTCTGCGACTTCTACAACAAAGTGCCCGAGTGCTATGCCCTGCTGAAGGAGAAGCAGAAGCAGAAGGCCGAGCGCAAGTTTCCCACCCTGGGAGAGGCCCTGGCATAGGACTCTTCACCTAGGTTGAGCATTTTCATAGAGGCTGCGTCTCGTCGAGATTTCCCTTGTAAACAGTAACAGAGTTGTGAAATTCATTTTGTAAATATTTGAATACATACTTATTATATACCATAATATTTGCGTATTGTTTTTTAAATAAATGAAAATTCCCACGCAATTTCTTAAACGATGTTTAAATGGCAAAAAACATGTTTAATGAACATTGGTAAATTAAGAACCAATAACTAATATGGCCTGGCAGATGATGTCAAATGATGCACAAGGACCACAAGGAGCCAAGACTAGTGGCCCAGATTTGGACAAATCTTTTTTTTTCCCAAGCAATTGATTGCAGATTTTAGGTTTTGTAAGATTTAAATTTTATTTTTATCATCGCTTGTCGTTTTGGTTTATTAGTTAGTTTATACTTGTTGCTTACTCGTATTATTATAATTTATTGGTAGATATTAATTCGAATTATGTCAATTTCACATGGTTTTTGACTTCCAACTGTCTCTCCACAGATTCCTCATTAAACATTACATTTTTAAACTTGACCTCACTGGCTGCTGCTATACAACACCATAATGTGGCTTAAACAATTCCAGTTTAGAGAACCAATGCAAAATGAATTTCTTTCGCTTTTTAGAGTTTTTGAAATAAATATAAGCTCGAATTTGTTGTTAAAAACATTTCTCTGTTATCACTAATTAACCAATTGATTTTTGTAAAATTTATTGGAGTTACTTAAACTAAACGATCCAAAGATCCAGTTATTTTGCGCTCTCTTCTTCATATGCTTTTGCTTCATTTTTTTTTTTTTTTGGTTTTTTTTTTGGCTATAAAAATTAAGTTACATTTAGGTTTGCTTTTTGAACTTTTTGCACTATTTTTCTGCATGTGTGTGTGTGTGTCTTTGTTTGTGTGTGTATATGATTAAATTACAACAAATAATGAATATTTTAGTTTAAGTATTTGCTTTAGAGTATGTTTTTGTATGGTTTTACAAATTTTTCTTACCGTTTCTTTTCGTTTTGTTTGTGGTGCTAGGCTAAGGCGACTTTTGTTTGGTTGTTTCACTTTGTTTGTTTTCATTTTTGTTTTACATTTTGCAATATATTCAACATTTGTTGTTTTCTCTGTTGTCGGTTGTCCGTTGTCGTCATTTCGTCAGTGTGTCCCAGTAATTTCTGTTTTCCGTTCTCATTTTACACAAAAACGAATAATTTGCATTTGAACATAGGTTTAACCAAAAATGTGAACTAAAAACTTTTGCAATGGAAACAAAAATATTAAACAAAAACAAAAAAAAACATCTTTTAGTCGTTACAATTTGTGCTAGAAATTCGGCTATTAAAATTATTTAAGTTCATACCACGTCTCGTTTTTCTTTTGATTTTTTTTTTGTTTTGCTTGAGAAAAGTTTTACACATTTTTTTCGTTATCGTTTCGTATCGTTATCGTTATCGTTTTTGTTTTCGTTTACGTATCGTTTTTCATTTAACATATTCAGTCTTTCAGCTTTCAACATAAATAAATTAATTAAATTAATTTATTTAATTGCATTACAAAATGTTCAAGTGATGCTGCCTGTAAATAATTTCGTGTTCTATTGCATTTATGTGGTAATTTTCGTGGTCTGCCTTACGTTGCTCGTTTTAAAGTTTATAGCCAAAAAGTTGTTGATCTCAAACAGCGACGGATCGCATTTGAAGAAAATTTGGAAAAAATTTCATCCTTAGTCAAAGTTGGTTGTAAAAGCCAAAAGTTTGCTTGCTTGCTTAAAGTACTTAACTTAATACTAGATTCTTGGGTTTATCATTTACATTTAATTGTAATAATTATATTTTCTTGTAATGTTTCTTTTATATTATCCTTCTTCTTTCTCTCCTTTTTTTCTTTTCTGTTTGTTTCATATGCGTTCATTTGTCTCATAAACTGCTTAGTTTTTCGCAATTTTCCTGCGTTTGCTAAATTTAATAACTTTTCAAGTGGACGTACGCCTTATTTCTTTTTGTTTTTTGTTTTTTTTTTTTTTGCATTTTCTTATCATTTTGGATTATTCAAAAAGGTTGCTTAAATTTAGTTAATATACTTGTATTTTATGTATAATAAATATATAAAATTTTGTGTCCAAATTCAGTTGTTTTTAGGAGTTATTTGTTGTTGTTTTTAGTAAGTAAATCAAGAAGATACGGCCAGAAACATAAAACTCTCCAGAGTTAAACATCCGAATGGAACGTACCATCAAAATTCTGACTGTGATTTTGGCATTAAGTTGATTTGGTTTTCGTATATTTTACTTTTGGGTGGGGCTTACGTTTATCATATGCTACATAAGTATCTTTCCTTGGTAGTTCCTATGTCAACATAAAAACTTGTTGTCAAATCTTTTCTTTTTTTATTTTTAGTTTGTGCTCTTTTTTCTTACTGTAAGTATAACCGGTCTCTTGTTTTTGTGTTAAGGCAACTGCTTTTGTTACTGAATTTGTAATTTGTTGTGTTTGTTTTAGTTTTCATTTTTTTTATTTTTCGTTTTTGGAATTTTTACAATTTGATTTGGAACTGCATTTTTGGATTTGAATTTCGTTGGTCAACTTTTGCTATTTGAACTAAATAATTACAAGTCTCTTAAAGCATATCATAAGCAGCCAGAAAGTGGTTTCATTTTTTTGTTTGACTCCTAAAAACAACGAAACATTTTAGCTTTTGCCGTTTGCAAAAATTTTGCTGTGCCTTAAGTGTTAGTTTTAATGGAAATTTCGTTTATCAATATACTAGACTGTTATATATTTTTCCGACATATATATAATTTTGAGTTTGGTTTTCGCTTTTATCGTCAAATTTTGCAATTACTTAATTAAGTTTAAAATACTCTTTACTCGTAAATTGAAAGGAAATTATTAAGTGCTTAATTTTTTTGGCCTAAATTTAATGCAGTTTACAATTCGCATATACATCAATTTTTTTGGTTTAGTTTTTCTTTTATGTTTTTTTTTTTCATTACGCATTTTTGTTGCGGCATTTTGTTGTTGCTTTTGCCCGCTTGCTTAGGTTTAAAATTATATGTGAAAATGATCCAACGCACGGAAAAATCCGATCCCCCCAATTGTGCATAATTAATTGACAATGATTGTAAATAAATATAAATAAGACAAATGATAATTTGACCAAATGTGAAGAAACTTTAATGGGGGTTTGAGTAATAATTGTTTGATTATAAATCATCATAAACTTAACATTAATCAAAATGTAATAAGAATTTGGTTAAAGCAATAAAAATTCAACTTAATTGTTATTTAAACTATAAACTAACTGAAAACACAATCAGAATGTAAATTTGTTAAGGTATAATTTTATACGCAATTGAAAATATCGTAAAACAATGGAAAACTGTTATTACAAATTATTGTAACTAATGCAAAAACTATAATTTGGGCGTGGCGCTGCATTAATGGAACTTTCGCTTTTTGGCGCCACGCTTCTTTCCCTTGCCGCGCGTCTTGGTCAGTTTGCGTTTTTTGCTAAGGCCATCTCCACGCAGCGCAGACTCGCGGCTAATCTCACCAAGAATTTCATCACCCACATTGCCTGCCAAACGGATAAGAGTTGAGTATAGGCTGTACGAAATGAACAGTACGTGAGTACTTACCCAATGAGGTGAGCTGGCGCTGACGATGCTTCTCCGCCTTGGTCACTGGCAGACGCACATAATATTTCTCCTCGTACTCCTGCTTCTCCTTCTGCGCCTGCGAGAGCATCTGCTGAGCGCGTGAGCCCGACGACAGTTCGGTGGGCGCATCCAAGTACTCCTCCTTAAGATCTTGCAGCATGGATGAGCTGTTTATCGAATTAAATTAAATATAGTATCTGCCATTGGAATCATTATTATTAAATTATATTTTGTTAGCTTACGTGATGGCACGCTTCTTGGCACGATCCAGAGCCTTCTTTTCCTTGTCCGCATCGCGTTCATCGCCATCATAATAGACGGGCTTAATGCGTGGCGGCACATAGACGCCAGATTTGCCTGCGGTGGCTGCCTTGCGCGGCTTTTTCGCAGCGCCTGCCTCATCATCGTCGTCGTCTTCGTCATCATCCTCGTCCTCATCGCTGCCGCTGCCTGCCTGGTCGTCATCACCCTCAGCACCGCCGGCGCCAGCAGAGCTGAGCATGTCCTCCGGATTTGGCTTATAGAGTATGGGATCTGTGCTACTGGAGACGCCTGTAGTCGCTGTCTTGACCAGCTTGTCAATCTGATACCGCAGCTTGTAGTCTATGGGCCGTATCTTCTCCAGTACAGTGCGTATCTCGATCAGGCGCTCAATGGATGGATCACCCTCAATGGTCTCGCCGGAGCACTTGCGCAGCACCACGTACGTCAGATTGATCAAATAGTCCAGCAGCATATGATACTTGACTTCAAGAAAGCTCAGTCCGTACTCGGTGCTCAGCTCGCCGCGCTTGACGCGCTGCAGCATTCCCTCAACGAGATCTGTCACCTGCTTCACATTGCTGTTCATCTCGCCCAGCAGCTGAATAGCCTGCGGTATGTCCTGCTGACCCTGCACCTCACAATCGTAGTCCAGTGCCTGTGCAATAAGTGTTAATTTGTTTGATTAACATTTTGGGATTCAATTAATATATATTATTTCATAAATAAATAATAATACTGTCATCTTATCTTCCATTTTTATAATAAAATGCTAAAACTGAACCTTCACTTAAAATATACATATTATATCCCTCATATATCCATCATTGGCATTTCTACAAAGATTTTAGGATTGCCTACTGTTCAGTTCGCTTACCTCATGCATTGTAAGCATGGACTCTTGACTATGCTAACAAATGGCAATGATACTTTTGGCTATTATAATTGGCAGTTTTCACAACTTTCACAACTTTCGCACCTCAGCAATATAATGCTATATGTGTGTTGATATGCAAATATTTATTCATCTATATATGAGTGTATAAATATATATACATATATATATATCAACTAATTATGCCTGCGAAACCAAGAATAACTCGTTGGCCAATCGCCAGCAGCTATATGTCTAGTTGTCTCGCTCGCACTGCTGTCGCCTATTATATTGGCCATAATCATATTTAACAAATTTTGTGCACAGGAAATTAAATTTGCTACGCAAATACACAAATAAGTTGTTTAGTATATGAAATGCCATAAGCAGATAGCAGAATGCATTCTCCCTACAGTTGGTGCCACTCCAATCCACATTACCATCCTCTGCCCCCCTTCCCCTTTCGGTGCCACTCCATGGTGCATGTGCTGCGCCTGTGTGTGTGTGTTGTGTTCGTCCTGTGAACGCGACACCGCACAACTCATTTGCATATTTTATTGGTTGCCATTTAATTATTCGCATTTTGCAGCATTTTTGGCCACGACCCCCCCGTAGCCCCCCTGCAGACAAACTGCCTTTTAAAACCCGCAGCTTATGCTGCATTTATTTTCAATTAATATTAATAAAGCAATTGGCGGGGGGAGGGGGGGATATGAAATGCTGCTTTGTCCATGTCACATATAGTTTTAGAGATTAATTGCAATTTCTGAAATGGATTGATAATTTCTTTGTGTTTTGTTGTTGATGCTGTTTTGTTATTGCCATTTGCGGCCAGCGACTAAGCGACGGCTGCGAAATATGCAATTTCCAAAGCAATTTACCAAATAATTAATTAGATAACAGTTCTTTGAGTACATTTATGCTTGTTTCCCCACAAATAAATACGCAATTTTCAACAATTTGCATATTATTATTGGCAAACTAATTTTATTGCACTTCGCGGATAGACAGCGCTCAAAAATTGTGACTTGATTGATGTTTGGCTGGACGAAACGTATCGAAAAGCTAATACATAAATTTCGTAATTTAACGATATTTTGGAGATTTCGAAGAAAATTTATCGATTGCTTAAGTTGTTTTGTATCAATTGGAAAAATAAATAAAAGCAGTTTCAATATAAAATACGCTTCAGTATTTTTTTTAAATAAGTTTAAATTTATAGCAATTTTAAAATATAATTATATTATTTGTTAATAGCATATAATTTAAACTGTATTTTAAAAAACACACATTAGAAAATAAACATCAAATTAAATGAGATACTTAATAAAAGTATCTAATGAATTCTTTGAGTGTTTATCTGACAATATCTGCATTACAAACATAATGCATTTTCAGTTAACCATGACTATTTAGCCTTTAAGGTAGTAAGCTTTGAATTATGGCGATTTTTGTCAGAGTCAAAACTAATACTGTTCGAGCAGCTTTCGTAATGCTAATTTATAATCGCATAAATTTGGAACTATTTTACAATGGCTGTTCGAAATGGTTATTGACGCGTTAGAGGCCGGGCAATATGCATTTACAATTAAGCCTGCGTCGCGCATTGAGTGCGGTTGGGGCGGGAGGGTTGGGCTGGTCAACTAAGGGAGGACAAAGATAAAATGCATATGTGAGCATATTTTAGGCGACAGCCAATGCCAAAACTAACTGTAAACAAACAGCAACAACAGCAACAACAACAATCGCACATGGAACATATAAAGGCATCGCCTTCCAAAAACTGTCCCCAGCGAACCGCAAAAGCGGTCTGAATGCGTATAACGACGACCGTTTATATGCGTTGCCCCGTTACACGAACACCAACACCAACACAAACAAAAACAGCAACAACAACAGCAACAAGAGAATGAGCTGCAACATCTATACATTGCACTGCTAACGGCAATTTACAACAAATGGCCAAAGTAACCCGCACACAAATACACACTCGCACACACACTCACACACACACACTCACACTCACTCACACACACTCACACACATTCACACACACACCATTTAGAGGTGGGCCCTCACAGACAACGTGCCAAATGATTTTAAATTCGTGGCAATTTTTGTTTAATTTTGAAATGCAACGACAGCAACAACAACAACAACAAACGGAAACAACAAACTGTTGTTGTTGCTGTTGTTGTTGTTGCTGCATTTGCATTAATGGTTATTTGGAAATGCATTTTATGCGCAGGCCGTTGCCTGTAAGTAGGCAACAAATTGAACTCACACACACACACGCACACCCACAAGCGAACATATGCATTTGTGTATATACATCCTATTGCTGTCTCTGTTGTGTGTAAACTGGTTTCAGTTCCTCCCACATTTTTTTTTTATTAGCTGCGCTCAGGAATAAAATATGATTTACATTTGCCGTTTGTCTGCCGAGCAGGTCATGTAAATTGTGTGCCTCTATCTCTACCTGCACCGCACCTCTACCTCTGCCTCCCCTTCAACGAGTTTGACAACTTTTAATGATACCATTTGATGCCACTTCACAATCAAGCCACTCCCCTCCTTCTCCTATCCCCCCCCTATCCCAGTCGGCTGTGGTTTTGTGTATTTTGTGTGGCTGCAATCATCATCAGCCGAAATTTGCAAAAACCTTTCTTTTTTCATTTTATTTTGGTTGTCGTTTGGCATTAACATCATAAATTAATGCGTGCACTTCAGCGATAATTGCACAAAATACATTGCATATTTACGAGCATTTTAATTTGCCAAATATATGTGCACATACATATATATATATATATATTGTATATTATGTACATCATTTGACTGGTGACTGTAGTTGCAATTGAGAGGTGGACCCGATTTGCAGCCGCTATTTGGACGGCGCGGTATTGGCCAATGAGCTCTTTTAAGCCTGACCCTGCCGATAGCTGAATACTGTTGATTCCCAATTTATTTTTTTTGCATTTATTTAAAATAAAGCACAGGATATGCACATGAATTATATCACACAGATGTACAAAGTGTACGCACTTAAATGTTGCTAATATGTTTGTGCCAAATGTGTGTGGGGGAGGAGCATATAGGCTTAAGATTATTGTATTAAACATATCAAAATACAAGAGCTAAGCTTAAAAGATCTAATGGTTGATTTTGAGACAAAATACACATTGTTTTTTAAGTATACAATGTAAATGACATTATATTTACTTCAATCGAATAGGCAACATACCATTTTTGAGTTATATGAAAGTCAATTTTGATTAACTACATTCTAATTAAAATTTTATAATGATAAAATTAATTCTACACATGTTTTTGATCAAATTTCGGTTTTAGTCTTGTAACATGCTTTTGTAGGATTTTCATTATTCACATTTAAACTATTTGACTGTTCGAGTAATAGAAAAGAGTTCACCTGCTGATTTTCAGCGTTAACATAAACTACAATTAGGCAATGCAGCCGTGAACTTGATCGGAACTCATCGACAGATTTGAGTACAACTGGCAGTCCCTTCAGAAACGCTTCAACCTTGTAATCAGTGCGTCGTTTGGGGGCATCTGGCAAAGGTGTTTCAATTATAAAACTACAAATTGTGCGCTTTTCAGCCAACTCCACTGGCCCCAACACTCATGTGGGCGTTGAGGGAGGCGTAAATGGTGGGGTTACGCGACGGCCATTAGAAATCGATTGACATAACTCAAAAATTGTGCAAATTAACGTTAAAACCAGCGAGCCAGCGACAATATGGACGAGGCGACTGCAGGCGGGCAGCGGTGTAGGTGCACTGCTGTGCTGGGGTGTGGTGTGAGGGGGTGTAGTGTGGTGTGGTGTCAGCCAACAGCCTGTAAATAACGGTGCAATGTTCCAGCATAGGCAAAATTATGGCCTGTCCTAGAGTTGGGGCATAGTGTGGTGCTAACACAGCATACATACAAATGTGTGTGTAA
Source organism: Drosophila nr. perissopoda 5 BK-2023a (assembly GCA_035044105.1). Lineage (NCBI taxonomy): Eukaryota > Metazoa > Arthropoda > Insecta > Diptera > Drosophilidae > Drosophila > Drosophila nr. perissopoda 5 BK-2023a. Next base: position 52,234 of record JAWNMK010000018.1, read on the forward strand.
CTATGCAAAAGAGCAAACCCGATACGTGCGTGTATATATATGTGTGTGTGTGTGTGTGTGTGCAACGTGGGGTAGTACAATGCTTGGCGGCCGCGTTTGATGAAGAAATACGCGCGACTGTTGCAAACCGCAGCCAGACCAAGCCAGTCCGACTCTACCCCACCAGTCCCATCCCAGCAGACCAGTTCAAAGTGGACCTCAAATTTATGCAGGGCCTCGTGCAACGTGTCGTTGTCGTTGTTCTGCTGGTTGCAGTTGCATTGCCAATAACCGAATATTGATTAGAGTTTATACGCACAACCCAAAGCAACGCGGACTCGATAATAAAACGCAGCCGCAGCAAATCATGCGACGAGTGTTCTCTAATTCTCAAATTAACTTAATTTCGCAATGAAAATATATAATATAAGATATTTACATTAAAAAAAAACATTGTAATATTGTTGAATTGATATTGTTGATATATTCCATAAATTTGAATTTTGCATTAAATATTTATCAAATTAAACATATAAATTAAGTAAAGTCAGCCAGTTGAAATTTAAGGTTTTGGATAATTAGTTTCCAATTTTTTGTATTTCGACAAATTAATTTATTTTTGACTAAGAGATGTAGCATTCTTCGCAATAATACTAGTTCCAATCATATCCCATTAAAAAGTGATATTAAAAGATGAATTAGATTCTAGGAACAGACAACGCCAGCACAATAATATCAAACTCCTCTTCGCGAATTGAGCAGACAACATTTTGTGAAATTTGGCACTGTATATGTCATATTATTTGTTGAAGTATTTGTTGATTTTTGGTGGTGCTTTTAGGTGCTCACCGAACGGAAATGAAACTTTTGCGGTCGCGTCAAATGCGAATACACACACACAATGCCATAAAGTATATAAGTATGTATATTTATTTGAATGTATGTGTACATAGTTGTATATGAAGTGCATGGGTTTATATACTAATAGCTTATATGGAAACAGCAAATATAATTGCATATTTTATGCAGCGGCGCACAAAACAAACGTTGCATTTGCCGCCTAAATTGGTATTTGGCAATTTTCAATTCGGTTTAAGCAAAACCACTCAGCGCAAAAACGAAATTCAACCCAACAAACAAATTGAACCAGTCAGCCATTATTTATTTAAATAATTGGCTAACCATAAAAAATAATTATAAAATACCAAAAATGGTCGAGCAGACAAAGGAGTATGAAATCCCAAAGGGAATAAGGGAGCAGGACGGGGACGATTTGGAGCCTGTACAAACGGTCTGAATAAATGAATAACGAATGCGACCATATTGCGAGATTAGAACCGCAGTTGTGTTCAAATAGGCGCTGAAATGAATGTCTGGCATAGCGAATGGAATACCTAAAGAATAAAACACGAGCCATTAAAAAAACGACTTTCATTTAAATTAAAAGAGATTCGGATGACTTCTGTGTAAATAGCTTAGATAAAGAATTATCAAAGATGTTGAATCGTTATCATTATTTAAAGAACTAGATTCACACATTGCACATTATTTATTATTGTGCCTTAAACTGTTTTTTTTTTTTTGACAATCAAATACAAAGCCTAAAACGCAGTAAAATACACTGCAAATTTATGAAAGACGCAGATATGAAGAGGCAGTAAAATATATGCATGTGCACAGAAAAGACTGACAAGACAAATACGTCGCCTGTTAGAGCCAGGCCAAAAACAGATAAGTCCAATGTCAGACGGACAGTTACTCAGTCGGGCAGACGAGCAAACATTTTGCAATTTTTTTTTGTACATGTGTGGGCAGGGTATGCAATGGTTTGGGGCAGTGTTGCTCATACGCCGCGTTGCCAGCGGGGCAAACAATTTCTTTTTTTTTTGCTGTTCTCCTTTCAACATCACAACAAAGTGTCAAAGCGACGCACATATTTGTAGGCGTCAACGGGCGTTGGTTTCTGTAAAAGCAATTTTCATTAACAAAAGGGGCGCGTCCGAGTGTTGGGCGTCAACGGGTTAAGGACGTATGCATGAAAATTAAAATAGCAAGCAATTTGAGGATTCACCATCGAGATTATATACAAAATATTATAGAAAAAAAAAAAAAAATTACTGCTCTTAAATGGATTTGCACACGAACCTTAAAAATAATGAAATAAACCACTTGGCGATTTGCATGAATTGGATTTGACATTTTACTCAGAGCTCGTTTTTATTTATTGAATTAATTAAATAATGACCAAATATGTAAGTATTTTAAAGTATGTTTTAATGTTAGCTGTACGAAATAATTTTTAAAATCTATTTTTGAGAGACTGTTCATTCTATCTTTATATTCGCTCTCTAGAATTCTAGAAAAGATCTTTATAACTTCTTTTTTTGTTAACTCAAATTCTTGTATAAGATTTCAATTGGAGCTAGTATGGAATTGGGATAGAAGGCATTAAAAAATCGATCAAATCGAAAAACTCATCAAATTTACCTTCGGCTTTCTGTTTTCATATCGAAGAGCTTTGTAATATTACAAAATTCAACAAACCAACACAGCTGCAAATTGACAAACAAACAGGCAGCAAAAAAATCAGATACACAGCGCTCGTATACCCCATAAAAAAAAAGAAAAAAAAGAAGATATCAGCATGAAATGAAAATAAATAAAAGGGAATGAGGATGAGTAGAGCGGAGAAGAGATGAGATGAGAAGAGACGGAGAGTGTAAAAACACATCGCTATGAAATATTGCCAATCAGAAATGAAACCGAAAATAAATCGATTGTTTCAACAAACGCACAGAGCACAAAAACACGAGCCACGGCGACAGAGTTGCAGCCAAAATAACGGCAACAGAACAGCAAGGCTAACGAGGACATGTGGCAGTGTTGTGGAGTGAAAGAGCCAGCTGGTTTTTGCTGCCCAACAACTTTGCTGTTGCGTTACGCGAAAAAAAGGCGAACGCGATGCGGGAAACGGCAACAATTGGGGATAGTGGATAGAGGGCTATATATATGGATGTATGTATTTAGGCGTGGCAGTGGGCGCTGGGTGGCGCGTTGCACGCTGAGTGATTGCTGCGTCTGTGTCTGTGTGTGGGTGCAAATTGAAACAGAGTTGAGAGCTGAAGCTGTGCTGAGCTGAGCTGAGCTCAACTCAACTGACCGGGCTGGCTAGGCTGGACCGCCATTGCTAGGCCGACCTCATCGTGTCGCATTGCTGCTCCTGGCCAGCCTCGCGGGCCCAACAAGCGCGCTGAGTGCTTCCCAGTGGGCTGCCAACCAGAGAGAGCGAGAGAGAAAGAGAGAGAGCGAGTGAATTGCTGGGAGTGCGAGGGGGCAGCAGACGTTGCATTTGCATGTGCGAGGCATAATTGGACAGCACCCAGTATGTTGTTTGATATAAGTGTGTCTGTGTGTCTGTGTGCCTGTGTGTGTGTGTGTGTGTGTGTGCGGGAAAAGGGGTGGCCAGGAGGAAGCTAGTGAATCTCCGGCAGTCGCATTGAATGGCAGCTACAATTCTGATGTTTTTTTTTATTTTCTGTTGCCTGCGCCCTATAGAGGTCTCTGCATATTGATGACGATGATGTTGCCTCTTTGTCTGTCTCCCTACCTGCTGCTGTGTCGTTTGCCAGCTCTTTCTCTTTTCCTTTTAGGCTTTCCCCATGTTCCAACTAGTTATTGTTAAACCTTGCCCCAGCCCCAGTCAAAGGTGACATGAGGAATGCGCATGGCGCTTTAAGCGGACGCTCATGAAACTGGGACACATCGAGTGGACAAAAGAAGCTCAGCTTTAATTATGTATCGTTTACCATCTACTATGTCCACTTTTGTTGCAAATTTATATTTACCGTACGGCATTGCAATCCTTAATAACCGTTCGAAGCCCAGAAACCCCGACTCGAAGCCATTATATGCAATTAGCAGATATGGGCTGACAGATATAGCTTTTTAATTTGAACTATTTGTGAACTATATATGTATATATTTGCATATATTTAATATAAATTTAATGAAAGTAACTTAATAACATATGGAATTAGTCATAAGAAACTATGCATTCTTATTTATACATTATTGATATGTGTACAAATTTTCTGCTTGATCGAAAAGCATGAAAAGTATTTCATTATTAATTTTATTTATTATTTTATTTTATCAAATACAAAAAAAAAAAAAGTAAGTATGCAAAAAGCAAAATATTTACTGAATATACTAATTTTGAGACTTAAGCCATAAATTAATATATTTATCTTCCTGGATAAAAAATGTCTGCGGAGCATTTGTTAAAGAGTAATTTCTAGCTTAGTAAGAGTATCTAAAAGTAAATCGTACATGAAAAAATATTTACTATCATTTTTTTTATATTTTTTCGTATTATAATCAAAATAAAGTGGTCATCAGATTCAGTTGTCATTCGGCATTTACATGTACCACAATTGGTCGCCTCTCGCCCGGCGCTGCTATCAACTCCATTTCGCGATACTATTGGTGAAACAAAACCAACTGCGACATCATATTTATGCCTGAATATATCTGAATAGCTCGTTGATTTATTTCTGGGTGTGTCCATTTGCCGTGTTCAAAAATTATTTTTAAAATACATACGCAATTGTATATGGCAAATGGCAAAATAAATGCTGAAATGAAAAACCTGCACAGCTGAAATAGCAAACAGCAACAACAACAACAACAACAATAACAACAACAACAACATTAGCGAATATAGAACTCAACATTAAATTTACGTGCCAATAAAATAAACAAGCGTCGAGTTTTTTGGTGACTCGCCAGTTGAAATACCAAACATGGGCAGGACGCATATATATCTGATGGAGTGCGGGGAGCTGTGTGCTTGTTGGTTTTCGAGCGTTGGGTGTAGGATGTAGGCGGCACAGGAAGAGCCAGCGACAGACAGACACACACACAAACACACCAGCACACACAGACACACACTGGCACTTCATGCATGCATAAATCGCGCGAATTTTTCACGTCGGTCGCGTTGATTGTATAGCAAAAATAACCAAGTGTGGTGGCTGCATGTTGTTGTTGCTGTTGTTGTTGCTATTGCAAAGGCGGGGCTGTCACTGCTGGACTTAGAAGCGGTTGAGGGAGGAGCTGGCCAGGAGTTAGCAGAGACACATTGTCACAAAAGCAACAAATGCGACGCGCATTTTATATAAATTTTAAATACAATTTGCAATTGAGCCTCCCCGCCAAACAGCGGAGAGATAACAACACGGCAACAACGCGGCTAACAACAACAACAACAATAACAACGACAACACAAACAAACACAACAAGAGCAGAGACAACATGTGGAAAGAGTTGCAATATCCGAGTTAGACAGCGCACAACTGTCGAGTAATTGGAAATGTGTATTGTTTTGAAATATCAAATGTACTGGTACTTGCTGCAGGTATATACACATTCATATATATCATACAAATATATATATATATACATATACGTTTATGTATGTGAGTGTGTATTTATTTATGGCGTGTTCATATACGTATATGGAAAGTAGTGATTATATAGGTGTGCCAAGCTGTTGGCACTGCAGCAAATATACAATTTTGCACATGGAAAAGTGCAAATTATAAATTGAAGATTGACAAAGAGTTTGTAGATTTGCAGCCTGATTACATTATATATTTTATATTCTCAATTAGTAATTATAAATTCACCACGACTTTTGCAATGGTTGAGCCAACTTGAATGTGACAAAGTGCTGATAGTGGAATCCGGCTACATTCCAAATTATAAATGCACATATCTGAGAAAAATAGAAAGGAAGCAAGTATGCATTTATTGTTATCCAATTATGATCCAAGATCACTCTCAGTCTCATATAATTTGTATCATAATCTTTCTATAAGATGTGGCAAGGCTAAAGCTCTCTCTAAAGGACTAAATACTACTGTCATCATCTGTGGTACTACGCGCTTAGCACTTACAATAATACATTAAATATCCTTAGACTGGCCAGACAGCTGTAAAGCGATATAGCCCGACAGTCTATCAACGCTTAACCCTCTTCACAGCATCAATCATACAACTGCAACACACGTTAAGTGTCCAGCAAGGCTACTCGTGTATGCCAAGCTTGTTAATCCTTCTTTATGAAGCGTCCAGCTCTATTTTTTCCCCCAATTGCACAAGCCCCAGTCGTCTCTAATCTATTAAGACCCACATGAGCGAAATTAACCAAAAACTGGGCAGTAAACAAAAGGCGTGAGAGGCATGGGGCAAGGGGAAATCCCACAAGAATGTTTTTAGAGTGATGAATGCATTTTCACATTTCCACTTTGGCAGACGTAAATGGAAAATAATAATGGGGACCGTGCACGCCTCGATGCGAGCCGCAGATAAATTTCATAAATTAAATAGACGGGTTCTGAGCATATTAGCGTAAAATTGCAGACAACCCTTCGCAGCAGAAATCTCATTACAATTTCAACGCGATCAGACAAAGCAGCGGCAAGAAGAAGAAACAAAACGCAGCGACGACAGCAACGGAAACCCCGATGATGAAATGGATTTTTATCCCAAAACAGGACATGGGGCACAGCCGAGAAAGCAGAGACAGACTAAGCGAACAACAGAGACAGAGAAAGACAGAGAGAGAGAGAGAGAGAGAGAGAGAGTGGGCATAGAGAATTATGGAAAAAAAGCAGGAAAACCCGCAGCAAAAGCGTCAACAGCCCAAAAAAAGTTATTCATATATATATATATAGATATATATATGTATATATACATATATATAGATATATGATATATATATAGAAAAAAATCACAACATCAGCAAAAGTGGAACCCTTGTTGAGGGCAGGATGAAGGTGATGGTCCACGGCGCGTAAAAAATGCAAATCCCAAGTCAAAGCTTAGCGTCGAAGCTCTGCACGTGGCAACCTGGCAACATACGTGCCTCCTCCCCCGTAGCACACGCCCCCTCGCATATATATATGAGTAATGGCAAAAACAAAACAAAAAAATGTACGGAGAAAAGAAAAGTCTACGCAGGAATGGCATTTCAAAACGTATGTCTCGGCATAATGCAACGAGTCAGTTGGCTTGGTCAGTTGTTGTTGTTGTTGCTGTTGTTTCTGTTGTTGTTGCTGTTGTTTCTGTTGTTGCTGCTGTTGTTTCTGTTGTTGCTGCTGTTGTTGCTGTTGCTGATGTTTTCGTGGGAAGGAGGCAAATTCAATAAAAGCCCTGCTAGAGGGTATGAGATAGACAAGAGCCTGCTGCTGTGTGTGCGGAAAAAATGCTGCAATGGGAGTTGGAGTTGAATTGTAGATGAGAAAGTGTGTGCGAGTGTGTGTGTGTGTGTGTGTGTCGGTAGATGCCTAGTTGTATGTGGACTGCATTGCGCTAGCGGATCAATGACGAAAGTGCGTTGAAGTGTAGTGCAAACAATGGAAAAAAAGGCATCTGCAAATAGATATGGTACTACTCGAATCTATGTGGAACATATTTGAATTCTGTACAGCACTCACTCGTACTCATGTGCACTCGTGTGTTTGGGTGTTTTTTGGAAATACACGCATGAGTGCACTCATTTAAGCAACTATAAAATTAAATGACATATTCAGCTATGCCTCCTCTCTACCCACAAGACATCCCATTGTCATGCCAAAACAAATTGGTGAGCCACTTAATTAATTAATAAATGAATTTAAAACCTAAATTTTAACATATTTTCAAACGTTAACTATTCAATTCTAAAAAGTATAGGATTTTGAAGCAAGCAATGGCTGAGGTACTCGCATTCAAGGAACGGATCCCTAAACCAGATGTCAGCTTTCATTGCCATTGCTGGCTGATTAAAAGACGCTGTCCTCCATGGGCCAAGCACCTATGGAAAATCGTTCGAGAAGCCATTAAAAACCTCTGCAACAACGACAAGAACAAATAGCCATTAGTCTTAGTAGTGGGGGCAAGAGGATCGGCACCAGCTGCAGGACCTGGACCTGGACCAGGAGTAGAACCAGTACCAAGAGCACTAAACAGCCGTCAAAATCATTGCCATTAAGCTGGGACTGGGCAACTGCGAACAATAGCAAAGACGTCACAAAGAAGCCGCCTCCTGTCCAGCTGTGGTGGTCAACTGTCCGCCTTAACCCGTCAACCGCATGCCTGAGAGTTGAGCGCGGAAAAAAGGACATGCCAGGATTGCTGTTCGAGAGTGCTTGCCTGGCTGCCTGGCTGCTGGTCAACTCAAGTAGCTTGTGTGTCGTTTTAAACTCATTTTTTTCTGCTGTATTGTGCGATGGCCGCTTGGGGAACTTTGCTCTATTTCCGCCGTCTGGCTGATGTTTTGGCGGTTCGTTAGCGGTGCTGGAGTGAAGTGGAAGGCGATGTCAGATCAGATGATGGCCAAGAGGAGCCAGCGATTGCGAGTGTGTGCGTCTGTCGGTTGGCTTATGCGACTCGGGCCATCCTGTGCGCCTTTGTGCCTTCATTTTGCATGCAAAGCGAAAATGTTGTCGCTGTTTAATGTCAAGCGATGACGGTGTTTTTTTATTTTTTGCTTTCTGTTTTTTTTTTGGCCAATGCTTATTGTTGACGATGACACCGATATCCCATCTTCCAGCTTAATATTTGGCATGTTTGCCGCTGGCTATCTGCAGACAGTTTCATGCCCATTGCGTATTGGACCCGTCACGCCCACTCCACTCCACGGTCCGTCTCAGTTGATGAGCTGTCTTGATGGATTTGTCTGGCTAAGTGTGGGTTCGTTGACTTGCTGCAGTTGGCGTTGAATTAGTTAGGTTTAGATTAGATATATAGAAAATACAAATTCATAGTTGTAATAAAGTTAAGATACATTTTTGGTGCATCTCTCAGAAATTTGTATTTATTTATTTATTTATTTTTTTTTTATTTTTATTTTAGGAATTTAATTTAATATTGATCAACCTACTGAAAGGTTATAAAATATTGTTTTGAAGATTGAATACATAATAACGGGGAATTTAAATAAATAACATAAACAAATAATTGGTTTTAACATATTACAATATTACGTAACATCAAATGTAAGATTAAATATAACATTTATTGCACATTAACGAAAAATATTAACGCACAACAACTTTAAATGTACGATTGATTTAGGGGCAAATCTATGATCAAAAAGCCCTCGCTTTTGAAGATAAGTTGAGTTTTGACGAAGTTATGGCATTTTGAAGTTTCGACCTATGCCCATACACCGATATATCGATTTTCGGGCTATAATTTTTACTTGTCTTCCGACCTCAAATTTCGTTTTCAACTTTAAATGTACGATTGATTTAGAGGTAAATCTATGATCAAAAAGCCTTCGCTTTTGAAGATACGTTGAGTTTTGACGAAGTTATGGCATTTTGAAGTTTCGATCTATGCCCATACACCGATATATCGATTTTCGGGCTATAATTTTTACTTGTCTTCCGACCTCAAATTTCGTTTTCAACTTTAAATGTACGATTGATTTAGAGGTAAATCTGTGATCAAAAAGCCCTCGCTTTTGAAGATACGTTGAGTTTTGACGAAGTTATGGCATTTTGAAGTTTCGACCTATGCCCATACACCGATATATCGATTTTCGGGCTATAATTTTTACTTGTCTTCCGACCTCAAATTTCGTTTTCAACTTTAAATGTACGATTGATTTAGAGGTAAATCTGTGATCAAAAAGCCCTCGCTTTTGAAGATACGTTGAGTTTTGACGAAGTTATGGCATTTTGAAGTTTCGACCTATGCCCATACACCGATATATCGATTTTCGGGCTATAATTTTTACTTGTCTTCCGACCTCAAATTTCGTTTTCAACTTTAAATGTACGATTGATTTAGAGGTAAATCTATGATCAAAAAGCCCTCGCTTTTGAAGATACGTTGAGTTTTGACGAAGTTATGGCATTTTGAAGTTTCGACCTATGCCCATACACCGATATATCGATTTTCAGGCTATAATTTTTACTTGTCTTCCGACCTCAAATTTCGTTTTCAACTTTAAATGTACGATTGATTTAGAGGTAAATCTATGATCAAAAAGCCCTCGCTTTTGAAGATACGTTGAGTTTTGACGAAGTTATGGCATTTTGAAGTTTCGACCTATGCCCATACACCGATATATCGATTTTCAGGCTATAATTTTTACTTGTCTTCCGACCTCAAATTTCGTTTTCAACTTTAAATGTACGATTGATTTAGGGGCAAATCTTGATCAAAAAGCATTCGCTTTTGAAGATAAGTTGAGTTTTGACGAAGTTATGGCATTTTGAAGTTTCGACCTATGCCCATACACCGATATATCGATTTTCGGGCTATAATTTTTACTTGTCTTCCGACCTCAAATTTCGTTTTCAACTTTAAATGTACGATTGATTTAGAGGTAAATCTATGATCAAAAAGCCCTCGCTTTTGAAGATACGTTGAGTTTTGACGAAGTTATGGCATTTTGAAGTTTCGACCTATGCCCATACACCGATATATCGATTTTCGGGCTATAATTTTTACTTGTCTTCCGACCTCAAATTTCGTTTTCAACTTTAAATGTACGATTGATTTAGAGGTAAATCTATGATCAAAAAGCCTTCGCTTTTGAAGATACGTTGAGTTTTGACGAAGTTATGGCATTTTGAAGTTTCGATCTATGCCCATACACCGATATATCGATTTTCGGGCTATAATTTTTACTTGTCTTCCGACCTCAAATTTCGTTTTCAACTTTAATGTACGATTGATTTAGAGGTAAATCTGTGATCAAAAAGCCCTCGCTTTTGAAGATACGTTGAGTTTTGACGAAGTTATGGCATTTTGAAGTTTCGACCTATGCCCATACACCGATATATCGATTTTCAGGCTATAATTTTTACTTGTCTTCCGACCTCAAATTTCGTTTTCAACTTTAAATGTACGATTGATTTAGAGGTAAATCTATGATCAAAAAGCCTTCGCTTTTGAAGATACGTTGAGTTTTGACGAAGTTATGGCATTTTGAAGTTTCGATCTATGCCCATACACCGATATATCGATTTTCGGGCTATAATTTTTACTTGTCTTCCGACCTCAAATTTCGTTTTCAACTTTAAATGTACGATTGATTTAGAGGTAAATCTGTGATCAAAAAGCCCTCGCTTTTGAAGATACGTTGAGTTTTGACGAAGTTATGGCATTTTGAAGTTTCGACCTATGCCCATACACCGATATATCGATTTTCGGGCTATAATTTTTACTTGTCTTCCGACCTCAAATTTCGTTTTCAACTTTAAATGTATGATTGATTTAGGGGCAAAACTATGATCAAAAAGCCATCGCTTTTTAAAATCAGTTGAGTTTTGACGAAGTTATGGCATTTTGAAGTTTCGACCTATGCCCATACACCGATATATCGATTTTCGGGCTATAATTTTTACTTGTCTTCCGACCTCAAATTTCGTTTTCAACTTTGAATGTACGATTGACTTAGAGGTAAATCTATGATCAAAAAGCCCTCGCTTTTGAAGATACGTTGAGTTTTGACGAAGTTATGGCATTTTGAAGTTTCGACCTATGCCCATACACCGATATATCGATTTTCGGGCTATAATTTTTACTTGTCTTCCGACCTCAAATTTCGTTTTCAACTTTAAATGTATGATTGATTTAGGGGCAAAACTATGATCAAAAAGCCATCGCTTTTTAAAATCAGTTGAGTTTTGACGAAGTTATGGCATTTTGAAGTTTCGACCTATGCCCATACACCGATATATCGATTTCGGCTATAATTTTTACTTGTCTTCCGACCTCAAATTTCGTTTTCAACTTTGAATGTACGATTGACTTAGAGGTAAATCTATGATCAAAAAGCCCTCGCTTTTGAAGATACGTTGAGTTTTGACGAAGTTATGGCATTTTGAAGTTTCGATCTATGCTCATACACCGATATATCGATTTTCGGGGTATAATTTTTACTTGTCTTCCGACCTCAAATTTCGTTTTCAACTTTAAATGTATGATTGATTTAGGGGCAAAACTATGATCAAAAAGCCATCGCTTTTTAAAATCAGTTGAGTTTTGACGAAGTTATGGCATTTTGAAGTTTCGACCTATGCCCATACACCGATATATCGATTTTCGGGCTATAATTTTTACTTGTCTTCCGACCTCAAATTTCGTTTTCAACTTTAAATGTACGATTGATTTAGAGGCAAATCTATGATCAAAAAGCCCTCGCTTTTGAAGATACGTTGAGTTTTGACGAAGTTATGGCATTTTGAAGTTTCGACCTATGCCCATACACCGATATATCGATTTTCGGGCTATAATTTTTACTTGTCTTCCGACCTCAAATTTTGTTAAGATAAATTTTTGGAGCATCTCTCAGAAATTTGTATTTATTTATTGTATTTATTTTTTTATGAAACAGGAATCAAATCCCAATTTGAAATATTTAAAAGAGCATAAGGTTTCATAAAGTGGCCAAAAATAATATTCTACATGCCGAGTCTGTTTGCACTGGCAATAAATTATTTAAAAAATTCCTCGCGCATATCGAAATATATTTATTGATTGGGTTTGAGTTAGGCAACCCAAAAAAGTTCATTTTTTTTCGCTATCTGAAGCAGGCAGCTGACTGGATTACACACTGAATATATTCGTCTGGCATTGTCGATACACTCAAACCGGGAAGCAGCCCAATTTACTATATACACACACATCACATACGCCCCCCGAATCTGTGGGAGGTCGCTGCCAACTGCCAACTGCCGCGAGCTGCGAAATTTGAAATAAATAAAAAAGAATCGTGGTACAAATGACAAGCTCAAATGGCTCAAATGTTTTTGTTTGCAATCATATTATATTTATGCAGTGTTTGCCTCTCATTCTACACGCTTTCGCCAGTTTCCTCTCGCCAGTGCCCTATGCTATGATATATGTGTGCACATATGTACGATTATACATACGTTTGCATGTATATATATTTTTATTTTTATTTTTTTTGAAACTGCGCAAACAAAGTGCGGCTATTTTGAAGGGGGTTGTGAGTTGAGTTGAGTTGAGTTGAGTACTCGTCCATGGTATTTGTGACCACTCTCGGCTGGCCTAATGCTCGTTTCGGTTAATCAAGGCTCGAGATTTTAAATTGTATTTATCATTTGGGGTAAATAGATTCTTTTTTCTCGGCTTCTTGATGAGAATGCGTTTCGGTTGTTTGTGATTCCATTTCGCTTATTCAGTTTATTTACATTGGTTACCCAAATTACATATATTTTGCAAACGGGACACTTTTTTGCCTTTGTATTCCGTAAATATTTAAATATGTAATATATAGAGAGGTGGATGAGTATATATCAACGACATGCCCCGTCCCCGAATCCAGCATAGCGCATCAACTTTATTATTACATTTTTTATATTTATTTTATTTTTTTCTGTTCGTTTCATTTTTTTTTTTCCTGTGCAAGGGTTTAAAAGCTTGTCAGCGTGTGTGTGAGAGTGTCCGTGTGTGTAACGCCCTTTTTTCGGACAGTGCATTTTTAATATAATTTTTCAGCCCCCCCTTCCTACTTGGTTGGCTCACACTTGCCGCCTCAGTTGCCGCGGCCGCAAATTTTTTTCCAGATTTGTATTTTTATTTTGGTTGCTTTTTGCCCTCATCTCCCACAGCTCCCACAAAACAGCAGCCTTGTTTGCAGTGGGCGTGTATATATTTTTTTCCTATATATGCCATGTGGAGTTCCGGGGGTTGGTCGCCGCCCATTGGCAACTGTCCGGTTTGCAGGTGGCCTCGCTGCATATGCAAAATGTTCGCAACGCTTTGTTTTTATATTTTTACATTTTTTCCTTTTTTCTTTTCACATTTTGCACTCACGCTGAGCGTGTGGGGGTTAAGCGGATGGAGGACAATTGACGGTGGGGAAGGGGTGGAGAGCCCAGGCGTAATAAGCAGGCGGCGTTGTCACGCGTACCGCTGAAACGGTGGTTCGAGGTTTGTTCCGCAACAAACAGGAAAAATACTTTCTGCCATATAAGCAAAAAGTATTTTTAATGAATTTTTATGCTGGATGGAGTATTGTTTTTTAGTGTTTTTTAATTAAATAAAAATATATATTTAAAATTGCATAATATTTTAATTGAAATGGAGTAGGCAAACGAGATAAGTTGAGCCAAATGAAAGGATAAAACCAGACACTGGAATGTTTATACGGCTCATAATCAGCTGCAGATTTTAAGAGTTGTTAGTCTGCGCAGTTTAAATATTCACATTCGAATCCCTTCGTTTAAAAACAGAACTAGGAAAGGACATTAATTAAATATTCATCTAAAGATTAAGATTATGAAACATCAGTTTTCGTTTTATACATTTTCAAACAAATATCCAAAAATATGTATTTCCGTTCAACATTTTCCATCATCATGAATTTTATGTTCTGTCAGCCAAAGGAGATTCGGTGATGCTTCACAGCAATTTTCACACCAAAAATAAATAGGAATTAAGCTATTAACTTGGTTATCCCAATCCCAATATTGCTGTGCTTCGCTAAACGAGTCTTTAGAATACCATTCACCTTCCAAGTTTCACTTGGACAATCCAGTCTCAACTGGGCCGCACCACAAGGAAGGGCTGCTCTTTGCTGGGGCAGAGGAACTTCTCAAAGGGTTTCGGTAGGATGTTGGGTCGTGGCTTCTGTTCATCTGGCAGAAGCATGCTGTTCCACAGCAGATTGGAGACGATCGCGTGCATAAGCTGGCTAAAGTGGAAGCAGTCGTGGGAGAAGATACGCCAATCGGTGTTGCCATTGGGCAACATGGGCGTCGTCAGATTGGAGATCATGGGATGGCCAATGATGGCGAAATCCTTACGCTGAAATTCGGGCAGTCGTGCCACATCCAAATCCAGCTGCTGCCATCGCCGTATCGTGTCTATGCGCTGCTCCAGTTGCTGCCGACTGAGGGTATCGCTCATCAAGCAGTGGCAGGCTATACGATGCACTACATAGCATTCGAAAGGCACTTGCGTCAGGTGGCTCATTGTGAGCGGCACATTCGGCACCGCTATCATATTGATGAGCAGCCGTGGCACATTGTCGCGCAATAGTCGAAATGCCTGGCGCAGATCTCGGGCATGCTGATCGAGCAACGACTGTGGATCGGTCCAGTGGCACATGTCGGAGCAGACATCGTTGTTGCCCACGTACACGGTGAGCAGTTTCCAGTGCCGCTGCATATCCACATGGGGATCCCGCTGCATCAGATCGATGAGCACACGTGCCTGATAGAGCAAGTCATGGGACATGATCATCGGCTCGGCAATGCTCAGGCGTGATATCTTATGATTCACGACCAGACCGTGGCCAGTTGCATAGCCATACAGTTGCGGATTGAACTCCTTCAGTATGTTGGGCAACGTGAGACTTGTGCGCCAGTTGCCGATGCCACCACCCGAAAAGCCCAGGCCCCGAAACTCGTTGATCAAATCGAGGGCACTATGCGACATAATGCCATTGCCAGCCGACAGTGAGTCGCCAATGGCAGCTATGATGTCTATATCGCCAGGTCGTAAACGCTCCACCGATGTGGGTACAATGCGCGATCGTGTGTTGTTCAACGGGCAGGGAAACGGCGCTCGACTGGGGATCGGAGTTTGCAGTTTACCCTCGCGTCTGTTGCGTTTGTACAGCCCCTCCAAGTCTTGAAGGGCCCAGTTGAGAGTAGTGCTCCGAGTTTTGACAAACAAATGGCGAAAATCTCGATCTATATTCGTGTACGCTGGCAAAGCATTCGACATGGGTTCACGAACAGGCTTGAAGATCTGGGCGTGTATTCCAATGCTGGCCAGCAGCTGATCTGAGCGATTTTGGCGGCGTATGCGAAGAAGATGAGCGGCATTCGTTGTGAACACGAGTACCACAAGGAGCCCAAATATGCTGGAACACATAGTTGGCAATGTGGATAACTTGGTTATCTATTCATTTACGTTATCCGCTTTGTATTGTATAATTATTGCCTCACAGTTTGCACATTTATTAATAATATTTATTACTTTTTTTTTTATTTTCTAGTTGTCTTGTGACTAGCAGCCGCAAACTCTCGACATCGACTTCTTGACGCGTTCTCAATCGAAAAGCAAATGCGTCGAGCGCTTAAATGCCGCTAGTTTGAATGGAACCTCAAACAAAATGAAGCGAACTCAGCGAAACAACAACAACGCGAACAACGAGTACTCCTCAAGCACTCATTTCTTCCATTAAAGGCAATAACAAAACGCAGGCCGGCGCACTAGGCTACACAGAACTTGACTTGAATGCGTTGACCGAGACACTGGCTATTATTAAAAAAACAAAACAAAAATCTCAAATGACAAAGCAGACAGCAACAAATGGATAGTTGGGACAGACAGCTGGGGTTCAACCTATGCACAAGTGCCGTGGGGTTCAAAGATATAGTCGAAAATATGGTTAACAAAAACACAGAAACAAAATAATTACCTTGGTACGGCCGTAAACAACATTGATGCTACTACAACATGACAGACAACAATTAATGTGTTTAGACATTTATAAAAATTAACAAAACGTATAAATAAATTATAACTACATCATTTTTGTGGCTGTGAAAACAGTGGCGGAGATTTAGGCTGACATAGGAAACAAACCTGATTTTGTTTATGAAAAAAAAAATAAATAAATTTTGACTCATGAATAATATGTTATAATTAAAATGGAAATATCGAATACTTTCTTAAAATGTATACAGTTCTGTACTTGAGAGTAATATGTATTTATTGCATACATATTAAGTGATTAAAGATTTGAACTATCGATAAAAAGGGAAAACAGTTTAATGTGTAATTAAATTTCAATATCGAGCCATAATAATAATAATAATTACGAAATGCACTTTGCTCATTAAATTGTGGTATTTAACTTTCCTCTAATTATTCCGACTCTCAACGACAATCACAAAGTGTCAGTCATGCCATATACACCTCTAAATGTTATCTACTTCATTTAATGTACTCTGCTCCTCGATACCTTTATAAGAAGTGGATAACTTCCGACACCCCTTGTTACGCCACTGTATCGGCTATATTTTTTTGTTGTTGGCTTAAATTCCATTGTGAGAGTTTGCTGAATTGTTATGCATTCATTTAAGCCAAAGCTGAGCTGCAAAAAGATCAACAAATATTTGAGTATTGAGCTCCAGTAACTTTATACTATTGCTGTTGCTGGCTGTTAGTTGTTTTCCAGCCACTTAAAATGTTAATAGCTAATTGTTTGTTTAGATGTTTGTCAAAGGAACTCAAGTATCGAGTCGTAAGTGTCGGAGCCATGCGAAGTGTAGCCTTTCTGTGTGTACTTGATATAGGTTATTGTCCACAGAAATAAAAAAATAATATTGCAATAATAAAACAATGTGATGTGATCTAAAAATAAAGTCGTTTAGTTGACTCATAAAGCGTCGAGCCAAGGCGTGTCACGGATAAATCATGGCAACTAAAGAGGCTGAACTGCGCTGTGCTGGAATTTGTTATTTATTTCAGTTGTTTATTTGAGCCAACTCGCACTCGCACTCGACTTCCGCCTTAGTTGATTCTCAGAAACGGTCTCTCTGCGCTGGGGCACAGCATGTGCTGCACCGGTTGCCGCCAAGCACGTGCCTCGTGCAAATCCAACTTCTGCTGCATGCTGTTCCACAGGGCGCTGGATGCAATCGCATGGGTTCTCTGGCTGAAGTGCATGCAGTCATGCGAGAAGAATCTCATGTCCATCGCTCCATCGCTGAGCACAATGCCCGTTAAATTGCTGAACAGATCGTGGGTCACAATCACGAAGTCATCGCGGCTGAACTCGGACAGAGCGGCCAGCTCAAGCTGCATGCGCTGCAGTCGCTGCACTACGTCCGGATAGTGCGGCCGGAAGAGTCGAGTCATGCACGAGCATATCAACTGCAGATTGCACTTGGCCGGAAAATGTGCGAGCAGGCGCAGAAATTCATGGATGTCCGGCAACAAAATCCAATTGATCATCAGCCTGGGCACATTATCACGTAGCATGCTTAAGGCGCGATACGCCTGCTGGCGTTGCAGTTGCAGAAACTGGTCCGAATCGTCCCAGGAGCACAGCTCAAAGCAGAGATCATTCAGGCCCACATTAATGGTCAGCAGTTTCCAATGCTGCTGCATATTGACCTTTGGATCGCTCTGCATTCGCTCGATCAGCACTATTGCCTGAAATGGCAAATCCCTTATGATCAACATGGGCTCGGCCACATTGAACACAGATCGCTGCCTGTCTGCAACCAGACCGTGCGTTGCATAGCCGTACAGCTGTGGATTGTACAGTTTCAGTATGTTGGGCAGTGTGAGAGATGTGCGCCAGTTTCCAACGCCACCGCCGCCAAAGCTCAGGCCGCGAAACTCGGAACTGATGTCAAAGAAATTCCGGGAGAGCAGTCCATTGCCAGCTGTCACCGAGTCTCCAAACGCTGCCACAATATCAATATCGCCAGGACGCAGTTGTGAGATTAGGCTGGGCGGCACTGCTGATCGCACTTGGCTCAAATTACAGGGAAAAGGTTGCTCCTCTGGCACTGGTTGCTGCAGCTTGCCTTCCGCTCTATTGCTGGCCATCATCTGATCCATGCTGGCCAACGCAATGTTAATCGACGCATTGCGCAGCATTAAGACAATGTTTCGAGATGTGTCCAGATTCGTATAGTACATGTGTCCGTTGCGCAAATCGCCGAAGTTGAAAGGAACGCTTTGAATGCCTAAGCGTGAGAGCATTTGCCCGGAGCGGTTCAATATGGGGTTCCCCAGGCTAACAGCCGTCAAGGACACGAGCTGCAGCGTGAACAGCACTAACTGAATCACGATCATGATTAACTACCGTCTTGAGTGCTGAACAGCTCGAAACATTTTGTGGTGCTGCACCAAATTTAACTTGCTTATATAGCGCTCTTATTTATACTTCCTTTTTTTTTGGGGAAGTTTGGCAGGTATTTATAATTTACTAAGATTTTCAAATACAAAATATTAATAAATAAAATTGAAACAGAGTCTAATGATTTATTAGATTAATAATTATTAGAAATCAACAACACTTTTCAACTGAAAATAATCACCAAAATACATATTTGTGAAACAACTGAATTATTGTGAGAAACTTTTGTTCGAATTAATTAATTATATTAATGAAGTAAATTTTAGTTTGGCTAGTGATGATTCGATTCGATTCGATTTCAATGGGTCATAAATCGCTTCTTTTCAAAATATTTGAAATATTTCAATAGGTCATTTGGAAGTCTGTTGGAGTTTTTGCTGCACGCCAAGCACATTTGAGTACAAAGTTATGGCTTTAAAGATCATCTTTACAACTTGTAGATTAATTAAAAATGTTTAATAAGCAGTAATTATTCTATGACTTTTTGGCTTTTACACCTTAGCAATTGCCCATAAAAAGTTTGTACAAATGTTAAGCAAGCTTGATATTTATTTACACCTTTTACCTGCTAATTTTAACTTAGGTCGACATGAGTAAATTGATAGGTCTTTTGGTATCAAGAGTGTTTTGTGGACTCTGTCGACAGCTAATAGCAACAATTATGGATCTGGAGTATTGCAATATTCTAGCTGCTTAACAATTAGCTAACATTAACAAGAACTCTAGAACTGATCACCCACGGTTCTTAAGAAAGGTCTGTTTTTGTTGGGGCACAGAAAATGATTGAATGGTTGCTGCCAGGCCTCCGGCAGCTGAACATTGTTTGGCATTATCATATTATTCCAAAGGATTTTCGCTAGCACAGCATGACCCAATTGACTATAGTGGGCGCAATCATTGGAATAGAAGCGGGTCTGTATGATGCCATTCTCGGACCACAAGTTGCTTATATTCCCCAGTATGCCATGCGTCACAATGGCAAAGTCATCGCTACGGAATTCGGGGGACGTGGCAACCGACAGTTGAAGATGCAGGAGTCGCTTGGCTGCCTTATATACTACCTGCTGATTATACTTCTTGAGACAGCTGCAAAAATAAGGGATTCTCTGGGCACAAGTGCTGGGCGCTTTTCTAATAACACTCAGCTGCTCATCGATGTCCGGCAGAACGATATAGTTGACCAGCAGTCGGGGCACATTATCCTTCAGTATTCGAAAGGTTTCGTGCAACTGACGCGCCGCCGTCCGCACAAAGGCATCCGAGTCAGGAGAATTGCAAAGATACGTGCACAAATCATTGAGGCCCACATGAATGCTCAGCAGCTTCCAATGCTGACTTATATTCACTTTCGGATCCCTGCGAAAGCGTTCGATAAGCACACGCGCCTGAAATGGCAGATCCTGCATGCTTAACATGGCCTCGGCCAAATTGAAGCGAGACACATTCACATCTGCAACCAGACAATGACCCACGGCATAGCCATACAGCTGTGGATTGTACAGCTTCAGTATGTTGGGTAACGTGAGCGCTGTGCGCCAATTTTCGAAGCCTCCGCCAAGGTAGCTATAGCCACGATAATCCACCGCGGCATCGAATAGTCCCAAGTCCAGGATGCCAGTGCCCGCGTTGGCGGAGTCACCAAAGGCCGCCACAATATCGATATCGCCTGGACGCAGCTGGCTTATATGAGTGGGTCGCTCTGCAGAACGACCATCGCTCAGATCACACGGAAATCTGTCGCTGTTCAACGCCGGCTGCTGCATTCGACCATTCTCGAAATTACGTTCTCGGATCCACTCGAACTCTCTTAGCACCGACTGTTGCGTGAAGTTGCGTACTTGAAGTAGAAGATTACGCAGATTGCTGTCCAGTTGCGTGTAATATAAACCATCCCCGAAATTGAACAGTTCAAAGTTAACTTGTTTAGCGCCCAGGCGCCTTAGCAGCTGCGTCGACTGATTCACTAAGGATGGATCTGGGCGAGCACTCAACTGGCAAACCAAATGGAAAAGCAGCAAGACAAACATTCTGATTTAAGTTTATTTGTTCTATTCAGCGACTTTTGAGATCTTTATCTCCTTTTGTAGGGTTTTTAAAAACGTCTAAAAAGCAACACTTTTATAGATTCAAGCGTTAAACTAAGGGGTTAACTAAAGGGTTAACTAAGGGGTCAAAACATTTTTGTTTATTTCTAACGCTGAATGACACGTGGGGTTTCGTCTAAGCACGCCAGTTATTTTAAAGGTTGCCATTATAAAGTGATTAACTCTCATGTTGCGGAAATATGGTATACAAAGCTTTTCAATAATTGCTTAACGCAATTTCAAAGTCACTAACACTAAGTGATTGGATCAATGTATATGATTAAACTGGAAGAACTGTCTGTCAGGTGGTTAAATAGAGTGAAAGATATACAATATGTAAATTACAAACTTGTAATTAAAACCAATTGACTAACCCGTTTTCCCAACGCTTTCAATTTATAGAGGCCAGCCGACAATGTTATCTTAGCAGCAGCAACAAATAGAATGATTTTATAGATTCCATTAGCTAAACACAATGTTTCTCGACATTTTCTTAGCTTAAATTGCTCATAAATAATTTATTTTAGTTAAAATAATGCATATTTAACGATTACTGCCTACATTGTAATAACCCGTTTTATTGTTGCCAAGCTAGATTAACTAATTGTGTTCAGTTTAATTGAAATAATTAAATCTAGCTGAGCTAAAGGTATAAAAAACGTAGTAAAAATGTAGCTTACCTATTAGACTAAAGTTCTAACATGGCTATAAGACCTCGTGCAATGATACTGATCAGGAATATATATACTTTATGGGGTCGGAGAGGTCTCCTTCAATACGTTGCAAATTTGAACACAAAATTAAAATCGCATCTTCAAGTGTATAAAAGAGTACAATCAGCTGCTTTTATAATGTAGCATATTTTAGGGGTTATTATATGATGAGGTAAGCCAGAGTCGAGCACCAGTTTGTTACTCATGTTTCTTTTGCATTGACTCTGATAGATCTTTAACATTCCTTCCCACATTCCAAACGGTTGGCCACTAAATGGAACTCAATTACATAAACGTTTCGCTGTTGGAGTTGTTGCTGTTTCTGTCTACGCTGTCTATCAAAAGGCCGCAGCTTCATTTCATTTAAACTAATTGAGGCTCATTAAATTGCTCACACTCGCTGCTGTCGCTACAGTCGCTGCTGCTGTCTGCTTTGTTTTTGATGCGGCAACATTGTTGCTAAGCCTCGGCTGGGAAGCTTTCGTCGAAATATGTTGCCAGATCGATTAACGCAACATGCCGCAACTTAATTTCAGTTAAATATGCACACTAATTGATTGTTTACTAGGAGTTGCCCGTTGCTAGGCCAGCTAAAGAGTCGGCTTAAAAAAAGGCGTCTTTTTATTTAAGAGTAATTAAAGCTTTGCGTGAAAAGTTGCTGTTAAAGCTTGATTTTCGGAATAACTGAGTATTGACAGCTTAATTAGGGTTACCAGGTTGTGTTATATTTAAATAAACAAAACTATCGATTAGGTGTTTATGGAAGTAATAATTGAATAATTATACTTTGATAGCATAATATACAAGTATTAATATAATATTTAATCGCAGAATGTTACTTAGTCCTCCATTAGTTAAGAAATTGAATTTTTGTGAGTTCGAAAAGACAGCGATAGCTATTTTTTTTTTTAAATATATGCAAGTATAATTAGATACCAGTTTTTGGTCGCAATGCTAACGTAATATTTCATATGCCCTAATTAAATAAGCCGCAAGCTTACCTTTAATCGCTTTGGAAAACGTTGCCTTACATTACGCAGATCACGATAATTGGTAACATAATAGTACGCAACCTTGAACCGCATCAGCAACTTTACCAGAAATGGTAAAACAAAACAACAAATTTGGAAAACATGCAAATAAATACGTTAGACGCTGAAGATAACATAAAAGCACAATTCAAAATGGCTATTAAAAATTAATTTAGCAATAATTTTTAATTACAGCTATCAGGGTTCAATTGCAAAACAAGCCATAGACACGGAAAGAACGTGCAAAGGAAATGCGATGATTCGCCAAAGATAGCAAAAAGCTCCACTTAAACACGATAATTGACAACAAGTATTTAAAAAAATCTGTTGTTTTTTTTTATTTTATATATTTTTGCAGTTAAATTGAAATATTGTGTCAGCACAATAAACTCATAAAATATTACAAAACTTTATAGCCTCGTTGCAATTATCACACTGAAAGAGAGAGAGTGAGAGAGAGAGAGAGAGAGAGAGAGATGATTCCAGTGCAGAGTCAGAGAGCAGCTAAGAGAGAATCATACTGATAGAGAAACAGACAGAGAGTAAATTTCGGGAGCGCAGCACAATTGCATTTTCATATGTTAAAATGGTATTTGTTTAAATTTCATCAATTAAACATGACTTTTTTATAAGCATATTCGAATTTTGAATACTCTTTCAAGCAAAGAGTATTTGGCTGAGATATTTAAAATATATTTGAAATCATTTGTGATTTAAAAATAATAAAATTTCATCAAATAATCGGCATAAAAACAATGGGAAATATCTTGAATCGATTGGAAGTTATATGAGTATCAGTGTCGTGGTTATGGGAACATATCCAAATGATATGCAACGTCACAAAGTCAATGTACCCATTACAAGTTCAACACAAGACTTCAGTTGTGCAAAGGCGAGCTAGTTAACCATTGCACAACCAACAATAACGACAACAGCAACAACAACATACAAACAGAAAAAAAAAAAAAAAAAACACTTTGCGACATTTCTGTTTTCGGCGCTTTAACCAAAATTACAAGCTCGTCTGTCTAAGCGCAGCTATTTGCTTGCTGGTGGCTCTGCTGATCAATAAGTGAGCCGACGGACGAACGAGCGAACAGGTGAGGAGCTCTCGGCTCCAGCCGAGCTAAGCGTTGCGTTCAACACACCCTAAGTGGGTTAATTTGTACGTCGCGCTATTGGCTCTCTGATAACAGAGTGCGAACTTCAGGGGCGAGCGGGGCACTGGGAGCGGCGCCGAATTGAAGCTCTGTCGCTTGCGCAGTCGCAGCCGCGTCAAGGTCGACTATTGTAAAAGAAAGCGCCAGCGCTGGCCTTGAACACGAAATTATATGTTAAAGTGATGCCGAAAAAGAAGCGCCAGTCCAAAATCCAAAAAAAAAAATGAACCAAAGCAAAGCAAAGTTTAAAAAAAATGATGCTGCGCGTCAGAGACGAATGCAGAAATCGTTCGACTCTCAAATCAA
The DNA here is from genome assembly GCA_035044105.1 of Drosophila nr. perissopoda 5 BK-2023a. Taxonomy (NCBI): domain Eukaryota; kingdom Metazoa; phylum Arthropoda; class Insecta; order Diptera; family Drosophilidae; genus Drosophila; species Drosophila nr. perissopoda 5 BK-2023a. Next base: position 76,423 of record JAWNMK010000018.1, read on the forward strand.
ATTCGAGTGCTGGCCGCTGGTTATCCAAGCGGCTCTCTGGTTTGGTGAGTGTTTGGCTTGTTTTGCATAGAAATTAATGTTTAAACTACTCGTATCGCAACAGTGTCGAGTGTCGTGTCATAAACTTTATGCTTGAGTAAGACAATGGCCCAGCAAAATGTATATTTTTCGGACCAATTCATTTTGCAAACTTGTGCAACAGATGGGCAACAGCAAAACAAAGTATATGTGCTGCAAAATACAAAATAAAAAATAAAATAGACGAAATGTTCGCAATCGTCTCGAAATGTTTGCAAACAAAAAAAATAATAATAGTAATAAATTAAGACTGCGACAAATCGCAGGTAAATGGAACACAAATGGGTTCATTTGCATATAAGCAAATTGGGCCAAAGTGCAAACAGAAACTGGAAAAGGTTACAATACAATGGGATTAAGTCACATTCGGTATTAGTCTCAGTCTCAGTCAAGTCAGGTGGAATAATACAAATTAGCAAAAATAAAAAGCAATCAGTTTGTGTTGACAGATCAAAGCATTTATAGAAATTAGTTTAATTAGACCTCAATGCACAGCAATTAAAATAAATTATGCTATTAAATGTCGTTAAATGCTATTGAATTCATTGAGAGCTAGTTTCTAATTAAAGATCTATGTTCAACTTGGAACCCTCAAGGTGGTGCTAAGGTAATGGAATTCACTTCAGTCGGATTGAAATATTCTGAGCATGAAAGCAAAGTTCAAATGTGTTTTCCTCATGTGTTTGGCATTTTCACCTCAACTTTTATATGGTGGACACTCGCCACAACAATTTCAAGCAAAGTTAAGGTCTCAAGTCTGGGAACAGATCACAAAAGTAATAGCTAACAACAAGCAAGTGACTTTGTCGACAGGTTGGCGTCTGGAAGTTTATTACGGCAATTAAGCAAACGATTTAACTAAATTCTCTGCATGCAAATAATAATTCTACAAATTTCATGAGATAGGAATTTAATAAGGTTATTAAACGAACTTAATTTAGCTAATGCCATAACAATTTTTAAATGTCATAATCTTTCTGTGCAGCATACAATCCTATTGACAATTCAACATTAAAATAATCTAAAATTGTCCATAAAGCAATTGAATACAGTTCAGTTAGCGAATGTTACCCTAGCAATGAGACCTTATATAAAAATTAAATGCGCACTTAAGCTGCCAATCAGGCAGACACTCACCATAGAATAATAATTGCTATTAAATATTTCCATACCTGTAACAAAGAAAAAAATTATATTATTATATTAGTTTACTATGTAACAAGTCATATACTTTTTTCAAACACTTGCCCCTACAATAAGTTTATTTTACCTTTTTTAATCAGCCAAAACGAAATTATCCAAAGAAAAAATGATGATGAGTATGACAAGTCAGCAAAAAATTGTTGGGTTGCGGCGCATTAACCATTTTTGTACAATCTATCTTAAAATTTTTTTTTCTTATTTTGCTTTTTTTTTATTATAAGTTGTATTAAGGAAGCAACAAAAATTCGCATTTCAAATTCAACTTTGTTTTTTCTTCGTGTGCCGCTTTAAAAGCATCGCTAAAGCGACGCGAAAGCTTCCCGGCCGCAAGTCCAATTCGAAGCTGAAGTTTCGACGGCTGCGAGCTTGCGAGCGGGCTAGCAACGGCTTTGGGCGCTCAGTCGATAAACGGAGCTTGATCGCGACACTTGGGTTAAGCGGAAGCGTCAGCGTTCACAAACGGTGAACACATACACACACCAAACGGTGCGCGCAGCGTCCAAACTTGGTAGTCAGTCGGCGAAAAGCAAGAAAAAAAAGCCAAAAAACAACTCACTGCTGAAGAAAATTGCAACACACAATCCAGGCGCGATCAAGGAGAAGTTCATTAGAAGAGCGTTGAATACGGTACGAAGCTAATGAAACTATTGGAAAATATGCAGTAAACATTTTAGGCACTAAACAAGTTATTATATTGAGTGAAAACTGTGGTCCAAAGAACTGTGTGAGAAAACTTGATAAAAGTGTATTTCGAAAATGTGAAAAATATCGATGCAATGGAAATTTCCGCCTTTTAAATTGGTCAGCGAGTGGCCCAATGAAAAAGTCGCTATTAATCACAAAACAAAATAAAATCCAAAGAAAATTTCAAAATTAAAACGAAAGACTTAAGACACAAACTTGCGCGGGCTGGCGCGTGTGCGCAAATGCATGAAGCAGCAGCATTGGTGTATTGTGTTTGTTTCTTTGTGTGTGCGTTTATTGTGTTTTATTGACAAAACAAAACCAACAAAAAATTACTAAAGAAAACCCACCAAAAGCAGAAAATGAAAGAAGCTAGCCAGCTGAGCTGTCCATGCGCAAAGAAGTTATTTGAAACTGTTTTGTTGATCAGCGAAAAGTGCAATAAAAACCAACTGTAAACCTAACTTTAAAATAAAAATACAAATGACAAAACTTCACGCAACGAACAAAAGCATCAACTTGATGGTTATTTTTTTTCGGCTTCCCCTGCTACTGTTGGCTGCCTTTCTGTTTGTTTATCCACACACAAATATTTCGAAAATGAGCGTACAGCACAAGTAGATGAACTTACACATGTATGGGAAATGGCATAGTTGTTGGGGCCAGCTGAGCGAGCCGAACGGGATTGGGCAAGGCAAAATATTGCAACAGACAATGACTACCATATATTTATTTTAACTGCAGTTTTAACTCCGCATTCGATTCGTTGAAATTTTTACTGGTTTTTCAAAATATGAGTGGGCAATCGAATTGATTAAGACGCGAGAAGTTTAACCTAACCTAGGCCGGTCAATATGCATTTGAGGCGAATGTCAAGCCTGCAGTTTCTTTTGATTATCTCATTGAGTAGTTTGTAGCTCATCATCATATCGTATTCCTGTATAACCCACTTTTACCGTTAGATTAGCTTAATCATGCCTTCCTACAGTACATAACTATGCATCTCTTTGTCTGCGGTAACAAGCGATTAAAAAGTGAGCAAAATAGTTACATGTTGATAATGCGCTGGTGCGAATGACACAGAAAAAAACAAAACGGCAACACTAACACAGTAAATATTAAGGTAAAGGAAATGAAAGAAATTTCAAGCAAACCAAAAAGTTGAAGAAAATGCACAGCATGAAGCATAAATTATAATCAAAGAGAAATAAAATTACATGCGAATACAATGAGCCAAAGAAATTAAGTTACGAATGTGCTAACATCCACTTTGGATCATTTACTTTCAACTTTTTAATATTTACAAATTATATAAGAAATATATGTAAATACAAGGGAGAAATTCTGATTTGGTTGTTTGAAACAGAACATGTTTGTGGATATATCAATGGGTATAGAAACATTAAGATTACATTGTAGATAATGTTACATTTTAATACAATATAAATATACATGTGGTGAGCAATTCAATGCAATGTGCAAATGGCACATCAAATTTAAATGTCCACACATAAAATAAGTGTAAATGATGTAAACAGTACAGACAACCAACTGAGACAGCTGTTGTTGTTGATTGTTGCTGTTGGTGTTGCAGGCTGGCCGAAATGATTGTTGCTATATTATATAACAAGTGGCCATGCCACAAACTGAAAATCAAGAGACCAAGACAGTCAGTGAAAGATGGAGAGAGAGAGAGAGAAGAGTGCGCGCAGTTGGTAACAGCGCAGCTGGTGACAAGCGAGAAGGAAGCAACTGTCGAGCAATTCGGCGATCAACGATATCTGAGTGTTGCACGAACTAAATACCCACTAACAGTGGCGCAGCGATCGATCGACCGAAGATTTTTTGTTTGTGCTTCAAATAAGCCGTTTCGACTGCATCAAGGTAGCTGGCGGCGGGAAGCGACTCCAAGTTCTTTCCACTGACACAAACAGTCGTTATATCTGACTCTGTTTGTGTTTGATTGTGTGTTTTTTTATGCAGCTTTGCAGCTCAGGGCCTCTCGACTCGGCAGTGCAAGCATTGCAACAGATTTGCAAATTTGCAAATTAAATTCATTGCATATGAGCAGCAAAATGCACACACATATACACACACACACACTCATATGTGTGTGTGTGTGTATGCACTGAGAGCAAATCGATAAGCCAAACAATTTTGGTAACACAGCCGCGACGGCAATTGGCATTACGAAGCGACGTTAACGTCGACTTTGGACGTCGACTGCAGCGTCTGCTAACCAGTTGGCAACCTTGGCGTTGTTTTGTTTTTGGCGCTGCGCTTTGCGTTTTTTTTTTTGTTTTTCTTATTTTTTTTTTTTGGGGTTTTTTAAGTTTTGTTTTTAATTTTACACTTGCACAGGGTATTATCATTTTAGCATGCAGTTTGCGGTTCATGTAATGACAGCAGACTGTGATTACAATTTTAATATACGAGACGAGACAATTATAATCTGATCAATGCAGAATAAATATATTCAGTTATTCATAAGAATTGAATTAAAAACTTGCATGTGGCTTGAGCAGTTGCATAAAGGGTTTCATGTTTTATTTATTAACTGGTTACAATTATTTTACCTCTGAACTTAATTCTAATATTTATTTAGATTGTTTCCGCTATTAGCTTGAACATGAATTGCTTCGATTTTTATTACAATTTTTTATTTATTTTTATTTTTTTTAATCCCCCCGATGTTGATTTAATTCATAAGCACTTGCAATCTGAGTATTTAATGTCGAGTCGTTATTTAATGGCAAATTCGTATGATAATAAAGCGCAATAATTTCACGCCTCTCTTTTGGGTAAAAACCGCATCAAGTCAAAAATTGTTGTCCTTTGCGTCATCTGCCACAATGTTAAGCAAACAGCAACAACAATAATAAAAACAATAACAACAGATACGTAAATTTATGACACCGAATTTGTGTTACTAACCTTACTCAATTTTCGGGGCAGGCTTTTATTTAGTTTTTAATGTATTTCGAGTTTGACTTTCGAACGTTTTATGGGCTTTTTGCTTTGTGTGCGTTGCTATTTTGGCTGTTGTTGTTATTGTTGTTTTTGTTTCTAGTTAGCCGGCGCATTTGATTATGTATCTAAGAGACGCTGAGATATAAGAGAGCTGTACCCCACTCACTCACATGCTGTTTGTTTGTTTGCATTTGAGGTTTTGACGGATTTCAACTAAAACATGAGCTGGCACTCAAAGTGGGTCAAAGTCTGACAACGAGGTCAGTGATTTTTGGGCGGCAGTTGCCGATAGATTTGACATAACAGCAAATTAAATGAATTATAGAGCACCCATAGTTCGGATCTGTAGCAAAGCCTTAAATTAAATGGAGTGTTAGCACTATGATAATAAATATGGAATATATTTGAAGTCATTGAATCAAATTACTAACTCATCTTCATTTCTAGCGAAAAGCCAGCTTTAAGATAATTCAGCTAACACATGATAAGGCTGATTTGATTGACATTTGTTCAACTTGCTATTCTGGGATGGCATTTAAATTTCTATTTAATTCTCTGATTGTGCTCTTTATAATCTAGACAGACGATTGGTCTTAAATATGTACAAAATTCGGACACTTCCGACACTTGTCGGAATAATTAATCTTTAATTGTCTATAAATTATTCTTTTTGTTATTTACTACATTGCTCTGTAGAGCATTTCGCATTTATTAAAGCTACAACCACAAACCAAAAGAATTTCTAAGCAGTTCTGCTTAGCTATGCATTTCACAGTTCATTTCACAAAACATTATTTGCTTATTCTGAGTGCATTTTCTTGACATTGATGTATGTTGAAATGAGTGTGCGCTGGCTACATACATCACACATACATACGTGCATACATACATAGGTGTAAGTGGTTTCGTATTCGCTTCCATTATTGTTATTCAAGACGTTTTGTCATTTCATTTTTTCCGTGTCGTTATTTTCCGAGTGCCCCGCAGTTCTGAGCACCTTTGTCGTTGGCGTTTACAGACATGCATAAGCAATGTAGTTAAAGTAAATTTCACCTGTCCTCGTATTCTGTAACTGCTGTCAATATTTGCTGAATCTGTTCGACTTCGACTTCGAGTTTTGAGTTTTTTTTTTTTTTTTGGCTTTGACTGATGGCGGCAGCAAAACTTCAATGACCGGCGGGGCCACTTAAAGCTTGAAGGTTTTTTTTAGGAAAACTCGTCAAGTAGTTTATTTGTGAATTTGTATTGCTAATTCTTATTGAAAAACACAATATTACAGATATGACCTTCAAGATGACTTTTGCAGTTACTTCGGAGTTAAGCAAAATAGCGAAGATGGCATAATTGATTGCTTTGCAGTTCGAGGTGTAGCTGCATTATGTAAAAATGAATTATTATTTAAGATTTATAAACAGCTATTTAAAAGTTAAGTTGGAAAAAACAAGTCAATGTAATTAATTTTTTTGGGTTCATTAACTCAAAGAAAAAAAATTAAGTAATTTTGCCCTGAGATGAGATCAACTCTAAGATCTCTGGAACAATATTTTAATATGCAAAAAAAGATTGCAAAGGTTAATGAAGTGCGCTCCACACCTCAGAATAGAAAAAAGGCAATTAAGTTATGTCAGCTGCTGATATTAATGTTCAAGTGAGTTTTGATGAAATAACAAATATCATCATCTATGTAAATAGATGGGGCATTGAACTACACTAGCTGTAAGTTGCTTAGCTTTATTTTCACTTTCAGACATTCTTCAATGAGTTTCATTCGTTGTTGGCTTCCTAGTGAGTGATTTAGAATTTAGCGTCAAGTTAAAGCGCCTTTTCGGTTGTGAATTTTTGGCAGCCGGAACGCTTTGTCTGCCTTGGCACGTGTCTGTCATAAAGCAGCGCAAATCAATAAAATATATATCCAAATATTGATTTATTGATATTCATATTCTTTTTTCTTTTTATCAATCAGCACATTAGCAACGTCAACGCAAGACAAACACTGAGAGAGACAGAGAGAGAGGAGGCGGTTTAATAAAGAGCACAAGCACACACAGGCCCACACACACACACACACACACCCACACACACAACATGGCGGCCGTTGAAGTGCGCAATGGTTATAAGTACTATGGCTCCAAATCGAGTCCCAAGATTGTGCTCAACCAACTGAATATGAACGTCATGCGTGGCTCCATGTGAGTGGAATCCGTAATGAGCTCAGCTCGTTCGTTGGATCGATCAATCGATAACTTTTACACATGCCTCTTCTTCCTCCCGTTAGCTATGGACTGCTGGGTGCCTCGGGCTGTGGCAAGACCACACTGCTCTCCTGCCTTGTGGGCCAGCGTCGCCTCAATGGCGGCGAGGTTCGGGTGCTGGGCGTCAAACCGGGTGAGCCGGGCAGCGGTGTGCCCGGTTCACGAGTTGGGTTCATGCCACAGGAAATCGCCTTGGTCGAGGAGATGACGGTCAAGGAGACGATCTTCTATTTCGGACGCATCTACGGACTCACAGATGAGCGCATTCGCGAGAAGTTCAAGGTGCTCAAGGATCTGCTCCAATTGCCGCCAGCGCGTCAAATGATCAAGCAGTGCAGCGGTGGACAACAGCGACGCTTGTCCTTTGCCTGCGCCATGATCCACGATCCCGAGCTCCTCATCCTCGATGAGCCCACAGTCGGTCTCGATCCCATGTTGCGCGAAAAGTAAAATTTTACTGTTCGAACAAAAATGAAGAAAATCTTAACTAATTTGAGTTGTCCCCTTACAGAATATGGAACTTTCTGGTGGAAACGACTCGAAATAGCAAACTGGCTGTGATCATCACCACACATTACATTGAGGAGGCCAACCAAGCGAATTACGTAAGTTTAACCTTTTTGACTCTAGGCAAATAAGTCAGAATGCTGTAGTCGTCTGAGCTCGTTAAATACCTTTCGGACACTAACGTGGGTGTTTCTTATCCAATTCTACATTATACGATCTTTAGAGCTCAAAGATGCTTCCTTCTCTTGAACAGATAATGACTAACGTATACCAGTAAATATACTGGTAAATGTTGGCTTACCTACGATTCGAACAAAGTTACTGTTTTTTTTTGCAATATTATGAAATATATTTTTACTTTTCGTTGTATGCCTTCTCTGCTTTAACCTTACAGATTGGTCTCATGCGAAAAGGCGTTCTATTGGCCGAGGACACGCCTACAAATATCATGATTCAGTTTGGAACACAATCCATTGAGGAGGCATTCTTGATACTCAGCCAGCGCCAGGGCACTGAGGATCAGATCGTAGATCAGAACAGAAATCCAACAGCGGCGCTGCCTGCCGCAGTGCTGCCGCTGGAGGTGATCGATGCACATGATCTAAACACGGACGAGAAGCCACCTATTCCGTACGAGGAGCCACCGAACGAGAATCGCAAGAGGGTCTTCTTTACGACCAAAGGACGCCTCAAGGCGTTGATGACCAAGAATTTTGTGCAACTATTCAGGCAGCCCTCGTAAGTAGACGAAGCCATAAATATGCAATTCTAGTTATAGCCATAACCGAGTCTTCTTTTGTAGGGGTATCATTTTTATGCTGCTGTTTCCCATCATACAACTCTCCTGCTTCTACCTGGCCATTGGCAAGACACCCACTAATCTGGAGCTGGGCGTCTACTCCGGCGAGGTGGATAGCTACTCGGAGTGCTTTGATGCGAATTTAAAAACGATTTACAATGCCAACGATAGCTGTCACTTCAATAAGCTCTCCTGCCGCTACATAATCGAACTAGGCGACGATATAGCAACCCGAAAGTATTACGCCACCCAGGAGGATGCCCTCAAGGAGGCCAAGAAAGCTCTGACTGTCGGCTATATTTATTTTGCGCACAACTTTAGCGCATCTGTGCACGAACTCATAGAGGAAGGCATCCATGCCAGCGATGGTGCCGTCGACAACGCCGAACTGACCGTACACATCGATATGACAGGTGGGTACTTGAGATCTATAATCTATCCTTTTTGATTTCGCTATCTAATTGCGTTTGCAGATCAACAAGTTGCCTACTATATGCAACGCAAATTGCGGGACAAGTTCAGTGATTTTATGAACGGAGTTGTTCGCGATTGCAATGTGTCCTCGGCGCTGGTGAAACTGCCCGTTCAGTTCCAGGAACCCATCTACGGCAGTACGGACATTGAGTTCCAGCAGTACTGCGCACCCGGCGTGGTAATGACGTGAGTACCTTGCAAGAGGATTATTTAGCAACCAATTCTGCTTAAATGTATTACTAATCGACTTAATTCGACAATTTAATTAATTTTAATTTAATTAATTTTCATTCGCTATCCAATTTTGTTCTTTAAATATGTTAAAATAGAATCTCTCTTTGATTGGATTTAGTCGTGATCAACATTTGATTGCTAATCGAAGTGATTAACTTACTTTCATTATTATTAATTTGGATTCAAATCATTATTTGTTTGGATTTAATCTATGCGTCTATTATTTATATGTATCATTTGGTATAAATGTCGTATCAGGTCCTTTACGTATAACTTCCTGTTCCTTTCTCTTGGTTTTCAGCATGGTATTTTTCCTGGCTACTTTGATGACGGCTGCTGTTTTCATATCGGAGCGCATGGATGGCATTTGGGATCGTACTTTGCTGGCTGGTGTCTCGGCAACCGAAATGCTTTGGGCACATCTGTGCACCCAGCTGATAATTATGACACTGCAATCGTTCGAGGTGATCATGTACATTGGCATCGTATTCGATACGTATAACAATGGAGATACGACCACGCTGATAGGACTGCTAACGCTAACAGCTTTCTGTGGCATGTTGTTTGGTAAGTGGAGCAGAGTTAAGCTTTCATTGTGTAAGATATAACTACAAATGTGTGCCTCATTAAACAGGTCTGTTCATCTCTGTTTTCTGCAAATCTCACACGGAGGCTAACTTTGTGGCCACTGGCGCTTTCTATCCCATGATTATACTTTGCGGTAAGTCTTCAAGTATCTATAGAATTGCGTCTGAGATTTTTGCATATTTTAGGTCTGCTGTGGCCGTTGGAGAGCATGCCACGGATCTTGCAGGATCTGGTAATGGTGCTGCCATTCACCATACCCTCGATATCGGCGCGAAATGTCATCGAGAAGGGTTGGGGCATCACCAACGCAAAGGTCTACAACGGATTCCTTGTGATGGCCGCCTGGACAATCATCTTCTTTGTGCTGTGCCTGGTGGGCATTAGGCGCAAGGCGTAGTGGGTTGGGGTGGTCTACATTCTAGGCGTAGTAGCGTATTAGCATTTCCCCTTAGGCGATTTTATATATGTATGTATATTGTCATAGTATCTATATAATTTAATAATTATCGGAAGCATATCACTCGCATGTCGCAGACTCTCATTATAAAAACAAAAAATTTGAAAATAATCTCATCATCGCATTGTTAGCCAGACTGCAATTGGGTTGCCCGGGGATTTTCAACGAGTTGTACTAATTAAGGTAATAAAGTGGTTTTTTCATATTGCGTGTAGTACTAAATTATGGCAACCCAATGTACGGACTGTACTAAAACATAAGGTCTAAAGGGTGTCTCACAAATATTTATAGTACATAGCACACAGCATTCGCATTCATGAACGAAGTCTAAGCAATCAAATGAGTTTACATGTTTAGTACATTTATTATTATTATTATTATTGTTATAATAACAACCAATGTAAATAGCCCAACAACAAATGAACAAACACACACAAAATGAAAACATACCACATATTTGACATGTATTGTAATTAAATATGTGCCAGTGTTCTCAAATGTTGTTCTAAATTGCAAATTTTTAAAACGAAATTCAAATGCTACCAAAAACAAACTTAATAAAAAGTCTCTTTAATGGATATCGAACTAAAAACAATTCCAATTTTAAATGCAATAGATGAGAGAACCGTAACTAATACTGGTTTAAAATGCAATTAGTTTTTTGTATAAAAGTCAAATGTTCTTCACTCCAAGAGAGTAAACAAATTAAAATAACTGTCAACAAGTTTTCCAATGCTTGCCTTAATATAAAATGCAAACCAGCGCAAAACTAAAGCGAAAGTTCTCCAACCAACCTCCAACACGTCGCGCCTCCGCCCACCCTTTTGCCTAATGTATATAAATATCTGAGAGTGTGTGTCTGAGTGGGGCCAAGGACAAGGACAGGTTCACGACAACGACAGCGACGCTGAAGAGGAAGAGGAAGAGGAAGTCGAGGACGTGGCAAAGTTACTGACACACTTTGAGCTTGGAAATTGCTAGACAAAATGTCTGCCCCGCTTGGCTTGGCTTGGCTGGGGCTGGGCAGGGCAGGGCAGAGCAAGCTCCTCCAGTCTCCCATCTCCGCCCCACTCCCTTCGCCGTTGAGCTAACTGACTGTCTGGCAGACTGTCTGCCGGTGTCTACGAGCAGACATTTTTATTACAAAACTTTATCTTTGCCAAATACGAAAGCGAAAACGACGCCAACGATGACGAAGAGAAAAATACATAAAAGCCAACGCTCGGCAGCTGTGGGCCGTGGGCGGTGGGTATTTTGTGGGCGGGCCAGGCCAAAGTGTCGCCTGCCATTTATATAAGTTGCATAAAATGTGCAAAAAAGTAAACTTTTATCCACTGCAATTGGGGGCAGAGTGTGCGTGAAAATTGCTGAGAACTTGTTGATTGCGACAGCTTTAGATGTGTACGGAAAATATCGAAGTCAAGGTCAAGGTTTGAAGTGGAAAAATATGCAGTCTATGTGAAAATGAAATCGAAACACGCCGCAAATACAATTCTTAATTTGTGTATGTGAATCATGTAAGTAATCGGCAGTCAAAGCAGCATGCCTGAATTTCTACTCATTAATTTATGAAATGAGGAATTGATTGAAATGTGTGACTAACGACTGCAGTACTCATTTCATTGGTCAAAGCAGTTTTGAATAAAATTTGAAGATTGCTTACTATTATTTTAACTGCTCTAATCGAGAAACTAACACATTTTTAGTTGGTTATAAAATATCCTTCCCTTTTCGACTGATTCCATAAGAAGATTTACAATAATACTATCTGAGGCACATATAAATTAAGTATTTAGCAATAGTAAATTGATTTTTATTATTGTGGGGCTTAAGGCATTTCGACCTGGTTGTATCTATTGTGCTCTCTTCTGAGTCTATAGCTCCTCCTTCAATATGATTTGCTTTATATATTCTTTCAGATAACACAAAATCACCAGATGAGTTTTTGCGTAAGAAAATCACCAATTTAATTACGAGCAAAAACACCAGTCCATAAATTGTTATGTCACTTAGTCTTAATCCAAATAACTTAATTATGATTCTTATTCTTATGTCCTGTCTGTCTGTTCGTCCGTCTCCACAAATATCTCTGCTTTAAAATTTAAATTAATTCTGTGAATTTCACTTTCGAGCTAACAATATATCTCTATGGTTATTTTTGCAGCTCTTGCTTAAAACATGCCTTGCATATTTATCTTAAAAATATCTGTGGCATTTATCTCAGCTCAGCAGACCACACAGATACATAAATACAGTGGCTCCACTGACTTTAGCTGACAACTGCATCCTTTGTTATGCTGTGTACATTTTTAATTCAAGTTTTCATCGGTTGGCAGGAACAAATAAATTTGCACAAGCTGTCAGTAGGTCAAGTCGCCTGGGTCTATGCTGCAAAAGTTTTAGAATGTTGCTGCAATAAAAACATTTGCAGACACACCGTCTGGCGTCCTTCACACACACCCCACACATACACACACATACGCCTTGCTACACACACTCCAATATGCAGACTGGTCAAAGTTTTGTTACAACTTTTGCTCCATTTAATAAATACATATACTATATTAAATGTTGTTCAGGGTGCTAGACACATTTTTGTATGTGCGATGACCTTCAAAACATATGAAAAAAAACACACACACACAACACATATATATGTGTGTATAAATATATTCATATATATATATATATATATATATATATATAGACGGCAGTGGCAGAAGTCTAATATTTATACGTAAATCTAATGAAGGTAAAACTGTTTTGTTTACATTTTGCGTTTACTTTGTGGCCAACAAAGTGTGATTTTCAGTGTGTGTGTGTGTGTGTCTCTTTCGTCCTTTTGTATTTGCCCTGTCTGACTGCCTGGTTCTTTTTGGGGCAGCTTTAACAAAAATTCTTGCCTCAATTCCATTGACTAAAGCTGTAGGCCGTTGAAAAGGCTGGCAGAAAGTTAGGTAAACATTGAACAATAGAAACAAAGCCGAAATCTGATTCAAGGTGTTCCTTCTTGTTGTGGCTTCAATGGCAATTTGGTTATGTAACTGTTGTGGCCACAATAGCTGCAAATGAGCATGGGAGTTGCGCTTTGAAGCAACCTTTTGGTCATAATTAGTAAATGGATCTTTTTTAATACTAACTATTTCAAAATGTATCCTATCTACAATTAGTTTTATACAAAATTCGAATATTATTAGTTATTATCACTGTGCCATGTCTCAAATTGAACTTTAACTAAAAAACAATCTAAAAGTTATTTTTATTATTGTGAATTTAATACTAAATTCAAAATGGAGCAGCATGCATTACATTTATTTTTAAACATCTCATCTGGCCTAGATGTTGAGTTTCTTGTTAGAATGCCAAGCACAATCTATTGTCCGACATAATCAATTCCATTTTTTCCAAACCCTGCACAGCCAACTACTGCCTACTGCAATTGAAGTGCCCATGATTGCTGGACATGCTTTCACTTCGAATGAAAAAATAAGGAATAAACATTAAATGAAATGTTACCACAACTGAGCTGGTCAATAAAAACTGGCAACTCGAAACTGTAGATTGACCAGAAGGCAAATATATTTTGGCTACTGTATCAAAGCCAATAAACAGAGAGAAAGAGAGAGAGAAAGAGAGAGAGAAAGAGAGAGAGAGAGAGAGTGAGGGAGTGTAGGAAAACCACAAAAAATATGAATAAAAACTGGGTCTGCCCAAAAAAAAAAATATATAAAATTTTATTTGGGAGGCGCACGACTAAAACTAAAAACGACCAAGAAATCAATGAAGGATGCGGACGAGCAAGAGGACAACGAAATGGGCATGGATGTGGGTATGGATGAGATGCTAGGATAACCTTTGCATTTCATTGACCCTTTAAATGGCAAAGATGGATGCCAGTGTGTGGGTGGCGTGTTGCACGTGTGTATAAATGTGTGTGTGTGGGTGTGGGTGTGTGTGGATGTGTGTGTGTGTGTATCTGGCGAGCAGCTGGCAGTCACGTCAGTTCAGCAAAAGTGGTGAACAATTTGATTTTGGGAGTTTATTCAATTTGCTCCCTGTGTATGTATCTATATGTGTGTGTGTGCGTATGTTGTCATTGCATGTAGCCTGAAGCAGGGTCCCATCACTTAAGTGCATGACGAGAGTGAGAGAGGCAGAGAGGATGAAGAGCGAGAGGCAGAACGCTCTGTGGCAATATAATACAATCAACATTCGACTTGGACTCGATACGCATTCAATGCGTTTGGCCTTTGAGTTTGAGGTGCAGCCGAAGCCGAAACGCCAGCAACTAACAGAGAAAAGCTACCGTTGCGTAGGTTCACATATGCAACACACTCACACTCACACACACACACACACACATATCCACATCCACATCCGCATCAGCAGAGAGTTGCACACTCACACACACAGTTGCATTGGTTTTTCTGCTCATATGCAGCGCCATTTTATGTATAGGCCCGACATTCGCTCACTCGCTCGCACTCGCTCAGCAATTTGTACTGTCTGCCTCTCGCTCACACGTCTATGTACTGTGCACACAACATGTGTTGTTGTTGCTGTTGGGGCAAGGCTTGAGTGGGGTGGGACAACAGGGTCGACTGCGCACACATGCGTTTGTCCTTTTGCCTGGCACACATAACGAGTGGCAACCGCGGCTGTAGCCACGGCAGCGGCAGCATCGGATACATCGGCAGCAGCGTCAGCGTCGCGTCCCGTTCGCTTCTGATTATTGGACTGGCACAGTGTGGTAAATGTGTTATGCAGTTCTCACTCTCTAGACTTATTAAATATTATTACTAAATTTAAAAAGGTAACTGATTAAATTTTATTGTACTATTTACTATAAAGTATAAACTTTAAACAAATCCAAACAAACATGAAATACTTAAGACTTTGGATAGTAAATGAGCGAAATGTTTATATATATAAAATAAAGTGTATAAAATATATTTGACATATTCCATTTACTTAATTATTTTTCTAAATTTATTATAACTGTGAATTGAACCGGATTTATGCCCGAAGTCTAAGCTAAGCTAATTGTAAAGTATCCTCAAGACAATATGGGGCACATCCAGGAAGCCTATGTGATAATTCTTCAAAATTCCTGAACAAGGTTCTTAAATTCCCGAACAAGCTGTACTATACATTAATGTATAGCCTACATATAAATATATATGAGAGTTGTAAATGTATTGTACCCTTAGGGATAGATTGTAAATGAAGGATAATGGTAAACAAAAAAGTTAATAAATGATTAATAATGAAATCATTTTGAATTATTTACTAGTTCCACTGTGCAGAAGGCAATGTAAAAAATGCAGCGGCCGAAAAACAACGACATGAGTAAATGGAGAGGAGGCGTGGGTCACTCGTTGGAAGAGTCGCGACGACGACGTGGAAATGGAAAAAAGCCGTGGCAGAGCCAGGGCTAGAAGCTGAAATACACACACACACACACGAAGAGAGACAGAGAAAGAGGATGAGTGTGTGTGTGTGTGTGTGAGATGGAGAGAGAGAGAGAGAGAGAGAGAGAGAGTCAGAGAGAAAGGGAGGCGAAAGCGCGGCAGCAACGTCCACGCATTGCATGTGACCCACGCGGCACGCACACTGGCAAACATACGCACAATATGCACAAAATATATACATATATGAGGGGAGATGGAGATGCAGCTTGCAGGAGTCAGCAGCTAGGAGCCATGGGGGCAGCTGTAGCTGGGGCAAATTCGATGGCTGGGCAGCACTCAGAATGGGCGAAGACGGCCACCCCACAAACAATGGACAGGCACTAAAATGCAGTACAGAATGAAATGTGCACACAGCATCACAGAAAACACAACACACACACACACACACACACACACACAGATACACAGAGGGGTCAACATGCACAAACACACACACACACATAGCATACTTATATGGAAATGTGGATGCAGGCAAGCGGCTATGTACGAGAGCATCGGAGTTGGCCATGTATTGCCATTGACCAGGCAACTCTTAGTGCTCACTCCACTGCATGGCGCCTTCTCTTTCACTCACACACACACACACTCGCACTCTCTCTCCCCTCTCTCTTTCTCTGTCTATCTTTCGATTAATGTCCCTGTCGCACTTATGCGTGGCTCGCTTGTTTACCAATTTATTTTGCGCACAAAATGAAACACGGAAAATGCATGAGGCCCAAAAAGCAGCAGCGTGGAGCAAAACGAACGCATCGCAAGGATAGCAATGGATGGCCACAGTCACAGAGAACCGGGCAACAGCAACAATAACAACAAACTATAAAAGCAACAGCAGCAGCAAAAGCAGCAGCAGCAGCTGTAAAAAAAATTGCACAAATTTCAGTTCGATTTTTGGTCCATAACGCAAAAAAAGCACTGCTTGCCTCACAGTCGCTATCTCTTTCTACCACCCCCTCTGCCCACATCTTTTCCTCTTCTCTTCCTACTACTTCTATGTATCTTTTGCGTTCGTTTGCATTTTGTGGCAATTTCAGTTGGTTTTTTTCTGTCTTCTACTTTTGCCTGTTTTCCACTTTGTGCGTAGATTTTCCTTTGCCTTGGCTTTTTTTTTTGAGAGATTTTTTGCTTACTTTATTTTTTTTTTTTTACTGCGACTTGTGCTTTGATAGAATGACCGGGAATTTCTTGTACTTTTTGGTTTGGCCCTGACTTGTAAACGGAATTCAGGAAGAGCTTCTAGGCGTTTTTTTTCTGGGGGGAACTGTTACTACGTAGACCCATTGCTAGTTTGTTCTCGTAGTATGCAGCTGAAAAAAGACACAATGGAAAAATGCACCTACGACGAAGCAGAAGAGAATAAAAATGTGCCACAAGGGACTGGCAATGTCTAAAAGCTAACTGGGAAACCTGAAAACAGAGAGAGCGAGAGATATAGAGAGTGGGAAAGAGAAAGAACATAACATTGGAGTACATATAAAACAATATGGATCGAAAGATCTACTAAGAATCTAGGAATCATAACTGACTTAGAAAAATGGGAAATTATTAAATGTGTATGCAACACATATGGATATTATCTCAAATTGTGGATTGCCTATTGTCTACGATTTAACAATAAATTGCTGTGCAATTAAATTTCAATACATACTAAATGCAAAAATGTGCCACAAAATACGACTGTTGTTGCACGCCTGAAAGGCGACTACAATGTGAAAACTCTTGGGTTCGTGAGGAGGGCGTGTTTTGAGTATGTTACAGAGTCGAAAGCCATCACTGGAGGCATGGATACATGGTATTAGTGTGTGGCAATCCAAAGACAAACAAATGCTTGTTGGTCATCAATTATTCAGTTTGAAAAGTTTTTTTTTGCAGTGCCGCCCCATTTAAAGTTGAATTTACTTGATTACACTTATTTTGCCCGATTTTAAGTAGGGTAGTGTCTACTGCAATCTCAGCAAAATCAATTATGATTCAATTTAAGGCAATTAAAGTCGAAATCAAACTCAGAATCCCTCAATCTTTAGCAATGACGGTACCTAGGAACTAAACAATTAATGTACTCTGATCACACATCAGCTTTAAGAATCATTTTCTCCGGCTATTACTAAATACTTTTCATTGTTGCAAACCGGAAATGCAAATTTTTTTCAGAAGTATATTGATAATATTGAAAGCAATAAAACTAAACTGATTTTAAAACTACAACAATGAGACTAAAACAAATGTAATTCCATATTTTGTAAAGCTTATCAGTTTTCATTGTTTCTCAAAATGGTTTGAAGACCCACTTTTGTTTTGTAAATAAATTTGAATGTAAAACCGATCAAAATCTAACGTATATATTTCAATACAGCTGAACGACAAATTGGAATAATGCTTGCATTTATTTGGCTGCTAGGACTGCTTGCAATCAAAGGCAACAGCCACCATCAGTACAACGATCAGTTCAATCAGCTGTTGATCAGCTATTTGCACGCTGTGGGGCAACTTTATGTTGGTCTTGCAACAGTATCCAACAAGTGTGGCTCTTGCTTCGGTTGCCGGCGCTTTGCTACTAATGAAAATATGTCAACACCTTCGCGGATTGTGGCATAATCGTTGGGTGCAACTCGTAGACCGCTACCTGTCACAATTGCTCTCCCACATGCTGCTGTTGGGTGCCTCGAATCATTCGTGTTTTGGCTGGTGCTGTATAGGTTTCTTGTTGTCCAGCCGTTTTTTGGACGCTGCTTGGCCCAGATTTTGAGCCCAGATGTACAACTGATGCGGTAGCTTTATCAATATGCAAAGTGTCGCAGCAGCGACGACCACTTTGCGAAGCTGGTGCAGATGCCAGATACCAACAGACAGGATTGAAATAAAGGACGATGACGATGAAGATGCAGATGAAACAGATACAGACTCCACCAGCTCGAGCAGTTCTCGCTGCTCGTCTGAATCGCTCTAATGGGAATCTGTACTCCAATCGCCGCCTGAAGCAGTTGCCACGCAGCATCTAGATGCATTTGATAATTGAAATATAAAGCGCTCTAATGGCAGTCATCTGCAGAGGAGCTGCTCCACACAGCACACACAAAAAAAAAAAAATTGCCTCGCAGGTTAGCAACAGAGCCATCGAATCAAAGCCAAACTGCCACAACAACAACAACAACAACTCAATTGAGAGGGACATGAAAGGAGGCAGAATTTCCTTTTTGCCACTGGGCGGAGGAGGGGCAGGTATAGTGTAGCAGACAAGTGTGGTAGAGACTGCGTTGCAAGCATATAGGAACATAGAAACATGTTAACAAACCAAAAATCTGTTTGCTGAACTCATCTAAGAGCCAAGTTTCACATAACTAGCAAAAACATACAAACATAAAGAGAAAAATATAAATCACGTTTCCTAATTGTTTCATTATTCGTTAATCAAATCGTAGGAATGCATACATAATTAAATTTGTATTTCATAATTATAGCTAGGAACGTATAAAAAAGAATATAAGGTATTTCAGGGAAAACATTTTTATTAGAAAACGTTAACTGTTCATTTATTCGACCATCATTTTCAAGGACATGATTACTTGGTCTATTAACGGAGGCTTTCAATAACGTTGATTATAATTGAGAGCACTCTTATCTCAGAATGCAGTGTAGCCTCTCCCTCTCCCTCTCTCTACCTCTCTCTATCTCCCTCTCTCTCTTTCTCTCTCTCTCTATCTCCCTCTCTATCTCCCTCTCTATCTCCCTCTCTCTCTTTCTCTCTCTCTCTATCTCCCTCTCTATCTCCCTCTCTCTCTTTCTCTCTCTCTATCTCCCTCTCTCTCTTTCTCTCTCACTCTCTTTCTCTCTCTCTATCTCTCCCTCTCTCTCTCACTCTCTTTCTCTCTCTCTCTCACTCACTGTCTCTCACTCTCTTTTTCTCACTCTCTTTCTCTCTCTCTGTCTCTCTCTCTCACTCTCTCTCTCTCACTCTTTTTCTCTCACTCTCTTTCTCTCTCTCTCTCTCTCTCTGTCTCACTCTCTCTCTCTGTCCTTATCTCTTTCTGCCTCTTTCTGCCCCTTTCTGCCTCTTTCTGCCTCTTTCTGCACGTTGCAATCAACGTGGCCAGGAAACTGGCTAAAAGTGCGTGAACAGCGTTACAAATAACTCGAGCATTTTCAGTAGATTGGGTAACGTTTCGTGGTGCACACTGATGTGGGCCTATTACCCTTGTATCACTCACACACAGCACACAGTTATAGATACTTTGCCGACTAAACAGGCAGAAATAACAGCAAAGTTCAGTCAAACATCAGAAAATGTTCGAAAGCATCCGGAAATCGTCTGCCCCCACAACCAGCCCAGCCCCGCCCAGCCATTGACAGAGCCGGGCCAAAATGCAAATGTGGAAAATGCGCTTTGACATAGCCGTATGAGTGTGTGCTTTTATAACCGAGCATTTATGCTTGTGTGTGTGTGTTTGTGTGTGTGTGCTTATGGGGACAGTTTCAAAACGCATATCAAATCGAAAAGTGTAACTTCAATCATTTTTCGTAGCAGGTAGGCGAGCCATTTTAATTATTTTTTTTAAATACCCTGTACGTGGTATAAGAGGGGGGAGTATGTTCAACGTTCAACGTAGGGAGTTCATTACTGGGAGCAAAGGGTGTGGCGGGGAAGGGTAACAGGCCAAATTGGCAAATTTTCCCAGTCCTTGGGCGTTTGCGTCCCACCATGTCCTGCACAGCCGAACGAATCCAATTGGGTTTTTCTATGCGAACACATTTTTGGTGCCGCTTTTTCGCTGTTTCGGTGGTGCGGTGGTTGTTGTTGATTCCCGTTTGGGACAGTAGAAGGTGGGAAATATATACACAAAGCGGCCAGCGGGGTGGTTGGGAAAACTGCATAGCCAGTCAATATTTTCCTCCTTTCTTTTATTTTTTTGGTTTTTGATGTCCCGCACAAGGTTTTTTTTTTGCAGTGGGGTTGCAAGTTGTTCTTGTTGATGTTGTTGGACAAAGTTACGTCAAAGGTCAGGGAACGGGCGCATATCGCGCGGGGGGTTGAAAAAGTGAAAAGTTTTCAAGTTTGATTGTGTGCAGAGTTTGGCTTTTTATTTGGTTTGTTTTCTTTTTTTTTTGAGTAAGTTGACTTTTAAGGGTTTTATGGTGTATATGCCAGGCCAAAAAATAAGGATTTAAAAGTTGTAAATAGGTGTTTAAAGTTGATATCAAGTGAGAGATTATTTCTGGCTGCTGTATGCAGAGACTTTTGGTACAAAATGAACACTAAAACTATTCAAGAAAAATTGCATTCGATAGTCGACGAAAATAGACGAACTCTCTTTTAAAATCCGCAAATTGAAAAATGCCACATTTGATTATTAACTTATAACACAATACAATTATAATAAGCCGAATGCGGTTTCCAACATTGTTCTTAGCCTTTAAAAATGCCTAAAGCTCTACTTAAAATACAATTTTAACCAAGGAGTTAAACTTCAGATTAAATTAAATTGAGTGTTGGCCGAAATAAATAACTCGAAATAGTTATCAAGCAGATAGTCGTGTATATGAAAGTGTCTGATACTTAAGCTTTTACTTTTATTAAACATATCTTAATTATTTACTAACCTGCACCATTTTGTTGTTCCTTTTAAAGTTGTTGTTCTTGTTGTCAAGCAAAAATTAATCCAAAGGCAAATCAAATGCCAGCCAAAACAGACACCGGCAGCGACGGCGACAACGAAAAAGTAAAAGCAACTGCAATACTTAATGTAAGTTGGAGAAGAACCAAAGAGCGATTGCTAAAGTGCACGTGTTAATTTCACTTTTGTTTTGCTTGCTGTATTTGCGATGGCTTTTCAATGTATTTGAAATTTGCATTTATGTACATTTGTGCAATTGTGTTGAATATAAAATGCAATAAACAGTTCACTCAAGAACACAAAGGAAACGCGTTTGCTGCGGTTGTTGCGTCGCGGCCTGTGCAGTTGTAGTTGCAGTTGCAGTTGCAGTTATGTTAATGTGTTTGTTTTTGTGTGCACTTTACGCTGCTTTAACTCGTGCCTGGGACGCGTTGTTAGATTTTTATGCGCGGAAACCAAACAGCGAACCGCACGCAACAAGAACATCGAGAACAATGTTATGTTATCGGTAGTCTTGCAATGCACGTGCGAGAATTCTGTTGCCAAACCTGAACTAGTTCGATTGGCATGATTTGATAACTGAACTGTAGAACTTGTTTTTCAGCATAGTTGATAGATAACGTTT
Source organism: Drosophila nr. perissopoda 5 BK-2023a (assembly GCA_035044105.1). NCBI lineage: Eukaryota > Metazoa > Arthropoda > Insecta > Diptera > Drosophilidae > Drosophila > Drosophila nr. perissopoda 5 BK-2023a. The sequence continues at coordinate 98,371 of JAWNMK010000018.1, forward strand.
TAAAAACAAATAACTATTTATTCACGCTATGGCACTAAAAAATTATGAAAGACTAACACATTAAAACCTAAAATATTTCATAAAGGGTTTTCTCAAGAATTAAGAAAACTGCAACTGTTAAATTTTTAATTTTGGCGCCTAGGCATGGTACACAAAGTTTTTCAATGAAAACTTTTGTCAAGAGATATACTCTTAATGGCATATTACCAATAATATGAAAAAGTTATCTTCAATATATTTTACTCCTTAAAATATTATAATGATTAAAATTAGGTAAATAAATCAGTAGCTCATCGACAAACGGAACCACTGAACTTTACAGCTGCCAACATTCTGTTATGCATTAGTTATACTCAAAAAGGCACTGTTGAATGTAACAGAGTATGTTGCCTGATTTAGTGCTGCCACTAACCTTACATGATGATCTTAACAGAACATGTGATTGCATTTGGCAGTACTAATTGTCATTTCATCTAATAATCAAATCTGAATTGCGGAAAAAATTTGATTTATTATTTATTGTGAATTAATGCTTAACAGTTAAAAGACGCCAAGAAAAATAAATAATAACAAGCACAACAGTATGCTAACAATATGTTAACTTTCGAACCGCGTAATCAGTATTCTTACGTTGCACATTTTGCAACACTAATCTTAAACGCTTGTAATCGTTTTCGTCTGCTTAATATTAATATTGATTTAGCTTGAATATTTATGGAAATGCACAATGTCGGACAACGAATATGAACGCTTTGAAATAACGGACTATGATTTGGACAACGAGTTCAATATAAATCGACCACGCCGTCGTCAAACCAAACATCAGCAAATCTACGGTGAGCACAAGCAAATACAAATTTAGTTTGTCTTTAATATGTTTTTGTTTTCTTTTTTTTCAAGGCATTTGGGCCGATGACAGCGACAATGAGAGCGAGGGAGAAGCCAGCGGTCGACGTGGCGGTAGGCGTGGCCTTGGTGGCGGCGGTGCCGGCAAAGCAAAGGACTACACGGCACCCGTTAATTTCGTTGCCGGCGGCATTCAACAAGCTGGAAAACAGCCAAAGAAGAAGCAGCTGGAGGAGGGCTCCACCAAAGATGAAGCTGCTTCTGGTGAGTCGGAGGACAGCGACGGCAACGAGCCACGTCCATCGTTTGGGGGAAAGCAGCCGCAGGTGATGGACAACAACGAGGATTACAGCTCGAATAGCTCCGATGGTGCAGATAATAAGAGGGAGCAGCAGCAGCAGATGCGGTCTCGGAACATTGCTGGACTGCGGCACAAGTCGCACATTGCAAGCGGTCGGAATGTTGGTGCCTGGGAGCAACATACGCGTGGCATTGGCGCCAAGCTGCTGCTGCAGATGGGCTATGAGCCGGGCAAGGGATTGGGCAAGGATCTGCAGGGCATCCAGCAGCCGGTGCAGGCGCATGTGCGCAAGGGCAGAGGTGCCATCGGTGCCTACGGACCCGAGACGGCAGCCAGTATTGGCGGCCAGGCAAAGCCACCGAAAGAAGACGACGACATCAAGGAGGCCAGGGAGTTCAAGGAGCAGCTGACCAAGTGGAAGAAAGTCGGCGTTGAGCCGCGTGAGAAGTCTGGCAAACAACAGCGCTACTACTACAAATCGGTTGAGGAAGTCATTGCCAAGAGTCTCAAGGACAACCACTTGCTACCCGAGAAGCTGGCCAAGCAGCTGGGCAATGTGCCCGTCATCGACATGACCGGGCCGGAGCGACGCGTCCTCAGTGGCTATCATGCCTTGGCCCAGAGCAAGATAACGCCCGATGAGACACTCTACGATGAGCAGCTGCCGTCGGGCGGAGAAAAGAGCTCACCGATTAGTGTGTTTAGCATGCCGGAACTGGCGCACAATATGTCGCTGCTGGTTAGCCAATGCGAGCAGGAGATCATTGACATCGACAAGGCGAAGCGGGAGGGCCATGATCTGTATGCATCGCTCGAGCACGAGCATCAGCAGCTGCTGGAACTGGTGAGTCTGGAGCGCAATCACATGAACACTTTGGAGCAGGTGCTCGCTCGTGTCGATCATCTCAGCGAGAATCCGGACTTGACCATGTCGCAGGCGGAGGAGCTATTTCTCGACCTGCAGCGCGACTATCCCGCCGAGTTTGAGGAGTTCGGCATGGAGGATATGGCTGGTGGTGTCATTGCTCCATTGCTGCGGCGGGAACTAGCTGATTGGCGCCCGCTGGAGAAGCCCATGCAGCCGGTGGAGATGATAAAGCGTTGGCGCAACATATTGCAAAAGGATGAGGATCAGGCGCCGGCATCGTTGGAGCAGCTGCAGCTGCGGCAATCCCGCAACGTTTTCGATCCGTACTCCTCGCTCATCTGGGTCGGGGTGATGCCGTCGATTCGTACGAGCGCGCTCAACTGGCAGCCCAAGGAGCATGCATCGATGGCCGCCTTGCTGGACGCATGGGCGCCAGTATTACCCACGTGGGTGTTGGACTCGGTGCTGGAGAAACTGGTGCTGACCCGGCTAAAGATTGGCGTCCGCGACTGGGATCCATTGACGGATACGGTGCCCATTCACATTTGGATTTTGCCCTGGCATGGGCTGCTGGGTGAGAAGCTGGAGGGGTCTGTCTATCCGCAGATACGCAGCAAACTGGGTGTGGCATTAGAGGCTTGGTCACCACAAGATCGGTCCGCGCGGGCCATGCTCACGCCGTGGCAGACGGCGTTTCCCGAGGAACAGTTGCTGCAGTTCCTGCTGCGTCACATTATACCCAAGCTGCAGGCGGTGCTCGCCGAGTTCATCATCAATCCGCTGCAGCAGGACTTGGAGCTGTGGCATCAGGTGTGGGAATGGCACGAACTAATACCAGCCGCCCACATGGCCCAGCTGCTCGACAAGTATTTCTTTCCACGCTGGATGCAGGTGCTCGTCATGTGGCTGAATCAGTCGCCGGACTATGCCGAAATCTCACGCTGGTATGCCGGCTGGAAGAGCATGTTCAGCGAGGCCATCTTACGCGAGCCCTGCATCAAGGAGCATCTGCGTCGCGCCCTCGACATGCTGCACCGCGCCACGGATGCGGTCCTCCAACCCACTTCGGCCCCACCACCGCCCATGCCACCAGCGCCCGCCCCTGTGCTTCTCGCTCCCGTAATGCTCATAGATGTGGCTGCGCCCGCTCAGCTGGAGTTCAAGGAGCTTGTCTCGCAGAAATGCGCCGAACTGGGCATCATATTCGCCCCATTGCCAGGACGACGCGAACTGGGCAAACAGGTCAGCAGTTGCAAACTTTCTCCATGCGGGAACTATTCGTTAATCTTTCTTTATTTTCAGATTTATCGCGTGGGGAAACTATTCTGTTACATCGATCGCAATGTTTGCATGCTGAGCGATGTCAGCTTTCAGAGCTGGCAACCTGTGGCCCTCAATCAGCTCCTGGAGCGTGCCCAAACTGGCCTCATCTAAGTGCAGTATCCATGAGAGTGTTCCACCTAGTCGTAACAGATGTCAAAGACTGTTGAACGCTTTAGCATAACGAACACAATCAATGTGCTAAATGTGTGTTCTTATTTTACTTTACTAATGTCAAAGACTACAGACATATCTATATCTATATCTATAATAGATAATAAATAGTAAAGATAGATGTAGATATCACTATTGTCTTTGACAGTTATCAAGCAATAATAATTAACTTTAATCTAGCCAAATAAAACGAGGAGCTAATTTAACGTCACAGCTCCCTGACGAAATAATCTAATCTAATCAATCTAAAATCTAATCTACTAATAAATATTATATTTTCCCCTCATTTTAGGTGTATGCCAAAATGAACGCTGGACGCACTCAAATGTTCCATATTCAAAATAAATGAAAACTGAATTTTTCATTTAGTTATTTGCTATTTGACAGTTTCGACAGCTTTCATGATTATTTTTAAGGACAAATTAAGATAATTTTAATTGAAATATTTATTTCTCGTTTACTTATTTTCCTTTCACGTTGTCAAACGATATTTTATTTTAACGATTATTATTTTCTCATTTAATACCGCGATATTTTTAATTTTAAAGTAAAAACAATTTTGTCATTATTTGCTTGTATCCAATTCTTTAAATTTTATTTCATTTATAATAATTGCAACTGATTAAAAAATGGCACATATTATTCACGCGTAAAGCAGGTGGAAAAGAAATGGCTATGCACTTCTTTGGGATGCTGAAATATGTTTTTGTCTGCTACCGGTTAGTGTCGCCGCAATCGGTACTTTGGCACAAATTGGGCTAAACGGAGTGAATACGCCAAGAGATCTTTTCGTACTGATTTATTGAGTAAAAATGCATGGTTTATATACAAAATTCTTAGACGATATTGTTTGCTTAGGACTAGTTATTCTATTTACAAGTTGACCTAAACAATCAATAGTTAATGTCTTAATATTATCTTATTTACGACGCTGCGTCTGGTACTGCAGGCCGCCCGACATATGATGCGAAAACCCATTTCTAATCGCAGCCCATGGCTCGGATACATATTTATTTGTTGAGTCTCTGCGTCATCTGAAGCGTACTATTTTCTGCTCGTGACGAAATCGTACACATGCGTATTGCAGGCATTGACGATAAAAGTCAAACGCTTTCAGCATTATCGGCAGCAAAGGAAGTTAAAACTCAGAAATTCTTTGAGTATTTCTATTAATTATTTTTTTACAGTGGGCATAAACATGAATAGCCCCAACAAAAATCATTAAAACTAATAAATTAATAAAAAAGCGCAGACATTTTCCAACTGTTTTTTATTGTAGAGCTTAGATAACAAGATAATTGAAAATAATCTAATACTGATATTAACAATACAATATTATTTTTCTATTATCTTATTAATTGCATTATAAAAAATGTTAACGGAAATATTGATTACGTGGGGCTGCTCATTAAATCAATCAACTAGATAGATAATTTGAGTTGTGACGGAGAAGAAAACCCTTGTACAAACTGGTAAATAAACTCTTTACATATATATGTAAAGTACACTTACTAATAGAATCTCATAATTTGTTTGATTAGAATTGTCACTTACACCACAGTTAGATTATACTTAACTTAACCCCAATTTCAGCTGGTAGCTACTTATCGCAGTTACTCGAGTTCATATGCTATATAAAATTCGTTGTGCTCAGCTTAGTTGCCTCCCATCTTCTGTGGCTTGCTGTTATTATCGGGGTTTTAGTATTTTGGATACGGGTTTTTTCCAAAGTGCGCCCAAAATTCGCTTCCGAACACACTTTAACAACCAAATTAAATAATCTAGAAACGTTATCTAATCAAATGCTGGACAAAAATTAAGTTATTAAAAGATTATAACATAATAAGAAAGTTGATTACCGAATGTGCCGTATAACACACCTATCAATACCTAATATATAAACTACGCAAAGAAATATCTAGAAATTTTGGTAAATTGTCCTCCACCTGATAGCCACTCCCGTTCTTGCCACTTAGTCTCGTTCGCTTCAGTTCAGTTCAGTTCGGTGCGCGAGTTTAGCACGTACAGGTGTATAGTATTTCTAATAACATATATAGTGTTTCACAGAGTGATGGACGACGTGTTGAAGTGCAATTTATCATTGCAAGTGTGACAGCTTTAAAACGATCGGAACAAAAAAACTTAACATATATATATAAATATACATATATATGTCTGGCATTGGAATAGTTATTGTTGCATGCTAGTTTTGCACTCGTGTATTCACATCGGACTAAGTGGTTCAACAACGATGGGTTTTCAGGTTCATAAACGTGGTCTGCTGCTGGTAGTGCTTATAGTAGTATGTTCTCTGCTCGTACTACGAAATCTGCAACAGGCGCGACAATTGAAAGTTTTTGTTCTTGCCCCGCCCCCGTTCCCGACCCCGCCTCCGCCCAGCAGCGAGGAGCCAAAGCGGATATCGCCACGTACAGCAAAGCTGCAGAAGCTACTCGAGTGCCGCAATCGTCGACTGAGCTTGGAGAAAGTGCATCATGGCGACTACTGGGTGGTTCAGAATTTAATTGTGGGACGGCTGAGTCGGGACATGGGCTGTGCCGAGTCCATCACTTACACCACAAATGGCGACCACACATTCTTTGATAATCTGGAAACGGTCGCCGAGCGGTGAGTGAAAAGTTTATTTCTTATCTTGTGCAACTTCAATTGGATTTATCTGTTTCAAGCTGTAACTATCTCGAGTTTTAACCAAAAATAAGATGTTGAGCTTTGTCATTTAATTGACTCAAAGTTTTTAAGACTTTTTAATAGTGTTGATAAGTGAATCTGATAGGAAAGTGAATCATGATGCACATTTGAAGCACCTACAGCGCAATACTTCGTTTGAAATAGGTGGAAAAGAGCCTTCTTGATAATATATAGTGTATGACTTATCATCATTTATAATCTACGTTTGAAGAACCGCAACATTAACGAACTGCTCATTTTTTTCATTGAGAACTATAATTTCGAGCGTTTAATATAGCATATAAATTTTGTAGAATAAGACATGTTTGCTGCCCCAAGTGATATGACAAACTACTTGTTAATAATTCACAAATTGGCAAGTTTTATAACAGCAAAGGGAATTTTTTTCATTTAAAGTATAAAAGTTAAAAAATTATTTAAATAATTCTGCAATTGGCACGTTTCATAAAATATGAGTGTTGCTTTCGCGTCGTCATAATTATAACATTATATTACGAAAGAAATATAAATATTTTTGTTTGGATGGTAAAAAACATTATCGCCAAGTGGGAATTCTAAATTCAGCAATTGCTATCTTAGGCAAGCCTTTTCGACTTGAGATAATAAGCTCTCGTCTGAACAAAATTATACTATCCCCAGGGTATAAACACGTCAAAATCAAATTGGCATAAGTTAGCTATTGAGCTTCTAACGTATTTCCTCACATTAAAAATGTTACACTATCAGATTTGATAACAATTATGAGTCGAGGTACACGAATCGATTGACGTCTAAGGCTTTCGATCATAAGTAAACACAATTAATATATTGTGTTATACTTACAATTAATATTGTATTATGGGTTGCCAATGAAGCACATATAATCTAGTTTATATATATATATATTAATAAGCTTAGAGCTCCTTCAGATAATAAGGTATATAATAGTGTAGGAAAATACTCATTAATTACTGGAATACTCATTCAATGACTCATCATAATTAATCCCAAAATTCGCAGATGGTATGCGCCAATCAGTTTTGCGATTCACTCGCCTGGCTATGATTTAAATTCGACGTTGGATGCCATTCAGTATGTGAGAAACTGTTTGCCTGGCAGCCAGGTGATCAGCGATTTTGTCAGCTTTCACATTTACTTCTCCCATGATCATATGCCCGAATATGTCCCCTACGACGAGGAGGAGGCCTTGAACTGGCCCTACCAATGCGTGGAAGCCAATGGCACCCTGATGGAGCCGCCATATTTAAAGAACCGTGCCAATATGTACAAGGTGATGGCCAACATGACGTACCCCATTAATGTGGGCCGCAATATCGCCAGATTGGCGGTCAATACACACTTCATATTCGCCTGCGATATTGAACTATTTCCGAGCTTGGGCCTTGTGGACCAATTCCTGGATATGGTGCACAGCAATAGCAATGTGCTGGCCTTGAGGCCAAATCAGGCCCGTCGAGTCTATCCCCTTCCCGTCTTCGAGGTGAATGCGAACGAAGAAGTGCCAAATGACAAATCCGAACTGTTAGCATTGCTGGGAGAGAGGCGAGCTCAGCTCTTCCATGCGAAGGTCTGCAATAACTGTCACAAAGTGCCCGAATACAATAGATGGGTAAATCAAACTTTTGACCCCACCGAACCACTCAAACTATTTAGCAAGACGCTGCGCCAGGGCGCCTTCAAATACTGGGAGCCATTCTACATCAGCGACAATCGCGAGCCAATCTTCGATGAGCGTGTCACGTGGGAGGGACAGTCCAACAAGCGAATACAGGTTGGTATTCAAATCCTCAGACAAACCAATTAAATATAATATAAATTGAAATGCCATACTTATCTAATCTAATCATGACAAATACGTAATTATTGTTTATAATCTAAAGAATTTCAATTCTTGAAATGAAATACTGTCTTAATCAAGAACCCAAATCAATGATTTTCATTTTTAATAATCTTCTCTTACTTGGAAATAAGGGTCCATTAAATTATTAAACAAATTCAAAATTATTTGAACTATTTCTTACAACTCAAATGCAGTAAAATATTTTGAAATCTGTCAATGTCTGAGAAACATCGTTTCATCCACATTCATCGTAGTAGTTGGTTCGATATTCATTTAAATACCTCGTTTTTCCAGGGCTATGCCATGTGCCTGCTGGGCTACGAGTATCATGTGCTGCATCCTGCCTTTCTAGTGCACAGTCCCGGCATTAAGACTGCGAAACGGAATCCGGTGCGTGAAAAGTACGCCAGGGAGATGACCCGCTTCATCAAGAAAAAAATCGAGCCAGAGTATCGGGTGCTCTACGGAAAGAACAAGAACTGCGTGACATGATGCAAGTAAATGCGATAGTTATTAGCAAGAAGTGATTTATTATTAATTATATTATTTAATGTAGAACTTTAAAATAATGTTATTAAAATAAATTGTAGTTCTAGAACAAGTGATAAAAGCTTATGCGAAATATTGCTTGAATTTTTAGCTTTGCCTAAGCATTCATCTTTATCTGCTGAAACCGACGAATTTCTGATTACATGCTAACAAAATCATTGTAAAATTGTACACTTTAAGCTAATCAGAACTTTACAAAACTTTACTGTTAATATTTGTTAAATTTTAACTTAAGGTGACAGTTAAAATACATTTAAGTTGTATTAGTAAATAAATTAGTTGATAAATTTACTCAATATATGTATATTTTTTTAAAGTTTTGCTGTTAGAAACAAGTTCGTAGATGAATTCCATGGCGCATCGCTCGTCAAGTAAAGTGGGTCCAGTTCATTGATGCTTGGAGTTTCTCGAATGGCGACATTTGAAACTGCTGAGTAATCAAATTTATTTGTAGAATGAGAGGCCCACTGTGATTGCTGTTTTAGCTTTCAAATTGAGAGTTCACCACTGTGCATAGAGTGGCAACGCTGCGTGGTATGCAACGAAAATGGTTTCACTACAGCTTTTTAGTCTGCAGAGAGCTTTAAGCTTTCAAAATGAAAGCGTTTCGAACCTTGAAGTTTTTGCTCCTTTTGTTATTGATGGTGATTTATTTCCTAAATATTTATTTAATTATAATATTATTAATATCAATCCTGATCTAATTCTAAAGATTAGAGATTACAAAAAATTATAGCAAAAATTGAATATCTGTCAATATTTATTATGTAATTACAGCATTACGCATTTATTCCAATCATTCTGAACGACATATTTGTTGTTAGACTTAAAGATATCTGTGTGCATCATGCAACATCATATTTTCCTTATTGGCTTGCTCCAAACTTTCCACTTGCCACCATTTGGGCAAATTTGCATTCGTCTGGGGCGTTACGTAAACAATTGTGGCATGCTCCTTCAGTTGTTGATCTGCGTTATGGTTGAGTACGGGATTAAACGGGTCTGAGCCATAAAGATGCTGATAACGTTTACTTCTCACAAGTGCAATGATTTGCTCGAATGCCACCAGAGCGAAAAAGTCATAAACAACGAGAACTACGCGAAGGATATCAAATATATGTATTTGCTTATATAAAATAATGATATGTGCTAACTTCTCACATGAATAGGCTGTTGCTGAGAGGCACAGCAGTATCAATTTTACAAGGCCAACAAAATGTCTGACAATTCTCAGGAAAAGGATGAAAAGCGTTACGATCTGCACAATATACAGAAACTCCAAAGTGGCAAGGGGCACCACATAGAATCTTTTGAGCTGAAAATAATTAAGACAAAATTACGAAAAGGGTATTTTTACCACAATTATTACTCACGTTATAGGCACCATATGCGGCCATGAAGCAGAAAATGGCGTGACAAACGCAATATAGCTGAGTTGACATAACAACCACATTTGAATCTGTAGATAATTTAATTGAATATGAATATCAATTAATATGTTATATATATTGCTCATAAATTAATGTATATGAATATGTGAATATATTACTTAAGGCTTACTTTTGTCCATCCAGAATATGAAATCTCTAACCATATAGTAGCTGGCTCTGTAGCTCAAATCATCATCAAAGGCGGATATTATGGGAAGCATAAAGTCAGTGCCTTGGGTGGTGATTAAATATAAGATGGTAATGTTTTTTCCCTAAAATATTTTTTAGATTTATAGCTTTTAATTTTATATTATTATTTTTAGAGCTTTAATCCAAATTATTAGTACAGTTTTAGACTTTTAAAAACATTATTATAAATATTTAAGAGCTTAATAAAAGTACTTCGATGGTAAATTTTTCAATGCCTGAGTTTTAAAACTGGCGCACTCTCTTGTTATATCAAAGCTGACTCGATTTTCAATTTGAATACAGTATTTTAATATACAAACACAATTTTCTAATCAAATAAAAAATCAGTTTGCATCAGTAGTTTACACTTTGGATTTCAGATGGTACAGACCAAGGCACAGCCACTGATAATGATAACACCCAGTCGCACTGAGGCGTAGAACATATAGGACTCCATACACAACATTCTGGCCACTTACTGAGGAGTCGTCCTGGAGCGCCTTGCAACATTGTAGCGAACTCTGTGACGTTCAGCTGGCGAATGAAAAATGTTGCTCATTCAGGTTCCATTATGGGCACAGTTATGACAACAGTTTAGTAATATATGCAGATTGGCATCTCTCTCGCCGTGGAACAAGTTTTTGTCCTTTATGGCCTCCATTGTGCCTTTAATTGTTCGTGTTTGTTGTTGTTGTTGTTGTCCTTGTTTTTGTCATTGGCCATTTGTCCGACTCCGACTCGAAAGAGTCCGGCAGTTGTTGAGTGAGTCCGGCGGGGCCAGGTTGTTGTCGCCTGTATTATGGCCAGCGAATAAAATAATATCGCACTGAATATGCTGTTTATGGAAAGCTATTTGTGCTATTGCTCGGTGCGCCTAGGCGTTCTTATTGTGGCCGGCTTGCGCATTGTAAGAGAACCAGAAAATCTTGGAAGTTGTTGCATATTGATTTAAGATGAGTTTACCCTCTCCAGATCATCTGCTTGGCGCTGAGCACAATATTATTTGTGCGTGGCGTGCACATTTTCGACGTAATTATCGATTTGCTTGAAAATGACTCACAGTACAAGAGCTCCTATACTGCACTCAAGTTCATCAACGGGGCACACGACTGTGAGTATATAATGTGCGTCTTATGTAATTATATGTGACTGTACTATGTATATAATTACAGCACCCGACAATCTGCTGATCTGTTTGCAAATAGGGTTGTATGCTCACATTGTGACAGCCATTTTGGGCATTGTGGGCGCAATCAGGGTGAGTACTCGATACTCGACTTGAGTATACCCTGTAGTATGTTCTTTAGCCGAAAAAATATCATCATCTTTAAGCTTTTATCACTTATTTATATAATGGTTAGGTTCTGCTTTTTATTTTTTACTTTAATAATAATTTAAGCATCGACCAACAAAAGTTGCATGAATAAATTGCTGCACTTTAGATTTAGTTCAACTTTTCAAATAATTTAATTCTTTTTTCTGTCTTCTAGTTGCGAAAATGGTTGGTGTTGCCGTTGGCCTTCTTTGAATTCATTTACTTTCTGTGCGCTACATTGAATCACATTGTGCTGATGATCATGCTCAAGAAGCTAATCAATTTGGGTCTGCTCATTATACTCACCCTGGTGGGCAGTTTCTATTGCCGTAAGTGGGCGCTCTCTAAAGTGAAATACTCTTTATATGTAATCGACGATTGTTATACAGTTTTTGCTGGCTACAACTGTATCACTTGTGTTGCCATGTTCCAAATCATAACACTGGTCAAGAGCAGCAAGTATCGTCAGCTGTATGGCGAGGATCCCTTTGACCCAATTCCGCAGAGGCGTTCCCATGTCAGCAATGATGGAGTACAACAGCTGCGAATGCTGGGCACACCCGAGAATACGGACATCGATGAGCAGAAGAGATTGGCTAAGCTGGGCCAATGGCCACCTCGCCAGCCTCAGATTGTTTCAGTTATACCAATGCAGGCGCCAGCAGTCAACTTGAAGTGGTGGCAGCAGCAGGAGATGGATAAGGACGATAAACTGGACTCGTTTGTCTATCGCAACTGGCAGCGGGAAGAGTTACAGCGGGGAGTGGGCGGGGATACGGAGCGTAAAAATGCCTTTTATCGCCATTATGCGGAGTTGCAGCGTTACCAAAACAAATAGTTTGTTAGTAAAGCTATAAACGACAATCAAATTATGCTTGGGAGGAAAATCAATCCATTTTAAGCGACGTTTTTTATTTCGAAAAACTTCTCTATATTTAAGCAAATTTATTCATCTAAAATGTTGGGTAATATAATAAACTTATTCTAATAATCAAAATAAAAAGTTAAAATGAAAAATAAGAATTTAAATATTTATATTTACTTATTTCTCTTTTTTTATTAATTAATATATATTTAATTACTCAAATTGAATTTAAAAAGAGTCTTTGCCTAAAATGTATGCAACGTGCAAATCAATACAAATCAAAAACTTTTTAAGACATTTTCCAGCTTCCTATTGTTGGCCATTTATTGGCATGTTTCAATGCAAGCCGCAACAAGAGTCTTATAAAACTACTAAAAAGTGGCAGTGAATTTTGGATACAACTAAGAATAGGAAAAATATAAGAAAGAATCAAGCATGCCTTATCAACTTATTCAATATTCGATTTCGCTTTGCGCTGCACTCAGGGGAGCTCAACAATTCAGACACCTCTTAACATTATCCCAGCCCCACTTGTTTCCTGGAAGACTTGTTTTTTTTACTTTTCTTTTATATTTTTTAGGCCACTTTGCATAAACGACAGTACAGATTATGCAACTGTCTGGGATTGTCAAGCGTCGAGTCGACAACACGCTGCACACTTTGCATATCCTGTCCAGGATGTGGCACGGAGAGAGAGAGAGAGAGAGAGAGAGAAGATGAGGCTGGTGCAGGTGCGGTGGTGAGGGTGTGAGGGGGTTGCAGTCGCCTTACAAATGCCTTTTGCCTTTAGCACTCGCAGTCAAATGCTCAGCTCAGTCAGATAAAGGGTGAAACGGAAAGTTTCTGGACCATTGTGATGCCAAACGAAAAATCAAAGTGTCTAGCAATTGTGCCTGGCACTTGGCGGCGGGTGCATTGAAGCAAAAGTCAACAGAGAGAGATAGAGAAAGAGTGAGAGAAAGAGAGGAAGATAGAGAGTTTGAGTCAGTTTCAATGTTTGCCTGCGTCCGCCATACCCAAATGCATTCGACGACTCCCGCACAAAACTCTGGTCACATCGTCGACCTCTAGAGATTCGAGCTGTATGTTGACAGTTGCCGTTGCTCTGATGTACTGAGCACTGCCAACTTGCACACTAATTTAATTAAAACTTTTTGGCAAGCAAAAAAACAAAAGTCTATCAGTCGAGCCAGTCAACTATTTCAGTCATTCGAGATTCAAAAGTGGGCCAGCAAATAATTGTTTTGTATGGTCCTTCGACAAAGTTCGCAATTCTATTATGCATAATAAATTAATTTAAATACATAAGTTTATGAATACTATTAGTTGGCAACAAGAAGTTTTCAGCGAGCTCAGTGAATAATAAAATAATAAAATCAAACATTGCGAGCATAGAAGTTTATAAGCAAAAAATATTCAAACTGATAGAAATTTTGCTAATTTAATAAAAGCATTATAAAAAATATCTCAATAATAAATAGATATAATTATAGATAAATTTTAAAGATGAAAAACTTGAGCTAACCATCAAGCTTCAATATTTGAAGCAATCCAACAATTTTGGACAATCTCTTTTAATAAATATCTTCATCATTCAATATCGTAACGACTGCAATCAAGAGTCAATGCCACTTAGTTAGCGATTGTTTGCCCATTTCCGGAACCCAGGGTGAACACACGTAAAATGCTACGTGTCGTTGATTATCTGCCGTGTGCTTAGCAGCGGATTAGCTTGCCAAAAAAGCAAGTCGAGCCTTTGCCAACACACCCAGTCTCCGTCTCCGTCTCCGCCACCGCCTCCGTCTTCGACTCCTTCTCCCTCATCGTCTCCGTTGGCGTTGGCACGTGGCGAAGTGTGACGTTCACTTGGTTAGCTCTGGGGGCAACAAGTGGATGTGGTAGATATGGTTAGATATGGTTTGATGTGCGTAGTCAAGTAGCAGCCAAGTTCGCGACTGCTGCCAGTGGGTTAAGGTGTCTGCAGACGCATCTGTGTAGACACGACATTTTCCATGGCTCCCGGGCTGGATCTTAATTCAATGTGCATGTGTGTGCATGGCTCGAAGGGATTTAGCTGGTTCATCATATTATAATCTCAAAATAAGATATAATTAATTATGTGTATAGCAGACAGAAGGCTTCATTAACCAACCACCATTTGCAGCCTTGATAACCAATTTTGGGCTGAGGATACTGAACATCATCTGTTTACTTCTATTTTAAATTTATTTGTCCAAACAAATATTTAAAACGTAAATTTCTAGACTTTATTTAAAAAATACTTATTTTCAGCTTTTAATGCTGAATTAATGTATATAAAATGGCCTTCACAATGCTGAAAGAATTATTGGCTTAAAAATTTCACTCGCTCCCGAAATTGAAAGCATTTTGTATTTTTTCACACTTCACATTTATTTTTCCAAGTAATTAAAGAAACTTATGCATGGTTTTTTTCACATTACGCAGTAAAATAATAAAATTTGTGAGCCAACTGCTAGGGGAAAGTAAAGATTACAATTCAGTGCAGAAGTAGCGAGCTCAATCCTCAAATGGTGGGCAGATGATGCTCGGTGCGGTGCAGCATCGCTGCATTCTTATTTAGAGGCTGTAGCTTTACGTAGTCCTGATGCGTATGATGATGATGATGCTGTGTGCTCGGCAGCAGCGGCAAGGAGGTGTTTGAAGTCTGCTGGCCAAAAAACGAGAATATTATTCCAGAAATGAACTACGCTCATATAATAATATTGTTAACGAATTTTAAATCTCCAGTTAAAAAAAAAAGAAATTGTTTGAAAAATAATACTTTCTTTTTTGGGGGCTTTTGCTATTTTATATAACTGCTTTTGATAATTTCGCTTGAGTCAGGGAAAAAAAAACGTGACGCAAGCAAAATTTTTAAAAATATTCTCTTTGAAGGAAAAACATTTAAAGAATTATATTAAATTTATAATATTCAATGGGCTTTTTACGCTAAAGCCTAGAAGTTTCTATTTATATACTTTTTTTTTTGGCGGTTTGACTTTTTAAATGCCTAAATCAACAGTTGCAAGAAAAAGACTTTGTGACGTAGCCAAAAGCAACACGGAGATGTATACGGAAAAAAGGAAGTGATACAAATCTATTCGGCCTGCTGAGAATAGCTTTATGTAATCCAGCAATGGACCTCGTATTAATTTAAAGGCCGGGCATATTTCACTGTGAGTGTAAGCTGTCCTTTGCTTACCTTTGATTTATCACGCGCTGCGGCGATGGCCGCCGCCTGAGCGGTGCCGGTTTGAAGCTGCTGGGCGGCCGTGGCCAGCATGAACTGTTGGGAGGCCAATTGCTGCTGGCGTAGTGTGGCCGCCTCCAGGCTGTTGATGTGGTCCAGCTCGCGCTGTTTGGCTATGTAGTCATCGAAGTAGGAGTGCTTAATCAGCTTATCGCAGGACCAACGCTTGGAGGGATCCTTGTCCAGGCACTTCTTCAGCACATCGATGGTTAGCGGATTTTGCAGCGCCTTGCCGGGCATCTTGTCCTCAAGTGGCTCCAGCGTCGGCGGCACTGGCAGCGTTATGCCCTTAAAGTACTCATTCTGTCCAAAGATTTGTATGTGTCGCGGCAGCAAATCACCCAGAGACTTGCGTATCAGATACAACTGATCCACATCACTGCGTCCCGGCCACAGCGCCTCGCCGCGCACCAGTTCCGCAAAGAGGCAGCCAATCGCCCAGACATCCACCGGCGTGCCATACTGTGTGTCGCCGACGAGGAGTTCCGGTGCCCGATACCAGCGTGTCGCCACATAGTCTGTGTAATTCTCGCCCGGACTGAGCATTCGCGCAAAACCAAAGTCACAGAGCTTCACTTGACCCTGGGCCGTCAGCAGAATATTCTCTGGCTTGATGTCGCGATGCAAGCAGCCCTGCTTGTGGCAATATGCCACGCCCAGCAGCGTCTGATAGCAAATCTGTTTGGTCAGTGGCTCCGGGCAGCCCTGGGGATGTCGCTCCAATTCGTGCAGCACCGTCAGTTCACAGAACTCAAAGACCAGATGCAGGCGACGCTTGCGTCGAAACACTTCCAACAACGACACCAGATTCGGGTGCTTCAGATTCTACAAAATAGAAGGGCAAATTGATTATTAGTATAGAATATTTAAAGCTAAAAAACACATTAATTTTAGAAAAACTTCCATTTGTATGATAAATAAATGTATTTAATTTTAATTTGTATTAATTTGCAATTATTTTGTTAGGCATTTGGAAACTTCAAATTACCTTCAGCAGCCTTATCTCTCGCAATGCTATTTTACGTATGGCCGGATCATCCTCAGATTCGACAAATCTCTTAACCGCAACCAGGGCGCCTGTTTCTCGATCCCGACATTTGTAGACAACGCCATATGAGCCCTCGCCAAGTCTACTGAGCTTCTCATAACGATCCATTTTGCTGCTACCTTGTGGTCTGAAAGTGTTTCAATCAATAGTATTTTAAAAAATAGATCGTCTTCCATATGTGCACAAAGTTTAGATTTAGATTAAAAGACATTTAGTTGTGAATTTTACCTTAGACTCAAACATTGACCACGTTTGATGTTTGCACGACGCATTGCTTTGCATTGAGCACATAGAATGTTAATGATGCTATTTGTTTGACACGAACACATGAGAGATCTCAATCACATATGTGTGTGGAATCGGGTATACATATGTAAATGTATATGGCATTTGAATGAGCGGTGATCATTTGATGTTGTTTACTATATATGTACAGATTTTGATTTTATTCTTTTGTAATTTTATTTGATGTCCAAAAGTTGATTTTTGTTTAACGGATTTGATTAGTTGTGCTAGTTATTTGATGGGTTTCTTTTTGCAACGAAAACGAATGAGATTAGAAAAGTTTTCATGAGTTATTTCAATGCAAGTGATGCCTTTTATGAAGCATAAAAAGAATTCAAAAGACTACAGATTAAAAATAAACGAATGTTAAGCAAAGATTGTGTTTGAATATGTAAACAAATTGCAGAAAATGTACTAAAATACGGAACACTTTTAAAAGAGTTTAAAGCTAATAAATAATTTTAAATATATCAGTTTCCTTAACTTACTGTACACCGCACCCATAACATTAGCGAATTGCATTATTAAGTTTTTTATATGCATCTTATCATATTAGTAATATAAATAAATCACCTTTCAATGAGTTTAAATCGTCGAGCACAATAAATTCAATTCAATTTTAATTTAATTTCATGCATTAGCATTAAATGAAAAAGTTGGAATTATATTAAATGTTTTGTATTGTGTTTTTCAACTCACAAGTTAATGATCAAAATTAGAATTTTAATTATGAATTTAATTAGAAACTGTTTTAATTGATTTCCTAATATACAAGTGAACAAACTAAATGAATGAATCTATATCATAATTATTAGTTTGTGGCTCCCAAATAATCAATAACACTAATGTTCTTAAATGCTTTGTAGATATTGCAGCCCATTAATGAGTTATCTACCCACAAAACAAACAAATGAAATAGGAAATAAGCTAAAATCGATTTTTCACACTTTGAATTCGAGTCCTTTTTATACAATTTGTAGCTCCATGATTTTGGCTGATGTTTAGCGAGTGATAAGCTTAAAAGCAATATTTACTGCCATTTCAATGTCATGCATAGGTAACTGAACTTTTGGGGCGGTTCGAAGGACACAAAGTGCAGGACACGAGCCACTAACATGTGTGCAGGTCGTAAACACACAAAATGCAATTAAATTAAATATTCATGTGCGGCTACAAGGTCTAAGTGCAAATCAAATTGGTAAATGGATGTTTGGGGGGGGGGGGGGTTGGTTGGAGCAAACTCAACAAAAAACAGAAGGATAAACGTTGAGGAGCTGTCCAACTGAGCACTTACCTAGTAGGTATCCATCTGGCTATAATCTGACGTATGTGCCACTACGGTATTAAATGGATTGATGTACATATACATGTAGATATGTATGTTTAGAATGATGCGATGTATGTACATATGCAAATTGTAATGATGAAAAGCACAAGATTAGCACCAATAAATCTGTTGTTTAAGGACTAGCTGAATACACACCATGCGCTAAATAATTTTGTAATTAATTGGAATACCGATCAATATGGGCTCTAAGATTCTAAGCAGGTTCCAGCTAAAGGTCGTCAGACGCGTGCGACCTGTACGAGAGCCGTTTGTTTGACTGACAACCAGCGACTGATTTCCCGGACTTTTGGCCCGACCTGAAGGCCCTCCGCCCCCCAACCCAATCCACCCCACCCCTCATCGTTGTCTGGCGTCCGACCGAGCGGCCCAAACCGAGAACCAATGTCATAGCAATGCGACCAAAGTTAACAAAGCAAAAACCACAACACAAAAGCTAACCATGCGCAGTGCTCTGAAGTTTTTCAAGAAGTTTCATGTTTCATGTAGAATGTTTCATAGCTAGCTTCCCTAGCTCCCCTTTGAGTTCTGAGCTCTGAGCTCTGAGTTCTGAGCAGTGTGTGCTTTATGGTTTGTTGTGTTTGTTTTTGTTGTTGTTGTTTTGTTTTTGTTGTTGTTGTTGGTATTGTTATTTGGTGGCTCACTAAGGTGAACAGTGGGCTGATCGGACTTAATTGTTGAACAAATTGTAGCTTCTAGTTCTTAGAACATATTTAATAATAATATTTAATAAAATAACATAATATATATATAGAAAAACTCTTTAGTATATTATTGTATAATATGTTTAATTCAATAAAACAACAAAAATATGATTAATTTCAGCAACATCGAGCAACTCTTCATGTTGTCCTTTTGCCGTTTTTTAACAACTCTTTTTTTTTTTTTTATTATCAAGAATTTGTTTTGGGACCACTGTGCATGGAATCAACCGTCGTCTGTCGACGACGAATACCGGAAAGAATTTGAGGCGTAGTTTTTTCTTTGCCTTTTGAGGTTACCTGGTAGTTTCTGGCGAAACGGGAACTGTGGGCGTTGTGGCCCCGTCGCCATTCAAACTGTGCTACAAAAGGAACTCGTGAGCTGAGTCAAGGAAAGGGCAGCTCTATCTTAAACTAGGGAAGACACTAAACTGGTGCAGCAGTGCAATCGGCTTGGCTGAGTAGAATGGGAGCTTGGGTTTGCCTTATCCATGACATTATAAGTTATTAATGTCTAGCATTTTATGGAGCAATTATGGCACACTTCACTAGGATATTACGATTCACAATGTGGATGAATTGCGCCTGAGTTGTTTGCCTGCAGGTGCTTAATTGTGAGATAAATATATAATGAAGTCCAATTATGCAAGTTTTCCTTTATCAACTCGCAGCACTTTATTTGTAATTAAATCAGTGTGGAGATTCTTTCTTATTTAATTTAACAGTTAACGGTATCGGATTAACGGACTGATTAAAATAATTACGACTCCAATTATTTTATTGTCGATGGATTCAATACAATTTGAAATAAAAAATCAGTCAATCAAAGATGAATAAAAAAAAGTATACACCATACAATTCTGCAATGCAAATAAATATTCAATCTGATAGATAGATATATATAATAAAGTGGTAATAAGGGAGTTAAAGTCTCGAATGGTCAAGACTCTATAGTCTGTAGTAGAAGTTGTACTCAGACTTACCTCCGCAGCGAAAACAACTTGGATATCTCAAACATTTTCATGGTGAATGTCGTAATATATTATTTTCTTTTATTCACCTCCGAAACTTCAGTAACAACAACAAAGACAACAACAAATAAAAGTGGAGCGCAAGACGATGTCGAAACGTCAAGAGCCGGCAACCTACTGAAGTTTCTTTCGGTTAGGAACAGGACGTTAGCAATGCCATCGAAATGGCCAACAAGTCAGCACGCCAAGCCAGGCCACAGCCACAGGCTTTGGCGCTAAAGCCAAAATGGCCGCTCAACTTGCTTGCATCTGCGGACATTGCATAAATGTGTATATATATGTATATGTGTGTGTGTATATAAATATGTATGTGTATGTGTGTGTGTGTATGTCGCAATGGACATTGGCTGTTTGGTTTCCGGTTTGGTTCATTTGATATTGTTTCGTTTCGTTTGTGATGCGGTTGCGTGTTGCATTAAATATAAATTGAATATACTCAAAAATGCATTGAAATCCAAGCTGGAATTACTAGCAATTGTCACGCATACGCCGCGTTTTACAATCGCACAAAGAGCACTGACAGACATGCAATTGTACTCAAAACAATGATAGCTCTGGCCAACACCTTTTAATTCCAATGGCCATTCCCTCTAATTGCCCGCACTAATTTCGCCAATACGCTGACGGCTTTTGACCTTTTGTTTTTGGCCAACTGGCAAAGGGATTTGCACAGTTTGTTAGCGCCATTCAATTTGCATAATTATACTCGCAGTTTGCAGTGCTTTCATTGGGGGGTCTCTTCAATTGTGTGGCTATTTTTGAAACGGGTTGTTTGCCACACAGCCCCTGCTTTGATTTTTCCTACATTATTCATGTAATTGTAGTCGTTTTCATGGCTCTTAATTATATTTTATTCACGGCTTGACTCTTACATTCACGTTAACTACAATACTCTCCTATCCGATATTCATTCTTTTGTGCCGTGAGAGAGTTTCGGGCATATTGTTGGCTTGAGTCGGGTTCAATACTCGACACTTGCCAGGGGCTGTTCAACTTTTGGTCAAGTGGGTTGGCAAACCCATTGTTGTACATATTATTGATTGTGTAAGTGTTTTTCCAACTGAGCCGGTTTTAAGTGTGTGCGAGAATCGACAAGCGGTTCGAGTGCAAAGTTTGCAAAATTAAGTAATAGTCTGCTGAACATTAAGAGAGCTCATTTTTGGTCAATTTAATTAGATTGTGTGTATGTAAACAAATAAGAGCTAACCGACTGCATAACACTCTTACTCTAGTGTAAAAACAGCTGATATGAGAGATCAAATATTCACCCTTCGCTTTTGAAGATACGTTGAGTTTTGACGAAGTTATGCCATTTTGAAGTTTCGACCTATGCCCATACACCGATATATCGATTTTCGGGCTATAATTTTTACTTGTCTTCCGACCTCAAATTTCGTTTTCAACTTTAAATGTACGATTGATTTAGGGGTAAAACTATGATCAAAACGCCTTCGCTTTTGAAGATACGTTGAGTTTTGACGAAGTTATGGCATTTTGAAGTTTCTACCTATGCCCATACACCGATATATCGATTTTCGGGCTATAATTTTTTCTTGTCTTGCGACCTCAAATTTCGATTTCAACTTTAAATGTACGATTGATTTAGGGGCAAAACTATGATCAAAAAGCCTTTGCTTTTGAAGATACGTTGAGTTTTGACGAAGTTATGGCGTTTTGAAGTTTCGACCTATGCCCATACACCGATATATCGATTTTCGGGCTATAATTTTTACTTGTCTTCCGACCTCAAATTTCGTTTTCAACTTTAAATGTACGATTGATTTAGGGGCAAAACTATGATCAAAAAGCCTTTGCTTTTGAAGATACGTTGAGTTTTGACGAAGTTATGGCATTTTGAAGTTTCGACCTATGCCCATACACCGATATATCGATTTTCGGGCTATAATTTTTACTTGTCTTCCGACCTCAAATTTCGTTTTCAACTTTAAATGTACGATTGATTTAGGGGCAAAACTATGATCAAAAAGCCTTCGCTTTTGAAGATACGTTGAGTTTTGACGAAGTTATGGCATTTTGAAGTTTCGACCTATGCCCATACACCGATATATCGATTTTCGGGCTATAATTTTTTCTTGTCTTGCGACCTCAAATTTCGATTTCAACTTTAAATGTACGATTGATTTAGGGGCAAAACTATGATCAAAAAGCCTTCGCTTTTGAAGATACGTTGAGTTTTGACGAAGTTATGGCATTTTGAAGTTTCGACCTATGCCCATACACCGATATATCGATTTTCGGGCTATAATTTTTACTTGTCTTCCGACCTCAAATTTCGTTTTCAACTTTAAATGTACGATTGATTTAGGGGCAAAACTATGATCAAAAAGCCTTCGCTTTTGAAGATACGTTGAGTTTTGACGAAGTTATGGCATTTTGAAGTTTCGACCTATGCCCATACACCGATATATCGATTTTCGGGCTATAATTTTTTCTTGTCTTGCGACCTCAAATTTCGATTTCAACTTTAAATGTACGATTGATTTAGGGGCAAAACTATGATCAAAAAGCCTTCGCTTTTGAAGATACGTTGAGTTTTGACGAAGTTATGGCGTTTTGAAGTTTCGACCTATGCCCATACACCGATATATCGATTTTCGGGCTATAATTTTTACTTGTCTTCCGACCTCAAATTTCGTTTTCAACTTTAAATGTACGATTGATTTAGGGGCAAATCTATGATCAAAAAGCCTTCGCTTTTGAAGATACGTTGAGTTTTGACGAAGTTATGGCATTTTGAAGTTTCGACCTATGCCCATACACCGATATATCGATTTTCGGGCTATAATTTTTACTTGTCTACCGACCTCAAATTTCGTTTTCAACTTTAAATGTACGATTGATTTAGGGGCAAAACTATGATCAAAACGCCTTCGCTTTTGAAGATACGTTGAGTTTTGACGAAGTTATGGCATTTTGAAGTTTCGACCTATGCCCATACACCGATATATCGATTTTCGGGCTATAATTTTTTCTTGTCTTGCGACCTCAAATTTCGATTTCAACTTTAAATGTACGATTGATTTAGGGGCAAAACTATGATCAAAAAGCCTTCGCTTTTGAAGATACGTTGAGTTTTGACGAAGTTATGGCATTTTGAAGTTTCGACCTATGCCCATACACCGATATATCGATTTTCGGGCTATAATTTTTACTTGTCTTCCGACCTCAAATTTCGTTTTCAACTTTAAATGTACGATTGATTTAGGGGCAAAACTATGATCAAAAAGCCTTCGCTTTTGAAGATACGTTGAGTTTTGACGAAGTTATGGCATTTTGAAGTTTCGACCTATGCCCATACACCGATATATCGATTTTCGGGCTATAATTTTTACTTGTCTTCCGACCTCAAATTTCGTTTTCAACTTTAAATGTACGATTGATTTAGGGGCAAAACTATGATCAAAAAGCCTTCGCTTTTGAAGATACGTTGAGTTTTGACGAAGTTATGGCATTTTGAAGTTTCGACCTATGCCCATACACCGATATATCGATTTTCGGGCTATAATTTTTACTTGTCTTGCGACCTCAAATTTCGATTTCAACTTTAAATGTACGATTGATTTAGGGGCAAAACTATGATCAAAAAGCCTTCGCTTTTGAAGATACGTTGAGTTTTGACGAAGTTATGGCATTTTGAAGTTTCGACCTATGCCCATACACCGATATATCGATTTTCGGGCTATAATTTTTACTTGTCTTCCGACCTCAAATTTCATTTTTAACTTTAAATGTACGATTGATTTAGGGGCAAAACTATGATCAAAAAGCCTTCGCTTTTGAAGATACGTTGAGTTTTGACGAAGTTATGGCATTTTGAAGTTTCGACCTATGCCCATACACCGATATATCGATTTTCGGGCTATAATTTTTACTTGTCTTCCGACCTCAAATTTCGTTTTCAACTTTAAATGTACGATTGATTTAGGGGCAAAACTATGATCAAAAAGCCTTCGCTTTTGAAGATACGTTGAGTTTTGACGAAGTTATGGCATTTTGAAGTTTCGACCTATGCCCATACACAGATATATCGATTTTCGGGCTATAATTTTTACTTGTCTTCCGACCTCAAATTTCGTTTTCAACTTTAAATGTACGATTGATTTAGGGGCAAAACTATGATCAAAAAGCCTTCGCTTTTGAAGATACGTTGAGTTTTGACGAAGTTATGGCATTTTGAAGTTTCGACCTATGCCCATACACCGATATATCGATTTTCGGGCTATAATTTTTACTTGTCTTCCGACCTCAAATTTCGTTTTCAACTTTAAATGTACGATTGATTTAGGGGCAAAACTATGATCAAAAAGCCTTCGCTTTTGAAGATACGTTGAGTTTTGACGAAGTTATGGCATTTTGAAGTTTCGACCTATGCCCATACACCGATATATCGATTTTCGGGTTATAATTTTTACTTGTCTTCCGACCTCAAATTTCGTTTTCAACTAATTTCTAGCACGAAATTCGTGTTGAAATTATACCAAGAAAAAGTGATTATTCCCAGAACCGTAACTGCATATGTCAAATTTGATCATCCAAAACAAAGGCTTTTCATCAAATTTTTACCTCAGCTGTACACGTCTCCAATTAATGGCCTGCATAACACATGAAGCTAGAACAATGTCTAAGCCGAGTGACCTTTTCAACTTGAGCATTTGCATTTTGCTAAAAACAGCGAACTTGGCTTATAAATACTTCTCCCGACGAACAACTTTTGCTGGCCAAGTAACTAAAATTGTTGTGCAAAAATAGAAATGAATATGCCAGGAACAAACTTTAACACTCTGCAAATTTGGTAACCCAATCGCTGAAGAGCGGCAACGTTGCGTTCCATTCGTTGTAAAAGGGAGTTGGTTAAGCGGGTTTGTGGGATTCTAGTGGGAATGTGGCCTTGTTGGCTGGATACATGGAGTGAGAGTGCAATAAATAACAAGCTATTAATGCCAAATGTGCAGCGAGCACACGCACGGCTCGGAAAAGCATTGTATACTTACGGGCTGCAGACAACTTATGGGCTGCGTAACAAAGGCCAAGGCCAATGCACATACAAAGTACAAACAGGACTAAATGTCATTCGGGCAAAAGTTATTCTTGCATTTTTTTCTTGTTGTAATTTGCACATTTTTCACTTTCAGCTGCTGGCACCAAAGTTTAAACGAAGCTAATTACGGACGAGCTTGCCGCAAAGGCGAAAGTTTTACTCGATACGATGTGAACTTCGACCTACCTGTGCTGCCTAGCATTTACAGTCGGCTCATTGCACACCTGTATCTTTTGTATGAGACGATAGAGAAATGAGTCGTGAAACGCTTGCGGTAAATAATAATTGTGAAACATTTCACACGGCCAACAGACACGTTTGCACCGCAACAGCGCAAAATGTAGACTACGCCATTTCTCAATCTATTTTATCGATATATGCTTTAAAATGCATTGGACATGATGCATATTTAATGTACGACTTGCCATTTTTCATGAGCCAACCTGCTCTCAACCCCGTTCCCCACATTGAAACTGGCCCAGGTGTTTGCCGCTTTGACTGTGACGGGTTTCGTGCTGGCAGCGTCGCCATTTCCCTTCTTTAGTCTTTCATTCTTTTTTTTTAGTGCTTTTTTCTTAGTTGGTTTTTTGGGGTCAGTAAACAGCTGCTACATGGGAATGAACGGAAAGGGGCGCATGCAAATGAATCAGCCAACTAAAGTAGCTAGCTGCACATGCAGAGAGCGAGAGTTGTGATGGCAGTCAAAAAGATTCAAGGAAAACACGGCACATGCAAAATGAAGCTCATAAATGTCCAAACCAAAGGCAGCTATGCAGTTGATGCAGGAGTTCAGCAAGGGGAGTGCTGAGTAGTTGCGCTGAAAGACCCAATATACAAGTGATGTGCACACTTTGGGGCGAATGTGCCATTGCCTTGTGACTGAATTTGAAAAGCATGGCGTGAATAGAATGAGCAAAAAACTAGCTGCATGAGGAGGTTATATACATATACATATATACATATATATATGCAAATATATACATATATGTATTAAATTAAATGATGATGCTAGAAAGTATTTTAGGTCGAGTTAATTTTCTCCAATCAGTTTGACACGTGAAAATTAGTCTCAATTAAATTGCAAAAAAAAATATTTAATTATGAGACACAGAGAGCCGAAAATGGGTTAATTATTTTAACTATTGATTTAACATTTGAAAAAGCAAGTGATTAATTGAGTTATAGTATGTTTAAATGTTAGCCAAAAATAATATATTATTTCCCCTCAGACTAATGCATTAATTTTCCAATCGAACTGCCTGTCAGCAAAAACATGCCCGCGACAAAACTTATTCCTCACAATTCAACTAGCTGCCAATGCTGACAGCGAAATGAGCCTCACGAAAACCAACAAACCTAGCTATTAACCAGCCAGCTATCGCACAAACCCTATCAGCGAAACCCAGACCGAGCCCGCAAAAAACTGCAATCAAATTGAAATTCAATCAAAAAAAATATTTGCAAAAAAAAAAATGAAAAAAAATACAACTTGCATTGATATGCGGCCAACGATTTGTTTGTTTTTGTTTGGTTTCTTCAGTGCCCATGCCATCCGAAGCCGGATCCGTCATAGAATTGTGAGACTCAAACATGGACCCGACAACGACTGACAGCCAGACAAGCAGCTCAAATGGAATATTGCATACTTATTGGCAGCGGTAGCGGATGATTTAGCGGTTTTTAATGCTCCTTCCTCAGCCAGAGAGGCATCCGGGTGGAACCGGGTGAAACTAGGTGAAACCTTTGCGCACATGTCAACGCCATTTGCGCGTCTGCATGGAAACTGCGAGCGAAATGTGGAAAATATTTTGCCTGCTGCCTGTGCGGCACCACATTACAGAGCAGCGAAAAGAGTATAATGAAGATGTACAAAAGTATGTAACAGACAGATGGAAGAGAAGCATCTCCAACCCCATAATGCTTATATATTATCGATCAGCATCAGAAGCCATCTGTCTGCCTGTGCGTATGTATGAACGAAAAATCAGAGACTATAAGAGCTAGAGACTTTAATTTTAAAAAGTTATCGTGCAAATACGTACATATATAGAGTTTATTTCAATTTATCGATAACTTTTTACGTTTCCCTCAGATGGTGAAGATTTGATCAATGATATCTTTAAGAACTACCATTTTAAGAGTCTATTCCTCTGGTATGTTTATATCATCAAATAATATTGATCATTTCTGCAAGTTATAGAAGAAACACGGTAGAAAGTCGTATATGCATATTTATCCTGTACATATGCAACCTGTGATAGAACTTGGTATTTTTGTAGGGTATTTGCTACTCGAGCTGTCTCTCGCCTGGGGTGTCTAATGTAGTCAGCTCAACGAGAATGTTGAATGTCAAATGTCAAATATTTGAAGTAATTTTCGGCGATAATCTAAATATGTTGCATATCTCAAATTCACTTGGAACGCAAACCTTGAGGATCAAATGCGATCATTGAAATTGATTTTCTCATTTGGTAAGTTGAATATATGATCAATAAAATATATTAAGTATCTCTCATTCATTTTCGTATGTAAATTTATAGCACTTAATTCATTTTCACTGGCATTTCTGAAATTATTAATTCTGTTGAGTGAGTTTCACTTGTAAGCTAACAGCTGAATTTAAAATACATTCGTAAATACATAAATTCAAAATAGCTTGCCTTATTTCCGGTACTCTGCAAATAGTTAAAAAAGCAGTGCAAAGCTTTACAAAAAAGCAACATGCAAAGTGGAATATTTTTGCCGAACATATGTACACATATCAGTATTCTCCAAGGTTTATTCAAATGAACATCCATTTTATTCAGAATATAAGTTGCTCGCTCGAATTTTCAGTGTCAAGGAAAATTTTTTCCTGAAAGGCAACTGTCTGAGGTTATAGCTAAACAATATCAGGGACAATTATGCCGTAATGGCAAATTATCTACGCGGCAATCTTAAACATCAAGTTCAAGCCAAACATTCCAAGGAAGCAATTTGGTGTATCATAATTGAAAGCTAAACTTGTTGAATAACAATTCAGTGACTTACCTCCTGGGCAGAAGTGGAAGATGATTACCAAACAGCCATAGACGTTTCTCTCCAAACCATTTGTCCATAGACCCTTTGGTGTGTAGAGCGTAAAGTTGTCCTTGAAATACTCGGTTGATTTGTATTTTTATGTTTAAACTCCAAATCGCAATTACTTTTGCCACATTTTAGATAAGTTTCATTTAGTTGTCGCGTATTTTTGTTTTGTTGTACTTTATTTTATGTATCTTATGTTCACACGCGTGTTTGTGAAATTACGCGGCAAAACTGTTCGTCGGTCCACTGAGAAATGTTAACAAAGTTTGTTTATAGTAAACCGGAGCCAAAACCGTAGCCGGAATTTTAGTGCGGCATTGAAAACGCCGACAAGAACAACAACGACAAGGGGACTGAGGTTTGTTGGGGTGTCAGCGACGGTTGACATTGGCAACGCTTCGTCTTTGGGGAGTATTTGCCCCTCTTCCTGTTCGTGTGGCTGTTGTTGTTGACGTTATTGTAGCTGTTGCTTTTGCTGTATTTAAGTTATTAATAGTGTTGTTACAGTTGTAGTTTGCTTGGGTTGTTTGTGTTTTGCGTTGTCAATCCATTGTCATTAAAAACAAACAATATTTGCCGAACATGTGCACAGAAGTTTGTGCCTTGATTTGGCGTTGCCCAGCAAATTATTTTAGAATATTCATAATAATTTTATGACCCAGAGTAGGGTG
Source organism: Drosophila nr. perissopoda 5 BK-2023a (assembly GCA_035044105.1). Taxonomy (NCBI): domain Eukaryota; kingdom Metazoa; phylum Arthropoda; class Insecta; order Diptera; family Drosophilidae; genus Drosophila; species Drosophila nr. perissopoda 5 BK-2023a. The sequence goes on from JAWNMK010000018.1 coordinate 127,254, forward strand.
AGAGACGGCGTTAGTGTATATATATATATATATATATATACATGTGTATAAGTGTGTATGTATTGCCATAGAAATGGGCGACATTTAGATATGATTTTAATGCGCTTTAAATGAGAACAGATGAGGATATTACAATTATTTTTATTAATAAAACATTTGCCCGATTTGTGTGTCTGATTCCGTGCAGATTGCCCAATGCAGATTGTATTCATACATTTGGCCTAATTAACTATTCATGATATCCCCTAAAGCGCTAGCCATTATTCGGAAGTGTCGTAAAACGAACCAGATTTAATCACCAAGGTCAAACAAAAACATATATGTTGATAGTAAATTTAGTGAGAATTCACGTGTATGAAAATGGGTAAGTACAATTAACATATTTAAGAATTTGATTTTAAGCAGCGGAAAAATATTTCGGAAAAAATATGTATCTGCTAATAGGTATTACAAGTATAACGATTGCAGACATATACATTCATACATATTAAATAAATAATTCATAATTTTTGAAGAATTAATTTTAATTTTAAAAAATAAATTAATATTTTAGACAAACATATTACTACACGTAATTACATTTAATCTATTTAAGCAACATTGAAGATAAAACTTCGCCCATAACCCATTTCGACATATGAATTGTAATGCCTTTGCTTCCACACTTTAATTGATATTATCAAAACGTTAACGAGTGACAGAGCAGTGATTATGACAGATTAATTAACCTGAAAATCCTTTAGATTAACCTTAAGATATAATTCAAATAATTCCAAATTATGCAGCATTCTTAAATAAATAAATGAGAATAATCACAGTCATGCAAAGATTGTTTTGTCTGTGACAAGTCGTGAGTAGAAAGCTGCACTATCGATAATCATCGAAGACAGTTGTGCTTAACATTTGAGCAAAGCCTGGCAGGGCCGTTAACAGGGCTGTTAAGTTAGCGCTAAATGCTAATGGCAACGTGCGATTTAACCGGCTAAAGCGCATGCCACTAACACAAATGCAGATAAACAAACAAGCACGCTAAAAAACAAGCACCCAAGCACATACGCATACACACACACACACGTGCACACACAACCAATGGTGCACTAAGGCACTTAGAGAAACGCCGGCGTCACCAGATGCAAAAGAAAATATGCACAAAACCGTTACACTAACAAAAGGCAGCAACAAGAACAACCAGAGCCGGAAATCCAAACACTAACATTTTACTATTCGCCATAGTCGATGGCCGTTATTTTCTTTGGCATTTTTGTTATTGTTATTTGCTTATTTTGTTGATTTGCTTTGACTTGTATTTAAAGCTTTTCTTCGCTCCATTTGCAGCAAGTTTCGTTTTGGTTTTTCTATTTTTTTTTTTTTACATTTTTGTAGCCGAAAAGAGCAGCGCAATGGAAATGGTCAATGTGAGATAACCTTTAAAAGCTGCTCGTATGCAAAAACTAAAAAATGACAAGCACAAGTAGCAACTGCAGGAGCTGCATACCAGCGAGAGCGTATTTGTATATGTACATATGTGTGTGCATAGCAATGCAAGTTGCTTAGACAACAACAACAACAACCAGTTCCAACAGCTGCCATCTCGCTCTAGTGGTCTGTGTGTGTGTGTGAGGCAAGTGGTTGCCAGGACAACTGACAAACGACGACAACTTGTGACCAAAACAAATGCAAATTGCGAACATTTGCTTTCTCTCTCTCGCTCTCTCTTTTTTTATGAGTGCCTTTTTCACGCTACAAATGAGCGCAATTGTTTTCATGTGCAACAAATTTTTTATGATTATCTCTTTGCTCTCTCTCACTCACTCTCACTGTCTGGCTCTTTCACTCTCTTAGCCACTGGCGCAAGCAGCTTAAAGTTTTCCTTTTGATGCTGCATTGTTTTTGGGGTGTCGTTTCCATTTTCCCTTTTGGCCAAGCAGGATTAACACCTGTTTGTGCTGGCTGCTGCGCATTTCGACGTTACATTTTCAAAGCCCGGAATTTATTGTATTTGTTTACAAGGTTTTTGCGTGCACCACAATTCTGCGTGTGGCGCCAACTTATGGCTGTGGGTGAGAGTGCTGAGCATTTGGCTCTGGGGCTTAAGTGAAAATAATGTCATGAAGATAATGCGAAAATGGAAAGGGCACCTTAGATTAAACGTATGGCTTACCATTGCAATGCAATTGCGTAGCAAAGCACTCGGTTGCATTTCATTTGCATTAAAGCTGCCACTCGAATGTGGCCAAAAACACTTGAGTGCAGCAGGTCGTGGGAATTGTGCGTCCCTAAATATGCCAAATGGCCGAGCTTATGAGGAGTTAAGAGTTGCTTTACCTTATGCTGCACTGAGTCCGGCTCAGCTTGCTTGTGCCCATAAATTTATTTTGGCGGCAGCAACCGTAGAACAAAGCCTTTTCGGCTGTTGTACAAACTGAAAAAATATAGGAACTTAAATAGAAAATGGTAACAAAAAAAAAAAAGATTACGTGAAAAATTAAACATTGAAAACACCTAAAATTATAAAATTTTATATATTTTACAATTCTTTTTAATATTATTATTATTTTGTAAACATAATAATTAAAATGAAGTGTGCATTAAGTCATTTTAAAACCAAGAAAATACCAATATATTTTTTAAAAGTAATTCTTTTGATCTCACTCTGTGCATATATAGTAAATAATATTAATTTTGCTCAATTGAATTTCTACCATAATAATGCAAAATATACCAAACTTTAAGTTTAAAGCCTTAACTTCAATAGTATCGACACTTAAAATATTCTGTGCGTAGGTATCTCCTGCACTGCTCTTGACTTATAATCAATGGCTGTGTACCGGGGAGCAGGTAACATAATCTAACTAAAGTTTACATGCCATCATTGTACCACCTCAACAATAACACCGCAAGCAACTAAAGAAAACCAACGAAACATTCGCAACAGCAAAAACACAGCCAACAACAACAACGACAACATCGACAACAACAACAACAACAACAACTGCAGCCAAAATGGCGTCAAAACTTTCACTACTAGCAGTATACGTACACGTACTCGTACAGTCCTTGTGTATACAACAACGTGGAACCTTGCAAAAAGTTCCATAACAAAATTTATGCGTGTAACTGGGCGTAGGAAAATGTTGGTAGTGGTAGCAACAGCAACAACAAGAACAACAGCAACGGTAATATTAACAACAAAGAGGCAACGATGCTGGTGCAACTTTTAAATGAATTTCTAAATACTCGACTCAAGGCGCGTCCTCAGACGATCGCCGGTAAACGAGGCAAAGTTTAAAGGACTAAAAAATGCTTAACTTTGAGAGGTGGAAATGAGACGGTTTTTGGATCGGGGTCGCAACACTTTTGACTTTTGTGGTTGCAAACTTTTTAGCCCCACTTTCTCTGCTTGTGGGCCAACTTCATCTTAGCTCGATGCGCGATGCGATGTTGTTATAAGAATTTATGTTAATAACTTTCTGTTTTTCCATGCTGTGTATTTTTTGCGCTTGTATGTGTTTTCTGCAAGTTATGCTTGTTGATAATAGCATCGATAGCGCTGTAAATATTGTTTATAAGTTACTGGCCTCTGTTTGGCTTCTAGCCGCGCCACCAAAGTTTCACTCTATTGGTCTGATTTGTTGTGGCTTTCTGTTGCAAAATTTATGGTGTTAACAGTGGTTGCAGCTTTGTGAAGCTCGGCTGGTGTTCTTAACAACGAAACAATGTTAGCAACTTAGCAATTATAGTTAGCTTGAAGCTTTTAGACTTGTCAGCTTTTGTTTTTTTTTTTTTTTTGGTAAGAAAAGAGCTTTAGCAAACCAGTTGTTATCCAGTTTTGGTGAATGTTTGTAGAACTTTGGTAACTGATGGAGTCTACCCCTTAAAAGCTTTAAGGGCTTTTTTATCAACACATTTGGTTACATTCTAAAATAAATGGTTGGGTCCGAACTAAGACATACTGGAATTTTACAGATTAGATTACTGTCTATGGGTTTAAAATAAAATATAAGATTTCAAAAATAGTATTCAATAAAATTGGTTACATCAAATGTTTGAAAAATAGTTTAGTTGAGTTTTGTGAAAAGAATAATTATATAGCAGGCCTAAGACTGTAAGATAACATCTGCAGCTTAACATGGAATTATCTACTTAACATTTAGTATCCGATCGATATCTTTGCTGTGATCACCAGCTTAAAGTAGAAGAGCTCAATCGCTGTGAGTCAAGTAAAGTGTGCAGACGTGTTTAAAATAGATATATAATTTAGTTTTGGCTGCTGCAATTATTTCATTACGCGCTAATATCTGCAAACAATTTAATCTTTAAGAATTGAGACCACATTATAGTTTATTTAAGCAAACAATTTCTATACAAAATCCTAAATAAATTCATCACTTTAAATTCAATTATTTGTCTATTTCTTCTTTGGCTTAAGCCATCAAGTATTCAATTGAGCAGCTCAAATCGTTTAAGTTTCAACTTACATATTCAATGCACAACCTGAAGCAGCTGCTAATTTGATACTTTAACATAAACGTTCACACTCCACACATCAGCAGTTTTGAGCCAACATCCTTAGGTAAATGTATATTTTTATATATGTATATATATATATATATGAGTGCTTGACTATGACTCTTACTCTGATTCTGACACCCTGTCGCTGACCGAGGCAATTAATGCAAAATGCTACAAATGCCTGCATTCGACTAGTTGCCTGTGGCATTTATGAAAATGGTAGCCGACTGTGAGGGAGGGCTGTGCTGGTGGGCGGCAATGCGTATATATGCGGCCAGCAACAGAGAGGCATGCGTAGACGTGGAGCCTGCCACAACAGCATTCAACCGGAGCTTATGTTTTGATAACCATGTAATTTCCGCCCATAAACAAATCCTGGGTCAGATTCTGACCCATGGCCGATGTGGGAATTGAACTCATGGGCAGGCTCATTTTAAGTGCAACTATGCTAATTTAAACGCTGTTCGATGCAAGTTAATCCCGTAATTATTTCAAAACCTACAATGGAATTTGCGGTATATAATTAATGGTCTCCGATAAGAACCCGATTTTTATTTATTTTATTTATCGACTTAAGCATTTAAATTGAAAACTGTTTCGAAATATAAGGAAATTGATTTACTACGATTCTAGTAGCTCAATATGCAGCTTATTATCTGCAATTGTTAATCATAATTGTTTCAACTCAAACAATTCCAATTTCAATTAGTTTATTTCAAAATTTCCCTAGCTCTGGTGAAAATCAAGCTTTGAAAGGCTCTGCAGCCCTTTTCTAACCTATAATATTTTGGCAAATTATTTTCCACACATATGCCGTGTTCTGTAGGAGTATTCGCACAAAAGTTTTAACAGCCTGCCAAGCAATGCCTAAACCAAAACACTGCTCCGCTTTTTAGTTTTACAAATTGTTTAACGCCGCACCCGCCGCCTTGACTAACTGTTCCCTGCCCATCCGCCCAGCTGGTCCGGTTCAGTTGACTGCGCCCCAAACTACTTTTGATTACTGCCGCAACTACAATGCAACTACAACTACAACTACAACTACAACCACAACTACAACAGCAACTGCAACTAATGCGAACTCCACTCATTGCTAGCAGGCCCCATCAGCCTCTGCCAGGCGAGGCAGTCGGATATAACTTTTACTCTATTGACTACAGTCTCAACTCCGCACAAACCCCCCCTTCTTACCTTCGCCTACATCTCTGCAGCTCGATTGGTTCAAAAATGCTGAAGTTGAGTTCGTTGGTGGGCCAGTTGTGCTGTGCATTGATTAAATTTGACTTAAATTGCATTAAGTGTGTATGCACACACACTCGCGTACGCTATTTTAAGTGTGTATGTGTGTGTGTGTGTGTGTTCACTGAAGTACAGCATCGTATTTTAAGTATGTGTGTGTGTGTGTGTGTGCACTGAAGTGCAGTATCGTTTTAGGAGCTTGTGCAATTCTTATTGTATGAAATTGGATTTTGTTGAACATTGCATGAGCAAGCTGCTAACTTGTTGCCATTACAATGGCCATGAAAACTAACTGAATTGAATTGCAGAAACCTCACTGTTTATGTATTGGGCTAATTGAGAATGCTGTGTACTGATTTACATATTCGCATTTTCGAAAATGCTGGCCTTTTGGAGAACATTTCTGAAAATGGCCAGTAATGCAAAGTGATCGACCTCTTGAACAAAATAATTATTGCGATTTAAGTGAAATAAATAAAATGGTTTTAAAACATCAAGTTTCAATTTGAATTGTTCCTACTATCGAAATTATTATCTCTATGTGAAATATCGTGATTAAGAAAACTGAAAATCTTAGAATCAAACTATACAGCTGAGTGCACTTGGATATGAACAAACCTTTCGACTTGAATAATGGCGTTGCTGAGCGTCTCGGATTCGTCTGGCTCTCTGTGTCTGTTTTTACAATTTTCCATGCGTATCTTATAATTATGTTGTTTCCTAGCTTGGCATATTTTATAGCAATATTCCATATTGTTGTTTTGGAGAACTACTAAAAGCCGCTCAAAAGCTTAGTGCATTGCCCTGTTTGCAGACAGCTGTCATAGTCGTAACTAGGAATATGGCTTAATCTTTTTGCTTGAAAGTTTTGGCTGTAATCGTGAGATGATGATGTTGTCATTGTTGTGGCTGTTGTTTTATTGTGGTTTCTTGGTTCCATAACATGCAACACATATTAGGAAATGTTAAAATGACATAAAAACAGCGCAACAGCCAGCGACAACAATGTGACACCTGTTTTTGTGTGTACTCACCACGCTTGGGCTGGTATGGCTACACGAGTGTGTGAGTGTGATGTGTGAGGTGAGTGTGTGTGTGTGTATTTGTGTGTGTGTTTATGTTGCCAGCGCATTTAGTGACATTTATGTGCAGCGTGGCGGTTTATTTGCAGCTCAATGCACAGCAAAAATTGCTTACGAATTGTGCCATGAGTTGCACTTGTTGTCGGTTTTTATATGTCGCGGAATACACTTAGAGAAACGTTTATCCGCTCCTAAATCATAAATCTGTTTAACTACATATTCTAAATATTTGCTTTTGTCATTAGTATATTTACAAACTATCACCCAAACTGATAAATAAACAGATTAGATTTCATCATATTAGATTAGATCATGATCATATATTATTGATTGACATTGATAATGTTCATGAATTGAGGTAAATAGATAATGCCAGGTGTGATAACAAAACAATAAGTGCTATAAATTTGGTAAAACAGCGATTGTCACTTCTTAAAATATGAATGAATTGTTGTTTGTTGACATTTGATTTAAGTAATTGTAAATTATTGAATTCATATATATAATTTTTAAGTAATGCTAGCCTTTTTTTTTATGTAAAAACCTAACTTGAGTTTTACAATATCTTAAAACCTAAGAACCTTATTGTGATATATAAAATGCATATACTAACTAGTCTATCCCAGTTTAGCTTGAACGAATCTGCATCAAAGTTTCTCATATGGTTGTCACTTAGACAGCTCATAAGCCGATAATGGAGCTGGTGCTCACTTGAGCAAGATTGCTTCAAATGGACAGTGAAATTTGTATCTGTGCATCGATATGAGGATTGCACTATTCGCCATCATCATTGGATATACATATACCAGTTAGTATGTGTGCTTTCTTGCTACTGGTTTCGAGTTGCGTTCATTTTTGTGTGTCTGGCAAGTTCGTTTTGCGCTGTCCGCACTGTGTGTGCTATGATGTCGCATAAAATTTAACAGGTTTTTATTAATATGTGTCATAGAGTCCTAAGTGCGGGAAGGTCGTGAAGTTGAGATTTCACGCTGGCTTACTACGAGTATTACTTGCACTTTTGTGCAAAGTGTTTGCTTAAAGTTGCTGCGCAACAGAGTGGTCATGAAAAATGCATGGCAAACTTTTGCCCATTACGCGAAACAAGCCTGCAAATGAAACATTATCATTATGCCATAATTAGCACGCACTAAGCCACAAAAACCAACAGCTCTGAGACACCCCGACAAGTGTCTCCTTAGTCTTCTAATCTGCTCCCCAATTGCTGCCTGGCAGATGCGAGTAAGCTTTTTGAATCAAGTTGTAAGCAGTTTGGGGCGTAGCCAGAAAATCTCGGCCAGGCAAGCGTAAGAGCAGCTAATAATGTAAACAACTTTGGAGGGTGGACAGCGTAAAAAGAAAAACCTGTTACCAAACCCTGAGCCAAGGGTCGGCTGCTTGTTGAGTCTCCCATTATGGGTGTTGTGCTTGTGTTTGTGTTGTTCCTTTGTGTTGCTAGTCATTCGTAGTTGGTCGGGCGTGTAATTATGACAATTGCTGTTTTGCTTATGCGCATCGTTGATTTCTGAGGTGCCACTCGAGGCGAGAATTGATGAACTCTGAACTTTTGGCATACTTACATGTAGCTTGCATAATAGGCGTGTTTTCCATTCACATATGTACACATAATAATAGCGATCTAAATATAACATTGTAGCTTACATTTGTGAAAGTACATTACAATATTTCTACATATTTTTAGTTACAGGTATGAAGCATGCTTTTATTTTAACTTTAAATAGAAAACAAAAATACTTATTAAATATTTTTAGAATTTTTAATACAAATATTTAAGGTTCACAAATCCGTCATTTAATTTCAATTAATGTCTTTATAAAAGCAAAAATTGGTATAAAGATATTACTTTAAATTAAATGATCGATTTGTGCACCTTAAATATTTTAATATGTTCAAGTTTTTATTTCCGACTTTTTTCCGTAGATTTGCATCTGGCATAAATTAATCCGTCAGTAATTATTATCTCAAGTAATTTGGCAAAAAAATACTGCAGGTAGAGCAACTTGCTCGAAGCGGACGTTCAATTAATTTGACATAACAGCACATGGCGTATACTTAATATATGCTGCACATTGCACATAGGAAAGCTGACTAACAAAGTGCAATTTAGTTAATTTACCACTCAATTAACTTTTGAACTGGACCATAAAAACAAAACAAAAATTAATATCTATCATCACTTCAACACGGCAATTGAAATGCGCATTGAGCCACAGCCTGTCGGCAAACTCAAACTCAACTAACTGAGGACTTTTATTTTTATTTTTTATTTGTTGTTGTAGTTTTTAGTTTGGTTTCATTTTGTTAGTAGTAGTTTTTTAACTGGATAGTAAAAGTTTTAAGCAGCGCTGGTGTTTGTTCAATGTTTGTGTGGTTTTGCCTGCGTTTGAGTTGTTTATATGCGGTCGACAATGTGAGCCAGTATAGGAAGGTGCAAGAGCAGACAGTGGTTATATCTAAACACATGGATTGCTCAATAGCACTACTTCTATCTGATCAAACTAAATATAATGATATAGAAAGAGGGAATGAGAGAGAAAGAGGAAAAAAACAGTTGAGCTATTTATTTATTCATCTCATAACCGCATATTCAAATTTGTTTTAATTATTAATTTGTTGAATTTCAAATATTGCGTTAATAAAATCAGTGCTATAACGTACATGCTTTAGATACTAAATATTAATACGGTTTATACATGGCTTAATTTAAATTTCAAAGAGTATGCAAATGACGGATTAGTGTTTGTTATTTTCATATTAGTAATTATCAAATATTTTATTTTTGGCTTAACTCATTTTGCAAAACTATTTAATTCTTTTAATTCTAATAATATATTATTGTTCGTATATTAGTTTTAATATTTGGTGTCTGGGCAATTAAATACATATTTATGGCCATGTGCTCAATTCGCAAGGGCCAGCTTAAGCAATTAAATATTTCCAAATAAAGTCTACTTTAAATGTGGATTTATGCGTTGCATGTCTTTCGACAAGTTTGGCAACATTCAAGCGCAAGTTTTTCTGTTTTCCTGTTCCCAAAACCAAAAACAAATTTCCGCCACTGTTTGCCAAGTTTCCAAGTGTCTACACAATACAAGCTGAAAGGCCTCTTGAACGCCTTTCAATAACATGGCGGAGAACTCAAGAAATAAATATAAATACATAAATATTATGGAGACGCACCCCACACATGGCTAACACACAAAGGAAATACAATATAAAATATGGTAAATAAATGGCGAATGCTTTTTGGTTGCGGCTTTTTGACACATATGCAGAGGGTAGGCGCCTTGGATTTGCATTTAGTAATTGAATTTTGTTTTGCAATTTATTTTTAGCTATACGCATGCCAAAAGCAAAAAAAAAATCAAAAAATATGTATTTATATATACATATATATAAATGTATAAAGTACCTTGAGTAAACAACAGGAAACAAGTGTTGCCTTTGAATCAAAGGCTGTTGAGAACTTTCGAAGGTGCATTAATGGAAAATGAATAGTTTAGGTAAAATGAGGTCAAATTAAATCAAAGTGTTCAAACAAAGCGATTAACACACCATTGAGCCCTTAAGCCAAAAGCTACCCTCCGTTTTACATACATTTACATATATAAAATACATTATTATGCTAAATAGTTGATAAAGATTGAATTTATTTAGTTTCTGAACAATTATTTAATGTATAAAATGTTAGATTATTTATTGTGTATTAAGAAGTTGAATATAATCGAATATGAGTTTAAAGTTCAGCAGTTTTTTTTTATTATAGTTTTTAGCTTAGGAATAGCTTCATGTATCCTTCATTAAATTATCACAGCTTAGGTAGTATCCGTGCGATAAATTGTGAAAATGTAATTGCTTATTAAAACTTTCATGGTGTTTAATATTGTTGCGTGGTGAAAAACTTGATGAAGCCAGGTAACTTGGTTTAGTACTGGCGCTTTGCGCAGTAATATTAACTCGAGTTATCTACTTATTTTTACCAATTTACACGATTTTTATTATGGCCAGCACAGCAAGATATAAAACTAAACACGTTCGGCTTCAGGCGCAGCCTGGGCTTGAGTATCTGTAACTTATCCTGGACACGCAGTGCAGGCCGAGCGTTTTGTTAGCCCGTTGCACTTTTCAAAACGTGTTGCAATTTGTGCTAAGAGCTGTTCGCTTTTACGATGCTCTTCCCATAAACAAAATCACACGCACACTCGCAAACTCACACCACACAACACATGTGTTGGATATTGAAAGATGATTTTAACGATAATGGGAGAATACTTGACGTGGGTCAAGTGAATGTTGGCCCGCTCGTTAAAAAGGCGCTGCGCATGGTCTGAGTCAACTTTAAACACCACTAAGTCATATTTACTGCACAAGTTTGAAAAGGATAGTGCCGGGAAGTGTTAAAGCCATCCGTGGATCAAGGCGCAGAATAATACAGAGCACAGAAGAGTGCAAAGATAATAAAAAGTTGCCGCAGCTCATGATAATAAAACGTACAATGCTCGTGGCACGTGCTTGCTCAAATGGACACGCAGCCTGGACACGAACCCCGGACACGGTATGCTTAGCTGCTGGCTGTTGACATTCCTATGTCTTTTTATTTTTTTTTCCATCTCCCAAATAGATTTCAAGCAGTCCAGCTATGTGTGCAATGGCATCGCCTTGAAACGCCCGCAGCAATTTGTTGCTGAATGATGTGTGAAGGACATAAAAATGCTCAGCGTGCAACGAGAGAGGAGTGCGTCTGGGAGTGCGATTGGGAGTAAGATTGGAAGCGCGTTGGCGAGTGATGATGGTCATAGGGATGCTGATAAACTAGACAACGGGGGGCAACAAATAGTCAGCGTTGCCCTTGTTAAACATGTTGATGCTAAGAAGACACTGGCGCTGACAGCCAAGTACTGATTGGCGTCCAGGGAATGTTAAAGATATCTTTTACAATTTTGAAGTCCACTTTGAAATTTGTGCGTTAAATAACTATTTGTGGTAAGCATTGAGAATAATGAAAAACATCATAACTATTTAGGAAATGCATTTTTATTTTAACTACTTTAATACGCCAATTTGAGCATCTTCAAGTTGGGGTATGCAAATGCATAGAAAAGAACAATACAAGCGAAATAGATTGGATTAAAAATCACATCGATGAACATTGATTTGAAACATCCTTATATTGTATACCCACAATTCAGTAAATAATGTGAAAAGCTATTATCTTAAGAATATTTGACATGAGTTACAGCTGTTGTATTATTTATGCCACAAAAAACAATGCTAGCAACTAACAATTAAATTTATTTTAGTTTATGCAAATTGAAAATGCCAGTTAAATATGCTGTGACCTTGCAGACTGAACACTTGCAAGGCAGATGAAAAGTTATCTGCTCTCGGTTATTTCATTGAACAAATGATCATCCTCCTCCTGCAGGCATTTCAGCTCAAAATATTTATATGCATTTCTGATTTTTAAGAAATAAATAAACGAAATGAAATAAAATGTCTGTGATTGTGCCATGCATCACAAGTTGCAAGTTTGCATATTGTTTTCATATTTTAAAGACTGAGTATTAAATCGATCTGTGGACAACTTGAGCCGCAATCTGAATAATTTAGTAATTGGATTTTCAATTATCTGTTGTCACTTTGAATGCCAAATGTTAAAAAAAAACTTTATCACGACTGCAAATCCATATTTGTTTCACTGCACTTTTCAATTTCCCTGCTCGGTAACTTTATACACACACACACACGCACGCACACGCACACACACACACAATGCCACTCGACGTCTTGTTTACAACAAATTGAAGCCTGGAAAGAAAACTTTTGCCATGTTTGCTGCACTGCCTTCTTGCGTCTTGTGCGTCTTCATGCATTTTTGTTCGTTGCGGGCAGACAGGGCGTATGAATAATTAAATATGCACACTCACACACACACACACGCACAGTGGGAAGCAGGCACATACTTGATGCAGCACTTTGTTGTTATGCTCAAATACTTTTTGTTTTAATGCCTTTCCGCCTGCGGGCTTTGTTTGGGTTCGGAAAGGCTTTTTCATTATTTCATCATTTGCATTTCTCATTTGTTTTTGCCGTTTCGCTCCCGCCTCGGGCCCCTCACTATGATGCAGCCTTACGGTAATTTCAACATATTTAATGAGTCCGACTTTGTCTTTTCTTTACTGCGAAGTACTCTACTCATACCTGAAGCCAGTTTAAGTTTCAGTTAAGTATCAAGTTGTTTTGGCTGAACAGCGTCAATCTCTTTGGAATTGAAAGCAGTTTTTAATTGGCTCGCTCATTTCGATAACCAATTAGTGACGAATATTTTCGGAAATCAAACAAACTTTTTGGGGAAACTTTGCATTGTTATTATTTATATTTTTTACGATAATTATTAAGTTATTTCAGGTAGGGTTCGCTTTCGGATAAAATTAAATGTCACGGAAGCATGTTGACCGTTATTTATCTGGGATATGTAAACGAATCCATACAAAATAAAGACTTACAATGACTTTGTTGGCTAAAATCGAAATAAAGGATTTGGAATAGCACATTGAAATTTTTGTTCACCTCTGGCAAACTCATCTAATTGTTCGCATTGAGTTTGCAAGAATTCCGAATCCTTTTGTTGTTAACGTGTGCCAGTTGCTTTGTATGCTGAGCGCAGCATTGGAAATTCGCACAACAAAATCTCCATAATAAAAAATGTGCGAGGAAAGAAAAAAAAAAAATGAAAGAAGAAAAATAAACGATTTTGAAGAGTTCATGCAAATAAAGTTCGGGGAGAAAAGGAATCCTAACAAGATTTGCCAACAAAGCAAAGGGCAAAACCAAGAACAGTTGACTACGTGTTTGGCGTCAAAATGGCCGAAAAACAACTAAGGGTGCCAACAATGGCGAAGAGGGGGAGAAAAATTAAGTCAAAATGCGTCGCTCATCGTTAATATTAACTTTTCCGCTCACTTTCCTTTTGCACAAAACTTTCGGCAAAAGTTACGCGCCGCCCATTTTTTATGCTTTACAGACTTCCCAATCGAGCGAAAAATCCAGCGAGAAATACAAAAAAAAAAAAAAAATTACACAAAACAAATGAAAAAAAAATGAAACGTAAGTAACAGGAGACAATGTGCTTGTAAATGGGCAAATGTGTTCCTTTGTGTTGTTACCAATTTTCTGTTTCTGTTTATTTTGCAGGTCATGCATAAAATATGAAATTATTAGTTGTAAAGAGCAGCCAACAAGACTAACAGCGAGTGGGGCTCCAATTTTACAACAGTTATTTTTGTTGCCGAACAACATTAGCTGTTGCATGCAACCGCAAATAAATTAATGGAATTTTGTGGTATTTTCACAAAGGTAAGCCGACGTGAATCTAAAATGCTTTTGCAAATAGCTATCTCAAACAGTTCAAATTAATTAAAACTGTTTATTTTTAGAGTTAAACGATTCATTATTAGCTTGTCATGGAATTATTTGAAGAGATTATACAAAAAGAGAGGATAAGCTGCACTAGGAAATTAAACCAAGATACTTTTATGTAATGTTTACAAGAAACAGAGTCGAGTGTATTCTAGGTGTAAGTCGAACTAATTTTATTTCTTAAAATCCTTGCCTTATATAGCTAACAATGTTCACTTATTGTCTAATTGCTTCGAACCCATGCAAGGTTTAGCTTTACCATTATCCAGGTCCTGCTGCCTGCTTGACAATTTTATCTTTAACATGTGCCAATTGTTTTTTCGATTTATAGTCAGTCCGATGAAGAGTTCAGAAAAAATTGTGGTGTCTTCTTTTTATAAATCTACAGAAAATGTGCAACTCCTAATCTAATTTATATGTAAGCAGTCCTCGCTTATCTCGAACAAGTGCTAAATGAAAAATAAAATTCGACGCCACTAATGGCATTAAAAAGCAACAAAAAACAAACAAAAAAAACTAATAATAAAACGAAAGGAATATAAAATATAATGCCAAAAATGAGAGGCGTAAGGAGGCAGGCAGACTATTTGATTAAGTGCCGTGCAATTGAGTCCGAGTCCCACTTTAAGCATAACTTTGGGTAAGCGTAGTCTCAGGGGCTGCTAAGTTGCTGCTTTATTACTCTAGTTGCCCAGTGCTAAGGAATTCAATTTGATTAGTTGCCGTATGTGGTCCAGCTGCGATATGGAGTCTGTTGAGTATACCGGCTGCAGACTTGTATTTCTGTAAATGAGAAACGTGCCATCCAGCACAATAAAGTCAAATCCAAGGCCAACCAACGCTTGTAACTGCAACAAATAAAAATAAAGGATTTTAGTTCAATTTTGTTTTTAATTTAAAAAGTAAATAACGATCTTAATCGAAATTAATTACCTTCGTTGAATTTAGTTGATATGTGGACTCAGCATAGCGCTGATCATAGAGCGGATCGTAGGCGTCGCTACTGACATGGGCAGCACAATTATCGGGATCCTGGGTCACCCTGTATATAGTCATATCGCCATCCCGCACCGGAGTTTCCAGCCAAGAGCGCCACTTATCAAGTTGCTCCAGTTCAGTTTTAGGAAGCCAGGCCGTTAGGATAACTAATCCACATGCCTTGGAAAATGTGTGCCATATGCTTGTCGGAGAAGACCAACTGTAGGGATACGAAATGGGCCCAGCTCAATGAGTACGAGGTGCAATATTTCATATAGTAGAGATACTCTTGCGTCTCGTGCAAGTCATCCTGGTGCACATAGATGGCCATGCTGATGGGACCACTCCAGCGAACCAGTAGCCATGGCATATACTTGAGATCCCTGAAGGTGCCGTGTGTGGCGACGGTGACACTCGCATTTCCCTTCAGCTCCCGACTCCACGAACGCATAAAGTTGTGATAGATCCAGTAATCACCATTCTGTTCCAGCTGCATACGAGGAAGCTCCAGGACAGCGGGACGCCTTCTCTTCTCGACTCGATTGAATTTCACATGCTGAAAGAAAACAACGTAGATGGTTAGGATTGCTATCAGAGCGGTGATAATGAGCTTCTGTGCGAGTTTCCGACGCCACACAGGGTGTAGCATTTTGTGTATGTTTTTGTTTCGATGAAACTTAGTTGAAAGCTTACAATTTCAGGATTGTTAATGCAAAGCACAATATTCAGTTTTTAATTAAAAAATCGCAAGCAAAGAGCGAGAGACTAAAATTGACTAATTAGGTGCTTCAGAAAATGTTGCTGCCACGCTCAATGAATAGAATTCAAAATGGGAAATGTTTTATCTGCGCAAATAAGATGTTAAATGATTTTGCCAATCATGCGCTCGACAGGCATTTCAATTATATTTAATCTAAGTGTTACCTGCATTCGCGTTGCATGCCTCTGTGCCATCAGCGTGGGCCATAAATCAAGCGCTTACAATCTTTCCATTAGCCAAGCCGCCAAGCTTGAGCGCCCAAATAGCTGTCACATTTTATTTAAAACGCTTTGTGCTCGCAAGTGCATAGCAGAAAAGGTAATTGCCATTTTTGGCAGAGTTTTATCGCTTGGCATACTTTCGTGTCATTTCTATTCGGCACTGGATTCTTGAAGTTGCACTCTTTGCATCGGTTCGCTTTGGCAGCGACATTGGCATCTTTTTAATTAGACCAATATGAGATGGCCGCATAAATTGGCCAAGGAATTCAGTTGTCATTCAGTTGGTGGCCAGGGTTATTATGCTAAGCTGCCCGTACCCCAATATACCATAGACCATTTATGATTAACACTGGGCAAACATGCAATGCTCGCTGTCATTAGAGCTGTACGGCTCGTCAGCTCCCCCACAGAAAGGACTTGGGGTTGGGCATGCCCTTTTGCTGGCAGGCTTTCCACACAATTTTCCGGCTGCCTGTCTGGTGAACATTTGTCATTTTCACCACTGACAAGCGGAGCCTTGCACATTGGCAAATAGTTTTCCTACTTTTTCGCTGTTCCCTTTCATTTTTCTTCTGCAGCTCGCTTTGAATGTAGGTGTGAAATTATAAATTTGCAGAAAATTTATGAGCCTATTTCACAGTTACCACTAGGCAGCTGGTTATTGCTTTTTGCATGACAAGCAGGTGCCTGAATGGTTCTCAAATTGTGTTGCAAAAACACTATTTCAAAAATTTGCTAAATGAATTGAAATTAATACAAATATTCCTGGCGAAACAGAGATGATGCCAAACAAATTGAACATTATTTTTTTGTACAGCATAATTGTTTTCATAGTTATCTTCTTAGGGAATGAAAAGACGTCTTATTAAATGTTCGTCAATGTTATTCATTTTAAATGAAATCTGTGCTTCTATAATTATTTGAAAGCAGTATTCAAATACTAATAGGCTTTCACCTATTCACACAGAGCCTAGATAGAAAGTCTGGGAAATTTATTTGCTCAGAAATTGCATAAAATTTAAATTTGCCCCCGCAGTTCAAACAAAGAATTTCCGAGCGGTTGCCAACATTCCGTCAGCTAATTGTGAAAGTTATGAGGCAACTTCCAGGAGGTAGGTGGCAGAAAAAATGTTGGTGCCCCAGTGGAGCCAGGAGCTGTGAGGCTGCGTGTGAAAAGTAGTGAGAGAATATAATTCATAAAATGCGTAAAACATAAGTTATGCAAACAATGAAATGTTTTCACTAAATAACTTAGCCTGTTATTGCATAGTTTGCTACACATTTAATTGTGACTCTGCAATTGCAGCATTTGTTCAGCAGTTGACAATAGCTAGTTGGTCTAATTAATAGCCAGGC
The DNA here is from genome assembly GCA_035044105.1 of Drosophila nr. perissopoda 5 BK-2023a. Lineage (NCBI taxonomy): Eukaryota > Metazoa > Arthropoda > Insecta > Diptera > Drosophilidae > Drosophila > Drosophila nr. perissopoda 5 BK-2023a. The sequence continues at coordinate 144,839 of JAWNMK010000018.1, forward strand.
AAATGGCTTTTATTATGCACAAATTTGTTTTCTCCCACGGTCATAATTGCCACAGTGAACTCAGACAAAATGTGTTTTGTGGGATATCCGTACACAAAACAATTCAATAAAAGTCGTTGTTTGAAAATGGTTTCGTTAATTTTACGAAAAATTACCATAAATTTAATGGAGCTCATTATCATAACTCGGAACATTTCGTTCACGTTTATTGCCCAATTATTTTGGCTCGCATAACCACTCCATGAATATTTACGGAGTCTGCTTTACAGGATGCGAGTTTAAAGATAAATAAAATGTCCCGGACGTTCTCTATATGAAACAACTTTTTGGTATTGTTTAGATATCATGTAGATGTTTATTGCTGTTGGCGGGCAATTGAGCATAATTAGTTAGCATCCGCTGCTATGCAAACCACTTTTGAAAAGTCAAAGTGACACTTGACTTTGTGGACACCTCAAGACCACAGGAACGGCATTAACAAGCCCTGATAACTGGCAACAACAGCAAAGCCGACATAATTGGGCTGTTAGCTGTTCGAGCAGAAAAGTTTTACCTGCTCGACACGTAGACAACGGGCCCGAGACGAACTTAATTAATTAATGCTCATTAACAAACTGAAACTGTAACTGTAACTCGTGGATGGACTTAGGACACAAATCAAAAGGCAGACGCGTGCGTCCTTTCTGATTGCTCTCACACAGGAGACAAGTGAGACAGAAACTGAGGCCGATTCTGGCAGTGAAATCTTTTTGAAACTCATTAGGTAACAGCCACCCCAGATCTAACAGAAATCAGACGTTGTTAATAATGGTTAATTACGTGTTTAATTATGCATGAGGTCCGCCCACACCCGCTCGACTGCCTGCTCCTCTTCATCCTGCTGCCCAAGTCCGGTGCCGTTGCCGGTGCCGGCCCCTAGTTTACCCAAACGGAAGGAGACGCTCAAACTCTCGTTAATAAATTATGTAAATTGTAGGCGCAACAATCTTTCTCTCTCTCTCACTCTCTGCCTGCTTGTCTCTCTCCCTCTGACAAATGAAAATTTATGCATGACACCCTCAATGAGCGAAGTGCTCAGTGGGGCTAATGGCTTGGCAAGTGTCTTAAGCTCAAGCGGAAGTCAAGTCAACGCAGTTATGACTGGCCCCGGCCTTTATTAAATTAAATGCAAATTAACATTCATTATTAAAATGCCCCAAATAAAGTGGATCCTGTTGTGGCACTCATTTCATTTCACTTCCTTGCTTTGCTTTTTTTTCTATTTATGCACAGGAGATAGTTTGATAGTTTGAAATACGAGCACGTTTTTTAAAGTTTTTGACATTTTCCTCAACTATGGGACTACAAGAACGGAACTGAATAAATTGGCTGCCATGAAACCTTTACTTGTTAACTGGCAACCAGTTGACCTTCAACTTTGTCGCCCACTTGCCCCCGCTTAAATGTGGGTCAGATTTTTCTTTTATCGTGGCCACTGCACCTTGGCAACAGTTTTGAATATTAGCTTGGGAACAAAAAGAAATGTATGTATAAAATATACATAAGCAAGAAATGTAAATAGTAATCAAAACTTCACAGCATGCGAACTTTCTATTCAATTTTAATTAGAAAAGTTTTCAACTTAAATTTAACTTGCATAAAGCATTTTTTTAACGATTTGGCCGCCATAAAAATAAAATAAAAGTTGCCATTCAGGAAGTCTAAAAGAGAGAGTGAAACTAAGCAAAGTGAAGGAATGGTTTTAAAAATCATGATGAAATCAAAAGTTTAAAGTTATTTAAACAAAATCAAGCTAAAAGCTGCAGTGGGTAACGTTAAGATGGAATCCACCATTTTGCACAGATGGAGAGCTGAAATTTTTGAAGGGATCAGTTGTGGAATTTTTCTTACATTTTACTTGAAAACACGTTTTAGGCGTCTATATAAAGTTGAGATTTATGAATTGCTTGGATTTGTCTTGAGACATAAATACTTTGCAGATTCTTTTCAAGGCACTCACAATAATGTAATTTCATATTCTCACGAGTCTGATTATACATATTTTAATCGACTCGATATAAGTGTAGAATTGTAGCACTGTAGTTTTTCTTCAATCGATGTGTCGCATTTTCATTCAGTTTTACTTTAAATTTGGTTTGCTCCTGGACTAAGTTGATCGCTGGCATCAACACCTCGTCAGGCACATTAAGCTCTAGGGGGAGCCATCAGTGCATAGCTTTGACGGAGCAGTAAAATTGCTCTTACAAAATTGACAATACGTCGCCTGAATTGTAATTGTGGAGGATGAATTGCAGGCAAGGAAGGGAGCGGTCAGTCGCAACTGTCCCCGGGCTCAACGTCAGCGATAACTGGCAATCGCCTGGCAAATTTCGACTTCCGTCCACCGACGTCCGGCTCCTGCCAGCGATTTCTGGTGGCCAAATCAAATAACAAATGATTGTGCTATACTCGTGAGTGCCCCACTCCAAATCTCTGGCTGTGATTGGGCAGGGACGGATGAGTGCCAGCCACGCGAGAATATCGAATGAAAATCCATAGCTTTTTTCTGACGACGTCCAGCGGATTTATTATGCGGCCAGCTGCACTCAAATGTTTGCATTGCGTTTCCATATGTGCAAAAAACAAATATGCGCACATTTAAGGTATTCTTTTTGATTTTAACGTAAATCTAAATTAAAATTATGCAAAGTTGAGTTTATAAAATTTGATTGGAATTAAAACAAAGAAATTCCACAAAGTGCAAAAATATAAAATATATATTCCAGTATAGATTGAAAGACGGGACAAAAACAAATCTGTGACTGAATGCTTATCGGCAGGTATGCGTTTCTCATATCACAGTCTGTTATGATAAGCTATCTTTGGAGTGCCTAAGATAGTTGTTCTTTTCCGGGGCTTATTACAAAATTAAGTAAGAGAGTTCTAGTCGAAATATAGTACACTTTTTAGCTGCCTATGCTGTGCACTCCACAAAATTATCTTTCCGTACAGACAAACAACGGAGACATAAAAAACGAGAGAGAATGCTAATAAAAATGTAATAAAGTAGCGACGCCGTCGGCTGTTGGTGTTTTGGTTGGGTGCTGGTCTCAGGATTACAAATGTGCCCGTTGGGTATTGTCATCACTCAACTGAGTTCATTCAGATCGTTTTGAATGCGCGCCGCTTATCAAAAGTGTTTTGCAGAAGGATTTACGCTTTGGTTTAACCAGACATTGCCAAGGATAACAGCTGAAAAAGAAGGGGTTGAATATAAGAGTGGAATATATTTGATGTACCTTTACTTGATTAAAATTCTGGCACATATAAACATTTAACTTGCCATCAGGACCCGTACGAACTCATATTTGGAGGATTATTCTAGATATTCTCATTCTGTAATATCAGTCTAGATATTTTCCATTACTTTGTGAAAAAAATGATATTATTTTAAAATAATGGGTTGCTACTTTTAGTTTAAAAAAAAAAGAAAAACAAATAATAATTGAGAAAAAATGGCTAGAATAATGAGAATAAATAGGATAACCAGTTAAACTACAGTTTTACGACTCGCTTGCCCGACAAGGCGATAAAAGCTGTCGTTTCAAGTGACAGCAAGCGTGCAGCTCGTTTTAGAGGGCGGCAACTAAACCTTAACCCATTTTACAGACTAAACTGACATGTGATGTGCTCTACCTAATTTAATTAAAATCAACTTAAAGCAGACTGCGCCAGCCAATGCCGGCGGGCGATGTGCAGCATTCAGCATGCTACATGCAACATCCGCTAGCCTTTTCCCCAAAGCCAATTTGTTACGCTTTTAATTTGTTAATTCATTTGCCAGCTGCTGCATGGCGAGAAGGCGATGTGGGAATGACGGGTATTGCATTGCTTCGTGCTTCGCCTGCAACAAGTGCAGCATGCCACCTGCACAGTGGGCACAATTATTCATTTTCTGCAATAAATTGCAAATAAAATATAGATATGCAAGCAAACAATTATGCAGATACCAATGAACTTATACAATTTCAATATCACAATTGAATTAAATACTTCGAAAGGAAATAGAAAACAACTTTCCAGTTCCACTTCTGTTTTTATATGGTATTATTTTGTTCATGGTGCACCGTGCAAATACAACAATACACATGGCCACACACAGAGCGGTGCCTGTGCAGCATTTGATTTTATTTGACTTAGCTGCTTTTACCTTTATATTTACGCTCTTTGTGTGCCGCATAAAATGAAAAACAACAGACCGTTGCTGATTAGTTCGGCAAATAAATAAACGGAGGCTGGCTCACCTGTAAATTTAATACAGTCTATGTACCGGCGCCTCGTGTTTTAATACAGTAAAACACCTTAAGTGTTTTTTTTTATGTGGCTCCACCATACGCGTAATACATTTTTTATTTTTGGATCGTCTGATATTTTGATATATTAAACATGTAAACAGACAAAGCACATCATTGGCACAGCACAGCCCAGCCAACGAAGAGTCAACCTCATAACACGGAAGGGATGCAAATGGTTTCATTACTTCCGTCAATTCCTCTGCTTGGCCCATAAATTGTGTGGCAACCTTTTGCAATTTATGCAGCTGCTCAGAAGTCGCTAGGTTTTTGCTCTTTGTAAGTTTGTCAGACATTGATAAGCAAAAAAGACTTTGTGGTCTTTTATAATCGGAATTTCCCACTGATCTCATTTGAAATTAAAAAATACAATTAAAATTAATAGAGACATGTTACATAAGATATTAATATTTCCCAATAATGCATGATTTTTTTGAAGATTTAAATATGTTCTTCAAGTTTGATAGAGAATTTGCAAGTCACTGTCGGTTATTATGTAGATGCTTCGTATATTGAATTAAATTTTGTTTGTTATATATGCAGAAGGCCACGTCTGAGACACCATGTGGTACACAGCATAATTTTTTATTTGTCTCAAGCAGACATGAGCGTAGTCTTCCCAGCTTGTGTTTACATTTTCTTGCTTGTTCTTAAACAAGGCAGGACCTTGCAATGGTTTTGACTTTCACATTTTAATGCAACTTTAAGCAGGCTACCTTGCGGAAATCTTTGCAATTGAATGTATGCATTTGAAAGTGGAAATGCCAGAATTGCTTAGCAACTGCAAATCAAATTCCAGCCGCCTTGAGTTGGGGACATGGCATGGCAGCAATGTGCACAAAAGCCACAAACAATTGACCTGCTGCAGACAATATCTTAAATGGAGCAGCGCATTTGCAAGGACTACATATTTTGCTGCTGGGTTTTTCAACCACCGATTTGTTTTGAGCCTCAGACAATAACAGAAAAAATATTTGGGATTTTATGCTGTTCAAAAGTGCCCTCATATACAATTCATAAGCAGGTCCATTTATTGTTAGAGTGTGGCGATTTTAAAACATAATCATTGCTCTTAGGCTTTTGCATAATTTGTTTACCAACTTGAGTTTTCAATTCATTGAATTTGTAGTCTTAAATTATTAATGTTTTAATCTCGAAATATTTCACGAATTGTTATCTCAGCTGGCAAATTTTGAGGTTGAATATCATGATTGTTTTCTAAGTTTATTATTATATTATAAATAGTTGTTGAATTTAAAGTAAAACCTCTTGAAGTTTCGACTCTTGAAGGCACTTCTGATGGGTATTTAGTAGTTAACCTTTAATTAATTTATTATTATTTAATATTCAAGTGAGGTTTTTCAAGTTTCGTTTGCACAATAGTCGTTCGAGCTGCTGGCTTTGCTTCCATCATCACCAGTTTGCAGTAAAACAATAACCAGCTTTTGGGCTGCCTTTCTATTGTTTTCCACATGTAGCATTTTCCCATGCTTTTTAATCGGCTTACTTTTCATGCGAATGCTTCCCTTACTCCGCTTTTGGTCTACCTCAACTAAGCCACAGAAATTGACTTGTTTACCCCAAACCGAACCGAACCGAACTGAAACCAGAAAAACTCAATACAAATGATTAATGTACGCTGTGTCAGCCCAAAAATATGTGCGTTGTCTGCGCTGCCGATGCCGGATAGATGGCCAGGCAGCCAGAGTGCCTGGGGGATGGGGGCGTGGCCATAGGGGTGGACCACTGCAATATGGGCAATATGAAAGAAAGTTGTCTAACTTATGCTGATTATAGTCAACATTGGCCGCAAGTTATTATCAAATGTCTCCCTTGGGTAATATATATCTAGGGCCATACAAAACATAACATTTAGTAGAGGAACTAAAAGACAACACACACACACACACACACACACACACACAAGCACACCCCTCGCCTTGGGGCGTTGCAGCGCTTAACACAATAATCGAAATTTCATAGGGCGAATCAGACTTAGACACCAGCCACCAGCCAATAGACCAAGGCTTAAGCCTTTGCGGAACCAATGTTTTGCTGGGGAACACGCCTACGCTTTGTTTTTGTTGACCGAGCCGGACAAGGAGCGAGACAAGTGCTGTTAAATGACCTTGTTAATCATGTTCATGTTTGCTCGTGTGCGTGATTTATGCTTATTTATATTTTATTAACTTAAGCATTGCTCTACGTGGCACTGATGTATAGGGGGAGGGGGGGAACTCGTTGCGGTTGCCTCTGAGTTTTTTGATATATGGCCTGGGCCAAGAGGGCATTTCCATGAGTTTTTATGCTACTTCCGTTTGCTTCGTGTGACACTCGCTGTTGTGCAAAATTAATGTCATTTGGAGAGTTTTCATTGAGTACACATGTGGGTTAAGCAACATTGCATAAATAATAATATCACTAGATTTAATAATTTTAGATATATTTTGATATTTACCAGCGTCTTGGCAAGACGTAAACCAACTTCAATTTGATTTGACATACTTACATTCTTGAGCTGCTCTTTATCATTGGGCTTAAATCGTACTCATTGCCAATGTCATTCTATCCGCACAAATTGACTCTCCACTTATGGCTGTTGCACACATCCGTAGCATCCCCAGCAGTCAGTTGAATCCACTCGCAGCACCATTCAATTGCAAATGGCAGAACCGGTCCTTCAGTAGAGTGTTCGTATCTTGGCGATAGTCCATAATTTTTGCTGAGCAAGTGAGTGAACTTAATCAGATTTCAGCATTCAGCTTTTAGCTTTCAGCTCTTGATGTGACTGGCACCTAATTAACGCAATTAATCCAATTAAAATGTCATGTCTCATTAATGCGCATTAAACGCGAATGTTGTGCAATTAAATAAATGCACTTAAATCGACATATCAATGCCAAATAAACCAACCAGTCCAATTCAGCGAGAGGATGGCGGAACAATCAATAAGCTGGCAAATTTGCACGCCGTGATGAACAATTAAATACATTACGAGTTGTTCAAACCGCTCCGCATGTTAAGCCCAACATTGCAACTCCCAACCCAAACTTCCATCTCATGCTCTACATGCATTCTTGGGCTTATTAACATAATCGTCTGTGTCATCGCATTGGCATTTCCCCTTTGGCAGTGGCTAATTAAATGTCGCAGTAATGCAGCTCAACACACACACACACAAACACACACAGCCTGCATTTACTGTGAAAATGGATATCGCTGCTCATATTTTATCAGCATCGGTTGGCAAGTGTCGCGCAAAATATGCAACGCTCAATTAAAAAGAGTCGTTTACAAGACCTATTGGATATCCAAATTAATTGGTCTGCTTATTGACTGTTTGCCGGCTGGCAACAGCTTGCATTGCGGCCAGGTTAAATGTCACTCACACAATGAAAGAGAATTTAATTTCGTTTCGGTGGGCTTAATAATTTGATTTATTCCATAAATATAAAGAGTTCCCTTTACACATTTACCATAATTATAAATAAATTATAGTAAAACAAGAAGTAATTATGCGAAATTTGATAAAATTTAGGTACGATCGAAAATATTTCACATTTAACTAAACACAAATATTTATCGGCTCATAAACTATTTAGTAGCAAAGGCTTCCACTTACAACAGCCAAGCTTCATTTCCGACAGCAGTTCATAAATTTGGAATTATCAATAAAAGTGGCCACACTCTTTTAGCCAAAATGCTGGACAGATTTTGAGGCCAAGACATGCGGCTGTATCAACATCACCTCCGATTTCCAGAGTATTCTTTGAGGGCTGCTGCGGTCTCTCGCCGGACAAATTATTGCATTACAAATTGTTAATTTCGATGTGGCAGAGAAAAACATGCAATTTTCTGTTGCCAACTGAGAACTGTCTTCTATCTCTCTTGCACCCTGTATCTCCCTCTCTCTATCTCTCTATATCTCTCTCTCTCACTATTTTGCTCGCCACTTGCTGTTGACTTTCCAGCTCCATGAAATTTTATAGCAGCCGCAAGTTTTTTAATTAGCTGCCGCACATTTTCTTGGCATTTCCACTTGCTGCCATTGTCATCATCTTTGTCATGCCTCTCAGTTTGAGGCGTGGCCGCTCCTCCCCCAGCCATTCTTATCCAAACGGAGGCTCGCCTTTCGTTTCAAGTGCTAATTGCATTTTCTGCTGTGTTTTTGGAACTGATTTTGAACTTTGGGGTTTTATGCCATAAATGCAATTAGTACAAAGTTTCTCCATGAAATTGTTAATGGGGTTTTGTTGTTATTGTGGCATTCCCTCCACATACCATGCACCAATCATCAGTCAACAATCAAGACAGTCAACCAAATCTCCTAATTAAATTAAATTTTAAATCATGGACCAGTCGTTATTGCAATGTTGCCTGTCTTTCAATGGGAGCCAAAATAAACATTCAATGTGTGTAACTCATGCATGTAAGCACACACATTCACCCACACACAGACACACACACACACACACACACTGGCAGACACACATACAAACACACAAAGCACACACACATGCTATTTGTGGGTAAATATTTGTAAAACGTGTTTATCATCCTGTTGACAAGGTCGCTGACAAAATAAATTCTCTAAACAAAATGTTTTTATTGGATTTAACTTTTTTAATGCTAACACAAGGTCAACTGGGCAGCAGGCGTGGCAGGGGCATGGGTATATTCCATGTAGCTATTGTTCGGCATACACCAGACTTGATTATGGTTTAATATACACATTTGTTAATGCTTAAAGCTGCCAGCCGCTTTTATTTGAGTTGAATATTGACAACCGGATCGTAATCTGTTTGTGGCAGTTTAATTTGTGTATATTTATCTATGTACGATAAACTACTATTTGCTTTGTCACAGTTTGGTAATAACAAACACATCAATTAATATAATGGAAAAGAAATTAATTTGAAATTTTACCAGCAGTGGAACTGAAATCAATAATATTGATCACTTTGCAATTTATGCAAAACTCCTGCAGAGATTTCAGTTTTAAGTGTTTCGCTTGGGTTGCATGGGTTTTATTGAGGATTTAGGCATCACCTTGAGTTAAATCAACAGCAGTGCTAAGACCTCAGAGCAACAGATAATAAGTCAGACGACCGACAGGCGAAATGTGTAAACCCATTGAGCTCAATCAGCTTTCAGCTTAGTTTCAGCGCTCAATAGAGTGCAGTCAGAGCCACAAGTTTATTTGCTCATTCAGCTCAATCACAGATCAAATAACCAAGAAAAAGTGCTGCTGGGAAAACACCTGGCAAACAATCTGAACTACGCTCAACCTTTGAACTGCAAACAAAGGCTGTAAGCGAGGTCTGCACAGCCGCACAGTTGCCAAGGCAAAATGGGGATCTAAAGTGCCTGGCAATATAAATTGCGCCCGACCAAAGTCTGTGCGGTAGTTACTCTGGTACTCTGGTGCGAGGTGATTGCGGGTGTGGCTGTTAGACTAAGCTGGATTGTCTTCGCCCTTTGTTTTTCCGACAAACAATTTGGCAAATCACAGCCGCAGCAAATTGCAGATTGAACATGCACTCGATGCTGGCTAAAAGAAATGCATATGCATAACTTTGGCCAGCTCCGCCTGCCACTAACCCCCACCAAGGAGAAACTCTTGTCTGAGCACTTTGGCTAATGCAATTTATGTGAGCCTTTGATTTGCCAATTGGATTTGCAACATAATTCACATACTTTTCGAGTTCAAATGGAGCTACTCGCGTGTCTTTATAAAAGTGAAAACAATTATTTGAATTGAGTTTTGATATTGATATTGAATCACTCTCTGAATTGTCTTTCTATTTCATATCCAACTTTGACAAATATTACGACTCGCCGACTATGGAAAGCGGTCTGCTCAACTGCAATCGATTTGTAGCATTGATGGGCCCCAAATATGATTTATACAACCGGCAGGTCGAGTGACAGCTAAACAAAGCACCGTCAGGCGAGCTGACAAGTAGTAAGTGTCAGTCGCTTGCCAGACATGAATAAATTACTAAATAAATACCATAAATATTTGTGTTTATTTTTAGTTGTTGACGGGCCCGTTGCCTGGCACGATGCGCCTAAAATTATGCAGCTATAACTTGTCGATTTTAACTAACGTGTCTCTCTGCCAATAATTGACATAAGGTACTCAGCTGCCCAAGGTTCAATCAACTTTCACTTTCCAATACTTGGGTGCTTTCGGGGTTAAATTTTCCTGACAGCAGTTGCTGCTGCCAAGACGCAACTTATGGCTGATAAAACTGTTCTGACACCTTTGTGACGCCTGATAAATGAATACTTTGATAGAATGGCATTTATATAGACGTACATATATACATATTGCTTGCACAGTAAGTACGAGTTTTGGCAGACTCTTTTAGATGTTTTTGAATTGAACTCTTGCCACGAACTTGATATATAAAATTCGGTGACTTGATAAATTTAAATTCATATATATACTGCATAAATTTTGGCTCGCTAAGTAATTTAGAGTAATAATAAAAACTCTATAAAAATGATTAATCAAAAAATCGATATATAAGCTACGAATTCAGAATGCTGCATAGATTGTTAATGGTTTGGGGTCTTGATAAGTGTCCAAAACATATCTGATTAGCTTCTGCTTCAAACAATTAACCAATAATTTCATCAGTAATAACGAAATGTGCATAATATCGAACTAATCAAAATTTGTGAGGCATGTCGGTAATTCTTAAGTGGATGTCGTAAAAATGTTATCACCTACAACACAATATACTCACAATAAGAGTTAAGCCTCAATATCAAGTTCATTATCAGAACAAACATTGTAAACATTTAACGAAATGCAACATTCAAAGGAATTTTGCAAACGTTTTTCATCAGCGTTATATTAATTGTTCGTATTCGGTTAAGGAAAACAGTCTTTATTAATTAAGGATTAAACATTTGCTTTGCTCATATTTATTATAAAACGTCTTCAAATATAAGAATGGTATACAAATCGATATTTTGGTTTATTATTTTATTATAATTTTATTATAGGTGTGTATCTTTTTGTATTCAAAATTAGTAAACATTAATGTTGTCCATTCGATTTGTGGTCTTGATATCGTAATAAATCGCCGCTGGGGTAATATTTATAGTGAATTTAGCTTTTTCATTTACGTTCCTCAAAGTCCAGCCAAATGCCACCTCTAAGGCCGGTAATTAAGCCTGTAGGCTCGTAATCATTGTCCTTGCGGGTCTTGGGATTAACGTGAACAATAAAATTGGAAAGCACCTCGACAACAGCGGCCTTGATTTGTGTCATAGCAAAGCGCATTCCTAAAATATTAAATAGTATATAATAGATATATATTTACTACAGAGAGATATATATGAAAGCTTATCCCACCTATGCAGATGCGTGGACCATCGCCGAAGCCCATGCAGACGCCTTGCTCGCGATACATTTTGGCCGCATCGGGTTGCATGAACCGATCGGGCTGGAAGGCCTTGGCATTGGGAAAGTAATCCTCGTCTTGCATGAAGGAGTAATGTGGCACAATAACGGTGGTGCCCCGCTCCACAACGAAGTTCTCGCCTTTGTTGTTGGTTAACTCGATCGGCTCTGTGCACAGTTTGTTGGACATGAAGGCGGGCGGAAATAGGCGAATAGATTCTATTGGAAATTTAACAACAATTTCTCATATTATTATACATATTATTAGACATAGGTATAGCTCGATTGCGCAATGTCTCGCTTACTCTATGACATGTATTTGTCTCTTCACTATCATTTTTTTTTATAGATTTTCATGAAGTTAGAACAGTAAGAAAAGAATCTTTATACGTAAACTCACCCTGCACACAGGCATCCAAAAATGGCAACTCGTTCAGTTTATCAAAGTCAACCACACCCTTTTCATTGAGATGTGCCTGCACCTCATTTAATAATCGCTGCTGCACCTGCTCATCACGTCCGAGCAGCAGGAGCAGATGACTCAGGACCGTTGCCGTCGTTTCGAAGCCATCCAGCAGGAAGGTCATTGTGTGAGCAGTCAAGTGGCGTGTATCTAGATTCCTCTTGTTACCCAGTTGCATTATATATTCGAGGAAATCAATGCGTTCGAATTTCTTGCCAGCAGACAGCTGAGCACGACGTGCATCAATCGCATTCTGCATCAGATCCACAAAGAATCGTTCAATGGGCACGGTCACGAAGCGCACCTTGAAAAATCGAACCAGTGTGGGAAATATGCTGGCAAAGATAAAGTAAAGTATGATAGTATAGCTTAGCGTAAACAGATTCTTGATGTTAGCCATGATTGGGGTGGGCTTCTCAGAAAAGCTATCAGCCTTTAGGCCCAGCACACAATCGGTGACCATTTCAGAGGTGAAGCGCAGGCTCATCTAAAAAAAAAAAAAGTGTAAGTAACTATGTGTCCAATTTAAGAAGTAATCTTGCAGCACTCACATCCTTAGCATCGATTCCCTGCGGTGGAGAAAGGCGTGTTTGCTTGTGCAGCCAGTTCCTCATTGTGCTGCAGACCTCATTGGTCACCGGGTAGACAGATTTGATCTGCATTAACAGACCACATCGATAATATTTTGGATATGAAAGAAAATATAATTTAGTATCTCAGAGCATTCAATACTCTTATAACTTACACGCCCCATGGTCAGTCCGGGAGTAACGTCAGCCCGTCGGTGTTTCCATTCCTCGCCGACCAAGCTGAACGGATTGTTGGCGAATATAAAGTCGGACTTCTCATCCACCATTTGAGAAATCTCGTTGTCATGAAAATGCTTGAAGTCCGAGACGAAAACACGTCGGGCCAGTGCAGGGCTGATAATCAACAACTGCGGTTTCCGTGCTCCATAGATGCCAACCGCATCGTACTTCTGCTTGTAGCCCCTGTGTTTTAAATATATAGAATTAGTTTGGTTATGTAAAGTCCAAAACAGACTAACTCACTGGTAGATTTCATCGATATCGTAGGCAGGATGTTGCTTCATAGTGTACATATTCGGATAGTTGCCAACAAGTAATCTTGGAGGGGGACCCGGCACTTTCCGTTTGCGCCAGTAGCTGAAATTCCAGCTCAAGAAAACATAGAAGAGCGCCGCCAGCAACCCCACCAGGGTCAAAGTAATTTCCAGCATTTTGGCTCGCTAATTCTTTGTTGTGATGATGCTTCGAGCAACTTTTTCAAACTGATTGTCGCTCAATAAATGCTCAACTATTTGTAGCTGGGTGTAGTGAGCATTTGGAGAGTAAATCGAGCGACGCTCTTTTTAGATTAGATTGACCTTGCCTTTGTAAATGCCGTACTGTTTACTGATAATGCCGTTCATATCGAAGTATCGGTAATCAGTGAACAGTTCCAAGTGCACTCTTGCACTAGAATCATATATTTAATTACAATCATTACATTGTTAAATGTGTGAGTATGAACTTGAACTGGGTGTGATAGGCTGAGCGATACCCTGCATAAAATGTATGAGTTCTCAATTTTATATGATCTATTAGTCCAGCTGCCATCGATTTATTACTTAAAATTCCGATGGTGATAATGAATGTATATATTTTATATGGGAAAAAAAAATATGTACAATTTAAATTCATCACTGCTCTTGTGGTATACGTTATATATGGTTTGCACGCTTAATAGAATCTATTAATAGAAACACACCTTAAATAATTCTTAGAGAGAAATGGGAAAAGCGAGATAGAGATAGAGATAAACAAAGAAAGAGAGAGAGAAAGACAGAGAAAAAAAATATAAGAAATGAGAGAGAAAAAGTGCTTGTTTTACGTGAAACGTTTTGGACGGGTTCTCAACTGTAATGAATATAACGTGAACAGCAACAACAAAAGATCAAGCCGAAATACAATGTTGATGATGCAATTATTTCCATTTTAATATAATAATGAAGCGCACGACAATAAGTTGCTGCATAAAGTAATATTTTGACGTAACTCGTCCATTATTTCGCAGAGAATACATTGTTACAGTGTAAAAAGAAAGTATTATTTAAAAATATGTTTGAATAAATTTAGTTTGATTTATTTGGTTTGATTTATTTGTGCATAATAGCGAATGATAATAATTAGATATTTCTACATATTTTATTTATGGCTGAATAAATAACAGACTACCAAGATGCAATACCAAGACTGTACCTTAACATCTGTAACCTAACATGCAACTGTATACTTAACATTGTGTGATCAACAACTAGAAGTAGAAGAAGAAGAAGAGTGGGACCGTTGTGAATAAAGTAAAGTGGAAAAATGCGATTTAGAAAGAGAGATAATTTAGTTTTGACTGCAATCTTTCCAATTCTACATTGCTTTTGAGTGAGCAGTGCTTACTTTATATAATATGTAGTGGATTAACAATGTGTATATGGATATGTGTATGTATATATTATGTATATTATGTGTTGTATGCTTAGTGATTGTAGGCTGTGTGATTTCACGCTTAGTGCTAAAACTTTTTGCACTTTAATTAATGGCCTTACATCTTATCGTATTTACTTGTTTAATTTATATAATATGCATTAGTGTTTATACATTTACAATGCATATAAAACGACGGCTTCCTCTGACCAGGTGATGGCTGTTTTCTTGCTGGGCCAAGAGTAATATACATTCTCTGGCTCGATCTCATCGTATTCCACGACACGTTCTACTGCTGCCATGGTGTCGTCCATCCCCTTCGGTTGCCGCATGCCAAACTGAACCACGCCAGTCATGCGTTTGACCTGGGTTATAGCTAAGCTCATCACACCTGAATTCTCGGGCGGATTAATAAAGTAATTGAGTTTAATCACTTAAATGTACAGCGCGCAGAAGATGTAGAAGCTGAAGGCTCGATTGGTAGACTGGAACGAGTAGCTGCCAGAGCCTAACAATTAGTAGGAGTTTTTGTATCTGTCTGATATTTAATTTATTCAGTTGCTTTAATTTCTTGTTGCCTCAGTTGATTCATTGAGGTGCCTCAAGCTGCAATCAAATGCTATGATATATCATAAATTAGCTACAGTCTATCAATTATCTCGATTCAAATTATATTTTTTTACTCTATCAGACTAAAAAGGTAGGGAAACCAAAATGTTTTTTGCATTGGCCATTGATCTGTTTTGGCACAGTGTCCACTGTTCACAACAATTTATTGAAAATGATGCGACAAAATATCTGTGCCATGTCAAGCCTTCAATAGCATCGTAATAATATTTATGGCCATTGCAGCAGCCCCAATTGCCTGTTTGTCTGGCGCTTCCTTTTTCGGCTTCGTGTTGCCACACAACGCAGTTCTTGGGCGGCACATTTGTCAAGTGATGTGGTCAGGCTTATTAAACGGCTTTTAAGCGCCAGGAAACAAGCACAATGGATTCTCTCTGTAGCCAGTAGATTTATGGATTTGACTAAAGTGTCTCGACGGCAAATGCATCCTTGCAAATTATGCGGCATAAGTTGTTCCAAGGAGCACTGATGCACTTTTTAGGGTTAACTACGGGTCTATTTCTTGAAAATGGTTTGGCAACCAAATAAATATGTTTAATTATTATGCTTCAGCTAAGCTTTTCAAACTAAACCAAACAAGGCAAGTTCCATTTGTCTATTTTTGAAGAAAAACATATTCGGGCTTCTCAATTATGCTTTTGTTAAGAAAGTAACTATCCAAAATGTACCCAGCTTTAAAGTATTCAACATTCTGAGACTTTTCGTGAAATAAATCTTCATGTTGTAGTATCAGAAATTAATTTACAAATTATTAATGGCTTACCTTACTCAAGTTAGGAACATTTTTTTCATCTCTGTTTTAAAGAGAAATTAAACAAATAGTTTATTTAACTAACCCACAGCTATCCTTTTCCACACATTGAAAGCTCTGCCCAATCCTACGGCCAGTCCCAACATCCAACTGCAAACCCTTGGGAAGAAAATTCGAAATTTATGAGGCAGCTCACTTAACTTGGCCGGGGCAAATACAAGAATAAAAACCAGAAAAAAAAGAAATGCCAACCAACAGTACCAAAAGCTGTTTATGTGTTTGGAACGTGTTTGGTTGTCATGGCATTTAACGTAACACGCAGCTTGTCCATTTGTAACCCCCTCCCACCCACACACACAGATACACACATGGGTACATACACATGTAAAAGTTAATATGTATCTATGAGAATTTGTGGAATGCAACCCAAAATGAAGTTGTTGCCTATACTAAATTGTCATTCTGCTGGTGTAAAAATGATGTGAGTCCCTAAAATGAGCTTGGTTAAGCCGCTTTAAACCTGGCTCTCCAACACAGAGCCTGCAGTGCCCGATAACAAACAGCAACAGGAGTAATTAGAAAGGAACTCGGCAACCCGAGTTGCCTGCTTGGCAAGTAGCCACAAAAATATTCTATGCATAATTAAACAGCAAATTAAGCATTATCAAGTTGCAAGCTAGCAGAGCAGGCAGCATAACAACTGCTAACATGGCCGACAACAACAGCACACAAAGGACACACAGTGAAATATTAATAACAATTAATACGCAACAAGTGAGTGGGTCGAGTGGCGATGCTACCATCAGGGGGCATTTCATCATCTTAATAGTAGGGCCGCTTTTGACGGCAATCCTTGAACTGTTTCCAAAAGAGGGCCTACGGATACCGAGCTGGGTGTCCCGACTAAGCCGTATTCTGTCAGTGCTGCCCATGACACATGTCGCGACGGACAGACAAGCCACACAAGAACTCGTAGGTATTAAGACGGTTTCAGTAGGGTGTTCGTGTGCGTCAGAGGGTAGAGAGGGGAAAAGTGGCGCCGTTAATCATACAATGGTATCGTAGGTGAGCTTTAAACTTGCTCATCAATTCAATCGATAATGGCAATATGCAGTGTGTAATTTATATAAAAATAATATAAAATGTATATAAATCTTATACTGAATGTCAAACTTAATTATAATACATACGATTTTAAGATCTCAAAACTTGAATACCATTTCAATAAAATAATTTCAAGTAAGAATAAATAAATTACCACGATCAAGTCAACCAGAAATATGTGTGCATAGATAATATAATAATCATTATAATAATAATAATAATAATGTCAATAATAATATTGCCAAGATGTGGTCACTAGACTTCCAAATTGAAGTGCATAAAAAAATGATTGCTTAATTTTATTCATTTGATGGAAATTACATTCTCAAAGTGTATCCAACTCAGTGATTTCCCCCGTAATAATCACGGCAATTAGCAAATATAGCTTCCCCATCTATGGGCCTTTTTTTTGGTTTTTTATGTTCACACCTTTCTGGGCACCCGGCCAACTCTTATCCCTTTTAATTAGATGCCGCTAAAAGGCTAAAATTCCAAGCTCAAGCTGAGAGCCAAGTCTTCCTCAATGCTTTCACCGCACCCTCTTTTCCATAAGAGTACTCGTGCCCCTTTGACTATTTGCTTTTCAGGTGGCAGCTGCTTTACCTAACTGCAAGCGAGCTTTTCTGCCCATTTCTAATTTTCATTTTAATTACTTATTACGAGAATTATTCTGAAAATCAAGCAAGTGGCAACTTTGGCACTGGAATGGGCCTGGCACTCAGACAACGGCAGCTGCTACACTTTTTCTGTTCTTGCCACCTGTCTTTGGCATGTTGCCCCCTGCCTCTCAGTTTCCCACTTGGCATCTGTGAGTGTTATCATATTTCACGCCTATTAGCATTTTAATTTAATTAACATTTATGACGACAATTTGTGCGTTGGCAGCCGTGGAAATATGCGATAACTCGAAGTTGAAGGCAGAATTGTGGTGCTCTGATTAGAATATGCACAGCCCTTGGCGCAAAGATGAAGTCATCGGAAATTGCAGGTGAAGAATACCGATTTACATTATAGAGAGAGATAGCTGCATGCTGCGCTCATTCATTTCTCCGTTGATCTCTTAAATCTCTTCAATTAAATTTAGGGCTTGCAATCTTGGATGCTTTAAGTTATGACATCACTGAATGCAAATTAATAATAATTATAACTATACCAAAAAGAATGTGAAATGTATTACCTTACAAGAAGGTAAAAGCACTTAAAAAACAACCTGAAGCCAACTGAAATGAAGACATTTGGTGGAGCCAATTCAACTCAAGAGTGGCAACACCAATGCTTGCCTTTGGGGCATTAACACGAAAAGTTGAATGCAAGTTGGCTGCAAGTTTATCCAGAAGAAACTCAAACACAATGATGGTAACTGACGCCGGAAATAATTTCACGTAACTATTTGCACGTAATGTCAGACAGACAGACAGTCTGGCAAAACAAGCAACTAGATAGATATATACTTAGTTAGATAGATAGCGGCCCAGTTAACGCCCTCTCCGTTAGATTTTTGGACGCCCTGGGCCAGTCAAACATGTGCCTGGCAACTTCAGCTAGAAATTACATCCGCTGCCTGCCTGGCCAAAAGTTACAGGAGCACATTCAACCCAGCCGGTCATCTGTGAGGCGAATGCTTCAAAAACCCAATCGCCTGAAGCAGTTTAAACGCCTTCGAAGCTCCTTAAATTATTTGTGCTGAGTGTAAATTTAATAAGTTCGCTAAATGCATTCGAATCATCGCATCAGTAAGACAAGCCCATCAATAATTTTGAATATTGCTCTTGCTACACAATTGCCACTTCTGTTTTGTACGATGTGAATGGAATTTCTTAGGAGTTAAGTTTTGAACTTATTAAAACGGATATTAAGGTTGGCTTATACAAAGTTGGCACTCAAATAGTTCTACATCTTCAATTTTTAAATGATATAGATAGACTTAGTTAATGATTCTTATGTTTTTTTTTTGGGAAAAATATATCACACAACAGAACTTAAATTTCTGCGAAAACAACTAACAGCAAAATATTGTTTAACTTTTTTTTTTGAAATGCAGCAGTTGCAAAAAGGAATCGCTCGAAGCGCAACGAAATAAGTAAAGTGCCTAAACATTCAAAAGTGTCTCGACTGTCTGTCTAGAGAATGAAAACAATGACAAGAATGAATACCATTTTAAGCCGGAGCCGAAACTGCACCGACAAACATGGGAAGTGCATTAAATGTGGCCACGTGTCGTATGAGTAACGAAATTGGAAATCGAGAAACTTCCCATTGCGTTTGCTCATAATAAATTGGCTAACAGCCATTTTAAAACCAATTCAATTCGTACTTTTTATATATGCAAATACCCACAGCCAAAAGTGGAAAAGTCCAATTAGTATGCGGAAAGTTTAACGCTTGTTCCAAGTTAATTGAGCTTGTTTCAGCAAAGATGGAAAGGCGAAGACAATTGATGTTCTGGCTTCTGATTAGCTCAATGAACGGAAACGTGTTAATTATCCTAAAGTGGCTGCAAGAGCTTATTAAGCTGATCAGTCAAGTGAATGCGATTTACTTATTGCAATTGGTGCGTCTATCAAGTTGAATTAAGTAAAGTATGAATATAATAGACTGATGCGGATGTTTTCTTCGTTTATTTGATATTTACTATCCAAATAGGTATATTAATTGAACACTCAATAGTTGCTCTAAATTAACCGCAAATTTGTAAGCTTCAGTAATTCGAATAACTTGTGCAAACACACTTTGTTCAATATGTACAATGCAAAGGCAAATTTCAATAACCACATGGCATGGCACATGGCCATATTTGTTCCTCGAACAAAGCAAATGCAAGCGAACCGAACCGAGCCGGAACAAACCAAACGAAAACAATTCAAAATTGGAAGCCGACATTAAAAGCAATTGCGTAATACATACGAGTATATGGGATTGAATATTTGACCATAACGAATTTTGGACAAAACCGCAAATAGCACATGGAACTAATTGCCAAACGCATTTCAGTTGGACTCGTTGCGCTGCATAGCACCCACATATTATTAAATTGTTTGCGTTTCCCTTAATAATTTGTACAGAGCATTTGGTTGTTGCATTTAATTGCAAACAGGCATTATTCAATATTAATGCACTGTCAATAACTCTATTAAAACTCAAACTGCACTAAACTCCAACTGCAACTTCAAAGCCACAGTGCTGCTCATTAAATTATCATGCTTCCCTGCAGTTCTGCCTGAATTACTCATAAGAATCCCATGAGAATCGCATCGTATTACACTGCACAATGCCCTTCGGCCGGAACTCGTCTCCTCACTCCCCTCACTCTCCGCAGCCTCTTCATTTGCTGTTGCCGCTTTTGTGGTAAACATGAAAGAAAATATACCAGTGAAACACAAAAAAAAACCAAATATTGCAAGACCCAACCAACCAGTCAAACCATTCCACTAAAAGGCTCGCCGGCAGTGGTGATAAAGTGAATAAAATAAAACTATTAAAGCGCAAAAGCAAAAGTCTAAAAAATTTAAATAAAAAATAAAAGAAGTGCTGCGCTTTTGCGATGAATTTTTTATGTTTACACATATTAACAAACAATTAATAATGTAAATATTTATATTAATAAATATATTTTGGTTGTTTATATAAGTGACATTTAAGAGGATACTAATAATTAATATATATTATAATTTAGTTATATTTATATAATACAACAGTGTTGCTCAGTTTTGTTTAAACATATAGATATTAAAAAAATATTAATATTTATATATGTTAATTTTATTCGAGATTTTGGCTCGTTGTTCAAACTGAATTTCCATTGAATTTGATCACACAATTATAAACATAAATTATTTTAATGCACGTATTATTATTATTTTCTTTTTATTTTTTGTCAGAATTTCCGAATTTGGCTTGTCGACTTTATTTTTTTGCGCATTTGCATTTCCTTGATGACGATAAATGTGACACATGCGAAACACGTTACACATTCCCACTCTGTCGCCCACACCCGCCCTCAGATTCAGCCTTACAAAAATTCGCTCAGCCTAGCCTTGAATATACAAAAAACTTTGCTTATGCATAAATTTATGTCGGCTCGTTTGCTTGCAAACTGAAATGTTTAAAAGCGCATGAAAATGTTCTTAAAACTTTGAACTTTGTGCCACAGCTTTTTGAGGCTCAAAACTTATGATATGAGTAGTTTAATGCATACGAAGTAAAAACCTTTTTACATGGCTGTTCTTTTATTTGTTAAGAGTACTTTGTTGATGCATGCATTTCCAAATCTGAAATTAATTAGCAGCTTTAAGCGAATCCAAAGCCCAGCAGGAAACCACCCAAAAAGGCCACTGATAAGCGTGCGCTGGTTGCCATCAAATTTGCAACACTTTCCTCAATTTCTGCGCCGATGAGATGCGGGCTTCGGAATGGTTGGCGCTGTATGACTCGAGTACTTGCGTCCACCACCTGTCGTCTGAACACTCCGTCCCACTTGATGCTTATAATGCCCACATCCACAGCCAGCTCGACGCTCAGGATGGCACCACCAATGAAAATAGCCAGCAGCTTGCTTACCTTGAACAAAACCAATCCTGTCACAAGGCCGCCGCAGGCTCCGACTCCAATTTGTACATAAGGCGAACGGTCACTCAACTTGATTACAGCTGTGCCTAGAGCGGACATGAGTGACAGTCTATCAGTTAGTGTCCTTTACGTACTTGATTTCTGGACCTCTAACGTGCTAATTTTTTTCATTGTTCGAGCTTTGTCTGGAAACTATTGAAATTCAGATTTGATTAACTGAAATTTAAGGCCAACTGAATGAAAACTCAATGTTGACCCTGCCACTCGGATTTGGTGCTTGTAAAGGTGCTTCAAGTGCACCGCTTTTTGTTCGGCACAATTGATCGCCAGACCGTAAAACTGTTTAACTGTTCAAAAGAACATCAAAGGTAACTTTCCAACACGCCAGTTATTCAAACTTCAGCATTTGTTGGCCATTTATGAACTAGCTATAATTCAATTAAAACGCGCTTTAAGCTTCATCCAATTTGACAAACAATTTTTCCAATTTAAGCACAATATTATGTATAAAATGTTAAGCCAGTGTTCAAAAGTGCCGCAAATGATGCATATTATTTTACACAAATAGCCAACACTTTAATTTGGATAACAAATTACCACAGACTTGCATTTGTTTTGGTTAATTATTTATTGCGTTTATTTGCTCATATTTTATTCATTCATTTAGGCAGCAAACAAACAATAATTTGAGAAAAAAGTTTAATATAAAAATGAAATTAAGATGCTTTTGAATCGCATTCTTTTATTTGGAGCTTAATCAGTTCTTGAAGTAGCATTTTTCAAATTATATTTGACAATAAATATATAAATATGCATTTTCATTAGCTAATATTATTAATATGTTTTTGTAAGGCTAGATAAAGACAAATATATTAAACACTACACATATATTTATTCTCCTTAGAGCAACATTTTTGACTAGAATAATTGAGTATAATTTAATAGCTAGAATTCAAATACAAAAAAAAATGATACAAAAGAATGCTTAGTTATTTTGCACATGTTGTTTTCACTACTTTAAATATTCGATTCCGCTCATGATTTTTTTAATATTTATGCACGAATTGGAGCCAATCTAATTTGTCAATTGACTGCTATATTTGGCCATTGTTTAAAATTATGTTTTCGTTGGCATTGTTTGGGACATTGAGCAAATAAATATTTGATGAAATAGTTGAGCAAATTAATATGTAGCTGTGAACAGTACAGCCATACCGTAGATGCTCTACTGGTTTGAATATCTAATAAATCAATAATATTTTTAGCGAACAAGTAAATTATCTAACAGATCGCAAAATAAATTTGGTGAATTTCGGAATAAACGACTATTTTGGCTTTATCGCTGCCTAATAAAAGAACGCATTGAGGTGTGCATTATTGATGCGAGCCCTGGAGAAATCAATGCGAATAGTTCAATTGGCCTGCAAATCGAAATGGCAACTAAAAATGCCCGCTGGTTGAGTGCATTTCGAGGTTTGGAGTGTGCTCTGCTTAAATGGGGCGCTCGAAGCACCTTTGTTTAATTTATGGTTCAATTATGCGCTCAGGTACCGCCCAATGCAGTTACGTACGCCTCTCTCTCTCTCTTTCTCTCCAATCCCCGCTGTGAGCAGGCAGAGCAGTCGAGGTGTTTGGCTTTATCGCGAGTTGGAAATCAAATTAACAATGAGCACGCAAATAGCCGCAAATAATTGCGAGAATGGAGTGGCCAGGAAGTGGTAGATAGAGGTTTGAGATGGTTAGTCAAAATAGAGTAACCACTGTTAGATAATCTAGTTATGCAGCACTTAAGTGCCTCCCATTCGACTGAAATAAACACTTGATTATTTAAATTCTCAAACAAATGGCGAAATTTAAAAATGTCTCGTTTCGGCATACATAATAAAAAGTGCCCATGATATATATGTATGTATGAACCATGCTAAGAATTGAACTCAACTTGACCATAAAATAAAAAGTGGATAGGAAAAGGGAACGCTGCCGGGGCAATGAAAACAAAGGCAACATTTCCAACATCAATTCGAAACGTGTTTGCCATGTAGCTGGTAAGTTTAAGTGTAGATTTTGCAGCTTCGCTCTGATTTTATGACTATAGTTTAATGGGGCATTTTTGATGTACGTGAGTAGCAGCAAAAATTTTGCAAAATGTATGTTTCGCATTCCATTCTCCCATTAACGCAGTGCTTAAGGACACTTAAAAACTATATGGATAATTGCGTAAGTGCTCGAATAATATGTAAATCCAAGCCAATTGTAAACTGTTGCCACAATATTTACATATTTACCATAAATACTAATATGCATTTATGCATTTTATGTACATGCATTAATTTAATTAAGCTAAACATCCCATAATTGTGTTCTGAAATCCTTAGAATTAAATTTATGATTGTATTTGCAACTAAAATTATTTAAAATAAAAAAGAGATATTAAATAAAAAATGCATCATTTTCGAGGAATTTTAAAATGTAAAATGGTTCAACATTTCTTGCAGAGATTGAGGAAACCCAGAATAAAAGAATAAAAGCAAAGAAAGCAAAGAAAATAACAAACTTATCATATATTGCATGACTGTTAAACTGATTTAAATGATAATATAGTTTTGTACACTATACAATGTTTTGGTTTTGAACAGGAACAGTATCACAATGTGGTACGCAAGCTTCAAGTGACATTCTAATGGTAACAGAATTTTGCATTTATATTACCAGTTTACCAGCAACTACAAAAGAACGTATACCCTGTAATAAGTATATATGTATTTGGTGTACTTAAAGCCAAACTTAAGTCAACTTATTTCCATTATTGACTTTTATGCTCAATGTAGTGTGGTTGCCCATAACTGGGCAATGGATGTTGCATCCTGTACAGCGCCAGTAAGGGACTGGGATGAGAATTAGGTGCTGCCTGTTGACGGCTGTAAATTTGAAAACATTCAGCCAGTGCCTGGATAAAGAGTTGCATGTTGGCTCAAAGCAAACGATTTCTGCAGCTGTTTTGTGTGCTGACTGCTTTATTTGTGTGTGGGTTTGTACAACAAATTAACTGCGGTAAGTTCTAAAGCTGCCCAACAGGCGAGAGGCAGAAAGAGAGAGACAGAGGGAGATGGGATAATCGAGACAGAAAGGAAGAGAGATGGGCGCCCTTCTAGCCGAGAGTTTGCGACTTTGTTGGCTGTAAGTGATGAGCACAGCTTGTGGTTTGTTTGTGTAGTCGAAACCCTAGCGTTTTATTGGGTTAAATGGTTTGTCTGTTTCAGAACATTAATTTTGTTGCCGGTAGATGGGATGCAGTATGTGAAACTGCGAATGAATCCTATTCAAATTATAGAGTTTCGTTGTCTGCAATCATTCCATTTGATTTATTATTTTTGGTAGAGTGCCTGGGAATACATCAGATAGAGGGAGAGAATGGAAAGTTGGCAATTGAAATGTATTATTCTTATTCTGTAGCTTAACTAATTAATTTGTAATTTAAATTATATTGCGAACTGAAAAGATAATAAACTACTTTGAGAGGTAGATAATACAATCTCTAGGATGAATACAATCTTTTCGAAAATGTATAATTAGAGGAAACTCAAGTGAGCATTGAAATGGGATGAATTTATTGAAAACATATTTTTATTGACCAGGAGTTTTGACGAAGTTATGGCATTTTGAAGTTTCGACCTATGCCCATACACCGATATATCGATTTTCGGGCTATAATTTTTACTTGTCTTCCGACCTCAAATTTCATTTTTAACTTTAAGTGTACGACTGATTTAGGGACAAAACTATGATCAAAAAGCCATTGCTTTTTAAAATCAGTTGAGTTTTGACGAAGTTATGGCATTTTGAAGTTTCGACCTATGCCCATACACCGATATATCGATTTTCGGGCTATAATTTTTACTTGTCTTCCGACCTCAAATTTCATTTTTAACTTTAAATGTACGATTGATTTAGGGGCAAAACTATGATCAAAAAGCCCTTGCTTTTTAAAATCAGTTGAGTTTTGACGAAGTTATGGCATTTTGAAGTTTCGACCTATGCCCATTTACCGATACATCGATTTTCGGGCTATAATTTTTACTTGTCTTCCGACCTCAAATTTCGTTTTAAACTTTAAATGTACGATTGATTTAGGGGCAAAACTATGATCAAAAAGCCCTTGCTTTTTAAAATCAGTTGAGTTTTGACGAAGTTATGGCATTTTGAAGTTTCAACCTATGCCCATACACCGATATATCGATTTTCGGGCTATAATTTTTACTTGTCTTCCGACCTCAAATTTCATTTTTAACTTTAAATGTACGATTGATTTAGGGGCAAAACTATGATCAAAAAGCCCTTGCTTTTTAAAATCAGTTGAGTTTTGACGAAGTTATGGCATTTTGAAGTTTCGACCTATGCCCATATATCGATACATGGATTTTCAGGCTATAATTTTTACTTTTCTTCCAACCTCAAATTTCATTTTCAACTTTAAATGTACGATTGATTTAGGGGCAAAACTATGATCAAAAAGCCTTCGCTTTTGAAGATACGTTGAGTTTTGACGAAGTTATGGCATTTTGAAGTTTCGACCTATGCCCATACACCGATATATCGATTTTCGGGCTATAATTTTTACTTGTCTTCCGACCTCAAATTTCATTTTTAACTTTAAATGTACGATTGATTTAGGGGCAAAACTATGATCAAAAAGCCATTGCTTTTTAAAATCAGTTGAGTTTTGACGAAGTTATGGCATTTTGAAGTTTCAACCTATGCCCATACACCGATATATCGATTTTCGGGCTATAATTTTTACTTGTCTTCCGACCTCAAATTTCATTTTTAACTTTAAATGTACGATTGATTTAGGGGCAAAACTATGATCAAAAAGCCCTTGCTTTTTAAAATCAGTTGAGTTTTGACGAAGTTATGGCATTTTGAAGTTTCGACCTATGCCCATTTACCGATACATCGATTTTCGGGCTATAATTTTTACTTGTCTTCCGACCTCAAATTTCATTTTTAACTTTAAATGTACGATTGATTTAGGGGCAAAACTATGATCAAAAAGCCCTTGCTTTTTAAAATCAGTTGAGCTTTGACGAAGTTATGGCATTTTGAAGTTTCGACCTATGCCCATTTACCGATACATCGATTTTCGGGCTATAATTTTTACTTGTCTTCCGACCTCAAATTTCATTTTTAACTTTAAATGTACGATTGATTTAGGGGCAAAACTATGATCAAAAAGCCCTTGCTTTTTAAAATCAGTTGAGTTTTGACGAAGTTATGGCATTTTGAAGTTTCAACCTATGCCCATACACCGATATATCGATTTTCGGGCTATAATTTTTACTTGTCTTCCGACCTCAAATTTCATTTTTAACTTTAAATGTACGATTGATTTAGGGGCAAAACTATGATCAAAAACACCTTGCTTTTTAAAATCAGTTGAGCTTTGACGAAGTTATGGCATTTTGAAGTTTCGACCTATGCCCATTTACCGATACATCGATTTTCGGGCTATAATTTTTACTTGTCTTCCGACCTCAAATTTCGTTTTAAACTTTAAATGTACGATTGATTTAGGGGCAAAACTATGATCAAAAAGCCCTTGCTTTTTAAAATCAGTTGAGTTTTGACGAAGTTATGGCATTTTGAAGTTTCGATCTATGCCCATATATCGATACATGGATTTTCAGGCTATAATTTTTACTTTTCTTCCAACCTCAAATTTCATTTTCAACTTTAAATGTACGATTGATTTAGGGGCAAAACTATGATCAAAAAGCCTTCGCTTTTGAAGATACGTTGAGTTTTGACGAAGTTATGGCATTTTGAAGTTTCGACCTATGCCCATACACCGATATATCGATTTTCGGGCTATAATTTTTACTTGTCTTCCGACCTCAAATTTCATTTTCAACTTTAAATGTACGATTGATTTAGGGGCAAAACTATGATCAAAAAGCCCTTGCTTTTTAAAATCAGTTGAGTTTTGACGAAGTTATGGCATTTTGAAGTTTCGACCTATGCCCATATATCGATACATCGATTTTCAGGCTATAATTTTTACTTGTCTTCCGACCTCAAATTTCGTTTTCAACTTTAAATGTACGATTGATTTAGGGGCAAAACTATGATCAAAAAGACCTTGCTTTTTAAAATCAGTTGAGTTTTGACGAAGTTATGGCATTTTGAAGTTTCGACCTATGCCCATACACCGATATATCGATTTTCGGGCTATAATTTTTACTTGTCTTCCGACCTCAAATTTCATTTTCAACTTTAAATGTACGATTGATTTAGGGGAAAAACTATGATCAAAAAGCCCTTGCTTTTTAAAATCAGTTGAGTTTTGACGAAGTTATGGCATTTTGAAGTTTCAACCTATGCCCATACACCGATATATCGATTTTCGGGCTATAATTTTTACTTGTCTTCCGACCTCAAATTTCATTTTCAACTTTAAATGTACAATTGATTTAGGGGCAAAACTATGATCAAAAAGCCCTTGCTTTTGAAGATAAGTTGAGTTTTGACGAAGTTATGGCATTTTGAAGTTTCGACCTATGCCCATATATCGATTTTAAGGCTATAATTCTTACTTCCACCACTTCCCCACTCCGTGGAAGTGTGCTGTGATTGCGATGATTCCGAAACCTGGCAGGCCGTATAATCTAAGATTGTCGGCAGTAAGTGGCTTCCAGAGTGCCATTCCTGATCATCAGTTTGGCTTTGGGCATCACCATGGTACACCAGAGCAACTTCATCGAGTAGTTCAGCATGTCCTCGAGGCCTTGGAAAATAAGCAGTACAGCTCTGCTGTCTTCCTGGATATCCAGCAAGCGTTTGATCGCGTATGGCATGATGGCCTGCTTTTTAAGCTTAAGTCCCTACTACCTTCGGCGCAGTATTTACTGCTCAGGTCCTACCTGCTTGGCCGTTCTTTTATGGTGGAATTTAGGGGCGAGCGATCAAACATCCGCCGCATCGTAGCGGGTGTACCGCAGGGTAGTGTCCTTGGACCTGCCCTGTACACATTGTACACCGCGAACTTGCCGATTCCGGTAGCCAGAAACACGCTGCTTGCCACATACGCAGATGACACTGTGTTCCTCGCTAACTCCTCCACTGCTTGGAGAGCAGCAGCGGTTACGCAAAGATTCTTGGATAATTTTAGTACCTGGGCCAACCGGTGGAACATCTGTGTCAATGAGAACAAGTCTCAGCACTGTACGTTTGCGCTCAGGAGTGGTGACTGTCCACAGTAATACAATGATTTGCATCTATCTCAATAAACTCAATATTCTTACTACTATTTTAATAAACATTTATATACTGCCTGTGCTTACTTATTTAGTAAATTATTCAATATATTATATATATATAAGGAGCATTTATTATCACGGCAATTGAATTCAACAAGAGAAAATAACAAGTAACTTATACAATATAAGCGCATTTCAAATATCTCTCAATTAATTTGGCTCTTAATATTCATAAACCGGGTGGAAATTGTTAAATATTTTTAATCGCTTAAGAATACATACAAATCTGGCGGTTAGCCAAATATTTGAATAATGGCTTGTGCAGGAGAAACATAATAACAATCTAATAATTTGCCGCACAAGTATAATGAAATAAAATATGTATATAAACATTTCTATGAGGATATGTATATGTATGTGTGTGTATTTAATTGTTTCTATGTGGGCGTTTGCCAGGCTGCAGGAACCACAGCAACCGATATGAAAATTTCTACGAAATTGATACTGAATTGGAGATATTTTATATAATCAATGGCCACAATGCTCGACATCTTCTGTGGCAAGAGCAAACTGTATGTCAATTATTGAGGTGCCAGTGCAATTTGTGTCACAATCGAGATAAATGTGGTCTTTGGATAAGAAACTGGGGAAAGGACTAACAGTTTGCCACTTGCACGTAGACAGACGGCAATTGGCAGTTGGGCTTGGCTCAGACTCCGTTTGAGTCTCGTGAATTATGTAAATTGGCAAATTGCTGTAGCAACTATTCTGGACATGCAAGTGTTTCGCCTTCTGATGCACAGTCCCATTGAAATTTTTATAAGTTGTGCGTGCTGTCGACGACTCTTGCGCAAATTAGTGCGACACGCATAACACTCGAATGTTGCCCAACTTTGCAGTTGTTGTTTGTGTGATGATTGTGTGTCGTTCTTGTTGCTCGCTTTGCATAAATGCATGGCAAGTATTTTTGGGGTGCCATTGCGACTCTCCAGGAATTTTTATGCATTCGCTACGTGACTCTTTGCTCGCAACAAGATGTGCAAATTGTTTTGGCCAAGTGTTTAATAAATAAATTATATGCAAAAGGTTTGTGCAATTTTACCTTTTATGCTGGTTTTCTCTAGAGACGCGAGGTAAGCAGACGCATACCTGTCCATATACCTTCTATTAGAAATTGTATTTTATTTAATTAAAATTTAATTATATGCGTTAAGTATTAAAGTAAACCCTTAAGAGTGGATTTGTTTTAACATAAACTCATTGAACGTGGATAAAAACTGCATTTAGATACATACATGCTCCCCATAATGTATATATTTGCTTGATCAGCATCAAAGGCTGAGTCGATCTAGCCATGAACCAACCGATCTCAGTTACTACAAGTGCTAAAGACTAATTTTGGAATATAATATTTAACAGGCCTCTTGTAATGTAGATAACAGGCCACTAGTTATGTAATACTAACACTGTAACTTAACATCTGTAAGCTAACATGCAAACTATATGCTTAACATTGATATCGATGTCGATCGATATCAATTGAATCACCACAAACAAAAAGAAGAAGAAGCTTTTTCATTGTGTTTAGAAAAGAAAGATCATTTAGTTTTGACTGCCACAAATATTAAAAATGAATGTATATTTATCAAAATACAAGAGCTTCTGCTCCCAAGTATATTTAATTTTTGATTTCGTTGTGTTTATTGCTTTTTCCACATTGCGTGCATTTTACAAAGATTTTCACCACGTAAATTAGACGCATGCCATTTTGAGCAGCATTTATAATACGCAATAATGTTACTTTGTGTGAGCTCCAATAATTTTCACTTGAGTGAATGGGTGTAGTGAGTGTGTGTGTGTCAAACACAGTCTGACGGTTCAATTTATACACCTATAGCCACAACAAACGCACACACACGAAGACGAGTGCTTTGGCCAATTTGAGGTTCATTTCATGTAGCCAGTTTCGCCACCCGCTGACAGGCTACAAAATGTTCGGATTGGAGCAGAGACCCTGCAATTGCTATGACGACACAACGCTACTTAATTGGCTGCAAATATAAGCCATAGTAAAGCAAATAAAATAGTATACCAGTCAGCAGTCGGCTTGTGGCAGGAGCACAGCAGCACAAGAGTTGAGAATATGTCGTCGCATTGGGAAAATTGAATATGATATCTGAAATTTCATTACCATTTGTCATTCTGAGGCGCTTCAGCATGCACATTTGGCATCAGCATTGAAATTATGATTAATGTGCAACATGAGAGCCAAGGCATGAATAACTTGAGCCCGAGTTCGTCGTTTTCTGGCACTGTTTTGTGGCATGTTGTGTCTGTGCGGGGGTTGCTTTCGATATAGAGCTGCATTAGAATGCAGCACACTCTCTGTTTGATTCTATTAACACCCCAGAAACATGGCCGCAAAACCGCCTTGCCCCTCACTCTCCTGCCTTTTAGCAGGCTTTTCTGTGGCAGCCTACAATGTTTTTTTTTTTCGCTCCCTTGTTTTGTGTACTCCGCTCGTTGTCTGTCTTGTGTAACACATGTCGCCACTTTATGCGTTGAGTGCATGCACAATGAGACAACCAGCGTATGTGTATGTTCTCACTTATGTGTGTATGTACGGATATTCGTGTGTGAAGGCCTTAGGTCGAGACGTGTGGCAACTGTACGCCAGCTGCCGCCATAGGCAAGAGCAGCATGTTGGAGTCCAAGTTGCATTTATGTAAACCTTGGGATTGTATTCCAGGCCAGGAATCATTTTCATCCACATTCATTATGTTGAAGTGTAACACAGTTCATTTGAATTGAATTCGAAATAAACCAAATAAAAAAAAAAGAAAATTAAATTCAAATTAAAATAATAAAGAATCAACTTAATTAACCTAAACTAATACCTTCGCTGGTTAATAGCTTGTTATACATTTAAAGCAAAATCAGGAAAGATATTCCAAAATTACAAAATGGATGATTTATATTGGGGTAGAAGAAGCATCTGCTCAATATCGAATCTTAATAGTTCCGGAGCAATGAACCGGTGAAGTGTGGCAACAATGCAAAAAGTTCGCACCCAGTTCATCAACATCAAGCTGTCAACTTGGCACTTGGCAATGCAATTGCAAATTCAATTAATCAAAATGCCCAGAAGCAGGGGCACACACTTCAAAACACTCATGTGACGCCATCACATTAAAAACTAGTAGGCCCCAAAATCGTTTTATGAATTGTGTGCGAGTTGCACTTTCGAATTGAGGCAGAGAGGCAGACAACAATGCCACTGCAGCTGGGCAGGAAATTAGAAACGGCCACTTGATGGCCATGCCCCAAAAAAAGACACCATCAGCAGCAGTTGTAATGTAAACCGAATCAATGCAATGGCTCGCATATCCTGGCTGGTGCCAGCCTGCTGGTTGCTGGCTGGATGTTGCCTAGGTGCCATTTGTGCCGGACTCCATGTTAAATGAAATCTGTGCGATTGCAGTTTGTTTGGAATGGGCAAACATGTCTGACTGCTGTTTCCGCTTATGAATTGCTTCGATCTGTTTTGCTACACAGGGGCAGCTGCTGCTGCCGCTTTTGGGTTCATCTGCTGTTGTTGTTACTTTCTTTTTTTTTGTTGTGTATCTAATGGATGATGAGTGAAATGGCACCTTGAGCACCCCAAACATATCAAGGATTGCCGGGCAATAAAATATGAAATTCAATTACAGCCGAAAATAAGTCGTTGAGTACTTCGACAATGGGGCGCCAGCTGCCTAGGAGTCTAACAGCATGAGCCCAGAATTGGGCACTATATTGGAAATAAAAGGAGGCATGACTTTTGTGTTGGGGTAGACGCCCATAGCTGCAGCTGACAACATTGTACGAAGACGCAGTCGCTCCACATGTCGGCCTGGGCTCAAGCCGCGATACCAGACAACTGGGGCACTGCCAAAAAGCAATCTGTGTATGCCAGAAGTTCAAATACTGTTGTCGCGCATTGTTTGTCTTTTGATGGGGTGCAAATTAAATTGGAAAAATGCTTAATACTTGAATTTCTCGAAATGTATTAAGAAAGCGTATTTGCAGGACTTAATGCGGAATTAATATATTTGCAAAAGGCCCGCCTGACGACTGCTGCAACTAATTATTTCGTGCCACTGTGGCTCAGCGATCGTGTCGAGCTTCAAGCTTATACTATTATATACAAACGAAGCAATTGTGGTTGAAAGAAGGCTAAGCGTTGACATCAAGCCTCAGTGTAAATTGTTGATAAGCTCCATCACATTGTGTAAATAACGTTGACTTATTAATTGGAAGTAAATCTTTGAAAAAGCTGACATCGCCATCATGTACTAAATTAAAAAAAAGAAGGGGGAAATAATTTGGTCTTGGTCCATAGCTGCAATTGACAACATGCAGACGCAGGCTCTAGCTGCGATCCCAGACAACTGGGGCAGTGCCAACAAGCAATATGTTTATGCCAAAAGTTCAAAGACTTTTCTCGCGCTTTGTTTGCCTTTTGATGGGGTGCAAATTGAAATTGAATTTGGCTATAGCACAGAAAGAAAAAAAGATAATAAAAGTGCTTGCAACCCTTCTGTACACTTGTGCCCTTCTCGCTGGCCGCAGAGCAAACACAAATGTGTGTGTGTGTGTGTGTATGTGGCATAAAAAGAAAAATAATATTTGCAGGAAGCAAGCCTGAAATATTTTTGCCACATAAATCATAACAATGGCCATATGTAAAACTGCATGTACGTGTGTGCTGGCTGCAAAGCAAGAGTGAAGCGCATGTTGCACATGCCACAACAAACAAAACAAAAATCACAATCGAACGCAGTATAAATCTAACCGCTTTTGAGAGTATACTGACACTCAAGCCATCAGCCACATCATTTTCGAGTGCAACAGCTTATTATCGATGAAGGTTATTCTATATTTCAAAAATGTTTCTTCTCACAGGCAACAACTTTCCCACGATTTGCAATTCCTTCACGGAATACTTCTCCAAAATGTACAATAATTTATTCCATTCTACATAATTTTCATTTAATTTTTTTTTAATTATTGCTGGAGTAATTAGAATTGTATGCAGTGATTTCGCGCAAGTAGAGTATTACAACTTCGTACAGTTAGCTCGTAATTTATCTTTTTTGTTTTTTTCCGGATTTTTTTTCCCCACTGTCGCTTTTCCCTTTCTGGCAATAAATTGTCAATTTTGAAATGTTTTCTCATGGCAAACGAGCAATTTTATGGCCATTTTGGAGCTGATTTAATGCGCTAAGCGCGCGGGATTAGCTCTAGTAATAAATTTGCCATTACATATCGTATTGTGGATGCAACGCGGCGTGAGCGCAACCAGCGACCTAAAGAGAGAAGCTCACACTCGAGGCAGCGCCTTCTCATAATTAAGTGTCGTTTTCTTGTTGCATTGCTGAGCCGACACTGTAGCATCATTAGGGCACGTGTCTGCATGGATCATCATCTTAGCAGCCACTTGAACATAACACGAATTTGCATGCAATTTGCGCAACAAAAACGCTGCTGCAGATGCCAGCGGCAACATTAGTAGCAGCAGCGCCAGCAGCTGCAACCCCGCAGCAAACGTGAAGGATGTGAGACATGGTTAAGGGGCAGGTGGCACTTTGGGCCCGCTGAGCAATATGTGTAGGGCCCCGATGATGATGCGCTCACTGCCTCGTTAAAGATGCTTGTTTCGTCAAGGCGACGCCAGCTGGAGCATTCAAGTGCTCGTCTTGCATACGCTTAAGTGCGCCAGGCCACTCAAGTGAGCCCAAAGCCCCCAGCCAACCAACCAGCCAACAGGCAATCCAGCAAACCAAAAATGGAAACAACGCCACATAAATGTCAAAAAGTGAAAAAGCAACCGCATAAGTTTTCAGTGTCGTTAACTACAATTATAGGCCAGTCGGATGCACTGCATAGTTTGTTTGGTAAATACATATTTTAAAAGTTTCGAAATAAATCAGCTTCAAATGGTTAAGACGCAAGGACGAGAGTAATCTTTCTGGCTTGTTTCATTATTTCATTAATCAATAAATTTAGTTAAATGTGCATGCATAAGAAATGAGAGAACTTCTTCACTTGCACAGGGTATCTCAAAGTTTATATTTATTTTGTCATTGCAACGCATTTATTTTACACTGAAACAATTCATAATTTTATGTAATTTTTGTGTAATATATTTTTGTGTAGGTATCGAATAAAATGGCGAAAACGTTGAGCATTGTGTAGATCGTTGTGTGTAAAATGTGTGAATAAACGTTTAGTTCAGTTCAGTTCTGCAGTCCAGTAATCAAAATACGAAAATTGTGAGAAATTTGTGTGAAAACTATGGAACCACATTCCAAGAAACAAGCGTTCTTACCGAGCCGAGTCTGTTAAGTGTATAGATTGAGGATGAACGGCAGCAGTAGAAGTAGGGAGATTACATGCCCAGTCCTCCCATGCCACCCATTCCACCCATTCCACCCATGCCACCCATGCCGCCCATGCCACCCATGCCAGCCATTGGATTAGCCTCCTCCAGGGGCAGCTCGGTGACAACCGCCTCGGCAGTGGTCAGCAGCGATGCAACACCAGCGGCATCAATGATCGCCGTGCGCACCACCTTGGTGGGATCGATGATGCCACGCTCGATCATGTTGGCGTATTCGCCCTTGAGTGCATCGTAGCCATAGTCGCCGTCGAGAATCTCTACCTTGGCCACCACCATGGCGCCATCAACACCGGCATTCTTAGCAATCGTCATGCAGGGCATGCGCAGGGCACGACGGATTATATCGATGCCCAGATTCTGATCATCGTTGCCTCCGCGCAAATCGTTCAGCTTGCCGATGCAGCGGAGGAGCGCTGTGCCGCCACCTGGCACAATGCCCTCCTCAATGGCCGCTCGAGTAGCGTTGAGGGCATCATTCACACGATCCTTTTTCTCGTTCACCTCCACATCGCTGGAACCCCCGACGCGGAGCAGGGCAACGCCCGACGACAGCTTGGCCAGTCGCTCTTGCATCTTCTCTTTCTCGTAGTTGGATGTGGATTCCTTGATGGCCTCGCGCAGATTCTCCAGTCGCTTGTCAACCATCGCACGCTGTCCTTTACCCTTTAGCAGCATGGTATCCTCCTTGGTGACCACAATTTCCCCAACTCGCCCAAAATCGCTCACCTTAATGTCCTCCAGGCGCACCAGATTGGAATCGTCGCCAAACACGATGCCACCGGTGGCAATGGCCATGTCAGCCAGCGACTCCTTGCGATTATCCCCAAAGCCCGGCGCTTTCACAGCGCACACCTGCAGTCCGACCTTGAGGCGATTCACCACCATGGTGCTTAACGCTTCGCCTTCGACATCCTCGGCAATGATGACTAAAGGCTTTCGTTGAGTATTTGCCAATTCCAGAGCTGGCACAATGCTCGCCGCTGTCTTGATCTTCTTCTCGCAGAAGAGGAGCAGTGCATCCTGGAACTCTACCTTGGCGCCCTTGGAGCTGTTGATAAAGTACGGCGAAATGTATCCACGATCAAACTTCATGCCCTCAATCACCTCCAGCTCATCGTTCATCGTTTTGCCATCCTTGACGGTAATGACTCCATCGCGTCCGACCTTCTTGATTGCCTCACTGATTAGATGCCCCACGGACTTGTCTCCATTTGCCGAGATGGTGGCTACCTGGGCAATCTCCTCGGGAGTGCTAACCGGCCGCGACATACTGCGCAGATTCTCCTTGACCGAGCCAATGGCCAGCATGACGCCACGTCGGATCTCCACAGGATTGGCGCCACGCGAGATCTTCTCGAAGCCCTCCTTGGCGATGGCACGAGCGAGCACCGTTGCCGTTGTGGTGCCATCTCCGGCCTCCTCATTCGTATTGTTGGCCACATCCTGCACCAGCTTGGCCCCGATGTTCATGAACTTATCCTTTAGCGCTATTGCCTTGGCCACTGTCACACCATCCTTGGTTATCTTAGGTGATCCCCAGCTCTGTTCGATGATCACGTTGCGTCCCTTGGGACCCATGGTCACAGCTACGGCATCCGCCAGCACATCCACGCCCTGCAGCATCATCGCCCGCACCTCTGGTCCAAACTTGACATCCTTTGCATAGCCGCGCAACAGATCCAACCCCAGTTGGGGCGCTACCTTCGAGCTGCGTTGCAGCGTGCAGTTAGTCAAAAATCGAAGCATTCTGTGATCAAAATTTTAAATAAGTAAAATATTACCAAATAAAAAACACAAAAAAATATTCCATCTTTTACACACCTTAAATGTGTTCTGGAAAATAGGTGGAAAAATGTCGTATTGTATTAATTTGTGTGTCTCTAAGCGTTGTTGACGCTGTCGAGGCAGAAGAGAAATGAGAGAAATGAATTTCCAGTCCAAATAAATGCGAGTAGCTTTGAAACTCACATGGCCTGCTTTGTGGCTGCCCCGTTAATGTAATCAATTTATTTATTTTTCTGTTTATTTTGCTAAACAAGGCTTGCTTTTATTTAGCCATTTTGTTGTTAGCCGAAAAGTGGAAAATAGAAATTAAGCTAAACTAAAATATAAATTGAAGTTATTGCTAATTATATGCAGAGTTTAAGTTCCATACCAATTTTTAAATAAATTAAGAAATGTGTACAACAATTTATCTGTTTTTAATCGATTTATTTACCACTTAGATTATATGTATAATATACAAATAATCGGTTATCTATATTGGCAGATGTTGATCTGGCTAGTTCAATTAATTTACAAACAATCATCCTTGCACAAATGATATGAAAAT
Organism: Drosophila nr. perissopoda 5 BK-2023a; assembly: GCA_035044105.1. NCBI lineage: Eukaryota > Metazoa > Arthropoda > Insecta > Diptera > Drosophilidae > Drosophila > Drosophila nr. perissopoda 5 BK-2023a. Next base: position 182,605 of record JAWNMK010000018.1, read on the forward strand.
GTAGATTTTAATTTCTCTCAGTCCGGATTCTTAAAGCTCACATTAAAATATATGGTTGTCCGATCCGTTAAGAAATTTGATTGGTTTCGAGGATGATTAAAGGAACTGAATCATCTAGAGTAAGTGTTCGATGCATAAAACAACAAACATACACTAAACTTCAGATCAGGGCGTTGTTTAAACTATTTAATTAGCAACTTTATTTAACTCGAATCTCTAACTCAGACTCTCAGATAGTGAAATTATCGATATTTACTCAGATTGCAATGTTGTGTTTCCATTAATGAGTAAGCTTAACAGAGCTACATTAATGAGTAAGAGTTAACAGAGCTACATTAATGAGTAAGCTTAACAGAGCTATGTAAAGTAGCGATAAATTGGCGAAATTAACAATTCAATAGAAGTAATATTCAACTTATTTTGACCAAACTGTAATATAATAATATTTTTTTTTTTTTTTGCATTCCTATGCTATTTTAAAGCACATTTCCTTGTCAATATTTGTGTTTGTCAATTAAATTATACCTCGATGAATTAAATCACGATTAGAGGAAACAGTTATCCAGCGATTATTAAATTTGCAATCTAATAATTAAAAGCGAATACACGATTTCATGGCTGGTTCCCTTGTGGCAACAAATTTCGCTCAACAGCTGCCTGACACTTTGCAGGTAATTAAAAGACAAATATTGTCGAAGGATTTTGCAGCAGGTTGCGGGATGCAGGGGCAGGGAATGCTGTACTTGACTGTTAACTCCCACACAGAGCCCATTTTGCAATTTAAATTTTCATGAACAAGCGCCACCATTTGTCGCTGTCGTCTTCGTTGTCGTTGTCGATGTCGTTGTCCTTGCCTCCTGCTCCTGCCACTCGCGCATCCTTAACAGTTTTCAATTTGCTTGGCCGCTTGTAAGCGCAGCTGACAGCGACTAGAGAGCGACAGAACATTTTAACAGCGAGTTATCAACTAATGCCAAAGGGGCTCCCCTCTCCACTTCTGCTGCGAAACGACGCGATTTGCCTTTCATTGTATTTTAGCCGCTTGTCGGCGCACATTTTTACGACCATTTAAATGGTTTTCGCCTTTTGGCTACAAATTTGTCACGCAGGTGGCTTATAGAAGTGGCTTAGATATGGCAACTGTGGATGGTAACTGAAGTTGAGGCTGAGGCTGGGGCTGTATGCATTGTCAGACAGATTGAATCTTAACATATTTCCAAGTGAAGTAAAGTTTTGCTTTTTTCTTGAGATCCGGACACATAGATCCTGGTAAACAGTATTATCAAGTTGAAAAACGAATCCACTCTTAGCTGTTGACTATTTATTTAAATATTCTAGATGCAATTAAAAAATTATAGAAAATAATTAATTGTAATTAATATTCTTTATAAAAGCTTTTCAAGCTCTTAAACAATGAGTTGAGTATTATTTTGAACTAATTCTTTAATCTCTTAATTATTTATAAGCCATTGAGTGTTATTTTAAAATTATTCCTTCATCACAATTTCTTACTTTTCATATTCCTCTGACTTTTACATCAGATGTGTATATTCAACAGCTAGGAGTAGGCGTTAGTTATGAATGGCCACTCAGACAACTTGTGCCTGCCTCTATCAATTTCAGACCCACAGCAATTAAGTTTGTACAACTGATGCATCTTATTCAATTACAAAGGCTCAAATTAGCAGGCATTAACATAAGCAGCGGTCGCTCCTCCCCCCCTCCTTCTTGGCCAGGATTAGTCGAAGGGAGGGGAGTACAAAAAGAGCAATGCGAAGAGCCCACGCATCATTAGCGAAATGGCGTCGAAATTATAGAAATTATATGGCTTGGGCATGGGGCGGTAAATGAGAGGCATTTATTTGAATGTAATCCATTATGAAATCGCATAATGAAGAGATTAGCACGCATACGAGCCGCAATTAATAAATGACCCGTCCGGCAAAAAGGGGGAGGCCAAGAAACGTGGCCTAAACACTCTGGGTGGCTGTTTGCGTGTCCGACAAAAGAAATCTAATAAATTAGTAAAACGGCCAACGGCAATCATTAGTTTTGGATGCCATGCATATGACGCACAAATATAAATCAGTCCTCAAAGTTGGGAGACATTGAAAGACGATGCCAGGTGGCTCCACAGACACAATGGACGTCAATAAAAGTGGCTCAAATTGTGATTCAGAAACCCCAGAAATTCAATGGTCACTTATTAACCCAGCTTTTAATAGCTCTATTGAAAGTTTTCACGAACGCTTTGCACTTCATTAAACTTTTTGAATTTAAGCTGAGCAGTCGCACAGTTCTGCCACACAGCTGGGCAGCCAACAAAGATATCTTCGAGGTCGTCTCTGGCCGCATGCTCATCGATAATTAACCACAGAAACTTGGCAAACAAAGCCATCATTGTGCCGCAGACGGGGGCGAGGAAGCGGGGATCCCCACTAAAGGGGTCTAATGGCTAGGCACAAAATCTAATTAAAAATGCCTCGTTGCTTTTATTTAAAGTTAAAGTGAATTGTTGGCCAAATTCTAAGGAAGCCATAAGCCGCTTTGCCCCACAAATTCAATGGAAGTTTCCGATTTGGGGTAGCTATTAACAAGAGGAAATTGATAGATTACACAAGGCAATCAAAACAGGTAGGCAGATGTTGACTTAAAAAACGAAACACAGAAATTGGAGAATTAATAAAAAAAAATTAGGAAATCTTTGATAAAGAAAACAAAATATCTTTTTTAGCGCAGTAAGAAAAATCATTCATTCAATTCAAATATTTTTTGTGAAGTGATTTATTTTTTATTATGTGAAATTTAAAGCACTCTAGCGGCTTACATATGTTGCATTTATGTAAATAAATGTATTATTTTCGTAGCAGGAAGGTGACATAAATGTCTGTTAAAATACATGACTTGGCCAACACTTGAATAGGACTTGCCACACGGTTCGCAGACATGCAAATAATTTTTGGTCATGCAAATGTTTCGGCTGGCCAATTTACCACCCAACCAACCAGCAGCAGCACCAGCAACCACTGCGCGGGCGTTTGCTGCGGTTGCCCAGGGCCATAACGAATGCAACAGCCTAAGCAAGCCACCCACTCTGGGGCTAAGTGGCACCTTTTTTACACACACCGCCCGCCGCAATGCTTTTTGCAGCTGGCTGCACATTTTGATTAGCCGTCGGCTTCGCTGGCCTTGCTGTGGTTTGGTTTTTACCATTTGCCGCCAAGCATACAAACATATATACATACATACATATATACCAGCAAGCACACCCGTACCCACACACACCTACACCCACACACACACCACACTCAGCCACCTCCGCTGTCTGGGCAACGTATATGAGCCGGAAGCGCATTATAAAGGGCATTTCCGGTATTTAGGTTGTGTTGTTTGGGCGCTCGCCACTTTTTGTGTATTTATAGTTCTTTGAATTTTGCGCTTTAAAGGTAACACAGGTTACAGCACATTGCACATACGACGTGTGGTACACACACACACACACACCAAGAAAGTCATCATGCTGTCCAGAAAATCAATTGCTAAAAAGGAAGGTTCTATTTTTCCATAATACAAATTATTGGAGAAAAACAGTTGAAGCACAATAATTTAAGGAATGTCGATTAGTGCCAAGCGTTTCAGCTTTAGAGAATTTATTTCGTAATCGTATCATTTATTTCGATAAGTCAGAAAATCTTTCCAGTTTCCTATATTCTAGAGCTAGGGAGCTAAGCTGAGCATAAGAAATGAGTTAAAGTACTTCAAGTGGATCTGTTTCTGGCTCAACTTATCGCAAACTTTGTGCAATCGGAATTAAGCTGTCTTCATTTGAGTGTGTGTGTTGCTGTGTGTGCTGGTGTGTGTGTGGGTGAAGGGTGTACAAAACACAACATCAAACTTTAATATGCAGCGCATCCGAGGCAATCATAAGTACACAAACAGAGCAAGAAAGACAGAGAGAGAGAGAGAGAGAGAGAAAGAGAGAGAGAGAGAGAGAGAGATAAGAAGAGAGGAATAGAGACATCGACACAAAGCCAATACACGCTTGCTAAAACTTTCTTTGGCCTTTTGGGGCAAAAGTTGTTAGTAACCCACTCAACATTGACGATTCGGAGAGTGTCCAAAATGTGTTTTAGGTTAAGCGCAAACTTTGTGCCAAACGCTTTTTGACGGTCATTTTAATAAATTGAAAAGTGGAAAATGTGAAAAAAAAGAACAGAAAATGGCACATCGATAAGGATGGTCCGAAAAAGTTTTTCTTCTCTTTCGCGTTGTTTGTGCAGGCTCATAAAATCTGTTTACAGGCTTATAAATAAGCGATGTTGCCACCACCCACATTCTCTCTATTTATATTTATGGTGTTGGTGTTGGCGTTAACGATTTGTTTTGCTTATAAACAAAAACTGGGTAAGAAGAAAAACTTTCGCTTCCGGTTTTGCGAAACTTTCTATAATGCCATATCTTATGCATGTCAAGGGCTAAACTAAACAAATCTGCTTGAACTGAATGCCTTCATGACAAAAGTTTTTTTTTACATTTTTATTGAGTTTGCTTTGTAATTTAAATTGTTTGCCCTTAACTTGTTGACATGACAGAGGGCCCCGCTGATCGAATGAGAATGAAGGAGCACACGAGAGCACAGAGCACGCAGTGCAGCAGCAGGCAACAGTGAAAAGCCCTGATAACAATATAGACCAATGGCATTTAATCTGTTCAGCTGAGTTTCAATCAATCGCATCAATGTTCATTGTGGCGTCTAACAAATTGTCCGCCTGGTTGCCCTCCACACAGCCAAAGCATAATCGATGCCGATATAGCAGCAACAACCGAGAAAAGGGCAGCCAACAATTCTCTATGCATGCTGGCTGTGGGTGTGTGCGTGGATGTTGCGGGATAGGTTACCAGTGAAAAGCAATATAAACGTACAAATTCTGATATGTACATTAAATCACAACAACTTGTCATTGATGTGCTCACAGCAACGTTTCTCTTTTCAATTTTGCACAAAGACAACATCATCGTTGCCATGGGGCGTATACGTTTTATGCACGCAGCATGAGCCTGTTGTGCCTCTAGATTGATTCATAACCAGATGTAATTTTAGGATGCTGTTTGAAAAGAAATTGTGCAATTTTTTATTATTTATATATATTTTCTTGTCTTTTTGTTTATTTTTATTTCATTAGAAGCCTTAAGAAATATTTTTCTGTGTATTCTTGGTTTAACTTATATAAATAAGTATTCATTTCCTTAAGCTTAAAGTAATTAAAATTGGTCAATAAAGCCTTGTAAAAAGCAATACGTACATATTTATTTAGATACTTGTGCTTTAAAAGAAAATGTAATGGAAAAGGCATGGGACAAATATATTTGATGGGCAAAATCAAAATCAGACGTCGAATATGGAAATAGAATTCATTCGCAGAAGCATAGATGGCTAGTTAGTTAGTTAGAAGCTGGTTAGTTAATTATTTACAATTACAGTCAACAACTCAAGTTAATCAATTTGAATTCCGAGGCCAACAATTCTCAAAACTCTCAGTCTTCATTTGGCTCAAATGCCATGGGGAACCACAAGTGCACAATATGTTGCCGTTTGCCTTGCAACACTCGTCTTAAATGCTGCCACTTTCTACCACACACACACACACACACACTCCAGCTGGCTGCTTTGTTTGTGTGTATAGCTTGTGTAACAGCATAATTCATTTTGTCACTTGTATCTGCTCGTTATTAAATTGTTTTGTGCGCCAACTCTTAACCTCACCACACTCGTTCAGCTGGCTTCATCCCTGGCAACCCTGCAGCCAACGCCAACTCCAACTCCAACAGCATTTGCGGCACTGAGATATTTATGTAAATTATAATACGCAAAAGTACTCAAGCACAATAAACAAGAAATGTGCACAGCGCCGGCAGTGAAACAAAAGAAATGACAGCAAACGACAAAAACAACATTAACTCGGCTCAACTCGGCATGGCTTTGGCTTTCCCTTTGCTTTCCATGGCCTGGCAGGATAGATGTCCTTGTGCTCAGGCATAATTGCGAGAACTGCATGTCCCACTCTCTATCTCTCTCTTTCTCTGTCTGTCGGTATGCCTGCGAATGCGACATATGCAATCTCCCCGAGGATGAGTCGCCTTATGTGCGTGTGCAAGTCGAGCGTTGGTTGACATAATTGCAAGAATTGCATTCGTTCTCGGTTCTGCCATTCTATGCCTGGAGTGGTCTTTGTGGCCGCTTTCAGTCAACACTGTACGTAATTGTTATTACTGTATTATAAGGGCTTTATGAGACAGTTTCAAGTGTCATTCCATTAACTCATTTATTAATGCGTAGCACTTAAATATACAAATCAGACATTTGCTAAATACAATATCAAAAGTGTTTACTTTGCTTTCAATTTTCATTTTCTAAAGCTAATTGAGATGAGTGTCTCCTCAAATTCATCAAGTGTTGCATTTGTTTATTCTCACATATCATATTCAGTTTAATTTATTTTACTTTCTCAGTTGCCTATTGTTCATAAAGGCTATGAGCTAACTTATCGTCAAGTATAAATGTCATAGGAAATATCCATTGCTGCAACACTATGTGGGCAACAAGTCCATCAACTGGCTGTATTGGAGCCAGGAGTTCAAATTTTATATCCTTTGGAGGCAATAATCCACTGCCATTGGCTGCCGGCCAAACAGATGGCACTCGGAAGCCATTTCGACGATTATGAATTATTTTTTTGTGCCCTGCGAAGCAATATGAAAATGCATAAATTGAAACTGAAACTTGAACTTTATGCAGCTAATTGGAAGCAGGCAATTCTGGAAAAGAGCAAAAAAGCAGCAATTTGATAGATGCCGGGGCAAATGCTCGACGCTTCCGATGCCAACAATAATTTCTCTCATTTTTTTTGTGTGAAATTCAATTTGACTTTTGAGTGTCATTAAACGCACAAAAGAAGATAAAAAGGAAGGTTAAATCCAAAATAAAAAAATAATAATAATGGCAAACAAAAAATGAGGGTGTTGATGGAATTGCTGTAAATTTTTCAATGGCCAACAATTTGGAATTAACATTGATGGCCAAGAGCGAAGGTGTTGGGGGAAGGATGCGGTCGGGGATTACAGTAAATAAAATGAACTGCAATTTAAAATGTCGAGACTTCAATCAATGTGTCTCAGTAAATTGGAAGCTGCGATGAATGCAGCCAATTTGGCCTTAAGGATATCCAATATCCAGTTTGTGTCGTAAAGTAAATATTCAATGTTAAAGAGCTATTTCGATTAATTTATACATTACTATTATTTTATTTTTTTGATAAGCAAGAACTTCATTTAATATATAGATATATAAGCTCTTTCTCGTTAATGGTATGAGTGGCAAAAATGAAATTTTTTTTAAATGCGATTTTTATGGAATTGCAATAAATAATTAAATTTGTTTTCAAAAAGCTTTGGGCATAAATATGAAAATATTTATATATACATTAAATGGGCTTATAACCCACTATATATTTACATCCATTTGCATTTCAACATTATTTGTACTGTAAAAAGATTGAGTTAACTCTGCAGTTAAAGTTTCCCCAATTGAGATTTGCTTTAGTAAGAAATTTAATTTTTGTTGAGCATGAACAAAACAAAAACAATCTATTATATTGAGTTTTATACTTACTATTCCTTAATAATAATACAAATATTTAATAATTTTTTAAGTTGATTAATGCTTATAATGGATTGGTTTTACACGTCGTATACGTAATTTGTGTTGGGAAACGCTTTGCCGTTTAAAATATATATGTTAAAGAAATAATTCCTGTTGCAGTCGTGCCTCAGCAGATGGCAATTCTGCAGAGCTCAGCAAACATGCTGCAAGCAAGGACTACGAATAGATGTCTTTTCCTTTAGCTTTGCCTTTACCTTTACCCATTCCTTTCCCTCTACCTTTACTAAAAAATCGACAACTGAAAAGTATATTTATGCGCAATAAGTAACTCAAATCACGTTCGGTAAATGCTTGCAAAATGTTACAACAAATTTTGCACGATGCAAATCTTTTATTGACAGCACGTTTCAGTTGTAGACAGGCGTTTTGCACATGTTTCACAACTCATGTTCTCGATGTGTGTCCCATAATGAAACTATTTCTTAAATACTTGAATACTTAAATACTTATCTAAGCCAGTACAGATAAGTTCCAATTTAATTGGGCAAAGCTTAAATTCAGTGCCAGAAAATTATGGCAATTATTTGGTTTTTATTTCAGACATATTCGCTGGCCTTGAAATGTTGCAACAAATCACACAGATGCATTTAATTGGAAAATGTAATAAAAAACCACAAGTGTACATATATATATGTATATATGTATATATGTATGTGCACTTTGTGTCGTTTTTGATTGAATTCACCTGAAATGGTTGTTTGCTCATAACGCGGCAGTAGAAAATGCATGAGTGGAATGAACAATTTATTGATTGATTGATTGCTTGATTGAGAGTACGTGTCCACTCGTTTCAGCCCTTATTCTCGAGTGTCGCTCTTCTTGTGTACTTTTATTTTTATGGCAAACTCGTAATAAACGAAGTCATACACATGTAATTACAATTAATTTTCATTTAGCGCCCCGAAACTCGTGCCAAATTGAGGCTGAGCCGGCTGCTCACTGCAGATGTGAGTGGGTATTTTTATGGCGTCGACAAATCTGGCTTTCTTAATCATAAAATAAATACAAATCAAAGCAAACAACAAAGCATTTCCTTAACGACCATTGCCAGACGACTACAAATTCGTTGGCCTTATGTAATATGAGAAAGAGTGACACGTAAAAGAAAGTACAAACCTCAGTAAACTGGTATTTGGAGCCCGAACCGAACCCGAAGGCTTAAGTATGTAAGACTTTTAATATTCCAGGACTAGTCCAAGGACCCAGCTAAAGAAAGTGAGTAATCAACAAGTTATTTTGTAAATGTTCTTGCGAATTTATTTGATGTATTATAATAATTATTATTATTATTTTGAGAACCCATTAACTTATATATTTTTATTTGCATTTTGCTATTTTGTCTATTTATAGTATGAAGTGTAAATTAATGCTTTTAATTGCCAAGCGACTATTGTACATTTTAAAATTTTATTTATTTTTTATTTATTATAAAACATTAACCCTCTACATCTCTCAGGATACTCACCGGTCTATTGACAGGATACTGTAGACTGAGAAGTCACCTAACCAAATTAGGTATTTATAGTGGAGATGTGTGCTATGGAAGCGAAGAGGAATCCTCAATGCACATCCTAGCAGAATGCGTCGGCTTAATTGGGAAAAGATGTAGCATCCTAGGGAAGCATGTTATGAAGCCCAAGGACATAGAAGCCCTCAACCCAACAAAGATTCTAGCTTTCGTGCAGGAGCTGGGGTTGACGGAAGAGATGTAAGCTCAGAAGGAGGCAGAATAGACCTTATAGGTCGCAGTGCTGGTTCCCCAATTACAATAATAAAAATAACCTCTACATCTACATACATATATAAGTAAATATGTGCGCGTATTTATGCAGATCCAATAGCTCCGCTCCACAAATACTTGGCTGCTAATCTCACATTTAAGCACTTCACTAATCGCTTTCAACTCGCAACTGTCTGTGGCATGCTTGTGTGGGGATTTATTGGCATCGCACTAACTGACATCCAAAGTGCCAAAATATCAAACACATGCTGTATGCATAAGCTAAATTATGGTATATTAATACAACCGATACAAATATTTATTGGTTGGCGGATGCAAAATGACATTTAGCCAGTATTTGTCAGTCTGCCAGCAGTCAAACAGAGCCTGGCAATAATTTGCAATGTGCATGCACTTAATGCATGCCTGCAGCAGTATACATTTCAGAGGCACTGTACTGTGCAATTTAATTTGTTGGTGCATTGGAAATATAAAAATATTTATCATATTTGCGGTTGCACAATCGATGCGGTGATACTTAAAACCAGCAACTAGCATATTGCTATTATTTTTCGGTTTAGAAATTAATCTGCTAATTAAAATGTCATTTTGATCAAACATATTAAACCGATTTATTACTCCGTTGTTTGAATTCGTTAAATAAACTAACAACATATACATTTTGATTTAATTATATATTCGAATTGTTTTCTAATTTATCTACAGAATTTATTTTTATGATATTCTTTTAAATTCTTTTTAAATTGATGGATTGTAGCAGACTGGAAACTGCCACCTGCTGCATTATCACTTTACGCAATCTCGCAGCTCGTACTCTTTGGTATGTAACGCAGATACGCAGCATTGCCATGGCCCAAAGGTATCTAGGTAATTAGTTCGGCCGCATTTCACGCAGCGTGCAAACATGAGTCAGCTCCCAAGCTAGCCACCTGCCTGAGATTTCTTAATCAAAATTGCACTCGCCATGATGGTCACTATGTCAGCAGCGTTGTTGACAATGCAGGCTAAATTGCAAACGGCTGACAAGCCAACAGTAGCTCGAACTGATTGCCAAACATGATTGGTAATGGACTAAAGGACAGTTCTCACGCGATTTCTGTCATTCCAACAGGGCACAAATTTACAGAAAACTTGAAATCATTTCAAATTAACAGCTGCTGGAGTTAAGTTATCCTTAGTCTTCAGCGATCATGATTTGTAAAATGTTTAATTAAAGTGTAGTAGAAGAAACTTCGATTAACCGATAACACCTACACCAATGATCTAAGCATCTTTCAGATAACCATATCTGTTTTTTAGAATAAGTTAGCTTAATGTTTTAGAGTATAAGTTCGATTTACATATATAATGACCACTTACAAATAAGATATTAGATTGTAGAAAGCCCATTATATATAAAAATTGGTATGTATATACCTTCGATCGATATCAACTGTGTGATCAGAAAGATAATTTAGTTTTGACTGCCACACATTTAAAATAGTTTTCCCGCATATCGTTTTTTCTACTAATAGTTTTTAAAGCAAAGAAGTTTACTTTGCAGTTTGTCCGCTTGCAGAAGAATCTTATTTTTGTCTTGCTTCTTTTTAGCCATCTTTCACACTATCTATTGCCATTCGTCACCCGCTGGGCATTTTAGTTGCCTTATTAAGTTGGCGCCTTGACGGCCACTGAAACCTGCCCTTCTCAGACAAAATTTGTGCATGCAAAAGATATTCCTCATTTTGCTCCCTCTCTCTCTTTCTCTCTCTTTCTCTCTGTCATTCCTTTTCCTCTTGCTCCATTGTCAACGTCGTGAGAGTCGCGCAAGTGGAAGAGAAATTTCAGCACCGTGCGTTCAGCAAATAGCGACAGTAAAAAAAAACCTTCTCAGAAAAAACGGAATGACAAAAAAACTCGAATGTGGTATTTCAGTTAAGCGCTAATTATATGTAAATAGATCTAACGCAGCTGAAGCTTAAGGTGTAACATAATTGGCAACAAGATAGCTGGCTAAGTGGTCCAATGAATGCAAATCCCTTGAGCTGCTCGAATTGCGAATACATTGTGGACATGTCATTGAAATTATAATAATATTTCTATTGGAAGAAATGTTAGCTTAATTATAATCATACTTCATAATTTGTACGAATTATAGAAGTTTATTCTTAATTATTATTATATCTTAAGAAACCAAAATAGTATAAGGGAAATCGATTAAGCTTAACTGCTTTTTTAAGTGACATTAAAAGTTGGAGGAGATTAATTTCTTATAATTATTTCATGGAACATGTATTTACTCAAGTATAAAGTAGTACTACTAAGTGCGTCCTATTTATAGTCATACGTTAATTAAATAGGTTATATCAATTAGAGGCTAGTCTTACATTTTGCCAGATCCTTAATTGCCCACGAATCGTTATCCTTTTTTAGGCAGCCTAATCAGCCTAAGAAACCCGAAATAAAAGTGGGCGGCACTTGGTTGCACTTAGTTGAAAATTTATTAGGCAGCATTTCATTTTTAATCAAATGCTGCTGCAATTAGCCAAAGCCCATTTACATAAATTCCTTTGCATTTAAGTCATTAGCACCCGAGAAATTTCATTACACTTTCTCGTGCGTGGCTCCGAGGAAAGCATTCAAAATTTGCCAAAAAAAACACAAAAAAAAAACAAAATAGATGGCAAAAGAAGCGCACAAAAATGACAAAATGAAAACGGAAGATGGCTGGGTAAGGAACATGAGAGCTGAATTAGAAAGACGAGGCGTGGACCAGCGTGGGAGGGGATTAGGGATGTGATAATGGAACAAGGGGGGCAGGGAGAAACACATGAGCGACAGCAGCTAACACGTAGAAAACGCATAAACATTCTTGCTTAAGTGAGTTTGTACATAAATTTCCCAACTTAAGTTGCAGTATGCGTTAGAGGAGTGTGTGTGTGTGTGTATGGGTGGGAGGGAAGTAGGTAGTGGTGCAGAGCGATTCCAACTGAAAAATACTCAAAATGTATTCAAGTGTTTGGTTGGCTCAGTTTCGGTTTTTGGTTTCGGTTTCATTTGCGTTTGCATCTGTTTTATTTATGTAGCCGCAAGCGTTGCAAAGCAAACCGGACACCCAAAAACAAAAATAGGATTCTCCTAATGCGTAACTCTGCTCCAAAGAGTTGTCCAGCTTAGTCAATCTGTTATGCTCATAAATTATATTCTTCTTTTGCATTTTTAATGACATTCATTCGAGTTTAGAGCAGCATTTAGCATCTTAATATGTAAAATGTATTCAAAATGAGTACATTAGCATTGAAGAAACATTCATATGACAAATATGAATTGCTTACTGAAAAAGATGCGTTTTCAACTTGAGCTCATTTTCTTGGTGTCTGCTTCTGTCTGTGGAGCGCGTATGGAGAAATGCAGCAACTAATGGTAATAACAGTGTAACGGTGTTCATAACAGTGTTCGTATATTATGCAAGCGTCCGCTGGCAGCGAACGGGAGAGCGATAATGCGACAGTTGTGAAGTGAACTGTCGAAAAACTTCTGTTGCATACTTTATGTTCGCGCTTTGGCCGCTAAAGAGAGCGTCGAACGCGTTAAAGAGCAAGCAACACACCAGCACAATGAAGAGAACGAAGAAAGCGTACGCGCGCATTAGTCTCAAACACAAAACTGACCTACATCAAGTGGAAATTTATTTATGCCGGCTGCCAAATAGCGTTCGTTCGTTGCCAGCGAGAGTGGAGTGCCGTTATGACTACGACTATGACGGATTAGGTTGGGTGTTTTGCTTTTTTGTTCAGCTGCTGACTTGACTCCGGCGATGTTAATGTTATTGTTATTGTTGCTTTGCGCGCTCCTCTCCTTCTTCTTGTTGCTCTTGTTGGTCATTGCCTCTAATAATAATGGCTTGTAATTTGCATAAATAATACTTGATTGTTCGATAAAGTGCGCTCACTTTGTGTGTGTGTGGTGACTTTTAAATTATTGAATGGTTTGCCTTGTGGGGTGAGGTTAAGGGGGCGAATGCATAGTTAGCCAGCTGGCAGACATACTCAATTATTTGGGTAAATGGAGAAATTTACGATAGGTGTAAATATGCAGAGTGACTTTGCATTTAAATCGATCAATTTCACGCAACATGAAGCATCGACATATTACAGTTTTCGCTTATAAGGAGATTGTCATATTAAATTGTTTAAATAAACGTATTTTATTAATGTACTTATGCGTTGTAAAATGAATTTTAATAAATTAACAGGACTTTAATTAGGTATTAGTTAATTGCAATTTTTTAAGTAAGAACAAAAAAATATATTATTTTATTATTTAATAATAAATTAATGTTGATAAAAACGAACGAAAGCAATGTTGAAATGATAATTAAATACCTTATTATTTGAAGTAAAAAAAATTAAAAATAATAACTAGAAGTTCGTTCATTCTAAAAAATGTTTTGAAATTTGATTGATTCAAAAAAATTGCAATTGGCAAAACTCAAATGATGCATTCAACGAGCAAAAGCATTTCGATAACAGCGCGCTGTTGGGCTTAACATAACTGCTCTCTTAGTCATGTACTCATTCTTTCCCTCTTTGTCTCTCTCTATCTCTCTGGTACACAAACACATGTACTAGCAGAAACTTCGTTGTTGTTAGTCGGCAACTTCGTTACTTACTTCACAGCACGAACTTCGCGTCTCTCTTCGTGTGTTCGGCATAGCCGACGCCGTTCAGCGAGTAGCAACGAAGCGCAGCGTCTGCCATTTGGCTGTGGACTCGGTGTAATCAGTGCGTGCTGCTAAGTAAATTAGTTTAGTATGATTTTAGTGCGCAACATTGACGGACGTGCTACGCGACCCCGCCAAACAATATTCACACAAGCCACAACGACAACGACGCGTTCGTCTGCAACTTGTCTGTGTTTTCGCATTTGTGTTTTAGTGCTAGCTGTTTAGTCGGTGTTCCTCAGTGAGAGTGTCAAGCGTAACGGCACTTCTGGATTCAATTTCGCATGCTTGGCCAAAGCGCTTAGCAGTGCGCGCCCAAAAGCATGCAACACCAACTCACTCACTGTACGTAAGCAAAGAGCAGAAAGCATATTTACAATAAGAATAAGAAGCAAACCAAAAAGAAGAGCAAAGTTCCCAATACTGGAACAGAAGCAACGTCAGCTCCATCTTCCTACTTCATCTTTCATACGACGTTTAATGCAAATTGTGCACCGAGGTTTTTATTCTTCATTTTTTTGTTTTGGCGTCCTGCTGGAAATTTAACACTGGTCCCAGCTGCGTGTTTACTTTGCAACAGCAACTTGAGCTGGCAGTCGTGATTGCAATTTCGGCGGCCAACTCGAGCGTGCCTTATTATGTCTGATAGTTTTTGGCCATCAACTTCTTTTGTGCCCAGCCAGAGAATGATAATAAACGGAAAAACTTAGACGATTTCTCTATCGAGCATTGTTATGCAATTTAGTTGGTAGATTTTCGCATTCCCCCCACTTCAATAATATATTTATTTTCTTATTTTGCAATATCATATATATATATATATTTATTTTAATTGGTAGCTGACACAAAAGCAGAATGCTTGCGGTTGCTATCTGTCTGCAATATAAATATATTAATAATATATTAATATAAAAAATGAATAGTTGTTGAGCAGTTTTGTAAATGATCCCACTGTTATTAATATTAATAATATAAATAGCAATAATATTAATGAAGTGCGAACATAGAAAATTAATAGTCATGTGCCAGTATTTTAAGCGAATTTATGATTTTCAATAATAATATTATAAAATAACACAGGATGGTATGTTGTCAGTCATAATAAAAAAAATTGGATTTTACATCAGCTGTTATCCAGAATGGAAGCCTAAATAAATTCAATTCAAAGTCTATCTGTGAATCAGATATAAACATGTCATAGAAACGACAGCTCAATAATTCGATTAAAGGTACATATATTTAATCAATTTGAAATAGCAAATTGGACACACATTGATTTTCTCTATAGTCTGTTTTTCGCTTATATTAAATTCAAAGTACTTTAATATTGATGATGAAAATACAATAAGTAATAACAAATAACCGCATAATAAATGGCAATATGTATGTGTTTAGATTCACATTGTCTAGATTTATAAATATAAAATGTTTACATGGAAAATATTATGCAGCCCCTGATAAGGCCACCGCATAGCGCAGCCGTTGATAAGGCGACCGCATTCCCCCTCCATCGAGTGCAGCCGCTTGTAAGGCGACTGCAGTCTAACTCCATCGATAAACTCTCTAAATAGCTTGACCCACTCAAGCTAGCCTCAAGTGCCTAATGTTGAGCTGTCATCATTTCTCACTTTCACACTTGCCGACTTGCATGGGTCAGCTATCAGCATCTCCCATGTTCATAATTGAATATTATAATCTAAGAATTTTGTATATAAGCCACGCATTTTATTCAATAAAATCAGTGTTCTTCATAGCCTCAGTATATTCAGACGTCTTCATTTATTTCTACCATCTCACTTACTATGCGCATCGAAGGACCTCACTCTCCGCAGTCCAACTAGTTCAAGCGCTTGTTTCGACGATTTTTAGTACTCAGTTTATGTGCTGAATACTTCCCTTTACACAAACAATATGAATCAGTTTTTGTATATTTTTTTTAACTGGTTTATCAAAAATGCTTTTCATTTTATGTTTTCTAGATTCCATTTCATTGTTTCCATTATAACATTAAGTTTTTATTGGATTTTTTGTTTAGCGAATCTGCAAATTTCAGCTGTTGTTAATTATGTGCCCCACTGTACCGTATGCTAATGAAATGGCTTAGAGCGTCTGCCAAAACTAACAAATATAACTCGTTTACGTCAGCCACAATTGCAGTCACACACACAAACACACACACACACACACACACACACACATACGCACATACACGTTCAAGTGTAGTAAGCCTCACGCAGATGCCATAAAACCAATATGAAATTTGTAGCATCCACTGAACGACCCTCGCTTGCGGCAGTGGCATTCAATAACCAAGCTAAACTATGCGCGCACCAGTGGCGTCTGCAGAGGGGCAAATGTTGCCCCCTGTCCCAGAATATTTTTACTATTCCCTGTGCTGAAACTCTGTCTGCCAAACAGATGCTGCGCCCAGCCCCAGAATATTTATACTTAAGATTAAGTATCTATAATTTTACGGACAGATAATTTATTGGTCTCTTCGTTGCTCTTTGTTTTCATTTGTGAGCTATATTAAGCTACTTTTGGCTTAGAAACTGCAGTTTAAGCTCCATTCAACTCACTTTCAATATTTATTTCCTATTCTTTTATTGGTAACAGATTTGTCCATCAATCAAAATAATTAACAAATTGACGTGATTCCCCCACACACAAATCTTGGCTATGCCACTGCCACAAATTCATACACACACACACACGCTCACTCACCCACACATATGGCCAATGGCCTTTTGCTCGGTTATGTGAGGCTCAAATGTGTATTTTATGCTCTTTGCGCGGATTGGATGAATTTTTGAGTTAGCGTTGTCCGCTAATTAAGCAAAACGCACTCGATTGTGGTCAAATCATTAAAACCGGAAAATGCACGGCTGTCAGAAGCACACACACACACACACACACTCACTCCCTAATACAAACGTAATCGCACAAAAACTGTTTCTTCCTAAATTTTAGCAACGCTCGTTTATTTTGCATAAATGTTGACGATCGCAATTTGAGCAGCAACTAAAAACGTCAATCAATTTTGGTAACCTTAAAATCGATTTCATTTGTGTCGTTATGGAGATCGGAATATATGCTTTCTATATAAGCAACTAAAATCTACTGGCAGCTTAATAACAAATGTTGAAAACTTAACGCAGATATTTATTTGTACAACCAACAAGATGTAAGTATTAATCAGGGTCTCAAACCGGAATTGAAATTGGAATCGAAGCCATAGATTGAAATTCAGAATCGAAATCGGAATTAGAACATAAATTAAACATTTTTTAAGAGGAAAAGAATCGAAAAGAACGTATTGGAACTAAAACTTCCTGATAGCATAAATATCAATTCAAACTCTTATCGAAGCTTATGTTCCAAATTTAAAGTCTCTTGCTTTTATATTCTCTGGGATGCTTTGTTCAAACAGACGGACAGACAGACGGCTATCTTAAACATGGCTAAGATAGAAACCTTGCGATTCTTTATCCACCTGTTGACATCTCAATATTATTTGAAATTTAAAAACCGATCGAGCTATCCTTTTTGTTCTCAAATACAAAAGGATCTTTGCCACAACAATTGAGTAGTTGCCAGAATTCGTATAGTTTACTCTACTTTGAGTGCATTCCGATATTTTCCTTGAGAAAATTATTTATTCATTCATATTAAACTCGATTGTTAAGGGAATATGTGTAGCTTGAAACATGATATTTTTGGAAGCCAATAACTTATGTTGTCAGCCAATTTAAAATGACTTTTGACAAGTTATTTACTCCTTCCCCTCAAGTTTATTTAATATGTGTCTGAAAATTCTTCAGATCTGTCACGTGCCGACTTAAAGTCAAAAATAATGTGAGATGCTTGGCACAGTGAAACTCAACAGGAAACGGATGTGAGCGAAAGCAAACACGTGTTCCGAAAATCGCTGCTGCAATAATGCAAACACTCCTCCTTAAATATTTACACACACACACACACACCCATAGGCAAACACACACACACACTTCTTCTTCTTACTCATTGCATATGTAAGCTGGTTTGTAAGCTGGCCAATTTTGTATGTATTTATGCATTTCTTCGTTCATATAGAGCATCCGTTCTTCCCCTTCCCTGCCACTTCACTCGCATTAAAGTTGGCTGTTGTAAAAATGCATCAGTGCAACAACCACAAGAAGAACAACATCAACTCCCCCACAGCCACGCCCTACGTCCATAGTAGGTTAATCAAATGCAAGGAGAATAAAAATTGCAATACGTGTTTCGCGCAGCAGTGGGCGGGGAGGCAAAGAGAGAGGGGGTGTTAGGGGTTGTTGCAACATCTAGTTAGTGTGCGCTGTTGTCAGACCTCGTTGTGTGAGTGTTATATTAAAAAATTCGCGCTGAAGAAAACCCAGCAGTTGAAGCAGTTGCCGCAGCTGAATACAAAAGAGAACTGACAGCTGACGTGGACACGACGATGGAAGGATAGGAGGAGACGACGTGGAAGGACACTGCTTGATTCAGCTTGACTCTATATGCAACACGAGGCAGTCACAGTACAACACTAAAGCTGCAGCACAATATTCAACTGAGCATTTTAAGCTCTGCCTAAATCAGCTAATTAATATGGTTCATCGATTTCGTTGAATATGTTCAATGCTTCGATTGTCGAATTAATGCTGAAATAATTAATATAATGTAATATATTCGTACACTGAGAATAATAATGACTGCGTTTTGGTAAATCAATTTTGGTGCCAGAAAGTATATTTCTGGAGGAAAACTTCTGTACTTCTAAGAAGCACTAAAAAAATTGCTATAGTTGGCTCGCATCGAATAAATGTAATTGCAAAATGAATCATATCAACATTTAAATCATTGAATTGGGATTTAAAAGAATATGACTGTCACAAATTCAAATAGAGAATTCCGTTTGAACAGTAATTTCCGCTTGCTGTCACCAGTTTTGGCAATTCCAACAAAGTTGTGCAAACAATTTATGCTATCGAAAGAGAAACACACATTGCCAGACAATGTTTGTGACCAGCAGCCATTTGGCTTAATTCTTGACTCTTTATGCATATTATGAGCGACAGCCTTGAGTCCCAGCAACACCTTCTCATGCCCCAATGTCGGCAGTGCCAAAAACGATGCCAGCAGGTGACATAAAACAAGCCTTTTATGTGACAAGCTGCTGCTGCTGCTGCTGCTGCTGCTGCTGCTGCTGCAATTGGCGACACGCAAGAGTGGCTACAAATGTTGCTAGACCCTAACATATAGAAGGGAATGCAAAGGAATGCGGCAAGGAATGAATAAGTGAGGCGAACAAAACATCGCGTGAGAAATGTGAAATGTGAAATATAAGCAACAATGCGACAGTGCTGAGGAGCCAATGGGAAAGGGAAGGGGAAAGGGAAAGGGAAAGGGAACGGGATTCGGGTAGAGGATAGCGAATAGCGGATAGCGGATCGAGGGGAGAATCATTTGTTATTTTGTTTCCGAAATAAGCAAAAGAATGCAGGCAATGGCACCAGGATTAGCGGCATCGCCTGCCCTCCAATGACAGTTGAAATCATTGGTAGCCATTTTGCTTCGGCTCCCCGCGCGCTGTTGCCAAATTTCATTGTTTGTCATTTAACGATTGACAGTTGGCGATAAAAGGCAAAACGAAACGAAATGAAACAAAACGCAACCTGAGCAAAACAAAGCAAGCCAAAGCAAAGCACAAATGCCAAACAATAAGCGTATTCCCAAATAAAAACCGTAACAGTAAAAGTAAAAACAACAAAACAGCAACATTAACAGCATAAGCAGCAACAGCAGCATTGACAGCACACCTCCCCAATCGAAATGAAAATGTTAATGATGCGCTGCCAAAAGGTGTCAACTGCTTAGCCAAATATTGCTTCGTTTCCCACCGTCTGCTGCTGACTTGAGATTATTTTTGCTGCCTCGTCCCAAAGTCCGTTTGGTGTGTCGGAATGTCTGAACGTCTGAATGTCTGAATGTCTGTCGGGCTATTTATCATTATGACATTGTTTGGCTTTCGGGCTGATTTGCCTAGGGAGCGCCATCTGGGCCGCTTGTGTCTCTAAGCTGTTAATCAAAGCTACCGCAAAGTTGTGAGCAATACTCAACATGGGAATATTTTACTCAAAATCATGTCGATCTGTTCTGAATTTCGCATATCATATAGAAAATCAAAGCATTTAAATGGAAACACATTTTTGGAGAATACATTGGTATATTCAAGTATTTGTTACTTCTATTAATATATTTGCTCAGCTGATTAAATACCAAATACTTAATATATTTCAAAAACAAAATTCATCTTCAACCATATGTGTATTTAAATTTCCAAAAAATAGTTTTACATAATCTTAAAGCCTATGTATTAAAATAAAGTTCAAAGTTTAAGGTTATTTGCACAAAACAAATAAATAATATTAATAAAATAAATATTATGACAGTTACTACAGTAGTTCCATTTATGCCACTCTAGCATCTGTAGCAGGAAAATAATGTAACTTAAAATCTGCACATAACATTGATATCGATAGCAATATCGATCGATATCGATTGTGTAATCATCAAGAAGAAGGTATCAATCAATATAGTAAAGTGAGCAGACGTGTTTGAGAAAGAAATAAAATTTTGTTTTGACTGCTGCACATTTTTTGCAATATTAAATATTAATGGATATATTTAGAAAAAAAAAACAATATATACTGTTCCAAATCGGAAGTAGCAGTGAAAAAGAAAACTAATGGGAATATATAAATATTAATGATTATAAACGAAAAAATATTATGTTCGCTGATAGTTCAGTCACTACAACATCCTGAGTACTTTCTATTGTGAGTTTACACATTGTAAAACATCCATTGATCAAATATATATTGCTTTTAGGAAACATCAAAGGACTAAGAATCCGTCAGCATACGTAAGACACGCCTGATAATCGTATCACATTTACTCAATTACATCCATAACTGTCAGATGTGGCCCAGTTTTGGGTTGGCTTCGCTTATTTTTTCAGAGTTCATGGGCCATTTCACGGAAACCGGTTAAGCCAATTTATTAAATAAAAAACCATTTGTCACATTTTATTCAAGTTTTCAACGTCGGCTTTTTGCGTGCTTGTGTGTGTGTGTGTGTGTGTGTTCGGACCGCGTGGCCGGTTGCTATCTTTATGACATTTCCAGCTTGGGCAATGAAACAGAAACCCCAAAAGCCATAAAGTCGAAACAGTGCCAGCTAAAAGATGGCTAAAAGGGCGCAAGCGGCACAAAGGACTATGAGTGAACAGGCTGGACAAAAGGTCAGGCTGACATTTTTCTTCATTAATTTCACCTGGTCGACTGATAAAAAGCCAAACGACGACAGCAGCGATGATCATAAAAGTAATATGTAATAACCAGATAATAACAATGGCAATGACCTTTTTGTTGTAGTTGTTGTTGTTGTTATTGTTCTTATTCTTTTTGGCCAACCAAGGACGGACGTATTTTAGACGTTGTCAGAACTTGAAATAAGCACTCACAATAAGTCAAGAGACTAAAGACAATAGCCACGCTGCGCTGCTGCCAACCGCAATTAGTTGATTGCCGAGGCTCAACTCCATCAAAGATTGTAAGTGCTTTCAATTTCATAGCTGCTCATTCCGTTCCACTCCACTCCGCCCCGCCCTCCTTCTTCGTATCCAACGCACTCGACTCGGAAATTAAACTTGCCCAAAAGTTTAAAAGCCTTTCTTGGCGCTTTCCGTTGTGTGTTTCGCCTAACTTTTGTCTTCCTAGCTTACAATTAGCCTTGCCTGCTAGTTCGCGCCACCCCAGCGGACAACTATTCCATAAAGTTTCCATTTTCCTACATTTATTGTATGTGCTCAGACTCCGCGTTTTCTAATTTACGGAGACCACGCAATTAAACGAGGCATCCGTTAGAATGCTTGGAGCAATGAGCAGCGAGCAGCGCTCTCTTTAAATGCATTTCGTAGTTGCTTTTGAAATTGCGGTGCTCCATTCCCGAGCTGCTTATGTGACAAATGGAGCATCTCAAGTTACTCACACGCGTCGTTGTACCACTTCATAAATAGCAAATGCGTTAAGTTGGCTCTAGTGTGAGCTGCGGGAATAAGAGCTATGGCCTTGACTTTTATGCATGTGCAATAGAGACTCTCTTTCTCCATCACTCTCTCCCTCTCTCTCTCTCTCTGTCTGAATAAGAATTTGCACACACAGTAAAGTATTATATATTAAATAAAGTTTCTTGTTATTGAACTCTTAATTGAGTTATTTTGTTTTTGTGTATCGAATTTTGTTATAATCAAATAGTAGCAAGATTTTTCAAGTCAAGTTTCATATGTCTAACTCGATTATTTTCAAGCCTTTATTTACTTATTTAGTTTATAGTTTTTCATAGAAATAAAATAAATAATGTTCAGTCTCAATTTAAGTTCACCAATAAACTTTATTTACAAATACTTGTAAAGTGAACTTGAAAAAGGCTTTTGGTAGTTCAACTGACATTGAATGGGTTAAGCTTAGCAGGGTTTAGAATATGTAATCACTTCCACACTTTCTGACTCCCTGGTAAGTGCTGCTCATGCAACCATAATTAAAACACAACTATTAATACATATATGTACATATGTATATCCATATATGCAGATTAGCTCGCAGCGTTATGCGATTAAATAAATAATGATGGTATATTTAATAATGCTGTTATGAAAAAAGCAATAATTGTAATACAGAACGCGAAAAAAAGGAGAATTGTTGAAACATGCCATGCATTTTTATGTTATTTATTGTTATTATTTCATTTATCATTTGCAGTTGAGGACGACGACAACTACAAAGGGGACGTCCCCTTCGCAGCTGCAGTTATGCAATGGAAAATATGCTTTGCCAGGCAGCCTAGGGTCGAGCAAATTGTTGCGCGTAAATATTTAACAATCGCAATGTATTGCGTGCCCAGCAATTGAAATTGAAAGTGGAATGCGAATCTAGCCAGCGGACAAACGAACTATGCAAGTGCCGCCAAAGCGTAAACATTGACAAAAGCGAACAACAACAAAAGTAGAAACAAAAACGAAATACGAAAAAATATCTGAAGGAAAAAAGGAATAACTAAAAACACGCATAAAAACAAACACAAAAATGAATATTAAAATATTTCCGTTGACAGCGGATGCAAAGTTGGCGCAGCGACGGCGTCGCGTAATGAAACTGCAACGGAAACATAAAATGCCGGAAATATGCTCATGGCTAATTGTTGCCGCTGCCGCCGCCTCGGCCACTTGGCTGACCCTCTCCCGGTCATTGACCGCCGCACAGGATGACGATGATAGCGAAATGCATCAGCATCACATGGATCTGCTGCTCCATCAGCAACAGCACTCGGATTTCATTATCGGCGAGTCCGAGGAACGCGATCACATAGCACATCATTTGGGTGAGTTCAAATTGCCAATACAGAGAAAATATGTTCAAAAAATATTGAATATCAACTGAAATTCAAAGGGTTAGCCTTTTTGTGGTCACAAATAAATATATATTTTAAATACTCATTTTAAATTAATAAACATTTCCCCCACGAACCGCTCATTAAAAATGAAATGGTTGCCATCATTATTAATTCAAAAGTTAATTTACAATCAATGTTTAAGTCCACAAAATGAACCCTTTAAAATAATTATATATTTTATATGATATTGCCACAATTTGATTTGGTTTCTGTTGTTAAACTCCAGAAAGATTGTAAGGAAACATTTTAATATTTGAAGAAACACTGTAAACAAAAAAGTACTAACTCTTATTTTTGTTTTTAAATTAAGAGATCACAATTCACTTGAGTCGAACTGGCATCATTTTCTTTAAGAATATTTGTTTATCTCGTAGCTAACCTACAAATGCAGCAAGCTGAGTGCAAATTCGGGATTCACTCATCCAATACCTTTGATATATAAAGCATTCTCAAGGCACGAGTAACTTTCATTCAGAGATGAATTCCATCCACGTCATTTTGCTCAGTTTTTGCCACACAGCATAGTTGACACATTTCAAGCACAGAGAGGCAGCTTAAGGACGGCTTTTGGGAGTTATCACGCTCTATTTGCGTTTGCTTTTGCTTAGCGCAAGGTCAACTTGGCGCGGCTGCCAAGTGCAAACAAACTTTTAAGTGTCGCCGCCCTCCCCCTCGCTCTCCTCCAGCCGTCGGACGTCCATCTGTGTGTCACTTGAGCGGAATTTTGTGACTGGCAGCCGGCAGAGTTGTTGGAGCAATCCCAAAAAACAGTTTGGCTCATTGCACACTGAGGGCAGTTTGAGGAACGTGCTTGGTTGGGGTTTAGTGGCTATTTAAGTTGGCCCAAAACTTAAGCCGTTCTCAGAATAATTAAAGCGCCCACATGTCGTATGCGTATTTGTAGTCCTATTCGCATTGTGGCTGTTGTGGTCTGACATCCACTCGCCTGTCGTCTGTCGTCTGTCGCCTGTGTGCCCAAAATGTACACACACACACAGACGCACATGCATACGCACACTTGTGGCACCCACACGCCAGACCAGGGAAGCCCGAACCCGTGTTTGTGGCCACTTAAGTTTTCTTTGTCCATGACTTGTGGGCCTTCGCTCCTGCGCCTGCCGCTGCTCCTGCAACTGCTGCTCAACAAGTGGACAACAGTTGACATTGTTGAACAATGTTGAACCGCTCAAAATCCATGTTCATATATATATTTATATGTACAAGTGTGTGTTTCTGTGTGTGTGTGCGTGTGTCTGTGTTTGTTTTGTGTGTTGCTAAACATGAGAGCATCTACTAAGACCAGTGACTTGTGGGACCAAAAAAGTGATTGACACTCTGATTGATGGCACTTTGGCTCGCTGGGCAGTTTTGGGTTTATGACTTGACTTGTTGACCAAGTTTTTCATTGTGATTGCGCTTAAGGCTAAATCTACCAAACTATTTGTCATCATTTTTCTGTTGTCCTGCGAAGAAATTGATAGTAAACTGAATTTAACAGATGTTTGGGATTTTTTTAATATTATCATTCCGAATTATCTTTTAGTGCTCGTTTTATGCAACATTTTTATACACTTGCAATATGACTCAACTTAATCAGAATTTTATGTGTGCAGTCAATCGAAATCGATATTTATGATTTAGTCATCGATTTCTTATTCTAAGTAATAAATATTTATTTAAGGTAAAATTTCACATTTTCCATATTTATATTTCTCATACTCCATACATAAAGTCAACTATCAATTATCTCTTACTAAAATATTGCTGCATAAAATCAAAATTAGTGCTCAAAATATATATATACATATATATTATGCTTTGTGTTTATTAATGTATAAACTTAAAAACTTAACCGCTCAACTGTCAGAAACTTATCGCTTAAGTCATGCCTGTGTGTGAGTCTGCCAATGTTTGACTTTTAATAACATTATAATCACGTAGTCAAAACTTTATCGCTTTATCAATTTTTCCTCACAATGTTTTACGGAACGTGCTCTGGCTGCCATTGTCAAATTTAATTTCATGATTTAATTTTACACTGTTTCTCATTTTCGTAATATTGGTTAGCCTGTTAGCAACGCCTCTTTTTTTTATCTTTTGTTGTTGTTGCCAGCAATTCCCAATGCAGCTCAGCAGTCAGCAATCCTTTGCTGCAATTGTTTGACAATTTTTCAACAATTTCCCAGCTGACTTCAAAATTGTTGGCGACCCGCCACCCTTTTCCCACCCCATTACGAGAATCTGACACATTGTTTTTGCTTGTGCGCGCGTGTGTGTGTGTGTGTGTGCATTTTTCACACGCTTTTGCGTTGCTGCTGAAAGTATGCAACACTTTTTTGCGCTTTACATTGTTTAGCGCTTCGCTCGGCCGAAGGGGCGGATGAGCAATGAGTAGAATAAAAGCAGCAACAGCAGCAGCTGCAGTAGGGAGGACGACAATCACGGCTGGCGTTGGCCTTTTGAGGCGTTTTTTTTTTTTGCTGTTTTGTGGAGTGTGTGCTGCTGTTGTATTTCGCTTTTTGTTTTGTTTGTTGCTGTAATTTGTATCTTATTTTGTGTGCTCCCCCAGTTCTCATGTTGTGTTTTGTTTTGATTTTTTTTTTCTTTTGGCTGCGCTTTACGGCTCTTGCCTCTTGGCGAATGTTTGGTTTTAACATAATTTCAGGTTAGCATCGTTTGTTCGTATCGCTTTTGAAGTCGCCTTTGTAGTTGTGTTACACACAAAATTTAATTTACCAGCACTCCCAAAGCAGATCACAGCTCGCCACTTCTAGCTAGCCACTTTGCATTTGACCTGTTGCCAAGGCCGCAGGCTGGACTCTTTTAATTTTGTATTTAAGACGAGTGTTCGCATTTCCAAGCATTGCAAGTGTGTCAGCTGAATTGAATGCAAAAGATTTGGGCCAAGGCAGTTGCTGGTTTGTGATAAAGTTGTAGGAATTTTGAGTGTTATTACAATCTGCTAACATTTGACCCAAGACACCGCATTGGGAATGTGAACTGCACACAGCTGACTATATTAAACTCTCCTAATTTGGAAGTTGCTCTGCTCACTAGCCAGCCAGGCTGAATGCATAAAAGTTGACTAGCCAATAACGGGCAACTTTAGTTTGTTACTCGCAGACTTGCAATAAAGCAGTCGAGTCTCAGAGAGAGGAAGCACACGCATCAGTAGTTTTCTAGTCTTACTCTGTGCATTTTCTCAGCAAACTCAGCTCACGTTCGCATTTGAAAGTTTCTTAATCATCTGTAGAATTTACTGAGAAACTTGGACGAAATGCAAGGCCAATAATAGTATATGCATATAAAGTACTTAAAGCTGTCTAATTGAAAATATCATTTGGGAAGCAGATTGTGTGCAAAAGTATAAATAGTTTGTTGTAAATTCAAATCAAATATTAATACAACATTAAGTGCCAACAATTTATTAAATAAGTTAGAGCTTAACTCAAACCTAATTCATTACAAGCCTTTGAATAGTTTTGACAATTCACACAGGACCTCGAATTGCATTTTAATCCTTTAGAACACATTATAAATCTATTGGCACGCTGCTCCCATTTCAATTATTTTAGTTTTAGCTGGGTGGGCAAAGTTTTGATTGTCTAGCTTTAAGCCCTGGGAATGCTTTTAAATTTCGAATTGTCGCAGTGCGAGCTTAAGTGCACTTTGGGCTAAAAATCTTGCAGCTCCTCCTGCTCGCCTTTCTGTGCCTGGAGAGTAGAATAGCAACAGTGCCTGTGTGTGCCGTGTACGTGAGCAGAAAACTTAATTTACGCTTTGCAGATAATATATATATGTATATATAAAGCAAAATGTAATTAAAAATGCTGCAGAGAGAAATGAGATATCTCAAAATGTTCAAAAATATTATGGATATTTTTATATAAATTCTTTTATCTAAGAATAGAGACTGTCTGTTCGAACATCATGAGTTTAAATTTAGATCGGATCAATTTACTTTTTTCAATGGGATTTCTTTTGCAAATTATGCGAAATTCTCTTTTTTTCTCAAGATTCTCGTTCCCATAAAAAAAAGCACTTGAAAAGAAAACAAACAATAACTCAGACCCACTTTTTGCAACATGTCGAATGCCTGCGTAATTGTAATCATTAGGCAAACAAAAAAAGGCATTTACAAATTGTAGACAAATTTGCGCAACTTGGAGGCAGTTGCCGACACCTCCACTCGCTTAGGCTGAGTCGTTTCCTGGGCATTAAGCTGCTGCTCAGACGATTCAACTACTTAGACGGCTGCCAGGCACTGTCTGCGATGCTGGCTAATAAATCATTGAGACTTGACACGAAAATTGGCTTAAATGCGTTGGCATTACGGCCAAAATCAACAGACGACGACCAGGCGGCTCCTAGCTGAACCGATAAGAGAAGATGCCGCCTGTCGCAGCAGGTGCGTTAATTCTCAAAGGAGGCGCCACAAGATGCGCAAATTAATATGCCCGTGTACTTTTAGCAACAGAAAACTCACAGTTGCCCATAAATACCAGATACGGTAGGCCCATGATTTTTCTAAGGCATCTTTATTGTTTTTGTTGCATAATTTTTGCTCAAACTCGTACATTTTCATTTGCTTTGCTTCCGTATTTTTCACGATACATATTAAAGTTGTGTGGCATTTTGGGTGCCTTTAACTGTGAGCAGACATCCACAGTGGACTGTGAAAAAGAATTTAAGGCATATTTCTTGGCCCGTTGACGCAGGCAAAATAGCATAATAAATAAATCTACTTTGAATTAGCGCCATTTACTTTACATTTATTTTTGCCACCATACAATTTATTGCGTTCAACGCTTCAACGATTTTGTTATTGTACCGATTTTCGCCTTGGGTGTTCCCACCATTTTTGGGCACGTGCTTTTTGGCTAATGAAGTTTTGAGGTCTGGCCTACAGAGCCTCTCAGGCGAAGTGGCCTGTCCCCAAAAGGTGGGTGCAATCTAGCGGTAAACAGAAATAGCTCAATTCGAAGTATGTTCAGAAGCTTTTGTGGGTTTAATGATAAGGAAATGAATGATGGGTATTGGCCGGAGACTTCCTTGTAAGAATTACGTTTATTTACTTTATATATACGGTATACCGAATGTAGGGACATTTTCACATTTTTTGCTTAAAAATTCATTAAATTGATGTATTTTGTACATAATTGTTTATTGCCTGCTGACCTATTTACATAAATTTGATATATTTTTGGCTAGCCCAAATATATATCGAGTTCTGTCGGGGTTCGTGTATAGGGATTGCCCATCTAGTTAACTGTGAAGCTTGAAATTTTCCAAATATTTTAAGTTGATTAATATTAATTGAATGAGCTGAAATGAGAATTAGTAATTCAAATCTTATTGCTTGATTTTTTTTAACTTTGTTGGTCAACCACTTTTTAAATAGTTTTCTTTTTTTTTTTTTTTTAATTTAGCAATTTAATTTAATATTGATCAACCTACTGAAAGGTTATAAAATATTGTTTTGAAAATTGAATACATAATAACGGGGAATTTAAATTAATAACATAAACAAATAATTGGTTTAACATATATCAATATTACGTAACATCAAATGTAAGATTAAATATAACATTTAATGCACATTAATTAAAATATTAAGTTGAAAACGAAATTTGAGGTCGGAAGACAAGTAAAAATTATAGCCCGAAAATCGATATATCGGTGTATGGGCATAGATCGAAACTTCAAAATGCCATAACTTCGTCGAAACTCAACTGATTTTAAAAAGCAAGGGCTTTTTGATCATAGTTTTGCCCCTAAATCAATCGTACATTTAAAGTAAAAAATGAAATTTGAGGTCGGAAGACAAGTAAAAATTATAGCCCGAAAATCGATATATCGGTGTATGGGCATAGGTCGAAACTTCAAAATGCCATAACTTCGTCAAAACTCAACTGATTTTAAAAAGCAAGGACTTTTAGATCATAGTTTTGCCCCTAAATCAATCGTACATTTAAAGTTAAAAACGAAATTTGAGGTCGGAAGACAAGTAAAAATTATAGCCCGAAAATCGATATATCGGTGTATGGGCATAGATCGAAACTTCAAAAGGCTATAACTTCGTCGAAACTCAACTGATTTTAAAAAGCGAAGGCTTTTTGATCATAGATTTGCCTCTAAATCAATCGTACATTTAAAGTTAAAAACGAAATTTGAGGTCGGAAGACAAGTAAAAATTATAGCCCGAAAATCGATATATCGGTGTATGGGCATAGATCGAAACTTCAAAAGGCCATAACTTCGTCAAAACTCAACTGATTTTAAAAAGCAAGGGCTTTTTGATCATAGTTTTGCCCCTAAATCAATCGTACATTTAAAGTTAAAAATGAAATTTGAGGTCAGAAGACAAGTATAAATTATAGCCTGAAAATCGATATATCGGTGAATGGGCATAGGTCGAAACTTCAAAAGGCCATAACTTCGTCAAAACTCAACTGATTTTAAAAAGCAAGGGCTTTTTGATCATAGTTTTGCCCTTAAATCAGTCGTACATTTAAAGTTAAAAACGAAATTTGAGGTCGGAAGACAAGTAAAAATTATAGCCTGAAAATCGATATATCGGTGTATGGGCATAGATCGAAACTTCAAAAGGCCATAACTTCGTCAAAACTCAACGTATCTTCAAAAGCGAAGGCTTTTTGATCATAGATTTGCCTCTAAATCAATCGTACATTTAAAGTTAAAAACGAAATTTGAGGTCGGAAGACAAGTAAAAATTATAGCCCGAAAATCGATATATCGGTGTATGGGCATAGATCGAAACTTCAAAAGGCCATAACTTCGTCAAAACTCAACTGATTTTAAAAAGCAAGGGCTTTTTGATCATAGTTTTGCCCCTAAATCAATCGTACATTTAAAGTTGAAAACGAAATTTGAGGTCGGAAGACAAGTAAAAATTATAGCCCGAAAATCGATATATCGGTGTATGGGCATAGATCGAAACTTCAAAAGGCCATAACTTCGTCAAAACTCAACTGATTTTAAAAAGCAAGGGCTTTTTGATCATAGTTTTGCCCTTAAATCAGTCGTACATTTAAAGTTAAAAACGAAATTTGAGGTCGGAAGACAAGTAAAAATTATAGCCCGAAAATCGATATATCGGTGTATGGGCATAGATCGAAACTTCAAAAGGCCATAACTTCGTCAAAACTCAACTGATTTTAAAAAGCAAGGGCTTTTTGATCATAGTTTTGCCCTTAAATCAGTCGTACATTTAAAGTTAAAAACGAAATTTGAGGTCGGAAGACAAGTAAAAATTATAGCCCGAAAATCGATATATCGGTGTATGGGCATAGATCGAAACTTCAAAAGGCCATAACTTCGTCAAAACTCAACGTATCTTCAAAAGCGAAGGCTTTTTGATCATAGATTTGCCTCTAAATCAATCGTACATTTAAAGTTAAAAACGAAATTTGAGGTCGGAAGACAAGTAAAAATTATAGCCCGAAAATCGATATATCGGTGTATGGGCATAGATCGAAACTTCAAAAGGCCATAACTTCGTCAAAACTCAACTGATTTTAAAAAGCAAGGGCTTTTTGATCATAGTTTTGCCCTTAAATCAGTCGTACATTTAAAGTTAAAAACGAAATTTGAGGTCGGAAGACAAGTAAAAATTATAGCCCGAAAATCGATATATCGGTGTATGGGCATAGATCGAAACTTCAAAAGGCCATAACTTCGTCAAAACTCAACTGATTTTAAAAAGCAAGGGCTTTTTGATCATAGTTTTGCCCCTAAATCAATCGTACATTTAAAGTTGAAAACGAAATTTGAGGTCGGAAGACAAGTAAAAATTATAGCCCGAAAATCGATGTATCGGTGAATGGGCATAGGTCGAAACTTCGAAATGTCATAACTTCGTCAAAACTCAACTGATTTTAAAAAGCAAGGGCTTTTTGATCATAGTTTTGCCCCTAAATCAATCGTACATTTAAAGTTGAAAACGAAATTTGAGGTCGGAAGACAAGTAAAAATTATAGCCCGAAAATCGATATATCGGTGAATGGGCATAGGTCGAAACTTCGAAATGTCATAACTTCGTCAAAACTCAACTGATTTTAAAAAGCAAGGGCTTTTTGATCATAGTTTTGCCCCTAAATCAATCGTACATTTAAAGTTAAAATCGAAATTTGAGGTCGGAAGACAAGTAAAAATTATGGCCCGAAAATCGATATATCGGTGTATGGGCATAGGTTGAAACTTCAAAATGCCATAACTTCGTCAAAACTCAACTTATTTTAAAAAGCAAGGGCTTTTTGATCATAGTTTTGCCCCTAAATCAATCGTACATTTAAAGTTAAAATCGAAATTTGAGGTCGGAAGACAAGTAAAAATTATGGCCCGAAAATCGATATATCGGTGTATGGGCATAGGTTGAAACTTCAAAATGCCATAACTTCGTCAAAACTCAACTGATTTTAAAAAGCAAGGGCTTTTTGATCATAGTTTTGCCCCCAAATCAATAGTACATTTAAAGTTAAAAACGAAATTTGAGGTCGGAAGACAAGTAAAAATTATAGCCCGAAAATCGATATATCGGTGTATGGGCATAGATCGAAACTTCAAAAGGCCATAACTTCGTCAAAACTCAACTGATTTTAAAAAGCAAGGGCTTTTTGATCATAGTTTTGCCCCTAAATCAATCGTACATTTAAAGTTAAAATCGAAATTTGAGGTCGGAAGACAAGTAAAAATTATGGCCCGAAAATCGATATATCGGTGTATGGGCATAGGTTGCAACTTCAAAATGCCATAACTTCGTCAAAACTCAACTTATTTTAAAAAGCAAGGGCTTTTTGATCATAGTTTTGCCCCTAAATCAATCGTACATTTAAAGTTAAAATCGAAATTTGAGGTCGGAAGACAAGTAAAAATTATGGCCCGAAAATCGATATATCGGTGTATGGGCATAGGTTGAAACTTCAAAATGCCATAACTTCGTCAAAACTCAACTGATTTTAAAAAGCAAGGGCTTTTTGATCATAGTTTTGCCCCCAAATCAATAGTACATTTAAAGTTAAAAACGAAATTTGAGGTCGGAAGACAAGTAAAAATTATAGCCCGAAAATCGATATATCGGTGTATGGGCATAGATCGAAACTTCAAAAGGCCATAACTTCGTCAAAACTCAACTTATCTTCAAAAGCGAAGGCTTTTTGATCATAGTCTTGCCCCTAAATCAATCGTACATTTAATATGCAAGGTATAATTCCTACAGATTTTTTTTCCAACTTAAAAATCTTAAGCTTAAATAGTTTTCAAAAGGAAAAAAATAACTAATTATTTATCAAACTATAACCGATTCCCATGAATAAGTGAAGTATTTAATTGGTGCTGGGCAATATACAAATATTCATCTTCATAACATCATTGTCAAACAGTTGAAACCATTTGTCGAAAATATCTTTTACAACATATTTCTGTGTGGAATTTGTAGGCAAATATCCATCAGTATTTCAAAGACACGAGAATTGCTGCTCAAAGTTGACTTTGTCACATTTACAATCCATTTTCCATTCGCCTACTACCTCTACTCTCCTTCTCTGTCTTGCTCTATCTCTCTCTCTCTGTCTCTTTCACTCTAGGGGCCCACATTTCTCGTCTATTCAAGCGATTGCTATTGATTTTTAGTGCTATTTATTGGCCACCTTGGCATATATTCTGACTAGTTTTCTGCACGATGACAGCAAACAAAAAATTAAGTTATTTATAAGCATAAAGGCCTTGGACTATAGCCAGTGCGTGCACACATACAAGTCAACAGATCAATTGAATTGGAATTTGGCATTTCCCAATTGGCAAATGGCAACATATGACATAAATAATACGAATTGCTCAGCAAACGACAGCCAACCAAAACACAAATTTACTATTAATTTTTATGTTCAACAATTTGGTTCTGTTTTCATATTAATAAGCGCCAAACACATGCTAACTACCAGTTGGTTGAGGGTGAGGGTTGGGGGTGGGCTTACTGCACAATACAATGGGGGGAAAGGGAATTTGCAGTGAGCTGAAAATGAGTTTGTGAAAATGTCGCAGCTGTGCTGCAAGGCAAATACATTTTGTGGTTGTCGCACCAACGCACGAAAGTATACAATAAATTCGATTTCACAAGGAGTCGTCAGCCGAGGAGCTGAAGGGTGTGTGAGGCTGGCGGGTATGGCGGGAATAGCGAAATATTGAAATGCAACAAAAGCAAAATCAGTTTCTGGAGCAGAAGTTAGGCAACAACTATGGACTCGACTTGGCAGCTCAGCCTGCCTGTGATATTTTGCGTTGCATAGTTGCAAGTCAGTGGCAAGCTCAAGTTCGCTGTCAGATTGCTGCCCCGCCTTGTGGCTCATGTGCAGCCATAGAAAACGCATTCGCAACGGCCACAAAATGTTACGTGCCACCTCGGCCACACAGCTCTCCCGTAAGCTCTGCATAGCTCTAAAAAAATATTAAAAAGAGAGTTGTGAAAGTTTCTCTCAAAAACTTTTTTGCGCTTTCTTTCACATTCTTCACGAAGCTTGCCATGACGTAATTTACCAGCAAGTTCAACGTGGCCATGAAAATATGGCAAGCACATCAGCGACCCCTGAAAGGCAAGTTGCGCTGACTTGATGCTAACTGATTGGCAATTGAGATGCTGAATGATTGACTTTTAGCCATAGAAAAGACCTGACTGGCAAGTGATTGAGCAACACAATAATTCAATATAGTTGTATTTTTTAGAGTACTACAAAATCGGAAAACATTTTGCAAACTAGTTGCACCTGGATACAAATACATAAATATAAATAACAAATAATAAATAAATACCCATTATAAAAACTACGAGCCACGCTGTGCACATAACAATACATTTTAATTAAGAAATATGTTAAAATAAAATAATAAAATTAAAAGAAATAAAAAATCTAAAACATATTAATTAAATATTCATGCACCCGGTCAAATATACATATATACATATATATATAATATAATTGAATCAATTGTTTCCATGCCATTGAATTGATTAAATGATTCGATTGGCAAACCCCGTTGATTTTGCGCCACATGCGTAAAAACAAAAGTAAGCCACAATTATTTATTTAAGAAACTTCAATCAACTAATTACTCTTTTAGTCAGCGAGCGGACAATTTAAAGCCAGCCACTGACACCTCATTTCAAACTCATTGCACAGCTCAATTAAATGCTAATTGCGTTAATTATCAGCTTTATACGAAATTCACATTCAACTGAATTCAAATTCACAATTCGTTTGAGACTCAATCTGTTGGCCAGATTCTAATTACAGAACGCAGTTGCGTAAGTCCATTGGACATTTACTAAATATTTTATGATGCGTGCACCGCATTGCATTACATGTCTGGGGAATATTTATAACCCCCTTGTCCGCCCTTGATGGTTCGTATATTGATTTCGTTGGTGGCAACTTCATGCGCAGCTGCTGCACAAAAGTCACATGGCGTAATTTGTGCAACTTCATTTTTCGGTGCCGAAATTTACAAGCTGCTCGTAAAGAAGGCGTCGAACAATTGCGCCAAATATTGAAAAACTACATGAAGCGAACACTCATAGCTCTCCAACCCCCTCCAACCCAGCCCTTCTCGCATCCCACAACAACACAAAGGCAGTTCACTGGCTTAAACAATGCGACCAACAAATGCGGTCGCTATGTGTGTAACTGAGTGTGTGTGTCTGAGTGTGCGTGTGCGGTTTTTATTTTTTTTATTTTTTGGCGGTTGCTGTGCAACCTGTCTATCTGTTTATTCAGATGTAAAGCAGCTCAATGCTCAAACCACAAATTGAATTTCCACCAAAGGCAACCAAACTAAAATGAACTATGAAATATCTTTAAATGTTACTCTCTAACACGTTTTGTCTCTTTCTCCTTTCCGCCATCCATCTCGCTCGCTGTCTCAACTCCTTTCGTCTCCCAAAGCGGAAATGCAAAACCACGAAGAACTGCTGGAAGACATACGCGAGGACACGGCCGTCAATGTAATACCAGAGAAAGGTAAGACGACTTTCCTTCTTACTCCCAATTCGACCATTTCAATTCACACACACACACACTGCACACTACACATACAAATGTGAGCACCTTTACAAGTACATCCTGCCATGAGAGTACATTTGTTGTTGGCAAAGCGAACTTAAAATGTACATAATAAAAATATATATTATATTACTTTAATAATAAATAAATGAAATGAAATCTAACAAGAGGTTTTCGCTTCCTTCGTGTGCGTACAATTTTCCAGTGTCTTTATGGAATCAAATTAAATAAATTGTCCACTTTTGATTTTTTGACACTATTTGATAAATAATTTAATAAATAGAAATTGTATTTTAAGCTTCTCAAAGTCATATATATATATATATATATATATATATATATATATATATATATGTATCTATTATCATTGGACTTAGCTTGAAACTCTGGCATAATAATGCAGAGTTTTAACGCTTGCAATTTTAGCAAGTTAAAGTGAATATTCACAGAAGACATTATTCACCTCTCGAATCAAGATTTGGCATTTGTGCATTTTAATATAAATTTGCAAAATATTTTTAAAAAAATAAACTATTCCAAAAATATATTTTTGTTTAATACTTTTCGATTTAATAACGAATAAAAAGTTTAATAAGTCAGTTTTCTTTGCAGTTTTTTTAGGGCATATTCGCTTCGTTGTGCTCAAGCTTTAATTTCGCTGCATGTTTGTCGTATCGTGTTACTTATCCCAAGAGTCACGTGCTTTTTTCTTGCCCCCTGCTCGCTTGCTGCCACACCGCTCGGCGCCATTAAGTCAGTCGTTGAGTTGGTGTCTGTCTTTAGTTGCTTCAGTCGCGCTTGCTGTTGTCACAGCGTTTTTCTCGCTTTTAAATTTTATTTATTGCAAATTGTATCTGAAACGTGCTGAGGTTCCATTTCAGCGCCACCCACGCCATGCCACCAAAAACTGTGGGACAAGAGCTGCTTTTGGCTCTAATATGTTTGTATGTGCTTTTATGTCATGTGTGTGTGTGTATGTGTGGTTGTGTGTGCGTGTGTGTGTATGTGTGTGCAGCTTAATAGAGTTGTTTAGCATTTAAATAGCACCATTTGCCGTTGTTGTAGTTGTTGTTGTCGTGCTTATTAAGTTAAAATGCCGAGTCGAGTTGAGTTTACTTAATAAAGTGAGCTTAAAGTTGAATTTAGCAAAGAGGAACCAAAATGCGCCTAGTAGGCTTATGAATGTCTTGAGAATGCGTGCTAAAACCACTCAGCGATAAGCCAAAGTGGTTGCATAATTGTATTTTATAATACAAATAACAACTGATATGAAATGAGTGGCAAAATTAATGCACGTGTGCACTGCATAAATAATAAGAAAATGAAGCTAATGCAATATCATTTATAAGGTTGATTTAAAAATCGTTACTCCAAAGAATGCATAAAAATGTATTAATCAACACTGGTTAAGTAAATGGATTGAAGTCAGGGTGGCAATATCAGCAACATTGCTCACTAAAACCAGAGCCCATTCTCATAACTGCTCACATCATAAATTGCTGAGCAGTGCATATTTGACAGATAAGATTACAATTACAAAAATCCATAAGCCGACACCTCAGATGGCTTACACAAATGGCGCGTTTACTTGCCAAAACTCAGCAGGTAAGCCACTTCAAGCAGCGCAAACAAGCAAATCTGCATGTTTTGTTCTTTCATAGAGAGAACGCGGAGAACCACAACAAATATCCAGACCCTGGGGGGAACTCTAAAACGATTTGCTGTATTCGCATATATCATAAGCATTATGTTAAGTACAGAGGCACAAGGGATGTGCAGAAGGATGTGCAATAAATCCACTCAAGGCACAAGACATATGCACATTAAATCCTAATTTCATGTGCCCATAAATCCACTAAACAATCACACCCGAGTCTACCCCGAATGATGTGCCACAACAAAATATGTAACGAATTTGCGAATTTGCACATATTTACACACGAACGCGCCGAAAAGTATGCCATAAAAATACACGCAACGCTGCAAAGGGGTCGTGGCGCCAAGAGGCGTGGCAGCGGGGCAGGCACATATCAATATAAACGGAGCCAAATCAAATGAGTTGGCAAAAGCCAACAGCAAACCACAGCAGAATTGTGAGTGCGAAAGAGACAGACGAAGGTGGAAGCCGACGTTAAGCCAGTGCTGGCGTGAAGTGTGGGAGCCGTGCGACGGAAGGGGGACGGGTAGCAGGACAGTCTGTGGTAAATTTTTATTGACGCGTCAGGAGCTGGGTAATCGAGCTTATTAGCTGGCACAACAACTGCGAGCAGAGTGAAAATGGAAATTATCGCTGTCTATACTTGAGCAATTGGACTCCCTTTTGGCCGTTATTATTACCTAGCGGAGCGTACTTCCGGGCATACGAGGCGAAATGATAAGCAAAGACAAACCAACTCCTTAATACTCTCTACAATACATCTGATAAGGCAAAATAATAATAATATAAATATATTACTATTTAAAAATTACACAATTTATTAAAATTTCGAAGTCGAACTTAATATAAGAAATAGCTGTTTACTATTTATTGACTATTGTTTAAATCATGCTATTTGAACAGGACTATATAATATTTAACGAATGCAACTGTCAACAGACAAATGTCAAAAGTGAACAGAGAATTAAGGAATCTGAATGCCTTCTAACAGCAAACAAAATAATGATTATTGTGTACAGCATATACAAAAATATGATGATACTTTGAGTAATAGAGCTAATAAAAACTAAGTAAATGCCAATTGGTTAAGTAATGTGCATGCTTACTTTTTATTACATTCAATATAACCTCTGCACCGATTAGTGTATATTAGGCGGTGCAGAATGTGATGTTTAGCCGGAGATTAGGCGACAATCCGCTACGTGACAACACAGCACAGCACACACACATAAAAAAAAACCAAACAAACAAACAAACAAGCAAACAGCTAATGAACATATAAAGTTGTTGTCAGCTGTTGTTTCAAACTTTTGAGCTGTTTACCCCTTGCAAGTGAGATTTACGGCCACATCAATACACATCAAACAAAACATACTCAAGCCGTCACATCTCTCTCTCTCTCTCTCTTTCTATTTCAAATTGTGTGTCCCTCTCTTACACTGTCTGTCTGTGCTTATCACATTGTTTACGCATTTTGAGTACGAGATTGTTATGTGTTGATTTGCTTTAACTGACGCGTGCCCCGCATTCATATAAGAAAGCATCTCCAGCCGACGGCTTAGCATATACATATGTATATATATATATATCTATATATATATATATATTTTTTTTTTGTTTTCATAACATTGCAGGGAGTATGCGTAACACCAGCTTTGAGGTCTCCTTGGCATGTCAGCGACACAAGCACGCAAACACACACAACAATAAGCAGCGAGAAGTGTGTACGTTGGCGGGGCAACTTTTAAAGTTGCCACTCAAAACCACAAATCTGTTGCATACTTGTGGGCGCGCTTTTAAAGTCAAACCGCGCATCGTTGAGCTTTTGAGCGCCAAAGCATTGATTGACGGACGGACTGAATGACTGAATGGCAAGTCTTGTTGAGCACATCAAGCGATGGTTCTCAGAATGCGACAGCAGAGAGAGAGAGAGAGTGAGAATTGTTATGCATGGTACAGACAACCTACATTAAATTACCATACAAAAAAGGCACAGATTAAATACGGATAGTGAAAATGATCAATTACGAATTGGTATTATTATTGTTTAACCTATCAGAAATCGTTCTTGCCTGAAGTCCATTGCAGATTCTGTCTACCGATGATCGGGTAATGTTCATATCGAACCAAGTCAATGCAAATGTTGTTGTTAGAGTGGAAAATTTAGAGCCACAGGGAAATATTAAATCAAGCATGTGTGAACGCTTTGAAGAAATTTAAATTATCATTCGGTTTATATGTGATAAGTATCTTTTAAGTCGTTTAAGTTCTACTCGCTTCCTCTTGCCCACCCGCCTGTAAATAAATGGCCTGGAAATGATGATGCTGGATTTTTTGATGTGTTGAAGCACAGAAAAAATTTATACCGACAACTAAATTTCAAATTTCAGCTTTTGCAATATTTCTCAGAAGTAGAGAACAAAATAAGAAGTCGCTAAACAAGTAACAAACTAATTATAATAAAAAACAAGTGATTTTGTTTTGGATCTGAGCTTTAATATGTATAATAATAAAAGAAGTGCAATCTTTAGAATTTGATGTGTAAAAGTTATATATTTATTTCAATCATAATTATTTATAATAATTCGGGTTTTGCACTGTCGATATTTTGTGTTTTTACTGAAGTTGGTAGCCGCCTTATCTAAGAATTGAGGATCTTAGCTCAAGTGCTATGTTAAAAGTTAAGCTCCCCTATTCTAAGATAAGTTTGACTTAATGCGGTATTCTAATCAACTTAGTTAATAACTTAATAACAAATTAAATGTGATTATCAGTCGAATCGAATGAAGGTATATACCAGAGGTTTCAATGCTCAAATATAAGAAACGCTCCAATATGTACCTTGTTTTGGATTAGACTGTTTTTGTCTTTTTTTCACTGCTCACTTTTTTATTTGCTTTTTTTGTTTACAGATCTGCCAAAATTCGGCGAGCTCCTGCAGAATGTCACGGTGCCCGTCAGTCGAGAGGCTGTCCTCCAATGCGTCGTCGACAATCTACAAACGTACAAGGTGAGTTGTTCAATTGCAATTGATGATCCGCTTAAATATCAGTTGGCATGAATGTTATTTGTTTAGCAATAGGTAACAATTAGAAGCTGAGCAGCCATGGCCAGGTGTGGCAACTAATGGAAATCGCTGACGGGCTTGTCATTCCAAACAGTTTACACTTCATCAAATAAAACGTGGCATAGTTTCGGCAGATGCTCCTCCTCCTCGTGAATGCCTTGTGCGTGTTGACGTTTATGTGCGTGTCCTCTCGTTAAACGCATAATGCGTAGGCCATTTGGGTTGACCCTTTTTGTAAGGGTTTTTCGGATCCATGCTTTGTTCAGTCTCACTCTGATTTTCACTCAGTGCCCCTCGAGTTCGGGGCACGTTTGAAAGCCCCTTGGGCGCCACTTTAATTTCGTGACCCGGTGTGTAAAAGCTGCCGGAAAAAAAATACTGCTCAATGAATTGCCGAAATGAAAATAGCAAACAGCTCGCCACAAATTTGTGTTAGTCAGCTTTTAGGCCCGTTGCCGTGTTTCTGGCACAGTAAATGGTAAGGTAAATGGACCTGGTGAAAGCGCACGCAACAAATTGATAATCTTCGTGCTGGGTCGGTCCTAGATGATGATATCGTTGGGGTTTCTTCCCAATGGTAAATGGTAAATGTGATGCTTATTATGCTGGTAATTCTGAATAATGTTGTTGGGCATTGTCCGTTGCATTTGAGCATACAAATTGAAAGGTAGTGAATTGATGTCTTTTATAACAGAAGACAACAAAATCGCTACCTTATAATCTGAGAGCTCTTGAGTGTGTTATGAAAATAGCTTGCTTTTAGTTAGTAGACCGAAAATTCAAAGAAATAATAAACTCATTTCAGTAATAGAATAAAGTAAAACTAATTCAATTGAGACAGATTTTTCGGCAAACAACATTTTATTGGCAAGTCTTATATATTTATGTGAAGTCTTACGCTAAATTCTAAGAACGCCAAATTGTATAGTATTCAATTATAAACTATGCAATAAGGAATACTTAGAATTTAGCATAACCAAAGCCAATCCAAACATTAAAGCACTAAAGACTTTTATTAAAAATGCAGTAAGAAACTGACACTCTTTGAGGTATTTTTGCCACTGCTTGCAACGCTTTTCACAGTTTTACACATTAGCCAAAACGTTGGCCGCCTTTTGGTGACATTTTCTGTCTTTGGTATAATAAATGAGGCTAGGCCACGCTAGTTCAGCATTAACAATGCAGCTAAATCGACGAGCGTTTTAGTTTTACAATTTTCCCATTTACTCCGCAGCCTTTTCAAAGTGTATTTTTGTTCTTTTTACCATAATATCTTGTGCAGATTGCGTGGCTACGTGTCGATACACAAACGATTTTAACGATACAAAATCACGTCATAACTAAAAATCATCGCATGAGTATTACTCATGCCGAGAAACGTGCCTGGATACTGCGTATACGTGATGTCAAGGAGTCCGACAAGGGCTGGTACGGTATAGAACTATCAAAAATATGTAAAATTTATTATGTTCCACATTACCACAAAATCGAAGGTTGATAACCAGCAATAATAATTTTAGTAGGCTTAACATTTTGTATATTTTTTTATGTATAGTTTCAAAAAAAAAATATTTGAAAAATATTTACAAAGCCTCAAATATATTATGTAAAAAGGATTTAAGTTTTAACAACTAAAAATAAAATTTTTTTTTACCATTATGGCTATAATTTAAGTTCTGAAAAAATATCAGTTTTCATTTTACTAAATTATTTTTGAATAAATTTTATGTTCGACTTGGGAACTCATTCGTATAAGTCGGCTTGTTTATAGAGCAATTCCCTTTACGATTATGTTTAATTCGTATTTATGTCTGGCAGTTCAAATTTGTTCATAAACGGCTTTCACGCCTGCCTCTTGGGGCATTTATGAGTTGGTGTTTCCTTCTTGTTTTTATTTTACAACACAAGACCAGCATGAGAAAGAAACTAACCTGAAAATATTTACAACTGACAGGTATATGTGCCAAATAAACACGGATCCGATGAAAAGTCAAGTGGGCTATTTGGATGTTGTCGGTGAGTAAAAAATTGCACCTTAGTTGTTACATACAAACTGCAACCTATCTGCCACTCAAGTTGCTTAAATAAGGGTATGTATGTATGAGTAAGTTAAATTAAGTTGGAAATTTGTTTTTTTTTTTTGCAAATAACAAATGCAATTGCAGTACAATTTCTACAAAATTGCCCTTTATAGGGGAGTGTGAGGATAATTTGTGATGACTGTGGTTGGTGAGTCGATGAAGAGTGAGTCGATGAAGAAAAGCCCTCGAGTTGTGCCTCATTTTGCAGCAGATAGTTTTTTCAAATTGCGCTAATTGCTTAGCCAAGTGGCGAGTGAAAAGTGGAAAGTGGAAAGTGGGCCAGTTAGATGTTTCAATAGGGTCGGAAAAGTTTTGTACAACTTCGAAACAACTCACGATTGAGTCTAATTGCAGCGGCTGACGACTCCGTTTAGTTGTTGTCGATGTTTGCAGGAGCGGGTTTTTTTTCAAGCTCTTTAAACTATTGGCTAATTGAGTTAGTGAGCTCTTTAAGCTGGGCACTGAGGCGTATTTAAAGTGGGGATGGCGTAGACTTACTTTTCACTTAGCCAGCACATTAGTTACTCCCTTTCCATCGCAATCTCTGTTTTTATACCTAGTACGAGACAATGAACAGCTAGGAAGCTCCTGCCGTGGCAAAGTGAAAGGTAATGAAACAATTTACATGAAACGTGCGTCTCGCCGGCTCCGCCCCTCCGCTGTTTACCCAGTCAAATAGTCCTATGTCCATTTCCATGTTCATGTCCGTGCTTATGTCCGTGTCCGTGTGCTCACGTTAATTATTCAGCTGGCGTACAAAAAACCTCATAGGGACAAGCCCAGTGTCGGATCCCAGACAGATTTTAAATGAATATGCCGCCCCCAAGGCTTGGTTTGGGTTTGTGTTTCGGTTTCGGTTTAGGTTTGGGTTTGGGTTTGGTTCCGGCTTCAAGTTGGGGGCCAAAACCGCGGCATTTTACTACGGTCGTAAGTAACCACTTTGGTTGATTGTGTTTTCATTGATGTCGAAATTCATTACAGCCGCCTACACTGTGCGAAATTTACTAGCTCGCACAGAAACAAACAACACCAAACTCTCAACAATATAGCTGCCGGATTTGGAGCAGTGAAATGAACTGCGTCCATAAGCAATATGGAAAGCCGCTTTAAATCAGTCCGGCTTTTGCTGCCACTGACAAAGAGCGCTTTTCTTTTTGTTGCATACTCTTTAGCGGCACACACTCAACTATGCAAAGAGCTGAAATGTTGTCATCATCAGGAAATCATTTCCATTTCAGTTTATATATTGTTCCAAAATCAAAGAAAAATATAAATTAAGCTAATAATTTGGCCATAAAAATAGGATTGTAAAATATTTAAAAAAAAAAAAAACAGCATATATTGTAAGCAGATAAAGTTTAGCTTGCTCTAAAGTTTTCATAGTTTTCTGCCATCGATAAAACGTCCAACGAATAATATTTTTCCCTACAATAAAAAAACAGCATGCAAGTCAAATAAAATGCATAACTAAAAGAATCACACAATAAATATGAGAGCAGAGAACTACAGATGACTGGAGCCAAACGGCTATGTTCGGAAATAGCCTTTAGCAGCATCAACAAAACATCAATGAATGAAAACATATTGTTTCAAATAAATAATTCAATGCACCAAATAAAAAAACAATCAACAAACAAACAAAAAGAAAATTTTAACCGCATAAGCGCGAAAAAGCAAATAAATACAAATTTGATCGAAAATGTGTTTTTAGATTTTTATGGATGAGAAATTTGCTGTCAATTTTCGGTCAGCTCTGAGGCATGACAGTGGAGTGCTTGATTGAGGTTCCCCCTAAAAAGAGGGGCAGTCGTGTAGAGCCAGTGGGCCAGGTCAATGGGCAGGCGTTCAAGGGAATAAGCTGTTAAAGTGTCAAAATGTCATTCGGTGGCGTTGAAAGTGGATTTGTTGACCCTCTAAATAGTGGCAAATGTTTGAAATCACATTTTAATGCAAGAAATTCGCAACTAGACATGTCGTACGTCAACGATGTTGAAGACTAGCCTAAGATATGTAAAATATTTAAAGGACTCAGACATATATAACTGACATATTTAAATTTATTTTGACACTTTGCTTATGAGTTTTGAGAAATTATTCTTACAATAATCCTATTTAAATATCAGTAATTAATAGTTTATGGTGTTAAAAGAATTTTTCGATGTTTAAGCAAAGTATAAGAGATATACATATACATATATACATATATATATATATAAATATGTATAAAAAAAACACATTACTA
This sequence comes from Drosophila nr. perissopoda 5 BK-2023a, assembly GCA_035044105.1. Classification (NCBI taxonomy): domain Eukaryota; kingdom Metazoa; phylum Arthropoda; class Insecta; order Diptera; family Drosophilidae; genus Drosophila; species Drosophila nr. perissopoda 5 BK-2023a. Next base: position 227,402 of record JAWNMK010000018.1, read on the forward strand.
ATATTTTAAGCACTTTTTGTAGCTTAACATCAATATCAATATCAAAATTTTGTTTTTTTTTTCGCTTGAGCTTAGCACACTTGAAATTAATTTTTATCACACATCACATTTCACTTCATTTCATAACTTATCACCCATGGAGCACAGCGATAAAAAGCTTTTGCAAGCCACCTTTTTCCCTGCAAACACATCGCTCATTTGTCGCTCGGCTCCTTTGGCTGCTTTTTGTGTTTGAGGCGTGTGACATGGCTGAGCCCATTACAGGCAAGTCAACAGCCTGCCCTGTGCCTACTCGACTTGTAAAACATGACGTGTACGTAATGTGTGCAGGGAAAAAGGCAAAAGTACATTTTGTACAACATGCTCATCATTGTTGACACGAAGACTTTCAACTTTCAATATGTACATGATGTGCGTAATAACTTGGCTCTGTTGACTTTTGGTTTTTCTAAAGCGCAAGCCAATCGGCCACCCAGTGTGGGCCTGAAACGAAGGACCCCCCACGTCGCTGATTGTCGTCAATTATTTCTTGGAAGCTGTCGTTGTAATATAAATTATTAAATTGCAGCGAGCTGCTTGCTGTTTCTGTCATTTTCGTACATTTTTCTGTGGCCAAATTAAAAACAAATTGAACCAAAAGTGGTTTAAATGCCACGATTCTTAAAAGCACATTTAAGTTCCTGTAGGGGAAATGGGGAAGGGTTGCACTCATTCATTAAGTGACCTGGTAGCGCTCCTGGGTATTCCCTCTTTTTTTGGTCCACTCTTTGGGTCACTCGTTTTGGGCAAGTGAAAAATTGTCAAGCGTAAAATTATAATTAATTGCCAAGCAACACCAGAGACTGGCGAGCACAACAGGCGACAGCTCCAGGTGGTGGTCCCTTTCCTGGTCACGGTCCCAGTCCAGTGTATGGCAGCTAGCAGATAGCTCGCCGTATGCAAATGTCAAAAATTGGGGCGAGTGACGCGTCCTTGTGGGATATGCATAAGTTCTGCCCCTGCTGCCCTCATATAGCACTATTGTGCTCGTGAAGTGCAGATGCACACATGCCCCTTAATTGGGACGTATTTTGTAAATGTGTTTCATTTTCTTGATGTTCATTGTTGAGGCTGTTTGCGTTTTATTGCAGGAAGAGAAACAATTTCTTGTATTTAATGGCCAATTAAAATAATGCATAATATTTGAAAACTTTCACCAACTGTAAAATATTTGTTAGCTCATGCATGAATTTATCAAATTGGTTTTAAATTGCAAAAACAATCAAATGGCAATTCAATCCATGTTTTATATAATACCCATGTTCATTTTATTGCGGGACATCTGTTTTTATTTCTTTAAGATTTATGTCTGTGCTATTTTATGAATATATACACAGTCAATTATATATGTCAATATTTAAAAATTTATGAATTTCTATTATAGCCCGATATAGGAGTCGGTTGTAAAAATTTGTTAAAAGCCTGCTGGAAATAAAGCCACTCAACCAAATTTCTTTATTGCATTTTCTCACTTACATGACCCGCTGACGATAACAACAACAACAACAACAATTATAAACCAACCAACCAACCAACTAACCAACCAACCAAAAATGTCATCAACAACAACAATAACAATGTTAACTGCTGCTGCCAACTGCTGACACCTGGCGAACAATCCACGGACCTCATGCTCATTTCATTTGTGCTCTGCAACGTTGCACGGCCCACTCGTCGAATGAATAATATGTCGCTTGTAACTGTTGTCATAACTATGTGCATATAAATGTGTGTGTGTGTCCACCCGCCGCACAGTGCCACCAGACATACTGGACTATCCGACCAGCACCGATATGGTTATACGCGAGGGTTCAAATGTAACCTTAAAATGTGCAGCGACCGGATCGCCAACGCCGATGATAACCTGGCGACGCGAGGGTGGCGAGCTGATACCGCTGCCCAATGGGGCCGAGGGTAAGTATCTGGCAGACAGCGACTGTAAGTGTGAGTGGCCGTGTGAGTGTACCCGTCTGAGTGTGTGAGTGCCAGTGTGCAAGTGCCATTGTTTGCACTTTGCTCGCTGAATGCATGACAAATGTACTCTGACTCTGGCAGACGCCGACTTCACTGCGTGTTTTCTCGGCATTAAATTTTATGAGAGCATTTTTGAGTCAACTCCTCCAATTCGTATAATTAACTTCATGCGTGACTCACACACTGTATTGCAAGTGCTGCTGTCCCAATAACCACAAACGCACAACTCAGTATTCGTGACAAATTGCACAAAAAAGGGTTCTAATAATACTAATCAAGAGCCGTTTTGAAAAATAGATTTTTCGACCGGGGTTTTCCACCAAAATATAATAAGTCTCTTAATGAACTAATTGAAACAATTAAAGTAAAGCTTTTTTTTGATAATCATTTGGAAATTTGTCAGGTTCGACTTAGAAATAAAATAGCAAAATATCAGTAGGTGGAATTCTCAGATTTTCCAATGTATACAGCAGTAAATGGATGGATATAGTGCTTAAAAGTCACTTTCTGTTGACGCTAATCAAATCCTACCCACAATTCTTCATTCGGCATTCACTTTACAGAATCTAGGCTAACAATGGGCAACAATAATGTTTGCCAATCTCTGACTTAAAACTGCTGAAGGCATTCGAAGTCCAAATTCAAATTCAAATTTACATCCACTTTGTCTAGAGATGTGGCTTTTAGGCTGTCAGTCTGGGCAAATGGGCAAATGATATATTCATTACGCTTCTGTCACTTGGTAACTAGATAAATCGGACGTCGTACTCCGATTTTGACTTCCACACCAACGAGATGAAAACTAAATGCCAATGTGGACCAAATAGCACACTGCTTCTAATGCAGAATTAAGCACACACTGACAAGGTTAGAAATCTGTATATATTTGGAAAGTTGTTATCAATATGATGAAGTCGAAGCACTGCCACAAAATGGGTTTTAAATTCGTATGCATACGGAGTAAGTTGATGTGCCATAATTTTAATAGTTTGGGTGCGAGCGAGGAAGTTGTTAATCTGCAATTATTTACTTAACAGAAGCTTTAAGGTAGTGAAAAAATGAAATGCAGTCGAAAATGAATTTGAGAACATCCACAAAATTAGTTATATACGCATTTGTGTACTAAAATTGTTTGTTGAACAAATTTGCTTGATATCCCAATTAACCAGCTTAATGTTCTACTCTCTCTATCTTTCTCATTCTCATTCTCTCTCTGTCTCTCTCTCTCTTTGTTTTGTTTTTGTATTTGCAGCTATCGCATACAATGGTTCGTTTCTGACCATTGCCAAAGTGAATCGCCTGAATATGGGAGCCTATCTCTGCATTGCCTCCAATGGCATCCCGCCAACAGTGAGCAAACGTGTCATGCTCATTGTGCATTGTAAGTATGGGGAATGGAGGGAGAGCTGAAAGACTGTGGCATGAGAATCGTAAGACTGGGGGCATATCAATTTTGCATATTTAAATATTTATAGTTTTACGCTAGAGCACCGCATGGCGTCGACTGTTGTCTGTGTCGGTGGCGTATGAGCAATGTGCTCCAGACTGGAGCAGAGTGGAGCGAAGTGGAGTGGAGTGGAGTCGGACAGAGGCAGTGCGACATACAAAGCGCCACTGCAAATCTCACCATTGAAAATATGCTGTGCATTTTAATATTGCCTGAGAGCAGGGCAAACTCTATCCTCTTTCTCTCTACCTCTCTCGCTTTAGCACTTTGTCAGTCTGCTGCATACTTTTAGGTGCCATGCATAAAGTAAATAATTAAGTGTGCCCCAGCTAGTTAGCATTTTTAGCGCTCTTTCGCTTTGCCATTTTGCGCCCCTACTCCAAATTTTGGTCCTGATGCTGCCCTTAGTGTTGCTAATTAAATAAAAATTTAAGTTGCTCAACAATTTGCCAGGCGAGTCTATTGCTAGATGCGCTCTAAAGTGTGCTACATTTTTAGCGCTGGCTTCAACACTGGCGCTCAAAGATTTGAGGTTAACCATTTATCCCCTTGGCAAGTTATTTAACTTATACAACCATAAATAAATGGACCATTGCCATAGTTCGCCCACGATTTCCCTCTGCTTATCCCTGTGGCTCTCTCTCTCTCTGCGTGGCTTCCAATCAAATTAAAAAGCAATTAGTTGAACAAATACAGAGCGACCGCAACAAATTCGCATTGCAAAACAATAACAAATGGAATTTTATATAAATGCGAATACTTTCCTCTTATGTGCCCAGCATGTCATAGTTCCACTTCCTATGGCATTCATTTAATCCACATACCTCCACCTGAGCTGCCGTTGCAATTACATTCCAACATTACACGTCACTGCTGCTGTCTCCCTCTCTCTCTCTCTCTCTATATATATATATATCTTTCTCTCACTCTCCATTCCACTCTGGCTGACACAAAACATTTCAACAATTATCGAGCATTTATTTTTGCCGTACACAGTTCCGCCAATGATTTGGATACAAAATCAATTAGTTGGCGCCGCTCTGGGCCAGAATATTTCACTGGAATGCCAATCGGAGGCGTATCCCAAGTCAATCAATTATTGGATGAAGAATGATACGATTATTGTGCCAGGTAAGTGCGACTTAAGTTAACAAGCAGCTCAATTCCATATCAGAGTTGAGCAGCATTAGGCAATAACGACAACAAATTCTTGACAATAATTGCAAAATGAGCTTATTTAATCTACTTTGGCATTATCTTGGAGACTCAAACATTTAGTTTTGATGTCTCTTTTAAATATTTAATACTTACTTTAAAGTCAAGTGCATGTCCGGGCTTGCAATTAAATTTGAGTTTTCCTCGTTTTCCGTTCGCCGTGCCGCACCACTCAACATTTCTTTGCATAGAAAAAATAAATGTTGTCATTGCTGTAGCCTTAACTTCCATAAAATGTAGCCAAATGTAATTAATTTGAAATAGTGCCTGAAGATTCAATGATTGCTCTCAAACCCTTAGGCACCATTTCAACTTAACATCCTGCGGCCATTAAAAAGCTTACCATCCACCCATCCATCCATCCATCCATCCATCCATCCATCCATCCATCCACTCATCACCATCCATATCCAACCATTCATCCAATCGCCCACTCATCTTGCTTGACAAATGAACTGCATGACAAAAAAACTGATGGACAAAATGGCAACAAGGGGGAGCACACTCGAAACCGCAACCTTCCCAGGAAGTGCACCATGCCTTTCACAGTTTGCCCTCGAGTTCTACCTCCATTTGCAGACCTTTGACTACAGCTAAAAGCTCAGCGAAAAAGTAGCAGACAGTTACTCAGACATTCAGACAGTTTTCTTTTTCTATCAATTTTTTTCGTTTTTCTTTTTTTTTTGTGTTGTTCCGAGAAACGCCGTGACATAGAATGGAAAAAGTGATTGAAAATGACCTCAAGTCAAAAGCAGTTTCAGTCTCGTCCAGTCGTGAGTTTTTAATGGAGTTTCTCTTTCGCTCGCTTTATTTTTTCTCTTTTTTTTCATTTTGAAAGTACTTTGAATTTTGTGAGTAAAAGGGTTTTTTCAAGAAGTTCTCTGCAACGGACGTACTAACATTGACGTACTAGCTTATGAATTTGGTCTTGTAGCATGTAGCGAAGCTGCAGTAATACTTTGAGATTGATATGACAGCAATTTCGAGTTGACAAACCAATAAAATTCAAAGCATGTATATCAATATATCGAAGAAATTATTTAATTTCAACAAGACTTGCTCCCGATATCGTCAAATATTAAATTTGCTTAAGACAAAAGAAGATGTTTTAATCAAGAATAAAATAGGAATCCACGTTATGTGGGTATCGTTATCTGTAACTCAACATATATTATGTAATTTATACAAAAACCAGATGATAACCACTGACAGAGTCCTGCGCACATATCTTTTTTAATTGCATAAAAGGCAATTCTTCTCCTGGCTTAAATCTGATTTTGTAAATGTAAGATTGCAAATCATTTTCAAGAACACAGTCCAATTTAAATTTAATCAACAACATGTGCAAAGATCTCTTCACTCTTTCTCTCACTATAATCCATTTGGAAAGCATTTTACTAAACTAATCAGTTGCTTAGCTGCCATGCATAACAATTACCTGTGGCCAAGTTGCCGTAGTTGCCAAGTTACTAGCCCGAAAATGTTTAACAAAGTGAAATGCCAGGCTTAGTGCCAACTACTAAATCTAACCGACATCAAACGTAAATCAAAACCGGACCAGCAAAGCCAAGTAAAGCAACTCCATTGGGGGTCTGTCTGTGTATTGGGAATGGAACTGCTTTTGTATAAATTAAAATGAACTATTTGAGAGTGGGTGGGGGGATGAGGTTAAGACAAGGTTAGACCCAAGATGACAACAAGTCGAGGTAAAAGTTGGCATTTCTTTTCTGTTTTATTTTTAGTTTATTTAAGCCAAATTACTTTAGTGAGAGCAAAGCCAGACAAAAGACAAACCAAACGAATGCTGCTCAGCTCGAAGTGAATGTTTGTGTTTGGCCTGGCAATGTGTGGGAATGGCTAAATGATTAAACGATTACAACTGCAGCAAGATGGGTTAAATTGCGGTTAAACACATATAAGCCAAATACGCCGCACATATTATCGCGTACATAGAAATTACTAAATGTGTACATTACACTCTAACTATATCTGTCTCTCTTCATCTCTCTCTCTCTTTTTTTGTCTCTCTCGCTTTGGCAAAGGTGAACGGCATGTGCCCGAAACCTTTGAATCGGGCTATAAAATAACAATGCGCCTGACCATCTATGATGTTGACATTTCGGACTTTGGAGCCTATCGCTGTGTGGCCAAAAACTCGCTGGGCGACACAGATGGTGCCATCAAATTGTATCGTAAGTATTTCAACAAAATCAACAACAACAACTACAACTACAACTACACACATTACTATAAACATAAACGTAAATTTGAGTGTAAGTGTAACTGGTGCGCTGTGTCTAACAATAGCCATAAGTCAGGCAGCCAGTGGCAATTAGGCTCGAACTATTTGCCCAACTGTAGCTTTTAATTAATTCAGGCCAGTGACTGAAGACCATAACAATGTGCATATTAAATACCAAGACATTGGACACCCAAACTTTTCTACCCCTTGACTCAGGTCAACTTGTTCACCCCTTGCCTTCTAGCCCCAGTGGGCGTGTGTGGGCATATTGTCAGTGATTGATTTACGAGCGAGCTGTGCGGCTGTGGCAAGGTCTCAGACTCGCACTCCTCCTTGAAGTAAATGTCAGTGTTAACTTTTTGGGTGCATACTAAATATTCAGCTGGATAATGATGGGATCCATATCTCTAATGGATGACCTCTAGATTAATCATTTATTTCTATAATGAGCAGCACGATTTATTTTGTTTGGCTGACGGAGAACAAATCTTTGCAATCGTCCAGCAGGTTGACATGAAGGTTATTTGTATTAGTATAAGTCAGACACTAGAAACAATGCATTATGTAATGAAGCAAAATTCAAATTTATATTATATATGTATGTACATATATACTGTGTAGAATATAGTTGAAATACATAATATATAAATGTAAATGTGCACTGAATTCTCAACAAGCAGTCCGCAACAAATGGCTGCATTAAAATTATATAAAGATGTATATATGTATTCAGCCTTGATTAAAGAAACATTCGATTCACTTTACAAACTATACTATTTATATGGAACTATCTACATTAATGCATAAATTTATTCACTCGATTTCTTATATTTATATCCGCAGATATTCCACAGACAACGACAATTACAACAATGTCACCAACTGTATCGATCAATACCGTACCCGTAGTCATAGTCAAGTACAACAAAGGTAACTTTCAACAAGGAGCGTAGCACGAATACTACTGGCTAAAAATAAATTCAAAAAAATTATTATATATTATAAATTAGTTACTTAATTTGAGGTGTTTAATTAAAAAACAGACGATAAACATACATAACAAAAATGCCTTGCGAATGTTGATACTATTGAGAGTTGCTATTTATAGTTATGTGGCACTATTTCAATATACTCATTGTTTTAAACCCTTTCGATCCGCAGAGCAACGATACAGCAGCAACAGCAATTCGAACAGCAATAATCCATACAACTACAACAACCAGCAGGGCAGCAACAAATCGCAGCGCACCAAGCCCAAGGCCTTGGATCAGACGCCCTCCACTCTGAACAATGTTTATACGGGCGCCACGTCGAGCTTATGGAACGCACAGGATCACCAATCGCCGGCCACCTCGCGTGGCAGAGATCATCACCAGCAACAGCAGCAGCACCAGCAGCAGCAGCATCTTGGTAAGCAAGGGGTGAAATTGCCGGGGGTACCGGGTGAGATTAACAGGCCCAACCAAGTCCTTGACAACGCCAAGCTACTTGCCGCATCGAAGGACACTTCAAGTTGTTTTCTATCCAGAGGCGCGTATTTTTATTGGCAGACTGTGTGTTATAGAGCTCATTCTCATGACACAGCAGACTATAAATATTTGGCCATTTATTTTATGTTTATGACAAATCATAACGACTTTAGCCAGGCTTAAGGGCTCTGCCCTGCCGTCGACACTTGTTAGATACAGACACTTTGGCTCAACCCATGAAAAAATATTTTCGTAAGACAGATGGCTGCCTTCTCCCTCTCTCCCTCTCTCTCTCTCTCTCTCTCCCTCTCTCTTTATTTCCTTTTCTCAGTCAGTCTGTCTGACTGTCGTTCTGCTCATGAAAATATGACTTCCTAGCATGCAATTTCGTATCCTGAGGCAGAATTCTCAAGGGGGTTGACCCATCCCTTACATAGCAGTCCCCACTGCCAACTCCATCGCATTGCTTGTCAGTGTATCCTGTGTAATGTGCTACTAATGTGGCTCATCATAATGCACAATCATCATAAATAATAACGAGCGCAAATCTCGATGTTTGTTTTAAGTACATAATGTCCTTGAGGTGTCAACATAGCTACAAAACTATTTAAGCTTGGGGTAATGTGTCCGAGCCAAGCATAAAAAACTTTTAACTTTGCTATGGGAAAGTTATTAACTAAATTCTAAGTTTTGCTTTGATTGAAAGCGTATTATCAAATAATATAATAATTTTAAACTTATTTTAATCGAATTTCACTTTAAATGTTAAACTTATTTAAAGTTAGAACATTGGCGTTTTAATTTAATTTCTAAATTTCTACTTAAATTAAAACCTCTTTGATTTTAAGATACATATTTTATATATATGTTTGCAATCTGACATCGGAAAATGCTGGAAAATGCTGGAGTTGCATTATGCAGAGTCAAAGTGTCGCAGCGTTGGTCACAGTGCCTGCCAATCAATGAACATAAAATTGAGCACAGCTACCAATAACTTGCAGCCCCCCTTTCCCCCACTCCTTTTGTATGCTTACAATCAACGACAATATCCATATCCTGTACGGGGAGGGTGTATGGTGTGTATGACTCCGTGTCGGAATACATAAAACTTTAGAGGCGCCCTGTTGTACTGGAAAATTTCTGCATACGCGTTTGACTAAAATAAAATGCACTCGGCAGAGCGCAAGAAGCATGAGCAGCGACAAAATCAAATCGAACAAATTGAATATGAGAGGACGAGTATAGATAGAAAAAGGGGTGGGGAAGTGGGAATGGGAATGGGGTGCTTGTAGCAGAATACCATAAAAATAGCAGACAAATTGCACACAAGGCGTCAAGGCGAAGGGCTAACCCAAACCAAACCCAACCAAACCAAGCCATACCATACGAATTCCTCCCGCCCAGCCCCAAAAACTGAGATGGGGAATGCTCTTTCGTCTTGCTTTGCCCTTGGCTAGAACCGTTTTTGGCAAACGACAGCAGAAATGTTGCGTTCTCGCTGGAGGCAACGTGCTCTGGGGGAGGTGGCAATATTGAGGGGCACTTACGCCTAGTAATGGGGGAATGGTGGATGCAATGAGTACAACTCTCAAGCCTGGCATGCAATGTCGTAAGCGCTGCGTTTACAGTTAGATTTATTACCTGCTAGATGTTGCACATATCGTAGTAGGCAGGGGAGAAGAGGATGCCGCGAGAATGTTGGTGGGGGTGCTGCGAGGGGTGCTGGGGTGCAGCAATAGCGGATAGATTGTGTATGGCAAGGGTAGTGCGCTTATCGCTGCTGAGTTTTGCATATGTCGCGTCTGTTTTTTTGTGGCACTGAAACTTAGAGGGCGGAACAAGCGAACGAAGTTTCAACAGCAAGTGAAAGAATGGGGCAGCAAGAGAATGTGGCAAGAGAAGCTAGACAGAAGCGTGTGTTACCAAGAGCGAATACATTTTGAGGCTTCATTTTTGGTTGCATATGTAAATTTGTATTATGCAAATTTCATTTTCAATTAGTTTCATGTAAATTTGGTCTTAAAATAGATATTTAAGTTATTCTTCAAGAGAAAAAACATTAACGTATAATCAAGGCATATTAAGTCGAAAATATATACCATTCCAAGTTATGTAATCAGTTAGTTCTTCCTCAAATATGCCAAAGAAATGTTAAGAAACATGTTGAGAAAAAAGTTTGAAATCGAATTCAGAACCACAATTCAATCAAGGCCATGCCACAATTTCATTTTAAATATTAATCAATTCGAATGTTGAGTAATTGATGGATTTTTTGCAATCTCAAAAGATCAGCAAACTTACTGTGCAATCAGACTATTTTGGCTTTGAAACGATGCAATTGCATTTGGTGTGCACTTCAAAAGTCATTAAATCATTGCAATCAACCACAAAAGCTGCTGTTCATTTGTAATTTGCACGGCCAAAGGGCAACAATATGACACAAATTACAAGAAGCGGATGTGCAACACCCGGCGGAAATGCGACTGGCCACGGGCTAGAAGCTGACAACTGTCAACTCCATGATGATTGCAGCAGACTGCAATAATTTGCTTATAATTTGCTCTCAGACAGCGGCAGACTGAACAATGATAAAGTAAATGAAATGCAACAGACAACTGCAATGGGTCGAGTGGCATCGGAGAGACGGGCCAGCAATTGAATGTGGCATCGCGTGCCTGCAAGTGTGAAACAATTTCTGCCACATGGCACATAAATGCATTGCCACAAAAAACAATAAAAAAGAAAACTAGCGAAATATAATGCATACGCTGTGTTCGCCGCTCAACTGAGTCTCAAGTGCCGCCGACGGCTGCAAGCTCTTGCCGGCAGTTTCTGTTTTTCTTTCGTTCCTTTTTAAGTGCAACAGGCGCAACAAATGAGGTGTGAATCACAGGAGGGCGAGGCAGGCTTATGCCGAATGGGTGTCAGTTTAAAGTGCGCTAATGGGGCGTGTCAATGGTTCAATGGGAGCAGAAAGTACACGGTTATTCCACAAATCGAAATCTCGATAAAAACAACAATGAGCAAAAAGAAAAACCGTTTGACAAACTTGGCACATTCAATACTATTTTACAACCTGCCAGAATCAGTAATATAAGCCTAGAAGGATTGCATACACTGAGCGCTGCCAGTTTATTTCTATTAGCCAAAGCGGATACAGTTGGCCGGATTGCACCCGAGGGCATGCATGGAATTATGCAGAAATTACTTAAACTTTAGTTTCAAGTAGTTGCCAGCCTATAAAAACACTGTGTGAGATAAGATGCTTGCCCCAGCCCCACAGCGAGTCGCCTCGCCTCGGCTCGCCTCGTTTCGCTTTTCTTTATGGTTAAGCGCTTTAAAGACACCGCTGGGACTTTCAGAGACACTCACATACTCACACACACACAAGCTCATAAACACATGCTCAAGCGTCAATAAAAATCAGCCAGACATTCACCCACACCAGCACACACACACACACACACACTCACACACATATGTACTCACACCCACCATTGAGACAAGCACGGACATCGGAACCGTAAGGACAGAAGCAGGACAAGCACGTTGCCAGACCAGGGCAAAACTCCGTCCGAGATGTTGTTTGCTGGTGTTGGTGCCTTTCACACATGGAAATGTTTGCAGACGCCAGCAAAACAATCCAGTCAAGGGTTGATGGCGGGGGTTGGGCAGCTGTATAGGAAAAGCTGCTTATAGAAAAATAAAAGCCAAAAGACATACAAATAAATTTTCGACCCGGTGCAAAACAATTTGCGCATTTCCGTTATAAAAATAAAAGGGTTTCTCGTTAGGAACAAAACGAACCAAACTCCGTTTGGCAACTGACAAATATCTAAAACAAAACGAAAAAAAAATGTATATATAAATTCCACATTTTCCTACAGTTATGACAAACTTAGTTCAATTTAATGAAGTCCGACTCCCTATCTGAATCTGACAAATCCACTTTGTCTACTTTTGGCCTATGAGTGAGCAATAAACTTGGGATTAAAGACACTCTCCATCTCGAAATTTTGTTGAAAATTTAAATAAAGTGCTTTTTGAGTAGTCACATTTTATATGAACTTTGAATAAAAATGCAAATTGAACAAATAAATTAAAATTGTCATATAATTTGCTTAGTTTAATTTTTGGTTATTTTAAGAAAATTCAATTCCGTAGTAAAGTTGAGCATTCAAATATTAATATTTAAAAATTATTTATTAAAAATCTCAATACATTTGTATATTTCAAAGATTAATGCATAGAGATTAGCAAATAAATAATACGATTCCATTCCTCATTTTTCAGTTTGCATATTTCAAGTCCCCTTTCCTTTTCAATTTATTCAATTGGCAACCGAGTTTTAAAAAGATTTCAAATCTGTCCCTCTCATGCTTCACAGTTAATACACAGTTTTTTAAATGGGTCTCCACATTGAGTTTTATTCACTCAACAATTTCACACCAAGTTGCACCAGTTTTAAACTGCCACTGAATTCCAGAGCTGCTGCACCACAAGCCACTCGCGGAGCCTAGTAACCGCACAACTCCAAACAGTGTGCCTAATGACCAATTGCTGCCTACAGCAAGCCAAATAAAAAATTCAAGAATCCATTGCCCTTTTCCTGCCTCTGGCCACTGGCCCCTGGCCACCGTGCCACCAACAGCAGCAACGTCAACCCGCTACATTTGTAACTGCAACACACAAACAAATGTCCAATGAAACAGATTGCCGGGAAAAAACAAACAAGCAAGCATAAAATAAAAACAGAAATATAAAACAAAAACTAAAAGGCACAATACGGAAAAGAAAAAATACAGAAATATAAAGAAAAAAGGAACGATGGGGGATAAATTGATGGCAAAAGCAATACAGAGCGTCCCCTGTCCTGTGGCACCCACCAAAGCCCGAGGGTATTCATTTTATTTGTGTCTGTTTGTTGCTGGTGGAGTGCATGTCCTGGCGCAAGGGTTTAACGCACTTAAGCAATAAAAATCGAAACAATTTTCGATGGTGCCAAGTGAAATTGAAACAAAACGCCAGCAGAGGAGGAAATACTTTCGATTTTGGCCAAAATTGTAAATGGTAAATGGTAGATGGTGGATGGTGGATGGTGGATGGTAAACTGTATAAGTGAGAATGTTATAAATAAGTCGAGCAGTCGGCAACACACACTTAAAGTTGTGTCCTTTTATATGCAATCCGTTTTCTACTTGCGCAGTTGACAAACAGTTTGGTTTTGTGTGTCGTGTCCTGCATCCTCTGTGTGCTGAGTGCCATTTCTTTGTCCATTTGTGTGTGTCAGTGTGTCAGTGTGTGGGTGTATTTTTGCCCGTTCGCTCTGGCGCTTGCTACAAATGACTGGCCATAAACGCATCCTGTCTATTGTTTATGCTCGTTGGCGTGTGGCAAGCGCATAATTGAAAAAGGACATTCGATTGGCAGCCCAACTGCCGGCAATATGGCGGCCAGAGTTATGAAAAGGACACATCATAAAAGCCATTCACGTAAAATAAAGAAATACAGCTATTGATTAAGTAACTCAACTTTGTCTCTTATCTGTCCGAATTGTTTTCTCAATCAATGGAAATGTTTATCTCCTCTCTCTCTCTCTCTCTCTTTCTCTTTCCAGCCCCCGATCACAGTGGCACGTACCGAGCGGATGGGAAGAACACGCCACTGAAACATGACGCCAAATCGCTAACCGATGAAATGGATCGCATGCAGGACCTCAAGAGCAGGGGCATGCCCCTCAGCAGATGCACATGCCCCCAATTGTTGGCTCTTTTTGCTCTAGTCGTTATCTATCTGGGTGCGAGGAGTGCCTAGTTGCAAACAGACTTTAAATGTAATATGTACAAAATATAAAAAATGAGAGAAATACAAAAAACAAAGTTCATAATCCTAAGCAAATAGATTTGTAAGCAATAAATTCACACATCGATTTCGCCCCGAATTAACGCTAGTTGATATTATTGTTTAGCGCTTAACTCGATTGAATGTACGTGTAAAAAGTTGTTGTTGTTTAGCGAGTAAGTTGAAAAGGTTTTCCTGATTTTTGTTCCATGGCAGAGACAGCATCTAAGAGAGAGAGAGAGAGAGAGAGAGAGAGAGAGATACTCACATCGGAAATACAAAGTATTAGCATGTAAAACTGAAGCGTATCGCACATGGGGAGAACTGCTAATGTACTACAACTTAACTTACACCTACATCTAAATCTAAATCTAGGTTTAAGTCAAGTGGTCAGCCAGGGCAACCCAAATGTCAATGAAATGTTGCTAAGTCCCTTTTACTTTTGGCTCATTTTAAGCTTCTTTTTTGTGCACCGCAACTTGTTTATAAATATATATGTATCAGTGAATATATTGTAATTTTAATTTGAAAAAGAATTGAAATAAAAATGCCGTCTTAAATAATTTAAACTGCGAATTTTGCTTATTCAACTTTTTCTACAGATTGTAATAAATGCTCAATAGCCTGTTGCTGTCAACTTCTTAGAGGTTTTTTTTTATATGTTTTGAGCTGTCTTGTAGCTCAATTCCAATTAATCAAAATCAAAATATCAAGAACATTATCGAATCATATCAAAATCCATTTCAAAAAAATTTACATCGTCAGCAAAAGAATCGGAAACAAAATATGAAAAGCATATAAATCAATATTTATGTCGTTTGCCTCCCGCAACGAGACTGTTTTTTAAAGTCCCTTTTTTAGAAAGAGCAGCAAACGGAAAAAATGCATTGAACCACAAATTGGAACCCTTGGCCCCGCCAACCGTTTATTTACTTTTTTCATAAATATTTTATGCCATCAACCCACATGGCGGAATTTTTCATTATGAAGTCAGCGCCAAACAAAAACTGAGTTTATAATTTAATTTCAAAAGTGCAGCGCAACTATAAAATACGTAGAGGAAAAAAAATAAATGCATAATTATTAAAATAAATTAAATGTCTGCTGTTGCCCTCATAAGTTCCACGAGCAGCCAATTAAAAGCAGGTCCAGCGTGGCTGCCTTTTTTTTGCCCAAGAGTGCAACAGAATCCACAGCCGAATTAAGTGGTTCACAAAGCCCTCAACTAGGAGATACCCCCTTAAGGACTTCATAAATGAAATGTTGAAAGAAACAGCAGGTTCTTTGTGGTCGGCGAATAAAGAGCGACAACTAAAATGAGCGGCGATTTCAAGCTATCCATTTAGGGGAAAACTTTAATGTTCTTATACCTATATTATATAATTGGCTCAGAATAAAATGCTTTTCAAATTTAAATTTGTTTTCGCTAGTTTCAGGTCAAGGATATGTTTTGTTTCAGGTTTGTTTTGATTTCCGTCGGAAATCTCAAGCTCTGTGGCATAAAATATCCAACCTTGAACACCCCTTGATTAGCTGCTCCAACTAATGTTTAACCTGAGAACGCATTAAGATTTGTATGTGACACTTTTAAGGTGCACGCCACACACGAGTGTTGTTCGTTTACACTGGGAAAAATATATGAATAAACAGTCAGGATAAGAAGGGAGCAAACAACTGAAAAATATGGATTATACAAATATTTCTCATTTATTTTCTTAATTTTTTAAGAGACTTTTTCGCTTGCACAGCGAAAAACATTCGTCAGGTTAGAAAAATAGCTGAATCGCAAGTTTTTCAAGTGCCATGTGGCACTGATCAAAGTTTGTATTGTTGTTACCACATGCACCAAGCCACTATGGTAATATGCCCCCATTGCTACGGCTCCGGCTCCGGCTCGGGCCATAAAAATTGCTACCACGGCAATTTGGTTGCATTTTTACACGCGCTGCGCAGTAAATGGCAAAAAATTGGCATGTGTCGAGCTATGCAGCCGGTCACTTTGGCTGTCCCCAGCCCATTGTCCCATCCCCTTCCCCATAGTCGAAGTTCACACAAAAGGCAAGTTAATAAAGCTAACAGAGCCGCATGTGCGGCATTTGTCCCCAGACTGGAGAGCAAAATCCACGGTACCCAACCAGACCACAGCAAAAACCGCACACACATCCAGACACACACACACATTGCCAAAAAATTAAGCAGCTTTTCGATCAGCTCAGAAAAGTATACTTCACTTTTTGTTAACTCTATTTAATGCTTTTGGCTGACAAAATGTGCAAACTTATTAATAATTTGTTGTTTTTAGTGCCAAATGTGTTTATATTAATTAATCGTGCACTCAATAAAGTCAATTTGTGATTGTGATTGAGTTCAGGTCGTTGATCAGTTTAATGTTGTGCAACCATAATTATTATTTTAATTAACTGTTTGACGTGCCTGTTAATTTGTTGCAAGTTGTTGCAATTGTTGGCTCTGACAGATTGAGTTAACAAAGGGCTCGTTTCAGATTCAGATTATTGAATTATGTAGCTTTTTGTGCGTGAAATGTTCTCCGCCAATATTCTCTTCCTCTGTTCACTATTTTTATCGTATGTTCTGCAAATGTATCCCAATCCAATAAAGTTAGACATAACCTCAGAATCAGTGCATAATTTGTATGCATATTTTATTGTGTAATTAAACTTTCACTTAATTCACAATAAAGAAGTTATGGTATCCTTGGTTCACCACGGAAGTGATGTGGTGAGTTTCAAAATGTGTTGCAGATTCCATAAAAATGGCTAAGAGCTTTCAAGGGTTTAAGTACGAGGACTTAACGAAAACTCATCTGTCGAAGCAGTCAATACAACAACCAAAAAAGCTTTTTCAGCGCAAAGCTTTTATCTTACTGTTAAAAACAGTAAAAAGTCAATGAAACTGTTAAGTCGTTTTACAGGAATAGCATTCTGATAAATTTAACAGATCAGATATGTTTTTATTTTCGTACATTTTATAACAAATTAAATTTGTATCTTAAAGTGTGTTAAAATTAATAACCAGAAAACCCACTACAGGTAGACCTTATCAGTTTGGAATTGCGTGTAGTTTATAGTTCTAATCAGATATTGGATATCCTAAAAAACAAAAGAGTGGTTCATATGATATAATGGTCTAGTTTGATTTTATCCGAATCAGAAACAGTACAATTACCGATGTATGGCAATTTGACATCTTCAAATCTATAAAAATTATGGGAACATCATTCATATAGACTGAAAAACAGACACAGATTTTTTATATGATTTCAGATCTGAATAAACATTCACTGAGTCATACATTTTACTACGTAGTAGTAAAACATCAGACTTTAGATAGTGTGCTGATAGTTTGAAAGTTGCAAGTCATTAGTCGTACCACTTGTTATCTACAAATGTATTTACGTATCTCTAAATGACTAAAGTCAAGGTTCTAATTGTGCAATTTTTAGTTCTAAAAGTGAAAGTTTGATTGGTTTAAATACTATTTTTGATAGTTCAAATGTACTGAAACAAATACGAGTGGGCGGCCTTTAGTTCACAGATAATAAAATCATCATAAGTTTTGCAGAATGATTGCATTTGGATTTGATGTTGATGAGAACTAGACTGAACATAATGAATTTTAAATACGCTAGCATTTTGATAATAATATATATTATAATAATATTATCTAATAATAAGTAAATATATACATATAATTATAATCATTAATAATAAATGTATTCCTGTGAGATTGCTGAAACTTTACTAAAAAGTTGATTTCTTTTTGTTATGAGAATAAACAGAATGTTTTTTTTAATAAGAACAAACTTGATCACAGCCAATAATTTCCGTATCACACATATTACTTTTTTGAAAGTAGCCGTTCTATATTCGTAAATGGAAATCTTCTCTGGCAGGGTACTTTGTCATTTTGTCTAACAAATGATAAAACCGGCCAGAAAGTGAGAGTCCATAGATTAGAGCCTGCTTCTTATCAGTGCTTCCAAATATGTGTATTACTATATATATAGCCAAGATAGTCGCCAGTCGTCAGTCAACCGTTCAACTGTTCGCCAGCAGCTACTGTTTCCCCTTCGATATCTGTTTATTTTTATTGCGCAGCTCAAGGATGGGTTTCGTGATGTTTGTCTTGAGCTCGCTGCTCCTTTTTGTGCTGGGCTATTTGCGGCATTGCTACAACTATTGGGAGTTGCGGGGTGTGCCACAATTGCGTCCGCATTTTCTCTATGGTCACTTCTTCAAGCTGAAGTCGATTCACATGAGCGAACTACTTCAGGAGACCTATGATGCTTTCAAAAGCAAGACCCGTGTGGCTGGCACTTATATATTCACACGACCCATTGCCGTCGTCACAGATCTGGATCTGGCCAAGGCCATACTGATCAAGGACTTTAACAAGTTCGTGGATCGCTCGAAAAATCAGATAAATCTACAACATAATCCACTGGCTGGACATCTCTTCAACCTGCAAGGCGAGGAGTGGCGAGCACTGAGAACGAAACTGACACCAACATTTACTAGCGGCAAAATCAAGTACATGTTTAGCACTATCACCGGAGTGGCAGATCAACTGCAGCAAACCTTTGACCAGGAGGTGGGAGATGGTGCCGTTCTGGAGCTGCACGATCTGCTGGGTCGCTTCACCATCGATGTCATCGGCCATTGTGTGTTTGGCGTGGAATGCAACAGCTTGAAAAATCCGCAGGCCGAGTTTCGAGTTGTGGGCCGCCAATTGTTCAGCGACCGCTATCAAAATGTGCGCTGGACTCTCTTCAAGATGAACTTTTCGGATCTGTTGCGCAAACTGCCAATTAAGTTCAGCCGCTTCGGTCAAGAGCATACGAAGTTCTTCCTGCGCCTCGTCCAGGACACAGTTGAAATGCGCGAACGAGAGAATATTAAGCAAAATGATTTCATGGATCTGTTGTTGAATTTGCGGAAAACTGATGAAAGCCGCGGCTTATCGGTGGAGCAGCTGGCTGCCCAAGTCTTTGTCTTCTTCATTGCTGGCTTCGAGACGAGCTCCAGCAACATGAGCTGGGCCCTCTTCGAGCTGTCCAGAAATCACTCCGTCCAAGCCAAACTCAGAGATGAAATCCTCAGTGTGCTGCAAAAGCATGGAAAACTAACCTATGAGGCTATGATGGAGATGACTTACTTGGATCAGGTAGTTAATGGTAAGTTCTCCGATTAATATTACGAAATAGATAATAGATAAGCTTGCTTGCTGTGCGTAGATTGACAAGAGATTAGATAACACATATCTTTTATCTTTTTGGCATAATCTTAAGATGACTTAGCACAAAATTCTAAACAGCTGAATTATAATTCTATTAGCAAATTTTTAAGGTTAAGCTAAACACTGATTATATTCCAGTTCGTCGAGCAATATTACAAAACGGAACGGCTTATCTATTATATGCTTATTGCCTTATCTGAATGGATCACTAGATCAGATACTGTTGTATCTTCTTAATATATGTATTCAGAAAATGTGTCTCACAAGAAGAAAACTTTTTTTCAACATGAAATATTTCCTAATAGTAAACTTTCTCCAGTTTATCAATAAGATCTGATCCTCATCTAAACTTCTGCCAAATATGTGATAAGTGATCTATCTTTGCAGAGACTCTTCGCAAGTATCCGGCACTCTCATCGCTGACGCGTATTCCCGCCGAGGATTACACATTGCCCAGCGACAATGATGATGGGAGTAGCTCTGGTGGACAGATAGTGCTGGAGCGCAATACTATGGTGCATATTCCAGTGCGTGCCATACACTACGATCCCGAGATCTATCCGGAACCACTCGAATTCCGGCCGGAGCGCTTCGATGCGGCGGCCATCCAGCAGCGGCATCCATTGGCATTCCTCGGCTTTGGCGATGGGCCGCGCAACTGCATCGGGCTGCGCTTCGGCCGGATGCAGGTGAAAGTCGGTCTCATCACGCTTCTCGCCGCCTTCCAGTTCAGCCAGCCAGCCGAAATTCCGACCGTTACCAATCATCATTTAGTGATGGTGCCCAATAACGGTGTCAAGATTCGAGTGAATCGACTTCCGTCTGGTTGGTGGTCAGATTACAAGTCGCGACGAGTGTAAATAACAGACATTCAATAAAAACGCTGCATAAACAAATTCTGCTTGGAACTGAAACTGAAACTGAAAACTGGCGCCGCCGTTTTGTGAAACATCAGCGGAAAATGCAATAAATTTGATGCCGTTTGACGGTCGCCTGAAAGACAAACCCCAAATTTATAGACACCGCTGATTCACCATCAGCTGTCATTTCATCCTCAGTCCAGGCTCGGTTTCAGCTCCAGACTAACTCCAGGCTAACCGACACCGACAACTCTCGTCTACTAAATCAAATGATTCATATGCTCCAGTGGAAAGCGGAGGGGGGAATGAGTTCATTATGATTGGGCCACCCTGTAGGAAATGCTACTGCTGTGCTTACTTTTACAATTGGTTGTGGTCCTCATCTCTTCTAGTGTTGCAGTGATTTCCCTTTCTCACATGCCTCCCATATGCACCTTTTTCCAACTTTAAAACCACAAACAACGCTGATCAAATATTAAAAAGCTTACATGCAGCTAAGAAATAGTTATAGTAAATACTTAATACTTAATGTTATATATATTATATATATATATATATATATATATATATATATATATATATTAGCCAGATAATTGTTATTCATTTGGATCTTTTGATGAAATAAAGAGCTACATGCAAAAGTTCTTACCCATTTTCCAAGAATGATAATCGAATTTTGCAAAATTCCGCCGAATTGCATCTATACCTAATCTAAGACCTTAAGCCTCATATACAAGATGAAGTCCTAGCTGAACAGGGTTGTTGGATTTGTGGCATTGTTGCCAATGTTCGATCAGTCGATGTCAAACTTTACTGCATGAATCTTTGAATATTGAATATTCTGCACAAGTTTCCTACCGGGCTCATAAGCAACAGCTGCACCACACTTGATGCACTCCTTCCACATAAAACCTGACTCCAAGTGTGTGTACAGGTGTGTGTGTGTGTGTGTAGAGGTGTGTGGATGTGTGTGTGTCGCTCACATAAATCCAAATATTTACAATATTTTGCTAATTAGCAGAATATGTGTGAATAATGAACGTACTTGCTGTGACCCAACTCAAGAGTGAGTGTTTAAGGGGAGTGGCTGGAGACTGGTTGATTAGTGGCAGGAGGGAGTGGCAACACACTGTTTCTCTTGCTGGTGTCATATTAAATTAATGGGCGGCCAAAACAGCCGACAAATCCAGGATACCAGGCAACTTCCACATTTGGTGATTTCAGCGATTGGTTATGGAAACATACAAAGTTGGCGTTTCTGGGTGTGTGTGTGTGTTTGAGTGTGTGTTTGTGTGTGTGTGTTTGTGTTGGGAGTGCTGCAAGCGAACATTGATGCAAGACTGCCAAGGCTACTGTTGCACATTTGCAGCAGGAGCTGAAATAATGTGCCAGACATTAATCAATAGCTGGCAAAATCAAAGCAAAGCGAAGAGAAATTTCTGTCGTCAGTTTGTTGCACAGACACTCGGGAAACAATACGGCAACAGTTTGGTATTGTAAGTAGATGCATAGAAAGAGACTTTGATGATAAAAGATAATTAAGCAAGAATGCCATTACTTTAAATAAATAAGCAAAATGATATGACAATAACAATATTATTCAGGTGATGTCTCAATCAACAGTCAAATATACGGCTACTAATCAGCATTATTGGGATAAACCAGCTTTTGTCCTCGATTTATGAAGCAGTCAAGGAATAGTTGGTTATATGTAGTAGAATGTGTATAATTATAAAGTAGCTCACTGTTAGTCGTTTGATGCACTTATTGAATTGTATTTGAATTAAACTTGAGATACTTACAACTTACCATTAAATGCACGCTTATAATTGCTGAGTATTATTTTATTTGAATCGCTTGCTCAATTTATAAATTGTTTAAGAAGGATAAATTGTGTATATAGATTGCTCACTTTTAAATTGTATTACTTTGATTTACTTGGTGTTTGGAATATTTGAAGTCGCGACATGTATTGCAACAATCGACATATGTTTTGGTATATTTCGCTACACATTCGCTTTAAGTAGAGTAATAAACGATAAGCAAAACGCATTGCAAGATTTATGTTTTCCAACAATTTGACTATTGAGTGCAGAGCCAAACTAAACACAATGGAAAGTGCCAAGAAAATTTCCATTTTGAGAACAGAGCCGAACACGACTTTTCAACGCGATCTGACAAAATCAACTGAGTCGAGCTTAGCGGCAGCTCCCATTTTTGTAAGTTGCAAGCTGCTTATTAAGCAGAAATGCGTATGCGAAATAGATGAGAGCAGTAAGTAGGAGAGAGCATAAGACTGGGCTAAGAGAAAGAGAGAGAGGTAAGCTGCACTCTTTAGCTGCGATCAACTGTAAGGAACAGCAGCTGAGCAAATTTATGTGCAAGAAGAGATTGACTTCACTCTTAACAGAAATACTGAAAATGTTTTCGTGTTAGATGTAAGATAAGATCCGCGTCCTCTAAGATAGCAAAGCATATTTTTCAATCATTTTCAATAGTTTTTAATTTTGTTTTGAACGTTTAATTAATTTTTGGGCAGCCACAACGACAAAAAAAAAGACTGAAAGCGATACGTTACGTTTACACACACCACACACACACACTTGGTAGGCACTTTTCAATAACGGTATCAGGCAGTGTCAGGCACCAGTTTTGCTTGAGTTAAAGTTGAAGCAGCTGCCTCAATTCCCCCCCATTTGCCAACTTAATTGCACACCATATATCAGTTTTAGTTCCTTCGGGCTCACAATTTTCCAGCGGGCGGCTAATCACCACGTCAGCCCCCGCCCGCACACCCCGCTCAGGCAGGCAATGAATAGCCTATCATTTTCACACAACACACGCACACTACCAATAAATAATAGAAAACAAAAACAACAGCGAATATTAAAAACAATCAAAAAACAAAAGAAAAAAATGTCTGCAGCATAAAAATGATTGTTATGAAGCGAAAACGTTGAAAAGGATATCCGCGTCGCCGTCGCCGTCGCTGTCGCCGTAGTCATCGTCCTGGCTCCTGGTTCCTGGCTTCTGTTTGATGGTTTCTAGCTAGCTCCTTCATTTTTGCATTGCGTGCCAATGCACTTGCGCCACAAATCATTTTCGCCCTGGGCAAAGGGTTAGCTTGGCTGAAGGTTCGCAGGACTGCGAACATGTTTTCAAGTTTCTTTCGCTTCCTTGGCAACTTTTTCGTGTTGCTTCCATTTTTTTTGTTTTCTTTTTGGTTTTTCGGGTAGACTAATATAAATTTTGACACCTGATAATTGCTTTGCACTCGCTTCCGCGTTTTGTGTGCTGGATGCGACGACGACAGCTGCAGCAACTGTTCACCCCCTCATTTTATGTCTCCCCCCTACCCTGCAGCACCTTGTAATTGTGAATGAACATGCAAAGTTTGGCGGACTGATCAGAAATGTGTGCAGGATAGTTGTTAGGGATAGTTGCTTTGAGGGCTCTAGTTCGGGGTTCCAATAAATCATAGCTAAATTTTTGCTCTTTGCATTTTAACGATGCAGGGCGTTTAATAGGCAAAGTTATTGTGAATTATAGGCGCAACCTTGATGGCATTTAACCCATAAAGGGGAAATTGGCAATTATAAGGGCATAAAACAAGATAATTATATCAAACGGTGTCAGCTTAGCGAAATGTGAGTAAGTCCCATCCACAGAATTGAAATGTCCTCATTTAGCAACAAGGCAATTGAGAAAAAAAAAACTTATCAGATAAAGTGGTCACCTAGAAGACACCCTGTACAATGTTGCATCTGTCTTAATAAATAAATTGTTATATTTATGGACAATGAGACATTATATGCTCAAGTTATGAAATTGTCAAATAAAGGACTATGTTTAAGAAATATGTTTGCACAAAAATTAATTAAACAATACAAGAACAAAGTAGAAAATGTAGATTGTAATTAAATTGTATAATAAAATTAAAAAACTCTATTGTATTTAAATTTTCCTTACTGTATATTTTTCAATCCACATAGCTAAAAAAAGCACTAATTAATAACTTTAGCCAATAAGCTTGTAATTAATTTTAAAACCGTACATTCAGTAATGTCGAGGAATTATAATGGCCAATGCACATAAATAAAAATGTATTTATTTGCATACAGTAAGCAAAGGGGTTTTTTGCTATCACGTATGCAACTATTTTTACCTGCTGTATTACAAGGCAATGCCATGACCAATGACAATCAATTTGCGCTTAGCACGCACCAACAATCATAACAACAGCAAAGAGAACGACAATAAAAAAAAAGTTACAACACACAACTCACATGAGCTGCAAGCGTTTTGCAGACAAAATTCATTCATAAATTCACAAATGGCACGCTCCGAAAAAAATGCTGAGCAAATTTCCCACGATGAGCGGCGTTCGTTCAATCGAAAAGCGCGTTCAACGAGCGCTCCGCTTGGGCATTCAACTGTGGTGAATTTGGACAGCCACCCCTTATTGGGTAATGCGCCAACACAGTCTTACACACTCTCACACTCTGGCACTCACACACTCGCACGCACACACTGTCGTGCTACAAATAAGCCAAAAGTTAGAAAAAAAAACAACGTGAAACGAGCGGCCACCAACAAAAAGCCAAATAAAATGTAGCCAGCAACAACAAAAATCACAGTTGTCTGATTCGTTCGCGACGCAACTGCCACCGGTAAAAACCACCCAAAGCCACCCATCCACTCACACGACCATAACCACAACAACAACAACGACGACGACGACAACGACGACGAATACGACGGAAACGATGACGATTTGCTGTAGAACATTTACATGTCTTCGGCTCGGACGCGCTGCTTCGTGCTTCATTCGCTGCGGTCGCCAGTTTCAGTCTGACGACAACGTTCGTGGCAAGCGGTTGTGTTTGTTTGCAGTGCGTTCTCTGAGGGTCGTGAAAACTCGAGTGTTGCACGTTCTCCAAACTGTTGCTGACCCAAAACAAATCTCAAATCAAACTCAATAAACCAAAGACATAATTAATAAAACTCTTCACAAGCCATAACCCAATCAAGTTGAAATGCTCAAATCAGTAGCACAACTAATGTACAAATGTAACTAATAACAAGTTGCGAGAACAACAACAACAAGATTATTATCAACAAGCTCGGGATCAAAGCACGCTAATCTCAAGCGACTCGCTCGCGTGTTTTCCAGGCGCGCATCAGAAGAAAACGCGCGCGTTTTTCACCGCTTGGTGGCAATTTAACTTAGCAAGCGAGTTGCAAATGCGTGTTTAACGTAATTATATTTAAAACAAAGTACCTAGAAAACACAAAAAAAAGCTAAACTTAAGCCCTGTTATTTATACGAGTACTCACAGACACACCCTCCCATGCCCCGCCAAAAACACAACACACCCCCAAAATGATACCAGAGTCAGCCGGTCAACGGGCAACGGTCAACGGTCAACGGTCAACGGGCAACGGTGGACAATCGCTGTCGACGCTGGGACGCGTGTTTTTGATGTATTCGCGTTCGCATATGAATTATAGAAATTTGCCTGTGAATGTGTCTGGCTCTGTTTTATATTGCCCCACACTTGTCGTTGCATAGTTGGAGGCGGCGTGCACAATTGCAATTGTATAGTTCATGCCGCTGCAATTTAAAGTTCATTGATATCCATAAACAGCATTCGCTAACGAAGCGGCCGATTACACACATACACATACACATACACATTCACACATACATCTACTTATGCACGTATGCAAATCGCCTGGCACATTATTACTATATATATTTTATTTAGAAATTTGTTGGCCATAGCCTGATAGATATTTGTTTGGGCCAACAACAACGACAGGAGGTTAGCAACTTTTGGACATTTGGGAGCACATGTTTTTGGCTTCTGCCATTTTCATTTCATTTGCATTTTACATAAAACATTGTCTGCCTTTGTTGTTGTTGTTGCCGTTGCCAGAGTTGATTGCGATCGCATTTGTTTAACTATTTTCGGGGAAGGGCAGGGTGTCTGTGTTGCATGTCAGGTGGCAGGCCAAATGCGATTTAAAATAATCGAATCGTTCAGAACACCATGAACAATGAATGCATAATTATATTATAAGTGCAAATACTTTTTGTTGTTGTTGCTGTTATTTCTGTTATTGTCGCTCTGGTTTGTTTGGTAAGATAAATTTACTTCGCTTCAGCGTCAAGCAAACATGTATGCCAATATAATATCAAGTAGACAAAGAATTGCTAGGTCGAATATAATTTCATTGAGTTAATTAAATATTAGCCAGCCAAAGTGGATTAAGTTATCGAAATATTCAATTCAGTTATTTCTTGCCAAAGGTTTCAGTTTCTTACAGCTCAAAAATAATCATCAATATTTATTGAGCTCAAAAGCATAAATTTTCGTATATATATGAAGACATAACTGAACAAATATACACATACCATTTAAAAGTCTATAAATATTAGTTATGGGGTTTAATGTGGGTTCTTTATAAAACCAAACATAATTAAAAACCATTTCTTAGCATTTTTTCTGTGACTTTTAATAAAATTTTTGAATAAAAACGTTTTTATTTCATACAAATTTTAAGCTTGAAAATTCATATAATTACCACCAAATGTTCAAGTATCTTTAAAAAATAAACAAAATTTTGATTGGATATTAAAGAAGTTTAATTTTGTAATTTTTAACGTATCCTTGCAGAGTCAATCATTGGCTTACCCACACAGAACACATATTAAGTAGATACAACTGAACACAATGCATATCAATGGAAAATTACGCAGGCTCAATTTCAGACCGAATCCGAATCCGAATCCAAGTCGCAATTGAAGTTCAGCACTGAAATCCGAATTCTTGTCCACGTATTTTGACATGCCCCATCCCGTGGCACGCGTCACTCTCCACTGTTTGACATGATGAGGCAAAATTGCAGACCTTCCTTTACAATTGCCACACTCGATCCTTGGCTTATTATTCCCGGGCAGTTGCTGCTATTGTTGTTGCCGCTGTTAATAACAAGCGATAATAATCAACTTCCGTGCTGGAGGCGCTCATGTTCGTGGGTTGCGGCGGGGAGCTGGGCATGTGTAAAAAGCTGAGCAAAACTTTGCATACCAAAAGGCGCCGCCAAGCAGTGGATTATTTTTCCATACATTTTGTTATATACCATTATGGTAATTTTGTGCCGGACTCGTGTTTGTATGCACGTATGAAATAGTGCAAAACAAAAAGAAAGAATTTTATGAAAAATGTCGAAGTTGCATCACGATAAGAACGAAATATATCACGTGCTAATTTATTTTTGTGTTGCAAATTGAAAATGTTTTGCTAGGATATGCGGCGACTTTGTGCAGCATCTGCATCACTTTTGTCTAGTACCGCATAGCCTCAGGCCCTGTGACCTTGTGTATGGTTTTTGCACTGGACACAAGGATAACGGGGGACTGGATGATAAACACCAGCAGAGAATGTGCCACATTGTGTGTGCCTCTCATGTTTTTGGCAGTACACACCCACACCCACAAACATACACACAATTCGCACATAATTCAACAGCTGATTATACAAATTGTGCGGCATACTTTGGGGCAATAGCTCGCTTCTGAAGTGGCCCTCGACTTTGCATGTCCGAAACGATAAACATAAACATAATATACGATTATTTTCATTCCTCGCCGCTGCGACATACAAAATTCCATGAGTAGCGCTTATTACGAGCCATAAATTTTGGCCCGGAATCAGTCGCAAGAATTTTCTTTTGGGCAGTAGAGTTGAATGATTTTACGACCTTGAACATTTTTAAATCCTGCTGAACATACAAATCAACAGATTATTATCAAATTGAAAATGCTTAATTCTTAATTGTGTGCAATAATCAAAGTATTTAGACAGATTACAAGCAACAATTCAGTTTATGAACATATTTTTTTTGTGTTTGCTTATAAATTTATTTTCAAAGTACATTTTAATCAAGGGTATAATTCACAAAACTAACTGATAAATATGAAGTGAATAGAGTACATCTGCTCGAAATTTCTCATTTGACTTCTAGAGCCCATCTTCTTTCATGTCAATATTTGCTTTTCTATGATGATGATGAACAAATTTAATGGCACATTTGAAATCAGTTTCAGGTGATAGTTAATAAATCAAATATCTATTCAAACATCCAAGCAGAAATTCAAATATTTATTGGCAGACATTCAAATTTAATTCGAGCACGTCTGTGAACAGCAATTTGATCGATAATCATAAAATGATAATTTCAGGCTATTCATTCGCTCCTAGTACTCCTTTTCATAGCAGTTTTCTCGGTCTTCGCATGCAGACATGAATAACTTTCAATGGGAATTAAAGTCTAGTTGGTGGCGGCCGCAACTGACAGAAACAATTTTAAAATGACATTTCATTAAAATTGTTTGCTGCTTTGTTTTTACTTGAATTTTGTATTGATTTTCACGTAGCGCACTGCATTTGAAAGCAAAGTTTTGAGCTGCCGGCTGCCGGCTCCTATGTGTCCTTTGTTCACGTTGCACGCCCCAAGCTGAGGTCGTGTCAGCTGCCCTGTAAACCCAGTCGACTCCAACTCAAGGCAACAGGGCAACACCCAATAGGCACGAGACTACACTAAAAATGTCTAGTAAAGAGGCACAGCAATATTATTAATAATTTAGAGCATGCGGGCCATGTCAGTTTAGACCGCCAGGACAGACAGATAGACAGGCGGACAGACACCCGCCTGGCTTATAACTATTACCTGCAAGTATTGCCCATCGGCAGGCATACAGATATGTAAATCTTATTTGCCAGCTGAAGCCGTAGCAAGTTTTTAATTTTTTGAGGCGTTGAAAATGTGATTTTAGGTCGGAATACAAGTAAAAAATATAGCCTGAAAATCGATATTTCGATATATGGGCATAGGTTGAAACTTCAAATTGCCATAACTTCGTCAAAACTCAACGTATCTTCAAAAGCGAAGGCTTTTTGATCATAGATTTGCCCCTAAATCAATCGTACATTTCAAGTTGAAAACGAAATTTGAGGTCGGAAGACAAGTACAAATTATAGCTCGAAAATCGATATATCGGTGTATGGGCATAGGTCGAAACTTCAAAATGCCATAACTTCGTCAAAACTGAACGTATCTTCAAAAGAGAAGGCTTTTTGCTCATCGATTTGCCCCTAAATCAATCGTACATTTAAAGTTGAAAACGAAATTTGAGGTCGGAAGACAAGTAAAAATTATAGCCTGAAAATCGATATATCGATATATGGGCATAGGTCGAAACTTCAAATTGCCATAACTTCGTCAAAACTCAACGTATCTTCAAAAGCGAAGGCTTTTTGATCATAGATTTGCCCCTAAATCAATCGTACATTTCAAGTTGAAAACGAAATTTGAGGTCGGAAGACAAGTAAAAATTATAGCCTGAAAATCGATATATCGATATATGGGCATAGGTCGAAACTTCAAATTGCCATAACTTCGTAAAAACTCAACGTATCTTCAA
Organism: Drosophila nr. perissopoda 5 BK-2023a; assembly: GCA_035044105.1. Classification (NCBI taxonomy): domain Eukaryota; kingdom Metazoa; phylum Arthropoda; class Insecta; order Diptera; family Drosophilidae; genus Drosophila; species Drosophila nr. perissopoda 5 BK-2023a. The sequence goes on from JAWNMK010000018.1 coordinate 257,235, forward strand.
AAGCGAAGGCTTTTTGATCATAGATTTGCCCCTAAATCAATCGTACATTTCAAGTTGAAAACGAAATTTGAGGTCGGAAGACAAGTAAAAATTATAGCCTGAAAATCGATATATCGATATATGGGCATAGGTCGAAACTTCAAATTGCCATAACTTCGTCAAAACTCAACGTATCTTCAAAAGCGAAGGCTTTTTGATCATAGATTTGCCCCTAAATCAATCGTACATTTCAAGTTGAAAACGAAATTTGAGGTCGGAAGACAAGTAAAAATTATAGCCTGAAAATCGATATATCGATATATGGGCATAGGTCGAAACTTCAAATTGCCATAACTTCGTCAAAACTCAACGTATCTTCAAAAGCGAAGGCTTTTTGATCATAGATTTGCCCCTAAATCAATCGTACATTTCAAGTTGAAAACGAAATTTGAGGTCGGAAGACAAGTAAAAATTATAGCCTGAAAATCGATATATCGATATATGGGCATAGGTCGAAACTTCAAATTGCCATAACTTCGTCAAAACTCAACGTATCTTCAAAAGCGAAGGCTTTTTGATCATAGATTTGCCCCTAAATCAATCGTACATTTAAAGTTGAAAACGAAATTTGAGGTCGGAAGACAAGTAAAAATTATAGCCCGAAAATCGATATATCGATATATGGGCATAGGTCGAAACTTCAAAATGCCATAACTTCGTCAAAACTCAACGTATCTTCAAAAGCGAAGGCTTTTTGATCATCGATTTGCCCCTAAATCAATCGTACATTTAAAGTTGAAAACGAAATTTGAGGTCGGAAGACAAGTACAAATTATAGCCCGAAAATCGATATATCGGTGTATGGGCATAGGTCGAAACTTCAAAATGCCATAACTTCGTCAAAACTCAACGTATCTTCAAAAGCGAAGGCTTTTTGATCATCGATTTGCCCCTAAATCAATCGTACATTTAAAGTTGAAAACGAAATTTGAGGTCGGAAGACAAGTAAAAATTATAGCCCGAAAATCGATATATCGGTGTATGGGCATAGGTCGAAACTTCAAAATGCCATAACTTCGTCAAAACTCAACGTATCTTCAAAAGCGAAGGCTTTTTGATCATCGATTTGCCCCTAAATCAATCGTACATTTAAAGTTGAAAACGAAATTTGAGGTCGGAAGACAAGTAAAAATTATAGCCCGAAAATCGTTATATCGATATATGGGCATAGGTCGAAACTTCCAAATGCCATAACTTCGTCAAAACTCAACGTATCTTGAAAAGCGAAGGCTTTTTGATCATAGATTTGCCCCTAAATCAATCGTACATTTAAAGTTGAAAACGAAATTTGAGGTCGGAAGACAAGTAAAAATTATAGCCTGAAAATCAATATATCGGTGTATGGGCATAGGTCGAAACTTCAAAATGCCATAACTTCGTCAAAACTCAACGTATCTTCAAAAGCGAAGGCTTTTTGATCATAGATTTGCCCCTAAATCAATCGTACATTTAAAGTTGAAAACGAAATTTGAGGTCGGAAGACAAGTAAAAATTATAGCCCGGAAAATCGATATATCGATATATGGGCATAGGTTGAAACTTCAAAATGCCATAACTTCGTCAAAACTCAACGTATCTTCAAAAGCGAAGGCTTTTTGATCATAGATTTGCCCCTAAATCAATCGTACATTTAAAGTTGAAAACGAAATTTGAGGTCGGAAGACAAGTACAAATTATAGCCCGAAAATCGATATATCGGTGTATGGGCATAGGTCGAAACTTCAAAATGCCATAACTTCGTCAAAACTCAACGTATCTTCAAAAGCGAAGGCTTTTTGATCATAGATTTGCCCCTAAATCAATCGTACATTTAAAGTTGAAAACGAAATTTGAGGTCGGAAGACAAGTAAAAATTATAGCCCGAAAATCGATATATCGATATATGGGCATGGGTCGAAACTTCAAAATGCCATAACTTCGTCAAAACTCAACGTATCTTCAAAAGCGAAGGCTTTTTGATCATCGATTTGCCCCTAAATCAATCGTACATTTAAAGTTAAAAACGAAATTTGAGGTCGGAAGACAAGTAAAAATTATAGCCCGAAAATCGATATATCGGTGTATGGGCATAGGTCGAAACTTCAAAATGCTATAACTTCGTCAAAACTCAACGTATCTTCAAAAGCGATGGCTTTTTGATCATCGATTTGCCCCTAAATCAATCGTACATTTAAAGTTAAAAACGAAATTTGAGGTCGGAAGACAAGTAAAAATTATAGCCCGAAAATCGATATATCGGTGTATGGGCATAGGTCGAAACTTCAAAATGCCATAACTTCGTCAAAACTCAACGTATCTTCAAAAGCGAAGGCTTTTTGATCATAGATTTGCCCCTTAATCAATCGTACATTTAATATGCAAGGTATAATTCCTACAGTTTTTTTACCAACTTCATATTTCTTTTATAATATTACTATTTTTCTTTATACTTATTTACTGTCTGTTGTAATAGTAATATTATTTTTAATTATCCATAAAGTTTGATTTGCTCCTTATTAATTAGTAGTGAAGAGCTTAACCCACTTAAGAAACTTACCCTATCATAATAAAATGTTCTTAAATTGGGTATTCTTTCATTTTGTCCATTCAATAAGTTTGTCGAAATCGGAAATACCGAAACTTATTTAAGAACTGCCTTCAGAAAATAACTTACAAAGGAAAAGCTCTTTTTTATGTTAGACACTCAAATTATTAATTGATGAAGAAGGTATCAGGAAAGTTTACTAAATTCAAAATTAATATATTAGCTATCAGCAGCTTTTCAATAAATAGGATATACATGTTAGATATATCTAAATAGATAAACGTACTTATTTGAAACGTCGTCAAGTGAATTCCTGCTTAGCCTTAAGTGCAATTACAACTGCATTGCGTCAGATCTATCAGCTATCAGCTGACATACATGTATGTCACGTGCACTCAGCCAAAAAGTAGGCAATAGAAATGGCGACTGCAGCTATAAAGCGCAACTATTTCAAACTCAGCAGACAAATTCCAACCACATTGAGAGCTGCATGACTTTATGCTTTATTTACGAGGCATACAAGGCATAGAGGGCAGCCCACACACACACACACACACACACATATATATGCACACGTTGCGGCACAAACGAAACATTTCATTTCCGTTCCATAAACAGTTTTGGCCCTAGGCACTGTTTAAATGCAACACCAATAGCAAAATGAAATCAGCAGTGAGAGAATAAAATGGGCGCCTCGGGGCAACATGCAACACCTTTGCCAGATAGTTGCAGGTCTCGGTTAATTTCAAGCAGCTGCTCGCCTGTACAATTTACAGAACCTGAACACGCAAAACCTTTTGGCAAAAATGCCTAGCACAGCTCAGAGCTAGACTAAGACGGATACGGAGAAAGGGACTGGCAGCGGGATTGAGTCCGGGAATCCGGGCCCAATGGGCGCTTTAAACTTGAAACTTTCTAATTTAGCGAATTTTCGACGTCATGATTATTGTTTGCCTTACCGGCCAACCATTGTTTCGTAGTTTCGATTCTGTTTTCAAGTACTTTTGTTGAACTTTTCGCTGTTTGCACGCATAAATAACAACAGCAACCAGGTTCAACGGCAACCAGCACAACTTTGTGCCAATAGAGGCGCGCTAATGATGGCCAATTACCACGGCCCGAACAACCAACATGAACAGTTATACGAGCAGCCCGGGGGCATGGAGGGTTCATCGGTCACTGAGCTCTGGGCTCATCCCTTTCCTAATTTCTGTAAAATTAAAGTTCAAGTTTACAGCTCACATTATTATTCCATTACCTTCCGCTACAGTTGCAAAATGACTAATGCAATAAACATGTGAAAAATATATAAAAAAAAAAATCATCATTAACACGAAAAAGTGATTAACAATGTCCAGAATATATCATCAAAGACTTAGACCGGCAAACGCCTGGGTGAATGCAACAAATGTGGTTTTAGTGCTACTCATTTTAATGTGCCACAAATGCAGTTTGCAAAGGGTCGATGTGCCAGCCGAGGTGATTGGTAAGTTCAAGCTCAATAAAGCTGTCATCTATAATTTAGTATAAATTAGAGAATAATATGGATATGGACACATTAACTATGTTATTATTAAATATTATATTAAATTATTAAATATAATGTAACCTATACACATATTTGATGTCTAAGTCTGATAGAAGTTTGCTACCTAAAAAGTAATATTTTAAAACTCGAAGCCAAATACTTAAAATTATTAACAAATAAAAACACATACATATATATAATGCAGTAATGATATTTATTTAATTACATTTATTATAAAAATTAACCTTAATTTATATATGAGAAATAAATTGGATAAGCCAAAATAATCCTCAATAAAGGCACACAGTTAAAATCAGAATAAATATCCAAAATGTGACCAATAAAAAGAAACAAATACTCAATAATGTGTTAGTATCACAATAAAACGAATCGTGCTAATAATAAAAGGCTTTATGTGTTGCACTCAATTGCTATCACATTTTTCCACAATATACAAATTAATATTGATTCCGGGAGATTATTAAAATGACAACATGAATGCTTTGCTCCATTACAGTTGATCCCAAATTTAGTTTTCCAATTGCAAATGTGACAGCGCCGGTGGGACGTGATGCTTTCCTCACTTGTGTCGTTCAGGATTTGGGCCCATATAAGGTAAGCCGAAATACACGAGGGAAGTCCCCAAACAAATCTGTTAATAACAGCACATCAAATCATAGATACCACAATACATACACACCCACACACAAATACATGTACATACATATACATATATAGGTGGTGAACCCCTCGGCTCAATTACACACTCAATAAGCAGCCACAAAAACCCAACCGGTCGCATTAATATTCATTAGCATTTTACCTTCACCCAGACGGAAAACTCGTAATCTCAAAGACCAAATCTCGACACCCAAAACAACACCAACAATCGCAACAGCAGCAACAGCAACAGCAACAGCAACAGCAACAACAACAACAGCGTTGAATTGAATGGAAATGAAAGTGAAAATAAAAGCATAAATAGGAATATGCAGAGCTTAGCAATAACAAAAGCGAAAATCACATAAAAAGTAATTGAAATATGAATGCGAATGTGTTAAGCGAAGGGCCGCATCAAATTGAGGGTTGTAGGGTGCACCGTTTGAGGTTGCTATCAGGTGGGTTGGGGGGTCGACATGCTTCATCATCGTTTCTGTAACTGACTGTCTTTCTGTTTTCTCTGTCTGTCTGCCTGCCTGCCTGCCTGTCTGTCTGCCTGTCTGTCTGCGGGTTTCAAAAGCTATGCAACAAAGCCAAAAGGTAAAGCACTATTGAAGCGAAAAGCTTTGTTCTCTCAGCAGCCCACTCCAGTTAAACAACCCCAACCAACCCCAACCCCACCCACCCCGAAAACACCGCTTTGCACAATTAAGCGATGTTCTGCGCAAAGATAATTGAGCAGGCACTTGGGTGTAATTACTTATTTTATGCTGACAGTATGTTCCGTTTTTCTGTTGGCGCCGAAGTCAAATTCTATTTGATGGCCCACAACACAAATAATTCATTAGCCTGGCCCATTATCCATCGATGGGCTGTTATCCTTATATTTATGCATAAATAAATACATATATATATCAGAACTGAGATTGAGATTACTCCAATACACTCAAGTGTTAACAAGTTCGCTCAGCTGAGCCACTCGAATTGTTTTCCCACATTTGCCACTATTTAGCATGCAAAATTTGCAGTTTCTGGGCACAGCGACGAGGAGAACTGGTTATAATATACTTTATACATGGTATACCCATTTGAACCTCAACTTGCATACTACGTGCTTTATCGCATAATAAATAACCGGCGTAATTGTACAATTATAACCAATGGTGTATGTGTGTGCGTGACAAAGCTACAAACTACTTCTGACTCTAAAGTTTAGAATTAAGGAAACAGTTCTTGGAAAAGATTTTTGGATAATTATTGTGCATGCCTTTATCGAATTTTTGTGTGGTTCACAAGAACCCTAATCAGGTCTTATAGCTATAACTATAAATAATTAGAAATATCGAGCATTTAATAATAATTGCATAAATGAGTCATTGAAAAAGGATAATTTAGGAAAAAAAATTTAAATAAAGCAATCTTCCAAATTGTCTATTTAAGATATTAAACAATCAAGAGTTATAATTGGACATTTGCCTTTCCTTTAACCACATATTATTAATAACTGTATATTAAGTGGAAAATGTACGTGTGATTTAGGAATCTAGATTTTCAGCTGTTGTCAACCAAAAAATTTCATTTGCTTGCAACAAAATAAACTTAAATTACATTTTGGGGTGGTTTGTTAAAGAAGAAAAGTAAAAATAAATCCACTACTGTTAACTTTCCCACACAGGTTGCGTGGCTGCGAGTCGATACCCAGACGATATTGACGATCCAGAATCATGTAATAACCAAGAACCAACGGATTGGCATTGCCAATTCGGAGCACAAGACCTGGACAATGCGCATCAGGGATATCAAAGAGACGGATAAGGGCTGGTAAGTACATGGCGCCATTGCAAGTGATCTCAACCGATCCTAAATTAGGGCACGCCTTTCAATTTACAGGTACATGTGCCAAATAAATACAGATCCGATGAAAAGCCAAATGGGCTACCTGGACGTTGTGGGTAAGTGAACAGTAGACAAAATTCAAGCGCTGCAATAAACCAACTTTTGGCATTTAAATTTCGTTTGACCAACAATCATACGGCTCGTTGCCATTGGCGGAGGGCCATTGTTCGAACAGTTATATATATATATATATATATATAAGTATATATAAATCAAAATGAAAATACCAAAATGAAAATAAATCCGCAAACAAAACGTTTCCACGTCACGGCACTGAAAGCACAGAATTAAAGATCGCTCCGCCATTTATAAAAAAAAAAAACTTTGCTGGCTAATGCACACGACTCAGCGGCAGCGAAACATCGAGTGGCAACGCAACCACCCCTTCACCCTCCCTTGCCCATTCAGAATTCAACGAGCCACTCTATTGTGACTGCTTAAACATGTTTAACCGTCCACTGAACCGCAGAAATTGTTGATTTTGAATTAAAACGGTGGACGGTAAGAAATGTGCCCGGCCTAGGAAATGGTTCGCTGCGAATACAAACCAGTTGTCCATTTGCGGTCTTTAAACCGACCCCTCCAACGCCACACAACTACCATCGGCACCTCTTCTTGTGCTCCAACCACTCACAGTTGCCCAAATACCTTTCGCTGGAAAATCTAAATCAACGCGCTAAATATTTTAGCCACCGTGCAACCGGGCTCGGACTTTTGCGCCAAACACGAAAAACTATAATCAACTGTGTGTATTTGCAGTGGATAATCAGGCCACCACAGCAGCAACAGGAACAGGAATGAGTAGCATTCGAGGGGTGAGCAGAGACGCGCTTGGGTTGCCTGGGCTCTGGCGGGGTCCGGCTAGTGCTGATGATTTTCGTGACCAAGTGCAGTTAAATAGCCGACGACAAACGGCAGCGGTCACACAAATGCCAGCTCCGTCCGTTTGAATGCCATTTCCTCCATATATATACACACACACACACACACACACGCACACACTCGTACACATTCGCATTCACAAAATGACAAAATGTATATGATACACAAGCACACCTGCCCAAAGGCTTTTGGCCCGAATGCAATTTAGGCTGATGAGATTCTCATGGAGCAATGTAGTTTGAGATTAATGCACACCATTATTTATTGTTTTGACAGCAAAAATTGTTGAGCAAATAATTGAATAAGTTGAGTTTTCTATCACTTTTAGGGAGTGTTTTAACTTGGGAAAAACAAGAAAAATTAATCACAAAAAACGTTTTCATTATTAAAAAATTGAATATTCTTTTATATTCAATATCTGAAGACACTGCCAAATTCAAATACTATTTCTTACTAATAATATATATACGAGACAAGCTTATCTAGCTTATGCTAGATACAATAGTTTTTATTTTGTATTAAGCTGAAATAAGTAATACCAATCAGGAATCACTTATTTTGCTACTATTTTCTGAATACTCTATTTTCCCCTATTGCATTGCAACATATTTTTGGTAACAGACTTATTACCGCATTAATATCAAGATATTCTTAGCCCAACACAATCACGGCAACTTATCTGTATTGTTGTCGCCCCCATCCAGTCTTCGCTTTTAATTAGCACCGGTCCAGTTGAATGCTCGCTTCATTCCGAATCCCCTTTCAGCCCTAACCTTGGTCACTTAATGACCGTTCTGTGGTCAGCACAGTTCAGCTCACAGCTGGCTACGTTCGGATACCCCCAGCATTCCCGCTACTCCCCTCGCACCCACCAGTCACCCGTCTCGCGTCTGTCGTCTGTCGCCTGTTTTGACTCACCCTATGACAAGCTGTTTGTCAACACCAGCACATTTTTTGGTCATTTACCGACCACATAATTGCGGCATATTATATGTGTGCATATGGTACACATACAAAGTGGGGACGCCTATTCACCGCCCCTCCCTTTGTGCATTCCCCCAGATATTTCAACGGCATTATTACGTTTTCCCGGTTCAGGGGTTTTCCGCTGAGGGCGCAAACATTCGCCGCTGTGGTCGTGGTCACATTACGAGTATATATGTAAATTATTTTTTATTTTGTTTCGGCGCCGGGACAAGTGAAAACTTTGTCCTTTAAACAAAGGCGCCGACAAGGACTCATTTGCTGTGCAATGATATCTTTTGGGACACATGAATATGAATCAGATTGCAAAGTGCAAATTGTTTAAATGCAATATTAACTACCAATTTAAAATACTTGTGCACATATTTTAAATAACCTGCAAATGCTCTCATTGTCTATCTCATTCTCTCTCTCTCTCTCTGTCTATTTCTCATTCACTTATCAACTTTCTCATTTCATGCATTATGCAATGAATTTTTTTTTCAAATATTTGTCATAAACATTATCTGGCTGTGATGACGACAACGCCGACGCCGACTACAAACGTCTGCCGGCCGCGATTGGAATGGCAAACCGATTATTATTGTTGTTGTTGCTGCTGTTGCTGTTGTTGATGTTGCTGCTTTTGCTGCTGTTGCTGCTGCTGCTGCAGTACCGCCGGATATCCTAGATTATCCCACAAGCACGGACATGGTCGTACGCGAGGGCAGTAACGTGACGCTCAAATGCGCTGCTACCGGTTCACCAGAGCCGACAATTACATGGCGACGCGAAAGTGGAGTGGCCATCGAGTTGGCCAACGGCGAGCAGGGTAAGTCTTTTCCCTCCCCTTCCAAAGGGCTTTGGGATGAAGTTGAAGTTTTGGGGTTTGAAGTATCACCATGGCCATATGCATACCTGATCCTCTCTCTCCCTCTATGCATATATATGTATATATACACATATACATATGTAAATACGTGTGCAGTTGTGTGTATGAGTGGTAAGTAGTTTTTGCTGTTGTTGCTTGCTGCATGCGGTTTGCAGCCAACATTTTCGAGTACTTTTGCACAAAAAGGCAGCGTAGTAGCCGGCTGGGTTATCGCCCAGTAGACAAGTGCACAACAGCAGCGGGTACGTGGCCAAAGTTCCCGAGTGCCAGTTCCTATCCAACCAGCATGAGTTTTTTTTTTTTGCTGCTAGTGTCGATGTGTTGGTGCCACCAGCATTTCGCTCTATGCCTCTGATGATTGCGTTCGATGGCTGCACTGACAGAATTAACGGGTGGTTAGTCAGTGTGTGGGTAGGAGAAACAACGGATCCTAATTGGCCTTGAAGCCCCTCTGGGAGAGGGGATAACAAGCGAAACACCGTGTTGAGATTTTGATTTTGTGCAAACTAGTTGCGAACTAACACCATAAACAATGTTGTCATTAAACTAATTGAATTAGGCGAATTTTTCAAAAATAACCGATTAAAGCACTTATGAATATATTTATCAATTGCCTAATGAACTTAATTACTATTAAATTGACTTAACATAATCAATAATAGTTGTAATTATATTACTTAATGTTATTTTTAAAAAAATTCCAATCACAAAATTTAACTATACAGCAATGCATACTTTAATATGCAAATTGATTTCATATTCAAATTCACGGAATACAAACTTTTAAATACGCTCTTTCACACACATTCAGATTGTTAATCTAATTAATTGGCTTATAAGCTGCTTTAATTTTCCAAGTTAATTGGGATTATCTTTTACCCCACAGCATTCGCTCAGTGCAGTCTATTGCATAAGTTATGCTTTATAAACAGGTCGAGCCTCATCAAACTCCACACGAAAGGCCAAAATCAAAGGTTGCCTACGAAAAAGGCACACGGAAAAATGCAAAGACCGCCTAACACAAAGAGAAAAAACCAAAATTGCGGTCAGCAAAAAAAAATAAATCTGCATAAATAGAACAAAAGTTGGCAAAATGACCTTTCCATGGTTTAAATGTCTGCCACCATAAAAAAATAACCTTTCAGTTGAACCGGTGATTTTTAATACGCGATGTGAGCTGATTTTGCTATTTTCGTGTCTTGTGAAGGAATATTTTAACGCCATCATTTCATAGAATTATATTAAAGAAATTGCTGTGCTTCTTTATCGATCACTTTTCTTTATCAATATTTTCTTAAACAAAACACATTAATTTAATTTTAGTTGATGTATTTTTTGGAAACGGAAATTTGCATATTAGATATATTTGTTTTAATATTTTTAATCCTACCTAGCAGGTATTATTGGTGGTAAATACATGTATCTACCATCGGTCTGTGGAATTTTTGAAAAATAATGAATAATTAGTTTATGGCAGGCAATGATATTTTTTACTTGACACTGTTCCAATTAAGCTTTGAGCCACTGTATATGCCCTCTATCGGCTTAAATCAAAATCAATTTAGTTATTAGAGTATTTTAACCGCGGTGCTTTAAAATTTTTGTTGTTGTTTGTTTTAAAATTGCCAGCTCCATTTGTGGGGCAAAAGTTTTTCGTATTTGAAATTTGATTATTTGGTTTGGTTGTTCAAATGGAATCATGGCGCCCGAGTAAAGTTTTTATGCTCTTTTAGCGTGGTGCGACTGTGGTGCTGTTCATTTCAACCAAATTACATGTTATTCGTGGCCATTACCTTTAATGACCACACAAAAAGTGTGGCTAATAAGCAATGCGGCTGGCAATGCTGGCATTAAAGTCACACTGTGAACCTGCGCTGCCCGAATCAATAAGCGAAAAATCAGCTTATTACTCAGACACTCACATATTTACATATATATCCCCATATATATATATATATATATATATCGCTGGCGTTGCATACGTTAGGATATCAAGCGCAAACTAGCCAGCACTTCCGCTTCCGGTGCACCCAAACACAAAAACCGACACACTTCCACTCACACACACACATACAGACACATAAATATATATAGGACATATCCATATCATCATCATAGTGCACTCGCAGTCTATGCTGCTGCCGGCTTAGTCAAAAACTCTACAACTATGCAATTTATATAATAAAAACCGAGTTTGACTATCAAAACAGGATATTTGCGTGAACCTTGCCCCAGCACCATTTATGGCCGCTAACTAAAGGTCGAACCGACTGGCGAACAGCATCATAAAAGTCGCTAAAAGTTTTGCGCTTTTGAATAGAACTTTTGTTGTACAAAATAAACCCGGAAAATATGCATGAAAAAGCTTAGTCCAATGTAATAACTATTATTACATGGATAAACATTTTGTGGATACATTTGTAGTTGTATTATAATTGCAGAGGTACTTTGGTTAAGCAACTACTTTCAAAGTCAGACTTTCACAGGGTCAATGAAATAGATTTATCTCCTAAATTTATTTATATGATCATATTCAAGTTTAGCAACCAATCAACTTTAAATAACTTTTTATAAGTTTAATAACTAATTCTATATTATTATACTTAATTTTCTTCAATCTGTAGTGCCCAGCATCGAGGGTACCGATCTGATAATACCCCGAGTCAAACGTCAGCATATGGGCGCATATTTGTGCATAGCTTCCAATGGAGTGCCTCCCTCAGTGAGCAAGAGAATAACACTTGTGGTCCACTGTAAGTAGTATCATAATTAAACACAATTAATTATATTATGTTTTCTATTTTTAATTAATTTAAATGTTGAACATTAAAGCACTTTTTGCAATTTTTCTGTTTTTCATTAACTGCAGTGCTGTTTTAATAGTTTACCTTGTAAAACACTCGTTGTAGTTCCACCAATGATCACGGTGCCGAATCAACTAATTGGCGCTGTGGAAGGCAAAGGTGTTACTCTAGAATGCCAGTCGGAGGCATATCCCAAATCAATCAACTATTGGACACGTGAACGTGGAGAAATCGTGCCACCTGGTAAGTTATTACTCACTTTTTTATGCTCTCCATACATTAGATAGTTGAGAAACTAAATAATATACTTGACTCCATTTATTCGTCATAACATTATATATATAAACAAAATACGTATAAAAAAGTTACTCAGTTAAGTCTGCTGAAGCCTTTCCAATTACAAAGTTAGTTTCTAACAAAATAAAAATTAGACTCACTCACGGTGTCTATGATCATAATGATTTTGAACATATAAAAAATTCTAGTTTTATAAATGTAACCATTAATGTTGCCAGCGAACCATGAATTCTCCTGACATTTGCCTGTTATATATGTAAACTGAAATTTGCACTAAACAATTCATAATTTGCGACATATAAATGAGCAGCAAGCATATATATTTTATTTTATATTTGTGCAAGTCCCCGCAGACACAGGTGGATTGGCAGGCAGGTTGTGAAACAACTGCCCCACAGGGCAACCCAACTGAACAGAGTAACCAACTGATGACAAAAAGTTTATAATAAGCAGACAGACGATGATTCCGGGCTAATACCCGTGAAAACCTAATGACGGTTGTCTGCCACACCACTGCGATTTCTCCACTGTGTGGGGCATTGGAGTTTTGTGTGATCCTGGGATGCAGTGCAAAAACATTTAAATAGTGCCATAAATTAATTAAATTTTTCTTTTTCTGTCAGTTGTCTTATTTGTATGTATACTTTTACTTTTATTTAACCAGCAGCTCATTCATCCTTACCATATCCAATTGTGAAGTGGGTTATTGCATACAGACATAAATTAATTGCCTGCTCGCCTGTCAGCAACATTATCTGTCCTCTTTGCGTATTCGTACTTATGGGCATTAAGCGTGACATGCCTTTAATTCTTTATTAATGCAAAATGTCATTTAAATGATAATTATTTGATCATTTTAAAGGAATGCACTAATAACATATCGAACATGTGCTTTTCAACCGCAGGCGGAAAATACTCAGCGAATGTTACAGAAATCGCCGGATATCGTAGCTCGATGAAGTTGCACATCAATCCGCTGACGCAGGCTGAATTCGGCGCCTATCGTTGTGTGGCCAAGAATTCACTGGGCGATACAGATGGCACCATCAAGCTTTACAGTAAGTAGAGCTCTGGACTGAGTATCGTTGTTTATGAAAGCTGAAACTAACTTACACTTCATAGAAATACCACCCAATGCCGTCAACTATGTAGAGAACTTTGAGGCACGTCACAAAGGTAAGTCAAAATTTAAACTAAACGCCAAAGCTTTTGCCAGTATCAATTAAAAAACTGCAGGTAAAATAATGCTAGAATCCCCTATACATAAAAACTATAGGTAAAAGAATCCTAGAATCCCCCAATTTTCCAATCTTTACTTTAAAAAATCAATAATTTCTTCGAAGCAATTTTAGAATGCTCTTTCAATTAAAAAAAAAAACAATGTAATAGAGCTTTAAGCAAATGGAAGCACATTTAGGATCTGAATATATAACTGGGTTCACAGGCACATCGCACAACAAAGCACTCAAATCTACTGAAAGGCGTAGTACAGGAGAGATATTTCACGGTGAGAGAAGACGCGAGAAAAGCGAGATTTAATAGCCACTCGGCATAAATTTAAGATGAGCGGCAAATATTTCACTTTGCCAGGCCGAACTTCAAAAAAAAAAAAATAATAATAAAACAGAAGCAAAACACAAACCGAGCTGGGAGCAAAGGCATAAATAATTCATTTGGCATGCAAATCCGTTTCAAATTGTCAACACCACGAACCAGGTGAAGCAAGTAGTCCACAAGGAAGGGCAGCAGGTTCAGCAGGGTTGTGCTCAAAGGAACGGAAATGGAAATATAAATGAAAAAGCAACAAACCTGTGAACTAGTCTTTTATAAATATAAATTAAGCATAAAATAGAACTGGGAGTTAAGGGAGTAATTTTCGAAACGGAAAAAAAACTAAACCACAATTCAATAATTTCACTCACAAAAAAAAAAACAGGCAAAAAGCGAACGAAAAGCTCCGATACGTATCATTCGTCCAGGGCACAGGAGCATAGCGGCGAGGACACTGAGAATCCCGGCAAGCGAAAAGGTAAGCCAAGTCAATGTGCTCATCCTCCTCTCTCTCTCTCTCTCTCTCTCTCTTTCGGCTGGGTGTGCGTCGCACCGATTAGGGTTACGGGCCATATTTCAAGCATTTATGGTCGAGGGGCAACCTCCAACCCCCAAGACCCCCATCCTCAGACACAGCCACAGGCCCAAAACCACCGTCCCGAGCTACAGCTTAACAGGCCACTTGAGACGGGACGAATGCCATAAAAAATATAACCTAGGACCTAGCGACATTGTGGGCTCAATGGTTGCCGCCGCTTGTTTAACAGATTTTCACACTAATTTGCGAGCCGCAAGACCAATAAAAAATAAAACGGGGAAGGAAAAAAAAGGTTGTCCAAATAAGTAGGAACAAAGTTGCATTCTATTTTGGGGCAGGTAAAACTTTTGGCTGCTTGGGCACACATAATTGTATATCAATAAACACGCTCGGTTTGGCTTTATGGCAATTTAATGATTTGTAAATACTTGGCCACAATCAAATAAATTCTTTTGTGGCCGAAATGGCAAAGTTACCAAGAGAAGGCCAGCAGTTTGGGATAGCTACGGTATGGGGCAGTAATGTTTGGCTTAAGTACTAAAAGTTGTGCTATTTTTATATCCTAATTGAGTTGTGAATTCGAATGCGACATCTGAAATTAAATCAAACCTGTTCATAAATTTGAATTTAAAGGTGAATAATACTGTATTTTACTAGCGAAAACCAAATTCAGTTATAAAAAAAATACTTTCAGACTAACAAAAAAATGACTAGGATAAAAAGTTCTAGGACTAGAAATGCAGTGAAATTCTCTATATTTTCCTGGTGCCAAATCCGTGTTATTACTGTCTTGTCAAATGTCAGCGAGCGAAATCACTGCCCAGCTAATCATTTCAACAGCCCCGCCCACAAATACATCACTTACAAGCTTAGCCAATTTCCGCTTCTAACCCGACAAGCCCATTAACATTTTCCACTTCACCTCCCTTTTACCCGTTTCTACAACACCTCTCTCACAGCCGATTTGAGTCTCAGCGCGGAGAGTATTGATAGCATATATGGAACATCGGCAGCTGTGTCCCGGCACTCCGGCAGTCCTGGACAGACTCTACTGTGGCTATTGCTGCTGATGAGGACGACGATGACGAGAACATTGAGGAAGCTGCTGCGAAAAACTCAACTGGCATTGTTGCCACAAGCACTGACACATGTTTGACATAGACGCCAAGCGCCAACAGAGATTAAGCAGATGCAGACCCGCTTACCGCAGCCAGAGCAGGAGTGGAAGATGTTATCGGAGATGGCAATGCGATGATGGCATTTGGCTTGATTGAGTTTGCCAATGCCAAAACGTTAAGGGCTAGTGCTGATTTATGGCACGTGGCTTAGTTAAAGCTGAACGATGCAACATTCATATATCATAATAAGTACGATGGAGTAGCTAATAAATAATAAGTAAACCAGGCTTCCTAATCCCTACGCGTGCATGTTCAAACTGTTGAATTCTAGCATAAGTTTATCTTTATTTCAGCAATTTGTATTATATTAAGCAATATACATCAATTTATAACAATGCAAATTACAAGTGTATCTATCGCATGAAGTTCTATGGCACATGTACATAGGCGTACGGCAAACGGTTATTTCATTATTAAATAAGTGATTAGAGAGGGCAATGTACATTTTTATAAACCAAGTGGACATAATTAAAGAGACTGTATGTGTGCAAAGTAACATTTAATTGCAGCTAAATTGAATGCTAAATTATTGTATTCATTAGCCAGTAGCTTAAGGGCGGTGTTAAGCAAATTTTCTTTTCACTGGCAACGATTGGAGCGAACGGAGATTGAGGGCATACATTTATATATCTATGTATATAGAAAGACTAAAGCATGCCGAAACCAAAAGGCCTATCAAAAATATCAAAAGCTTAAATATTGAAATATTGGTTTACATTTGATCTGTGCGACATGCTCAGCAGCTGGCTGTGTGACAATGCGAAGAGCACACTTGAAAATTAAATATTTAATCATATAAAACAAATATAAAATTTATAAGTTTCAATTAATCTGTGTGTTTTGCTCCCAAGTCCATCATCCGTTCCAGGCCAACAAACACTAAAAAGAAAATTAAATGTAAAATTATAAATATATACTACATACATATCATTTACTTATCTTAGCAATCGTTATGGATACCATATATTTACGAATATATCAAATATATATCGAGTTAATTATTTGGTTTTACAAACAATGAAAAATTCTCAAATATAAATACTCTTGACATAAAAAAAGGCCAAGTTTATATTGTAAAATACATAGTTAAGTAGTATATTTAAAGCACACAAAACTTATAAACAAAAAAAAAAAAACATTGCAACGCTATACAGCTTAAATGTAGTGCGAATATTTAAAAAATTAATGAATCCCAAAAACAATTGCATATTTATTTATCAAAAAATTGTTATATAAAAGGCGAATAATATGCAACAAAAAAAAACAGCTACTTATTGTATATGAATAAGCATCACATGTAAATGGCAAAATCGACAGGAATATTTATATAATAAATAAACTTTAAAGCGTTAAGTGACAAAGATTCTCCGTTTTGCTTTTGGGTGTGCGGGTGTATACAAATTAGCAAAATACTTAGTTAGTTTGAATGACTTACAAAACGAGTGGTTGCTGTCTTGATTTCACTTCGCAGTTAATCAAAATGCCAAGAATGCGCATAAATTTGAAATAAAACCTACTGAGTGCTAAAAAAAAAAATATAATTAAAACAGGCAAAATATTCGAAATAAAACTAAAATTCTTGCATTAAAACCTCTTTAAGTGCAGGTCAGCACGCAAAAATACAAAAAAAAAAAAAAAAAAAAACAAATCAAATACTCAACAATACAAAAACTAAACCAAAAACTCTTCAAGCCCGTAGCTAATAAAAACTACAGCACTTTTAAGTATGTGCGTGTGTGTTTGTGTATTACGAGTAGTTTTTATTACATTTGTTTTCCAGGAATTTTCAAACATGCCAAAACAGCTGCAACTTCAATGCCCGGCTCCACCCATTTGAAATTCAACCACCTGAGCGGGTTATATGCACAGTTTTTGTTTACCTTTCAGAGCCAACGCGATTTTTCTTTACTGCCTTTTCATAGAGTCTTTTTTGCGGGCATGTGCGTATGTGTGTGTAGAATATTCTGAACCATGCATAATATTGTGTGCAAATATCCGCCAGGATTTCGTTCTTTTTTTTATTTTTTTGGTGGTTACACACATGTAATACATATAAATCTCAAGGTTAAATTGTTGTATATATGCATCATAGTAGATGCGTACAGGGCTTATTAAAATGCTTTTATACTGGCTATCCGGTTATCTGACCCGCATAAAGTGCACTTTAATAATGTCAAACTGCTGCGGGGCATTAAGCCTTGGTTTCTGATTGCAAACACACGAAAAAAAAACCATGTTAAAAATGCTCAAAGAGATCGATTTTTCCATGCAAGCAGAGTGAGATGGCCAGCGATTTAAAAAGTTAATAAAGAAAGAAAAATATTGATACGCTTTCACTTTAACAGCCTTCAAAAAGATTACTCCCCAACCAGCTATTTCCCAACTTAGTAAAAGATTATAAAATACAATGAGTCGCTTATACCTTAAATACATATTTATAAATATGTTTATATTAACCTGTAACTCATCTGGTAATTGCAATTCGAACGGTTCTCACTTGAAATTCAATTAACAAGCTGGCCAGCAATTATATAACACTATTTGATGAACAGGAAAGAAAAAACTTTTAGATACGCTACCAGCGAAGCGAGTGAACAAAAAATTAACATAATTATACCAAAAAAAATGTGCCAAAAAAGAAAAACAACAAGGACAAATGCAAAGGAAATGGAGGCGGAATGGGGGGAATGGGGGAAATGTGGAATGGAACCACCTGGCGACAGCTGGCAGTCCTACACACAATTAACATTACTTAAATACACATTAAGGTTAAAGACGTGCAATTTTTTCATGTTCTGGGGCTATTTTTTCTTGGCCGAGTTGTTTATCAGAAACTTCAGGCTGCAATGTCTGAAGGGGAGCCACAAAAAATTGCGTGACGCAGCAAACAAAAACATTTCGATAAGAAAAAAAAAATCAAAACCAAAAAAAACGCACAAACCCAAGCTGAAAGCTGCGAAAACTTGGAGAGGATTCGGAAAGCGGGAACAATGACGATGCCGCGACGTTAGCGGAAGGGCAATGAAAATAAACACAGTAATTAAGTTAATGAGCATTTTGAGATTTATTATTAATTTTCTTTGTTTGGCGGCCACTCCAGCCCATTCTCCCTTCTCCCTTCTCTATTCTCCCTCCCCTGCAATCAAATCATTTCGAATTTTTCGTGGTTATTTATTATAATTGTTGTGCGCCCGCTGAATATTGTTGTGGTTGTTCTTATTTTCTGTTCATTGCTGTTGATGGCTTTCGATTTGCATTTAAAATGCGCAAATTTGCGTTAATCTGCATACATTTCTGGTTTGACTTATTTCGATGGAGTAGTGGTGGGACACACATCCTTAATTGCTATTTAAATGCTCGAAAATTAATTTAAATGCGAATAGTAACGGTTTATTTCTTGAAGCCTTCATTAGTTTTCGGCCTGTCAGAAATTGTTTTTTAATTTATAGGTGCCCATAAAAAATCTATATAGACCACATGCTCTACAAGTGGAGGCACATTAACATTTTGGCATTGTCATGGCTGTGATTATGGCATCATCTGAGCTCCAGTCCCATTAGTTGTTTGCTTTTGGGACTTTGTCGTGCTTACATTTTATGATAGCCCATTAAAGTTTACAACCTAGGAAAAAGCGAATGCAAACAGGAACACAAACAGAAACGACAAAATGCTAAATTGTAAATATATTGCAGAGTAGTTAGGCACCCGTTAGTAGACAATAGCCATGATTTGTGTAAAGCTGATGACAAGAGAAGAAACAATGTCTCAGAAAATATTCCAGCAAGAGTTTAAGAAAATAAGTTAGAATACGAAAGTCGACTGAGTTTGACTACGATATACCCTGAAATAAGCTGATAAATCTATTCTCGTTGTAATGGTAATTACCTTCACAAAATCTTAAACACTATAATGTAAGCAGGATTTCATATTGAGATCTTAAAGACGAACTATATCGACTCGGCTGCTGGTCCTCATCAAGAAGAAAAATATAAGAATATTCGAAAAGACATCTAGTATTAAATCCATCGCTTAAATGGCCTTGACGGTTGTCTTTAAGTGTTTTATAATTTTAATAAAAAATTAAAGAAATCAAAATTAAGGCATTTCATTACATAACATCATAAACATTTAATCGAACAGACTGAAACGCAACAAAAGAAATAATTATAGACATCCACAATAATGATAATGATGAGGCCTGAAAAGCGATTAACAACCCAAGGCACATGTAGACAAATTGCCGAAGCTTAGTGGAAACCTCGAACAAATAAGGACGATATACTAATCACCTGGAAGGAAGGACACAGCTGGCCCATACACTTGCTATAAATTAGCTTTGGTCTCTCATCATGTAAACAAAACTACAATTAATCAAAGATGTTACCTAACTGGACTTTATTACACACAGCTTTGCTTAATTGCATATATAAAGGTCTGACATGTGGGGGTGAGCAGGGCAAAAACCTTAATTAAGCCTCCGCCCAGTACCCAGTATCCCACACTCAAATTCCTACTCCCCGTGGAACTGACAAATAAATAATAAAAACACAAATTGACACACAAATGGGCAAGAGAAAATCGGTAAATATAGAAAAAGTTCAAATAGGGAAGCACAAACTGGTAAACAAGGAAGTGCAACTAACTCGCACACGGAGAAGTGTTGTGGCAAAAAGCTATTAGATGGCAAGGCTAAAAGGTTATCGTATTGTCAGTGTGTCCAGCTTGGGTTTGAGGGGTGTTCCACACTCCACTTTGAGGGTTCAAAACGCAGGCTTTTATTTATAATCTGCGCAGCAGGGAGGCAGAGTTGGAAATGTCCACTTATATGAAATGTCCGTGGCTTGTAATTAAAACGATTATAATTGCCATTGCTGGGCTATTGTACACTGCACGAAAAATACAACATCAGTTATTGGGTATTTAACATAGAAAAATTCCGAGCTCACTCTTTTAATTTGTGGGTTTGTGTGAATATGCCTGTAATGTGCGCTTTCGCAAGTAAATTTCAATTTTTACTTCCAATTTGCTACACTCGAAGAAAAATATTCAATATTTTAAAGCTGTTCAAAAGAGTCTTAGAAAAATTGTCTGTGTTCACAAGTGGAAATTCGAAATTTGAAATTCAAGTATATATTTTTAAATGTAGGTCACAATCAAGATTGTGAACGCAGTCTTTGCCCCCAAAAAATAATGGAACTTTAGTTGCAACCACATATTGGTTTATTGAAATATCCAATATATTAGTTAACATATTTGTGTAGTTCGATTTTTTTTAGTGGTATCCAATCATAGACGAATAATTAGAACTTTTGGCATCATATTCAGTTTTTGAACTTTTTTTTAGATTTCTTAAAATGACTAGAACAACTTGTTATCCGATTAAGCTTAGAGATCAATTTCCGCGCGATTCATTCGGATCGATATTGGAGACCCACTCAACGGGATTAACGTAGATATTAGATATGGTGCCACGCAATGTGTCGAAGCCCTGGTTGAGGGGCACCGGCTTGGCCCGCTGGCCCACCGACTTCATCCAGTTATTCCAGGCACCCTCGGACTTCTTTTTGCGCTGCTGCTCCAGCTGCTCTCTGCTCTGATGCTCTTGGAGCTGACGTTCCTGCTCGCGTTTCAGCTGCCTTGCCTTGACGCGTTCCCAATCTTCCAGACGCTTCCGCCGAGCCTCCGCAGTTTCCTTGGGTGGCTGTTTCTTGCCACCGGGACTAATGGCGCTTGAGCCAATGGAACCAGAATAGCTACAGCTGGAAGAGTTCTTGAAGCTAGTAGTTGACATGTTTTTCTGCTGCAACATCTTCTGCTTGCACCATTCCTGATAGCGCGCCTTGGCCAAACGCTGACGCATTGCAGTTTCCACTTCCCGCCTCTCCTTCTCCTGTTTTTCCGCCTGTTGTTTCTGCTTCTTCTGAAGCTCCTTGCGCTTCACCCATTCCAAATAGACATGCTTCTTTTGGCGATCTTTCTCCTCATCCAAATCACGAAAGAATGTTGAAGACCCAGACGAAGAGGGTGCCGAATTTAAACTCAGCGGCGGAACAAAATCGTCGCAACCCTCGGACGGCTTGAGGACATCGCCATACATATCGGTCCAGCTGAAAGTGGACGCAGATGAGCAATCTTCGCGACGCACTGTAGATGCCTTTAAATTGTAAGTGCGACTGGTTAATTGACTCATACTGTCCGCCATGCTGTCTAGCTTAGCGGGGTTTTTCATCGAATTGGATGGTTCTATTATATCACTAGCTACGTTGCTATCCAAGGAGCCCAGGCTAAAAGCATCCTCTGCTTTTGCGCTGGAGCGACAATATGTGCTGCTCTCCACAGAGCTGAAGCTTTGGGCATCCTCTGGCTGTATGTTCGACTTACAAGCTCGGGACCCATAAGAGTCCTGGCTTTGAGCATCATCTGGATCTCTTGGGCTGCAAACTGTGTCGCCATCAATGGAGTCAAGATCATCTGCCTTGGAAACTGTACTGCATTTGAATGTCTCCTCATCGCTGGTCAAGTCCATTCCATCCTCATTCTCGTCCTCCCCAAACTTGTCATTGCGATCACTAAAGCCCAACACAGAAGTCACATTGTTGCCTCCACGGTCCAAGGCGAAATTGCTTTCGACATCGACGTCTTCTCCTTTGTTTGCCACATAGCGCGCAGTGGGCGATATAAAGGAGCGGCTACTGTACCCATCCAAAGTGCCCGAATCAGTATCGTCATCACACAAGACGGACATTGGCATTGAACTTGCTCCCCTTCCATAAATCAGTTGGCGATCCACCAACTTTCCCTCAGTATTGAGACGTCCAACGAAAGCCATTCTCCAATGCTGCAAAGTGTCCTATGAAATAGCTGAGAGTTGAGAAAGTTGATTCAAAATTTACGTTATGTTGTGTTTATGTTTTTTTGTTGATTGTTGCCAGTCATTTGTGTTAGCACCTCTACTCCCGACTGAATCAATCACTAAAGCCTACTAAGAGACTAAATATTTAATTGTTAAAGTATGTGAAATATAAAACTAAGTACGTAAATGAAATACCTAGGAATAAATAATTAAACAAAGTAAAATATAAATAATAAAACTAAGTTATAAATATATGAAATATAAGTAAATATAACTGTCTAGCGTTCCATGTCTCTTGGAATGTAGGCAACAGGCTATTAGTGATGCAATACTGAGACTGTAACATAACATCTGTAACCTAACATGCAACTATGTTCTTAACATTGATATCGATATCGACCGATGTCAATTGTGCGATCACCAACTTGAAGAAGAAGAAGAGAAGTGTTTTAGAAAGAAAGATAATTAAGTTTTGACTGTCACACTAATATATATTTATAAATTGTACAACATTATTTTGAGAACACCTCTCAAGAACTATCTAATATTTATTTGTTCATGGGCAACACCAAATTTTGGACAGTGTATTGAGAAACACACACTGTGCACCACCACAACCCGCGGCCCAATTCGCTCTCTGAAGCAAAATGAAAACATTTTAACTAATGACAAACAATTACTTAAACAACGAGTCGAACGAGAGACCCACACGACGACGGCAAAAAGGTAATTAAAACTACACTGCACACACACTCGCACACACACACATGACGCACACCCAACTTCAGCACGTGTTTAGATGTACGTCGGTGTTTAAGTGTAAAGCTGCCGACTCAAAAATCGTTGCTGTTGTTGTCGATGCCTTGTTTGTTGTTTGTTGTTTGTACGTTGTCAGTTACCTGACACAGTTAATGAGCACCGTTTTCATTTTTAATGAGGCTCACCTACACACACACACACCCACACACACACAGACACAGAGTTATCCACACTCTCATATCAGATGCACACACGAGCTGAGGTGTAATAAAAAACTTATCGCTGCTCGCTTTTGGGCGCCCGTGTGCGACGTTTGATAGACATAATTAAATGATTTTTTATGTGCTTAATTGTTGTATCTTGCGCCAACATCGGCCTTATTAAAACAAAAAACAATTAAGTGGCCTTTTCTACTTACGACCTGCAAATGACTTGTCAAATGAGCGACAAGCGCCAGACAGAAGGGTGGGCTTCGGGGTCTTTGTCCCTGCTCGCCTCCCCCATTCCAAGGCCGACAGTTGGTGTCGATTGGGTTGGGCTCCCAAATGGGCCACGCAGATTAAAAAATTTGTGCGACGCAACGAAACGTGATTGAACCATGCGGGTGAAAAGTCAATCCATGAGTTTTTCTTAAAGCGAAATATTTCAAACTAAAACAAAAAGACTTTTATTCAATAATTTGTCGTGGTGAACTGTACTGCTGGCTATATAGGTACTGAACAATTGTTAAACCTACATGTCATAATATACTTTAAATACGAATAAAGGAGAACTCTGATATCCTTGTGAGGCAATTCTAAGGTTGGATGTTAAATGGCTTAAGGTATTTCTAATTTAACCCAAATAAAGGCTGTGAACGGTCACAGATGTGGTCAGAGGACAGAGGCACAAATGCAGTAGAAGAACCGGTGTAAATTTAAAAGTGGGAGGTAAATTAATTATTTAGGTTACAAGGCAATGACATAGTTGAACCGAGAATGACAGAGCTCGAAGTGTACAGAGTGTAATCAATATTCAACAGATGTGCATATTAAATTAATTACAGAGAAAGAATATTTCGAAATTTTGACCAATTTTTATTCAGACATTTTGGTCGCCAGGAATTACACAACTTAAACTGCTGAACTGCTGTAAGAGCGTAAATACAATAAGCCAGCAAATAGAATACTGGGCGAACTGGGCCAACAGGTTGTATGTTTTCCGGTTTCAATTACATATTTCAGGCACGCACTCAAATCACTTTTAATTTTTTTTTTAATTATAATTCCATTTCTCATTTTTTTTTTTCTTTTTTTTTGTTATTGTTACGAGTGTTGGCATTGCCATTGATTATTATTGCCGTTGTATTGTTTGGGTGGCCGCACGTTTAATTAAAAACGTGACAATTTTACCTACGGCGAATGCGATACATATTTCATCATGCATACGCCGTGTGTGCCAAAAGCAAGTTTGCGGTCGCGAAATGTTTATTTAAATAATTCAAAAGCCTGTTTACAATATACGCAGCTCGATTGCATTACATTTCAATTTAATTAACTTTATAAAATTCGGACATGCTTATGGGGAGCCAACAATTTGGAATCAATGAAAAGCAAGTTGGAATTTTACAATAATGCCACGAATGAAATCCAATTCATATTTATTTTTTCTCACTAGTCGCCAAACGCTGCATGAGAAGCACAAAAGCCAAAACCTGGCTGACGCATGCTTCACCAAAAGAAGTGAAAGAACCAAGTGCTGCTTTCCTGCTTCTTTTGTTTAAGCCAGAAACAAACTGTTGTCGTTTCGTATAACTACTTATTGTATTTATAACTTTTTGGTTACTCACCGCAAATAGTGTTACTGTTTATCCTTAGAGGATCAACGAGTATGTATTTAGCTTATATATATATTTTTGTCAAATGAAAATGTACACAAAAATGTGTGAAATGTGTCAGCTAAATATTAACTTGGCCTACTTATAAACTCAATTTAATATTTAATCGAACATGGAAATGTTTCGCCTGACCAAAATCACTTATTTAGGTTTCACCTTAATGCATAAGATTTACATAGACAAAAAATAACTTTAAGAGTTGAAGTCCTGAAAGTCCTTTAAAAGTCTTCCAATCAGCATACTTCATCTCAGTCTGCACACAAAAATCTTTGCGCATTGGCACCTTACAAGTAAAAATAAACCGAAGACAACTCAACTTCAGTCAGACCACAAGCAAATCAGTTAAGTGGCATGAAAAAAAAATGGGGAGACGCGACAACTTCAGTTAAGGACTAAGGTAAGTCAATTTACCTAATTGACTTATGGCCAGCAGAAAGTTTGGCAGTTGGCTCTTGTTACTTGGCTAACTTTCAAGTGAAAGATTTTAATTTGCAATAGTTGATTCCGTGTGTTGTGCTTAGATATAAATATTATTTGGTATGTCGATACAGATATAATTAATTACAGTAATCTATACAGTTACACCTTCAAAATCCATAAACCAAAATAACAGAATATTAATTTTATAAATATTACTAATCATTTCTTATATACTTGAAGTTAAATCTATTTGAAATTAGCAGTACCTTTGTGTTAGACGAACCTGTAGAAATGAAATTTTACTCCAACTTTCTTTAAAAATAATAGTTACTCATCGAACAATAAATAAATCAAAATAGGTTGAATGAGATATGTTTCGTCAAACAAAGTCTAATTTTATATACCCACATAAATATTAAATTGGAAACCAAAACAAGATTTCATGCTTGAATATACATACATTAAAGAATACAATCGAAACTCCCCAAACCTAGTATCAAATTTTGCACTAATTAAGAGCGTGAAAGTAGCGTGATCAATTGTCAAACTCTTTCTTTCTCTCGGTATTCATAATATTCGTTGGCATGCTATTAGTTTATCAAACATAATATTGTTGTCAAAAGCGTTATGAGCTTTTAATGGTTCAACAAACTTGCAGCCACAAAAAACTTTACAGCGACAACAGTATAAAAGCCGAAACGGACTACCTCAAACTATCCATAGAGTTGGAGCAACAGCGACAAGGACAACTTTGCCAGCTAGTTAAATAAACTTATGTTGAGCCAATGTCGCTCACATGTTTGTTGCACATTTCCGCTTACGTGAATATATTAATATCCAAAATTTCATTGCCTGAATGTGATGGGTGGGGCCAAGTCTTGTCGGCAATTCAATTAGTGGGCAACTTGCATTTATCCTATTTTAATGCTGTGTACTTTTGAGGTGCACACAAACACATACAGACTTGTTGAAGTGTAGCAGTGTGGGTAGGAGTATGTGTGTGTGCGAGTTTGTCTCGGTGTTTGTTGTCCTCATGACAACGGCTCGAGCAGGACTCGAAGGACTCCAATGAATTCGTGACTTATGCACTGACGCAACCAATTATGGCCTGGGGGCAACTATAACTGCAACCGTCTCGCCTACTATCTGTGTGTGTTTGTGTGTGTGTGTGTGTGTGTGTGCTTGTGTAAGTAGCTTCTCGCATCTTCGTCTGCATCTAAACCTATTTTCGGGTTAAAGCATCTCAAAAACTATGTCAAATGAAATTTATGCGATGCTCTCCAAAGACGGCAATGAAAATACACACGCACACACACACGCGTCTTCAACCGCAATATACGTGTGGCTTTTTATACCTGTGTTTGTGTGCGTGTGTGTCTGTGTGTGCGTGTATATAGGTGTGTCTTAGCTCGCACTCTTTCACTCGCTTGCAATTGTGTCTGTTTTTTTGGCAGCTCGTTCCATACTTTATGGCATAGCCAGCATTGATAAGGCTTCAACGCAATGGTGACGGCAATATTTCATCAGCAATTGTTTCAAAAGTTTCTTAATTAAAAATGACAGGTTATCAGCAAAGATTTTGGGCTAACTAATTGAATTTGCCAAGTTGCCGCTGCTCTTGATATGTAGAGTTTTGGCGCTTGTGGCTGTGGATGCTGAATGGAGCTCAAAAACAGTAGCGCTGAGAAACTATGCTCAAGAGTTAAGCACAAGGGAGATCAAATAAATATGCAGAGTACTATTTTGTTTTTAAATACAAGGTCAACAAATGATTTATTCAAATAAATAAATAATCTTAATATTGTAATCATTTTCGTAAGCCATAAGTATCAAGAGAATTATTGTGGGCGGCAAGGAATTTTTTTATTATGTTCAACTTTTCTAATTACTGTTTTACATATAATATATTTTATTATTTTGTTATTATTATTTGTTATTGGGCTTATTATTTCCAAGTCGACATATATAGTATCTTTATTTCGTTTAATTATTAAATTTTAAATTGATTTTGCATTTGCATTTTCCTCCCATGAATCTTTAGACATTGTCTGGCTAACTTAACGCATACATACATCAAATATTTAATACATTTAATGTGTAATATCTAAAAAGCTTCTCATTAGACTAGCCACAAATATGCAAAATGACGAGTCTGAGGTGATTATATATCCACACAAGCCAAATGCCAGACAGCAGAGAATTCGCAGTCCCTAACAGCATCCCTGCTCACTCCGCTGCTTGGCAAACATTTTGAGGAAGCTGCTGACAAACATTCCTGTTCTATTTGCCTGGCCTCCAATGCATCTGCAACACCGCAGCATTGCCGTAAGTAAAAAGAAAAAACAAATTGTAAAAAGTGGAAATAAAACTGATTTCATTACCTTGATTAGTTGGTCGCTTCAAGTCTGCTCTGTGAGTCCGCGTGTGTGTCTGAGTGCATAAGTCTGTCGGCAGCCAGTTTGTTTGCCTGCCTTTTTCAGCTTTTTTCTACACATCTGAAAATCCAACACGGCGCTTATGATGGAAAAGGTAGAGGTAAGTGCAAAGGAAAGTGGGATTGGCCATCTTTTGGCCTCGCTGTTTTTGGTTCAATGCAAGCATTAACCTCATTAGCATGCAACTCTGAATGGCGCTCGGAATGTATAAAGCACAGCCATCTCCACTGGGATTCATTTAAGCAGCAGATGCAACTTCTCTTTTATTAAAACGAATTAAAATTAAATGCTGAGGGCGATTTGTTTATCTTCAATAGAATTGTAAACATTTAAAGTACTGAAAATTATTGCATTGATACAATACAACATGGCAATTAACTTATTGTATCAGCTCTGACTATCAAATTCTTAATGTATATGCTGTATATATATATATATCCATATTATTATTGAAATCATTTGTATTCAGTTACTCACAAAAATATAAGGTTCTTTAATTCTATTGTTATAAAAAACGAAACCGGCAAATATTTGCAAACACCTCGGTAATTATATTTCATCCTCTTCTGCAAGTTTAATCCGTGAAAAATAAGTATGGCTTCTAATAATTTCTTACTTTATCCTTTCTGATTATCATTCTTCATACCATAACAATAGCTAACTAACAAGTTTGCTCCACAACGCCGTGTTCGTTGAATACAATGTTTGGAGTTCTCTTCTTACTTCTATTTTAACTATGCCGCTTGAAGCAAGCCAACTGCCAACCGGCAGAAAAACTTAATTAAGCATAATAGAGTTGAGCTCTCGGCCCGCTGCATGAAATGCAGCGGTAATTTACTTGCCTCCTATTTTTTTTTATTTTTAAACATCCAGTAGCTGTAAGTAGCTGTTGGTAATTTGCGCTTAGCCACACTTACAGCCCAACACGCTGACAGTGGGCAAGACGAAGACCAGATCCAGGCTGCATAGTTGGGGGTAGGAAGCTGATGGAGATCTTTGCAGTTCCTTGCACATTTTAATTGCATTTCCGCTATTTTTGATGCCCTTTGAATTTATAATGCCTGGGATTGTGAACTCTGCTTACTGGCACGTCCTGAGAAATATAATTCAATTAATTACAAAGACGACAGGTGCAAGGTAGCAAACACCTAATATTAATCAAACGCAGCGTGAGAAAAAAAAGTTATCCTACGAATTTGTTAGACCAAAGGCCTTCTGGGGCAGCATTTGTATCTCATAAACATGTTTATTTCATTAGCGCTACACATGCGGCCATTTCGTGGCCAAAAAAAATAAAAATAAAAATAAATACACATATACAAGGAAACAACCAAATGTTGGGTACTCCCCCAGGATATCATTTGCCGCGCCGATTGCCACGATTTCGACATGAAAAATGCGTTCGCGAAAAGTTGCTCTTTATGATTGGGATTTGCGGCACTAATGTGCCGTTTCTTGCCCCACGTTTTCGTTTCTCTTTTTTTATATGTATATATTTTCTGCCTAGTGAATATCCAAACAGGAGGTCTTACCTAGGTCCCACTGCACAACATTTTGAGGCTTGTAAGTTGCCGGTTCTGCCACTGACATGCTGTCGACATCATTACAAATAAATTGAGCGTGAAAGATACATTTCACCGACATTGCCGACATGAGGCAATGATAGGCACATTTTTCTTCCTTTTTCTGGAGCTGTGGATGGAGGCTAAGTTGAGAATCTTAAGGTTATGCTAGTACATACTCGAAGATATATTAAACTTTAAAATATTTGTGTTGACTTGTGTATAAATTGCCCACATTTGAAGAAAAATAAAATAATTTATTTAAGTTACAGTGGAATAAAATCATTTATCCAATACAATATTAATAAAAATAAAAAATAAATGAATATAATTCTCAAATTTGTTAGAGCCGCAGATTGCAAAGTAATTATTTACTTATTTAATAAATTAAATAAATGTTGTTCAGCTTTATTTATTTATATATTTATATTTGTAACATATAAGTTTTTTGATCATATAAACATGTTAATGTATATAAAGTTAATCGTTTAAGGCAAATCTAATTTAGAACGGCTTCAAGCTGATTAGCTTCAATCTTGTAAACAAGAATCAAGTAGGCTTTCTCTTTTACCAAAGCAATTGCGATAAGCTGATTTAATTAAAATCCCAAAGAATGGCAAAAATTCGATATAAATTCAAATTTCTCAATTCACACATACACAATTCACACATAAATATATAGATGTGGAAATTGCATGTGCCACAGTTTCAAATGGGAGAATACAAAAGTCAATTTGCTGTAAGACGCCGAGCAGCACATTCAAACACCACATAAACATAACCATGAGAGATATTTGGTATAATAACATACGTGACCATATTTACAAATTCCAAATCAAAATCATGGTCATAGACAAAAGGGCGAACAGTCAAGTGCGTTTGCGGGGCGGTGGGCGGTGGGCCGATCCATTGTCTATCTGTCGTTTAGCTAAGCATGTGAAATGAATGTGAAGTTCACGCAAAGGGAGATAAGTATGTGTGGCATTCTGTAAAATTTCTTAACATGTCTACATTATAATTTTGAGCTTATCACATTTAATGCTTCAAGCTGAATGATATTATAACGTTGTCAAAATGCCAGACAATTTTCTGGGCATCATAATTGCTCTACAAATTATATATATTCAGTGAGCCAATTTCAAATAACTCAAGCCGAAATACAATCAATTGCATTTGCTTTGACTTCGGATTCGGATGTTGAGCAATTTGCATATACGGCCAGTAGAGTTAAAGTTGTTGAAATGTGGTTACTACTAATGAAGAACACGTTGTGTAACTTAAATAAATAATAATAATAACTCAGCTGTATAGAAATCAAATTAGTAACAACAATTTTGATCTGTACTTGAAAATAATACATATCGACATTATAGTAGGTCTTGTAAATCCTATATACAAATTAATGTATACGTTTATATGTACATTTAGTTGTACATTTAGTACATTCAGTGCTGTGCAAAAAAATAAAAAGTGAGATTGTATTGCTAAATTATTGAATATTGTTATTTCTGCCACTTCTGGTGGTTCTTTGAATGTGGATGCCTTGCAGAAATCTTTCGGATTGGAAATTATCAAGTTCTTAGCTTCAATATTAAATTTTCATGTAAGTAACGGTTCTGGACAAGACAAATATTTACTTTTATCAATTTTTGATGAGAGCAATGGTACGCAACGAGGTGACAAGTCCAAGTTTGTCAAACCGTTTTAACTCTAACCCACGTTCACAAGTGCTTTTGTCACGGCAAACACACACGTACATTATGATTTGATTTGGCACCCAAAAACCGCTACAGATACATATGTATATAATAACTGCCGAATGATAGTGTTATTCAATGTGGTTTCCATACGTATAAATTAGTCATGTTTTGGCATACGCAATAGCACTTGTGACAGGCAGCACTGTGTTGCCTTTATATGGAAAAGGGGTTAAGGGGGGTCAACGCGACGTATAATTAACAATAATGAAGTCGTTAAACCGCAATGCAATCAGCGATGCGCAAAACACACAAATTTTACACACACACATTGTCGCAAAGGCAAAGGATGGACAGTCGAAAAGCCAAAATGCAAAACGAATAAAGAGTGAGAGCAGGAGCATGCACAGAGAGATGCGGCAAGAGGGGAAAGGATGGGGCTGGGGCATTGTGGCCACAGCTTTCAGTTCCAAGTCACGGCCTGTATGGCGTTATAAAATATTTATGAATCATTTGCACGCATAATTAGACTGTCATTAAATTTTGAGATTCTCGGTGTGTTGTCGTGAAACATATTTTCAATAATGAAATGTGAATACGCTCATAGCGCCATTAATAATAAACTCGTGTTTTTAAGTATAATATTGGCATGCAATCAGACGAAATTTAATTCTTATTTTGCATTTTCTTGATAAATTGAAATTTTCATATATTTATTAAGATATAATGTACATACAATTTAAATATTCATATGGTATGTTGGGAAATATTGATTATTAAAATTGTGGAAACTAATTCGTACATCCATTATTATTTGTAGAGTATAATATTTATATGACCATATTTACAATACGTTGCTTTTGGTACCATAATATATTAAACACTCATTTAATAATTCTTATTTGACACACAGTTGAGCATTTTATTTAACCTTTGTGTATTTAAAGAGATGCAAATTGATGGATTGAGCATATAAGATTCTTAATAAGCATATTGATTTTAATTTAATTCCTTCTTATTGAAGCTATTTTAAATGTTAATATTTTTTCTGTATATGTAATTAAACACTCGTTGTGTATATCATACACGAAGGGTATGCTTGTAAGGTCCAGCAGCGAGTCATCGTTTTTGCAAAAGGGTGGCTCTCCAAGTTGGGTGTTTAAATGTCATGGCATGTCCTGACTGGGGTCGTTGCATTATACCTGACTCCTGATTGTGTGCATGTGTGTGTGTGTGTTTGTTTGTTTGTTTGTTTGTTCGTATCTTTGTGTGTGGGACCACAAAGTAATCAGCGGAAATGTCAATGAGCCGCCACCATTTGCTGATGTGTCGGCGGCTGAGGTTTACAATCGGGCAACACCAGCAACGCCAGCAACACCAAGGTATACTTTTGCCCACTCTCCCACTAGTAATTGTTGTCGCCGTTGTAATTGTTGTTGTTTTCTGCATTGTAATTAAACATTTTTCATTGCAAATGCAGCAGCGATTGGCAGCAGAACAGTTTTAATTGCATACGGTGTGTGCGAGTGCGTGTGGGTTGTGTGTGTTTGCGCTTGAGTGTGCCGTGTGTGTGTCGAGCGATGACAAATATTTTATGGTGCAGCATTGATAGGCGGTTAATATGAGTATCTGATGCATTGACAGCTCTGCAATGGGGCAGAAAATATAAGGCAACTGTGATTTAATTACGACCAGTTCAACCTGCACCTGTATAAAATCCATGAAGCCATTTTTTTTAATTTTTTTTTTTTTGCGCTTAAGCTGGTAACACAGCTGTTGTAAGTAAAACGTCTGAACTAAGTAAGTGAACTGTATTTCAGTTTTGCTTGGCAGTCAATGAATACTTCATTATAGTTACACTCATCAAGCATATTTGTCCTCATCGTATTATTCTTTATACATTCATTTCAAAGGTATACATGAATGTTCTTCAACTAATTATATTATAAATTCACTCTCTGGGTCAGAATTATTTAGTTTTCGTGAGATTGTCTCTAATAGAAAATAAAAGCTGATGGTTAATGATGAACGCAGTAACTCAGTTCAAATATGTATTTAAGACATATGTATATACAAAAATATTATTTCAGACAGGTGACTGGTTGTTTCTCCTTTAATAATTAATTTTAATATTTTATTCCAGCTACACACAAAACCGCACAATGGCGTTTAGTGGACACAGACGTTCAGATGGTAAGATGGTATTCAGCAATGAGACTTACACTGGACGCACACGTGTAATCAGTCCAACAACGTCAGCGGACCAATCGAAGGAATCGCATTATTCAGAGCAATCTGGCTCGGATTCGCACGAGTTTCTTTCGGATCAACGATGGGAGGACATCTCCAATCTGCAAGCTATTTCGCTATTGTTTGACAAGAAACAGGATGAGTCGCCTAACTCATCGTTATCGCCTTTATCATTACCGACAGCAGGCAGCAACATTTATTTGAACAGTAAAGAACGCACCAAATCGCTTTATAGCTTCAAGGAGATGTACGGCTCCCTCAAGCAGACAGGATGTGAAACTGTAATACATTCGCGTGGGACTTGGTCAAGTTGCAGCATTCCAGATTATATGCGTGATCTGAAAGGCTTGAAGCTGGATCGTGAGCCGCAGGTGGCCTACAACACTTGGTTTGCCGCAAAGCAAAGGCAGCGCCAGCAACAGCTGCAAGACCAGAAGACTCTGTTCGAGAATGAGCAACAGAAGAAGGAGCAACGCAAGCTGCAAGCCAAACTATGCTACGAGAAATGGTTGCGCGATAAATCGCTACTGGCATCAGAGAGGCGTCTAGAAAATCATATGCAACACGCGGCCTTAAAGGCAGCCACTTCGGTGGCACGCGATCGCCCGTCGAATAATAGGCGTGTGCGCAGTGTTACACAGTCGGAGATTAGGCAGGTGGTGCAGAGCTGGTGGATGAAGAAGCAACAGCAGCAGCAGCGCCAGCGCCAGGAGAAACAATATCATCTGGTCAAGAAGAGCCGGGACGAGCATCTGCGCAAGCAGCTGGCCGAGAATGCATGGC
Source organism: Drosophila nr. perissopoda 5 BK-2023a (assembly GCA_035044105.1). Taxonomy (NCBI): domain Eukaryota; kingdom Metazoa; phylum Arthropoda; class Insecta; order Diptera; family Drosophilidae; genus Drosophila; species Drosophila nr. perissopoda 5 BK-2023a. The sequence goes on from JAWNMK010000018.1 coordinate 291,622, forward strand.
GAAAGTGGATGAGCAATGTTTACGATAAGCCCAAGCCGGTGCCAATGAATCAGGGCATGGATTCATTGCGTGGTACCATCTCCCAGATTTATATAAACCCCATGCCCTGGGAGCCACTTCAAAATATTAAAAAGGGGGACTATCTCACAATTTAGAAGGTATTAGTGATTGTGCTAACATTGGCATTATAATTTTTGTTGGCAGCAGCAGAAACAAACCATTAAATTTAATTAAGTTCAGCTTTGAATTTGAGGCGCTGCAGTCAATAATATGTTTCCTTAAGTCATTTGGTGAGATATGCATAAATTTAGGGGTTCCACTTCAGATTCAGAAAATGTAAGCCGTAGTACTGCGTATAATTAAGCTCAATTTCAGCATATTGTTCATATAACTATTATAAATGTAAAGCAATAATAAAAAACACGCACTTTCCAATGTAAGAAATCCCGTCCTCTTTATAGTTTCTATTTAGAATCCATTCTTAATACCTAAACAGAAAGAAACTGACGAGCCGACTATGTGTGGAATGTAGAAAGTAAACTTATATTTAATCAATATGTTTCTTATTTTGGTATGGATTTAGATTTAGATATCTACAAGGTATCTTATAGTCACTACTCTCCACAGTTGCTTAACCTTCTAACCCTTCAACTTGTACCCTCCCCACTTTGTAGTTGGATGCAGCATTTTCGTTTCGTGCTTATTTGTTGTTATCAATACCCCTGCAAACATTATCGTTCAACATTTCAAAAGTCAATTTAAGCAATTGCGTCAGCAGAGCTTAAGCAATTTCGTAAACCAATACGATAAGTGAATCTAGTGGTGCCAACAAACTGCAGATTTGGAGAGGGGAGGAAATTCTAAAACTGTGACAGATGAAAATAGAACGCAATTTGCAATAACAAGAAAAATACAAATGCACACAAAATACGATACCGAAGAGTGAACCTTACACTCAATAGGATTTCAATTGTTGTCTGTCTCAGTGTGTGTGTGAGTGTGTGTGTGTGTGTGTGTATCGAGTGTGATACACTATAAGGAGGTGGGGAGTGAGAAAGTGGCACAAACTGTCCATTTTCATTAGATTTTCGACACTGCTGCTTTGCCTGTAAAGTCACCAAATTATATTGTCAAAAATAAAATAAAGCATGTTTTTAGATATAGAGATAGAGATAGAATTCAGGCATATGCAGAGCTCTTTGCATAGCAAAACCGAAATGCAAACAAAATAAGCCAAAGGCCTAAAGTTCATTTGCACAATTTCGAAGACCGCTTTTGTTCGCCCTAAACACCACACACCCCTCTCACTCCAACTACCCCGCTCTTCTAGCACCACTGCACCACTCTATTCTCAACTGCACTGATCAAAGTCAAAGGCCGTGCCAAGCTTGGCAAACAAAAAGACCAAAAAGACGCTGCCAAATCCTTTTGATGAGGTCAACACTAGTTTGGTTTCCAGCTACAAGCTCAACATACACACACCTATACACACACGCACACACACACGCACACGCACACACATACTCGCATGCGTTGGTCAAGCGAATGTTTACATTTGTGTTCGATAGAATGCTTTCCGTATACTTATATATGCGTAGATGTGTGTGTGGGCATTTGCAGGATTAAATTTGGCAGGTATTGTAGCATGTTATTCGTCATCAATGTAGTTTGCTCTAACCAGTTTGTATGACTGTTGTTTTGCTGTTGCTGTTGTTCTTGTTTTTGTTGTTATTTTGTGTTGCAAGTGCAACAAGCGTAGATCAGAGCGAACGCAACCATTCCGTGCACACAGTCATGCCAAACTTGTGGAGTCTACTCGATTTCATGTTGTTTGCATTGTTTACGCACTTTCGCTTTGACATTATGGTAGTATGCATTTCGGCCTGATGACCATGGTGTGTGTGTGTGTGTGTGCCTGGCAACATGGCTTTGTGTACTTCCAAGCTTGTGTGCAGTAGCATGCTTCATTTGTCGTTCTATCTTGCTTCATGCGGCCAGAAGTAGCTTTAACGGTATTGAATTTGGTTTTGTGGCTAAGGTCGGAGTCTTTGAAAATGAAGACCCCAATTCAAATTTTGCAGGCATCGCGTATTCAAATTTTTCAATTCAAACAAATTATAAATGTTGGTTTTGTTTTTACTCTTAAAAAAAAACTGGTTCACTTCAAAGAAAATCGTCTCGCTGCTACTCTTAGGTCAGTCTACCTCATGAGCTTAATGCACTTGAAACATTTACTTATTGAAAATAAATTGCTTACAAATCACTTTTTGGGTTTCATTTAGTGTAATGGACCACTCTTAATCTCAATCCGCCATGCGTGTGAACATTTTGCATAAGAAAAACAAACACGACCTCCCGCTATGAGGCATAACTAGGTCCAAAGATAAAACACATTTGCAAAAAAAAAAAAAAAACAAACAAACAGAAAAAAAAATAAAGAAAGATAAATCGCCCCATCGCTTGTAGTAGAAACAATGAAAACACCCTGTCCGCAGAGTTGCGGCATGCTTGGCACATAAATAATGCATTGGCAGCCGTTAAGCAAAAGGAGAAAAATGAATCAGAAACCAACACAACAATTGAGCAGAAGACAAAGCTACCTCCAAGACGGTCAGGTGAGCAGTCAAGAGCAGATCTGGTTTTGTGCCCAAACAATGGACCCAAATAAATCACAATGATGATGAGTGATCAATAACCATGGGAAATGGTTGAGGGGCAGAAAGGAAGGATGCGAAGGCGGTGCTTTGTCGACGACAACAACTACAAATGGTAGATATGAATAGTGATGTATGGAACACTCGCAGAAGTGATGCTGTGACAAAGTACAGTAAAATTGGCTATTCAAAATAGTACTCACGTAGTATGATGGTTAAAATAATCAGTTTGGCAAAATTAATAATAAAAATTGACATAAATGCATACTATATTAATTAGAGCAACTAATTACTCTTATACAAAAAAGTTTTTAATACTCACATGATTATTATTGATTTATTATTATAATATTGAAATTTTACAAAACCATAAGATACATTTTGCGGTCAAACAAATGGTTTTATTAAAATTAAATAAAAATGTGTTGGAAAAATGAGTAAGAGGCAACACCTGTCGTATCAGTAGATAAATTAAGTAACTCTGCTTATTAAAACAAGAAATCATTGAGACAACAAAGGTAATAATTCAATTGAGTTTGCCTTTAAGTTTCATATATTGTTATTTTTGAGTAGCAATTGTTACAGTCTTAGACATTACGTATGTGAAATATTTGTACTACTTTCAACATGTGCAAAGTTTCAGTGGAGCAATTTATATATATATGTATATATAGTGGAGCCCCTGCGGCAGTCAAGTTAAAAGACGTCTATGACTTACTTACAAGTCAGGGACGCGTGTTAATAACTTTTTAGCCATGGCATGCAAACTTCTGCTGGGATCGAGCTGGGTGGTGGAAGGTAGCAATATGTGTTATTGTGTCCTTCACGTTAATTCGTTGGTGCGTGCGGGTCGCAGATTAAAGTGACAGACAGGCTACGCAAAAATAACAAAAGGTGGTTAAGTCCTTGTAAGTGTTTAAGTCGACAAGGCACAGCTACTACAGCAACTAGGAATTCAAAGCTTGGGTTAGGTTATGGGAGGACAGCAGTTCAACACATAAAGTAGACGCTTGCTGCGTGCTTATAGCGCTGTGAAATGAACATTTTGCAGGTGATTTAACAGTTATTAGATTTTTCAAGCCTGCAAGTAGGCAACAGCCAGCCAGCAAACGGCCCAACTGGGAGTTGAAGCTTGCCTTTCGGTAATTGTAAAAAGTTTTTATTTGATCGCATCATATTTGGATGCCCAGAAAGTATGCAAGATAAAATGTCAAAAGACATTTGCCAAGACAGTGCAAGAAACAATGGCCCGGAAAACTTTTATGGCAAACTTTCTAACTACAAGTATGCCTGATTAAATAAAGATTTTTCTCTGGCACAAAAGTTGGACAACGCAAAGCGCAATCCTTGCATAAGTAAATATGCAATAATCTTTTCAAAAAGTGTTGACACAAGTACGCAAAAGGCGCAAAGCGCCTAAAACTATACTATGCATGCCTTATATTGTATTTATTTACAAGTCAAAGCAAAAACAGAGGCATTCCGGAAACAAGTTAAGACTTCAAAAAATATCAATCGTAACTTTAAAACATTCAAAAATATTAACTCACAAAACTACGAATTCAATTACCTACATATACGAATAAATTGTTATTGCGTTTTTATTTGGGTTTGAAATAGCATCGAAATTTATATTCGGAATTCTAGCAGTTGTTCACTTGGCTTTTACCTAATTATACAAACTCAAACTTAATGCAATTACAGCTCAGTTATGCTCGACTCAAAGGCTCTGAGCAACAGAGACAAAAAATGTTGCCTACTTTCGTGCGAATAAATATGCATTTCGAACGGTAACTTGTCGGCTTTAAATAAATTTAGAGTGGAGTGTATCTAAAATGATGCCATGGCCGGAGCAACTTTGCTACATTTCTTAATTAGCTTTATGAGTTTTGGGTACGACACCTGCTGGAATTCCCATGTGTGCGGTCATCCAGGTGCCTAAGGCCCTGGCCTCAGCTCAACTTTTTTTGCATGAGAAATTATTATGCAAAATGATATTAAAACTTTTTGAGTGATGCTTTTGTTAAACTTTTCGTCGTACGAGACGCATGTGGGCCAACACAAAAGAGGCGTGGAATGGTAAGTTCAGCCTATCAATAGCAACTGCAACAAAGGCCAATTTATAGTAAGTTTCCTGAGGCGCATAAATTACGCTTGGCCTCTAATTGGACCAGTGACTGCATAGAAATGACGACTACGGCTCTTCAAATCAAAATTCATGCCAAAAAGTAGGTCCACGAAGAAAGGAAGTAAGGAAGGCAAGCCAAACTCTCGGCTTGCTTGGGCGTAAAAGCGAAAGGCAGCAAGGCGTGACATGCGATAAAATTGAGTTGAAAACGTGTTTCAAATCTGAAATTAACAAACTGAACTGAGTCAGCCAGTCAACCATTCAGCCAGTCGGCCATTCAGCCAGCCTGTCAATCGCCATGTCGCTGGTACCCCGGCCAACTGCGCCGCCTGCATGTAAATGACTTTTTAATGAGGCCCCCAGACTGGCTGAGCAAGGGGCTCTGGCTACAATCCCAGATGCCCACCTCCTCTCCCTCCACACCGCTGTGCTGCTCTACTCGATTCGTTTCCCATGTGCGTCTGTTTCAAGTGTCATAGTTTGTCTGCCTAATTGCTGACATAATTTTACGCTTTAATAGTTTTTTCGTGTCCACGAACTGACCTGTCCCAGTAGATAGACCCAGTGCCGCTCCCATCTCTTTGAATACCTGCCATTGAGTTCATATGTAAATGAAGCTCTGATTAGCGCAAGTCATGAATTTCAATTTGTGTCTAATTAATTGTTGATTTAAATTCTTTTGCGTGCTGATGGAGCTTGTACAACATGAAACTAAAACTGACAATCTATCTGCCCATTCTTTTCAGCTCCATAATTGGCATTAGAATTGAGCGGGCGTGGATCGTTTCAGCATTTGCGCCCACTTACAATTAATTACAGTTTGGCTAACGACACAAATTTAAACAAGTGTATTTAAGTGTGCTTGGTCGTAGTCATTGTTATATATTACACTTCATATTTATAAATGAACCTTACACAAAAGTGTTTTTAATTTATATAATTATTTACTTTGATATGTAAAATGAATTATTAACCTGAACAAATTTTTGATTATATTTTTCATAATATGTAATTTCGCCATTTCCATTACTAATTTGCTATTCATTAATTAAATTTTCCATAATATATATATTTAATTTATAATATTATAAAAGAAGCTAACATTAACAATGACTGATTTTGAAAAGAGATTAAATATAGAGATAACAGTAACAATGACTGATTGACTATGAGAATAAGCTGCATTTATCTGCTTAAAAATGAAATGAAAAATGAATGAATAAAATATATCTAAGGTAAAAGTATTAATTTCACTACAATAACAAGATTTTTCGATTACTCTTGCTGACGTGCTAACGGGGAAGTGCAACTCTGAGTTGCACTTAGTCCCATATATGAAGGGAGTTAATCTTATAATACTACTTTTACTCCTGTTGGTGCAATCTTTTTTAAATCTTCAAACATTCTAGTGTAATCATAGCGCATATTCAATGAAGTCCAATCGCTCGAGGCTTGTCCTAGTTTGACTAGCAGATTGCTAAGATACCATCTGCGGCTGGCACTCAAGGGTGAAATGTTACCAAATTATTTACTAAAGCATTTCGCTCATTTAGCATTCGAAACAATAATTTCGATTTCTATCAATGACATTCCGTAATACGTATAAAATCGACAGCGACCCCCACTCCAGCCCCCAGTTCGAACTTGCCCCTCTTCGCTAATGGAATTTCATGTTTGAGTAGAAAAATCCGTGTGTTGTCGATAAAGACAAATCGTGTAGCAGACGCCGCCGTGCGGCTTGCTTATACATTATAAAAATAATGTTGGTTGCAATGCCAACGCGGTCTGTGTTTTTGTTTTTACCGGCTGCACCAATTTGAGGGCTTGGTTATGGTGGAGGGCAATCGAGTAAAGTTTTTATGCCAGTACGGCTAAGTGGCACATTTTGGGCTTAGCTTTCAGACGGCGGCACTGAAATGCCCGATCCTGTGGTTACTACGGCGAGTCAGAAGGCTGAGCTGTGGGAGTTGGGCGGAGTTTCTGCATGTCTACCAGAACTCACATCCCACGTCCATGTACTCGCATAGTCGGGCAGTGCACTCGACTGCTGCCACTGTCAAATAACTGACATTACCTCGCCGATGCCACGATGCAACGTCGCTCACGTTTCGTGACTTTGAACAATAAAAATTTCGATTAGAATGTAAAAGCGGCCGTCGCAAACTGCAACGGCAATCAAATTCTTGGCCGGTGTGCCACAAATGCTACACAATACGTATACACATACGTATAATAACAAAATAAAATAGCTAAACCGTACATTAATAGAAAATGAAATCACAAACGTTAACTGCCAACGAGAGAAATTGTTGCGGAAAAAAATGATTGCGGCTAATGCATCCAGAGGCAAACAAAATGATGGCAGCGTATCAAATGATTGGCCATAAGTTAGTTAGCTGCTTTTGCAAGCCATTTATGTATTGTTTTATTGTTTGGTTATAAGTTGAAAAGAATATTTTAAAAAATATATTGTTGTTATAATTATAGCTGAACATACAAAGGTGAAATCTGCAACTGTAATTAAAAACAAATACAAAACAAAACTTATGTGAAACAAAACTCTGATTTTTCATAATTGCATTGTGTATGTTGTCAAAAGTGAACACATTGTTTTCAAATTTGTTTCTCACTTTCATTCTGATTATTGTTGTGTACACTTTCACTTACATACAGTTTTATTTGCTTAACAATTTCTCTACACATTTTCGAGTTAAGCATTCCCCAATTTGAATCGACAAAGGTAAGAAAATTCCAGGTTGCAACGACAGCGACAAATATAAAATAATTTTAAATTTTTGTAGATCTTACGAAATGGCATTTATCGGTCGAGTAAACATCCATGGAAATTATGTTGATTATTCAGTGATAGGCAGCAGTCGCCCCAAGATGAAGCGGGAGACTCCAGTTGCGGTCCATGCCACGAATGAGATGGAAGACCGGCCCACAAACTGCTCGCGGACGTACATCAAGTTTTACGACTCGGAGCAGCTACCCAGTCCGCTCACTGCGCGTTATGTGGACCACTCCGCATCGACCTGCGACCTCAACTCGATGGCCGACACGGAGGAGTCCACACTGTGTTGTAGCTCGCCGGGATCCATGGAAACGGAAATGGCAACGCTGAGACCCTCTAACGCCAGCAGCGACAACAGCTCCACGTCAGAAGGTAGCCGAGATGCCGTTGTACTCGTTGAACTGGAGAGGGCACACTTTGAGCAATGCCGGATGGTGGCGCCACGGCTGGAAAGAGGCTCTACTACCTCCATGTGCAGCTGGGAGGAAGAGGAGATTGTCTCCATGTATCCATCTATGAATGAGCAGACAACCGAACTGGAGATTCAGAGCAGCTGCTATGTGCCTCAACTCGAGCTTGGCTCGGACACAGCCTCCCTCAACTATGACCAAGAGCAATTGGATCAGTTGAAGGTGATGCGTCGCTCCAACGAGGCCTATAATAATTGGCTTTCGGCCAAGAACCGTCAACACCAATACAAGCAGCAGGTAGAGCTCGAACAGCGCCAGCTAAAACAACAAAAGGAGGCACTGCGTCGACGGATTAGTGAGCAGCGGGTGCAGGAGTGGTGTGAACGAAAGGAGCGCCAATCTACAAACACATCCATGCGGAAAACAAATATAGGGAAAAACCAGACCCCTTCCCACTCCAAACCCTATCCACATACATGTCGCCGTCCACATCCCCAATTGGATGAGGTGGCGTTGCGGCGCCTGCAGTGCTGGGAGATGAAAAAAGCGCAACAGGTTAAACAGCGACTTGAGATGCAGAAGCGTGAAGCTCAGCGAATGCAACAACAGCAGCAGCAGCGCCAACAGCAGGCGACTCTGGCGTGGCAGCAATGGATTAAGGGCGTGGCACAACGCCCCAAGCCAGTGCCACTTAATCAAGGCATCAAAACGCTGAGTGGCACTATCTCCGACATCTACATTAATCCGAATGAGTGGATAAATATTGCGGATCAGACTAGCAACTAAATAAACAGTAGACAACTAAACTTAACTACAAATGTGATTTTATTTCCAAGTAAATTACTAAAACTGAAAAATCCAAAACATAATATTGCAGTAGTCTCAAAAAAGAGGTAAATTATTAATTAAGTAATTTAATATTAATTGGTTAATTACTGTCTAATAAGCGAATATTATTCTGTTTTAATTGGAAAACATTTGTAATTAATATCACAGAGTATTAGCAGAGAAATTTATACATTTATCTAATGGTTAATATAATTGGACAACCACTCTTTGGCTCCCTAGCTCATCTCCACATGCATCCTTGCTTTCATAAGCAAAAGCACACACGCTCAATCAACACACACACACACACTAACGATTCACAAACCTAACTCAGGCGGATGTGTAATCTTCATATTCCACACCAGCACTTGCTATCAAAGCATTCGCAGACATTTGTGTGGTGAATCCTTTTCACAGGTTAACACGCCTGAATAAGATAATACCCTTCGAGGCGATTGCATTGGTTTTGTGCTTGCCAGCCTTTGCACTTTGATTTAGCTTTGGTTATAGCTCTCTTGAACAAGAAAACTTAAATTGAAACAGTTGCAATAGTCGCAGATTTGATACATCTTAAATAATTTAAATTTATTGCAGATTTAAATGGTTTTCTCTGATGTATAATTGAATTATATTTCAATTATTAAATAAAGTTTTCTTAATTCAACTTAATATTATCATAAAGCACACAAACAAATTCATATTTTCTTAAATTAGGTGATTCTGCCTGATTTAGTATGAGTTTGTGTGTAGTTGTTGGCTGCTTCTGTTCGAACCTGAACCCAGCTGAGCTGATGAAACGCTGTGAAATTGTTCACCTGTCGACTCTTAAGAGAAACAAAAAATATACACAACAAAAAAATAAATAAATGGGAATAAGTAGCTCGTCGCAGGAGCACAGGAAATATATACAAAGTTATTTAATATGAAAATGGCGTGCAGCTGAAATTTTATTTGAGCTTCGGTTAGCATGGCTGGCAGTTGGCCTTAAGCGATTTATTTTTGGCTACATTTTTCGCCCGAAAAAACAGGGAAATTAAATGTGATTTCAGAATCAAATTGACGGACGCTGCGCAAGAAGGACGGTCATGTCTTTTCTCCGGTTGCTAATAAATACTGTTAAAAAGTTATAGTTTTCTAATATGGCAACAGATTCTTTTGGCTGCTAAATTAGCTCCAGCGTGATAGTATACTAAAATGAGATAATCTACTGTCAATTTCACATATTTCATTTTAATTCCTTCTAATAACCGCATGAGGAAGCTTCCAATCAGTCCATAATGAAGCCTATAGAAGCCAGCATCAATTGTAAATACGCATAAGCAAATTAAAGTATCTACGCCTTATTAAACTACGGACATTCCGATTTTGTTGCTTGTGTTCTCGGCATTTTGTAATATTTTAATCCACTGCAATTGAGCTGCACGGCATGTTTGGGCCGATTTATTGAAAATAAAAACAATATACTCACAGACACAAAATAAACACGAAGCGGCGTAAGAGTGTGGAAATATTTTTGCACAAACATTGATTGGCAAAAGCCGGATAGCTGAGCTACGACAGACGAATACAAATATACATATATATATAGGTATATACATATGTATACATATATACATACAATAGCAAAGATGATACATAGCACAGCGTTCTGGAAAACACACGCACACGGAGACTCTGCGTCATGTTAACGTTGCAAAGTCGTGATGAATAACCGATGCCCACTTATGGTACGAGTTGAATACTGAAAATTCATTGAAAACTGATAGCGCGTTAAAAATAAACGATATGCGCAATCTGAAAACAAAATATGGAGTTCCAATTGATTGAGCTGTGATTTTGAAGGGATGCTCAATACCGAGTATAAATCAATCACCTACACATCAAATATTACAGCGATTAGTTAGGCGAAAGCATTAACTATCCATCAAAATATTAATATATGGAAAAATGTTCCATATCAATAGTTTCTCTTCTTTTTCATTTAATAAATTACGTTGGTTTTTTACATTTTAATAAATAGTAACTAATAATTGATTTATTTAATTGAGTGATTTGTATATTGATAAATAATTCTACTTTTAATAGCTATAGTTGAGTATCTTCCAATCTGAATGGTAAATTGAATCCCCTCACTCATATATTGTAGCTCATTTAAGTTCATATAAGCCTTAGCGAGTGAATCAAATATATTACATTGGTTACATGATAGCTCTGCTCAAACATATGAAATTTATTCAAGTCCTTTAATAAAAGTCAGTGGCGTGCCAATTTCTAGTGCCAATTAGCAGTGACACAAATGAAAACAAAAACCGATTCGATTTGTTAACATGCTGCAATAGTTGAGCCGAGCATTAATTAAAATAAATTGGCAAAATCTCGAATAGACGAAACTGGTAGTACGCCAGACTCAAGTATTGTTGCGCTTAACAAGTCAAGAATAATGGATTCGTGGATTAAATGAGAATATCTCGAATTATTTCTGCAAAATGTCACTTAACAATTTCTTTTTTCAATTGACAACTCGACGAGTTATCCTATGAATTAATACAGTTTATTTTATATTATCCAATTAATAAGTAATGAAAAATATATGAAAAGGTTTTCATTGAAATTTTCGCAAATTTGAGTTAATTGGGTATAAATATGACAGCAGTGAAATATTATCGTACAAATTACTCATATGGAATCATAAACTAACATGAAATTCGAATATTGTCCAAAATATGCAGCGCTCATAGATAAATAAGCCATGTAGCGCACAATTATACTTGTATCTTTAGTTATTCCAACCATGGACCGCAGTTATGTGGAAAATAATAATTTAATTAGCCTTACATACACACACACACAGATAGGCTCTTATGTAGCTTATGACACGGACAAATTTTATGAATATCAAAAATACTAATTATGGCAACATTTTGTTCATCCGCCTTTCATGGAACCGAACCGTGTGCAATAATATAACTGGCCCAGTGTGTGTGCGTGTGTGTACGTATTTTGTGTGTGGTGTTTGTGTGTGTGCGGACATTTCAATGGTGCTTGAACATTAACGTTCAAAAGTCAATTAGTGGTTTTTATAAATGTGATTAAATTAAGTGACAATGTTGTTTACGGTTTATACGGTTTCTGAAATTTTGCTCGTTTTAATTGGGACAATGTTGTCCGAATTTTAGATAATTTATATGGGCTGCGATGGTTTTCCATATATTATCGAAATACGTTGCCAAATGTTGGGGCAATAATGATATTATACGGAATGTTGACATGCAAAATGTATTTAAGCTGATTTATTTAGAAGTTTAAGTACACTTTGCTTAATTACTTTTCAAGATATTCCATTTTGTGGCTTGCCATTCAGCTTGTATTTGGTGACAAGTAATATTTCACCGTATTTAGGTTTCAAATATTTTGTTGCCTACAGTTTGTGATGCATTTTCATATGCAAGCATTTTTGTGTGGGGCCAGACAAAGCAGCTTTTAAGCCTTTAAGCGCAACAAACCCATTTTCCACTTGTCGCACACACATTCATACTGGTACACATATGCATAGATACAACCACCCACACACATACACAGCTGGGCCTTTCAACTCGTTCGTCTTACCATTTTTTTTTGTTTAAATCAAAAAGCGACACAACGTCAAAACAATTTGTCGTCATTTAAAAGTCGACATTTAAATAAGAAAATGCAAATATGAAGGCGACCGAGCTGCCTGCCTGGCAAGCCAGAGCCCAACCCACGGCCAGGCAGAGACAGTAGCTGTGCAGCTGCCTAAATGTATGCAATAAAATTTTTTATGCGCGCGAAAGACGCCGCATACGTTTCGTATGCATAAAATTAAGCCGGCTACGAGAACTGACTACGAAACCGAGGGGGACAACAGGGGCACAGTCGGGAACGAAGATGGGCAGATAGCTAGCTGGGCGTATGGGTTTGGTCGAGCGTGAGGAGAGCAGCTGTAAACATAAAGTGTGAGGCCAGAGTGGCATACACACACTTACCCCTCACACACTTACACTGACACACACTGTCATGGAAAAACGTGTCTATTACAATTCAATTTGACAATAGGCGCACACAAAAGCCAAACCAACCAGCCGTACTGAGCTGGCAAGCACACGCACACATACAAAGAACTCAAACACAATCACACAAAACCGAGGCAAGCCCAAAAGTAGACTATACAAAAAACAAATACGACAACAATTTGTTTTACACTTACAATGGCTACCATAACTTTACGGTCCGGTTTGAAAAAAGCAAACAGGAAGCATTATTGCTTTCATAAATAATCGTATACGGGATATAATACTTAAAAAATAATGTATAAACTGCATAAATTAAAATGAAAACTATACTTTCAGTTGATTATTATTTTTGAAAAATATTTCTGGTAGCTAGATAAAGCATGAATAAAATTACTAAAAGCAAACTATTTAAAAATACATTTTCATTTTTATTTAAAGATATTAACGGATAAAATAATACTTAATTAGATCGTTCTTTATAAGTAGTTATAGAGAAAAATTAAATAAAAGGATATATAATACATTCATGTTTAATATTTAAATATTTAATATTTAGTAATAATATGGGTCAACAAAGTGTAATTGATAGGAAAATCAAGAAGGATATATCAATATATATTTAATAACATTTATTTAAAACATTATTATTGATTGACTTCACTTAACTGAAATGAACATCATGTTTTGATTTGTATGCGTATCTTTCTAAAATTTTAAACTTGAATAAATCAGAAAATGAATACAAAATAAAATAAAGTAAGAAGAAGATAATTTACTTTTAATGTCTTGGGATATATTTTTCTTTTCTCTGTTAGCACATTCACTCGTCGGCTAGCCAATTGAGCTATTAAAAACTCTTGTTGGTTTGTTTGTTTGTATTTCGGCCATGTGTTTTTACTGCAACGGAAACGTCAAGTAAATTTTTTTCTCAACGTAGTTAGTTGATGGGAATAAAAAAAATCTGAGCGACGCAGGTGGCGTCGGCCACAACAATGGCGACAACAGCTCCAGTTGAGAACGTAGAGAACGTGGAACGTGGAGAACTTTACTTTGCCTAGTCCCTGGGGCGTTATTTGCACGTTTCCGGTATAAATATACAACGCCCGAGATTTGTTTATGCGAAATGAAGCGCACAAAAGACAATTCGCATAAATGTTGTTGGGAGACTTCCATTCAACCCGCCCCCTCGCATTGTCCAATGGCAATGTAAGCAAGTTGGTCGGCAGCTCAGTGACTTGTTCCCCGGTGCGTGACTTTAGCGGAAATAAAATTTGTCAGCTTTTTGCGAGTGTCATGACTTTAAATTAGTCACAAATATTAGATAATGCTGCACGCTCCTGGCTGTGCTCAACAGCGATTGCAAATTATATCAAATGGATGCCGTATGCTATCCCCCAAACAAAGATGTATCACCGCAGAGCGTATCCATTCCCTAATTAAATTCAATGCCCGCACGCATATCTTAAGCATCTTATCAATCAATCAATCAATCAATCAATAGAGTGCCCAGCAAGTCTCAAACTAGTAACTAATAAACTTACACAACACTGATACCATTAACATGACGTGCAACTTGGCCCACACACATGTGTACTGTAGAGGGAGATTGGAAAGGAAAGGAATGCAAGGAGGAGGGACACTTCAAAATGTACCTTGGCATAGCTACAAATCAAATAAATAAATCATATGTGAAAACTTTTTTCACTTAGGCAATATTTTTACACAAAACTGTTATGCTCTTCGTATTACAATCACCATAAGTCTTGGCTGACTTGTGTGCTGACGCACAGTGGAATCAAAGTTGACTTGCAAACAAATCAACAAAATTAAAATACAACAGAAATTAGAAAATATATATACTATGTAAAAGAGTAAAGATTTAGCCCACAATAGACAGGGCTATATGATATTTTCTAACAATTTTAGTAGAAGTCATCTTTAGTTATTATTTATTTGTATTTCCTGACTACGCTGGTGGTTAAATTAAGTGAGTGAAGTTGTTGATTTCATTTACGAATGTTTAGGTTCACAATTATTACAAATCTGACTATATATTTTCTTGAAACATTTTTATTTTTATTTTTTTATAAATATGAATATGATATATGATATATGAAATATCGTATGTACTCAATCCCACTGTGGCAAAGTTTGAATGCTGGTTTGGCCCAAAGTTGATCCAGCCAAATAGCCTTAGGCTGTAACTTGTAAGCTTATATTTCCACACACATACGTAGAGACACACACACACACACACACACAATGAAGAAGCATCTACCTTTTATCCCATTTGCTTAGCATACACAGAAGATGTGCCGATTCTCGTATCTAATAGTAGCTCCAAAAGGCAATCTACAGAAAGAAAAAATCGAAATACAAAAATGAAACTAAATAAAATATTCAGCTGCCGATGATGATGAATGGCGATTGGTTAGCTGGCGTGTTTGTTGCTTAGTTGTTAGTTGTTAGTTGTTACATAGCAGAACATGTGAGCAAATTCACATCAATTTGTAAGCTCTCAAGTGTGCCCCACTGAGTATTTTTAGTCTATTTTCAACTTGAGATTTCTGGTGGCTTAAACACGAGTCGACTTTAAGAGGCAGCTACTGGTAGTGGTAGTTCTGAGGAGCGACCAGACTGGTCACGTATTATTATCGCTTTGCATTGCCCACTGCGAAGCTTGTCCGGTTTGCCAGCAGAACATTCATTTGATTTCGTTGCCAGCTTATAGGCGTTGTGCATTTGGCTCGAACGCTTTGTGTTTTTGGCCATGTTGTTTTGGTTGTATGTTTTGGGCGTTGACAGTGTCCGTCAGTTTGTCAACTCGCCCAGGTCGTCCATTGATGGCGTTGCTGATAACGTGAGCTGCTCGCCTGGCAGACCCACTAATTTTTTATAGCCATCGTCACGAGGTCGCAACGGTCTCGCTGCTCTTTTTTGTTTGTGTAATTCTATTTTTTCTGTTTTCTGGCCAAATGTCAAATTGTTTTTAGAGCTGTTCAGAGTTTCCCTTGCTTTTGTTTCTGTCAGCCACTTTTTATTGCTATCGTATTGCGAGCTTGCCATTTGCCATTTGCCTTTTGGCTTGTAATCTGCGTTTCTGTCGTATGCTCTGTGCTCTGTGCTGTTGCCAGCTTTTAGGCGCGCCTGGGACTACAATGCCATGTGTGAAACCGCAGTGTGTTCAAAGCAAACAACAACAGGCAACTCGAAACGTGCTTATTTCGCGAACTTGCTTTTGAGACGAGAGCAGCAGTTGCAGCTGCACTCGTCAGTGGCTGGCCAACTCAATTAAAGGCTTGTGGTCTCTTTGCCTTCACTTCAAGCCACATTCTATATACACACACTCCACCTCATCCATAAATAATAGTTTTCACTACACAATTTAATCAGAACGCATCTAGTAAACAAACTCAATTTGAATAAGGTGTGACTCATATCTTAGACAGAAAAGTAATCTAGTTGATATACATATATATACACTATATATACAACATTTATATTTACTGTCTATTAAGTAAAATATATTCATAGAATGTGTTTCTCAATTTATGAGGTTGATCAACCAAATCAAATAATTATTTGTTTAAAATCAAACATGCAGTTGAAAATATTTGAAGTACTTAGCAAAACTAATTTAACAATATCACAAATAAAGTAGGTCATCTATGTCTAGGAAAATGTGGTGTTTGCCACATTGAAAGGAGACAAATTAAATACTGGGCAAACATAGACAGATACACAGATATTTACGCATACCACATTAGTTTTAACAACATATATTAACATACTAATAAGTGTTTAATCAATTTAACGAGAGAAAAATTTTAATTTGTGGTTTGAGTATTGTCACCAACTGTTAAAGGATTGGATACTATGAAATGGTTAAATACAAGTCTTATTGGTCCTGGTAACTTTGTGTGTGTCATTAATAAATTTGGTATGCATTACAAAATCTATAATTTATATGAAAATAATTTGCGCAACAAATTCAAAATTCATGAAAATCATCTTAATGTTAAATCTCAAATCAATTTGCCAAAATACCACACACTCACCCACCCACACAAAAGCACGCACACATATACATACATAAGCACGCACATGCAATTGAGCAAAATGTAATCACAGGAATTTATCCTAAGTAGTTGGGGAGCGAGAATCAGGAGGCATTTCGATATCAACGGCATTTACATAAACTTGGTGGCCATTTTGTATTTAGGTACCGTATGCAGACCAGATGCAACGCGCAGATACACAGGAACTGCAATTGAAGACATTTCTCATCCGAAGCATTTCGAACGCACGCAACGCTCTGAGGACTTGCGGGTCTGCGGCGGTGCACAACTGAGGGGCAACTCAGCAACTTGGTTAATTATAATGGCAACGGCTACCGCAGGTGAGCGATAAGAGGCGAAGGGAGACGGGCCAATGATAGCTGGCGGCTGTGCAGCAAATTGCAATTCCAAGAGACGAAGCACCGGAAGGAAGTGTAAAATTCAAATATGACAAATGACATGAACTTAAGCGGCTGCTGCTGCAGCTGCCTGGTCAGTCAGTATGCCCCCAAACCGAGCAGCCACCCATATTCACACACAAAAGATTTATTGTGTGTGGTATATGGAAAATATGAATATCTTAATGTTGTGGCATAATTTTCAAAGAGTCTGCGCCCAACTTGTCCACTTCAAGCTTTAATTAATAATTTTGTAATTTATCAATTTATATTCTAACTTCGTTGAACCAGCCAACATGCTTGCATACTGGCAGGCGCAAAAACAAATATTGTGACAAAATGCACTTAAATGCCAGACCCAAAAATTACGTCGAAGATATTACAGGTAACGAAGATTTCTTATGCAACATGCATTTCGAGCTCCTCAATTGATTAATGCTTAATATTCAAGTATCTCGAATGCGTTTTAGGCGATAATTTTGCTGCAGCTGCAGATGTCGAACTGCATATATGTATATATAAATGGACTATTATGTAAGCTAACCGGCTTAGCATTAGAGCTTTTGGTCAGTATTCCCCTAAGCCAATTGTGGCAACTTAACAGTGGTCTTATGAAAACGTGGCTGTTACTTCAGAAAGCACATAAGCTCATAATGCGTAGACTTAGCAGCAATCTTCTATTGTCTTCGACAAACTTATATAAAGTTTTCATACTGATTACTAACGCCATTTTAAATCAGTCAAACTGTTGTTAGTAAAATAAACTATTAGCTAAAGGAAATATAATAAAAGATAAATGTTGTAAAATATATTGTAGATAAATGAAAGATAAAAGAAAATGTTTTAAGAATTCTTTATTCACAGTCTTTTATATTTATTTTTCACTTGCGAATTCCTATTCATTGCGTTAATTGTCATCCAGTGTTGCCCCTGTCAACAATCAAGTGCTCTTCCAACTTTTCGCTAAAACTTTACCAACTCATGCTGCATGCTTTATACAGCAATTCAATCAATTGAAATGTAAGCGAAATCAAATCTAACTCTGGCTAACTGTTGCCACACTTACTTTAGTTTCTGACACTTCACACACAGTTTCCAGTTACAAATTTCTTAATTGTGAGCGAGCTTTAATCAATATATATATATATATATATATTTTTTTTTTCATTCAACCAAATGCACCAGAACTTGTACATATATAGATTTCCCATTTCCTCTATTTAACTTCTGTGGTCTGCAAAGAAAATGAAGAGCTGCTGCTGATACAACCGAGCTGCGAGGAAGTGTTCCAAAGTGTTCATGTGTGGTACATTAGGTTTGATTTTGCTCTCAGTTTACTCACTTTGATTTCAATTACAAAGTTGCTGGAGTGAAACAATAACATAAAATTGCTGGGGGATAGCAAAAGGCATAACTTCTATAGAAATGTACCAGCTGCAAGTTTTATGCGCACCGCAAATTGCATTAGTAGCAGAACCCACCCAAGCACTCCCACCCACACGCAAACCCACATCCATGTGCCTGAAGAAAGCCTTGACTCAAGTTGCAAGCGCCACAAGTTGCATGTTAGCAGCGCGTAAATTTTTTTGTTTATTGCCCCAACAGTCTGACAACGGACAGACACAGAACGAGCAAGTTTTATGTGCAGCCCAAACAGACAGTAGACAACAGCAGAAAACGGCTTAGTAAATTTTTTAATTTATTTTCCAGCTCAATTGCACAGCGGAAGCGTTTAAAATCGTAAAAGCGGCCACGCCCCGCCCACTTCAAGGCACTTCAGGTGTAATTAATTGCATTTGAAATATGCTTACAGGTCGGTTTTATAAGAAAGACAGATGGAAAAAACACATTAAAACTCTTAACTATTTTACAAATTTCGTAATAGCAAAAATTCCATTTACTGATAATTATCTTATATTTATGTTGTGTTTATTATATTATTATTGTTGTTCATATTAACCAATATTATTGCAAATCTTATCTGCTGTTTATCAGTTGTAATGCTAAAGCCACAAAATTCTTAGAGGCTCATTCTGTGAAAAGCCGCAAAACCACCACACAGGACACGGCCATTGATGCATCTACTAGGAGTCAACTCAAGCAGCAGCACTCAATTTAATCACAAGCTAAATCACTTGACCAAGTGGACACTACAAGTGAGCACACACACACACACACACACTAGAAAAACCCTTAACAGAGTTTTAGCCACTTACACTACTTGGCGCCATCGGGAGCTTACGCCTTTCCCAGACTGGATTCATAAAACACATCTCACAGACGCCGCTGCTGGAACCGTCATCGTCCGACCCAATGAGCCACTTCAGCATGGCCACATAAAGTGTCATTAGCTCGAGTGGAGGAGCTGCTACTACTGCGGCATCGGCGACCGGGATAGAGATGGAAATGGAGATGGAGATGGAGACGGGAACTGTTACTACATTTGCCAGATTACATCGCTGCTAGCCGCTAAGCAAACAAACGCTTAAGCACAAAAATATGAAATTATTTGCTTAAAAACGAAATTCCAAGAGAGAAACAAATCTTTCCTTACTTCGAACATGACAGTTATATACTCTCACTTTTGGCTTAACAAAAGTTGTAAAAAATGTATTTATTTCACAAAATCTCAAACTGTTTTTAATTGAAGAAATATTTTATTGAAGGCATTAAAGCACAGCCAAAAATTGTTTTCACAGATTGCAATACTTTGAAATCCTCAAATTGTAAGCAGTATGCAGTTATATTCTAGACATATATATATGTATTAAGATATACAAGTATAACATCGCATCCATAACCTTTAATACCCTGCAAGATGCCCTTACAAAAGTCACTACTCGAAGTTGTACTTATATAAAAAGTTTCCAAAAGACTGCCATAAATGCTGATTATATTCACTGGATAGCACTTTCTTCCCCTCTCTCTCTCTCTCTCTCTCTCTCTATCGCTTTCTCTCTCTAACTCTCTTTTTACTTTATCTACTCTCTGTGCATCTGCTGATGCCATGACTGTAGTTTGCTGTTGCCTTGGCTGTTGTTGTTTATATTTTGGACAGCAGTTGATATTGCTTTGTGGTGGATTTTCATATTGGCACTAAGTAGCCAAGAGAGCGTCGTCGGACCATTCGAAATGAAGTGGCAACTTGTTTATTATTGTTATTATGCCATGTTTATCTTTTTGTTCAGGTTTAGTGAGAGTGGGTTGATTCGTAGACGGAGTCATGGTCGTAGTCATAGTCGTAGTCGTAGTTTTTCGAGTGTCTACTTTTGGGCTACTTATTTTCTTTTAATTAAAAAGCAAATTGCAAACTGAATGGCTATGTCATTAGACTGATTGAAAACTGCAGAACGAGGCTTGAGGTAAGTAATTTGGCAAAAGTAAATAACAAATAACTGCATGCCGTGTCGATTTTTAAGTGCTTCTAATGAAAAAAAGCCAACTCGAAACTGCAACTGCTACATAGTTGAAGGCACCCTCCATACAAACAGCCACTTGAGCCACGAAATGTTGAAAATAACCAACTGCATAATGACCACGGCAAGGGCTGCAATCGTTGACTATGCTAGTGTGTTAGTGTCTGTATGTGTGTGCGTGCGTGTGTGTGTGAGTGTGTTTGTGTGCATACATCTACCGTCTAATGACTTTGAAACGTATGCAGCAAAGTCAAAAGCATGCACTTAGTGACTATTATAGCCATGTTAATCATAGATGCCAGCATAATGATAAGTTGGAACGCAATGTGCATGACGAGCATGTAAAATGCAGGGGCGAAATGTAAATATACATATATATATAATGTACACACATATGCACCTGTTCTAGCCTACATACATTGAAGGTATTTCAATCTCATTAGTGCGTATTTGGAATGAAAGCTAAGTCATTTATTTATAGTGAGACCTCTTTTAATTGCTTCAAATCTTTATTTAAATATTTATTATTAAAGAATACTTCTTTGGTTAAGAGATGCCTTTTTATCAGTTTTCTGACATGCTATTAAAATGCAAGAATTCAATCATTAATATTTAAGCTGACTTCGAAATCCAAAAATCTATTAAGTTGACATTTTTGCGCACTGGAGGCCAATAACATAATTATTTACGGGAATGAGTTCTGATAATAATTTTATTTAAATAAGGCTTCTCAGCTTTGAGGTGAGTTCCTAACAAATCCGACTGACGCCCCAATTGAAAGATAACGACTCTTCAGGCAAGGTGGAAAAAAATATAAGAACGAACATTTTGATTCGCATCGGAAAGCGGAAATGGAGAAAAAAAAGCATCTAGAGCTATGGGAAAGCAACGAAATATGCGCAGCCGCCAAGAAACAAAAGCTCGTAGTACATATGTTCGTAAATAGCACCTACTTATGTATATGTATAAGTGCTCTTGGATACATCAGCTTCACCTGCAAATCTTAAGATTCGACTAAAAATATAAATTAGTAAGTTTAATTGGCCGTCTACCAACTCATTTCGAGCACTTGATTCTCTGCACATTTTCTATAGCATACGTAGCGGCGCTGCTCTGCGCATTACATAAGATTTCAGTGTGTATGTAAGCGTGAATGTGTGTGTGTTCGTGTGCGTGTGTGTGTGTGCGTCGCGTATTTATTTATTATTTAACAGGAACAGCCTATCATATGTCCTGGTGGGCGTACATGTTCCACATTTTCAATGTCTTCGCATTGGCGGCTGATTTCGGGCTTCGGCAATTTTGTGCTTCTACATTTTGAGTCTGTCTGCGTGCGTGAGGCAATGTCTATTATGGTTGCTTATTTTGTATCCAACATATTTCCATTCTTCTTTATTATTATATTAATTTGTGTGTCTTGAGAGAAGCAGCAGCTGTGTCACGCATTCGATTTGCAGTTATTGAGCACAATTTCAAATAACGCATACGACACGTTGACGTCGCAATTGCATTACATTTCTAGAAACACACTCATAATTAGCTCATTAGTTGTCTTACTGGGTATGAGGCAAGAAATCATCATATAAAGTTTTATAACGCAAGAAAATGTTATATTTTTCAAAAAAACATATTTTAATTATTCAATTTTAGAAACGAAATAAATACACACTTCACAAAATCTTCATATAGATTATTATTTAGAGCTGATACAAGTGCAAAAGAAATTTAACAAAACTAAAGAAAATATTAATATTTTAATTGCTGGCTGCGTTAATATAATATAATGCAATTACTTAAAAATCGTTTGTCTTCAAGAAAATTCCACCAGTTTAAATTGTTATTATGATCCACGCAGTTGGACAGATACTCCATAAAACTAAAATTGGAACAATTGAACAAATTTATAAATAGAGTATATATAATAAGTTTAATTTGTCTTCCACTCACCTTGCAAAGTATTTTCTATTTCTGTTCAATTCAAGCCTTTGCGTAACAAACTTTGAAATTCACCACTGTGCTTCAAATTTCCCTCGCATTCACTAAAAGTCCCTTTCAACTGAACGCCCGAAGTTAGCAAGCGAAAATCCAAGCGTTTCAGTAATGGAAAGCAATCGATGGGTTGAACGCCACGCGGACCATTTCAAAATTGACTTTAAATTGAGCTCATTAACTTTTGTGGTCCTATTATGCGTGTTTGCGAAGGGAATTATGATGATGTTAAACATTTCACCGACAGCGTGCTTAAATACTCAATTGAGATTTATTAATTTGCCATGAATAAGTCGAATTTAATTGATACAATTTGAACACAATTTGTTTAGTATTTCAGGAATTTATGGCTAAATATTTTTATTTATTATCAGAACTGAAAAGCCATTAATTTGTTCAATATTACAAAAGTCTATCAATTACAGACATATCGGTATACAAAAGTTTATGATTTATTTTTTTCATTATATTTTTATTTATTTATTTTCTTTTTGCAATTTTTTATCCAGTCCAAATGCCAAACAATTAAACAATCATTAAAAATAATAATGAAATGCTTCACATTGCGTCAGCTGGAGCTAAAAAATGGTTAGCTCAATTATGAACTGACTGCAAATTAAATGGAATGGATGGGATAAACAAAAATAAGACAACCAAATACCCAGAGTGGTGACAAGTTCAAATTGCAATGCCATGCAATAAGAAATTTTCATTAAAAAAAATTGAGGCCAACTGGCAACTTAGTTAGAGAATGGGGCATTTTTTGGTTCTTAAAGTGTCACTCATACTGCAGATTGCGGTCTCTCTCTCTCTCTTTCTATCTGCCTCTCTTTCAACTCTTGTAGCAGCTAAAAACTGAAGGAACGTTGGGCAACACTTTGACATTGTCTGAAAATCAAATCAATTTCACAACAGCCAAGAGTTCAGACCCAATCCACTCAGCATGCTCTTGTTGTGGGCTGCAGTTGCGTTGTAATTCTGTAAATTGAATTCAATTAATACGTTTGTAAACGTCATCAGAGAGTTCCAACTGGTATTCTTCTCCTATCGTCCCAGCAGCATTACAGTTGTGAAATAGCAGGCCGATTGATTTACGCTCCTCTGAGACCAGCCAACTGCACAAAAATTTAAGGCCAACTCTTTTAAAGTAAGTTCAAAATCAATATAATTATGAAATATTTGAAATAATTTGCATTGTATATCGCGCTATATTCCAATATATTCCTTTAAAATAACATTTAAAAAAAAAACATTCCAAAAATGTATAATTTATTTGCAGCCATTCGCGAACTGCTCTCATTTCAGCGCAATTAATTTGGTGCCCCTGAAAGAGAAAGTGCCGTTTTTCGTACCATATCCAAACAGAATTTAGAGAACTGCCCATCCGAATCCGACCAAAAGCGATTAAAAGTCAACAAACAGTGACCACAATTAATTTTCGTGCAAATTAAACGCGGAAATCGCGTAAATAGTCAAAAATTGGATAACAACAGATGCTGGTAATGCTTTTCCGGGCAACCCCCTCTGCCCCCTTACCCCACACCTTATGATTCACTACCTGATTCCCTGCGCGGTCCGCTTTGGTTGCCACATGGTTGCCACTGATTGCGGCAAGTTGTCAGGCGTTGCTTAGGCCTGATTCTCGTCACAGTTGCAGTCATGAAACAATAATGTCCACAAATTGACGCCACAAGCTGTTGGCTCAACGAGAGCATACGCACACACTCACACACACACATACACGCACTCAGCCACATGCACATACACTGGTTGCGTCTGTAGCACTTCCTCTGTGGCGCCATATTGAATTTGTGCCTGGTTCCTAGTGACTACTGCCTAGTCTCTGTTCTCGGGGCCTCCTCTCTTTCAGTTCGGCTTCTGGCTCTGGCTCTGTTTTTATTTGCCTGCTTGTTTTCTGCTGGTTAGATGGCTGATTTTCCAACTGGAGCCTCGACCGGCTCGTTGCCGCGCGTGTTGCTAACGAAAATACAAGCAAACATATTGCCACTGCCTCTTCACATATTGTTGTTTTAGTCGTTGCTGCCGGAGCGGGAGAGTGGGTGGGGAGTGGGTGGGAAGTGGGAGTTATGGCTGCCCGGCTACTTGTTGTTCAAAATGCATTGTGGCTCTCCGTTCCAAGCATAGATTTCTGTGTGCCATGCAATTTTAAATGCATTTTTAAGTCGCATGTTGTTCAGATTATGCCCAAACTCGACTCGGTAACTTTCAAAGTACGTATGAAACTGTGTAACCCTGCAAATTGTTTACTGCTCGTTTGCAGCCAGATTTTGATGACTCGTTTTCGTGATATTGTGATAGCAAAAGCACTAAATTACGACATTGATTAAAATACAACATCCATTTCGCAGTTGTGTTCGCAAATCTGAAAATTGAGTGTCCGAAGAAAGAGCACATAATTACCTAGGTTATGTTTACAATATTTGTTAATTAATTGTGATTTATCATATGCTACTCACAAAACGATCATAAATTCCACACATCATAGTAATAGGATTTATGTTTTTCAATGAAACCTGCATGAAGTTCGTTGTCCTTCTTTTAACTTAACAGACTAAGACTCAATAACTATTTGATTACAAGTTTAATGTTGACTTTGAAGTAAAATTTCGTTTTTAACTTTAAATGTACGATTGATTTAGGGGCAAAACTATGATCAAAAAGCCCTTGCTTTTTAAAATCAGTTGAGTTTTGACGAAGTTATGGCCTGTTGAAGTTTCGACCTATGCCCATACACCGATTTATCGATTTTCGGGCTATAATTTTACTTGTCTTCCGACCCCAAATTTCATTTTTAACTTTAAATGTACGATTGATTTAGGGGCAAAACTATGATCAAAAAGCCCTTGCTTTTTAAAATCAGTTGAGTTTTGACGAAGTTATGGCCTGTTGAAGTTTCGACCTATGCCCATACACCGATTTATCGATTTTCGGGCTATAATTTTTACTTGTCTTCCGACCTCAAATTTCGTTTTCAACTTTAAATGTACGATTGATGTAGAGGCAAATCTATGATCAAAAAGCCTTCGCTTTTGAAGATAAGTTGAGTTTTGACGAAGTTATGGCCTGTTGAAGTTTCGACCTATGCCCATACACCGATTTATCGATTTTCGGGCTATAATTTTTACTTGTCTTCCGACCTCAAGTTTCATTTTCAACTTTAAATGTACGATTGATTTAGGGGCAAAACTATGATCAAAAAGCCCTTGCTTTTTAAAATCAGTTGAGCTTTGACGAAGTTATGGCCTGTTGAAGTTTCGACCTATGCCCATACACCGATTTATCGATTTTCGGGCTATAATTTTACTTGTCTTCCGACCTCAAATTTCATTTTCAACTTTAAATGTACGATTGATTTAGGGGCAAAACTATGATCAAAAAGCCCTTGCTTTTTAAAATCAGTTGAGTTTTGACGAAGTTATGGCCTGTTGAAGTTTCGACCTATGCCCATACACCGATTTATCGATTTTCGGGCTATAATTTTACTTGTCTTCCGACCTCAAATTTCGTTTTTAACTTTAAATGTACGATTGATTTAGAGGTAAATCTATGATCAAGAGGCCCTCGCTTTTGAAGATACGTTGAGTTTTGACGAAGTTATGGCATTTTGAAGTTTCGACCTATGCACACCGATTTATCGATTTTCGGGCTATAATTTTACTTGTCTTCCGACCTCAAATTTCATTTTCAACTTTAAATGTACGATTGATTTAGGGGCAAAACTATGATCAAAAAGCCCTTGCTTTTTAAAATCAGTTGAGTTTTGACGAAGTTATGGCCTGTTGAAGTTTCGACCTATGCCCATACACCGATTTATCGATTTTCGGGCTATAATTTTACTTGTCTTCCGACCTCAAATTTCATTTTCAACTTTAAATGTACGATTGATTTAGGGGCAAAACTATGATCAAAAAGCCCTTGCTTTTTAAAATCAGTTGAGTTTTGACGAAGTTATGGCCTGTTGAAGTTTCGACCTATGCCCATACACCGATTTATCGATTTTCGGGCTATAATTTTACTTGTCTTCCGACCTCAAATTTCATTTTCAACTTTAAATGTACGATTGATTTAGGGGCAAATCTATGATCAAAAAGCATTCGCTTTTTAAAATCAGTTGAGTTTTGACGAAGTTATGGCATTTTGAAGTTTCGACCTATGCCCATACACCGATCTATCGATTTTCAGGCCATAATTTTAACTTGTTTTCCGACCTAAAATTTCATTTTTAACTTTAAATGTACGATTGATGTAGGGGCAAGACTATGATCAAAAAGCCCTTGCTTTTTAAAATCAGTTGAGTTTTGACGAAGTTATGGCATTTTGAAGTTTCGACCTATGCCCATACACCGATATATCGATTTTCAGGCCATAATTTTAACTTGTCTTCCGACCTAAAATTTCATTTTCAACTTTAAATGTACGATTGATTTAGGGGCAAATCTATGATCAAAAAGACTTCGCTTTTTAAAATCAGTTGAGTTTTGACGAAGTTATGGCCTGTTGAAGTTTCGACCTATGCCCATACACCGATCTATCGATTTTCAGGCCATAATTTTAACTTGTTTTCCGACCTAAAATTTCATTTTTAACTTTAAATGTACGATTGATGTAGGGGCAAAACTATGATCAAAAAGCCCTTGCTTTTTAAAATCAGTTGAGTTTTGACGAAGTTATGGCATTTTGAAGTTTCGATCTATGCCCATATATCGATACATCGATTTTCAGGCTATAATTTTTACTTGTCTTCCGACCTCAAATTTCATTTTTAACTTTAAATGTACGATTGATGTAGGGGCAAAACTATGATCAAAAATCCCTTGCTTTTTAAAATCAGTTGAGTTTTGACGAAGTTATGGCCTGTTGAAGTTTCGACCTATGCCCATACACCGATATATCGATTTTCAGGCTATAATTTTTACTTGTCTTCCGACCTCAAATTTCGTTTTTAACTTTAAATGTACGATTGATTTAGGGGCAAAACTATGATCAAAAATCCCTTGCTTTTTAAAATCAGTTGAGTTTTGACGAAGTTATGGCCTGTTGAAGTTTCGACCTATGCCCATACACCGATATATCGATTTTCAGGCTATAATTTTTACTTGTCTTCCGACCTCAAATTTCGTTTTTAACTTTAAATGTACGATTGATTTAGGGGCAAAACTATGATCAAAAAGCCCTTGCTTTTTAAAATCAGTTGAGTTTTGACGAAGTTATGGCATTTTTAAGTTTCGATCTATGCCCATATATCGATACATCGATTTTCAGGCTATAATTTTTACTTGTTTTCCGACCTAAAATTTCATTTTTAACTTTAAATGTACGACTGATTTAGGGGCAAAACTATGATCTAAAAGCCCTTGCTTTTTAAAATCAGTTGAGTTTTGACGAAGTTATGGCATTTTGAAGTTTCGATCTATGCCCATACACCGATATATCGATTTTCAGGCCATAATTTTAACTTGTCTTCCGACCTAAAATTTCATTTTTAACTTTAAATGTACGATTGATTTAGGGGCAAAACTATGATCAAAAATCCCTTGCTTTTTAAAATCAGTTGAGTTTTGACGAAGTTATGGCATTTTGAAGTTTCGATCTATGCCCATATATCGATACATCGATTTTCAGGCTATAATTTTTACTTGTTTTCCGACCTAAAATTTCATTTTTAACTTTAAATGTACGATTGATTTAGGGGCAAAACTATGATCTAAAAGCCCTTGCTTTTTAAAATCAGTTGAGTTTTGACGAAGTTATGGCATTTTGAAGTTTCGATCTATGCCCATATATCGATACATCGATTTTCAGGCTATAATTTTTACTTGTTTTCCGACCTAAAATTTCATTTTTAACTTTAAATGTACGATTGATTTAGGGGCAAAACTATGATCTAAAAGCCCTTGCTTTTTAAAATCAGTTGAGTTTTGACGAAGTTATGGCATTTTGAAGTTTCGATCTATGCCCATACACCGATATATCGATTTTCAGGCCATAATTTTAACTTGTCTTCCGACCTAAAATTTCATTTTTAACTTTAAATGTACGATTGATTTAGGGGCAAAACTATGATCAAAAATCCCTTGCTTTTTAAAATCAGTTGAGTTTTGACGAAGTTATGGCATTTTGAAGTTTCGATCTATGCCCATATATCGATACATCGATTTTCAGGCTATAATTTTTACTTGTTTTCCGACCTAAAATTTCATTTTTAACTTTAAATGTACGATTGATTTAGGGGCAAAACTATGATCTAAAAGCCCTTGCTTTTTAAAATCAGTTGAGTTTTGACGAAGTTATGGCATTTTGAAGTTTCGATCTATGCCCATACACCGATATATCGATTTTCAGGCCATAATTTTAACTTGTCTTCCGACCTAAAATTTCATTTTTAACTTTAAATGTACGATTGATTTAGGGGCAAAACTATGATCAAAAATCCCTTGCTTTTTAAAATCAGTTGAGTTTTGACGAAGTTATGGCATTTTGAAGTTTCGATCTATGCCCATATATCGATACATCGATTTTCAGGCTATAATTTTTACTTGTTTTCCGACCTAAAATTTCATTTTTAACTTTAAATGTACGATTGATTTAGGGGCAAAACTATGATCTAAAAGCCCTTGCTTTTTAAAATCAGTTGAGTTTTGACGAAGTTATGGCATTTTGAAGTTTCGATCTATGCCCATACACCGATGTATCGATTTTCAGGCCATAATTTGAACTTGTCTTCCGACCTAAAATTTCATTTTTAACTTTAAATGTACGATTGATTTAGGGGCAAAACTATGATCTAAAAGCCCTTGCTTTTTAAAATCAGTTGAGTTTTGACGAAGTTATGGCATTTTGAAGTTTCGATCTATGCCCATATATCGATACATCGATTTTCAGGCTATAATTTTTACTTGTTTTCCGACCTAAAATTTCATTTTTAACTTTAAATGTACGATTGATTTAGGGGCAAAACTATGATCTAAAAGCCCTTGCTTTTTAAAATCAGTTGAGTTTTGACGAAGTTATGGCATTTTGAAGTTTCGATCTATGCCCATATATCGATACATCGATTTTCAGGCTATAATTTTTACTTGTTTTCCGACCTAAAATTTCATTTTTAACTTTAAATGTACGATTGATTTAGGGGCAAAACTATGATCAAAAATCCCTTGCTTTTTAAAATCAGTTGAGTTTTGACGAAGTTATGGCATTTTGAAGTTTCGATCTATGCCCATACACCGATATATCGATTTTCAGGCCATAATTTTAACTTGTCTTCCGACCTAAAATTTCATTTTCAACTTTAAATGTACGATTGATTTAGGGGCAAAACTATGATCTAAAAGCCCTTGCTTTTTAAAATCAGTTGAGTTTTGACGAAGTTATGGCCTGTTGAAGTTTCGACCTATGCCCATACACCGATGTATCGATTTTCGGGCTATAATTTTTACTTGTCTTCCGACCTCAAATTTCGTTTTCAACTTTAAATGTACGATTGATGTAGGGGCAAAACTATGATCAAAACGCCCTTGCTTTTTAAAATCAGTTGAGTTTTGACGAAGTTATGGCATTTTGAAGTTTCGATCTATGCCCATATATCGATACATCGATTTTCAGGCTATAATTTTTACTTGTTTTCCGACCTAAAATTTCATTTTTAACTTTAAATGTACGATTGATTTAGGGGCAAAACTATGATCTAAAAGCCCTTGCTTTTTAAAATCAGTTGAGTTTTGACGAAGTTATGGCCTGTTGAAGTTTCGACCCATACCCATACACCGATCTATCAATTTTCGGGCTATAATTTTACTTGTCTTCCGACCTCAAATTTCGTTTTTAACTTTAAATATACGATTGGTGTAGGGGCAAAACTATGATCAAAAAGCCGTTGCTTTTTAAAATCAGTTGAGCTTTGACGAAGTTATGGCATTTTGAAGTTTCGACCCATACCCATACACCGATCTATCGATTTTCGGGCTATAATTTTACTTGTCTTCCGACCTCAAATTTCGTTTTAACTTTAAATGTACGATTGATTTAGGGGCAAAACTATGATCAAAAAGCCGTTGCTTTTTAACATCGGTTGAGTTTTGACGAAGTTATGGCCTGTTGAAGTTTCGACCTATGCCCAAACACCGATATATCGATTTTCGGGCTATAATTATACTTGTCTTCCGACCTCAAATTTTGTTTTTAACTTTAAATGTTTACATATAGTCAAACATTTCATTCACTGAAGACAATTGAACAAATAACTTTTATTGTGTGCTTATAGTATGAACGTATTTCTAATAATAATAATAATGTATGCATGAAAACTTATGCATTTATCCTGTTCTACTTTAATTTAGTTTCCTGCCTGCTGCGAAACATCACATATCCCTATAAAAAGTTCGTCGGTTCTTTCAATCAATTAGCACTGCGACAGCTAAAATGGTCTATAAAATTTGCATGCCAGACTATAAATAACAATTACAATTTTATCCAGAAACACAATAAAACAATTTGTGGTTTGCTTTGGACATATGGCATTTCAAAACAAAAATGCACACAACTTTCACAGTGTGGTTAAGCACTCAACAGCAAGAAAAAAAAAAAACAATTAAACAATAAAATCAGACGTAAAAAAAAAAAAAGAGAATGCAATGCAAATACGAGGGAAATAGGTGCATAATAGGTGACAAATCGAATGAGTTTGAGGTAAATCCAACTAAAACAAACCTTTCCGGTTTCACCATTCTTCTGTCTTTTTCCTGCATACGCACTCTTCGCACTTGCACGGGCTACAATGTGTTTATTCTCCTTCTTTTTTTCTCGTTTTCTATCCCCTTTCTGACAGCCCCTTTCATTTTTTTTTTTGCTTTTTTTTATTGGTGCCTCATGTTTATGTTGTCAGGTTGATTCTTTTTTTTTTATTTTTGTTTGTTTTTTGCTGGCTGTGTAATCGAGTCAATTGTTTCCGCTCCGACGATGAGGCAATCGACTGCGTCTGTTTTTATAGGTTTGGGTTTGTGTTTGAGTTTCGTTTGGATTTGGGTTTTTGTTTCTCGTCCTTGTTGTTCCTGTTGTTTTTGTTATTTTATGGTGTTGTTATTGCCAACATCCGTTTAACGCAAAAGTTTTCTTTTATTTTGTATTTGTGGGTGTTTTTGACATGGGCTAATAAGCTTGTTTCGGTCTGTCATTTTTGACAGAGATTGGAAACACTTGCATTTTTGCAGATTTCTCACTTAATAGGCTTTTATTTAGTTCTGTGTATAAGCCTTTGTGATTAAATTGCTTAAGCTTGAAAACGAACTTTAAAGTTTCAAAGTATTTTTGTCATAGGTTTCAGTTTAGTTATATTAAGCTCACTTTCAATTTCTCAAGAGGATATCTTTTTGAAATTCATTTTATTATGTATATTGGAATTAATATAATCTTATTATAAAAATGCATTCTTTAAAATTAGCTTATTCAAAATCAAGGAAGTTTCCCCTGAATTAATTGCTGTCACTGCCTTAGTATTAAATAAAATCCAGTTTTCCGTTGCTTGATTCCCACCCGTAGGGCTGCACATTTTAAGTCGAGCTCATTAAAATTACTGTACGGCAATTGCCACTTACAATTTAAACATCTTATGTTGGCACTCTGAACGTCAACCATGAGACATAATTAACCCTTATTTGCACATTTTATGAGCAGGACCATTAAATGGCCATTTTAATTACAAAGCACAACACAACACAAAGGCTTGGCCATTTGGAAAGTACTTGGCAATTTGTTGATGGCATCGAGTATGCCCAAAAGCAGGCCATAAAAGACACTAAATTGGCAAAGATAAATGTGACGGCTTTAAGGCAAATTGTTCGTTACGGCCTTAAAGCAGCTTACAATTTGAACGCACTGTGGCCAAGCCGCTTAACTTGCATAATCCAAATATCTGGTCAGGACGCACTGCAGACTCTTGACCCTTTTTTATTCATACTCCTTCTTTTTTTTTTGTTTCGGCAGTTCTAGAGGCCATCAAAGCTGAATGCGAGTGCGTGCCCCATGCGGGCAATCCTCTTCATGAAGTGGTTTGCTCCAAAGAAGAAGAATTGCTTGTTAGGTCATAAAAATTCAATAGCTAGGGGTTCGAATGTGGCAAACCACTGATAGGGTTTTAAAACTTAACTGCGACTGGGGTGCACTGACATTGTCTGCTATAGCGACTGCCAACTGATGCAACTGAGTAACAACTGGTTAGAGCTTTGGCATAGAAACTGGTTAGATTTTTATGATCAATAGTTTAGGGTGAGCTGGCACAAGCTCTTCAGTCCTTCAAGTTCCTGCAACCCTTACCGCTGACTACCAGTTCTATTTCAGGTTATACATTAAAAGAATTCAACAATAATTCTCAATATGTTTAGGCAAGCTCCATGTATATCTGTGGCAAGTTCTCAGTGAGCAAAGTACAACCTTGTGCAGTGGCAATATCGCAAACGATGAGGTCACAACCGAGTTGCGATTATTGCTAGTTGAAAACTTTAACCAAGAACTCGCCCTGTGTGAGCTCTGCTCTCGCTGAGGCAATTTTTCTGGGCTCGAAAGAGCCGACTTGATAATAAATTACAAATTAAAACTTGGAACTTAAAGCTATAGTAAATTAGATAACTTAGCTTTGGATAGTATTCAGGCCAACCTAACCTAATCTTCGCTATATGTGAAAATTAGAAAATTAAAGTAAATGTTTAATTAATTTCATTACTTAATGTATTGAAATTATTTATGTGCATTCATCAAAACAATAGCTTATTTTTTCCTATAAATATTTTATTAAATTTTTACAATTACAAATGCTAGTTAAATGAATGTTGCAAGCGTTAAATGCTTTCTACTCGGATCTATTTTTGGATTTTTTCTTCTTCTTCTTCGCACTGGACATACTCGACATTGGTCCGAGCGAGGAGTAGCCCGTCGAGGTGGAGTCGCGACTCTGGCTATGTGTGCGCGGAGGCTTTCGTGTCTGCCAGACACGTATGAGAAAGTTAAGCTCACCCTTTAATGCCACCATGGGTTTTATCTGCAGGAAGCAATCAACTGTTATGTATTCATTATATGCAGTATGCAGCTTACCTTTTCCTTGAGCGCAATGCGATGCACATGCCACAGGAACTCTGCCATGCCAATGAGAAAAGCCACGAATATGCCCACAATGAGCACCACAAACAGCCCACCCACTGCATCCATGTCGAACTGGCCATCATCATTCGTGCCACCGCTATTGTCACAAACTGTGTCATTCGCATTGAACCATTTGTTCCGTAGATTATAAAGAACGCCTCGTTCGCTCAGCTTTAGAATGCCCACGCTCAGATTTGATCGAAAATTTGCATCTAAGTAGAAGAATAGAGTCATTAAATTTATATCTTATCTCTATTCTAGAACACTTACTCAATGGCACTGCAATACCATAGTGCTTCTCTCCAAAACTCTCCCCCAGTTGGGTTAGCTCACAATTTCGTTGGACATAGTACTGCAGATTTGTGGTTTCCATGAGGAAAGCATAGGTGCCGCGACTTAGTTTGACGCGATCCACACCCTCCTCATTATTTTTGGTAAAGGCATCTGGTGTCACAGATAACATCTTGTTCCAGGCCATGCGATTTTCGGTATCGTTCGACTCGGAAAAATACACAGAAGTAGCCCCGCCCCGAATCGTACCAAACTGCACCTTATTCTGATCAATCAGATCGTGCAACGATTCAATGCTTCCAGTCAGTTTGGACGACGTAATAAAGGCAGCCAGTTTGGCAATGTATGTTTGCGAAATGAGCAGAGCGAAGATCCACCAAAATGCGGTCAGCAAACGCATCGGAAGACCCCTGAAAATGAGAATATTTTTAATGGGTTAGAGGCAGCAGCTAACTGTCGATGATAACAGATTTAATACCTGTAATTTCTATTGGAATATTTTTATTTTATAAAGCGTCAAGTTTAAAGCAACCAGTTATGTATAGAACCAGGAATTCAGGCAGTAAATTTAAAGATCAAAATGTGTTACACATTCGATACTGCAAGAACAGCATTACGCACCTGGGTAACAGATCACAGCCCTGATTGAGTATTGAGCCGAGGACAAGCCACATTGTATTGTGTAATTTCCAGATATTTTCGCGTTCCTGTTGATTGTTCTCATTCAGCACTGGCGGCTCCCATTCGCAGAGATCCATGCGACCGGCCAAAATCAATGCCATTGCCGTAATTAGCATGGCAACCATTACATAGAGCCACACATCGACTCCATAGGGATTGAGGAAGCCATAAATATCCGGCGGTGGTGGTGGCTGCTTGTACGACAAGATGCTGATGCCCAGCTGCATGAACGGCACCGTGAAGTCCACAACCGAACGACGCGCCTGAGTAATGGTCAAGTCACAGATGCCAATCTGTGCGTTCTGCATGGTAAAGCGTAATGGACGGACTAAGTTATAATTGAAATGTAAATTCAACGCGCACTCACATTGTCAATTAGCTGCCTAATTATGCCATCCCATTCATCGGTGGACGCATCGTAGCTCCCATATTTATTATCCCTCACCGGCTCAAAGGCAAAATCAAATTTGCATTCCTCGGCCAGTTTGTATAACAAATCAACCGCATATCCCTCGAAACGTTCATTGCCTTCGTAGTGTACACCTTCAGGTTCCTCGCTTATCGAGTAGAATATAGAATGCATCAACTTGAGCTAAGTTTCGGTATTTTTCGATTCAACTAGTCCTACTCACCGCCAGCTGAAGTAGGGCTTGCCCACTCGAGTGGCCACCGTGTACCGCACGGGCTTTTGTGAGAAATCTTCCTTGTCCTCGAGACGTCGCCGTTTCAGCGCCTGCGTTGAGTTCTCTCTAATCTTATCATAGTCCACCAGCTGAAACTCCTTGTTCCAGATGTGCGTTACGCGATCAATGATCGGATTGTAAACCTCCAAATTGAAGTCCTCGCGTTGTCCCTCCGCTGTGAGTTGCAGCCGCTGTGTCTTAAATGGTGGCTTGATTTGCTTTGGCGTCAGCTAAAACACCAAATGAATAATATATAATTATTATGTATCAATATTTCTGGTTCTTGTCACTTAATGATGAAATGTAAGTTATTTTAAATGGATATTTCCGTTGCCATAGGACATACCTCCTTCATCTGTTGCACTAAATGCGGTCCTGGCTGCCAGAAGCCACGCCCACAGCTTAACTGTGGTGTGTAGAATCCGGTTCGCTGACTCAATTGTAGCAGAGCATTGTAGAAGAGCACAATGGCATCGTAGACGAGCTGAGTGCTCAATGAGGTGAACTGCGGAAAAGAATGATCAGTTAATATATGATCATTAATAAAGTATTTTGTATTTATTGGCTCACCCTATCATCGATTTCATTATCGAAGACATCGGTTTCATCATGTAAGGGTGGTGGAATATAGGAACGAATTCTCACAGCTGCAACGGCAACTGTGAACTCACGCGAGTAGAATCGATCGATGCCACTGACGTGGGTATCCAGATTGGTTAGGAACAGGTTCTAAGATCAAAGTGAATGTGAGGAAAACTTTTCTGTTACTTCAACTAAGTGACTAAGCTACTCACATTAAACGATCCAGTCATATTAAAAGCTATCGAGGCGTTGACCACATCCGCCAATATATCGGAGGGGCAATCAAGCAGCACGAATTTCTCACGTGCATTGTTAATGCGTTTCCAAAGTATTCGATAATCATCGCCGCGCTGAAACTCCTGGAGCTTAATGCCAGTCTTGTGCAACTGCCTCCAAGCAAAGATATGCTGAAATCGGGCAAAATCTAAAGAAAAACAAAAATTAGACAACTTAAAATATGTATATGTATATATATTTTATACAATAATTTCAGTAGAGATATTTTATCTTAAAACAATTAAAAGCGATAATACAATTTAAAAAAAAAATTAGTTTTAGTTCAGCTTTTAATGAAAAAGGCTCCAATTTGAATATTAGGAAGAAGTCTTTGTCCATGAATTTAAAGCGTTATTTATATATATGGTAAAAATAATAATATTAATCTAGAAATGCAAAATTATATTGAAATTTAAAAAAAAATATATAATATATTTTTTAACGGCCTATTTGATCTGTTGACTTTCATATATTGTTTACTTTTTACGTTTTACTTACGTGCATCCCGCTCATAGGCAATAGTAAAGGACTTCCAATCAAAATCCTTGCTCCGCAGAATGTCAGCCAGGCCCATGGAGAGTATTAGTTCTGATGGCGCCACATTGATAGTCAACTGATGATTTAGGCGCTCGCGTGAGGATTGCTGTGGGTGCCAGTCGAACTGTAGATGGGGAATGCCCATCATATTGCAGAGCACCTCGACAATATCTAAAAGTGGGCGTGAGCAAGAGGAAATCATTAGGTATACAAATCTCATGGCCCATGTATATTTTTGTTTAGAATGACTTGGCGAACTAACAAAACATACAATGAAAGTGCCGAGCAAAACAACGGAATGAAATCAACGAATATTTTTTTCTGGCAGCGATCCAATAAACGAAGCGCAAGTGTCCCATCTATTTGGGATTTCATACATGAATATAAATACACATATGTATATGTATGTTGTGTGTGTGTTCGAGTCTTGTCGTTTATTTACTACACAAATATGTGGCTATATTGCTTGGCCAATTTAATGCGAAACATGAAGAATCATTAACGAGGTTAGTGGCATCAATTGAGAATTGAGAATCAGCTGCTCACTCTCTCTTTCCCTCTCTCTCTCTCTCTCTCTGGGAAATAACCCAAATTACTTTCTCTCTCCATCACTTACTCTCTCTCTACCTCTAATTCCAAGATATTAAAATATTCTCTCTTTTGCATACAGATGAATTTAGTCTAGGCGCAGAGCAGAGCGACAAGCGGATGACAACAACAATAGCAGCAGACATAATTTAATGACGCTGATTTTGTTTAAAAATAATTTAACTTTTCGACATTGTTAGAAAGTAAACTTACCGCTGCTCGTCTTTGAACTTGGTCCCAAAATAGCAGCGACACCATTTCCAATCAAGTCACAGGCTAAGTAAAATAATGTATCACACATAAATGCCGGATAATTAGTATAATATTTCGAATACTCACATAAATCCTGCAACACAATGCTATCGTCTACAGTTATGTAGTGCTTTATGGGTTCCAGTTGTAAGTCTGGGTTTAAGGCATTTACTTCCTCGATGGCGGCATCAAAAGCCGCAGCCAGATTCATTTCGGTATCAAAGAAGATAGCGCCTATTCAGAAGTAAGATACACAATAATATAATACAACCAAATATCTTTAATAATATTTTCAAGACTTAAGTGAATAAGTTTTAAGAAACATTCAAACAAACTTCAGCAAAAATTAACCTTATTTTTATTAGTGATTATTTTTATTTATTTTATTAGTAAAAAGTATTTTTATATTTTATTCACCAATCTTGATCACCATTCCTTCATTATTATAAGCACTGCAGCAGAAAGCTAATGCAGCGAAAACTAGGAACTTTATTGTAATCATCACTTATAGATAAGATCACTTTCGCATGATTGTTTGTCCCTGGTCTTAAATGACATTTATATAATGCGATGCAGAGAAAACACTTCACAATTCACTTTATCCATCTATAAGTATCAAAAACATAAGTAACAAAAATATCCAAAATAGTGAGCGTAAAATATATATTCCATGCGAGTGGTGAAGACGACGCGACGGCTACGCTTCGAATACCCAGCAAATGCACAAATCGGGATCTGGTCGGGGACGCTGCTCACGCGGCACTGAGCTGCTAGAGAAATGAATTTTTGGAACAAAGCGATCGCTGGGAGAGTGCTGCTTAATTTAGCAGACGAATCGTAGGTGGCAGCGAGGTCCAAGAGCCATTTGTTTTATGGACAACAGACACAGACGCACGCAATCCGGTGGCCACAAAAACAAGAGCAACTCACTCGCTCGGCCAGGCAGACTGTGACATGAGCTGCCGCTGGAAATGAGCCAAGTAAATGGCACGCAGATGTGGCCACAACTGGTGCGTGCCGAATGTCCAAGCAGCAGCATGTGTAGGGTGAAACACCATTAAAAAATGGTCTGAGAAAAAAAAAACAAATAAATATATAGAATATCTATATATACCAAACGACATGCATATGGCACACATCAACATAAAACATTACTCAATAATTATGTATACATTTTGCTGAATTTCTTAAAAACTGTTTATTCAACTCAACAAATGAATTAGTTATTTAACTTAATGCTTAACTAGCCGTTTTGCTGCGTGTTTTCTCCTTTGAGCTGCGCCTGGACGCCGAGGAGCGTCTGGAGGACTTGTCCCCGCCGCTGCAGCTACTGCTGGATATGCGCATGGGCTTCTTGCGCACCCAGAACTTGAGCGCAAAGATCAGTTCCGCCTTCAGGGCCTGCCAGGGCGTCACACGCTCCTCAACGGCCACGTTCTGCACATTCCACAGAAACTCAAATATGCCAAAAATAACGCCAGTGACCACTCCTCCAGCGAGTACCAGAAAAACACCGCCCAGCTCTATAATCGACAGCTCATCGCCATCCACCTCGTGAGCCGATTCGCAGGTAACATTGTGATTCTTCCACCACTTGTTCTTCAGCTTGTAGAGTTCCCCCTTTTCGCTGAGCTGCAGTATGGAGACGCTCAAATTGGTGCGATAATCGGCGCCTGTAACAAATCAGATTGAGACTTTTATACAAATTTGTTCATAACATTGCTTAAACTATGAACACAAATTCGCAATAAAATGATGATAATAATTATTACAGCTTAGACTATAAATGGAACGATTTTGTTTGGCTAAGATATCAAGACTCTTATATCAACAGCTGGAACTCAAGCATGGTTCTCTGTGTCAAATGTGTACTATTCTTAAGATTCTCTCTATAATTCGAATATTTATATAATTTCTCTGAATACTCATCGTTATATATATATTTTATTGGACTTACCCAGTGGCACTGCTAAGCCATAATGCTTTTCACCAATCTGTCCGCCAATCTGGCGCAAATCGCAGTGGCGCTCAATGTTGTATGTCATGCTAGTTGTCTCCATAAGGAAGGCATAGCTGCCCTTCTCCTTGCGCACCCGATCGACGCCCTCCTTGTTGTTGCTGGTGAATGCGGATGGATTGAAGCCCTTCATTTGATTCCACGCACGCTGATAGTCCGTATCATTCGACTCGGAGAAGAATAAAGAGGTGCTGCCACCTCGCATGCTGCCAAACTTTACATCATCCTGATCGAGCAGATCCTGCAAACTCTTAATTGTGCTCTGATATTTGTTGCTGGTCAGAAAGGCTGCCAAATTTGCTGTATAAGTGCTGAGCATCATCAGTGCAAAGAACCACCACAGGCCCGTCAGAATGCGCATATGAGGACCCCTGGAATTCGAATCAAGTTTTACTTTTGAATATTATAATCAAATATTTATAATAAAAAACCTGGGCAATATATCGCAACCCTGTTGCATAATGGAGCCCACCATTAGCCAGCAACTGTTATTCACATTCCAAATGTTCTCCAGTTCATCGGGATCGACAATGGCTGGATTCGGAGGCATCCACTCTCGATTGGAGAGTCTATGGAAAAATGGCATTTCAAAAGCGATTGAGGTAATCAGCAAATCACAGCTCACCTGGCAATCAGCACAAAGGCCAGCGTCATCACCAATTGTGCAAAGATCACATAGATCCACACCTCCGGCGCAAATGGTTCCAAGAAGGCAAACGGATTCTTCTGCACCGGCGGACTCTTGTAATGCATTATACTAATGCCCAGTTGCATAAAGGGAACTGTGAAATCCACAGCCGAGCGACGCATCTGAGTGATCGTCAAATCACAGACACCAATCTGAGCGTGCTAAAAGAATAAAGATTTTTTATTCATTATTATTAACCACAACTTTAAACTCGATAAGACAACTCACATGGTCAATTAGCTTGCGGATAATGCCATCCCATTGCTTGGTTTCGGGATTATATTTGCCGTTGCCATTGACAATCATGAACTCATAATCGAATTCCATCAGCTCGGATAGCTTTCTAATGAGATCCACAGCATAGCCTTCGTACTTTTCCTGGCCCCTATAATTCTCATGATCCTGCCTGAAGTTGAAGTACATAGAATGTAATTAAATAATCGAATTACTAGAAATACTTACTTCATCATGAAATAGGGCTCTTCATGATGTGTGACCACAGTGAAAACCTTGCGCTGAACTGAGAAATCTGGCTTGAGCACTGAGTTTTCCAATTCCGGATTCAGTCGTCGGATCTTAATGCCATTATCTGGTGTCCAGACCATTAGTGGCTCATTGACAGTCGGCTTATAGATTTCTAGGTTGAAACTGGTTCGCTGGCCATACTCATTGAGTTTCATGTTTTCGGTTTTAAAGTGCGGCTCAACATCGTCCTCCGATATGGTCTTCATCTCATGCACTATATAAGCACCCATTATCCAGGGACTGCCATAGCCGAGGCCACAGTGGCTATTGGGTGTATAGAACTGTTGCATGGATGCGATCACATTACGTGCCGAGTTGGCAAATAGAATTACGGCATCATAGATGAGTATGGGCAGCATCATTTGGCTGCCAAGTATTTGCTGCACATGCAAGAATTATAATTTCAAATATGATTCACATTATATATGCAGTATATAATTACTACTCACATCAACTTTGGTGATGCGCGACTTTTT
This sequence comes from Drosophila nr. perissopoda 5 BK-2023a, assembly GCA_035044105.1. Lineage (NCBI taxonomy): Eukaryota > Metazoa > Arthropoda > Insecta > Diptera > Drosophilidae > Drosophila > Drosophila nr. perissopoda 5 BK-2023a. Next base: position 333,075 of record JAWNMK010000018.1, read on the forward strand.
GCGCGCGTAGGGGTTCGGATCGACAAGTTTAAGGCGTACTGAAGTTATATTCGCCTTGAAATCCTGATTATAAATATCTTTCAGGCCCGAACTGTGTGTATCCAGATGGGTGAGAAACCAATTCTGTAAGTTCACTAATAAGTCTCTAGTTTTCACTCAGCAACGTTCAGAAGCTTACACGAAAGGGACCTTGAAGCTTAAAGTCTACGGAGATTTTCAGCAGCTCTTTCAGCGATTTGGGCTCACAGTCCAAAATAATGCGATGCTCATGAAAAGTTTCATCCGCCTCTTTCCATAGAACGCGAAAATCCTCAGCATAATCGGCCAAATTGCGCAACTTCACATAGTCAGTATTGAGGGCATGTATATTCATAAGATCTTGCAAACGAGCCAGTCCTATAATTAATCATAGGACAAATAATAGATGATTAAAATTATAGATTATACATAACATAAATAGAAATATTTGCTGTATGACCTCTTTAAAACTATTTAAAAATATTCATTTAAATTATTCTAATCTATAGAGTTTACATCTATCTTGGTATGAGATAAGCCAAACTTCGCACTGTTGCCACATAACTTGGACCATGATTTAGGTAGAGCATAGACTTAAACCCCTTGGAATACTTACCCTCCGGCGTCTCATAGATAAGTGTGAATGTGCGCCACTCGTAATTAAATTTGATGATATCGTAGTAGGCGCGCGATAGGACTGACAATGAGGGTGCCACATTAACTGTCATTTGGTGATTTAAGTGCACCTGCCGCGTTGCCTCAAGTCTCCAATCGTATTCTATGTGTGGAATGCCGGTCGTGTTTGCGATTTGCGCAACAATATCTAAGGTGAAATAAACAAAATGATTACAAAACGATCACATCATCTGTTGATGAATGAGCGCAAAAAAAAAACTCAAGACAGCCACTACGAACCACTAGCTGCCTTTGAACTTGGTCCGAAAATAGCCGCAACGCCATTGGAAATCAGTTCACAAGCTATACGGAAAATATGTGCCTGGTATTAGTACCGTAAATATTGAGTATTATTTGCATACTTACTGATCTGTTGCAGCAGGAAACTGTCATTGCTAGGCATATAACGTTTGATGGCTATAAATTGAAGATCGGAGAATTTTAAATTGTTGACCACACGAAAGGCCTGATCGAAACTCAATTCGATTTCCTGTTCATTTTCATAGAAAATGGCGCCTAAGTAAACATGATTATTTATAATAATATTAATATTAATAATATTAATTAGGTGTCATCATAAAAACCTACCCACTGTGATTTTTGTATGCTCATCGCCAATGGCGAGGGCATATTTTATAAATAACACCAAATAAATGTAGACTGGATACAAATGCATATTTTCCAAAAAAAAATAAATTCTACTTTACCAACGCACTCTAAATGAATTTTCTCAATGCAGCGGCCATTTCGTTGTTAAATTTTGTGCTATACATATGCACATACATGTATTTATGTATTCAGGCAAACACAAGCACACAAAATTACGTAAAATTTCAAAGAATTATTTTTTTTTTCCTTAATTTTGTATTTAATATTATTTTCAGCTCTTGCTCCAAGCAACCGACCGCAGCATCCAGTCTTGGAGCGCCCAGTAAGCACACTGACCGACTGGCCAAACTATGGCCGCTCTCCAACTGGCAGTAGACGCGATCTCCGCTGCTCTTTTTTACACTGCGGAGGCACTCTCAGTGTGCTCTTGGGAAATTGCCATGTGTGCCATGTGCCATGTGCCATGTACCATGTGCCATGTGCCTTGTAGCATGTCATTATTTATGGCGCTTGTCGATGACGTAGGCGGCATCCAGTCTAGCATGCCTTGCCATTTTCATTCTATGATTATCGTACTCAGACACAATTATGTTTGCCAGTAGCTCTTCATATTGTGTGCCAAATATTGTGATGTTTTTGCTTTTGTTTCCTCTTGGCAGCTTTTTGATCTTACAAATTGCTTGATCTATTCGGAAGGAGATGCTCTAAAAAAAAAAACTTGTACAACGCAGTAAATGGGAGAAAAATGTACATCTTAAGCATATCAAAGAGGTTGCAAAATTAAAACAAAATGTCAGAAAAGATTAAGCAATTAAACAAAATGATAAATATAATTTTAGATCAATCGAACTTTTTCTAATCTCCCCTAATTCCTGTCAGCAATTAAAAAATAATAATATATATGAATCACGCATAATAAATTTATAATTTCGATAATTGTTTTTAATTTGTTCGACATTATATATTTATAATTTTAATTACTTAATCAGATATTTGCTTTGTGTAAGCATTTTTTTAGTTGAACGCTCTGTTTATAGCTAACAGAAGTTTTAGATAGCGTTGACAATGTTTTTCTTGTCAACTGCCTTCAAATTACTTACAGTTCACTTCTTTTCTTTCCACACAACATAAAATAAATAAATAAAATAAAATAGAATTTACAAACTTCAATACAACAAGAGGAGATTTTTATTACCAACCTATAAAATAAAAAAAAAAAAAGCCAAAAAATGAGTGCCAAAGTGGTCGACACAAGTGTTTTAGGCTTTGCAACTTATGAGGATTATGTGAACTCATTTTTGACCAAAAATGATATCAGATATTTGGGTAACATTCACGTAGCCGGAAACCTTGCCAAATTGGGATATCGATCCACGAAGACACCCTACACTGAGAAGGAATTCGTGAAGCGAGTCGATTTGGCAATGCTTGCGATACGACCAAAAATTACGGGCACCCAGCCATTCAGTAGATTTATGTCACCAAACAATACGGATCCAGTGCTTCTGGAGTTTAAGCGACGAGAGGTGCCCATATTCTCCAAAATCTTAGCTGTAAGAATGAAAGTTAAGCATTATTTCAACTTTTACTTAATAATCATATTCCAAAAAGACAATTGTGTTTGCAAGATATACAGCACCCGATAGCTCTGACGTTTCGGCCTATCTTGATTTGGGAATGAGCTGGCAAAACACATTGCGCCAAGCCATGAGGCACACGAATTGGAAAGGCGTCTATGAAGGTTCTGCCCGACTTCTGCCCATGTCCCATCATCTGAGCTACAATAATCCACGGCATAACCTGCTCAACTACACGGATAGCGATAACTTTTGTGTTATACACGATCATCGCTATGGATTAATGTTTAAGCACAGAGGCGATCACAAATATATACCTGTGGGGGGTGCTCCCACTCCGTTTGATAAAAACGTGAAAAGATCAATATCAACGTCACCTAAATATGGCACTATCATTTTCTATGACCATACTGTGCGCAAGAAGGTATAAATATATGTATATATACAAAGTACTGAAATGTGTGAGAATTATTTTGCTATATGTAAAGATACTTAATCACTGGCAATAGTCCAAAAATTTGATTGTTCCGATCTCTTGTTTAGAAAATGTTTAGCACAACAAACATTAGAGGGCGCTCTCCCTCTCTGTGCCTCTCTCTCTCTCTTTCTCCCTCTCTCTGAGAGCATTTCTCATGCTTATGCTCATACCTTTTAAAATTAGCATAGTTCAGTTTTATATATGGGCGACATAGCTCATTGTATTGCAGATCTCTGAACATCACAGTTGCACTGTGTAGAATTTTCTTGGCCAGCTTTACATCATCAGTGAACACAACAAATAACCAAAATCAACTTTAACTAAACAATTAAAATGCAAAACTATCAATAAAATGTGGCTAAAACATTTTATATGTATTTCAATGCTATTGTACTGCGCCACAGCCAGGGAGCAGTTTATGGTCGGTAAGTGAAACAAAAATACATACATATATGCATGTGAATATGCATGTGCATAATGGAAAACCAGGTCAAATGCATTGAGGTTGGCTAAAAGTGTTTGCAAATATTTATTTTACTTTTTATTTCTCTAGGCAGCATTTTTACATCGGATAAGGATGAGGCGGAAATTGCATTTCGCACTGCTGTGGATCGTGCAAATATTTTGGAACGCAAAATTGAATTGGTGCCAGTTGTGGTCTATGCCAACACAGAGGACAGTTTTATAATGGAGAAAATGGGTAATGTTGATTAGAAGTAGAATGGAAATTATCCAAATTCAAAGATACAACTTTGCTTGCAGTTTGCAATCTTATTTCTCAGGGGGTTATTGCTATTTTTGGACCCAGCACTGGCGACAGTTCAGGCAAGTTTTATGTCCATATTTTAATGGTTTTCCCCGGTTTTCACTGGAACTACTTAAATAGACATCATATCTTCGATTTGCCATACTTTGGACATACCAAACATTGTGTACGACTGGCGGCCAGATCATCGACAGTATGAACACTCTACAATGACCCTCAATGTGCATCCCGATCATTTGCAGCTGGCACGTGGATTTGCCGAAATTGTGCACAGTTTTGGCTGGCGCAGCTATACAATTGTCTACGAATCGGAGAAGGGTAAGTGGGATGCACAATATGGAATAGCCTCATCACAATTCTGTTACTCTTTTCTGTTGTAGAGCTGCGCCAGCTGCAGGATATTCTACAAATCGGTGATCCAAGCAGCAATCCAACCACAATCAGGCAGCTGGGTCCCGACGACGATCACAGACCCTTTCTAAAAGAAATTAAACTTTCCACCGATAACTGTCTTATATTGCACTGTTCACCGGAGAAGGTAGTCAGCATCTTAGAGCAGGCCAATGAGCTTAAAATGTTGGGTGAATATCAGGTAAAGAATTTTAGAAAAACATTTTCCAAAGTCTTTTTTATTACAGAAAATGAAGTGAAATTATGACAAGCTTATTATTTTATGTGTGACTCTTCCAGAGTGTTTTTATACCCCTGCTCGATACACACACATTGAAGCTTGGTGACATCTTCAACGTGGAGGCGAACATAACCACAGTTCGCATCATGGATCCCACAAGCTATCACGTCAGGAACGTGGTTCACGATTGGGAGGAGCGCGAGAAGCGCGAGGGTCGCTATTATAAAGTGCTGCCCACACAGGTTAAAACACAGATGATATTGCTCAACGATGCCGTCTGGCTCTTCTCCAAGGGACTCACCGAGCTGGGCATTTTGGAGGAGTTAACAGCGCCAGAAATTGAATGCAAACGCAAGAAGCCCTGGCCACATGGCAGACGCATCATTGAATATATGAAAGCTGTACGATTCAAATATCGCCTAACTATATACATATATATAATGATAATATCTTACAGCGCTCCGATGAGGTCGCCACGGGACGCATCGACTTCAACGAGTACGGGCAGCGTAGTTACTTCAGCTTGATGTTCATGGAACTCGAGGCGGGTGGCTTCTTGGATCTGGCCACTTGGGATCCGGTCAATGGATTGCATGTGCTCAATGATGACAAGGAGAGCGAGAAGCGTGTGGGTCAAAAGTTGTCGAATAAAACCTTCATAGTATCCTCGCGCATTGGGGCGCCCTTCTTGACAATGCGCGAACCCGAAGAGGGCGAAGTCCTGCAGGGAAATGCCCGCTACGAGGGCTACTCCATGGATCTGATTGATAATATTGCACGCATGCTGAATTTCAAATATGAATTTCGCATGTCGCCCGATGGCAAATATGGTGGTCTGAATACAGCAACCCAGACCTGGGATGGTATTGTCAGACAGCTGATCGACGGGGTGAGTACAAAAAAGGAAACTAGGACTACATATTTTGGAGAGTTAAGCAAAATATCCAAAATTCTTAAAGCTATTACTTACTAAAGATTATTAACGAACAAGGACTGATGTCATTAATTATATACACAAGGATTATCTAATAATGAGACATATTTTATGTATATCTAATCTTTAAAGAACGCTGATCTGGGTATATGCGATCTGACAATGACGTCATCGCGCCGCCAAGCAGTCGATTTTACGCCACCCTTTATGAATCTGGGCATAAGTATTCTGTTCTCAAAGCCACCCATACCGCCAACAGACCTGTTCTCATTTCTCTCACCCTTCTCTCTGGATGTGTGGATCTACATGGGTTCGGCGTATCTCTTTATATCGTTTTTACTCTGCGCTCTGGCCCGCATGGCGCCGGATGACTGGGAGAATCCGCATCCGTGCAAGGAGCCCGAGGAGATTGAGAACATCTGGTTTCTGCATAATACAATGTGGCTTTCGATTGGTTCGCTTATGGGTCAAGGTTGCGACATATTGCCCAAGTGAGTGGATCATAATTAAAATAATTACTTTATTTGATTTACTTGCAATCTTCTTAGAGCTGCCTCAACTCGGCTTGTCACAGGGATGTGGTGGTTCTTTGCGCTCATGATGTTGAACTCCTACACAGCCAACCTGGCTGCTTTCTTGACCAATTCGCGCCAGGCCAGTTCCATCAGCAATGCCGAAGATCTGTCTGCTCAGAGCAAGATCAAATATGGCGCTCTATTGGGCGGCTCCACAATGGGCTTCTTCAGAGACTCCAATTTCAGCACATATCAACGCATGTGGACAGCCATGGAAAGTGCGACTCCTTCAGTATTTACCAAGACCAACGACGAAGGCGTGGAGCGTGTGCAGGTAACTCAATTTATTACATTTTAAAAAATACAAATTAAAAAACAGAAATTTATTCTTCGATTTAAGAAGAACAACTTACTTTAATTAATTTATGAAAAAGTTATAAGTTTCGGTCTGAATAAGTTAGAAAATAAAAAATTGAATTTATTCTATTAATTCTACTACAAAAATCATTAATTAAACTTTATTAATAATCGAAAATTATAAGTAATAATATGCTTAAAAGATGAAAGCAAAAACTAAACTTTTATTCACAAATATGCATTCCAGAAAGGAAAGAATCTTTATGCGTTCCTAATGGAGTCCACCACGCTGGAGTACAATGTGGAGCGCAAGTGCGACTTAATGCAAATTGGCGGCTGGCTGGACTACAAGAGTTATGGCATAGCCATGCCATTTAGTAAGTGAACACTGAGTGTTATTATGAGGACTTCAGTTCAAGACCTCTCTCGTCGTATATTATCTAGATTCACCGTATCGCAAGCAAATAAGTGGCGCCGTACTGAAGCTGGGTGAACTGGGAGTGCTGGCGGAGCTGAAGCGCAAATGGTGGAAGGAGATGCATGGCGGTGGCAGCTGTGGTGGCGACGAGAAGAAAAACGCCGACACACCGGAGCTGGGATTGGAGAATGTTGGTGGTGTGTTTATGGTGTTGGGCTTCGGCCTGATGTCGGCCATGGTGCTGGGCTTCACGGAATTTCTGTGGAACGTCAAAGCGGTGGCCATCGAGGAGAAGGTAGGCAACCTGAACAGTCTCTTGTTGAACCTATGTTAAAAAATAGTTTAATGCGGGCACAGATATCGCTGAAGGAGGCGCTCAAGACGGAGGTTATGTTTGCCTTACGCATTTGGATTACCACGAAGCCGGTTCACGCCAGCGTCGGCTCCAACAGCTCATCCTCGACGTCTTCCAGTTCGTCATCGAAGTCAAAGTGTTCCAAGTCGCATTCGGTGCGTTCCAAGCATTCATCCAAGTCTTTGGGTATGTCCAGTAAGAGCCACAAAAGCTCTGGGGATCATGATGTGGAGTCTTCGGTGCACAGCAAGCTGAAGAAGATTGGCTCCATGTTCTCGCTTAGGTCTCACAAGGCTGCAACGCCTCCCCTGGAAATTGGTTGGAAATTGGATAAGTCGACACAAATGACTGACTCACCACCGCCGGAGGAGAAAGTGGAGCAGGAGGATGAAGCACCAGTGCAGCGACGACATCACCATCATCATCACCACCATCACCATCATGTGGACAAGTCTTTGGATCAACGTGCTAGCAAAATAAGCAATGGAGTTTAAGAAATTCTTAGTTAAAGTTTTTCCCCTAGAAAGAGTTTTCAACTTATTAAAATCAACGAAGTTTTTACAAAACTATCTGAAAATTTTTAGATTCGATTCTCGAATAGAATAAAGTTTATATAAATAATGTATAATACGCAAAATGCATTTACACATAATTTTGAGATTAAATAATTTGTTAAATATCCATTTGATAAATTGAAATGCAAATAAGTTAAAAACTCATTTTTACAGACATTTGAAATTGATAAACCCCAAAAAGTATTATGAATTTTTAACAAGAATCTTATTTCTGTAACAGAAAAAAAATACTTAATTCGGGTTTTCAAGTTTTTATTGTTTTTTTTTATTTTATTTTTTTTTTGTTTTTTTTTTTGCTTTTCTTTAATTGCTTTTTTACTGAAGTAATATTTTTTACATTTTTTCATCTTGTTGTACTACACATAATTGGTTGTCAAATTAATTTGCTTTGCTTTTTAAGTAAATTTATTGCGAATCTAAGATTGTTTATATTGTTTTACATACTGATATCAATCAAATCGACTTCGGTCTCCTAAACATAGATTGTTTAATACTTAATTTTTGTTGTTGTCATATTTGAAATATTTAATTAATAATTATTTGTTACACATATATAATGGTTACTTGCAAAGCTAATTGAATACGCATGTTGTTGCCCATTGTTTAAGGTACATTTTAGTTGATTATCTCCCTGTCCGACAGCTTCTTTTTTTAGGATTTTGGATTTTTGAGCTTCTTTTCAATAATAGCCTACACATACAAGTAGAGTTGCTCCTCACATTTTAAAAAATATACATTATAATAATATATTATACAAAATAGAAATTGTCATCATTTAATTCATCGACTTTGAGGAAGTGCTGAGATAGAGTGGTGTACTAAAGGAATGAGATATTTAAGGAGTTCTGATCATACTTTTTAGTTACAGTTATATACAAATTGCAGGAGTCAGAAATATTGCTTAGCAGGAAAATTAAATATATATCTTAACTAAAATACTTTTTTTTTTGTCAATTTTTCTCTGTCGAGTATTTGTTTTGTTTTTTTATATTTTTTTTGTTGTTTTTTTTTTGGTAGTTTCACATTTTGTTGCTGGCTTAACTTACATAAATTGCTTTAAATAATTGGATATACTTTTTTTGGGGGCATTTTCTAAGACTTTTTTTTGGGTTTACGAAATGCAGAGAGCGTTTTTAACCACATTGTGATTCGTCCACAAAGACAATATCCTTTTGGCTCTTACGTCGCTGTCAATCCTTGGCCATTATGGCCACGGGCGGAAACTGGCGCTCATCGTACAGCTTTGTGGGCGTGTCAATGGCATCGCGTAGCTTGCGAAACTTGGCAGAATCTGTAAAAATATATTTTACTTGTTTTAGTTTTTTGAGGAAAGTATTTTACTGGGCCACACCCACCTGACATGGCATCCGCTTGATCTCCACGCAATATGCCCGCATAGCTGTTGTCCGCCACCGGCTCCGGATTCTCGATGAGCACACTGGCCGCACAGCTTTTCAGCATGGTGAGCGACTGCTGTGGCAGCATCGTCGTCGTCGTCGTGGTCGTGGCCGTCGACTTGCATTTCATTTTCAGCAGGCTTTCGCTCAACTGCAATTCAATGACGTCCTCGAGGGCGCCACGTAGATCGTGCACAGCCAGCAGCTTGCAGGTGCCGCCACGCTCTGCACTGAAATCGTGCATGTAGAGGAATCCATCCTCGCAGGCAATCAGCAGACGCAGCTCCTTTTGCACATGCGTCAGCGCACAAATGTTCCTCAGACCCGACTGTGGCAGCACCACCGTGGCAAAGGCCCGATCCTGCGCCAGCACATCGCTCACCTGAGCGGGTAACAGCAGCGATGACACCGCCTTGGAGAACATGCCACCCCAACTACTGGTCGAAGTGGCCGTTGCAGACGCTGATTCAGTACCTCCATCCTCGGCTGCTGCGCCCGCCGCTGCCGCATTCGTCGCCTCCTTGGTCTGAGTGTCCGCCTTGGCTGCCACTTCAGCTGCAAGCGTACATAAATCAGTTAGTCAATCTTGGCTTTAGTCCAACTTATTTGGCATAACTCACCAATGGCTTTCAGTTCCGCCAACTCCACAGCCCGCGCATCGATCTTGAAGACGTGCACCGTTTCCGTGTTGGAGGAGGCGCACAAGAAGTCGCCGGCCGCGGCGAAGACGAGCGATGCAATTCGCACGCAACGTTTGACGCCACGCCGGAACTCTTGGACCCGCTGGCCGTTCTTCACGCAGAAGACGCGTATCACAGTGCCCCGCTCGGAGGCGGTGGCAAGTAGCGCCCCGCTGGGCGAGAAGGTGAGCGCTGAGAGGGGCGTGTCGTGCGCCTTGATTGTCATGCCCGTGCGCAGTTTGTTCGCATTGAAGATGCGCAGCTCGCCGCTGGACTGACAGATGGGGAACGCCAGATGCGAGTTGAGCGACAGTGCGCAGAGGCCCAGCTCATTGGGCGCAATGTTCTCAATGGAGTGCAGAATCTTCATGTCGCGTATGTCATGTATGTGTATGCTCTCCGCGAGGCAGACGATTAGGCGCTGGCGATTCATGCGGACGCAGAGTATCTCCGAGGGATAGAAACAATTGCAGATGTCCTGTTTCTTCTTGAAGTGCAGCATTTTCAGGCAGTTGGGCTTCTGGGCGGTGACCAGCACCACCAGCGAACTGTTGAAGAGCCTCTCCACAATCCTTATCTGCTCCATATTGTCCTTGGCAAAGATCTCCTCGACTTTGTCCTGGCCCGCAATCGAATAAAGACGCAGTCCACCGCTGCTCAGCACGGACAGGGAACTGCTTGCGGCAAATGAAAAAGAAAGAAAAAATGTTGAAAAAAATTATCGAATTCGAACCAAGTAACAATATTTTTGTGATTATACTGACAGATTTATAACCTTACTAAATTAAGACAATTTGTGAATTTTGTGTATTAAAACTAACTTAATGTAAAATGTTGTTAAATTCAGATCTGCAATAACTCATAACGAACTCGTAAAAGCTACGCAACGCAGTCAAAAGAAATGCAAGGACAACATTCATAAAAATACTCAACGAATTGAGTCCAAGTCTAAATTGTAAATCTAAGTTTCAAATTTATTGTGTAATTAGCCCTCTCGGGCTTCCAAAAATTGCCGTAGTGGACGGTATTTCACGTCCCCATGGCGGGGTATTGGTTAAAGTTTTCAACTAGCAATAATCGCACCTCAGTAGAACTTCATTGGTTACGATATCGCCTCTGCGCAAAGATAACCAAACAAGGCTGATTTACGAATACTACATGCGCACGCTGCCACAACCAGTTGAGAATTCTAAGCGAACTAAGCAGTCAACTCAAACGTTTACTTGTGTTGCATGCTTTTCGGCTGCACTTTTGTTATTGTATGTGTTTGAGTGTGTGTGTGTGTGTGTTTTTTGGGCAGCACTCGACAAATGCATCCCTTCTTGTTGTCTCGATGAAGCTTGCGAGAGGGTGAAAGACAAATAGGGGAGGATTAAGTGCGGAGGATACAGCTGCAATATGCAGCTAAAAACACAGCTAGCAAGTTCAAATCAAATATGTAATGACGTAAATATTCTGAAAAAATTAGGAAAAAATATGTTTGAAATATAACAGAATAATTAAACATATTTTAAGCATTCATTTTATTTCTGCGCTGGCATTCGAACTCGCAACCTGAGCTCAATATTTTTTATTAAGCCAGCAGTGTTTTTAAAGTAAGAATACATACAAATAACATAATATATATATATAAATATTATTAATGAATATTTATATATTTATGTGCTTCATATAAAAGCAAATAACAAACAGCGGCTGCAACAAGTTATAAATAGCAATGAATGAATGTGTTGCGTGTGCAAGAGCGTGACAACTATATGTGTGGCAAGAAAAAATACCAAAAAGTTCATTTTTAGTTCATTTTTAGATTCGATTTATTTGTGCTTAAATTTGAATTATGCTGCACAGAGTTTATATTTTCTAAGCGTTTAATATTTTATTGTAGATACTATTTTCTCTTTTGTTTAATTGAGATCCAACTATAAAATACTTTGGCGCATCTTTCAACTTTTCACTCTTCACTTTGTACTTGGTACTAATTGTTAAATTGTGGAGATGCTTAGATTAAATCACTGGGCGACAACTGAGACTCGCCTTCGGCCATATACATGTGCATCGCCTTGTGCAGGAGTGCAATGCCAAGCTGCTTCTTCTGCTTCATCGTCCAGATCTGGGCGGGGCCATAGTAATCGCCCCGCTTGAGATTAGTGAGATGCGCCAGACCCAGTGCATCAATGATCGATGCCTCGCGTGTGTACGCATCTGTGGGCAATATGTTGTGGAAGACGTGGAGGCAGACGACACCGCTGCCATGCTGCCAAATGTCCAGGATGCGCTGCAGTTTCTTACTGCCAGCGGGCACTTGACCCGCCGCTGGCGGGGATTTGAACAGCTCCGGCATCAGCTGGGCGCGTCGCTTACCACGTTTCTTGTGCTGCTCGCGATGCTGCTGATTGGCGCGCGTATGTTGCCTCATTGCGTCGTACAGATGTGCATAGGGGCGCGAGGATTTGCCCTTGCCCACATAGAAGATGGCGTCGAGGAAGCGCGACCAAATGCTCAGCGGATCCAGATAGGCGTGTTCCCCCGGCAAATTTCTCGAGATGCGCGGATCAATCAGCATGTAAATGAAACTCTGCTTCAGATGCCCCTCCCGCAACTGACGACCCCCCGCACCCGCTGTGGCAAAGTGTACGGCAGAGTTTACCTCGTGTTGCATAAAGCGCTCGATGTGCTCGTAATCCTGCTGGGTGCGCAGCGTGTGATGCAGTTCCACGGAGTACTTGACCTCGGCCGCCTTCGCGTGCTGCTGTGCCGCCAGCAGAGCTGCCGTGTTCCGCTTGTACTTGATCAGCTGCTTGATATACAGACGCTTCGTGGTGTGCGTGATGGGTCCAACTGGCGCACCCAGTTGCGTCAATTCCGCACGCAGTGCATCCGTCTCGTAGTCGAGGGGCAGCGTGAGATTTGTGCTAACACTGCTGTCCATGCCCTGCTCCTTAGGCACCGTTAGATACTGCTGGTGCTGCTGCTGCTCCTGCTTTCTCTTTCCATTAACCTTTTTGGTCGCGTTCTGCAGCAATTTGGTCTCGTAGAAGACGAGTCCATTCTCATCATCCGTATGGACATATGCCTCCGTCATTTGCAGATAGTACGCCTTGTCTGGCGAAGACTGCTCCTCCTCCACCTCGTGTGCCGTGTGAAAGCTGTGCTCGAGGACGCACGCCTGCGCCACTTGCTCTACGAGCTGGCCAAACGCAGCGCGCCCACTTTCAGCACCAGCAACTGCTGGCAGCTGCTGCTGCTCAAGCAGCTCCTCCTCCAGATCGGCATCTCGGAGAGTCTGCTGCAAGTGCTGCTCGTAACTAAAGTTCTCCTGGGACATGGCCTGCTCCACCAGGGACTCCACACGGTCCACCTGCAGCACAGATTTGCGGGCACGTGACCGTTCCACCTTATCCCGCCAGCCCTCGATGAGAGTGCGGCGTCCACAGCCCGCCTCCTGATTCAGCTCCTGCAGATGATCTCGTGTCAGCGCAAAGAGATTCACAGACTGCTCCTGCGCCGGCTCCAAGTCAGCTGCGTCTGGATAACTGGGCTGTGGGTTGCCGCGTCTGTGTGTGATATTGATGTAGTAGGGCGAGGTCACATCATGGTTATACTTAATGCCTGTCTTTGGCGTCGCGAGCGATTGTTTCACTTGCTGCTGCTGCAACTTCTGCTTCTCCTGCTGCTTCTCTTTGAAGATGTGGTCCCGCATCAGTTGCAGCACCTCGAAGTGGCACTCTTCAATCGCATAGTGCACGGCCAGCTTGTTTTCCTCATCCATCAGATCGGGCCGTGCGCCATGCGCCAACAGCAGACGCACCAGCTCCACGCGTCCATAGTTCGCTGCGATGTGGAGCGCCGTCATTTCGCCCTCGCAGCGCACATTCACATCCACCGGCTGGCCGCTGCTGGTGGTGAGGAAGCGCTGCAGTATTCGCAGCGCCATTTCCTCGTTATCCATGCCGCACACATAGTGCAGCGGGGACAATCCTCGCTCGCAGGGCACAATTCCGGCGTTGATGTTGTTTCTGTCCAGCATTGAGAATATATCCGATACGTTTTCGTCCTCGAGTGCGTCGAGCAGAGTTAGGGCCAAGAAATTGGCTCGCTGCTCCATCGCGTGCAATTGATTTTTCCCACACTTCGACGGCGCGAATTGCTCCAATTATTTTCCAATTTAAGCTTTTTTCAATGTCAAATGCAGTCTGGATTTGTTGTTGTTTATGTTTTGTGTGCGTTTCTGGTATATTTCGTGGTATTTGTTTTGTATGGCGTTGCCAGATAACGCTGCGGCGACAGTGTTGCAAATCGCTGACAAGCGCGCTCATTTTGAATTTTATAATTTCTATACACTTAATTAATTCATAATAATAATTAATTACTTAATTTTTTATATATTATTTTTAATTGCTTTGCATACGTATTTATTTATATATTTATAGAACCTATTGTGTTGCGCTCATTATGCCTCTTTGTCTTTTGTTTTGTTGTTTTTGAGAATTTCGCACTTGAGATTACGCACACTCATTTGGCCGTGCCAAATGTTGTTTCAGGCACGTTTCTCCGATAAGCAAGAGCAGCGCATTTCGTACTGAGCGCAACACGTGTCTCCGGCTCGGGCGATTTGTTTTTTGTTTATTTTTTGTATGGGAATCAAAACTAGTTTCGCACAGACGTCTCCACACACATAAAAAGGGGCTCAAGGCCACTGCGAATTTTGCGAGGCCCCCTTTTGAAAACATATAACACGACGGCCTTGTTTGCGCTTGGTGCTGTTTTGACTTTTTTTAGCGCGCGCCTATTTTGTTTTATTTACTAACAAAATAACTTGAGCTTATTGTTAGTCACAATTAACAATAATATTTACGTGTTGTCTTGGCTAATGTGAATCACTGATTAAGTGCATGATTACAAATAAATGATTAAAATAACAAAACAAATGATCAGTCAGCGCTTCAGTCGACTTCGTTCGCTTTAAAAAAAACAAATAAGAAAAACTTTCTTTCTGACGAAAATTAAATACTCTATTTTACTATATTGATACTATATTAAGATTGAATAAATATTTCTATAAAAGTATAGTATACATTTTATCATCTTTTTTCATATTATAGCGAACCAACGGAAACGGAAATCGCAACTTCAATTTATTTGAAGCAAACAATTATATTATCTGTAAATTGTTTTCATTATCATTTGCTTAAAGCACTTTTTAATATTAAATTTTAAATTAGTTTTGAATTCTAATCAGAAAGCGATACATTTCACTGAAAGAATTAAAATTGTAGTTTTGAATTTAAAGCAACTGCAGTTAGATTAAAAGCCATCTTAAAAGGTCAAGTGACTAACTGTAAGGGTAGAAAAGCGCAATAAGCACGATGAATAACGGAATGTAGCAAAACAGCTGATGTAAACAAAAACATGAAAACTCATATCATGAAATCAACTTAACAGCACTATTCGAGGCACTCGAACAAAAGCCGTTTTACAACATGTGTTTTGTTGTTGTTGCTGTTCTCCTGCCTTCTTCTTATCAGCGTTCCCTCTCCACACCTGCACCTGTGACCTTGAACTTGACTCGATTCGATTGCTAGCGAGAAGTATAATTTAATTGATTTGCTGGTGCATTCACCCGCGTCGCGCTTCAAAAGATAATTGATTTTTTCTGATTAGAAAGCATTTTTTTCTATTTTTTTGCTGGCGATCTTTGTTCTTGCGTTGTGACTTGTGACAATCAGTGTTGGTAAATAAATATACGTATGTATCACACAAACACACACAACATATGCAAAAGCTTTAAGTGCTTCTTCTGAGTGTTTCGCCATTAGCAGCAATATTGATTGGTATTGTTGTTGTTGTTTTGCTTCTGCCGTGTGCGTCACATGCACTTCGTGTGAGAGAGAGAGGGGAGGAGAAAGGGATGGACGCAGAGAGAGAGCAGTCAATTGACTCTCGTCAAGTAACGGCGGTTTTGCCCCAATATGACATCAGCTGGGCAAGAATAAACAATCTCTATGTACAAAAACAATACTTAAACAAATAATACAAGTTTACTCAGTTTGCAAGTCACAAAAGAAAACAAAGGCAGCATCAGCTGTTGCGCATTAACAGTATGAGCGTAATCATGTATGCGTGCATGTGTGTATACAAGCCCCAAACACTATCAAGCGAAATACAAAGTTTTGAATTTTTCACATGATGATGACGTCAGAAGTGTTTGGTTTACATTTGTTATCAAACAGCAGCAGCATCTTTAATTAATGCAATAAATGCTAATTCTATGCTGTTATTAACTTAGTTCTCAAAGTTTGCAGTTTAGTGTAGGTGAGCTAGTTTGCCATTGTCTATTAACTATATTTCATAATAAATGTATGCATGTCACACTTATTAGAACTGGTTGTTTGCATGTTACAATAACGAAGCAAACGACTGCAATACACGCTCGCACAAATTCACACACACTTGCACTAACACACACACACTGATAGGCGCTGTTACATTTCAGCTATTAGCAGTAGCCTTGCATCCGCTCCCCGCTGCTGCCCGCGCCCAGCAGCAGCTGTTTTGCTTGTTTACTTGTCTCGTTTGTCGTTGTATCTGATTGTTTTGCTATTCTTTCTTTTTTTTTTTTGCCACAATGACCTTCTTTCTTCGAAGGCTTTTGTGCTTGATGAGGATGATGAGGGATGGGTGTGCGGTGATTAAACGCTCAATTTGTTGTAACTTACGTAAAATCCTGGTTGAAATTCATTTGATATGCTGCCATTTTAGCAATCTGTCACAGCTGTTTTCTCTATTGTTTTAATTTTTTCACCCACTTTCACTCCCGTTTTGTTTTTTCTTGTTTTTTTTTCTTTAATTTGACTTTGAAATATTTTTGTATTTATTGCACTTTTTATTGTACAAGAAAATGCAAAAATAAACAAAGAGATAACAATGATTGTAATCTTTTTTTGTAATATGTTTTATTGATATAAATTCGATTTTCGACGATGTTTTTGTCCGTCTTTGTTGTTTTTCTACGCTCTTCTTATTTGCTTCTGTTACATTTTCAAACAAATGTTAATATTACCCAAATGCTCAATTGAACTGCCCAGCACCAAATGAATTCTCTTTCGTCAAGTGAGTAAATTTCGTTCACATATCGTTCGATGTTGTGTGACCAACCGACCACCACTAATACCAGTGATTGTGCGGCCACCACAATTAATCGGTCGTCCAATCGTCTATCGGTTCTCATGCGTTGAAAAATAAAGTAAAATATTGCTATAAAAACTGTTTTTAATTATGCCCAATTCGTGCAATAAAGCGCCGTGCATTAGGTGTACTTGAAGTTGAAACAAATGTAGTGCGTTCTTTGCCATTGTGCTATTGCTGCGGTTTTGCAAGTGTAGTGTACAACTTTTCGGGGGCCTTACACATTTTTTTTTGAGCAGACGCATGAAAAATGGCGGCGTCTTCAGCTACGGCTGAATGCAAAGAAGAATGCAAAGATAAAGATGACGATGCATTAACCACAACGCTCCATTCGTGTGCAAATGATCCAAATTTCGCGGTAATCTGTGCGTTTCTACAAAAATTCGCCAAAGATTTGGGCTTGGCATTGCCAAATTTTAAGCATTTGCAGGAGTGGTTGACAAACAACGATGAAGGTACCTATCTATGTGTGTGTGTCGCATTTGTATGCAATTGTATGAGTGCGTAAATGTGTGTGTGTGTGTTCAATTGAGAGAGAGTGAGAGCGAGAAAGAGAGAGAGAGCGCATTCGCATGTTTGTATTATTGTTTGGTAAGCGGAGTAAAGCGGAGACCGTAAAAAAACAAATCTGCTTCAAAAACAAAACAAAAACAAAAACATTGCATTTTAGTTAACATTGCACACATTTTTTAACATTTAAATATATTTTTTTTGTAACAGTGGCCGAGCTACGCGATCTGCACATCAAACTGTTGCGCAAGACACGAAAAACGGTGCACGAGAAAAGCTGGGAATCGGCGCTAAGCAAATTCTGCTTCGGCTACTCCTTCCAGGATGCCTGGGAAATTGAGCGCTTTGGCTACCGCAACTCCAATCTCAAGGTTAAGCTACGCATTCTACGTGTGAGTAAAACAAGAAAAGTTTTAAGCTGCTCGCTTGGAAATTGGAAATCTTACAAAAAAAATCACAAAGTTGCTAGTTTTTGTGAAGCCAGAAATTTGCATTTTTCAAGTTTCGTATTTCCAAGCGATCACTTAGCGAACTTGGAGGCTTAATTAACTGATTATTCGCTTTTAGGAGCTGCTTGAAAGTCAATTTGAGCGCAATGCCAAATTCCGTGCTCATATTCTGACGCTAAATGCGAGCTCAATGCGTGCACAGCCCATTGGGCGGGATCGTTTGGGCCACGCCTACTGGCTGACGCAGGATGGTGATTGCAATTTGCGCATCTATCAGGAGCATTTGGATGAGGAGATATGGCAGGTGGTTGCCACAAATCGCGATGAGTTCGTGAATTTGATAGCCCGCCTGCGCGGAAATGAGGTGGTTCTGCCCTCCAAGGACATTGGCGAGGCCGACGAGGACACCACCAGTAGCAGCAGCAGCAGCAACAATGCGGTGCCCACTCTGCCAGCGACCGAGGAGCAGCCGGAAGAACTTGAAGAGGAATTGCGCGAAGCAAAGGTGCCCAATTTAAAGATCAAACTACGAACGCCCGAACAACAGCACCAGCAAGAGCAACAAGAGCAGGAGCAGCTGAAGCCGAAGAAGGTCAAGGTGAGTATTTTAGCTGGCAATTAGAGAGTGAATCCCATTATCCAATTTAAATTACAGCCACTGCTCATAAGCCAAGCTAAACTGGGAAGTTCACCTGCGCCGGCCAGGAAACGGCCATTGGAGGATGTGGACAGCAGTCCCACTGCTCTGGGGACGGAGGAGCAGCAAAAGAAACAGCGGCCTACGCTGCTGGACACAAAACGTATTAAGAAACCCAGCCGATATGAGAGCACTAAATCCGAAGACGACAATGAGGCGGACTCGGAGGACTCCGAATTGGATGAAGGCGAAGAGGAGGAGGAATCGCTAGATGGCGACGACGAGTCGCTTGACAGCGCTGCTGCCGATGAAGATGAGAACGAGCAAAAGTTTAATGAAGACGACGATGAAGAGGACGAAGAAGGTGGCGATGACGATGGCGACGACGATGACGATGAGGATGACGAAGACGAAGATGAGGTCGGCGATGCCATCGAAGAGCCCACGTTAATAGTTCGCGGCCATGGATCGGGTCGTGAGTGTCAGGCGACGCCGGAGAATGCACAATTTCTAAATGCATTTGCCGAAGTTCAGGAATGGGATGCGCCTGTAGGCGAGGCCATTGAGGAACCCATTTACTATGTGTATGGATCAGGCAACGGAGCTGATTGCCTGGTAGGCAATGGCAAGAACGAAACGAGTGCCGAGGAGCCACCAACCCAGGCCAAGGAGCCGCAGGCAACGTTCTTTTTTGGCGAGCCGGGCTGCCTCAAACTGAGTCCCATCAAACAGACGCCAAAACAGGAAACTAAACGCAGTATATTCGATAGCATGGCAGCGCCTGAGACAGATGGAGAACCAGAGCCAAAGCCAGAGAAAACAAATGGCGAGAGCCTGAAGAAAGTGGAAGCAGTTGTGGAAAGCAAAGAAAAACCACAGACAGTGCTGAATGGAAATGAGTCTGTGGAAGAGGTAGAGGAGGGGGAAGAAACAAAGTATCAGCCTAGCGCAAGTGACGAGAGTCCAATTGAAGCTAAAGAAAGAACTGTAGAAACAAATCAAAACGAAAAATCGCCCGAAACAAGAACTGAAAAGAGTGAAACAAAAGAAATCTCAAATGAACAAACCGACGAAATACCTAAAGAATCGGAGGAAATCGTGGAACAAGCATATAAGGTGAGGGTGGTTGAAACAAGCGAGGAGAAAGTGAAAATTGTGAACGAAAGCTTTAAATCTGTAAAGAAAAGACAGCCAGCTGAAGTGGAACAAAGTAAAAATGTTGAGCCTAAAGCTGAAAATACCGAAGATATTAAAGACCTAAACAAAAATCATACTGTGAACAAAGCAATTGCAAAAGAAACATCCGAAACTGATGCAGAAACAGCTGCAAGCAGTAAAGCAACGAAAACAACTGAAATAAATTCAAGCACTGAACTTCAAACATTTTTGAACGTTAAGAAAACGCATGAAAAACTTATAGAATCAAAAGAAGAACTCAAAGAGGATCTAAAAGAAGAAGCTCAGGTCGAAGATTCTCCAGCAATTGCAGAATCAATTAAATATGTTCATACAGATGCAAATGGAGGAGAAGCAGTTACCAACTTCGATAAAGCCAAGGAAACTGCTGATAAAGATGCTGAAATACTAAAAACTGATGGCGAAACGCCTGAAAACCTAAAAACAACCAATTTAAAGGACACAGTACAAAATGAATTGCCCAGCACTTCCAAGGATATTAACTCATTAGATAAGCCAGAAACGCGTAAGGAGGAGAAACCCGAAGAGAAGCTCTGCGAGACAAAGGAAGCGAAGCCACACAAAGCGGAATCGAAGACGCAAGCAGTTCCAGAGATCGCAGCTAAAAGTGCAATTCAGCTGCCAAATCGCAAACGTCGCCTGGTCGATTTCACAGCGCCAACAGCGCGTCATTCCACATCGGAGAGTGAGATCGATGCACATGCCGAACTGGGGCAAGAGGAGGAGCAGCAGCAGCTTTTGGCCGTTGATAATGACAACTATGATGATTTGGATGTGGGCGGCAAGCGCATCAAGATGCGGCCCAAGATCAGCAATGTTGAGGTGCGTCGGAAAGTGGAGGCGCAGAAGACACAAATCGAGGAGACAACATCGTCGAGTGGCGAGGAAGATCTGCGCAGTCGCCGCAAGATCATAGCGCCCAAAAGGCATCTGGAGAAGCCCCCCAATCCCATTAAGCAAAAACCTACGCTTGCCGAAATCATCGAGAAGAAACTGAAAAAGACGCCGGAAAAGCCAAAAGAACAGTTGCCTGAGCCACCGACGCCGACGACACCAACGACGCAGCCAGTCCGCGAGGCGACACCAGAGAAGCATGCGCCGGTGCTGTTTGCAGCACCCAAGAAGTCACCCATTACGAAGCCACTTAAGAAGAACCTGCTGACACAAATCCGGCAGGAGGAGAGCGACGAAGAGGCGACACCTCGGAAGCGCACCAACAGCGAAACAGTTGTCGCTGCAGCTCCACCAGCGGCATTGGAGTCTTCGTTGCAGCGTAAGCGTCGCAGCAGCGAGGAAGCCAACGTGTCCAATGAAACGTGCGTCAAAGTGGAATTGCCTGCCATCAGCGAGAAACAGATGCGCAACAATGAGCAGCAGTTCCTCGTGGAGCAACCACCGGCCTCAGAATCTCGAGAGTCGGAACAGGCTAAGCAGAAAATCTCGCTTGTCAAACAGGAAACGCGGCCAGTTCCGCTAGCAGCTTCACATCCGGTCAAGCAAGCAACTCCCCCCCGGGTCAAGGAAGCCACGCCCCCGAGAGTCAAGCAAGTCGCTGCTCCTCCAGTTAAGGAAGCCTCACCTTCTCCAGTCAAAGAAGCCATTGCTCCTCCGGTCAAGGAAGCCATTCCTCCTCCCGTCAAGGAAGCCACTTCCCCGCTGGTGAAGCAAGAGATTCGTCCTCCAGTTGAGGAATCCACTCCTCCTCCAGTTAAGGAAGCCACTCCTCCTTCAATTAAGGAAGCCACGCCTCCTCCGGTCAAACAAGTCACTCCTCCAGTCAAGCAAGCGACTCCTCCTGTCAAGCAAGCGACTCCTCCAGCCAAGCAAGTGACTCCGCCAGCCAAGCGTGCCGCATTCCCTTCAATTAAACAATCACGAGCCACTTCCAACGAGCAGTCAGCAGCTCCTTCCTTCAAGCAAGCAACTTCTCCTCCGGTCAAGCAAGCAACTTCTCCTCCGGTCAAGCAAGCAACTCCTCCTCCGGCTAAGCAAGCAACTCCTTCTCCGGTTAAGCAGGAGTCGCAGCTAGTCAAGCAGACAACGCCTCCGCCAGCTAAGGAGGATTCGCCGCCACCAACTGAAGCTTTGGGACGACGTTCTGGGCGTCGTGGAGGTGCCGCTGTCGTTTACTCCGAGCTGCCGCAGGCCAAGCGCACCAGAGGTGGCCCCAAGGAGAAGCCTGGCATGATTAACAAGCCCTTGTTGCTGGAAGATCCACTTAAAATCGACGAGCAGCCGCAGGAAGAGCAGGAGCAGGAAATTAAGGCAGTCAAGTTGACTGCCAATTCCAACTCACCAATCAAGGAGGAAGCTAAAAGTGAGGCGAGTCCAAAGGCGGAACCCAAAAGCGAGCCAGAGATCGAAGTGGAATCGAAAATCGAGCCAGCGGAGCAACCAAAGAGTGAACAGCCCAATGAGGAACAGCCAAAGCCAGCTGGGGTCGGTCGTGGACGTGGTCCGCGCAAAAAACGCGAAGTGGACACCACCAACATAATCGAATCGAATGATTCGGAGACGCCGGTCCGTCAATCCCGTCGCATAGCCCAGCAGAAGATCAAGGAGGAGGCGGAGCGACGCAAATTGGAGGAGGTGGCGCTGCGCACAATGAAGCAACAGCTGAAGAAGAAGAAGAAGGCCGAAGCCGAAGCTGATCCCACAGTGGTAGAGCCATCAGTGGAATCCGAGTCCTTTGAGTCAGCCAGCGAAGCGGAAGAGGCCAAAAAGAAGATCAAAAAGAAATGTCCAGGCAAGGATGGCTGGTCCTCAGACTCCGAGGAGCAGGCCGAGAGCGAGGAGGAGGAGGAGGAACCACCACACTATGACACAGATCACGGTTCGCCCCTCTTCAAATCCGATCACGAATTCTCCCCAGAATCCGAACTGGAAGACGAATCCCAGGTGGTGCCCATGAAGCGGGCACGCACGCTACGCAAGGAGAACGCCGACGACAGCGAGGAATATGCCGCAGCAGCGGCCGCAGATGAGGCATGCCAGACGTGTGGCAAGTCGGATCATCCCGAGTGGATACTGCTCTGCGACACGCCCGACTGCAACAAGGGCTATCACTGCTCCTGCCTCAGCCCCGTCCTCTTCTACATACCCGAGGGCGACTGGCACTGTCCGCCCTGTCAGCAGGAGCAGCTCATCGCCGCCCTCGAGCAACAGCTGCTGCAGTTTGATGATCTAGTTGCTCGCAAGCATCAGGAGAAACTATTGGCCGAGGAGGCGGAGGTCAGTAATTATATTTAATTAATTAATTATTCATACAAATAATTATTTTCACCTGATTTCCTTTTCTGTCCGGTAATTAACACTTTGGAATTTGTGTATTTTTAGCGCCAAGCGGTCGCCGCAGCAGCTGCACGTACCGCCAGCGAGCTGGAGGAGCGCTCGAATTTGAATGCGCTGAAGAAGTATGATGACGGCGATAGCGAGGACAATGAGGATGATGATGATGATGATGACGATGAGGATGCCTCGTCCAGCAAGGCTAATAAGCGCGCCAAGGCGGACAAAACAAAGCGACGACGCGGCGATGGACGCAGCAATCGGCGAGCGGCCAAGCGAGGCACACGTCGTCGCCGTGGTGGCAAGGAGGATGACTCGGAGAGCGTCAGCAGTGCCACGAAAAGCGGCAAACAGACGGGCGCACGCTCGGCCAGCTCCAGCAGCAGTGGGAGCAGCAGTAGCAGCTATTCAGACTCGGATGACGAGCCCATTTACAAGCTGCGCAAGCGTCGCCAGATCAATGTCAGCTATCGGCTCAATGAATACGATGATCTGATCAATTCCGCGCTGAAGAAGGAGATGGACGAGGTGGCGGGTGCTGGCAATCTGGGAAGGGGCAAGGACATCAGCACCATCATCGAGGCGGACAAGGAGAAGATGCGACGCGAGGAGGAGAGCGACCAGGCCGACGAAAAGGAGCCACTGCCGAAAGCCGCCAGGGTCTCACTAGATCCGCAGGACAAATCAAGCAACAAGGAGGACGACGATGACCACAGCAAAGACGACGATGATGAGGATGAAGATGAGCAACCACTGAAAGCAATTGGCAAAGCCAAGATCAAAAATGTGCCGCCGCCAGTCAAAAAGAAGTCGCGCAAATTGACCACGTTGGATGTGAGTTCCGAGGAGGATCATGGCAGCGATGAGGACTTCAAGACATCCAGTTTCTCTGACGAGGACAGCTCGCAGTCTGCCTCCGATGACTCGGACTCCAGTCTGGAAGTTTATCGCCGTCCCGGACGTGGCAAGAAACAACGAAAAGCCGCTCGTCGTGCAGCTCGAGAGCGTCGCAAGGATCGCAAATTTGTGGTGGAGGAGAGCGACGAAAGCGACGAGGAGGAACAGCAGCGTGCCAAGGCCAGCAAATCCAAGAAGAAGAAGAAGAAAGTGGATTCAGACTATACGGAAACCGAGACGGATGATGACGACAACGGCTCGGAGCTGTCCGAGAATATGGATAGCGCTGATCTGTGCGACGATACGACAAGCGAGAGCGAAGACGGCAACTGGAATCCCTCCAAGCGCAAGAAGGCATCCGCCAAGAAATCGTCCTGCTCCGCTGGAGTTGCACGCAAATCTCCCAAATTGAAGAAGCCCGCAGTCAAGAAACCCAAGCGATTGGAATACTCTGACGATGATATCAGCGAGAGCGAGGAGGAGGAGGAAGAGGATGACGATGATGAAATACAGATGGGAGCCAACGGAGCGCCCATGTCGGGCAAGGGATCAGGCAAACAGCCGCGTTCACAGCCCCTAAAAAAGACGATGCCGCTGTCGGCGCAGGCACAGGCATCCTCTGGCAAGGGCAAGGGCAAAGGCAAGGGCGGCAACAATAGCAGCGGCACACAGAAGAAGAAAAAGAAGCCGCCGCCAGCAGCAGCATCTTCGGATGAGGGTGGCGCCGGCTCCGATGAGCGGACGCGCACTCGCGGGCGCCGGTATGCCTACATTGAAGACTTTGACGACGACAGCTCCGATGGCGGCATCAAACCGGGCGTCCAGCGACCCGACACGCCGCCCGAGGAGCGGCAGAAGTTCATCCAGAAGCAGGAAGAGATCAAGCGCATGCTGGCCGAGAAGAATGCCGAGGGTGCTAAGCTGGCAGCCACGCCTCGTCTGACGCCCATTAAGGGCTCAACGCCTGGCGCAACGGCTCTACCGGAGAAACGGACGCCCAGCAAATCGGGTACAGCAGCATCAGCTGGCGGTGATTCACTGTCAACGGTGCCATTGTCTGTGATACGACAGGCCAAGGTGCTGGACATTGACTATCTGCAGCGCAAGGGCGAGGCCATTGATGATCTGGACGATGTGGACGAATCGGAACTGGACGACGCCGAGCTGCCCGACGATTTGGAGGACATGGAGGATACCATCGCGCGCATGGTCGAGGAGGAGGAGCAATTCACGGCGGCTGCCGCGGCCCGAGAGCTGCCAGCACCGGATGAAGTGTTGCGTCCGACACCCTCCAAAACCAGCAAGGCCCCCCTGCCCAAACAGTCAACGCACCCGGAGCAGCTGCCGAGTGTGTCCGGTTTGCAGGAGCCGCTGCGCAAGCGATTGCCCATGCCCACAATGCATCCGCCGCTGCTGCGTCATCAGTTCCCGCCACAAGGTCAGCTGCCCGCATCGCTGCTACCACCACCACCTCCGTCGCCCCAGCAACAACACCTGCCTCCGGGCATGCATCCCATGCTACAACGCCACTTGGCACCAGCACCGCCGCCACAGGCCATGCAACTGCTGCAGAATGCGCTCTCCGCTCCGCTGGGCCAGCCCCTGAGCCGTGCCAGCTATGCGCCCCCGCAGCAGCAACAGCTGCCGGCCATGCAACGCCTGCCCCTGGGTATGTCCATGCCAGCTGCGGCGGCTCATCTGATGCAGGCAGCTGCTGCGGCGGCCAATACACGTCCACCTGTGCTAGCGCCGGAGCCCAAGCCGCGTGGTCGTCGAAAAAAGGTGACTCCACTGCGAGATCAGCTGCAGAAGCAGCAGGCCGCTGCGGCTGTGACTGCTGCCACGTCGACCAACGAGAAAGCAGCACCTTCTGGCAAGGCGCCACCTCCAGCTCCAGCAGCACAGCAGCATCTGTTCAAGCCGCACGAGGATGCGCCAGCTAGCATCACACAGACATCGGTCATAACGCGCATGCCGATGGCCTCGCTGCTGCCGCCGGCTCACTCGCGCGGTCCACCACCACCAGCACCACCGCCCGGCGCTAGCATGTATCCTAGCAGTGCGGAACTGGCACGCTTTTATGGCCAGCCGCTGCCGCCAAGCTCGGCGCTGCGACCCACCTACGGTGCACCGCCCCCACTGCGTGGCGCACTGCCCACATCCACGTCTGCACCACCGCCGGGCAGTGGACCGAATGCTCGACCGCCGCCCTATATGCACGGCCCGGAGCATCATGGTGGTCCGCCACCACCGCCAGGCGCCTTGTCTGGCGTCTATGGCTCTGGTCCGCCACCGGCTCGGCATGCCTCACCCCATCTAAATCCTTACAGGTGAGTTGAAGAATGTGTCCTGGTCATTCCAGCAGTTCAGTTTTGACCAAGGTACCATCCACTTATATTAATTGGAAGTCAAATTAAGCTACAGCGATTTGTAGCTTGTTTCGTTTTATAGATTGTTTAATTAATGCTAATGTTTTCCTTTTCTTTGCCAGAGCACCACCTATTTATGGCAATCCCAACTATGCACCGCGTGTGGCACCACCTGGCAGCGCCAATATGCGACCCGGAGCCGTGGATTATGCAGCCGGTGCACGTAAGTAAAACCCACAATGCTTACAGATTACACAATTAAATACAATCAGAACTAATACTCCTATTTTCCAATTGAACATTTAGGTGGCTATCCACCCTATGGCTATTATCCACCACCGCCGCTTACGACACCACCCGCGCATGCGTCGGCGCCCAGTTCAGTGATTGTCAGTGCACCGCCGCCAAGCACACCCACAAATCATTCAGTCTCTGCACTGACACGCGGCAAATCTCCAGCACCTGCAACCGCATCAATGCCAGTGCCAGTTCCGGTGTCAGTTGTGGCGCCTGTGGTAAACGCGGTGCCACCAGTTGCACCACCAGCCGCACTCACAACGGAGGTGGTGCACAAATCATCGGTGATAACTAGCAAAAAACTCATCACATTGGAGGCCTACTCCAATACGAAATCTCCGCTGGCCGTGGTCGGTGATTCAACGGGTGATTCGCCATCAGCTGTTGCCGAGGAGGATTCCAGTTCGGCGCACGGCATCAGCAGCGCCGCTGCCACAGCGAACAGCGTCGGCGGTGCTGATGGCGAGTTCAGTGGGCTGGTGAGCTATTTTAGTTCCCAGCAGGATGATTATGACACATAACAAACGCCGCCGGCAGCCCAAGCTTGTATATAATGTAGTTGATCTATATCAAAATGTATATGTATATGTATATGTGTAGAGTATGCAAATGACCTATAATTATGTGGGGGCGTGGCTAGCCCCCCGCTTCAGGCCACTTATTGAAAATTTCACTCAAAACACACACACACACACAAAACACCTACATGCCACGCAATTGAAAAGTGCATATAAAGTAACGTTAAATCTTTAAGACGAAAATTATGGAAAAATTGTCATTTCTTTTGTTTTGAACTAAATATATTTATTTTAAGTTAAGCCCTGGATTTTCCAAAATTCTTCACATGCTCTATGTGCTCCTAGAGTCGCTTCAACAGCAACAACAACAAACTTAAGTATTTTAGTTTAATTGTATAGTACGAAGTATGCAAAAGTTCAGTTTGTTAATGTTAGCCGACGATTATCGAGCGATATCAATTAGAAACATTGCGAAATAATGATAATAATTTATAAAACTACACTTTACCCTATATGATATATGCATATATATATATGTATAATATAATTTAAACTAAACTACAATTAATTAACAGTGCATAATATACAAAGTTAGTTTACGATGACAACTAATCTAACTATGGTTAAAATTACGTATATACAAATGAAATTACAGAGAAGCAAATCATCAAATAAAACTATTTAATATTAGTTGAATAAATGAATCAAATCAAAGTTGCACATTTTAAATTTTATTTTGATAATGTATCCCAAACGTCTTGAGGCATTTTGCTCTCTAGTTCGCAATTCAAAATTGCAACATATTTATTAATGGGTATATATTAATGTGAAAAGCAGGTAATAAAAAAAAATAAATATAAAATTACATACCCTTTCAGACCTGTGTGCATTTTCTTGAATCTGAAATTAAAATCAATTATTTTCTGAAGCAAATGCATTTCGCATCGTAATACACTTACGCATATTTGCAACAACAATTAATCAATCAAAGCTGATGCAAGACATTTATTTGGCATTGTCATTCATATCAACTTAATTATATGCATATGTTGGATTGGGTGAGTTAATTTATTGAATGCATTTAGGTTAACATATGCAAGTAGTTTTATCGCAGCAGAAATAGCGAAAGCCATAAAAATCGATCAAGCAAAGGGTATTTCCAAAAGAGTTAAGGTCGCAGTAAATACTTTGAAAAAAATCATGGTTAATAATTTCACAGCAATCAAATTTGTATTTTCTGAAAAGTGAATTTCGCTCACGAGTGAACTATAAATTTTCCGACAATTTGAAGAAATGTTGTTTTCCATTATTTTTCATATTTCTATATTTTAACCATAAATGTCCTACTTTCCATATCATATTATTCGAGTAATTTAATTATTAACTTAACTGCTTTAATTACACTAAAAATGTGTAATTGAGATTAAATAATAATTTTTTTATTATTTTTAATATGAATTTTTCAGTTAAGCGACGTTCAAAACCAAATGTTTGCTTATATCTTTTTCTCCACATTTTGACAACTGATTCGTTGACATTAATTTTTAACATAATACTTAACAAGTTTCATTGTTATTATATTTCTTTTGAACTTCGTTTTCAAAGTGATAAAAGCCTCCGATTTGCATAATTTTTGGGGAATTTTTGGAGGCACTTGATTTTGATGACCATTGAAGTCACGTAATGTTTACTATATAAAGGGTGCCCCAAAATAGCGCCAATTGAAAGACTCGTGTATTTGTAATTTTAATTTTAAATTTATTTGCTAAAAGTCTCAGCGGAGACTGCACAATAACAACAAATGATCAACAACAAAATAGGCGGAGGCCACTTCTTAATTTAACAAATGGATCTCCTGAGATGAAGATGGCGATCAGCACTTAGAAACGGAAGCGCCTGGCTGGCACATTGTATTCGTATCCATTGGATTCGCCACCGGGTGCGGAATAGACTGGAGCTGGAGCGGGTGCAGAATAGACTGGAGCTGGTGCTGGGGCAGAGTAAACTGGAGCCGCGGCTGGGGCGGGAAAGTTTTGCACAGGTGGTAGGTACTCAGGCGCAGGGTTCGAGAATACTGGAGCGGGTGCCGGGGCAGAGTAAACTGGAGCAGGTGCCGGGGCAGAGTAAACTGGAGCAGGTGCCGGAGCAGAGTAAACTGGAGCAGGTGCCGGGGCAGAGTAAACTGGAGCGGGACCGGGAATGTCTTGCACAGGAGGCAGGTACTCAGGAGCTGATTGAATTGGAGCAGGAGCACTGTACTCGATTGCTGGAGCTGGTGCTGAGTAGACTGGTGCTGGGGCAGGGGCTGAGTAAACTGGAGCAGGAGAATCATGGACAGGGGGCAGATACTCGTTGGCAGGGGCGTGATATTCGGGAGCTGGGGCTTGATATTCAGGAGCTGGGGCCGAGTAGACTGGAGCTGGTGCTGGAGCTGAGTAAACTGGAGCAGGTGCTGGGGCAGAGTAAACGGGAGCGGGACTGTCATGCACAGGTGGCAAGTACTCAGGAGCAGGATTCGAGAAGACTGGCGCTGGAGCAGGTGCAGAGTAAACTGGAGCCGGAGCAGGTGCGGAGTAGATCGGAGCTGGAGCAGGTGCGGAGTAGATCGGGGCTGGAGCAGGTGCCGAATAGGATTGCCCTCCCGAGCGGATGTCAATGTCAAAAGATGGCGTTGGCTTATCATAAGAGTAGCCGTTGCCGCCACCGCCACCGCCCAGATTCAAATGAGACACATCGGCCGAAACGGCGACAATGGCGCACACAGCCAAAACGAACAGTTTCTGCAACAAACACAAAAAAAGCATCGAAAAAGGTGATTAAAAATCCGGTGGCCGATTAAACGCTTGCGATTAGTGTGTGTGACTAGTTAATTGACAGACCAATGCTAAAGGCACATGAAACTTAAGGTCAATCCCAAGCACATGTTATCTTGATGGATGTGTGGAAATGTGCACTTGCGCTTGTCATATATACTTACCATTGTTGTGGATGTTTGTTGTTGTGGTTGCCACACTACGTAAGGTTCGTTGGATTGGTTGGCTTTTGACCAAGAGGTAGACGCTGAATGATGACCAGCTGCAGATGCGCCAGCATTTATATACCTACCCAAATCTAAACACACACTCAAGCCGCAGCACTCGAAAAATGGATTTAATACGGTTAACGGTTGCTGCTCCGCTGTTGGCCAAGTGAGCGGGCCCAAGACAAATTCAAATCTCTCGCACGATCTTTCCCTCTCTCTCTCTCTCTCTCTCTCTCTATATATATATATATATATATAAAGTTATCTATATCAGATGCTGTTGAGGTCGTCCCATGCGTTGCCAGTTGGATGTTTTGCAATGTCGAAAGGGTGCTACAGCTGGGCTTGTAACCGCAGTAGCCGACACGCCAACGCATTAGCATATGCACAAAATACACAAAATAAGAAAACTAAACAAAATTCACGCACTCTCACACGCACATAAATCAAAATGCAGAGATGGGGCCCAAGATACGTAAGGGCAAATGTCAAAGTTTTTTAGTCCATTTTATGCATATGCATACACATTTGTAAGTATTAACTATTTTTATTGGACACTAATTTCTTTCATTATCGCCAGTGCTAATCAATGCATGCTTGACTTGACCAGCTCAAGGATGCCAAATGCTTTGCATTAATATAATCATATCTCCATGTGTCCAACTCTTTGGTCACATAATAATATGCAGACAAGCGGGCCATTATTAAATTAATTTTGATATATGTTTCTCTGCTACTGACTTGCCATGAAGACATCAGTTTTAAATTGTCTATTTTTGTGTTACTCAAAAGTTTTTATTGTATTTGTGCTGTTTTTTTGCAAATAGTCAGGTGTGGTTACTTTTACCCAATCATTGCATTAGTTGGCATTTTGTCTTTTTTTTCTTTTCTTATTTTTTGGGCACATCTTTGCTTTTCTTTAGTGTCTGGTTTTAGCAGGCAATACATACATATGGTATTATTGATGCGACCTTCAGGCGGCGGACAAAACCTGATTAATTTTCTTTTATTTACGGTAGCGCCAATCAATGCATATTGGTTAATGTTTAATACATGCAATTTGGTTGGTATGTTGGACTTAAAACCAAATCATGTCAACCATGCCACGCATTTGCTTAGCCTACTTTAGAGCCAAAATCTATTGACCTTTTCGGCAGACATAATGATCACATATTGGGGCGTATATTTTCAAAACGGTTTTTGATAATCACAGTCTTTAAAACGTCACATGGCAACGACAAAGATATTCGGCAAATCGTGCGGCTCGACATTGGCTATTTGGCTATTTTTTGCCCATCAACATAGTAATTAATCAAGTAATGCCTTAGGAAACAAATGACTTTAAAACCTATAATTTCGAGGCAGGCTTTAAAGATATAAACGATGTGCAATAAAATTCCAATAAATTATCATTTGCTATTTTGATTAGTCAAATTGAAGAATTAGCATAGAAATCTATCTGCAAATTCAATTAATTTATAACTATTGTCTAATTTGTATAGCTAAATTACATACATGCATACATACATGTTTTCACAATAAACATCTAGAGCGAGAGCAGCGGTATTATAAAAGCAAATTAATTGATTTTTGCTGTCACTAATTAGTGCCGATTACTAAGCAAAACTCCCATAAACTTTGTTTGTGAATGAGTAAAAAGCTTAACAAATACAGTTTGTTTAATTTCAAAGCTTTTGGCTTTTTAAATTTCAAAAAGCTGAGCGCGCACATGCGAAACAACTAAAGCGGCGCTTTGCAGCACTGAAATTGTTTACGCAGCCAACACTGTCTTATTTTGATAATCGAGTGAATAGGACAACACTTTTTCGATGCCAGTGTGGTATTTAAAGATATCCTCTTTAAAAACCAATAAAATCGTAATGTTGAATGTTGAAGCATCTAATATAAGATTGGCCTTACGGCAACTACTGTTTTTTTTAAACCCACCCAATTTTATATCAGAGTTTAGGGACAATTCTTTGTTTCGATAGAATCGCGTTATTCAGCTTCTCCAAAAATATTACAAAAATATTTACTATAAAAAATATGTATTTCTAAAATATGCAGGAATTTGCAGGATAAGTGTTTTATAAAGTGATTCTGATAAGTTACGCAAAAGGTTGTTGGTTATTCATTTTGTTGACTTTATTCGGCCAAATTACAGTTCGTATAACAGGAACTCTTATTCAATAATATCCAGAGCTGAATTCCAATGATTAAGTTTCCTATCGACAGTGTCAGACAACAACAGAGGAGTGCTTGGCTATAAGTCTGCCAAGTAAAATCCCTGGCCCATAGAAAGTTCTTAATACTGGTTGTCTTTTTTTTCAATCAATTCAAATGTATTATAAATCTTCGCTGACCTGTGCATGATCGTTTTCATTTACAACTGACCAACTTACAGCCGAAAAAGATTTCCAAAGTAATGTTTGTAAATTTCAAAATTCATTTTTTTCGTTTGATTATTCAAATTAAAACATAAATGTGAAAACTTTCTCTACACAAAACTTGTTCAAGCCTCATGCACTCGAGCCAAGAACTCATTGCGCATGCGTGTGTTGTAACGGCTTCGACCATCGAACCTGCTTTATATGGCACTTCCGTTCTGTTCTGCAATATTTGACGACTGTCGCCTCAACGGTCTAATTGTCTGAGTGCCACTTCTGTTTGTCTATGGATCAGCTCTCTCTCTCTCCATCCCAGTTCTTGTGCCTAATTCATTTCTGCTGTGCATTGAACAATTGCCGTCATCAAAATACTAAATTGACCTGTACTTGCCACAGTTTTCGTGTGTGGTTATTTACTGAAGCGTAAAAGGGTTCGGCATTTGTGTAATTATAGCACATGTACAAACATACAAACCTTAATTTTTATAAATTGAATTTAGTTTACCATTAAATTTAAAATCATTTCATAAAATTTAATTAAGATTATTATAAACGAGTATTTAACACCATACAACCGAAATTTGGACACAAGATTCAAATTGTAATAAAAGAATGCAAACGCTGTCAAATATTTTTTATAATCAAAACTGGGAATCTGCATTGCTTAGTGATACAATCTAATGCCAGCTCTATTTTCACTCTATTGCGAGTTCATTTTTGTCTTTACATTATTATCTTGTCTAATTACTGATACATATTCAAATAATACTTGATAATTGAATTTCAGCCGCTGATTATTGCTGCCCCATTCATTATCGCTTTCTATTTTATCGTTGAGTAACTACTTTAAACCTTCCTTGTTGACCCTTTTAGTGTCCTTCTGTAGATCTGTTTGCTTGCCCTTTTAGCATGGACCATTGGGTAAGTTCGTTGCCTAAGTCTTTCGATGTGTTAAATCGCCACAATAAAAGATACAACAACAACAGCGCATTAGTAGATTCCGCTTCCGTTTGCCATTCGGCACGTACAGGATTCTCGCACCATTTTATGGCCCAGGCCCAGATCCTGGCCCAGACCGGTAAATATTTGAAAACAGCCGCCCAAATAAAATACAAAAAAAAAACCCAACATAAAAGGCACATGTCGAGAGTGCAGTGTAATTAGTGAGATTTTCCAAGGAACTAGCGCCTAATCTCGATGTCTTGGCCAAGCTCACGCAGTTGCCTGGCCATAAAACCAACAGGTAAAGATCGCTCAACTTGCCCGCAAATTTGCCCAGCTCTCGAAGCCGCCTTTTAAAAACAAGTCAACGGCGTTGCAGTCGCCTAACTTGCCGGTTACTCGTAGCCCGCCAAAGCTTTCAGTATGTTTTCGACTGTGGCGCGTTGTGGACGTTGAGGCTGTCACTTGAAGTAGTTGAGTGTATGTACGCGTCTGAAGAGTGTGTGTGTATGTGAGAGCGTGTTTGTTCGTCTGTGTGTGTGTGTGGTTGTCTTAAAGCCGTTAAGAAGTCTAGCACTGAGTAAGCCAACGAACGAGCAGGCAGCAAAAGCCGCAACAGAGGCAAGACTGGAGAAGAAACAACAATCTGTAAAACGGGCACGTCGCGCTATTTTATTTTCATCTCCTCGTCGTACTTTTCTACCTATACCTAGTCGTATGTATGTATGTATGTGTTGGCTGCTCTGTGGCTCTCTACCTTCTTTCGGTCTGCGTTTCGCCTTTTCTGCTGGCGTGTCTTGTGGTCTGCAGTGTGTGTGTGTGTGCGTGTGTTGCGGTGTCGACTGAAACTTCAGGTGCAGTCGCTTTGAATTTCTTGAACAAGTTTTAGTCAGAGTTTGGCCTTCGTGTGGCATGGTACAGTAAACGCATAGGCTCCGTCGCCGAATCTACGCTCAGACCCTAAAATAATAAGTGCCAGTGATTGTGCATTTATATATATATGTACTTATATATATATTTATATATGTGTTTGCGCTTAAGCGGCCTAAAACTGGATTTTGTACAATTGTTTGTGTACTGCGTGCAGTTGTTATTGTGTTTGTGCCAAAGGATTTGTGTGCAAAGTTAATTTTTTCGCCAATCAATGAGCGTGCGCCAATGCGAAAAAAGCCCTGGCAAGCAATGAATTTTATGTGCAATTTTCGCCATACTATCTAAACTGCATTTCTGAAATAGATAAAGTTTTCTAGCTTAAACAACAAAAACAATGTGCAACGTGCAAAACTTAAAAAATAAACTTAAAAACTAAAAATGAAATAGTTATTATATGTTTTAAAAATGTGAATTGGGTACAAGCTTGTTTGTGAAATCTAAGAAATGTATAATTAAATAAAGTATATGAACACGACTACAATTTGGCACGAAAAATGTCTGACAATATTCTCAAATCACACATTTTCAATAATGGTATTTTTATTCAGTTTCGAGCCTTGTGCTCATCAATCTAGTTGTCCGTAGCTATTGGTCTCGACATTTGTTCAAGCTTATCCATCCAAGTTAGCTGAAGTCAAGTCTGGACAGCTAACCGCTTGCTGAGTTCTTTTTGTACCACTCCATTAACTTGTCTGTGCCTGTGCCATTTGCACTTTACTTTAACTGACATTAGAATTCGTGCGAGTACAGCTCGTATTCATACTAACTTCGCATGCCAGCTGCGCTTTTACGCTCCCATTAACCAGGTAGAAATTTCAAGCCCTCAAACACACACACAGACACACACACACACATGCATACGGGAAACGGGGAAATAGGCAGACACAACAAGAGCAACTGGGCAACAAGTGCTTTGCGCAATGACCAGGAAAATTGAAGTAAATAAAAAACATTTTAAACATCTGGAATAAAAAGTACTCAAAATTGTAGTTTGTGGTTGCAAATATTACACAAGCGTTTAGGGATGAAAGCCAGCACCGAAAATTGTTAAGCAAGAGCAACAAGTCAACTTTATTCGAACAAGTTTGTGGCTTAAGTCTTTTGTTTGTGATGATAGCAAGTCGCTCGTTCTCAGCCAATATCCCTCTTAATTAGCATATACATGTTTCTTAGATTTCTTTTACAAAAGTGTTCACATTGCTATCTTAGTGCATTTAAAAACGTGCTTAGCTTCTTCAAGGGCCTCAGGAGCTGTGGAGAATTCTTGCCGCTTCTTTCTGCATGCATAATTAATAGGCCCCCATGTTAAGTCCCGCCCATTAAAATATTTGAGAACAGTGCATTGACATGTTCGTTTAATAATTTATAACTTTTGTGTTGCGATGGAAATCTCGGTTTTTTTTTTAATTCTAATAACGTCTTTCACCTAAAATCAACTAATTAAAAAAAAAAACTCAACTATTTCTCTATAGTGCAACAGCGTTGGCCTTGCGCTTTAAAAACGACGCGTGTATTTAATAATAAATAAAGAAAAGTAAACCTAAAGTTGCCATAATCATCAAAAGACTAAACAAAAACAACAACAATACTCGTGATAAAGAGACCACAGTGTTGCATACGAAACAGGAAACTTCAAGGATAACCAGCTGACATGCCACATAAATTGGATTATTAAAAGGCGTATCGCGATATATAAACGAACGAACATTGCGTATATAAGCCACATATTAAAGAGGTGAGTTGCATATTTAAATTTATATTATGGGTTACGAAAAGTGGAAGCGTATTTGCCTTTCTCGAACTGTATTGACGTGACCTAAAAAATAAAAGTCTTAGTAGACTTTTAATTGTTAAAAAAATGTACTCTTTATAGCAAGAAAATTCAATATCTTATCTATGTGTCTAAAAAAATATTTTTGCTTTCTAACTTTGGATTGATAAAATAGATTCTTTTTTATATTATTATCAAAATATTTTGCTCATTGAAAAAAAAACCCATAAAAACTGTATTTGTTGACTTCTCTGGTTGATTTCATTGACGCTGACATCATGCAACAAGCCCGGTTACAATTTATTAGCAACCGCTGCGCGACTCAATCAAAATTTATATTTTATGCCACGCCTTTTCTTGTTTTATTCATTGGTGTACTCATTGCGCAAAAATGCGATTATATATCGATTATCGATAAACAATAGCCACACAAACAAATGGCACGCTTTCATATCAATTAAATTGATTGTTTATTAAGTGTCATTTTGATCGTGTTTAAGTAATTGATTGATCGGCACGATTGCGCCAGAAAGAGAAGACTAGATGACTGGTTGTGCATCAGTTATGGCGCATACAAGAGCCATACAAGAGATGGCCTTATAAGTAGCACAACAGCAATCAACATCAAAGAACAATTTCTTTTACTTTCTATAAAGCAAAACAAAAGCGTTGACTGTCTGCCTCAGCTTCAGCTGACTTTTAAGTGCGTCAGTCTGTCTGTCTGTCTGTCAGTCTCGTATTCGTTTGTCACATTTATTCAATAAAGGCCAAAGCAACTTCCAAGTGGAGAGTCAAAAAGCGAGAGCGCTACGGCACAAAAAGTTAACCTCAATTTTTCGAGACGCACTCACCGCGTGTTGTTGCTTAACACCAACAGAAAACAATAACAAAAAACGGTGTAGTCTAGATGTTATTGTTTTTTTTTGACTGCTTTTTTTGTTGGCTAGCTGGCTTTAGTAGAAAATTTCACTAACTGGAAGTGAAATGCAGAACAAATGACGTGTTAGCTCCAACTCCCTCATCTCCCCACTCCCACTGTGAGATCGGTAAACAGAAAACACTTTTTGGCAAGCATTTTTGTTTGCTGAGTTCATTTCATGTATTTGACTAAAGCAGATAAACTCGTTTCGTTGCTGGAAATTTAAGTGCCATGATTTCTTTAGTACGGCGACTTATGAATTTTATTAAGATGAGTTCTTCTGAATAACTAAGATAAATGAAATTTGTATCTTGTGGTTGAAAAAAAAACCTGTGTGACTGGTTTTAGCGCGTGTTTTATGTGCCAAGACTTAATGATTAGTCATAATTTGTATATTGGCATGCGAAACAAACGGAAGTTGAGCGTCTGACTAGCGACAAGTGCTGATAGAGAAAATATTTCAATATATATGATGATGAATGATGACAAATGCAGGGAAGCATTATTCCATTTAGACAACAATTCGCGGATTTTTTAAATGAATCCATAATCTATCCGTTTTTTTGAAAGACCTCTGATATAATCCACATTCTTTGATTTTCACATTTTCCAAGAATTTAAATTTAATCCACCAAATCAAAAACAACAACAGAAAGTCACCATTCAAGGGCTGTGATATAAGCCAGATACAAATAGAAGATGACGCCTAGACGGCGGCAGGTAGACCTGTGGGAACCCTAACAAAGATCGAATGCAATTCACAAATCCCAACTCATCTGCAGGTAATAAAATAGTAGCACGCACAATGGAAAAGAACTGAACGATTTGCTTACCTGAGTTAGGGCGTAAGAAGTCAGTTGAAAAGAAGTCAAAACTAGACACATTTTGATTGCTATTGTCGAAGAATGCCTTTGGCCTATAAATAAGCCGCCTGCTTGCTTCAAATTTGACAAACATCCAACAATATATCAAACGTCAGTTAGCTACAAAATAGGGGTACGCATAAGGGGCGTGGTGGCATGACTCATGCAACAAGATCTATTAAACTGATTACAGCTAAATGATCAAAGAGCATTCCTTTTCGGATCTTGAAATATTTATTTGCTGCTCAGCTTTGCGTCTTAAGTCTCTGGTTTTGGACAGACATGCGAGCTATATATTGTATGTATTCTGCTTAAGTGGGTTTTCTCGTCGCAGCAGCAGAGCACAATCATTAAATAATTATGCGTTGCCTGCGTATAATTTGGATTTCAATCAGCATCATTTTCTAATCAACAACTTTTCCTTAATCGCCAAAGCTCACAGTCTCCGCTTCCGTCTTATGAGAGTGAAAGTGGTTTCGGCTTCAAGTCGATTCTAAAACCAAATAATGGCACCCTTAAGTGTGTTTTGTGCGAATGGAATAAAAAAAGGCGCTTAATCATCTTGAAAAACAGCTGACAATACTCTGTGCGAGTAAGTTTCATAAGTTTTCCGAGGCGCTTTCACGGCGCCGCCGTCGATTAGTTACAATTGACACGAAAAATTTTTCTTTTCTTTCGTTTGTTTTCATAAAATTTTTATTTTTAATTGTGAGAATTGTGCGGTACGTGCACATAATGCCACAAGAAAGTGGATCTGTCGAGCGTCCGGCAAAACGATTGACATTTCGGCGCAGTCATTGCCGACAATTGTTAAAAAGTGATTAAGCATTGTGTGTTGCACGCATTGGAGGGGTGGTGATGTGATACCCAGTATGGTTTAAGTATTTATATCGATGATATTGATGAAAACCACTATACAACATGTGGTAGCATATCCATATTTGCGAAAAAAGCACAGATTTCTCTGATAAAAGTCAACTAGCATCAAATTGTTATTTGTATTAAAAAGTTATGGACTTAAGCGCTTTGCAAATAATAATTGTGCGTGAGCTTCATGTAATAGAGATTATCTTAAATAATTTAAGATCCAAGATGATGTTGGAAGGTACAATTAGGACTGAACGATATATATCTTTTAAGTGTTCAAAAGTTTAAGTTCAAAATTTTGCAAATAATATTACAAATTGATAGTTAAAAGTTAATAATGAAGAGCGCCCATTATCATCTGCTAATTTTCCTATTCTTTTCGCCATCTCTTCTATTGTTTCTCTCTTTTTTACATAGATTTATATTATCTATATTTAGCACAATCAACTTACGCATTCCTTAGACAACGCTCACTTTCAGCTTGCACTCAAAATTTCAATAAATACCTTCGCAAAAATGCCATTAAATTCACATGACTGTTTCACACCACAGCTACATAAACAAACACACACTTACAAAAGCAGTAACATACACACTCTTTCAGCTCTCAGTTTGACTCTTGACTTGTCTGCCTCCATAAGCATATACATACGTATTTCCAAGTTGGCTTTAACCTGTTTTGTGTATTGTGGCTTTTCGCTACATTCTTGGGCCATCTTTGTGTTTGGAGCTGCGTCTTGAATTTCAAAAAATCACTAAAAACTGTTACTGATTCCTTCGTTGGCCAGATCATGATAGCTGCTATATGTTTGTCTTGTACGAGTGTGTGTGCGCATATGTGTGTGTGTGTGTTTGTGTGTTTGAGTGTGTGTCTACTGAGGTGCGGCCGATTGCATATTTAGCATTTTAACTTCGCTTTTGCCAGCTTATGCATTTTTTTGGTTATGAGCAAGTTTTTCACTTCGCTTTTCAACGTAACGTAAACACACTTTGAAAAGCAAAACTTTTTCTTGTCTATTTACTAGTTAAGCATTAATTGCGCCCCCAGACTACGCCCCGTCCCGTAACACTCGACTTTGTCTCCTTGCATTGCATTGTGAAAGCGTTCGGACAGTAGAAATCATTTGACCATTTCTGTATGATTGCATGTTTGTGTGTGTCTCTCTGTGTGTGTGTGTGTGTATTTTGCTTGTTGTGCTCTGCTCAGCTTTCGTCAGCTTACAGATGAAAAGCAAACATTGTTTTTAAGATTAAACATGCTTGGAGCTAGTTGGTGTTGCAACGTCGGTGGCGGGTTACCCAGAAGACAACACACACAGAGTGAAAAGTGAATTGACTGGTTTTAATTAGTATTTAAGCTGAACTTTATCTGGCTATCCAAAAATAGCCAATATGGTTAGCAAAGAAAAACGAAGGCCACTTACCTCAATGCAATTAACCTGCAGTCGAACTTTAACCGTAATTAGATAAGCACTTGAATGCTCTCGCAGGCCACAATGCTGACCACAAATTGTATGCGCACAGCACACCACAACCTTCACAGCTCATTAGACCCTTTAAGCAGCGCTCTCTCAATAAGCCGCAACTCGGATACAGCCTGTAGCTTTTGCTACATTTAATATGGCAACCCAAATACCAAAAACACTCCAAATGCTACATGCCACAAAATCGAAACTAGTTCAATGGGGCTGCCCAGCTGGTTTTTCTCCAGCTGTAAGTGGTGGCAAGCTGGGCAGTGGTCGGCAAAGCTGAGCCGATGCTACTACCTGCCAGCCGAAAATAAATACACAAATTTGTGCTAAGGCAAAAGATCAATAGCACACAGCCACACACACACACACACACACAACAGCTGAAGTCGCTAACAGAAATGAAATCATGCTGCGATCAGCAACAACAACAGCTTAAGGAAATTTACATAAAAATCTGGTTTTCGATTGTAGAACATTTGTTTTTGGAACGGTTCAGTTTGATTCGTTGCGCGGCAGTCATTTAGTCTGCAAAGAGTCAGAGTTATAACGGCACCAAGGCGGATATTGAAATATATGTTGGATTAATAATTAACTGAGAGTGAGTGTGAGGCGAGTATAAGTAAATGAGGGGTTTATTTGTGTATGTAGATACCGCTTACGGTTAACTATAGAATACCTGTATCAGGCATTGTTTTAATGAAATATTTATTTAATCGCCAATTATAATTTAAATGCTTAGCGATTGGAAAAATGTTTAATGTTGGTTTGTATTTTTTTGCAAAAGCAGTTCTCTGGTATTGTATTCTCCGCTTATATGTGCATGTATCACAACTTTGTAATAATAATTTAAAGTATTCTAATTTGAAATACAACTTTTTTTACTCAGTAACACCAAATCCATTTGAAAGAATTTTTACCATTATATCAAATTTCAGCTCATTTCCATTATTTTTGGGCATACCAATTTATTTCATAATTCTGAAACACATATCGCATTCTAATCTCCGTCCCAGATCTACTCATAAATTTCTTGCTCCTTTTGCAATCAAGACAGACCCGACAACCCAATTTGTGGAATGCGCGCTGTCATAAAACCAATTGACCTTCAAGCGATACGATACGATATTTAGAGTAGCTGTAAGATCACTGAAAACTGAGACTAATACATTTTTGGTCATTAGTTGGCTGAAACGAGTTTGGCACAAACTTCGAGCTGTGTGGCCGGTCAATATTGACTGACTGACTGACCAAACGCGCGAGTGAAAGTTCAGTTTCGCACTTGGACTGAAAAACTGGTAAATACGAGAGTAGTTGCCGTAGTTGCCTATGTGAAATGGAAAACTGAATGCGGCCCATAAATGGCAAAGCGGCAGCTGCTGTTGCTGCTGCTGTTGTTGTTGTTGTTGTTGCAGCAAAAAAGCTCAAAATTATTTACCAGTTGACTTTTACCATTTGGCTGAGCTTTTCCTATAGCCATAGTCTACTGCATGCTTACCAACCAGGCCGCATTTAGTCATCGTCAACGTTTGGCTCGCTTTGCTTAAATGTCGAAGGTGTCATCAGTAATGTGTGTTCCATCTCCCCACCCCTGAAAAACCAGACTACCGGTTTGCCCGCACCAATGATGCTGCTCTTTGGGCTTGTTGTTTTCTTATTGTGGCTTTTGTTTGGGTTTTCATTTCGATTGCTTTGCATATGCTTGAAAATTTGAATTTTGATTGACGCTCCATGAGTTTCGGCGTTTTCCGCTCTTCTATTGTGATTGCGAAACCAACTTTGCAGACATATTTGCGTAAAAGGTTTTATTTAGCACGTTGCCTCACTCGAAGTCTTTTTGTTCTGTGTTGAGGTAGATGCTGATGATGATGATGATGATGGTCTATAGCTTTTGTAGTGGTTTTTTGTTACGTGTTCTGCAGCTATCTGCACAGTTTGTGGTTTGAGTTTGTCATGTTTGTGGCCTAAGTCTTTTGTTTTATATCAAGGATATTTACAGGTTAAAAAACGATGTATTTTATGAGCTTATATATATAACATACTTGCCCCTTATTAGCGGACTTGTGATGAC
This sequence comes from Drosophila nr. perissopoda 5 BK-2023a, assembly GCA_035044105.1. Lineage (NCBI taxonomy): Eukaryota > Metazoa > Arthropoda > Insecta > Diptera > Drosophilidae > Drosophila > Drosophila nr. perissopoda 5 BK-2023a. The sequence goes on from JAWNMK010000018.1 coordinate 375,651, forward strand.
CAATCTCTATTATCTCCCTCCACCGTTTACTGATAATCAAATTTTAATTAATGATCACAAAAGGGTCGGGCTCATTACGAAAATCGCATTTAAGGCAACAAACACACTTTAAACAAGTTTATCTTAAGTAACGTCCAATGAAGCCTATTATCATTTAAATTTGCAGAGTCTTACAAAATAATGTTTAGCTTTGGCATATAATCAACTTTATGGATACATAATCAAGTTAAATAAATGAAAATAGGCTATAAAGCCAAGTGAAGACTTCAAACCTTTCACTCTTGCCTTCCACTTGATTAGCATGCTAAATACGTATTCACTTTTGATTATTATATATTATGTGTAGGACAACTGAAATTAGCATATTGCATATTGCAGTTTGGTAAGTGCTTTCAAAATGAATATTGAGTCAGACAGTGGATGATGCGATTGTCTGTCTGAAATTTAAAGTCTTTTCCTGTTGTTTATCCAGACAATATTTTGGATTTTTGATTGCCTTTTGGCATAGTTCGTGCTATGGTTCGGTTCGTGCTCACGGTATTCGTTCATTAGCTATAATTATATAAGCAAAATATTTGCTGGAGTGTTGACTTCTAACAGACTGCTAATTTTATGGCCCAAGGGATGGCGACTATCTCAAGAGTTGAGGAATATGATAAAGTAATTCAATTAGTCAAAGGAATGAAATAGAGCTAACGGAAATAACAGTTAAGTTTGAGGCACTTACAGTTCAGTTTGGGTGCTTAAAATATAATACGTAATAGAGAATAATTAATAGGTGATAATTATATATAAAATTAATGAAATGTTTATGATCTATCAAATTACAAATGGCTTTAAAATGGCATTCAACCCCACAGTTCGTCAGTTAAAGAGCTGTGACTTTGACTCGTCATCACAAATTAATGTCAATGTTGAAAAACCTCCGTTTAATTCACGCTGCTCAGTTTAGCTAATGACTATGCTGTTTTTGGCCATGCCCAATCGGCCCACGCCCCCAAATTGACTTTGTCCAAGCTTCATTAAGCCACAGAGTAAATACACATGTCGTTTATAAACCAACTTTCGGCTCGCCTTACAATTTTTGGCGCCTTTCCGTATACTTAACAATGGCAGCCATCACCCACACACAAATATTTGTGTTGTTCAGCTAAATAAATAACACACAGCATAGACGACAGTGGCAACAATAACCACAACTTCGCATAGCTATGTAGCCAGTTTGCTGGCTGCAAATGTTTGGCTACAAGTTGCTTTCTGGGCCAAACCGCATAGCCAGCTAATTGCAGCAACAACAGGCAACAGCTGCTGGCTGGCGGCTTACAAAAATGTGGTTTGGGTGGCTACACAGCTGCAGTATAGCGAACAACAACATTTTAAATGAGTCGTATGCCCTGCATATAGAAGCTAGAAGGCTATGCTTGCAGTGCAAAGAAGGAAAGAATCGTACAAAGAATGATTAAGAATTTAAGAATAAATATTCACATAGTTAAAAAACTTAGTAAATTAAATAAATAATTGTGAAAGCTATATAACGTCAGATTTCAATAGCCCAGTTTTCTCGCTCGGTCCAATTCTTCTCCATGGTCACTGAATTCTCATTGATGTTCTTTTCAATTCTCTTCTCATTTTAAATTCAATGACACCGATGTATTACTGTGTAATATTTATCCACTTTTTTTTAGTTTACTCTTAAACACCTAAAGCTATTATGGCTTGAAATATTTTTCAAATTCACAGTGTATCAACATAAGTTTTAAGCCTGTTCTCTCATAATGAATAAAATAATCAAATTATAACGAAAAACAGCGCGCGTGGAAATTCGTAAAGGTACAAATTATGCGCATTGCATAATTCAAGAAATTAAGAAACGACCGCCGCCCTTTTGCTTATATTATTTGAGCTGCAAGTGCGGGAAAAACAACTTTATAAATTTGTTAATTAACGTTGAGGGGTTTTAAATCTTAGCTGGTGTCGTGTGGTGCGTGTGGAGTTCGCTGAGCTTACTTGCAAATTAATTTGCCTTTCAATAAAAAGACGCCGACACCACCGTAAGCCGCTTTGAATGGCTCTTGGCTTAAGTTTCAGCCTTTCTCGCATGCATTAATCAAAGTTATCTAATATGTATTGTTGTAGCAATGTGTGAGTGTACAATTGTCTGGTTCCCCTCTCTCTATCTATCTCTATATTGGCAAGTGAAACATGTGCAAGGTGCCAAGCTGTACAGCCTTCGCGTTTGACTAAATTTTAAGCTGAGATTCGAGAGAGACAGCGTGTGTGGCTGTGTTGAGATTTTATTTGCGGAAGTTATTAATGGGCTGGGCTGGAGAGTATCAGAGACGTCCAGTCTTACGACTGCAGCACAAATCATTGTAAATCAAACAGCATAACAAATGACTTAGGCAACAAACTTGTTTTGGCAGCAAGCTAAATGTAATATAAATATGATGGCAACAAGTTGTTAGTTATTTTTCAAAACGAAGTAAAATTATTAAGGAAAATTTATGAATTGTTGAATGCCGTAACTTAAAAACCAAATAATTGCTTAATTTTCTACTCAGCCAATCAAATTGGTATTGCGTAGATTTCAAACACGTCTCTAAAAAAGCTTTCAACACAAATGCACCAGCTCCCGAGTGTAAACAAGAAGCACAATGTGTTTGTTAGTTATAACAACTTGACAATAACAGCAACCTTGCGCCTCGATCTCAACTTACAGAGCGACACAAACGCCAGATCGTCTGGCTTATTTGGCATAGCATATTAATGAAAAGGCACAGACAAACACACACTCTGTGTCTGGCCATTTAACAATGAGATTAGAGCAAACTACAAAGTTCAGACGGACAAGCACTTGGGATTTATGACAACGACACAAAAAGCCTTAAACTTTATAAGTATATCGAGTTGAGTGGAGTAGGGGCAGAAATAAAAGTGATTGTATAAGTTATAAAGTCAAACGCGCATAATTTGCTCCTGAACTATAAATTTCTCAATTGATAAGCTGCTGATTGCAGTTTAATAATGTTCAAATATCTTGTTAAAGGCAAGCATCAAGGAACAGCGATAATGTTTTTAGATCTCAAAGAATTCAAAGAATTTTTAAGTGTAAAAATTAGTTGAAATGAATCGTAGTATAATTCAAAAAAGTTTTCTCCATATTTCGTTGATTTTAAATAAATCTCTACCAATAATAAGTTACTTGAATAACTAATTTATTTATGCTTTTGACATATTTGCTTTATTGTCTTTTCTCAAAAGTATTCAGAATATCTTTTAAAGTAGCACAATTCCGCATTTCACACGACCAAAACATTTTAACCCCATATTAGTTGTATTTATTACATGCCTGGGACCTCAAGCTTTTTCAGTTAGTTAAACACATATATGCAAATCTTATCTGATTTATGTTGTGCGTCTTATGGCCAGAAACTTTCTAAACCGCATTCACAAAGTCTTCAAGCCACAAGCACGTGCTGCGTTTCAAGGTGCAGATGTGAACAAATTGCTAAGCGTTTATTTATAAAATGGCTGAAAAGCTCAAATCGAATGCGATTAATTTTGAGGTGTGGGTAAGCAAACCAGTTCTAATAAAATTTAATCATTGATTTTTGTTTTGGATTCGGCTTATTTCACTTATTTTTACTACAATTTCGTGGCATTTATTGTGTTAGAATTAAATCTTTAATATCAAAAATTTTTCTCCTATATTTCATACAGGCTGACCCTTTCAACATTAATTGGCATTAAATCGGAAACATGGCCAAGCCGACGGCAGCCAATTGGCTGGCCGCATTGCTGTTGCTGGTGGTGCTGGTGCTCCACACAACCACAGCGGACGAGGCGTTTTCGTGTCCAAATGGTAAGTTCGCATTCAACTTGAAATTCGAAATCCAATTTCAGCTGCACTTAAGCCACTCCAAAAGGCACGTGCGTGGCAACTGCAGGTGTGGCCAAAAACTTGCGCATAAATCAAAGCGAAGACAATTTTAATTATATAGATGTACATACTACAAATATATATACATACACACATACACACTTATATGGTTAAAACGGATGTCGAATTGACTTTTTCCAATGGGCCCGGCAATTGTCTTTGGTTTCCGTCGCCTTCATTGTCTTTCGTCTGTGTGTGTATTGGTGTGTGTGTATATAATTGTGCCGATCGCTTAATTTAAGGTAAAGCATTTGTTAAGTTGTAATTAAATTGCAAAGTTTTGGGGTTTTTTTTTACTAACTTCCAATTATGCAGTTAATTACATGCGTTTTAAGCTGTCTTAAATATTTCCTGTTTAGCTTTTTAAAACGCTTAAATATATTACATTTTGTTATATATATTTTTTAAAAGATTAACAGCCAAGCAACAAGACAAAAGATTTCACTTTATATATCTTCTTGACAATAGAATAATATTAACGCGACTTCTGATAAATTACGTTACTTGAATTAACCGTTTTATTGACCATAACTAATTTGCTTACCTGGGCTCGATTGCAAGATTACACACCTTGTTCTATTCTCCAATCTAATTAATCTTTAATGAACTTTAATGTTTGAGTGGCGTCATAATTTCATCTATAAATTAAAGAAATTTGCTATTTGTAAACAAATTAAGTCTTGGGATACCAAACAAAAGAATGATATTCAGTTGTCTGAGGCAGCATAATAAAAGGAATAAGAAAATTGTCGATCATTCTTTGCTTACAATAGAGACATGCCTTGAAAAACAACTTAGAAATTACGCTACTCAGTGATCAGTGGCTAAGCTGTGCTACGCCCTAGAATAAGTAATCTTTTCATCTCTTCTAAACTGGCTTCTTTGAGTGCTTGATTGGCTATCATTAGGCCTCGATGCTAAGCTCCTTTCATAAATATAGCGCACACTTTGCCCATTAAAAAGCTAGTGCGGCATTATCGTTAATGACAAATCTACACAAACGTTGGCAACCCGCCAAACGGGTTGCCTAGCTAAAATCTGCTACGTTTTGGCCAGAACAAAAACGAAAAAATGAAAGAAGTTGAGATGACGGAAATGCTGGAGTAGCTAATCAATCATTGTTCTATGGTCAGTAATGCAGTCAGCACTTGGCACTGCGGCTTTTCACTGGATGGCCACCTACAACAAGCCGCGGCAATGATAACGGTTATTACATATGCCAAACTGGTTGTTCTTACTGCTGTTGTTGTTGTTGTTGTTGTTGTTGTTGTCGCTGTTGGGTGCCCCACTGGGCGGTAACGCCAAGAATGCCCATGCCATGTGGCTATGACAGCACAGAAGTTACAGCGCAAGAACTCTGGCTAAGAGCATCTATGTATATATGAGTATGCGTATGCCATCCACAGAGTCACATATGTATGTATGTGAAGCGAGACAAGTTGTGAGCGCAGAAATGAAAAACGTTAACGCGCTTCGAAACAAGATTTCTTAACGGTTGTTTAATGCCAAGCCACGTTTACCTGACTGACTGACTAACTTGGCTATTGGTTCGCCTGCTACTGCGTCTCCATCTCTTTCTCCTGTTCCTCCAGTCTCGATCCCAGTCCCAGTCTATCTGGAATGCTACTTCTGTAAGTCGTTGCTGTTGTTGGAATAGTTGTGCTGCCTCGTATTAACTAGCTGCAGTTGCTGTGCTTATTAACACTTTTATATGCATACACGCTTACCATCACACACACACACACACACATGCAAGCACCTGCCAACGGAGACGCCAACTGCAACGCGGCCAAAACAAGTTCGTTGCCTAAGTCTTTTGATATTTTAATGTTACGTTGGTTGTTTTTATATATTTATATGCACGTCAGGTTGTGCAGGTGTGTGTGTGTGTGTGTAAGTGACTTGTTTTAGGTGCAGTTGTGCAAAAAATAGGCCAAACTGTTGGCGGCTAGTGCAGTTGTTGGTAAGCTGAATAAATGAGCTCAAGCATTACATTTATTGATGTGGTTCGTGTGGACTACCATATTAACCATGTTATGGGCGTTTTAATGATTGCATTTGGTGCTGTATTCAATTTCTGTCAGCGCGCTGATGACGCACAATTCACATTTCTATTTTTATGTCTTACACAAAAGTGTAACAGGCTTCGTTAATACACTTGTGAAATATTTGTTTGCCTATATATGTACATATATTTATATAATTTCATTTAAAAATTTTAACCTTTAAAAGTTAATTTATTTTTTGTAAATAATTTAATTTTTATTCCATTCAAAGGTTGTGAGTTAAGGTTATTGGAAGGAATCAATAATAGATAATCTCAGTTTACTGCATGGCGCTTCCTTTGATTTTATACATAAGAATGTAGAAAGCATTGTTAAAATTCCACTTAAAGAGCTTTATGTGGCTTTGGAAAACGATTTGATAAATCAGCACCATGAAATTCGAAGCAAACGGAAAACACATAATATAAATCTTGAGTAATTCTAGCTTTGGCCACACCAATGTTTACCTTCATTATCCGCCACTCAAGCATCACATCTAACTGTAAAAGCCTCAAATTGATAAACAGACAGACGGGCAAAGTAAACAACTCACAATCTTACCTAGAAACGAAATGAAACGCATTAGTAGGCAATACCAACGCCAACAACGTGAACCAGATCACGACGACTTTCAAGATCCACAATTTTTGGACACGCTTGAGCAAATGCGAAGAGCATTCTCATCAGTTCTAAAAGCTAATTAAATCAACTTGTTCTTTTTTCGTGTGCTGCTTCTTGAAAAATTCAGCACTTTGAATATGTTTCTGGGTCAGCACACACATTTCAAGTGATATATGACACTGTCATAAGCGATGCTCTTATAACACTAGTGTACAACTTCAGCGTGATATTATTTATGAATTTCAAAATTTGGTATTTAGCAAATCATGAAGCGTAAAATGCTCGTGTGCCTAAACCAATTTGTTTGACGGTGTTTTATGGAAGTCAACGCTTTACTAGTTGACTGACTTCTGTGTGAACTGTGCGAGTGGTAAAGTAAATTAAGCAGAATATAAGGAAAAGAAAGAGAGACAGATAAATATGGCCATAGACAGAGCACAAAAAATGTGTGAACTTAACGCTAGACTTAAGGTTTAATGAACGTTTGGGCAACGGGCATTGACAGGCAGAAAAATCAAAGCTACGGCAGTTAATCCACAATAAAAACCAAATATTACAGCTAGAATTACCAGATACGTTCTTGTAATTCCGCTTTCTACGGATTGAAGATCTCTTTGTTTCTTTTGAAGAGATAAGTTTACGTAGCGGACGCAAACAAATGCATAAAAAATTGAGGCTAATGAAAGGGGCACAAGAAGATTTATTGCAGTTGTGAAACTTATGCGTGCCCGCAACTTGATTTTCACTTTCTTGTTTCGGCAAGACAACAGAAAAGAACAAAGCGTCGCCAGAAACAAATACTTATGCACATGGTTAACTATGCCGGTAATTTAATTGCCAAAGTGAATTTCCAAATAACCAAAATACGACAAGCGACGCGGACGTTAAACAAATATTTTTTGAGGTCAACTGCGGACAGTTACAATAAAAATAAATATCAATGCTTTGTGTATTTAAAAAATAATCAAATTTCGTACAGAAAATCCAATTAGATAGCTTGCTGATTAACAAGACCTCTATTAAATGATTGAAAAGTAAATATTTTTATTTGCAATATATCTTTTGTGTACTTGTTGATAAAAGAGTATAGTTCTATTATTTAGATAAATTATGTATAGTTTTGTTAGTTCTAGCACAACTTTTGATGCCTCTATATTTCGTATATACGAATAATCACCTCGTGACAATGGGGTGCTTTAGTTAGTTTTGCAAGGTTATTCGATTGTTTCGTTAACTAGTTCTATTTTTAAATAATAAGCCAATCAAAAGCAGTGTTCTCACAGTTTAAGCATTTCAGTATCTAGTGCAAGTGTCTTTAGCTGTATCTTTAAAGAGCTCTTTGCTACTTGAGTTTGATAAAGTTCAGAGCTTGTGCAAAAAAACTTGTCATTTCTTATTACATACATACATATGTATGTATGAACGTCTCATGAGTATGCAGCGCTCCCAGATACTTATGCATACTATATATGTAGGCATCAAATTTTACGTAAGATATTCTCACATTATTAATTTGTATTGTGTTCACGAGATTTCGTCAGAGAGCGCTGGGTTCGCGCGATTCTTCGCGATTCACTGAGTGTTGAGCCCGAAATTATAGACAATGATCAGCAGCTGTTTGGCTTTGGGCGCTTTCCGCGGCTTCTACTCTGTCAATTAGAGCACGGCTAACAAATGCAGCTGCAAGAAACGCATATGGAAGCATAAGAGTCGTCTTTATGTGGGGCAAATAAAAAAAAAATATATTAACATCAAGTCACGCAGCAAATTTGCATAGCATAATGGCTTACAAAACTTCCTGGCAGGTATTTCAAATATGTGGCACAATTCAATAAAGCAGTCAACAGCAAAACATGTAAATGCATGCAAAAATAAAAGACACAAACACTGACTCACTTAATAAAGAAAATTAAAAGAACTGAGAAACCGGCTAACCTTGTCCAGCTGCTGCTGCACCCAGTCCAAGAGCAAAGGAATTTTAGAAGCCATTGCTACTTACGTGGCTTCAATTGCCTATAGAGAAACTCAAACTGCTTGACAGTCGAGGTGACATATACACAAATGCACACAACATTTGTGGGAGTAGTAAGAGAGAGAGAGAAAGATAAAGAGAGTGAGTGAGAGAGAGGGAGAAAAGCAGACAAATAGCTGGCCATTAAAAACAATTACTTGAGGTTTATTATGCTGACCGTTCTCTTTTGCCGTTCAACTGATTGCAATTGAAGCGTGTTAGGAACTGAAGAATCCAAATATCTGTGGCTCTCCAGTTCTATTTTTTTATTTACGTTTTTTTTTTTTAAAGTGGAACAGCGTACGGTTTTGCTGGGGAATTTATTGCTATTCAGCGTAGCTAAAATAAAATAAAAATTACTGCGGTAAATAGGCAACAAATATATATAGAAATTGGAATTGTGGCAAATAGCGGTATACAGTTAAATAACCAAATACATACAATTATATACGATCGGCAAGTGGTTGTTGTTTTGGTTGGCTGTTAAAGTCGAGAAGAGCACAATTGGCAAAGAATTGTAAGCAATTTGCTGGCATGACAGCCAAGATTAATGAAAGATAATGAGATTAAGGTTTCACAACTGGCATAATATTTGGTCAAGTATTGAACTCAGTTTTGCTGTTCAACAAAGTGATGTAATTATTCTTTTCAACTGAAGCTTACTTATAATTAAGTTATTCATTAGTTTCATCACATTCCAACTTGACAAAATTGTGTCAGGTCAACTGGCTAAAAACATAAGTAATTGTGCGTGGGTTAAAAAAAAAAGGAGGTCTTAGATCAATATGAAACAGGTTGAAGCAATTTTATCTGTCATTTGAGATTATAAATGAAGCAATGCTTTTATTATAATAAAGAAGATAGCTAACTTTGTCTCTTCCATAGATCTTAAGAGTTATTTTCGTAGAGACTTCATTGCCAAGTAGTCTGAGCACATAAACCACATTCCGTGTGTGTTGTTTCGTTGGATTGTATCTACACGGAAATCGTGAAAGTCCATTTTAAATACTAACTATCTAACATACTGAGCCATGTCAGGATATGTCAGGCTGTGCAGCCAGCAAAAATTGTAACAGCTTTCAGAGCCCGTCAAAGCCACCAAAGCACCAATGGCAAAGGAAGGCCTAGTCGATTGAAACTATTTTTGTTGTCTGTTTACAATTGGAGCCAAATTGTTTGAATGTTTTTTGCTGTTTTGTTGTTTTACTGTTTTCATTTGCGCTCGCCTTGTGGCATATTTTAGTTGATTTGATATTAAATGAAAGCTGTCAATCAGGCCGACAAAAGGCGGGCTCGACAAGTCGCATCAACTTTCCCATTTTACCAGGAAAACGCCACGCACTTAGACTAAGAAAATGAAAGCGACAGCACGAGCCTGCCAAATGTTTAATTGTAATTTGCTAAAGCCATCTCATAAGCAATCTTAAAGTTGAAAACTGACTTGGTAATTATCTCAATAAAAATTTCTAGAATAAGCAATTAAATCCGCTGAGCTCATATGTCACTCAATGGCATAGAAAGCCAAAGCCACAGTTAGATATGTAGAAACTAAATTATGCAAAACAAGTCGCTTAGATTGAGGTCACGCTAGAGATATCAGCGGGAAGCCAACTGCAGCTGAATTAAATGTCAAGAGCTGCCCGAAGAAGATGAACAATTTGTTGATTGTGGGGGGAAGCGAAGAGTTTGGTTATGGGAAGTAATTTTCAGAGGGCAAATTAAGCAGTTACATGTGTGAGGTTTTTCAATCAAGTTGAAATCATTTGTTGAAAAGTGCCAAACGAAAACAAATGATTTTAGATGTAACTTAATTGCTTGTTTATTAAAGCAAAATCATCAAGTTAGAGATATTTGAAATTAATTAATTGAAGAATAGATTTGCTTTCCTTTGTTTTTAATTTGATTGTAGTCTTGGAAAAAATTAACTACTTAATGACTATTCATAACAATTTATTATATAACAACCTTTCAGTTTTTAAAATTCACATGAAATTTGATCAAATTTTGCAATTTTAATGCAGTTTCCCAAAAGAGCTGTGACCTTGTCTAATTTGAATTTATTATTATTTGTATTTACAGGCTGGGAACTGCGTGGATTAAATTGCTATAAATATTTTAATATTAAACATTCGTATGAGAAAAGCGCCGAACTGTGTCGAAGGTGAGTAAAACCATAGCATAACCATAATCAGATGTTAATTTGAATATATCAGCATACAGTCAATAGAGGAAGTTGTGGACTCCAACTTCAGTATTAGACAACTTGTTGAGCTGATTGCCAAGCACTGAAGTATCTCTAAAGCGGTTACGCATCAATAAGCACAGCTACTAGTTCTTCTTAATAGGTAGATAGGCAGATATATACTAGATAGACACTAGATAGATACTTGACTTTCTGTCTAGATGTGTGTGTAGTATATGTACTTGTTGCCGTTACAGCACCGCATTGCATTTCCGCTGTCACTGCTGACAGCTAACTGTCAATGCCAAAGTGGGCAGCATCGATGGCGTTGTTGACCAAGTTTGAAATTGTTTTTCAGGCCTGACCGGGCAGGCCAATTGCGTCGATAAGCCAATTTGATTGTCGATGATTCATAATAATTTTCTTTTTCGTCAGCTACTTGATTCGAGGGAAAAGAAAGTCGACATCGTCGACGTCAACGCAGCCAATAAGCTTCCGGCGTTCGGCCCCAAAACATTCCTGATTCGCTGTTTTTGGGTGTTAACCCGCTGCTGACCCAAATACTTGTGTGCCTGCACCTGCTCAACAGTAAAGAGCTCGTGAAACGTGAACCTTTTTTTTGACTTCACGTTTCGGGTTTGGGTTGGAAATTGAGAGTGTTTCGATTTGATTGAAGTCGTCGTTTTTTATCGATAATAATTTCTGCTCGCCTTTAATGAGCGTGTGAATCGCTGCTTTTGGATTGACCGCGGGGCACGTGGGGTGAAAGTTATTCGGTATTAATATTTCGGTACTGTAAGCACAAAACATTAATAAGGCTATTGGCTAGCCGTAGACTTAGTTGGACTAATGTCAATGGCCTACGCAATTTCTCCCAGCAGTCAAGTGTTAAATGGCAATTACATATGCCCGGCACAAGCTACCCAGTTGACAATAGCAGCAGCTCCAGTGGCCACTACTTGAATGTACTCATCGTCATTTACATGCCATAGACCTCGCCCCAGTCCAGTCCAGTCCAATGGCTATTGAAATGCGGCTGGTGTTTCATTAATTTTACCTCAGCAAGTTCAACAAACGAAAGACAACTGTTGAGTGCTCGAAATGGTGTAAGCCATAGTTTTGCCAAAAACAAAATACGCGTATATGCAATATATCTGAATAAATAAATCTTAAAAGTAGATAGCGTGGCGTTGTCAAAATCTAAAATATTTGCTTGGGTGAAATTTTCTTGTTTCGTCTTTCAACAGTTGTTTTGCTTTTTGCGTGCACAGCATGCGAAATACGTAGAATGAAGGAAAGTACAGATAAGGCGTTAACATTTCAAGTTAACGGAGCTGTGACCAAAAAAAAAGCAATCATGGATTTGGGAATTGTTGGTTTAAGTTTGTTGGGCGTTGCCAAAGAAACGCATTGAAAACTCTTTGAATGAAGTTATGGCAGTTGTTTATTTGGGCAAAATATTTGTTGGTTAGCCTTTTAAACATATAGGTGCGGGAATAGGCAGCAACAAGCTGTTAATGCCACATAATTTTTGAAGGCGTTGCTAACAAAATTTCATATATTACAAAATATAAGATAAGCGAAAAATAATAATTTAAAATATTTTTCTTTCGCTTGCGTTGCATCAAAATAGTAGTATAATAATGCAAAATAAAATTATAATTTTGTAATTTAATTTTATTATTAACATTATAAGTAACTAAACTAGTTTTAAATTCAATTGTACTTTCTCTCTCAAAAATTTGTTCGTACATAACTTAACTAACTGATTTGACTACTCAATGTTTGTGTTAACATATCACGGCAATGTGCTAAGCCAACAACTAATTTGCCACTTTGGTAAAAATCAACCAGCTACCCGTATAAATAATGAGACATACTAAATGATCAGCCAAACATGCCGACATATCCATATATATTCAGGAATACACACACAGCTGGATTTCTCTGGGTGTTAGGCACGCACAATACAATGATTAGTTATGTGGCAAGGGCGGGCAGCAGTGAGTGCAACATGCATAATTTTGGGCATGCAATCAGCAAACAGCTGCAACAAAATTGACAGAGGCGTTGAACAACCGCCATCAGCTTTAAGCCCCCACGCTGCGTATGTGTAATATGCATGAATTAAATGTGCAAAGGTAAAGTAACAATTGTATTTACAAAACGGGTTTCTTGCTCTTTGCTCGTAGAATCAAGCTGTGCGCTTTTGAAAAGTTGAGTTTGGCGATTGGAAACGAAAGTTTTCTTTTGTGTGTGCGAGTGAACGCTTGTTGTTGTTATTATTTTGGACAGCATAATTAAGAGAGGAAAATAGAAAGTAAAGCGCATTACAAAAAATGCAGCTGCATAATTGAAAATGGATTTAAGTGTGCAGCGGAAGCTGGAAGCAGCACATTAAAGTTCCCATACCTTAATCTAATCACTAATCTCTCTTTCCATTTATTACGCTCTTCTGGTAGATATGGCGCCGAACTGGTGGCCGTCGATAGCTATGCGGAGAACAATGAGACTCTGGCAATAGCACGCGCCAGTGATCCAAACCAACGTGCCTCGGATAAATACTGGCTGGGTCTGGCCTCGCTGGATGATTTACGCACGAACACCCTGGAGTCTGCCTCCGGCGCATTGATCTCACAGTACTCGGGCTTTTGGTCTCTGCAGCAGCCAAATGCTGCGTCCGGTGAGTGTGTTGCTGCTAGTTTTGCCAGCAAGGCGCAGAGCTGGGCTCTGGGCACCTGCGAATCACTGCTGCCCTTCATGTGCCGTGCTCCGGCCTGTCCACAGGGAGCACTCCATTGCGCCAACGGCAAGTGCATCAATCAAGCGTTTAAGTGCGATGGCAGCGACGATTGTGGCGATGGTACCGATGAGCTCGACTGTCCAGCACAATGTCATTTCCACATGCAATCTGGCGGCGATGTTATTGAGACGCCCAACTATCCGCACAAATATGGTGCGCTGAGCAAGTGCAAGTGGACGTTGGAAGGACCGCTGGGCAGCAATATTATACTGCAGTTCCAGGACTTTGAGACAGAGAAAACTTTCGACACCGTTCAGGTGTTGGTGGGTGGACGCACCGAGGACAAGTCTGTGTCGCTTGCAACTCTCAGTGGCAAACATGATCTGACCACACAGCCATTTGTATCCGCCTCCAACTTTATGATTGTCAAGTTCACCACAGATGGCAGCGTGGAGCGCAAGGGCTTTAGGGCGACATGGAAAACGGAGGCAAAGAACTGTGGCGGTACCTTGAAGGCAACCTTGCAGCGACAAACCCTAACCAGTGCCAACTATCCCAAGCAATATCCCGGTGGTCTGGAGTGCCTGTATGTGATCAAGGCGCAGCCGGGACGCATTATCTCAATTGAAGTTGATGATCTAGATATTGCCGAGGGACGCGATCATCTAGTCATCCGCGATGGTGATTCACCAATGAGTCGCACCATTTCCAAGCTGACTGGGAAAACTCCACATAACGAGCGGGTTATCATCTCAACCGGCAATGCACTCTATCTGTACTTCAAGTCCACTTTGGGTGAGGCTGGCAAGGGTTTCAGTCTACGCTATATTCAAGGGTGCAAGGCGACGATTACGTCTCGGAATGGAACAGTTACATCGCCAGCATTCGGCTTGGCGGACTACCCAAAGAATCAGGAGTGCTTCTTCACCATTCGCAATGGCGCACGTGCTCCACTCTCTCTGAAGTTCGACAAGTTCACCGTGCATAAGAGCGATAATGTGCAGGTCTTTGATGGCTCCTCCACATCCGGATTGCGTCTGCACTCGGGCAATGGCTTCACGGGCACTGCAGCGCCCAAGCTAACCTTGACTGCCTCATCTGGCGAAATGCTGATTAAGTTTACCTCGGATGCGTTACACAATGCAGCAGGGTAAGTCGAGAACATCTTCTTACTTACTATTGAAAACTGGAAACAGTATGGAATGGAGCAGTCCGCTTATTCCAACCAATTCCCATTATTGAAGCAATCTGAACTAACTAATATTATATATATATATATTTATGCTTTGTAGCTGGTCGGCAACTTTCTCAGCTGACTGTCCTGAGCTGCAGCCCGGTATTGGGGCGTTGGCCTCCAGTCGCGATACGGCCTTTGGCACGCTGGTCAGCTTCACATGTCCCATTGGACAGGAGTTTGCCACCGGCAAGACGCGTCTGGTAACGGAATGTTTGCCCGGTGGCAACTGGAGTGTCTCCTACATACCAAAGTGTCAGGGTGAGTCCGCAAAACACAATTCATATTTTACTTTTGTTTACTCTCAACCTTCTCCACACACGCACACAGAGGTCTACTGCGGTCCTGTGCCACAAATTGACAACGGCTTCTCCATTGGCTCCTCGAATGTGACGTATCGCGGCATTGCCATGTACCAGTGCTACGCTGGCTTTGCCTTTGCCTCCAGCGAGCCAATTGAGAAGATTTCGTGCCTGCCCGACGGTCGCTGGGAGCGTCAGCCCCACTGCATGGCTTCCCAATGTGCTGCACTGTCCGAGGTCCCACATGCCAACATGACGCTGCTGAACGGAGGTGGTCGAAGCTATGGCACCATTGTCCAATACGAATGCGAACCGGGCTATGAGCGTAATGGCCATCCCGTTCTTACGTGCATGTCCAACGGCACCTGGAGTGGAGATGTGCCACGATGCTCGCGCAAGCGCTGCTTCGAATTCCCTGTAATTGAGAATGGCTTTGTGGTGGATGCGTCACGTCCGTACCACTATGGAGATGAGGCCAGGGTGCAGTGCTTCAAAGGCTATAAGCTGATTGGCAGCAATATAATGCGCTGCAGTGAGGCTCAACGGTTCGAGCAGCCACCCACCTGTGAGGATATTAACGAGTGCAGCTCCTCTCAATGCGATCTGACAACCACCGAGTGCATGAACACGAATGGCTCCTTCCACTGTCAGTGTCGTTCGGGCTTCACGGCGACGACGGAGTGCAGACCCGTTGGCGATTTGGGTCTGGGTAATGGCGGTATTCCGGATGATAGTATTAGCACCTCACCCAGTGAGCTTGGCTACAGCAAATCCCTGCTTCGTCTCAATACGAATGGCTGGTGTGGCGGCTCCTTGGAACCTGGTGTCAATTGGGTACTCATTGATCTTAAGGCACCCACTGTTCTGCGTGGCTTCCGCACCATGTCCGTACAGCGTTCAGATGACAATGTGGCCTTCAGTTCCGCGGTGCGTTTACAGTATTCAAATGATTTAACTGATGTGTTCAAGGATTATGCAAATCCCGATGGAACCGCTGTGGAGTTTAGAATACTGGAGCCAACGTTGTCCATACTAAATCTACCGTTACCGATTGAGGCACGTTATATCCGGTTCCGCATACAAGACTATGTCGGAGCTCCTTGTCTACGCATGGAGCTGATGGGCTGTACCCGCTTGGATTGCGTGGACATCAATGAGTGCAGCAAGCAAAATGGCGGCTGTGATCAGAAGTGCATCAACTCACCTGGTGGCTATGCCTGCGCCTGCAACAGTGGCTACCAGCTGTACACCTCCAATGGCACCGCTGGCTATCACATTGAGCGCTCCGAATCGGGTGAACGCGATGGGGATACCTATCAGCGGAACAAGACTTGTGTCCCCCTGATGTGCCCCGAGTTGCAGGCACCGGAGAATGGCCAGCTGCTGAGCGAACGCAGTGATTATCACTTTGGGGATGTGGTCCGTTTCCAGTGCCACTTTGGCTACATCATGAGCGGCAGCTCGGTGGCCTTCTGCCTGGCCAGCGGTCAATGGAATGCCAGCGTACCAGAGTGCAATTGTAAGTATTTGAGTTACATTATATAATATAAAATAGAGGAGTGTTAAGTCAGTCCAAAAGATTATTTAATATATAATCTTCGATAATTATCGATAACGATATTATTTTTGTATTCAATTTTAATCTTTAACCGTCCAATTACAGATGCCAAGTGCGTTTCGTTGCCTGATGACAAGCTGGAGGGTTTGACTGTTGCCCGCCCCGATCCTGAATCCGTGCTGGTTCCGTTCCGTGACAATGTGACCATTAGCTGTGGCTCTGGCGGTCGTCAACTGCGCTCCACAGCCTCCGCTGGCTTCAGACAGTGCGTGTACGATCCCAAGCCGGGTCTGCCCGACTACTGGCTATCGGGCATGCAGCCATCCTGTCCTCGCGTGGACTGCTATGCGCCAATGCCAACACCCGGTGCTGAGTATGGACAGTTTGTGGATACGCGTTATCAGAGCAGCTTCTTCTTTGGTTGCCAGAACACCTTTAAGCTGGCGGGACAAACGCAACGACACGACAATGTGGTGCGTTGTGGTGCCGATGCCATTTGGGACTTTGGTGACCTGCGCTGCGAGGGACCCGTCTGCGAGGATCCTGGTCGTCCAGCCGATGGTCGTCAGCTGGCGAGGAGCTACGAGCAAAGTTCCGAAGTCTACTTTGGCTGCAATCGTCCTGGCTACATTCTCATTAATCCCAGACCGATTACGTGCATACGCGAACCGGAGTGCAAGGTGATCAAGCCACTGGGATTGAGCTCGGGCAGAATACCCGACTCCGCTATCAACGCCACTTCGGAGCGACCCAACTATGAGGCGAAGAATATTCGATTGAACTCGGCGACCGGCTGGTGTGGCAAACAGGAAGCATTCACCTATGTCAGTGTGGATCTGGGACAGATATATCGTGTTAAGGCAATACTAGTCAAGGGTGTGGTCACCAATGATATTGTGGGACGACCCACCGAGATACGCTTCTTCTACAAGCAGGCTGAGAACGAGAACTATGTCGTCTACTTCCCGAACTTCAATCTGACCATGCGCGATCCCGGCAACTATGGTGAACTGGCCATGATTACGCTCCCGAAATACGTGCAGGCTCGTTTCGTCATCCTGGGCATTGTAAGCTACATGGATAATGCCTGCCTAAAGTTCGAGCTGATGGGCTGCGAGGAGCCCAAGCAGGAACCGCTGCTCGGCTACGACTATGGGTACTCGCCCTGTGTGGACAATGAGCCACCCATCTTCCAGAACTGCCCGCAGCAGCCAATTGTGGTGCGACGAGATGAGAATGGTGGTGTGCTGCCCGTTAATTTTACCGAACCGACTGCTGTGGATAACTCCGGTTCGATTGCACGACTGGAGATAAAGCCACAGAACTTCCGTACACCCAGTCACATATTTAAGGATACGGTTGTCAAGTATGTGGCCTTCGACTACGATGGCAATGTGGCCATTTGTGAGATTAATATTACCGTGCCAGATGTTACACCTCCACTGCTGCAGTGCCCCCAGAGCTATGTGATTGAGCTAGTCGATCGCCAGGACAGCTACAATGTGAACTTTAACGATACACGCAAACGCATCAAGACCTCGGATGAGACCGGTGAAGTGCGCCTACAGTTTACGCCGGAGCGTGCCATCATTAAGATTGGCAACTTTGAAAACGTAACAGTAACTGCCACGGATAAATTCAACAATCGAGCCAGCTGTCACTTCCAGGTGTCTGTGCAGGCATCGCCTTGCGTCGACTGGGAGTTACAACCACCGGCAAATGGAGCAATTAATTGTTTGCCGGGTGATCGTGGAATTGAGTGCATTGCCACCTGTAAGCCAGGATTCCGATTTACCGATGGTGAGCCACTAAAGACCTTCTCATGTGAGACCTCCCGCCTGTGGCGTCCCACATCTGTGGTGCCCGACTGCGTGTCAGAGAATACGGAACAGGCTGCCTACCATGTGACTGCCACGATTACCTATCGCGCCAATGGCGCTGTGGCCCAGTCTTGTCTGGGACAGTATCAGGAGGTGCTCTCCCACCACTATGCGGGACTGAATCAGTTGCTCTCGCAACGCTGCTCAGCGGTCAATGTGAATATGAATGTGACCTTTTTGAAGTCGGTACCATCGCTCCAGGAGGAGAATGTCGTCAAAATGGACTTTATTCTTTCGATCTTGCCTGCTGTGCGTCAGCCCCAACTGTACGATCTGTGCGGTTCCACACTGAATCTGATCTTTGATTTGAGTGTGCCTTATGCCAGTGCTGTCATCGATGATCTACTGAACATATCCAACATTGGCAATCAGTGTCCGCCGCTGCGTGCACTCAAATCGCAAATCTCTCGTGGATTTAACTGCAATGTGGGTGAAGTGCTCAACATGGATACGAGTGATGTGCCACGTTGCCTGCACTGTCCCGCTGGCACCTATGTCTCGGAGGGTCAAAACAGCTGCACATATTGTCCACGTGGTTACTATCAGAATCGGGATCGCCAGGGCACCTGTCTGCGTTGTCCCGCCGGCACTTATACCAAGGAAGAAGGGTCCAAATCCCTGTCAGATTGTATTCCCGTTTGTGGTTATGGTACCTACTCACCCACAGGTCTGGTGCCCTGCTTGGAATGTCCACGTAACTCGTTTACCGCCGAGCCACCCACAGGGGGATTCAAGGACTGTCAAGCGTGTCCAGCGCAGAGTTTCACCTATCAACCGGCGGCTGCCAATAAGGGTCTGTGTAGGGCCAAGTGCGCACCAGGCAGCTATTCTGCTACGGGTCTGGCACCCTGCTCCTCCTGCCCACTGCATCACTATCAAAGCGCTGCGGGCGCCCAGAACTGCAATGAATGCCCCAGCAATATGCGTACGGACAGCGCTGGAGCCAAGGGACGCGAGCAATGCAAGCCTGTTGTCTGTGGAGAGGGTGCTTGCCATCATGGTGGACTCTGTGTGCCCATGGGTCATGATGTCCAATGCTTCTGCCCGGCTGGTTTCTCCGGTCGTCGCTGCGAACAGGATATTGATGAGTGCGCCTCGCAACCCTGCTACAATGGTGGGCAGTGCAAGGATCTGCCGCAGGGCTATCGCTGTGAATGCCCCAAGGGCTACACGGGCATCAATTGTCAGGAGGAGGCCAGCGATTGTGGCAATGATACCTGTCCCGCCCGTGCCATGTGTAAGAATGAGCCGGGTTATAAGAATCTGACCTGTTTGTGCCGCAGTGGCTACACGGGAGATCAGTGTGATGTGACCATCGATCCTTGCACCGCCAATGGTAATCCGTGCAACAACGGGGCAAGCTGTCTGGCTTTGCAACAGGGTCGCTACAAGTGCGAGTGTCTGCCGGGCTGGGAGGGAATGCATTGCGAGCTGAATATCAATGATTGCGAAGAGAATCCTTGCTTGTTGGGTGCTGCCTGCACCGATCTAGTCAATGATTTCCAATGCACCTGTCCTCCGGGTTTCACTGGCAAACGTTGCGAGCAGAAGATCGATCTGTGCCTCTCTGAGCCATGCAAGCATGGCGCTTGTGTGGATCGACTGTTTGACCACGAGTGCATCTGTGATCCGGGCTGGACGGGCAGCGCATGTGATGTCAATATCGATAACTGCGAGAATCGACCGTGTGCGAATGATGGCATCTGTGTGGACCTGGTCGATGGCTACAGCTGCAACTGTGAGCCCGGTTACACGGGTAAGAATTGCCAACATACAATCGATGATTGCGCCTCGAATCCTTGTCAGCATGGTGCCACCTGTGTGGATCAGCTTGATGGCTTCAGCTGCAAGTGTCGTCCCGGATTTGTGGGTCTCAGCTGCGAAGCGGAGATCGATGAATGCTTGAGTGATCCCTGCCATCCCGTGGGCACTGAACGCTGCCTGGATCTGGACAACAAGTTCGAATGCGTATGCCGCGATGGCTTCAAGGGAGCTCTCTGCGAGACTGATATCGATGACTGTGAACCACAACCCTGCCTCAACAATGGCATCTGTCGCGATCGCGTTGGTGGCTTCGAGTGTGGCTGTGCTCCCGGCTGGAGCGGCATGCGCTGTGAGCAGCAGGTGACCAGCTGCAATGTGCAGGCTCCTTGTCAGAACGATGCTCGATGCATTGATCTGTTCCAGGACTACTTCTGTGTCTGTCCCAGCGGCACCGATGGCAAGAATTGTGAAACGGCCCCAGAACGCTGCATTGGAAATCCCTGCATGCATGGTGGCAAGTGCCAGGACTTTGGCTCCGGCCTCAACTGTAGCTGTGCGGCGGATTACGCTGGCATTGGGTGTCAGTATGAGTACGATGCCTGTGAGGATCATGTGTGTCAGAATGGTGCTACCTGTTTGGACAATGGCGCCGGCTACAGTTGCCAATGCCCGCCTGGATTCACTGGCAAGAATTGTGAACAGGATATTGCGGATTGCAAGGATAACTCCTGTCCACCAGGAGCCAGCTGTGTGGATCTAACCAATGGCTTCTATTGCCAGTGCCCATTCAATATGACTGGTGATGATTGCCGCAAGGCCATTCAAGTGGATTATGATCTGTACTTCAGCGATGCGTCACGTTCAACTGCAGCTCAGGTGGTGCCCTTCCCCACCGGGGAGGCGAACAGCCTGACTGTGGCGATGTGGGTGCAATTTGCACAGAAGGACGACACTGGCATCTTCTTTACACTCTATGGCGTGGAATCCGCTCGCATGACGCAACGTCGTCGATTGCTGCTTCAGGCACACTCCAGTGGTGTGCAGGTCTCACTCTTCGAGGATCTGCCCGATATGTTCCTCAGCTTTGGAGAATACACGTCGGTCAACGATGGCCAGTGGCATCATGTTGCTGTCGTCTGGGATGGCATTAGTGGTCAACTGCAGCTGATTACCGAGGGATTGATTGCCAGCAAATTGGAGTATGGCGCTGGTGGTGCTCTGCCAGCGTATCTCTGGTCGGTGCTTGGTCGCCCGCAACCGGATAGCGTTAAGCATGAATTGGCCTACAGCGATTCTGGATTCCAGGGCACCATTACCAAGACACAGGTCTGGGCTCGAGCTCTGGATATTACTTCCGAACTGCAGAAGCAGGTGCGCGATTGTCGCTCCGAACCGGTACTCTATCCGGGTCTCATTCTTAACTGGGCCGGCTATGAGATGACGTCGGGCGGCGTGGAACGCAATGTGCCCTCGCTATGCGGTCAACGCAAGTGCCAGGTTGGCTACACTGGTGCCAACTGTCAACAGCTGGTCGTGGACAAGGAGCCGCCAGTCGTGGAACATTGTCCCGGTGATTTGTGGGTCATTGCAAAGAATGGCTCCGCTGTGGTTACCTGGGATGAGCCCCACTTCAGCGATAACATCGGTGTGACCAAGATCTATGAACGCAATGGACATCGCTCGGGCACAACTCTGCTCTGGGGCACCTATGACATCACCTATATTGCATCCGATGCTGCTGGCAATACAGCTTCATGCAGCTTCAAGGTTTCCCTGCTAAGTAAGTACACTGCACTTTGTGCTAGTCACTAATTAAAGTGTGCCTTAAATCATGACTAACTTTTTCATATCTGCTTCTTTGCCAGCTGAATTCTGCCCACCTCTGGTTGATCCCGTGGGCGGTTCTCAGGTCTGCAAAGACTGGGGCGCAGGTGGTCAGTTCAAGGTCTGTGAAATTGCTTGCAACAGTGGACTACGCTTCTCAGAGCCAGTGCCAGAGTTCTACACTTGTGGCGCTGAGGGCTTCTGGCGTCCCACACGCGAACCCTCAATGCCGTTGGTCTATCCATCCTGCTCACCGGCTAAGCCGGCACAGCGTGTGTTCCGCATCAAAATGCTCTTCCCATCGGACGTGTTGTGCAACAAGGCCGGCCAGGCTGTGCTGCGCCAGAAGGTAACCAACTCGGTGAATGCCCTGAACAGAGACTGGAACTTCTGCTCGTATGCTATTGAGGGCACAAGGTAAGCTTGTGGACAACAATGACTTTGCCATTTCCTTTACTAAATACTTATCAAATTGATTTGCAGGGAATGCAAGGATATTCAAATTGATGTCAAGTGTGATCATTATCGTGCCGCACAAAACAATCGCGTGCGTCGACAGGTCAAGGATGGTGGTGTCTATGTAATGGAAGCGGAGCTGCCAGTTGTCAAGTAAGTTGTCCATAATGTGATCCATAAAGCCATTGCAAATATTGGGACTGCGGTCCAGCATGATTTGATTGTATGTCTCTGTGTACTCTGTGTTCTATGTATATGTATGTGTTCGTTAACCCAATTTCTAGTGAGGATGACGAACTGACGAGTCGCCAAGGACGCCAACAAACTGGCGGCGATACATACACACTGGAAATAGCCTTCCCGGCTGTTAAGTATGTCAAGCATCTGATGCGTTCATTATAGCGTTCAATTGCACCCGATCTCCAGAATTCTGCACCCTAGTACTACTACTTCATTCACTCAACTGTCTCAGACTAATTCAAACATCCACCAAATCCAAACCAATCACCATGCAATTGCTATGTCTAATGCTTCAAGCTAACCCCACATGTCTCATGTCCTTTTATTTGTGCTAACTCAACTGATCAAACAACAACATTCAACAACATATCTTTTTTTTTGTTATAATTGTTTGTTATAATTAAAAATGTTTTTAAGTTTGCTTTCCAAAAGTTTACACGTCTTACTTTATATCAGGGTTCATCGATCATACAATTAATATTCCAATCAGAAGGAAAAATAATAAAAATACTTACTATTATGTTTACACATTGTCCAATAACAAATAACAAATCATTTGAGGGATTGTTTTTTAAAAATACATTTTTATATTGGAAAATACAATGGTTGTTTTGGACTAATTATATTTTTATTGTTAATTTCCATGCAAATGCTAAAAAAAATATATTATGAAATTATTATGAATCTCTCCCTTAGCGATCCTGTGATACATACTTCGACCGGTGAGCGCTCCAATGTGAAGCAACTGCTCGAGAAGTTGATCCTAGAGGACGATC
Source organism: Drosophila nr. perissopoda 5 BK-2023a (assembly GCA_035044105.1). NCBI lineage: Eukaryota > Metazoa > Arthropoda > Insecta > Diptera > Drosophilidae > Drosophila > Drosophila nr. perissopoda 5 BK-2023a. The sequence goes on from JAWNMK010000018.1 coordinate 399,227, forward strand.
AATTTGCCGTACAAGAAATTCTGCCAAACACTGTGCCCGATCCGGCATCCCTCGAGTTGGGCTCCGAATATGCCTGTCCCGCCGGACAGGTGGTTATGATTCCTGATTGTGTGCCCTGCTCCATTGGCACATTCTACGATGGTGCGAACAAGACGTGCATTGCCTGCGCACGAGGTAGCTATCAATCCGAGGCTGGTCAGCAGCAGTGCAGCAAGTGTCCAACCATTGCGGGACGTCCGGGTGTAACAGCTGGTCCCGGTGCACGCTCCGCCGCCGACTGCAAGGAACGCTGCCCGGCTGGCAAGTATTTCGATGCGGAAACGGGTCTGTGCCGTTCCTGCGGCCATGGCTTCTATCAGGCGAACGAAGGCGCCTTTAGCTGCGATCTTTGCGGTCTTGGGCAGACGACACGCTCCACCGAGGCTACCTCACGCAAGGAGTGCCGCGATGAATGCAGCTCTGGTCAACAGCTGGGAGCCGATGGACGCTGTGAGCCATGCCCACGTGGTACCTATCGTTTGCAGGGTGTGCAACCGTCGTGTGCCGCCTGTCCACTGGGTCGCACCACTCCCAAGGTGGGCGCCAGTTCCGTGGAGGAGTGCACACTGCCAGTTTGCTCACCTGGAACCTATCTCAATGCCACTCAGAACATGTGCATCGAGTGCCGCAAGGGCTTCTACCAATCCGAATCACAGCAAACCACGTGCATTCAGTGTCCACCCAATCACAGCACCAAGATCACTGGCGCCACCTCCAAGAGCGAGTGCACCAATCCGTGCGAGCATATTGCCGAGGGCAAGCCCCATTGCGACATCAATGCCTATTGTATTATGGTGCCGGAGACTTCGGACTTCAAGTGCGAATGCAAACCGGGCTTCAATGGCACTGGTATGGCTTGCACTGACGTCTGTGATGGTCACTGCGAGAACTCGGGCACTTGTGTCAAGGATTTGAAGGGTACGCCATCCTGTCGCTGTGTGGGATCTTTCACCGGACCACATTGTGCTGAGCGATCGGAGTTTGCATATATTGCCGGTGGCATTGCTGGCGCTGTCATCTTCATCATCATCATTGTGCTGCTCATCTGGATGATTTGTGTGCGCTCCACGAAACGCAGGGATCCAAAGAAGATGCTGACGCCAGCCATCGATCAGACTGGTTCCCAGGTAAACTTCTACTATGGTGCACACACGCCATATGCGGAATCGATTGCACCATCGCACCACAGCACGTATGCCCATTACTATGACGATGAGGAGGATGGCTGGGAGATGCCAAACTTCTACAACGAAACCTATATGAAAGACGGTAAGCAAGAATAAATCGTATTAATAGTGCTTAAAATCGAAAATAGTTGCCTTTTATTAATATTTTTACTTTGAAGTGTTACTAATACCGTTTTTTATCTCGCTGCTTGCAGGTCTACATGGTGGCAAGATGAGCACATTGGCCAGGTCCAATGCGTCGCTCTATGGAACAAAAGAAGACTTATACGATCGACTGAAACGTCACGCCTACACGGGCAAGAAAGGTACGTTCTTCAGAATCATTATTCCGTATTCGTAGGCGACTTACTAATTATGTTTTTTAACTTGCAGAAAAGAGTGACAGTGATAGTGAAGTGCAGTAAACCATCAGCGAAATATACAAATAATTTAAACATATGAATAACTTTAACAGCTGCTTTAATGTAAAATGTGGTCATAAATGTATAGCACTGCAACGAGGCAAAATTTGAACACTGCCACAATCAAATACTCACTAAAAGCTTCATTTGAAAGCTTTGCATTGAATCGCAGTAATCTCGAGCTACACAACTTTAGAACTTAATTGCTGTTTTAATTACGTGGCTTAATGCAAAGCTTGAAATAAAAGAAAAGCTGCTTTATGAAGAGAGAAATCTTAAGAAATAGTAACTTCAACATGTGCTCTTTAAATATGAAAACTAAACAGAAATTAAGTCGAACTTATGCATATAATATGAGTATAATAAAAAAGAATTGTTTTAATTATAAGTATTATTTACCTATACGCACGCAAACCATTAATAACATTAACTACCTTCGCTTAGAAGGTATGCAAAGAGAGAAAGCGTCAAATTGCAATATATTTTCCAAACTTGTTGAAAAATTCGCGAGTGCTGTAAAAAGCAAATCAAATATAGTCGTTATTTTGTAATTTAAATAAAGCAAATTAATTTGTAATTTTATAAAATCTTTTGTATAACTGTACAAAAGAACCAAGTAAATAATAAAAGCAAAAGCTTATGTTTATATTTAAATTTTATTCAATCACACGAAATAATTTCACAAAGTAGGGCACATTGGCAGCTTATGTGTCTGCGTTGTTATAATTGTAACCAGCATCGCAAAGGAGAGTTGCAAGCAAAATCATGAGAGTTTTCCGTTGAAAGTGAATACCAATTTAGGTCAAGTTCCGTTTCAGTAGCAAGACTTGACCCTTAATATGCCTGATGTTATACATTTTCGAGCGCAAGTCATATCTGATATATACTAAATTTTCGTTTTAATATATATGTATGTATATGACCGTTACATCAAATAGTTCATTATGATTATTTGACAGCCCTGACCATGTAATATCTTAGCACCTAAAAGTATGCAACAGATCACCAATGAAAAATGAACAATCAGTGCAGTATTCAAACTCTCACCAGAAATATAGATATGCATTTAGGAATTTATCTACATGATTTGAATTTATTCTCTTTGATGAAATAATGGTAAGGCATGGAAAATTACCTGATTAATTTATCGTGCAAATACCAAAAATGTCTGTTCAATGCATTAATTTACAATGACTTCACTTTCAGTGACAGCGTCTCCTTAGTCTAGTGGGATATTTGCCGGCGTATTATGTGATAATGATCGGTAGCCTGTGCAGCCATTATCATAATCGCCAGAGACAGCGGTAAGGTGAAGGAGCCAATTATGAGGTTCTCGTGCCGAAAATATGTTGGCCTAGAAACAACGCCCAAGCCCAGTAGAGTTCCCTTGGCAAACAAATAAATGGAATGCTCAATCGACGTCCAGATCAGCATGCCGAACTCCAATAGGACGATAGCCACCACAGTCTCAACAATATATTTAAAGCCCGCAGACATATCGTTGAAGCGAAGTGGAATTATGCGGTTATCGTAGATGATGTCCAGGAGCGCAACACCTACGATCGCTGTCGGTATTACGGGACCGGGGGTTCCTAGCCTTGACTGTGGTGTTATATAGAAGAGAAAGCGGACCATGAGATGTACGAGGCCAGCTAGAAGCACGGATTCAATAGAGGCCATTATTAATTAAAGTAAAAACAAACAATTTTAAATTTTCTCCAAAATAATTTATAATATATTTCAAAAATTGACACGCTGACATAATTTGCATGTATTAGTAAATTTAAAAATTACATGTGAAAACACCCTTGAATTACACCAAGATCTAACCAAATTTCTCAACCAAATATCGATCTTTAAGATGCAATCTACAGAGTTTAAGTAATGCTAATATTAAAATACCACGCCTATGAAGCGGGCTTGTCATAATGACGCATTTTTATTTATTAATCAATTAGTTGTGTACTTTATTGCGTTTTGTGAAATGTGACTGGTGACCTTGAGAGTTTTGAAGTGTCGTAGTGATTTTTTAATGTATAGTCGATTATTATGCCTTATACAATAAATGCAAATCGATTTTGTTTCATAAGTCGCACATATACACGCTCTTTAATTTGTGTGTTAAGATTATACTAAAAAAGATATTAGCCGACAATGCCCTAATCCTTACGAAAGTAATAAATCAAACCGATGGCCATGCCACATATTAGTATAGGATAGCTCAGTTTACGGATGCCTTTGCCGCAAATTAATGTCAACAGCGACTGCAAGAAGCTGCCATTCTTGCTGGTCCATTCGTACTCATTATCGGGAATTATCTCCAACCGCTCCTTATCGGTGTCAGCTAGAACAAACTCATCCTCGGGCTGCTGCAAAGGAGTCGTCTCGCTATTGCACACTTCGCTGTTCGGCTGGAGCAGATCATGTAGCATCTGAATGTTATTCTCCGCTTCAAGGAGTTGCTCCACTCGCACATGCTTTCGCACACGTGGCGTAAAAATGCTGTTGGAGAAATTCCCAATCTGATCAATCGGTTCAATCAAGTCCACCAATTCTAATTCTTTTTTTGGCTCCTGATGCTTCGCCAGCTTCTCCGATAGTTCCTCAGACAATTTCTGCGGCAACATATTTAGCAGCTCATGTGACAACTCCTTTACCAACTCCTTTGGGATCTCCTCTAATTGCTCCTCAGGCACTTCTTCCACCAGCTCCTCCGTCGGCTCCACTTGCAGCTCCTCCTGCAGCAGCATTTTATCAATCTCTTGTTCGACCATCTGATCAACTTCCCAATGCAGTTGCTTCTCCACTTCCTGCTGCAACTGCTCCTCCAGTAGCTGATCATTCAAATCAACATCCGCTTCCATTTCGGCCACTGCAAGTTGCAGCACTCTGAGAGTCTGCTGCTCTGCCGCCTTCAATTCCAGTAGACTGCCACTTTGCGGAAGTGTCTCAGTACTGCAATGCAGTGGAGACGTTGAGCTGTCTTCTGTTGTTGAGTCCATTTGGACACCCGAATCATTGCATGTGTAAACCAGAGTACTGGTGCTGTCGTAACTCTCGTCCAGTTTGCTCTTGCTCCTCAGTGACTTCAGCCGGCTGCTATATTTTCGAGTGCTGGTGTGGATGTAGCATCCGCTTTTGTCCAAGCGTACGGGCCCTGGAATTTTGGTAGGTAGCGTACGGGTTCTGGAATAGGTATTACGGTATTCGATTATGTTGAATGCTTCATCTATTGCTGTTTCATCCTTCACATTTGCATCCGGTGGCTGACTGACTTGCACCTCACAACTGAACATCGTAATTGCCTAATCGGAAAGTTCGATTGCCTTTAATTAGTTTTGATTTTAAGGTCTTACTTACCCTGCACTATATGTTGCAAGACTGACAATTTCAGATTAAGGAAGCAAGTCTATTTTTTTATTTATTGTTTTGTCGAAAAATTGCGTTTGGTAAAATGTTTTAAATTTAGGCCTGCACTGCTTTTATCTTGAATGTGAAAAAAATCATTGCGACATATATTAATTATAATCACTTTGCCTACTCTGATGCCTACTACTATTGAAGGCTAACTGTTTGATTTGATTAACTTCAGCTCGTGCTACATTTGATTTGATATTAAACTATTGTCACACAAAGCCTTCAAGCTATATATTTTTTACGTTTTTCTTGCATTACATATTACCAATAAAAATTGTTTACCTTGCTTATTCAAGATTAATTGCCAGTAACTTGTCGAAAATGACATACAAGTTTTTTGTTGTTTGATTTGGAAAGATGTAAGTACAAATTGAGCCAAAAAAAAACTCCCTTACATTATTATGTATTTTTCTTTTATTATATTAAACATAGGTAGACGCGTATAGGCGACTCAATAAATAAGAGGTTAGTTAATTTTATTAAGATTTATGGCAGTTACATTTGCCTCCTTCGAAAGCTGGGCCTAAAAGCAAATGCTGCAACAACGACCTGATTGCAATGCTTAGTTCTCCAGTTCCACCTTGAGCTTCAGATGTGGGGCCAACTCATTGTAGATGAAGGGCGGTAGGCTTGCTGTGGTATAAGGCGAAAAGGTTGATGAGCTTGCGAGATGGCCAAGCCAGATGCCAAAGGGCTACTCACTTTTGCATTTGTAAGACAGATCCGACCATATAATCATCTCCTGTGAGAAGCAAAAAACGCCCAAATGTCCGCCATTGAGGGTGAGTCTAGCATCAAAGACGTTGTTCGAGTCCAGAATCAAACGTTCGCCCTCAAATATGCTAAAGAGGAAGCCAGATGTGCTCAGCTGAAATGTACAACAAATGCATTTGCCACTTACTGCAACCTGATGAGTCCAATGACAGGGCGATGGACTAGGGACCAGCGATATGATGTCTTCGCTTTCCAGCCCGCCATTTGTGGGTCTTTCCACAGAAGTTTCGCTTGTCCGGGCGTATCGCCGGTATGCCACAAGCTGTTGCGCAACATGGTGCCGGGTCCAGTATTACTATCAATCAGTTTGATCTGCACACCTGACTCGCCTTCCGCGATGAAGGGCGAGTAATCCCAATAGGTTTGTGTGCCCTTCTTCCACTGCACCAAGTAGAATTTGCGATTGCTTTGATAGCTGAAAATGAAGCCCACATAATCATCGTCCGTATCATCGTTGATATAGAAAGTGCCCTCGAAATCGACGCCACCAAATGAATCACTGCCCACTACCAGGCCCGGATCGGAGTTTAGAGTTTGTGTTATCTCCGAACCATTTGCAAGCACCTCCCAATTGGGATCCTGCTGTGAATAACCCTGTGGATCTAATACAACCGATCGGAGTAAGCGAAAATCAGTGCGATGTATCATGGAATTATTTGGACAGTTATCATTGATGTTGCGTGTGCCATCCTTATCCTCATCATCCTCACAAATGTCACCCTTGCCGTTGTGATTCAGATCCAATTGGTCAGGGTTATAGACCAGTGGACAGTTGTCTCTATAGTTGGGAACACCATCGCCGTCTATGTCATCGTCACAGGCATCGCCTTTGCCATCGCCATCCGTGTCCAGCTGATCCGAATTGCTGACCATTGGACAATTATCCTCCGAGTCTTGTATGCCGTCATTATCACTATCAATGTCACTGTCACAGACATTACCCACCAGATCCATGTCACGATCCTCCTGCGCAGGATTATAAACTGTACGGCAATTGTCGCACACATCTCCCACACCATCGTTATCCATATCGGACTGATTTGGATTGTAAAGCAGTGGACAATTATCGTACTGATCCAGCACCGAATCGTTATCAATATCATCGTCGCACTCATTGCCCAGCCCATCCCCATCGGAGTCCAGTTGCATGCGATTCGAAATAAGCACACAATTGTCACAGGCATCGCCAACACCATCGTGATCCGAGTCCATCTGATCGCTGTTGTAGGTAAACGGGCAATTGTCGTTGATATTGAGCACCTGATCGTTATCCGCATCCTCATCGCAGCCATCGCCAATTCCATCCAAATCAACATCCTCCTGTCCCGAATTGGGCAAATCAGGACAGTTATCGCGGCGACAGTGCGGCTCCGCACAGATAAGTGACTCATCCGGCCAGCCATCCAGATCACGATCCCTACCACAGATCCTTCCATTGCCAGCCCAACCAACGCTGCAGCGGCATTGAAAGTGATAGTTATCAATTGGCACACATTCAGCATTTTTTTCGCAGATGCTGCCATCGGGACAGGCATCCGCTACAGGCACACAGTTAAAGGTGCCATTGGCCACATAACCGTCATGACATTGGCATCTGTAGGTGCCCTAATTAAGACACGATTAGTAAGCAAAATTTGTGTTATATTTAGATGGCTTACAATGCTATTGTGGCAGCTTGCATGCTCTGGACATGTAAAGACGCCAATCTTGCATTCGTCTATGTCCAGGCAAGTTTGCTTCTGAAAGCCCACTGCTAGATAGTCAGCTGAATAACCTAATAAAAACACACATGTCATGAGGAAATGTATGAAAAAGTATTTCCCTATTGGTTTACCATGAGCTTGAATGCCATCAAAGCCGGACGGACAGGAACCACAGCGAAAGCCTGGATTGAGATTCTCGCAAATGGCCATTTCATCGCAGGGCTGGTTGACGACACACTCGTCCACATCTTGGCAGGTGGTACCATTGTTTTTCTGCCCAGGTGGACAGGAGATGCACTGAAAGTAAGGTTGATAGCCCACCTGAACGCACTCGGCACCTGGTAAAGAAATAAATTATAAACCACAACTCAATGGATTTAAGCTTATTGCATAATGAGCATGAAAACCATCACAATAAAAAGATACGTTAGATGCAGAAAAGTGAAATATGCTAGAACTACGATTAGTAAATTAGTTAACATAATGTTACCGCCACTTAAATTCTTTTATTTTTGTTTTGATAGGTAGAGTATAACAGAAATGGGAAAATGTAATATTTTATTTACCAAAAATGTATCCGAAACGCAGACCAGTGAGCTATTTAAATACTTTTTGAATTCGGCTGTGGCTCAAATTAAACAACGTTATTTTCATTTGCTTTTGAAAGAATATCGTATAATTTTTATTCACAATTCATTTTAGGCATTATAGAGAGGGGAAAACCATATTTTCGTTATTAACTCTTATAAGCTCCACATTCTGGGTAATTTAGGTTGGTTTTTCTTTTTCAAACAGGATTATGAGTATAGTATTATTAAAGCATTTACTAAAAACTTATCTTTTTATTGTTTATTTATTTAATTTATTTTTGTAATTTCAGTAAGTACTTGTGAATTATTGTTGCTAATACTTTTGAATTGTTTAGATTGCCATTCGAAGAGCTTACAACTTATGACTAATTATAAGTGATTTATAATGTGCTCTCTTTCTAAGTAAGTTGAATTTATAATTAAATTTTGATTCAGTTCGTTACAACCGAGTATTTGCGTGCTGTGTACTGGCTCTGCCTCTGATAGTGCTGCACATTATGTGTGGGCATTAAAATGTTGCCTAGTAATGAGAATTGTGTATGCATTAACTAACTAGAGCTTTGTGATTTTGCCGTATTCAATTAGCCAACCATTGACTTATAAGGCACGACGTTCCACAACACGCCTCAATGATGACTAAGTACCTGACCTCCAAACTCGTTTTCTGTCCACTTCTGAGCCTGCCCTCTAATTAGCAGCCTTGTTTCACACATACATTGAGTATTGCTCGGGCATCCTATAATTTTCACTCAAAAGGGTTCAGCGTTCCTCGGAGTTCTCTAAATTCGTCCGAACTGCGCATTAATAAATCAAACAATCGTGTGAATCGTTTACACTACCAATCAATTGGACAGGTATATACATATGTTTGAAACGTACTTTTCTCGAATTTTCAAGGAACACAAGTTTATCAGAATTTTCTATTGATTCTTCATTTTATCAACTACAATAATACGAACTTTAATAATTAATATTCTGTCAGAGAATCTAATTTCGGAATTTCCTCAGTAAAAATTTGTATTTAATTTTTCACTTTAAAAAATTATTCTAAGTATTTTATATAGATTTTACTTTAGAAATCGCAATCAGGCTCTGTACATTAAAAATATTATAAGATAATGCCAATGCCAATGGATATTACAATTTTTGTCAACCGTAACTAACCGCCTGATATATCTTAAGAACCCACACTGTTCACTAAGCTTCAGGGCAAGACAACTCCAAATTAGCCGTAAAAAAGTTGAAAACAAAACGTGGCCCCAAAACTCCACTTGAAACTTAAACTAATCAAAAAGTCAAACAGGCCGCAAAGAAGTTCATATACACATTGTTGTTGTTGTTTATGTGGTTGTGGCTGTTGTTGTGTTTGTTGACTTACCTGAGGGGCATGGTGCGTCCAGACAAGGATTACGTATCGAACATGTGCGTCCATCACCTTCATAGCCAACCGGACAGGAGTCACACTGGGCACCGTTCACAGTATCGTGACACTGAACGCCTCTGCAAAACGGTGGAATGAGTTAAGTTGAGCTGAGTATTGAGTATTGAGTATAGAGTATAGAGTTAATCGTTGATGGGCTGATTTTTGTTTGTGGCCACATACGTATGTTTTGTTTATTATTATTAATACTGACAAGCAGGAACAAATATACAACAAAAGATTGTAGAAAACGGAAAACAGCATACACAAAGCCAAATTTATTAATGATGTTCGCTGCATGAGCATACACAAAAGGCAACTAGAGAGAGAGACAACAGTGAAAAGGTTACAGTTGGGACCCCTTCTCGGACCCTCTTGGGCACAAAAGCACCGACAAAGCGCAATCGCCACATACGGCACATGTCTGTTTGGTCTGATGTTTTGGGCTTGGGATGGTTTTGGGATATGCACAGGAAGAAGAAGATGTGAGACAACCCAATCCCGAAAGAAAACAAATTACAATTACAAGAAAATGTTATTAAAACCCGTTGAGGCAAAATAAATAAAAGAAGACACTGTGTGCATGTCGCTTGCCTGACTGTAGGAGTATATCCATGTCCAAATGGCCCATGGCCAAAAAAAGTGCAGTTACATGCTGAATGGCATGTAAATTTCTCTTTATGCTCTGGCGAGTGTGGGATTCGCTTATGGCTACCATATAACATTTGCATATCATGCCATGGACATTAGTATTACTATTCAGATTACGGTTAGCCCAACTACAAAAGCTGCGTAACGCCGCTGCAGAGAGTTCAAAACTCTCCCAGGACATAACTCATGGCAATCGCTCCACACGAGCATATTCAAGGAAGTCCATCACTCCAGCGGACATCCAACCTGCAACAACTGCGCCCAACTGACCCAGAAGCCATTTCTTGCCATATTTTATGACAAAAGCTACAATGCGTTAAGTTAAAGAAAATAAATGACTTATTTTAAAAAGCGATGGCTTTTTGATCATAGTTTTGCCCCCAAATCAATCGTACATTTAAAGTTGAAAACGAAATTTGAGGTCGGAAGACAAGTAAAAATTATAGCCTGAAAGTCGATATATCGATATACGGGCATAGGTTAAAACTTCAAAATGCCATAACTTCCTCAAAACTCAACTTATTTAAAAAAGCGAGGGCTTTTTGATCATAGTTTTGCCCCTAAATCAATCGTACATTTAAAGTTGAAAACAAAATTTGAGGTCGGAAGACAAGTAAAAATTATAGCCTGAAAATCGATATATCGATATATGGGCATAGGCTGAAACTTCAAAATGCCATAACTTCCTCAAAACTCAACTTATTTTAAAAAGCGAGGGCTTTTTGATCATAGTTTTGCCCCCAACTCAATCGTACATTTAAAGTTGAAAACGAAATTTGAGGTCGGAAGACAAGTAAAAATTATAGCCTGAAAATCGATATATCGATATATGGGCATAGGTTGAAACTTCAAAATGCCATAACTTTGTCAAAACTCAACTTATTTTAAAAAGCAAGGGCTTTTTGATCATAGTTTTGCCCCCAAATCAATCGTACATTTAAAGTTGAAAACGAAATTTGAGGTCGGAAGACAAGTAAAAATTATAGCCTGAAAGTCGATATATCGATATACGGGCATAGGTTGAAACTTCAAAAAGCCATAACTTCCTCAAAACTCAACTTATTTTAAAAAGCGAGGGCTTTTTGATCATAGTTTTGCCCCCAACTCAATCGTACACTTAAAGTTGAAAACGAAATTTGAGGTCGGAAGACAAGTAAAAATTATAGCCCGAAAATCGATATATCGATGTATGGGCATGGGTCGAAACTTCAAAATGCCATAACTTTGTCAAACCTGATCTTATTTTAAAAAGCGAGGGCTTTTTGATCATAGTTTTGCCCCTAAATCAATCGTACATTTAAAGTTGAAAACAAAATTTGAGGTCGGAAGACAAGTAAAAATTATAGCCCGAAAATCGATATATCGATATATGGGCATAGGTTGAAACTTCAAAATGCCATAACTTCGTCAAAACTCAACTTATTTTAAAAAGCAAGGGCTTTTTGATCATAGTTTTGCCCCTAAATCAATCGTACATTTAAAGTTGAAAACGAAATTTGAGGTCGGAAGACAAGTAAAAATTATAGCCCGAAAATCGATATATCGATATATGGGCATAGGTTGAAACTTCAAAATGCCATAACTTCCTCAAAACTCAACTTATTTAAAAAAGCAAGGGCTTTTTGATCATAGTTTTGCCCCTAAATCAATCGTACATTTAAAGTTGAAAACGAAATTTGAGGTCGGAAGACAAGTACAAATTATAGCCTGAAAATCGATATATCGATGTATGGGCATAGGTCGAAACTTCAAAATGCCATAACTTCGTCAAAACTCAACTTATTTTAAAAAGCAAGGGCTTTTTGATCATTGTTTTGCCCCTAAATCAATCGTACATTTAAAGTTGAAAACGAAATTTGAGGTCGGAAGACAAGTAAAAATTATAGCCTGAAAATCGATATATCGATATATGGGCATAGGTTGAAACTTCAAAATGCCATAACTTCCTCAAAACTCAACTGATTTTAAAAAGCGAGGGCTTTTTGATCATAGTTTTGCCCCTAAATCAATCGTACATTTAAAGTTGAAAACGAAATTTGAGGTCGGAAGACAAGTAAAAATTATAGCCTGAAAATCGATATATCGATATATGGGCATAGGTTGAAACTTCAAAATGCCATAACTTCCTCAAAACTCAACTGATTTTAAAAAGCAAGGGCTTTTTGATCAGAGTTTTGCCCCTAAATCAATCGTACATTTAAAGTTGAAAACGAAATTTGAGGTCGGAAGATATGTAAAAATTATAGCCTGAAAATCGATATATCGATAAATGGGCATAGGTTGAAACTTCAAAATGCCATAACTTCGTCAAAACTCAACTGATTTTAAAAAGCAAGGGCTTTTTGATCATTGTTTTGCCCCTAAATCAATCGTACATTTAAAGTTGAAAACGAAATTTGAGGTCGGAAGATATGTAAAAATTATAGCCTGAAAATCGATATATCGATATATGGGCATAGGTTGAAACTTCAAAATGCCATAACTTCCTCAAAACTCAACTGATTTTAAAAAGCGAGGGCTTTTTGATCATAGTTTTGCCCCTAAATCAATCGTACATTTAAAGTTGAAAACGAAATTTGAGGTCGGAAGACAAGTAAAAATTATAGCCTGAAAATCGATATATCGATATATGGGCATAGGTTGAAACTTCAAAATGCCATAACTTCCTCAAAACTCAACTGATTTTAAAAAGCAAGGGCTTTTTGATCATAGTTTTGCCCCTAAATCAATCGTACATTTAAAGTTGAAAACGAAATTTGAGGTCGGAAGACAAGTAAAAATTATAGCCTGAAAATCGATATATCGATATATGGGCATAGGTTGAAACTTCAAAATGCCATAACTTCCTCAAAACTCAACTGATTTTAAAAAGCAAGGGCTTTTTGATCATTGTTTTGCCCCTAAATCAATCGTACATTTAAAGTTGAAAACGAAATTTGAGGTCGGAAGACAAGTAAAAATAATAGCCTGAAAATCGATATATCGATGTATGGGCATAGGTCGAAACTTCAAAATGCCATAACTTCGTCAAAGCTCAACTGATTTTAAAAAGCGAGGGCTTTTTGATCATAGTTTTGCCCCTAAATTAATCGTACATTTAAAGTTGAAAACGAAATTTGAGGTCGGAAGACAAGTAAAAATTATAGCCTGAAAATCGATATATCGATATATGGGCATAGGTTGAAACTTCAAAATGCCATAACTTCCTCAAAACTCAACTGATTTTAAAAAGCAAGGGCTTTTTGATCATTGTTTTGCCCCTAAATCAATCGTACATTTAAAGTTGAAAACGAAATTTGAGGTCGGAAGACAAGTAAAAATAATAGCCTGAAAATCGATATATCGATGTATGGGCATAGGTCGAAACTTCAAAATGCCATAACTTCGTCAAAGCTCAACTGATTTTAAAAAGCGAGGGCTTTTTGATCATAGTTTTGCCCCTAAATTAATCGTACATTTAAAGTTGAAAACGAAATTTGAGGTCGGAAGACAAGTAAAAATTATAGCCTGAATTTCGATATATCGATAAATGAGCATAGGTCGAAACTTCAAAATGCCATAACTTCGTCAAAACTCAACTTATTTTAAAAAGCAAGGGCTTTTTGATCATTGTTTTGCCCCTAAATCAATCGTACATTTAAAGTTGAAAACGAAATTTGAGGTCGGAAGACAAGTAAAAATTATAGCCTGAAAATCGATATATCGATGTATGGGCATAGGTCGAAACTTCAAAATGCCATAACTTCGTCAAAACTCAACTGATTTAAAAAAGCGAGGGCTTTTTGATCATAGTTTTGCCCCTAAATCAATCGTACATTTAAAGTTGAAAACGAAATTTGAGGTCGGAAGACAAGTAAAAATTATAGCCTGAAAATCGATATATCGATATATGGGCATAGGTTGAAACTTCAAAATGCCATAACTTCCTCAAAACTCAACTTATTTTAAAAAGCAAGGGCTTTTTGATCATAGTTTTGCCCCTAAATCAATCGTACATTTAAAGTTGAAAACGAAATTTGAGGTCGGAAGACAAGTAAAAATTATAGCCCGAAAATCGATATATCGATGTATGGGCATAGGTCGAAACTTCAAAATGCCATAACTTTGTCAAACCTGATCTTATTTTAAAAAGCGAAAAAAGCAACAAAAAAAAAACAGCAAATATTGACCGTTTCTATTAAGAATTCAAACTTGTCAAGTGAGGACAAAAGACAGAAATTAATTAAGTGGCCTGTTTTTCCCACTTATGACAGTTTTTTTTATGTATGGCTTATACAAATAATAATCGGCTGATTTTTGTTGCTTATACATTTTTTAAAAATACCTGATAGGCAGTAAAAAAAGACTTGTTTTAATAATAAAAAGACAATTAACTCCTATACTGCTTGGAGAGCAGCAGTGGTTACGCAAAGATTCTTGGATGATTTTAATACCTGGGCCAACCGGTGGAACATCGGTGTCAACGAGAACAAGTCTCAGCACTGTACGTTTGCGCTCAGGAGTGGTAACTGTCCACCCGTCCGACTCAACAACACGATCATACCTCAGGGGAACCATGTTCGCTACCTGGGTATGTATCTAGACAGGAAACTTACCTGGCGCAAACACATACAGATCACGGCAGCAGCGTGTAGATCTAAAAGGGCGAAACTCAACTGGTTGCTGAAGTCATCCAGCAAACTCAGCCTGAGCAACAAGCTGCTGGTGTATAGGAGCATCATCGTGCCCACATGGACATATGGGATTCCATTTTGGGGCACAGCGGCAAAATCTTGGATTAAACAAATTCAAGTTTTGCAGAACAAAGTGCTAAGAGATATCTCTGGTGCTCCACCCTATGTGAGCAATTTGACGCTGCACAACGACTTCTGTGTACCGACAGTTTTTAGTCAAATAAACCGACATACAAGTCGTTACAATGACCGGTTACATAACCATGTTAACCCATTGGCTTCGTCACTAGGGTCCAATACAACCCGTAGACGCTTAAAGCGCCTCCACACCAGCGACCTCTGGACTGTTGGGCGTTAATATTTTTCGTTAATGTGCAACAAATGTTATATTTAATCTTACATTTGATGTTAGGTAACATTGTAATATGTTAAAACCAATTATTTGTTTATGTTATTAATTTAAATTCCCCGTTATTATGTATTCAATCTTCAAAACAATATTTTATAACCTTTCAGTAGGTTGATCAATATTAAATTAAATTGCTAAATAAAAAAAAAAAAAAAAAATATTTCGCACAAGGCACTTACAGAAAGCAGGGTTTGTCCGCACAGCTGACGCCCGGTTTGCAAGATTTGCCATCGCCAACGTAGCCGGCAGGACAACGGCCGCACTTTGGTCCCAAGGCGGTCTCAAGGCAATCAACGCCTGTGGGCAGTAAGAGCAAGCAACATGTTGCAGTTAGAGTTGAGTTGGGTGTGTTTTGTTTTTGTGCGTATGATGATGAGTCATATTGGTACTTACCAGGATAACAAGGATTCGCAGTGCGACAGTTGGGCTCGAGGCATATGTGATTGTCACCGCTGGGCTCATTGCAGCCGGCACAATTCTCCAACAACATGCGCAAGTAGGCAATCTCCGGACGCTGGGGGTCGTCGTCTTCACGCAGCAGCTTAACCAGTGCCAAATGATCGGTCAGCGATCGTGCGAAGGCGTCTGGAACAATGAGCACAGATTGGAAAAACCGGACTTTTAAATAAAGCAACAATAATTCATGAGTCGCTGCGTACTTGCAACAACATGTGTGTGAGTGTGTCTGTTGGAGTGTGTGGGAAGCGTTCGGGTATCTGACAAGATTAAGGCCTAACCACTGCGAAAATCGCACTCATTTTGAGCGGCTTTCCTGATTGCAACCTAATCCGCTTTGTCGCTTCGACGACTTCAAACCAAAGACCCAGGCACTGTGGTGCCTCAATATCCAGCTGCTAATGCGCTGCGCTTTAGCGCAGTTTAATGTGATGCGACAACTGAACTGAGCACCCAATGCGAACTGTGCACACTCAGAGATGCCCCATTCCCGGTGAGTCACGGCTATTTACTGCATCTGTACATATGTGAAACTACAAAGGTGCTGAACAAACACCAGAGCTACAAAGTTCAGTGGTTTTTTCAGAGATTGCTAAGATCGGCGCAAAAGCATTTATTTGGAACCACTAAAATTATTTTAAATATAATTGCTATAGTTCTGATAATATAAATATTTATGACATGTAAACGCACATGTATAAATTCTGATTAATCTACTTGAAGTTATCTATATTTCAAGACAATAACAACACTTCCAGTATCTGCAACATTCGCTGCGATTAATGAATAAATGTTTCAATAAATTCCACACAATTATTTATCAAACTGATATCTTATCCTCGTTGAGAATGACGCTAATAAACTTGCAGCTCATCTCTAGATCTCATATGTTGTCTGACGCCATGTTAGACACATGGAAACAACTAAACTAGTCCAATGTTTCAACGGTTCCAACTGTCTCTGTACATTCGGATTGTCTGTCCGACTGTCTGCTTGAGTGAGTTTTGTCAACATTGAAAAGGCTGCCGCCGCCGCCGCCGTCGCTTCAACGCCCAAACGCATCCGTTCAGGCCGTGTATGATCAGGGGATTGGGTTCGGGTTCGGGCTCGGGGCTCACACACGATCTGTGATCTTGTTTTGGTAACGTTTCAGTTTTGTGGTGTGCAACCTTCGTTTCTATATCTCGACGGCGTCATTCATTACGTTTGCCTTTGCGATTTTTATGCCGCCTGTCGTTTGAGTGTGTATGTGCTTGTGTGTGTGTTTGTGTGGGTACAGAGCGTGCTACCAATTTGGTGTTTTGCACTGAGCTAGATAAATAATAATTATGCTGGGTCGACATCAGCCAACCAAACAGCACTCAACGTACCCAAAACGAGTGCACAAGTTATGCATGGGCTTTGGATCGGCTTTGGCATATCTTTGGGTTCATTAGTGTTGTCTTTTCTGTGGGCGCTATTCGCTCGTGTCTCCACCTCTCTCTCTCTCTCTCTCTCTCTCTCTCTCTCTCTCTCTCTCTGGCGATTAGGTGCAAGTTATTGGGTACTTACATATACTTTAATACTGATGCAAATGCATTGTAATTAATTGGCTGCAGATTTATAAGGCATTATCGCATTAAGCAAAGACATTTATTGGCTGCGGGTAGGGAAATTGAGTTTGAACTTGGCTGCAATAGCAAATAGAGAGGAATATCAACAATGTGTCAAACAAGTTAATAAAATCAGCTGAAGCTTAATTTCAAGTGAATACATTCAATTTTATAGAATGAATGTGACTATATGTATTATAGCATTAATACATTCTTATATACCTTAACTTTTCTATATTTTCTGTAAGACTCTTAATGAAAGTAACCAATCAAAAAGTCGCGCAATCTCGACTGATATTTTAATTGTCAAACATATCTAGTAACAAATTAAACGAGTTCCATCCCACAAACAGATTTATCAGTTTTTGCTTAATTGAATTATGCGCCTTGACTGACATAAGCGCCAACTGTTTCGGGCTAATAATTTCATCAAGCCCGACATTCAGGCAAAAATGATTTAAGGACTACATAGGGGCCACTGTCCCACCCAAAGGGTGTGGGCAACACACTGAAGTCTCAAAGTCAACGCCCCAGACGACGAGTATCGTCGACTGTTTTACGACATGTGTGATTGGTAGAAAGATGTTGAGGAGAGCTGTTTGTTGCCTACCTTCACAATCGTCATGCATGATGGGTATATCACCACGCTCCACGTTGGTAGGTATTTCCTGGTTACGCTGATCGACGCCGTCCCGGGCCAGAGTTGGCTCATGATACCAAATGCTGCGCACATCGCGCTTCATGTTCTTCTCTGAAAGATTGACAGAACACGGAGATGGTGGGCTGTAGAGCAGCCCACTGGGCAAGCCTCTGACCGCATCAACTTACCACGCTCGGTTATCATGCGACGATTGCCCTGACGATGCAGACCCTTCTGACAGTTGGCACGCTGCAGCGAGTGCTGAATGTCTGCATCGAAGTGCAGTGGATATTTTCGTTCCCTGAACTGTATAGAGAGTTTAAAGTGATGATCTCTATTGACGCAATCGAAGCAGACGCATTCAACACTTACCAGCATGATAACTGGATCATCCATTTGGGTATAGAGCTTTGTTAGACCCATGTCCATGTCGTGGGAGGTGCTCGGCTTGCAGTCCACAAAGAGTGTGATGCGATTCTTGGAGAACTGCAGGGCCAGCGATGGTATGGTGCTCGTCTCATTGATGTTGGGAATCTCAAAGTTGCGTGACTCTGTCGCCCCATTGGCGCTGATGTCCAGCGTCACCCGCTGCTGCTTGCGATCCAAGAAGAAGGACATCTTGTGCTTCAGCATGGGAAAGTCGATCATGAACAGTGCCTCGATGGATATATGCAACTTGCGTCGCGGTCTATCAAACAGAGGAATATCATTCAATTAAGTGTGCAACAACTTTCTAAAGTTGTGCTAAGTGCTCTTCAAGGTTAGTTAATTTACCTTATGTGTCGCGTTGATATCACCACATCGCCCTGCCTGATAAACTGTTCCAGCTCGGCAGAGGCAACTGTGGCAAGGTGAGAGATTATTTATTTGTCTAGCCATATAGACAAACTATATGTGTTTCTAAATAAAAAACTTATCCCTCCGTCTTAAAGCCATCTTTATGAAACTATTCTGTCTTGTTACTGCAGGCAGCACATTTATCAAACACTGACCAAAATGATGACCCTATCAAATACCTGGCTTATAATGTGCCTAATACATTGTCAAAATAACGATGTAAACTTGTTTTTAGCTAGTAAATTAAATAGGGCGCAGCCGCCTTACTTATTTATTTATATTTATATCTCTGATAAACATTCCCAAATATAGAGATGTATTCTCTGTATTGATCACTGCTCACAATGCCTATGTTTGATTCTAATTTTCTCCACATTACTTAGGTGTATTCTTTATCTATTATAAACATTAGATCGGTTCCCATTAATTGCAATCAAGAGCAGTTTGCTCCTGTCACAGCCTAGGTAAACTTCCGTTCCGTAGTGCAAGTGAAAGTTACAAAGTATCAATTTCCAAATCAACACAAACAAGTACAAAACCCCTAAAAACTAAATCAAACAATGCCCTGACCATGTTTACTAATCCTCACCAAGTGCTCTACTACTTGCTGGCAACTGGCAATCGGTCTTCGCGCCTGGCCGAGATTTCAACACTTGGCGGTGTTTATTTTGGTCAGCACTGGCTAATCCCGTCGCATGTTAACCCAAAACAATAAAAAAAACTGAAAAACAGACGGCAAACTAGAAAGCAAACATTGCACTGCATTTGCACAATCCAAATATGTAAAACCACGTCAAAAGAAATTTATCAAGAGACCAAAGACGGAGGACTGAAGACCAGCCTATGCTCATGTGTAGTATTTCACGCATTTGTTCAGTTATTTGTCATGTGTAGGAGCAGTGCTTTGACAGGCGCATGTGAAGTGACCTTCACGATATCGTGCCACACTCAGTGAGGCTGTGGCTACAAAAGGCGATTGCTGAATTGCAATTGTACAATTGCAACTTGGTCAGCTCGTGATCGGGCAACGCCAACGCCATTTATGGCGATGGGAGGTCGACTGCATGCAACTGCAACAACTGCAACAATTGCAACAACTGCTGACAACTGCGACGTTTTCTGATGTGTGCTTGTGGATTTGTGATTTTACATAAATCGCCGTTTGAGTTGATTTTGGGCGATGCCAGCGCTGTCCAAGCGTCCACCAACTGCCCGGCAAATATTTACTTGCTGCTATCGGCCATGTTTGTACGTCAATACAACGGTAAACACGACAACGGCACCTACCTGGATCCACTGAGAGTGATGCAACCTCAACGAGTGCCAGCGCCAATGCGGCCACGCCGATTAGCAACACGCGCAACCAATTCATTGCCCAGCGATGTCTTCTTCCTCTGCTTCTGCTTCTTCTTCGGCTTTTTCTTCTTCTTCTGCTTCTCTTCTTCTTCAGCTGATTTGTGCCACAATTTTCCAGTTGATTTGCATATGTTTATGAGCTCATAACGTGAATAAATGCTGGCATCCGAAAATTTCATTAAAAGTAATATAATTTATGTTTTAATAACGCCACAGGTACAAATCTTATATGGCCATCCTAAGTGAGTATATGGGAGCCAACCACAATATATATGTATATAATATATTAAAAATAGTAAACAGGCAGCTAACCGCAGACTGACACATCGTCGAGCCAGTTATAAATTGTTGTGGCAATGTTATGAGTAGGCGTTTTTTAATTGAATTGGCTGAAGATACAGCAGCCATTCAACCAGCCACAAATGTTGAAATCAAATAAATATATTATACAAATAAAACCACAGAATATAATAAATTAAAGGCTTAGAGCTTGGCCGCTTTTGATCAGACAAAGTAGAGAAAATCTCCACACCCAAAAGGAAATGCCAAACAAGTTGTGAATGTTGTTAAATATTTAAGCAAAACCGACAATTATTTTTATTCTTTTCGGACGTTTTTATTATGGTGGCCAATTGTTCTCAGCTCTTAGAGACATTTTAATTCGCCTTAATATACGACTCATAAACTATTCAGCCTGCTTTTGATATGTATGGAAAGTTTGGTAATTAATAGATAAGGCTGGAGATCTATAGATTAATGTGCAGACATTGTGGCCAACGGCCTTATAGCCAAACTGGGCGTGTCTAATTAATATGTATCGATAGTATTTGAATTACAACAACAATTAGCAAGATTTATTGCCAGATAGGAAGGCGGTGAAATGGAGTTTTCTAATGCCACATAAATATATTCATAAATTGGTCAAAAAATATGGCTAAAATTACAGCAATCGTGAGTTTTCCGAAATACTTGTATTATTGGTCTTTTAGAAAAATAGGGAATTAAAACTTAAGGCCTTTGAAATCTGTACTGTGCATGCAATCATAATTTAATCATATAAAAAATGTTTAATTTGTAATTTATTAATTTATTTGTGCTACTCATTTGTACCCACAAATATTTTTAAATAATTATTAATGGTTTTTTCTCAGGTTTTGAAAAAATGTTCTCATTTTTAAATAAAGCAAGTAAATTCGTTATTTTCACTTGAAATTTTAATATGTTTTTAATTTAATATGTTTTAAAAAATGTAATTTAAAATTTGCGTATTAAGACAAAAAAAATCGAACCTTTTTTAAATAAAGTAGCCCTCATCGTTATTATTATAATTATATACATAGATATACAATTAAATATATTAAAAATTATTAATTTTTGTTTATATTAACTTCCTATTAATATTTATACTAATGGGAGCTTTACGAATTTTAAAAGTTACAGTTATTTCACTCAGCTTGGATTGCATTCACTTTCGAATGCATATTCCCCCAATTGCTGTGACTTGTTTAACCCACTTAAGAGCACTGTGTTGCCTTCACACTCACCTCTTTGTCAAGGACGTTGCACCACGCCAACGTTGTTTCCGTTCTCCGCCTTTTGCTATTGGCCACTTGGGCTTTCAACAGCCTCTGTAGCAGCTTCTTAGCCGTACTTATATCAGACAGCTCTTTGAGCTTCTGTCACTTACTGCTGTCGAGGCGAATGTATTTAGAATAACAACAACTTAAGTTATTTTTATGGATGCTACCACACTTAATTTCCTGAATTCTCTCATGTATTTCTCTCTTTATTTTGCGTATTTATACACTGGTGTAAGATCAAACAGCAACTAGCAGCAGCGAAGGCTTCTCACACTTGTATATGGAACGATAATAAAACGGATGCATTAAAAATTTAAAACCCTTTTCAAGAGACGACAAACATAAACAAGAAAACATACACAAGCACACTACACACAGCACACACAACACATGAGCAAAATGAAGCACACGCGAAGATCTTTCCGATTGATTTTATTAGAACGAACGGCACACGCGACGGAGGCGACAATGACGATCCTCCAGCGATGGCAACGGCTACGCAACTGAACGGACCTGTGTGGTGGATGTTGCTGTCGTGTAGGCAGTCAGAGGCAGGCCGTACGGTGTTCGTGCTAATAAAAATTAAAACACTTTTATGCTATTAACAACAAGAACGCGAACCGAAGGCGAACGCGAAGCCACCTTGACAGCAGAATGGAAATGAAAATCGAATCGAAACTCGCCAAAGGAGGAGGAGGCTGTCAAAATGTGCTACGGTGACAATTTAACAAACATACGTCCGTCCACCCTCTGCTTTTGTTTGTGCAGTAATGATTCTTATAACAGCAACAACAAACGAAACGAGCAACACTAAAAGCCGTCATAGATCACGATCTCGATCTCGATCAAACACAGCAAGTAAAATCGCGCGTATTTGTCGATAGTCGCTAGCGTTTATCGTTTACCTCTGCTCTCGTACGTACCGTCTTGTTCAACGTGCAAACGCACACTGAAGGGTACCAGCCACGACAGCAACATCGAAAGCAGCAGCAGCAGCAGCGCGAGTAGCAACAGTTGTTGCAGTCGTCGTCGCCTGATTGCAGTTTGTTTTGTTCTCAGCTGTTGTTGTTGTTGCGGTGATGCTGGCGTGTGATGTGGTTGTTGTTAACTTGTTGCTGTTTGTCGGGAGAAACGCGTTCAGCAGAGCAGCAGTCGCACCAGTCGCCGCTGTTGCTGCTGTAGCATTTTGTCTTCGTTTGTGTTTCTTTTGACGCGTGAGTAAGCTAAGATGCCCACGTGCAAATTTGCGTAAGCAAGCACAGAGTTGCCAGACTGTTCGCATATGTTTGTATGCAACAGAAAATGAATTGAAGATTAAGAGTTGATCGATTGCTAATTGGCGCTTAAGAGATTTACTAGATATTAAATTATAAGCGAACCAACGAGAGTAGATTACAACTTATCTGATATGCATATTGATCATCAAAAGATCAAGGATTTTCTTATAGAAACTATTATTGTCCACTTACGAATGCTGGAATGCGGAAATTTCATTAAAAGTAATATAATTTATGTTTTATTATTTGTGGTTACAAATGAGTAGCAGAAATAAATTACAAACCTTATATGGCCATCCTAAGTGAGTTTAAGGGAGCCAACCACAATGTATATAATATCATATATTAAAAATAGTATACAGGCAGCTAACCGCAGACTGACACATCGTCGAGCCAGTTATAAATTGTTGTGGTAATGTTATGAGTGGGCGTTTTATAATTGAATTGGCTGACGATACAGCAGCCATTCAACCAGACACAAATGTTGAAATCAAATAAATATATTATAAAAATAATGCGGTGAAATGGAGTTTTCTTATGACACATAAAGTTATTCATAAATTGGTCAATTAATATGGCTAAAATTACAACAATCGCGAGTTTTCCAAAATATTGATATTATTGGTCTTTTAGAAAAATAGGGAAACAAAACTTAAGGCCTTTGAAATCTGTACTGTGCTGCATGCACATAATCATCACATAATGCATCATAATTTAATCATATAAAAAATGTTTAATTTGTAATTTATGAATTTATTTGTGCTACTCATTTGTAACCACAAATATTTTTAAATAATTATTAATCGTTTTTTCTCAGTATTTAAAAAAATGTTCTCATTTTTAAATAAAGCAAGTAAATTCGTTATTTTCACTTGAAATTTTAATATCTTTTTAATTTATCAATTAAAAAATTTATTTTAAAGATTTATAAAATTTGCGTATTAAGACAAAAAAAATCAATCCTTTTTTAAATAAATTATCCCTCATCGTCATTATTATAATTATATACATAGATATACAATTAAATATATTAAAAATTATTAATTTTTGTTTATATTAACTTCCTATTAATATTTATACTAATGGGAGCTTTTCGAATTTTAAAAGTTAAAGTTATTTCACTTAGCTTGGGTTGCATTCACTTTCGAATGCATATTCCTCTTGTTGTTCACTTACAGGTTTATTTCACTGTATTATTGACCACTAAGAATTCCACACTGACAGTTTTATTGCACTTTCTCACTAGAAAATTCTTTTGTTGTTGATCGCAGCATTAACCATTATTACCAATGCAAATATGCTTGTATTTACACAAGCCCCTATTTACTATCCAATTAAGCTCTAAGTTGGGCAATAAAAATCCTGCTCCTATTTTGAAATCGAAACCCAGCTAAACATCAACAACAACATTGTTGCCCTTGCTCATAGCATCATTTCTTAGCACCTAAAAGTATGCAACAGATCACCAATGAAAAATGAACAATCAGTGCAGTATTCAAACTCTCACCAGCAATATAGATATGCATTTAGGAATTTATCTACATGATTTGAATTTTTTCTCTTTGATGAAATAATGGTAAGACATGGAAAATTACCTGATTAATTTATCGTGCAAATACCAAAAATGTCTGTTCAATGCATTAATTTACAATGACTTCACTTTCAGTGACAGCGTCTCCTTAGTCTAGTGGGATATTTGCCGGCGTATTATTTGATAATGATCGGTAGCCTGTGCAGCCATTATCATAATCGCCAGAGACAGCGGTAAGGTGAAGGAGCCAATTATGAGGTTCTCGTGCCGAAAATATGTTGGCCTAGAAACAACGCCCAAGCCCAGTAGAGTTCCCTTGGCAAACAAATAAATGGAATGCTCAATCGACGTCCAGATCAGCATGCCGAACTCCAATAGGACGATAGCCACCACAGTCTCAACAATATATTTAAAGCCCGCAGACATATCGTTGAAGCGAAGTGGAATTATGCGGTTATCATAGATGATGTCCAGGAGCGCAACACCTACGATCGCTGTCGGTATTACGGGACCGGGGGTTCCTAGCCTTGACTGTGGTGTTATATAGAAGAGAAAGCGGACCATGAGATGTACGAGGCCAGCTAGAAGCATGGATTCAATAGAGGCCATTATTAATTAAAGTAAAAACAAACAATTTTAAATTTTCTCCAAAATAATTTATAATATATTTCGAAAATTGACACGCTGACATAATTTGCATGTATTAGAAAATTTAAAAATTACATGTGAAAACACCCTTGAACTACACCAAGATCTAACCAAATTTCTCAACCAAATATCGATCCTTAAGATGCAATCTACAGAGTTTAAGTAATGCTAATATTAAAATACCACGCCTATGAAGCGGGCTTGTGTCATAATGACGCATTTTTATTTATTAATCAATTAGCTGTGTACTTTATTGCGTTTTGTGAATTGTGACTGGTGACCTTGAGAGTTTTCAAGTGTCGTAGTGATTTTTTAATGTATAGGCGATTTTTATGCTTTATACAATAAATGCAAATCGATTTTGATTCATAAATCGCACATATACACACTCTTCAATTTGTGTGTTTAGATTATACTAAAAAAGAAATTAGCCGACAATGCCCTAATCCTTACGAAAGTAATAAATCAAACCGATGGCCATGCCACATATTAGTATAGGATAGCTCAGTTTACGGATGCCTTTGCCGCAAATTAATGTCAACAGCGACTGCAAGAAGCTGCCATTCTTGCTGGTCCATTCGTACTCATTATCGGGAACTATCTCCAACCGCTCCTTATCGGTGTCAGCTAGAACAAACTCATCCTCGGGCTGCTGCAAAGGAGTCGTCTCGCTATTGCACACTTCGCTGTTCGGCTGGAGCAGCTTATGTAGCATCTGAATGTCATTCTCCGCTTCAAGGAGCTGCTCCACTCGCACATGCTTTCGCACACGTGGCGTAAAAATGCTGTTGGAGAAATTCTCAATCTGATCAATCGGTTCAATCAAGTCCACCAATTCTAATTCTTCTTTTGGCTCCTGATGCTTCGCCAGCTTCTCCGATAGTTCCTCCGACAATTTCTGCGGCAACATATTTAGCAGCTCATGTGACAACTCCTTTACCAACTCCTTTGGGATCTCCTCTAATTGCTCCTCAGGCACTTTTTCCACCAGCTCCTTCGTCGGCTCCTCTTGCAGCTCCTCCTGCAGTAGCATTTTATCAATCTCTTGTTTGACTATCTGTTCAACTTCCCAATGCAGTTGCTTCCCCACTTCCTGCTGCAACTGCTCCTCCAGTAGCTGAGCATTCAATTCAACATCCGCTTCCATTTCGGCCACTGCAAGTTGCAGCACTCTGAGAGTCTGCTGCTCTGCCGCCTTCAATTCTAGTAGACTGCCACTTTGCGGAAGTGTCTCAGTACTGCAATGCAGTGGAGACGTTGAGCTGTCTTCTGTAGTTGAGTCCATTTGGACACCCGAATCATTGCATGTGTAAACCAGAGTACTGGTGCTGTCGTAACTCTCGTCCAGTTTGCTCTTGCTCCTCAGTGACTTCAGCCGGCTGCTATATTTTCGAGTGCTGGTGTGGATGTAGCATCCGCTTTTGTCCAAGCGTATGGGCCCTGGAATTTTGGTAGGTAGCGTACGGGTTCTGGAATAGCTATTACGGTATTCGATTATGTTGAATGCTTCATCTATTGCTGTTTCATCCTTCACATTTGCATCCGGTGCCTAACAGGAAAATTCGATTGCATTTAATTTACTTACCCTGCACTATTTGTTGCAAGACTGACAATTTCAGATTAACGAAGCAAGTCTATTTTTTTATTATTGTTTTGTCGAAAAATTGCGTTTGGTAAAATGTTTTAAATGTAGGCCTGCACTGCTTTTATCTTGAATGTGAACAAAATCATTGCGACATATATTAATTATAATCACTTTGCCTACTCTGATGCCTACTACTATTGAAGGCTAACTGTTTGATTTGATTAACTTCAGCTCGTGCTACATTTGATTTGATATTAAACTAATTGTCATACAAAGCCTTCAAGCTATATATTTTTACGTTTTTCTTGCATTACATTTTACCAATAAAAATTGTTTACCTTGCTTATTCAAGATTAATTGCCAGTAACTTGTCGAAAATTACATACAAGTTTTTTGTTGTTTGATTTGGAAAGATGTAAGTACAAATTGAGCCAAAAAAAAACTCCCTTACATTATTATGTATTTTTCTTTTATTATATTAAACATAGGTAGACGCGTATAGGCGACTCAATAAATAAGAGGTTAGTTAATTTTATTAAGATTTATGGCAGTTACATTTGCCTCCTTCGAAAGCTGGGCCTAAAAGCAAATGCTGCAACAACGACCTGATTGCAATGCTTAGTTCTCCAGTTCCACCTTGAGCTTCAGATGTGTGGGCAG
The DNA here is from genome assembly GCA_035044105.1 of Drosophila nr. perissopoda 5 BK-2023a. Classification (NCBI taxonomy): domain Eukaryota; kingdom Metazoa; phylum Arthropoda; class Insecta; order Diptera; family Drosophilidae; genus Drosophila; species Drosophila nr. perissopoda 5 BK-2023a. Next base: position 426,653 of record JAWNMK010000018.1, read on the forward strand.
CTCATTGTAGATGAAGGGCGGTAGGCGTGCTGTGGTATAAGGCGAAAAGGTTGATGAGCTTGCGAGATGGCCAAGCCAGATGCCAAAGGGCTACTCACTGTTGCATTTGTAAGCCAGATCCGACCATATAATCATCTCCTGTGAGAAGCAAAAAACGCCCAAACGTCCGCCCTTGAGGGTGAGTCTAGCATCAAAGACGTTGTGCGAGTCCAGAATCAAACGTTCGCCCTCAAATATGCTAAAGAGGAAGCCAGATGTGCTCAGCTCAAATGTACAACAAATGCATTTGCCACTTACCGCAACCTGATGAGTCCAATGACAGGGCGATGGATTAGGGACCAGCGATATGATGTCTTCTCTTTCCAGCCCGCCATTTGTGGGTCTTTCCACAGAAGTTTCGCTTGTCCGGGCGTATCGCCGGTATGCCACAAGCTGTTGCGCAACATGGTGCCGGGTCCAGTATTACTATCAATCAACTTGATCTGCACACCTGGCTCGCCTTCCGCGAGGAAGGGCGTGGATAGCCAATAGGTTTGTGTGCCCTTCTTCCACTGCACCAAGTAGAATTTGCGATTGCTTTGATAGCTGAAAATGAAGCCTACATAATCATCGTCCGTATCATCGTTGACATAGAAAGTGCCCTCGAAATCGACGCCACCAAATGAATCACTGCCCACTACCAGGCCCGGATCGGAGTTTAGAGTTTGTGTTATCTCCGAACCATTTGCAAGCACCTCCCAATTGGGATCCTGCTGTGAATCACCCTCTGGGTCTAATACAACCGATCGGATTGTGCGAAAATCAGTGCGATGTATCATGGAATTATTTGGACAGTTATCATTGATGTTGGGTGTGCCATCCTTATCCTCATCATCCTCACAAATGTCACCCTTGCCGTTGTGATTCAGATCCAATTGGTCAGGGTTATAGACCAGTGGACAGTTGTCTCTATAGTTGGGAACACCATCGCCGTCTATGTCATCGTCACAGGCATCGCCTTTGCCATCGCCATCCGTGTCCAGCTGATCCGAATTGCTGACCATTGGACAATTATCCTCCGAGTCTTGTATGCCATCATCATCACCATCAATGTCACTGTCACAGGCATCACCCACCAGATCCATGTCACGATCCTCCTGCGCTGGATTGGGAATTGTAGGACAATTGTCGCACACATCTCCCACACCATCGTTATCCATATCGGACTGACTTGGATTGCGAAGCAGTGGACAATTATCGTACTGATTCAGCACCGAATCGTTATCAATATCATCGTCGCACTCATTGCCCAGCCCATCCCCATCGGAGTCCAGTTGCATGCGATTCGAAATAAACAAACAATTGTCACAGGCATCGCCAACACCATCGTGATCCGAGTCCGTCTGATCGCTGTTGTAGGCGAACGGGCAATTGTCCTTGCTATTGAGCACCTGATCGCTATCCGCATCCTCATCGCAGCCATCGCCAATGCCATCCAAATCAGCATCCTCCTGTCCCGAATTGGGCAAATCAGGACAGTTATCGCGGCGACAGTGCGGCTCCGCACAGATAAGTGACTCATCCGGCCAGCCATCCAGATCACGATCTCTACCACAGATCCTTCCATTGCCAGCCCAACCAACTCTGCAGCGGCATTGAAAGTGATAGTTATCAATTGGCACACATTCAGCATTTTTTGCGCAGATGCTGCCATCGGAACAGAGATCCGCTACAGACAGACAGCTAAAGGTGCCATTGGCCACATAACCGTCATCACACTTGCATCTGTAGGTGCCCTAATTAAGACACGATTAGTAAGCAAAATGTGTGTTAGATTTAGATGGCTTACAATGCTATTGTGGCAGCTTGCATGTTCTGGACATGTAAAGACGCCCATCTTGCATTCGTCTATGTCCAGGCAAGTTTGCTTCTGAAAGCCCACTGCTAGATAGTCAGCTGAATAACCTAATAAAAACACACATGTCATGAGGAAATGTATGAAAAAGTATTTCCCTCTTGGTTTACCTAGAGCTTGAGTGCCATCAAAGCCGGCCGGACAGGGACCACAGCGAAAGCCTGGATTGAGATTCTTGCAAATGGCCATTTCATCGCAGGGCTGGTAGACGACACACTCGTCCACATCTTGGCAGGTGGTACCATTGTTTTTCTGCCCAGGTGAACAGGAGATGCACTGAAAGTAAGGTTGATAGCCCACCTGAACGCACTCGACACCTGGTAAAGAAATAAATTATAAACCACAACTCAATGGATTTAAGCTTATTGCATAATGAGCATGAAAACCATCACAATAAAAAGATACGTTAGATGCAGAAAAGTGAAATATGCTAGAACTACGATTAGTAAATTAGTTAACATAATGTTACCGCCACTTAAATTCTTTTATTTTTGTTTTGATAGGTAGAGTATAACAGAAATGGGAAAATGTAATATTTTATTTACCAAAAATGTATCCGAAACGCAGACCAGTGAGCTATTTAAATACTTTTTGAATTCGGCTGTAGCTCAAATTAAACAACGTTATTTTCATTTGCTTTTGAAAGAATATCGTATAATTTTTATTCACAATTCATTTTAGGCATTATAGAGAGGGGAAAACCATATTTTCGTTATTAACTCTTATAAGCTCCACATTCTGGGTATTTTAGGTTGGTTTTTCTTTTTCAAACAGGATTATGAGTATAGTATTATTAAAGCATTTACTAAAAACTTATCTTTTTATTGTTTATTTATTTAATTTATTTTTGTAATTTCAGTAAGTACTTGTGAATTATTGTTGCTAATACTTTTGAATTGTTTAGATTGCCATTCGAAGAGCTTACAACTTATGACTAATTATAAGTGATTTATAATGTGCTCTCTTTCTAAGTAAGTTGAATTTATAATTAAATTTTGATTCAGTTCGTTACAACCGAGTATTTGCGTGCTGTGTACTGGCTCTGCCTCTGATAGTGCTGCACATTATGTGTGGGCATTAAAATGTTGCCTAGTAATGAGAATTGTGTATGCATTAATATCGTATAATAAAACATTGGTTATTTGTGTCAATCCGCTATGCAAACCCACCCACTAACTAGAGCTTTGTGATTTTGCCGAATTCAATTAGCCAACCACTGACTTATAAGGCACGACGTTCCACAACACGCCTCAATGATGACTAAGTACCTGACCTCCAACTCGTTTTCTGTCCACTTCTGAGCCTGCCCTCTAATTAGCAACCTTGTTTCACACATACATTGAGTATTGCTCGGGCACCCTATAATTTTCAATCAAAAGGGTTCAGCGTTCCTCGGAGTTCTCTAAATTCGTCCGAACTGCGCATTAATAAATCAAACAATCGTGTGAATCGTTTACACTACCAATCAGTTGGCCAGCTATATACATATGTTTGAAACGTACTTTTCTCGAATTTTCAAGGAACACAAGTTTATCAGAATTTTCTATTAATTCTTTATTTTATCAACTACAATAATACGAACTTTAATAATTAATATTCTGTCAGAGAATCTAATTTCGGAATTTCCTCAGTAAAAATTTGTATTTAATTTTTCACTTTAAAAAATTATTCTAAGTATTTTATATAGATTTTACTTTAGAAATCACAATCAGGCTCTGTACATTAAAAATGCCAATGCCAATGGATATTAAAATTTTTGTCAACCGTAACTAACCGCCTGATATATCTTAAGAACCCACACTGTTCACTAAGGTTCAGGGCAAGACAACTCCAAATTAGCCGTAAAAAAGTTGAAAACAAAACGTGGCCGCAAAACTCCACTTGAAACTTAAACTAATCAAAAAGTCAAACAGCCCGCAAAGAAGTTCATATACACATTGTTGTTGTTGTTTATGTGGTTGTGGCTGTTGTTGTGTTTGTTGACTTACCTGAGGGGCATGGTGCGTCCAGACAAGGATTACGTATCGAACATGTGCGTCCATCACCTTCATAGCCAACCGGACAGGAGTCACACTGGGCACCGTTCACAGTATCGTGACACTGAACGCCTCTGCAAAACGGTGGAATGAGTTAAGTTGAGCTGAGTATTGAGTATTGAGTATAGAGTATAGAGTTAATCGTTGATGGGCTGATTTTTGTTTGTGGCCACATACGTATGTTTTGTTTATTATTATTAATACTGACAAGCAGGAACAAATATACAACAAAAGATTGTAGAAAACGGAAAACAGCATACACAAAGCCAAATTTATTAATGATGTTCGCTGCATGAGCATACACAAAAGGCAACTAGAGAGAGAGACAACAGTGAAAAGGTTACAGTTGGGACCCCTTCTCGGACCCTCTTGGGCACAAAAGCACCGACAAAGCGCAATCGCCACATACGGCACATGTCTGTTTGGTCTGATGTTTTGGGCTTGGGATGGTTTTGGGATATGCACAGGAAGAAGAAGATGTGAGACAACCCAATCCCGAAAGAAAACAAATTACAATTACAAGAAAATGTTATTAAAACCCGTTGAGGCAAAATAAATAAAAGAAGACACTGTGTGCATGTCGCTTGCCTGACTGTAGGAGTATATCCATGTCCAAATGGCCCATGGCCAAAAAAAGTGCAGTTACATGCTGAATGGCATGTAAATTTCTCTTTATGCTCTGGCGAGTGTGGGATTCGCTTATGGCTACCATATAACATTTGCATATCATGCCATGGACATTAGTATTACTATTCAGATTACGGTTAGCCCAACTACAAAAGCTGCGTAACGCCGCTGCAGAGAGTTCAAAACTCTCCCAGGACATAACTCATGGCAATCGCTCCACACGAGCATATTCAAGGAAGTCCATCACTCCAGCGGACATCCAACCTGCAACAACTGCGCCCAACTGACCCAGAAGCCATTTCTTGCAATATTTTATGACAAAATCTACAATGCGTTAAGTTAAAGAAAATAAATGACGTACTCTACGATCATGTGGGCAGAGACAGAGCCACAGAGAGTCGAGGTCCACGACCAAGTCAAATTCAAAGCCCTTACTGCGCAAATTCCGTTTGAAAAGTAACTCAGAAGTAGGAAGTCATTTAAAAAAAAGTCAATACTTTTGTTATGGGTTACACGTTTTTTTAAATACCCTTTTTTTTAAGTGAACAAAAGTTTAACGTGTCTTGTTTTGACAAGTACAAATCAATCAATAGTCAAATTATACATATGAAATTCTTGAATTGTTGCTTCTCTATTAACCAATTATCATAAGAAAAGAATGTAAGATTTTCAAATTATACTTTTTTTTTATATTATTTCTAATGCTTTCAATCACAACAAATCTGTAATTATAATAAACAACTCAAATCGGATACAATTTGTAATTAACAAGTGCTGCAACCCACTACATAATATTTCTGTCAAATAGGCAAGTCTTGCACAACAGCTTGCTCCCAATATGGATGATGGTTATAAGAATTCCACCTTGTCATAACCCACGTCAAATTCCTTATACTCCGAGCAGAAAACAGCTAAATACTGCGAATATAGTAGTAGAAGAACTGTTTAAAACTGAGGCGCAAATATATTCGAGGGTTGTTGTTTCAGTGTGGTTGGAAGAGTTTGTGCTGTCAGTTTGTTGGATTCATGAGACGCAGCTGCGGCATATTCATTGGTGGGCAACAACACTTGTCAAGAGTGTGTGCGACCGTCAATATTTTTGGTAGAAGCATTTGGCGGCAACGCGCAATTAGCAAAAAGTGTTAAGTACTTAAGTGGCAAGCGAGCCAAGTTAAGGCGGCGCTGTTGCTGGCCATGTTCGCGTCCATGTCCAAGACAAGAAGAGAGATACACGGAAAGAGAGACAGAGACAGCTACACAATCAAAAATAAGAAAAAATGTTGCGTAGGGGTTTTCGCTTTCTGGCCATGTTCGCCAGGCTGTGTTCGCCAAGTCCGCCACTTTGCGCTTTTCTGCTTTGTTTCAGTTCAGTCGACCATATTGTCTTGGATCCCGACTATGGCATCGGCGTCGTTTGAGTGCTGGGAAAATAGCCAGCGAAGCACATCGAGGAACGCATTAGCATTTCTGCCACTACCTTCTAGCAGTTAGCATGACGAACCCACTTGCCATGTGGCTTTCCTCTTGCTTTTGTTGCCCGCTCTTTTTATTAACCACGCATTCATAATTCATAATTCCAATTTGCTGCCTGGACCAGCCAAAAGGCTGCCTGCCGAAGAGCTATCCAGCAGTCTTCTTCCTACCTCTACCCCAGCCGCCTGGGCTCAAGTCCAGTTCAAACACTTTGCCAGGCACCACCCAAAAGACAAAAACCTTTGGACACGGACGTGAACGTCGGACTGCAAACTGAGTAATGTGTGAACATGGATTTGAAGCATACAAAATGCTTTTAGGCTCTGATCACACTATGTGAAATGAGCTACAAATGCTAAAAAATGCTAAGGTATATAGCTGAAAGCGTAAGACTACTGTAAATATTTTAAATTGAATTTAAAATTGCTTCCTTAATTATATAAGGTATTTTATGTCACCTGTTCAATTAACAGTTGTTGTTGAAGAATATTATTCTAGCTTTCAACAAGTAGTTTTTAAGTAATTGTAAAAATTATAGCCTGAAAATCGATATATCGATATATGAGCAGAGGTCGAAACTTCAAAATGCCATAACTTCCTCAAAACTCAACTGATTTTAAAAAGCGAGGGATTTTTGATCATAGTTTTGCCCCTAAATCAATCGTACATTTAAAGTTGAAAACGAAATTTGAGGTCGGAAGACAAGTAAAAATTATAGCCTGAAAATCGATATATCGATATATGGGCATAGGTTGAAACTTCAAAATGCCATAACTTCCTCAAAACTCAACTGGTTTTAAAAAGCGAGGGCTTTTTGATCATAGTTTTGCCCCTAAATCAATCGTACATTTAAAGTTGAAAACGAAATTTGAGGTCGGAAGACAAGTAAAAATTATAGCCTGAAAATCGATATATCGATATATGGGCATAGGTCGAAACTTCAAAATGCCATAACTTCCTCAAAACTCAACGTGATTTTCAAAAGCGAGGGCTTTTTGATCATAGTTTTGCCCCTAAATCAATCGTACATTTAAAGTTGAAAACGAAATTTGAGGTCGGAAGACAAGTAAAAATTATAGCCCGAAAATCGATATATCGATGTATGGGCATAGGTTGAAACTTCAAAATGCCATAACTTCGTCAAAACTCAACTGATTTTAAAAAGCGAGGGCTTTTTGATCATAGTTTTGCCCCTAAATCAATCGTACATTTAAAGTTGAAAACGAAATTTGAGGTCGGAAGACAAGTAAAAATTATAGCCTGAAAATCGATATATCGGTGTATGGGCATAGGTCGAAACTTCAAAATGCCATAACTTCCTCAAAACTCAACTGATTTTAAAAAGCGAGGGCTTTTTGATCATAGTTTTGCCCCTAAATCAATCGTACATTTAAAGTTGAAAACGAAATTTGAGGTCGGAAGACAAGTAAAAATTATAGCCTGAAAATCGATATATCGATATATGGGCATAGGTTGAAACTTCAAAATGCCATAACTTCGTCAAAACTCAACTGATTTTAAAAAGCGAGGGCTTTTTGATCATAGTTTTGCCCCTAAATCAATCGTACATTTAAAGTTGAAAACGAAATTTGAGGTCGGAAGACAAGTAAAAATTATAGCCTGAAAATCGATATATCGATGTATGGGCATAGGTTGAAACTTCAAAATGCCATAACTTCCTCAAAACTCAACTGATTTTAAAAAGCGAGGGCTTTTTGATCATAGTTTTGCCCCTAAATCAATCGTACATTTAAAGTTGAAAACGAAATTTGAGGTCGGAAGACAAGTAAAAATTATAGCCTGAAAATCGATATATCGATATATGGGCATAGGTTGAAACTTCAAAATGCCATAACTTCCTCAAAACTCAACTGATTTTAAAAAGCGAGGGCTTTTTGATCATAGTTTTGCCCCTAAATCAATCGTACATTTAAAGTTGAAAACGAAATTTGAGGTCGGAAGACAAGTAAAAATTATAGCCTGAAAATCGATATATCGATGTATGGGCATAGGTCGAAACTTCAAAATGCCATAACTTCGTCAAAACTCAACTGATTTTAAAAAGCGAGGGCTTTTTGATCATAGTTTTGCCCCTAAATCAATCGTACATTTAAAGTTGAAAACGAAATTTGAGGTCGGAAGACAAGTAAAAATTATAGCCTGAAAATCGATATATCGATATATGGGCATAGGTTGAAACTTCAAAATGCCATAACTTCCTCAAAACTCAACTGATTTTAAAAAGCGAGGGCTTTTTGATCATAGTTTTGCCCCTAAATCAATCGTACATTTAAAGTTGAAAACGAAATTTGAGGTCGGAAGACAAGTAAAAATTATAGCCTGAAAATCGATATATCGATATATGGGCATAGGTTGAAACTTCAAAATGCCATAACTTCCTCAAAACTCAACTGATTTTAAAAAGCGAGGGCTTTTTGATCATAGTTTTGCCCCTAAATCAATCGTACATTTAAAGTTGAAAACGAAATTTGAGGTCGGAAGACAAGTAAAAATTATAGCCTGAAAATCGATATATCGATATATGGGCATAGGTTGAAACTTCAAAATGCCATAACTTCCTCAAAACTCAACTGATTTTAAAAAGCGAGGGCTTTTTGATCATAGTTTTGCCCCTAAATCAATCGTACATTTAAAGTTGAAAACGAAATTTGAGGTCGGAAGACAAGTAAAAATTATAGCCTGAAAATCGATATATCGATGTATGGGCATAGGTCGAAACTTCAAAATGCCATAACTTCCTCAAAACTCAACTGATTTTAAAAAGCGAGGGCTTTTTGATCATAGTTTTGCCCCTAAATCAATCGTACATTTAAAGTTGAAAACGAAATTTGAGGTCGGAAGACAAGTAAAAATTATAGCCTGAAAATCGATATATCGATATATGGGCATAGGTTGAAACTTCAAAATGCCATAACTTCCTCAAAACTCAACTGATTTTAAAAAGCGAGGGCTTTTTGATCATAGTTTTGCCCCTAAATCAATCGTACATTTAAAGTTGAAAACGAAATTTGAGGTCGGAAGACAAGTAAAAATTATAGCCTGAAAATCGATATATCGATGTATGGGCATAGGTTGAAACTTCAAAATGCCATAACTTCCTCAAAACTCAACTGATTTTAAAAAGCGAGGGCTTTTTGATCATAGTTTTGCCCCTAAATCAATCGTACATTTAAAGTTGAAAACGAAATTTGAGGTCGGAAGACAAGTAAAAATTATAGCCTGAAAATCGATATATCGATATATGGGCATAGGTTGAAACATAAAAATGCCATAACTTCGTCAAAACTCAACTTATTTTAAAAAGCAAGGGCTTTTTGATCATAGTTTTGCCCCCAAATCAATCGTACATTTAAAGTTGAAAACGAAATTTGAGGTCGGAAGACAAGTAAAAATTATAGCCTGAAAATCGATATATCGATGTATGGGCATAGGTTGAAACTTCAAAATGCCATAACTTCCTCAAAACTCAACTGATTTTTAAAAAGCGAGGGCTTTTTGATCATAGTTTTGCCCCTAAATCAATCGTACATTTAAAGTTGAAAACGAAATTTGAGGTCGGAAGACAAGTAAAAATTATAGCCTGAAAATCGATATATCGATATATGGGCATAGGTTGAAACTTCAAAATGTGGTTTTAGCTTCTTACAAAGAACGGAATGATAATAAAATTTTTCTTTGTTTTCAAATTTTTTATAGAATAAATTTGAAATATGTTAACAAAATATTTGTAAAATATTTTTAAATTAAGAAACGTTACATGGCCATAGATTTCATTTAAAAAGCACTCCTCCTTATTCATACAGTGATCACACTCAACAATCAGTTCACACTTTACAATCTTATTTCGCAGCCCATTTAGATGTGTGCAAGCTATTTCTCATATGCTGATGATAGATTTGGCATCCATTTGGAAACCATGATGAACCCATTTCTTTGCCAAATCAATTTTCCATAGTGCCTAACTCTCTATCGTTACTCGCAGCTCGGCGAAACTTATCTATTATTGGTGAATCTCAGATCACTGCCCGCATTTATCCCACCCAAATTGCTTCTAATGGTAGCGCATGCCATGCAAATGCATACCACTTACTCCAAACAACAGGAACACTTGGCTCTCCCTTAAAGGAGTTGGTGCATCCAGCAACAACAACGACAACGACAATATGGCGCACGCTCTGGACAAACGACAACTAACTGCTATAAAGCGGCGTTTATTTTGCCACAGGCCACTTATCTGCGAGGTTGGCAGTAGGTTGGTGGTTGACTGCTGGCTCCAGCTACAGCTATAGCTACAGCTACAGCTCTAGCTCAAGCTGCAACTTGGTCTCGGGCTTGGTCTCGACTTGCTCTTGACTGGGCTTGTTTTTGTTTTCATTGGTGCGCCTGCACACGGCGGACGACGGGCATCGAACCAAGCCAGCCAGCAAGCAGCCAGAGCCAAGCAGCCAAAGCCAGAGCCAGAGCCAGAGTCAGAGCCAGAGCCAGTTGGCTATTAATTTGAATTCAAGCAGTCAAATGCTGCCTCAGTCCCGGCGACACAGTCAACAGTCAACAACAACAAGCACAACGACAACAACGTCAAAGTTGGAATCAATGGCTCCACTTTTGCGGCGCGGCTGTTGCTTTTTTCGGTGCGTAGGCGAACTCGATTCGCGGCTGAGATATGCGTTCCACCGAACTTTGATGTTGCTGTGAACCAGCTAACTCCATCTGCTGTCTCTCTGCTTCTCACCTCCTCTCTACTCTCCACACCAATTCTCTCTTTCAGTTCACTCTGTTCACTCATTGTGTAGCTGCTTTTACCAGTCAATGTTTGCTGTAAACGTTTTGTTTCGCCCAGGCCTCAGAATCTGTGGGAAAGTTGCCATAATCAAATGGAATTCTGTTTTAGGAATTGTTCACAACATGTGTATACACATGTTGCAGCTGGAATCGGATTCGGATTCAGAATCTCTCCATCACCATCGCCATCGCCATCGCCATCTCCAGCTGTATCTAAGTCTCAATCTCCGGCTAAGATGGGTAATATAATCTCTGCTGACTGCAGCTTGATTGCATTGCTGATTATTTCATCATACGCATAATTTAAATTGAACAACAGCATCAGAAAATTGTGCGTTGAAAGGCAGTGAAACTTTTGACGGCAGGCTATGCAGCTGGGGGCTATGATTATAATTGGGTTTCTAGTTGGGGTCAGATTTGGATTTAGTAGGAGTGTGCCTTTTTGGAAATGGAAAGTGTGAGATTCATTTTAATCGCAGACTATCATTGATCATTTCTGAACAATTAGCAGAGATTTCATTAAGGTCAAGTATTATTTCAAATATATTTATGTAAAAGTTTTATGCTGTTTAGATGAATGCAGATGTTGAGATTTTTCAAATTTGTAATCTAATAATTGGGCTCATTGTTTTTTAGTTTCATAATATGTGTTTATAGTTAGGAACTCAATCAATTTTACACTTTATAAATGACACACTATTCACTCGTTTATATGGAAAACACTATTTAGTCAACGATATGGACTAATATTGAAGCAATAATACGAAAACTGATTTATTTCTTGTATAAGCAAGCAGCACACCTCTCTTAACACAAATATATATTTAGCTTGTTCACACTTCAAAATGATATTTATAGGCTCATTATATAAATATATATTTAGCCTATTCACACTTTCCAAATGCTATTAAGAGGCATTATAAAAGTTTTATGCTTATAAGCACGCTTGATGGCAAATATTTAATTTTTATTATGTACCTGCCCTAGTAAATTTAGAGTCACTTAGTTGGCCAACTCTAACTATATGTTTACAATGGGGAACTCAATTTGATTATTTTCAATTTAAGCACAATGGTCAAACCCTTATAAAACTCCATGATAGCAGCGTTCAACAAAGGATCAACAGGTGTGCATCTCATTAGCGCAAGTTTTATGGCCTTTTAATAGAATTGATCTTAAGATTCAATTCGGCTCAAAAATCAAACCAACAAAGCGTTGACCATGTTAAACTATGACGCCGCTACGAATAACATTTCGAGGGTTCTAAATAAAAATGATGGACCATAGTGTGTCCATTGTGTGTGACTGTTGGGTGTTTTTTCTTTATTTTTATTCTTTTTGGGATTTTGAACGTTAGTTTACCACACGCATTGGCCACATTTCATCGATAATGAAAGATGACAGTAACTAGACGATGGCGTTGCTCGACGTTGCTGACAACATTTAAAACAATTTTATGCAAATTAAAATACGGTCAGCCAGGGCGCACCTTCCACCAAAAGAGATCCCTGGCCTAGACACCTACAATACACACACATGCACACACATGTTTACTATTGTGGCCATTGGTTTGTCTGTTCTTGCCCGTTTTCAATAATTTACACAAATTTATGGGCGGACTGCCTTCCACTGCGCGTGGCCAGGCGCTCACTTGTCGGGTCTCACATTTCACAGAGAGGCCTACGGAACCGAAATCACTTTAAGTGTTTTGACACAATGAAGTCAGTCGGTTCTCAATGCTCCCTACTCCCTTCTCAATCCCTCCGACTGTGCGGGTTCCCTGCACATTTAACTAATTTATGCGGCAGTTTCAAGTGCTATTTGTGGTCCAGACCCCACAACTGACTGATTCCCATTCTCCAGCATCTTCAATATGCTTCATTGTATTATTGCAAAGGTTTTGTTGCATTTTGTTGAACAATTTCTACCAAAAATATGCCCTTCGATGACCGTTACTTGGCATGTTATAGTTTTGTTTAACATATTTATGGCATGTCTATTCTGATTTTCCAGAACTTCCACAATTTATGTATTTATTAGTCAATATTCGGTGACATTGCTGAGGGTCTGCGCTCTTATGCATAATTAGTTGATAGAGTCTGACATTAATGGGTCCAGTAGTAAAGCCAAGCAAGAACTACATAGGTTTCCATTCGACCGTGGCGTTTTCTTCCGGTACCAAAAAAAGCAAATCTCCATATGGGCTGTGGGTGGTTTAACGACCCTGTTCCGCAAATAAAGATATAGGTTATTCTGAGCAGGCTATTTCATGTTTCCCTGTTGTGGTGGGCTACTTCCAGCTGTGCTTCAAGGTATTTATCAGCAGGTGATTGAATTGTCTTTCTTTCTTTAAAAATGATATCACACTTCTAAGTCGATCGCAGCCGGCACAGTATGAGAGAGCCCTTTCTAGACCTTCTTAATAAATATATAATTGTGTATTATATTTAGCATATATAGCATATATCTCAAACATTTCTCTACCTCTGTCTTCTTTCTCTCTCTCTCTCTCTCTAGCTATCCTAATATGGTTCTCTACTTCTTGGAACTTAACTCTTTATTACTCTTTTTCACTGTCTCTTCACTAAATTAACTAATAATAAAAACTCATTAATTTGCAATAAACTCTACTTTCTTTTCGCTTAGCTAATTTCGTCTTTAAAAGCCCATTTTAAATGGTAATCAGGCAGCACAGTTCTTGTAATGGAAAAACTTGTTAAATTTAGCAAATCTCAGTAGGATGATTTATGTGTAAAGTGATAAACTTGAATGACTTGGTGCTAAGTGGAGAAGCAAGATGTGATCTTAAGCCGACAAGGGATTACCCATTTTGCACATTTGGATTGGCATATCGAGAGACTGAGATCTAAGCGCTTGTCAGAAGGGTATGCAAATAAATGGAGGATGCCTATCATAAGTATTTGCCTTAAGAATTTTCTATTTTTTGCTATGACTGTCAATAACAATCTTTCTTGCTCCTTTTTGATTCACTAATCAGCATTCTAAGTCAACTACTCCAATGCGCCTGCATGGCTGGCATTGAATTGAAATCTCAATGGGTAACACTTATCAATCATAGATAGGAAAACCTTTAGCTGTCTGAAGTGGCAGCCAAGAGTCGCTTGACTGCATCATTAAACTATAAACAACATCAAATTGCCATTAAGGCCATATGCAAATAATTGCAGACTCAGTGAAGAGAAACCCTTTGCGAAAGCGCCGAGCGACATTTTGCGTGAGGCGGCGCCTTTTATGCCACAGGCGTCCATCTGCGTCAAGAGAACAGCATGACAAATACAATTAACATGGATGCATTGGAAAGCCACGCCCTCGACGCCATTAAGGGACGTCGGATATAAGCATAAAAAAATACATTAAAAAAAAAAAAAAAATCATTTTTGAAGTTAAATATTTCGCAAAAGGCACTTACAGAAAGCAGGGTCTGTCCGCACAGCTGACGCCCGGTTTGCAAGATTTGCCATCGCCAACGTAGCCGGCAGGACAACGGCCGCACCTTGGTCCCGAGGCGGTCTCATGGCAATCAACGCCTGTGGGCAGTAAGAGCAAGCAACATGTTGCAGTTAGAGTTGAGTTGGGTGTGTTTTGCTTTTGTGCGTATGAGTCATATTGGTACTTACCAGGATAGCAAGGATTCGCAGTGCGACAGTTGGGCTCGAGGCATATGTGATTGTCGCCGCTGGGCTCCTTGCAGCCGGCACAATTCTCCAACAACATGCGCAAGTAGGCAATCTCCTGACGCTGGTGGGCGACGTCTTCACGCAGCAGCTTAACCAGTGCCAAAAGATCGCTCAGCGATCGTGCGAGGGCGTCTGGAACAATGGGCACAGAGCGCAAAAACCGTACAAAATTAAGACTTTTAAATAAAGCAACAATAATTCATGAGTCGCTGCGTACTTGCAACAACATGTGTGTGAGTGTGTATGTGTATGTGTGTGAGTGTGTCTGTTGGAGTGTGTGGGAAGCGTTCGGGTATCTGACAAGATTAAGGCCTAACCACTGCGAAAATCGCACTCATTTTGAGCGGCTTTCCTGATTGCAACCTAATCCGCTTTGTCGCTTCGACGACTTCAAACCAAAGACCCAGGCACTGTGGTGCCTCAATATCCAGCTGCTAATGCGCTGCGCTTTAGCGCAGTTTAATGTGATGCGACAACTGAACTGAGCACCCAATGCGAACTGTGCACACTCAGAGATGCCCCATTCCCGGTGAGTCACGGTTATTTACTGCATCTGCACATATGTGAAACTACAAAGGTGCTGAACAAACACCAGAGCTACAAAGTTCAGTGGTTTTTTCAGAGATTGCTAAGATCGGCGCAAAAGCATTTACTTGGAACCACTAAAATTATTTTAAATATAATTGCTATAGTTCTGATAATATAAATATTTATGACATGTAAACGCACATGTATAAATTCTGATTAATCTACTTGAAGTTATCTATATTTCAAGACAATAACAACACTTCCAGTATCTGCAACATTCGCTGCGATTAATGAATAAATGTTTCAATAAATTCCACACAATTATTTATCAAACTGATATCTTATCCTCGTTGAGAATGACGCTAATAAACTTGCAGCTCATCTCTAGATCTCATATGTTGTCTGACGCCATGTTAGACACATGGAAACAACTAAACTAGTCCAATGTTTCAACGGTTCCAACTGTCTCTGTACATTCGGATTGTCTGTCCGACTGTCTGCTTGAGTGAGTTTTGTCAACATTGAAAAGGCTGCCGCCGCCGCCGCCGTCGCTTCAACGCCCAAACGCATCCGTTCAGGCCGTGTATGATCAGGGGATTGGGTTCGGGTTCGGGCTCGGGGCTCACACACGATCTGTGATCTTGTTTTGGTAACGTTTCAGTTTTGTGGTGTGCAACCTTCGTTTCTATATCTCGACGGCGTCATTCATTACGTTTGCCTTTGCGATTTTTATGCCGCCTGTCGTTTGAGTGTGTATGTGCTTGTGTGTGTGTTTGTGTGGGTACAGAGCGTGCTACCAATTTGGTGTTTTGCACTGAGCTAGATAAATAATAATTATGCTGGGTCGACATCAGCCAACCAAACAGCACTCAACGTACCCAAAACGAGTGCACAAGTTATGCATGGGCTTTGGATCGGCTTTGGCATATCTTTGGGTTCATTAGTGTTGTCTTTTCTGTGGGCGCTATTCGCTCGTGTCTCCATCTCTCTCTCTCTCTCTCTCAAGTTATTGGCGGATTGGCAGCTGAATGTGGGTACTTACATATACTTTAATAGTGATGCAAATGCATTGTAATTAATTGGCTGCAGATTTATAAGGCATTATCGCATTAAGCAAAGACATTTATTGGCTGTGGGTAGGGAAATTGAGTTTGAACTTGGCTGCAATAGCAAATAGAGAGGAATATCAACAATGTGTCAAACAAGTTTATAAAATCAGCTGAAGCTTAATTGCAAGTGAATACATTCAATTTCATAGCATGAATGTGTTCATATGTATTATAGCATTAACACATTCTTATATACCTTAACTTTTCTATATTTTCTGTAAGACTCTTAATGAAAGTAACCAATCAAAAAGTCTCGACTGATATTTTAATTGTCAAACAATAGCAAATTAAACGAGATCCATCCCAAAAACACATTTATCAGTTTTTGCTTAATTGAATTATGCGCCTTGACTGACATAAACGCCAACTGTTTTGGGCTAATAATTTCATCAAGCCCGACATTCAGGCAAAAATGATTTAAAGACTACGCCTCATAGGGGCCACCGTCCCACCCAAAGGCTGTAGGCAACCCACTGAAGTCTCAAAGTCAACGCCCCAGACGACGAGTGTCGTCGACTGTTTAACGATATGTGTGATTGGTAGAAAGATGTTGAGGAGAGCTGTTTGTTGCCTACCTTCACAATCGCCATGCATGATGGGTATATCACCACGCTCCACGTCGGTTGGTATTTCCTGCTTACGCTGATCGACGCCGTCCCGGGCCAGAGTTGGCTCATGATACCAATTGCTGCGCACATCGCGCTTCTTGTTCTTCTCTGAAAGATTGACAGAACACGGAGATGGTGGGCTGTAGAGCAGCCCATTGGGCAAACCTCTGCCGCCTCAACTTACCACGCTCGGTGATCTTGTTCCGCAGCATGCGGCGATTGCCCCGACGATGCAGACCCTTCTGACAGTTGGCACGCTGCAGCGAGTGCTCCATGTCTGCATCAAAGTGCAGTGGATATTTTCGTTCCCTGAACTATATAGAGAGTTTAAAGTGATGATCTCTATTGACGCAATCGAAGCAGACGCATTCAACACTTACCAGCTTGATAACTGGATCATCCATTTGGGTATAGAGCTTTGTTAGACTCATGTCCATGTCGTGGGAGGTGCTCGGCTTGCAGTCCACAAAGAGTGTGATGCGATTCTTGGAGAACTGCAGGGCCAGCGATCGTATGGTGCTCGTCTCATTGATGTTGGGTATCTCAAAGTTGCGTGACTCTGTCGCCCCATTGGCGCTGATGTCCAGCGTCACCCGCTGCTGCTTGCGATCCAAGAAGAAGGACATCTTATGCTTCAGCATGGGAAAGTCGATCATGAACAGTGCCTCGATGGATATATGCAACTTGCGTCGCGGTCTATCAAACAGAGGAATATCATTCAATTAAGTGTGCAACAACTTTCTAAAGTTGTGCTAAGTGCTCTTCAAGGTTAATTTACCTTATGTGTCGCGTTGATATAACCACATCGCCCTTCCTGATAAACTGTTCCAGCTCGGCAGAGGCAACTGTGGCAAGGTGAGAGATTATTTATTTGTTTAGCCATATAGACAAACTATATGTGTTTCTAAATAAAAAACTTGTCCCTCCGTCTTAAAGCCATCTTTATGAAACTATTCTGTCTTGTTACTGCAGGCAGCACATTTATCAAACACTGACCAAAATGATGACCCTATCAAATACCTGGCTTATGATGTGCCTAAAATATTGTCAAAATAACGATTTAAACTTGTTTTTAAGCTAGTAAATTAAATAGGGCCCAGCCGCCTTACTTATATGTAATTCCCATAAGTGAATTTATGTTTAAATTGGCTCCACACTGCATGTTTGGGTACCATAGTTTATTTATATTTATATCTCTGATAAACATTCCCTAATATAGAATATACATACATAGATAAATGTTCTGCAAAAATTGATCACTGCTCACAATGCCTATGTTTGATTCTAATTTTCTCCACATTACTTAGGTGTATTCTTTATCTATTATAAACATTAGATCGGTTCCCATTAATTGCAATCAAGAGCAGTTTGCTCCTTTCACAGCCTAGGTAAACTTCCGTTCCGTAGTGCAAGTGAAAGTTACAAAGTATCAATTTCCAAATCAACACAAACAAGTACAAAACCCCTAAAAACTAAATCAAACAATGCCCTGACCATGTTTACTAATCCTCACCAAGTGCTCTACTACTTGCTGGCAACTGGCAATCGGTCTTCGCGCCTGGCCAAGATTTCAACACTTGGCGGTGTTTATTTTGGTCAGCACTGGCTAATCCCGTCGCATGTTAACCCAAAACAATAAAAAAAAAAAACTGAAAAACTGAAAAACAGACGGCAAACTAGAAAGCAAACATTGCACTGCATTTGCACAATCCAAATATGTAAAACCACGTCAAAAGAAATTTATCAAGAGACCAAAGACGGAGGACTGAAGACCAGCCTAAGCTCATGTGTAGAATTTCACGCATTTGTTCAGTTATTTGTCATGTGTAGGAGCAGTGCTTTGACAGGCGCATGTGAAGTGACCTTCACGATATCGTGCCACACTCAGTGAGGCTGTGGCTACAAAAGGCGATTGCTGAATTGCAATTGTACAATTGCAACTTGGTCAGCTCGTGATCGGGCAACGCCAACGCCATTTATGGCGATGGGAGGTCGACTGCATGCAACTGCAACAACTGCAACAACTGCTGACAACTGCGACGTTTTCTGATGTGTGCTTGTGGATTTGTGATTTTACATAAATCGCTGTTTGAGTTGATTTTGGGCGATGCCAGCGCTGTCCAAGCGTCCACCAACTGCCCGGCAAATATTTACTTGCTGCTATCGGCCATGTTTGTACGTCAATACAACGGTAAACACGACAACGGCACCTACCTGGATCCAGTGAGAGTGATGCAACCTCAACGAGTGCCAGCGCCAATGCGGCCACGCCGATTAGCAACACGCGCAACCAATTCATTGCCCAGCGATGTCTTCTTCCTCTGCTTCTGCTTCTTCTTCGACTTTTTCTTCTTCTTCTGTTTCTTCCTCTTCTTCAGCTGATTTGTGTCTGCGTCCGCTGTATTAAAAATAAAGTGTATAAAAATAAAGGAAGACAAAACTCAGTCGGTGGTTGTTTATTTAAGTTTAAAAATAAAATACGATAAAATGCAGTGCGTCTGCCCCATAAAAACGCATTCAAATAATAAATAAAATTCAAATTAAATTTCTAATAACGAGTAAAATGTAAAAATGTCTATTTTTTTGATGAAACGTTTGCGGCATTTTTCAGATTCTCAACAAGCAGTGATCGTTAAAAATGTCTACGCGTTGCTCTGATTTCGTGCCGGAAGTGTTGCTCCGATATCACCTAGACATACAGCCACATATGTTTCCCTATCTATGTATATCTTTCATCTATGCAGCCATCTGTGGGCGTAATAAAGCATTTGCAGCTTAAGTTTTTTTTTATTTTATATCTTTTTCCACTTCTGTCGGTTTTGAGTTGGCCGAGATTTATGTTGGATTTTTGCAATCATTCTTTCGTCGACTCGTGTTAGTTAAATAAATGTTCAGTTGATGTGCTTTTAACATTTTTAGCTGTATGTTTCTTTTATTCTATTTCTTGGGCATGTGCTTTTTCAGGTGCTTGCCCAGCGGAAGCTGAATGAAAAAGTTTATGGACGAGGCGGAGATTTCTTTTGGGGGATTTGAAAAATCTTTGAATTTGAATCTCTTGTGAGTATTTTAAAAATTAATAAAATATACAAGCTTAATGCTTTACGCAGCTGAACAACATTGATGAAAAGATAATGAAATTGTCTAACAAGCTAACACATTGAAAATTTGTAAGACCAAAGGCATTTTTGAAAAACTTACAATAAGTAAAAATTATATTGCAATAAGAATAACAATTCGAATAATATTAACAATATTTGCATTTGTAATACACATTTATTTACATTTTACTAATTATACTATAAGCTAGAAGCAAACTGATCAATCTTAGATTAAAATCATAATTAATGAAATGTGAAAGACACCATCATCACCTAAATTATATTCAACAACTAGCCGTGTATCAGCTGATCTCTCACTTGGCCATCGCATTTCAATTACAAGCCATAAATCCTGATAGCAACAAGGCAACTGTTTATCTTATTGCTCCATTACCACATTCCCTGAACTTTTTCCACACTCTTCGGCTCCTGCACACACTAAATTAACCCGTTGCCGACAAGAGCTACCGTCAATTGAAGTAATTTGTTATCGGGCGCTTAAATCTCTAAGTGATCAAAGGCTCGAGTGGAACAGCTTTATAACTTTGGCAGCTCACTAATAAATTGTTGAAAACAGAGAAGTTAACGATCAATTAAATAAAAGCAAATACCAAAAATAAAATCACTTGAGTAAATAAGTACGCATTAATTGGCATTAGACAAGCGGCAATCGTAAAAAAGAAAAAAACGAAACTGCATTTAAGTAGCCACAAACATTTGGAGAAGTGTCATAAATCTCTAGCCGGAGGATGCGCCATATTACAAATTGAAATCTAATAGATACATATCTTAGACTCTAGCTGGCAGCACCCATTAGGCAATATTCATGTTTGAATAACACTAGAAATTGTGGCCAAGTTAGCTAGCTGGGTGATCAACACGGCAGCAGCGCAGCTTCTTCACCTGGCTCAAAGGTGTCCCAGGAATGTGGTAACGGTCGGGCTAACAGCAATGTCGTTATGGCCTTACAAGCCAAGCGCGTTTCTGCCAATACTGGTCCAAAAACCTGTGAGTGACAGTTATGGATTTATAGTGGCAATAGAACTGTTGCCTTCTGACTCCGCAGCTGATCTCTACGGGTTCTCTGTGGCTCTCTGTGATTGTGGCCAATTTCAGAGACGCTTGCTACAATAGAACTGTTGCCTTCTGATTCCGCAGCTGATCTCTACGGGTACTCTGTGGCTCTCTGTGATTGTGGCCATTTTCAGCGACGCTTGCTACAATGTCACTGAGTCACAGAGGCGCAAAACATATGCCATTTATGGCCGAAATCTCAACAGCCAGAGTAAAAGCAGACTTCACCAGCAACCACTGTTGTACAAGCACTGAACTTCCCAGCCACTTTAACTGAGAGCTTTTTAAAGTAGTTTAAGGTTTTTATGTGCCATTTGACAGGGTTTATTAAGACAATGTGCTTTATGTTTTTGTTTTTTAGTGTTAGGTTTGAATTTACGTCTAGACAGGCTAAGAAATACTGTTGGCAGTATTCTGATATTGATGTCAAAATGTATGGCAAGTTTGGACAAGGCATAAAAAAACTGAAATTATTTATATGGCACACATAAAGTTCAACTTATAAGTTCTGTAGGAATTGAGTTACCCCGCACCAGACTAGACATACACATACATATGTATATAGACTGAATCCAAATGCAGTACACTATATTTCATTTACATAATTACTATATTATTTATTCTAGAAGAATAAAAATTACAATAAAAACAAATTGTACTGTGAAAGAATACGAATTTAATTGTAGATTAAACGCGTTAAACTGATAATAATGACATAAATATTTTTAAATTAAACTATTTTGCAGTTCTTCGATCATTACTATGGAAATCACAATTTTTTTTTAATTTTGATTCTTTAAAGATTTGATTTATTTATCTGAGATTTAGAAAATAAGCGGCTTAACAGTTATAATGATACTGCACACAATTGTCCAGAAGTGTTCATCATTTAATCTTTAAAGATTGATGACAGGATAAAACGTATGTATGCATAGGCAATGAGTTCTGGATTTCCAAGTTTCTACAGAACTCAGGTCATGCGCAATGCGTAAAGCTCTTCAACTGTTCAATGAAACGTATAAATAGACAGTTGAGTTTGCTACTGACAGCCTGACCGCAGCCGAAAAGAACATTTCCCACCAAATGTCAAACGAATAATCTCCACAGTCCTCAGACAACGGGAGTCAACTCAAAAGGCACTAACTCGATACGGGAAACTAAACTCATAATCCTCGGTTCAAAATGTATCAAATACTTTTTAATGCCTTCGCATAGATATATATATATATATGCTATAATCATAGATCTCTGTCCAGCGCCCACGCAGTCAGCATAAGTCCAAAATGTCTTCAATGGATGACAGCGCGTCGCCATGGAGACGAGAGCACAAATCAAAAGCAATAATGCCGTGGTTAATACGTATACGTATACATGTACAAATATATATATACGCACCAAATATGTGTACACTTTGATTGACATTCAATTAAGCAAAGTCAAATGCACACGGAAGCCGCCAATGACGACCACAGCGCAAAACTGTCACCCACTAGCCCCGGTTCGGTCGCACTGATTTAAGTCGATCGAACAAGTTTGTCGGCATCATGACAAAAGGCGTACCCTGTTTATCAGCAGTGGAAATTTGATGCTTATCGGAAAAGTCATTCTATCAGATTGAAAGTAAGCGGGCAGGCACCCTAAACGAACTGCGACTGGACACACTATGGAGCGGGTTGCTCTGAAAGTAACCAAGAATCTTATTACTTAAGAAAAAACTTAATCAATCATTGTTAGAATCGAAGCAGTTTTAGCAAATTTCATAGTATATGTAACTGTTTTACTGCATTTTTAATATCTTCGTGAACTTAGATTATTTTAAATTTATTTATCTTTTTGAATAAACGATTATCACGATTAGTAAGTCTAGAACATATACATTTTTTTAAATTCATATAATCTTATGTTCTGCTGTTTACCTGTGATAAAAAAAATTGATGATCAACTGCAAGAAATAGAAACAAGAAACCAAGTTCAAAAGCTGAAACCGGAAAGTTAAATCCAATTCCCTAACGGCTTAAAAACAAAAGCTTCCTAGTTATGGCCACAGTTGCCGCTGAAATTGTATAAATACTGTCTGCTCTCTTATCTTAAGCTGGGAAAAGTAATTAACATAAATAACGCAACTCTTTTTTATGATTTCAAATAAACATAAAACGTCTCTGTGCATGACTCATCTCTATTAAAAGTTGGGACAGCCCTCGTATAGCATTAGAAATTCAAATATTTTGACTCGTGCATCGCTCACCAGCATGCAACGTGTACTCCGTACCCCAGGGCGATGAAAATAGCATGCAAAAAAATGAAGCATAACAAAAAATAAAAACAAAAACAAAAATACACAAAATAAGTGATCGCTGGCTACTGCGCATGCGCCGCTGCTTCTGCAACTCTGTCGCTGCTGTCTCTGCCGCTGTCGCTGTCGCGTGTGGGTAGGACAAGTTTCGCGTTCGTCGCCGTCGCAGTCGTCGTCGTCGTCGTCGTCATCGTCATCGTCGTCGCCCCAGGCGTCGTGTCACTGAAATCAAATCAGCCGCGTTTAAATGCTCAACCGAAATCTCAAACTCAGCTGCGGCTGCGGCTCCCAACATCAACTCAAACTCCAACTCCAACTGCAACTGGAGTTCGAAGCGCTGGCAAACCTGCTGTCAGTTGCTGGTTTGACACGGAAAGAAACGACGTTGGCGCCTACGCATCTGGAGATGGAGACCCGGCCCCAGACTTGGCAGCGAGTGAGAGACCCAAGTAAGCTGCGCTTAGGGAAATTCTTCAACGGATTTTCATTTGCTGCAAAACTTTCTTTGGCTTTTGTCTAAGATTTTTCATTTTGAGAGCTCGTTCGCTCTCTTTAATTGAAAAATAAAAAACTGAAGCGATTATGTGTCGCGTTTGCTTGATAAATCGGTTTCATTATGGCACGAGCATAATAGATTTATCTTCATTTTTTTTTTTGTATAACTTCCGGAGCAAGTCGAGTGGAATTTGCTTAATTTTTTAAAAGTGACAAGATTCCGACGAGCTCAATACCACTTGACTTCGACATTACTGTGATTTTGAATTTATATTCACTGCTCAACGATCGTAAGTGTCTATTTAAATATTTCCATCAAAAATGCAGTAGTTGACAGCTAAAAAGTTGGCCATTCAGCTGTTGCACAAACGAATTTCACGCTCTTTTCAGTCCCATTTTATAACATTGAAAGGTCTGTCAATTATAAATACATATGCATATATACATATATGTGAGTGCGGTGCTGATTTCTGGTATGGTAATTGCCGCCTGCCAAGCGGTTCAATCAAACAACTAACAAAAAGCAACAGCAACAACAAAAATTGTTTAAAAATTGTCAGTGCAATTATGTCGGAAAGTTGTTGAAACTATTTTGAAAAAAAAGGGAATGGGAAATTATCCAAAGAGTGCTTAAGATTGAATACCCTTGTAGACATATAATAATAATAATATTTACTTAAATATCTATATATCTGTAAACTAAATCTAAAAGTTATTAAAAAAACGCTTTACACGGTTCATAAAATTTGTATGTTAATCAAAGCTATTTAATTTTTAATGTTCAAAGTAAATCACATTTTAAAACATAATATAACCAAACTAGTCGCAAACATGCACATACACAAAGATGGTAATTATCAATTTAAGATTCGGCATGTTTTTTTTTTAACAATCAAATTCCATTCTTTAAATTTGCTAACCAGCGGCAACAAACTGTCCCTAAACATATTATTATGCCATAAACAACAATATAACATGTCACAAATATGGCTGCTATATAATCATGTGATTATCTTAGCTTCCTAAGACACACCCAGTAAATGGAGCAAGCCGTTTCTCGATTTGCATTTATGAGCAAAATATAAAATTATAATTCGGTTAACACCAAACCGCCAAATAAACAGGCAGCAAATTTTACGTTTTAGGTTTAATGGGATTTTTTTCTAAATCCAATCAACTGATTATAAATGATATCTTAAGCGATTTGTGAACAACCCGAACTGGCGCCATGTTTTCGAATTTTTGAAAACCTGTCAAAACTCTTTTGCTGCAATAAATACAAAAGTGGAAAAGTCATTAACTTATTTTGATGAACCATTAAAATGAAATTTCATTTTAGCTGAACTTGAATCACATTTGACACCGCCAGTCCAAACAAAAAACAAAATAAAAAACTGCTTTATTATACTGATTTGAATTGCAAATTTAATTTGGTGCCGAAATGCACTAAATACAAAGCATCAAAAATTTGTAAGCCTAATTCCAACCAAAACTTGAATCAGACAACAAATTACCTTTGTCTTCCTCCCCCGGGACGACGCGCTAATTTGTTGCCACAATTTTCCAGTTGATTTGCATTTGTTTATGAACTCATAACTTGAATAAATGCTGGCATCCGGAAATTTCATTAAAAGTAATATAATTTATGTTTTAATAACGCCACAGGTACGAACCTTATATGGCCATCCTAAGTGAGTATATGGGAGCCAACCACAATATATATGTATATAATATATTAAAAATAGTAAACAGGCAGCTAACCGCAGACTGACACATCGTCGAGCCAGTTATAAATTGTTGTGGCAATGTTATGAGTGGGCGTTTTTTAATTGAATTGGCTGAAGATACAGCAGCCATTCAAGCAGCCACAAATGTTGAAATCAAATAAATATATTATACAAATAAAACCACAGCAAATAATAAATTAAAGGCTTAGAGCTTGGCCGCTTTTGATCAGACAAAGTAGAGAAAATCTCCACACCCAAAAGGAAATGCCAAACAAGTTGTGAATGTTGTTAAATATTTAAGCAAAACCGACAATTATTTTTATTCTTTTCGGACGCTTTTATTATGGTGGCCAATTGTTCTCAGCTCTTAGAGACATTTTAATTCGCCTTAATATACGACTCATAAACTATTCAGCCTGCTTTTGATATGTATGGAAAGTTTGGTAATTAATAGATTATGACTTGACTATGGTATTTATGGCGCCAATGCAGATAAGGCTAGAGATCTATAGATTAATGTGCAGACATTGTGGCCAACGGCCTTTTAGCCAAACTGGGCGTGTCTAATTAATATGTATCGATAGTATTTGAATTACAACAACAATTAGCAAGATTTATTGCCAGATAGGAAGGCGGTGAAATGGAGTTTTCTTATGCCACATAAATATATTCATAAATTGGTCAATTAATATGGCTAAAATTACAGCAATCGTGAGTTTTCCGAAATACTTGTATTATTGGTCTTTTAGAAAAATAGGGAAACAAAACTTAAGGCTTTTGAAATCCGAACTTCATATTTTGAAAATATGTTTAAATTGGAATTTATGAAATTATTTCTGCTACTCATTTGTAGTAATAATAATTATTAATAGTTTTTTTTCAGCATTTAAAAAAATATTTTCTTTTTTAAATAAAGCAAGTAAATTCGTTATTTACACTTGAAATTTTAATATGTTTTTAATTTGTCAATTAAAAAAATTAATTTAAAGATATATAAAATTAGCATATGAAGACAAAAAAAAATCGATCCTCATTTAAAATAAATTATCCCTCATCGTCATTATCATAATTATACAAATATATTTAAAATTAAATATATTAAAAATTATTAATTTTTGTTTATATTAACTTCCTATTAAGATTAACAAATTTGAAAAGTTACAGTTATTTCACTCAGCTTGGATTGCATTCACTTTCGAATGCATATTCCCCCAATTGCTGTGACTTGTTTAACCCACTTAAGAGCACTGTGTTGCCTTCACACTCACCTCTTTGTCAAGGACGTTGCACCACGCCAACGTTGTTTCCGTTCTCCGCCTTTTGCTATTGGCCACTTGGGCTTTCAACAGCCTATGTAGCAGCTTCTTAGTCGTACTTATATCAGACAGCTCTTTGAGCTTCTGTCACTTACTGCTGTCGAGGCGAATGTATTTAGAATAACAACAACTTAAGTTATTTTTATGGATGCTACCACACTTAATTTCCTGAATTCTCTCATGTATTTCTCTCTTTATTTTGCGTATTTATACACTGGTGTAAGATCAAACAGCAACTAGCAGCAGCGAAGGCTTCTCACACTAGTATATGGAACGATAATAAAACGGATGCATTAAAAATTTAAAACCCTTTTCAAGAGACGACAAACATAAACAAGAAAACATACACAAGCACACTACACACAGCACACACAACACATGAGCAAAATGAAGCACACGCGAAGATCTTTCCGATTGATTTTATTAGAACGAACGGCACACGCGACGGAGGCGACAACGACGATCCACCAGCGATGGCAACGGCTACGCAACTGAACGGACCTGTGTGGTGGATGTTGCTGTCGTGTAGGCAGTCAGAGGCAGGCCGTACGGTGTTCGTGCTAATAAAAATTAAAACACTTTTATGCTATTAACAACAAGAACGCGAACCGAAGGCGAACGCGAAGCCACCTTGACAGCAGAATGGAAATGAAAATCGAATCGAAACTCGCCAAAGGAGGAGGAGGCTGTCAAAATGTGCTACGGTGACAATTTAACAAACATACGTCCGTCCACCCTCTGCTGTTGTTTGTGCAGTAATGATTCTTATAACAGCAACAACAAACGAAACGAGCAACACTAAAAGCCGTCATAGATCACGATCTCGATCTCGATCAAACACAGCAAGTAAAATCGCGCGTATTTGTCGATAGTCGCTAGCGCTTATCGTTTACCTCTGCTCTCGTACGTACCGTCTTGTTCAACGTGCAAACGCACACTGAAGGGTACCAGCCGCGACAGCAACATCAAAAGCAGCAGTAGCAGCACAACCAGCAGCAGCAGCAGCGACGGCAGCGGCAGCAGCAGCAGCGCGAGTAGCAACAGTTGTTGCAGTCGTCGTCGCCTGATTGCAGTTTGTTTTGTTCTCAGCTGTTGTTGTTGTTGCGGTGATGCTGGCGTGTGATGTGGTTGTTGTTAACTTGTTGCTGTTTGTCGGGAGAAACGCGTTCAGCAGAGCAGCAGTCGCACCAGTCGCCGCTGTTGCTGCTGTAGCATTTTGTCTTCGTTTGTGTTTCTTTTGACGCGTGAGTAAGCTAAGACGCCCACGTGCAAATTTGCGTAAGCAAGCACAGAGTTGCCAGACTGTTCGCATATGTTTGTATGTTACAGAAAATGAATTGAAGATTAAGAGTTGATCGATTGCTATACTAGATATTAAATTATAAGCGAACCAACGTGAGTAGATTACAACTTATCTGATACGCATATTGATCATCAAAAGATCAAGGATTTTCTTATAGAAACTATTATTGACCACTTACAAGTTGTTCAATTAAAGGTTTATTGACCATTAAGAATTCCACACTGACAGTTTTATTTCACTTTCTCACTACAAAATTCTTTTGTTGTTGATCGCAGCATTAACCATTATTACCAATGCAAATATGCTTGTATTTACACAAGCCCCTATTTACTATCCAATTAAGCTCTAAGTTGGGCAATAAAAGCCTGCTCCTATTTTGAAATCGAAACCCAGCTAAACATCAACAACAACAACATTGTTGCCCTTGCTCATAAACCACATTTAGCCCGAATACTCTGAACCCTTTTTATGCGTTCAACCTTGCAACATTCCCCACATGGTATCCCGGCCAGTGCACCGCCACACTCAAAAACTTCAAAACTGGGCACTTTAAAAATGCCCAGAAAAGAGGCTCATAAAAGCCCGGCACGCTCTGCAATCATTAAAAACAACAACCAAAGCACTCATTAAAACTGGCAGTCCAAAAAGAAAAAAAAAAAGAAAAAATGTGATACGCATGTGGCACCTACTATTAATGGCTACTTATGCACTACAAGTGTTATTCCCTGCAACTCCACTCCCTCCCCTAACCTCACCCCCAAAACTCTGTACAAACTATAAAAGTGACAACAAACTGATGCGTAACACGTCAGTAGGCTAGAAGGCAGCTTCAGATCTTGGAGCGCTGCGACCAGTTCATCATTATGTCGCCAGCATGTCAAGCCCTGGCCGGGGTAATGTGCATATATCATAGCGCTATATTGCACACCCAGTTTGAGGCAGCAGCACAGATTCACATCAACATTATAATAATCATCATCATCTTCAACGCTGCATATTTTGCTTGTTTTGCTTTTTTTTTGGACACGACGACCACTTGCTGAAATTTCATTATGTGCGTGATTTATAAATAAGCGGCTGGCCTGTTGTTGTTGTTGTTGTTGCTGTTGCTGTTGCACACAGCATCTTCAGCGGGAACGACCCACGCACTTTGACGGCGCTACAACGCAGCTTGCATGTTGACTACCCCTGTTATTTTATTGTTGTTGTTGCTGTTCCTTTGTTGTTGCAGTTCATTTCGTATTAATCATAAAATTGTATTATTAACATGTTTATTTTTCGGTTTTCGAGTTTCGATTACATGCATTCCTCTGTTTATTGTGCGTCTTTTTTTTTGGCTGTTTGTGTGTGCAAAGTGCCTTGTGAACGTGACTTTGTTGTGCAGTGTTACGAAAGTGAGCCACTTTCTAACACTGTAGCCAAATTGTCCAATCGCTTGGGAAAACTGTCTTTTATGCATGCGACAGTTAATTGGGTTACTCTCATTCCCTCAGTCGGGCAACAGTTAAAACTGTCGCAGAGGACACGTGGGCGAGCAGCAGCAGCAGCAGCAAGAAGCCTGTGTTATGATAGTTGTAAATATTACGACTACCAAATGAATGGGGAAAGAGAAGGTCTAGGCCAATAGAGGAGCTGTTATAAATACTATGTACCGATCCTTTAACCAATTTTAAGACAGCAGAAGTAAACAAATCAATAATCAGGTTAGAAGCAACCTAAAAACTGCTATCAGTCAGAAGAAACGACTCCAAGTTCTTATCTTAACTTTAATTATAAAAATATACATGGATGTGTATTTTATGTGCCTTTTCCTCTCCCACACTATTTTCCCAAACTATCTTTATCTTTCCACCTGACATGTATTCAGTGCTTTTATCTTTTCGACAAGCCGTTGTATTTATTTCAGTTTTTGAGGATATATTTTTTGTGTTTTCATTTTTATTTGTTAATTGTAAATTGTACAATGGTTTTTCTTACTCTTAGCAACATTTCAAATGCATTCAGCAAAGGAGTTAGAATTTCATAGATCAACCCCAGCTCCGTTTAAACTTGTATTACATGCTCGGGCTCCAATCCAAAACAAGTTAGGGGTCAATCGCTTAAGCTCCAGGGTTGCCCTAAAAGAGAACGAGTTTGCTATTCATCGCATATTCACGAGTTGTATCTCTGATATCTGATAAATATTTAAAAACGCGCACACACACGACTATATAATTAACGTCATCGCGGGCTATAAAGCAAATGATTAACGTCGTCTTAATAAAAGACCCAATGCAAATAAAGCGAGGGGCCTTTTATTATGGGTAGGGTGTAGCTCGGGCTGACCATTAATAACACACGTTAGGTTGTTGTTGTTGTTGTTGTTGTTCGCTATTTTCTATTATTTTACATTTGATATTCTGTTTTATGAATAAATTAAATTAAATTAAGCAATAAGCAAACTAACTAGAGTATCTAATATTACGCGATATTACGTCTTAAGCGTATTTTATGATAGCTTTTAAACATTTAACGGCCTAGACCAAAATATATACATTTATATATTTTTTGATCTGCTCTGGCATATTTGTTGTCATTTAACATTTTAATCTGTAACTTAAATGAGAAAACTCGCTAGCAAATTAAAAAGCCTTTTGTTCCGAGCCGCTTCAGAAACGGTAGCAAATCTTAATTAAGCTGTTTCCGCAGTTCTTGTTGTCATTGAATCTGTCAGCAGATACCCCGTACCTTATGTCTTATCCACGCCAGAAACTTCACTGGAGTCGCCACAACTGAAAGTACATAAATTTGATTGTTTAGTCTGGCTGTATCTTGTTTTTTTCTTATGAGTTAACACAACATGAAATATGGGCTCTTAACTGGATTTACAGCGCCGGATTGAGATTAGCATAAACTAACTTTCGGTTGGTGTTATTGTTGACCACTCAAGGTCAGCAAATACTCAGAGGTACACAAGATGGATACCCGCGAAGAAGAATAGATAACAAAAGTTGCACCTACAACCAATGGACTTCAAACTAAGAGTCAACTAAGTCACTCTAATAACTAACTCAAAGCTGTGTGATTTACATTTTGAAAACTAATTAATAAATAATAATTAAGACTTGATTACTATCTACTGATTAGATTACTATCTAGTGTTAACCTTGGGCGGCAACTTCGAACAAATGGAACACCATTGAATATTCATTTAATGTCACTTACGAAAGTATAAAAATATCTACCAAAAAATGTAACATGCAATCATTGAAAATGAATATCCAAACTTGAATTTGTATAATCTAAACTAATCCATCGATTTTGTGTAGTCACTAATAACCATAATTATAATCTCAACTCATCTGAACTTTAGTCGTTATCCAAATCCAAATTTACAGCTTCTACTTTCATTTGTTTTGTGCACCACAGCTCCTGCTTAGGTCGCCATATAACCCATTAACCCTGTGCCTGGCTATCCTTAATCCCTGACCACAAACTCACTTTCCTATTGTGGACAGCAGCTCTACGTATTTAGACCGCAACATAAAACCCAGCAATTTATGCCGACACCAGTGAAAAGTGAAGTTGATGATGGGGCGTCATAAAAAGGCAAACGGCAGCGAGACGGCGACGACATTACTTCAGGTATATGTTGGGCGTCTTGGGCAGCTTGGGCTGGTCTGGAGTCTGCTCCTGGCACTTAATGGTGACAACACTGACGCTGACGTCGTCATCAACATCCAACTGGGATTCAAGCGGTGCACTTGCAGCCGGAGACTGTACGTCGCCATTTGTCTTGAGGCGCACCACATGCGCCAGCTTTGTGGTTGCCGCCACTGCAGCAGCCACCACATTGCCATTGCCATTGCCATGTGGCAAAGTGCTGATGGGTTTCTGCAGCAGCTGATTCGACGAGTCCAGTCGATTCGAGAGTGAAGTGTGACGATTGTTGACCGACTGCGGGAGATAAAAAAAGATTTAATCAATATAATCGAAGGTTAACGACCTTATAAAATTCAGACAAAGATAATTAAAAAAATATAGTTTAATTTAATTTAATTAAAACTGTAATTTTTTCTTAAAAATATTGTGTAAACCTTTAATATTGCATTACAAGAAAGAAAGTTTTAGAGAGTGAACAATATTTTTGGCACAGTTGTGACTATTAAGCTTAACACGTCAAAAAGGTCATTGGTTAGACCTTAGGATCAAATGGGTTAAGTGATTTCTACTCACCACATTGTTGTTGTTGTTCATGCGACCACGTATGTTATACAAGCCATAGACGAGGGGATTCATGCACGAGTTCGTCGAGGCAAATATGAATAGGGCCTTGCGTACCAGTGAATTAACCTGGTCCACAGATGACTTATCCAGGGAATACCACATACAGATGAAATAGTATGGAGTCCAGCAGATAATAAACACAATCACAATCGTTATGGTCATCTTGAGAGTGCGCTTCTTGGCCCGACTCAAGACATCATCGTTGGAGCGACGAAACCGTTCAGCGATCACATCCTTGTGCACGCGCTGATTCTTGCGATAGATCTCCAGATAGATGGCGCCGTAGCAGTAAATGAATGCGATCAGTGGGAATGCGTACATGGCACACATTGTGGCGATCTGATAGAGACTGTCAACGAAATCGTTCACAAACGAATGAAAGGTGACGCATTGAAAGTAGCCTTTAACATCTGGATGCTCTTCCAGATGGAAGAGAAAGGCCTGCCGCATGTGGGAACATTGACATTGATGACATTAATTGCAAGACTACTGTGGCGCAACAAACCCACCTGCGGAATGCTACAAATGACGGAGCCCAGCCAGGCGATGGCCAGCATTGTGCGACCACGACTATGGGACCGTTGCAACGGCTTCAGTATCGCAAAATATCTGAGAGAAAAAAATTGATATATATATATAAATTCAAATGGTAGGCAAACGATTGACACTTTGTGTGTCGCCTTATCTGTGGCAATCAATTGGGTGCATTAGCGAGCACGGGCTGAGTTAGCAGGCGGATGCACGTCAACTCACCTGTCCAGCGATATGCAGACCATGACAAAGCTCGACAAGTAGAGGCCGAAGACGCGAAAGAAGCTCATGAGACGGCACATCAGGTCCGTGGAACGCCACTGCACCGTCCATGCCCACACAATCTCCAGCGGCATCAGTAGAAACGTCACCATTAGATCGGCAATGGCCAAATGCATTAGCATGATATCAATACGCAGGGGACCCCGCAATCGACGCTTCGTCAGTAGAAAGAGCACCGTGCTGTTGCCAATTGTTGAGATCACAAACAGTATGCTGCGGATGGGAAAAGGTCGTCGCGATTAATCGGTGAGTTGTCGTTGTTGTTGTTGTTGTTGTCGTTGTTGTTGTTGTTGTTGTTGTTGTTCTCGTTGTGGATGTGCTAAGACAGCCAGGTGGGTGATAGGTGCGTAGGTGTGTTTGCTTCGATAAGTGGGTCATTGGAATTGAACACTTGGAAAAGTTTTTAAGAGTGCTAAGGAGAAGTTGCAATTAACTCAAAGACAACATGCTGCAACGACTTTATCGGCATATTAATACCCTGTACCCGCATAAAGGAAAATTAAGTTCAATTTAAAAAAAGAATCACAAAAAAAACATTAATGGCCAGAACTACACCAAATTAAGTTATAACCAATACTATGTGTTCTCCATAAACAATTACTAACCAACAAATTTTCACACTTTAAACTCAAAATACTAACAATATTTAAGTCAATATGAAACACTTCAGCTCTTGTATTATTATTATATAGAGGTTCCTTCCGAATAATTGGCCTGAGATAGTGTATTTTCCAGTGCTACACTATTCAACCAGGTTTTTTACTTCGTTTACTCTTTCAAATTAATGATAAAATTTATGCACTGCATTTTACGCAACACGACTCCAGAATTTCTGCCATTTAATAGCTTAAGCCAAGTTAATGCGGACATTAACTTTGAGGCCAGATTAGGTTCGTTTTTTAGTAATAAATATAAAAGTTTAAATTGCACAATGAATTGTTGTCGTATTCATTTTGATCGGACACTATTTGATATGTTTACAACTCAGATCCACTATTAATATATATACATATGTAAATCTCTAATAAATACAAGTATTTGTTCCTCATTCCTCATTGTAAAATTATTAAGTACTATAGATATAAGTATAGTTACATTAGCCACAGTTAACGATTATATCCGCAAATAGCTTTTTGAACATTAAATAATGAAGGTAGAACCCAGTAACAACTATTGTATTTATCTCGATCAATCAATCATTGTATATTGTTTTAATAGTTGTTTCTAGTATCTAAGGCCCTAATGTCTTTATTATGGACAGTCACAAATTAGAAATATGTTAGTTCGATTATTATAGTACTCGTATCTTCTTATTAAGATTATCAGATTGATGTGTTGGCGGCAACAATCAGTTAACAATATTACGTATCCGGATTATAGCTCATTCCAAGTTCCCATATAAGCGTATCTCAATAATTCAATACCCGCAACAATAAACACATATTGGAACAAGCAAAAAACATATTACTTAACTTAATAAAATAGATCCGTAAACTACGAAGCACTTTCTACGGGCTTCTTAGTTAGTTTTGTGTCAGCCAATCAGTTGAAAAGATCTGTGTAAGTTTCGAATCACTTTATTAAAGTGAACCCTACGCTGAACCACAGCGTTCAAATTCCAAGTGAAAATTATTAAATCCGAGACAGACAGACATGAGCACGACATGATTTATAACCACATCTACACCTACACAGCGACTGATAAGTTTAGAAAAGTGCATAGACAAACGCTGCTTATCAATCGACTGTGACTGTGACTGTGAATGTGACTGTGAGTGTGACTGTGAGTGTGACTGTGAATACCAAAGTACAACAATGCCGGCTGGGAAATGTGTGGGTGATCTCACTTGCTCTGCTGAGTAGGAAGTGAGCTCGCATTTCTTAAAAAACAGGCTACTTTAAAGATACACTATATATATATATATATATATATATATTTGTCTTACTCACCTGTAGACTATGATGGACAGACGATGACCGTTATTGAATATCATATCCTTGGAAAAGTGCATTGTTCCATTGGTGTTGTTCACATTTGACCAATCACGCAGTATGCGATGATCATAAACAACTTCATTCACTTCCCCAGACTGGGCCATTTTCATATTTGGTTATTTTCTTTATTCTATTTGGCGGTTTAATTAATTTTTTCAATTTTAGCTATTCCCTACAACATTATAAATAAATCAAATATATATTATAATATTGCCAAACGTTTTAAAAAATTATTGAAAATCTTTGCCCTGCTAAGTTTATAATTTGCATTTTTTTAATATTTTCCAAATTTGAAGCAAAACAGAAACGAAAATAATCAGCAAATATGTTTATTAGAGTCGATTAAAATTGGGTTTTATGAATTGTTTACACTTTTCTCTTGGAATTCGCATTCATATTATGCCTTTTGTTTGTATATAAAATGTCAACATGTTTTGGCAAAAATGTATTGAATATATGACGCTCTTAGCATAGTTTGTACATTGTGCGAGGGACTGTCATTTAGGATGCCTTTCAAGAAAAATACTTGCACTTGATTGAACTCGATTATTTGATAGGTATTCGCATACTCATACTTAATATATATGCTATTATTTATTTGCGTTCCAGCAAATTTGCTGTGTTTTTCATCACGCTCGATTGCCAGCCTTGTGTGATAATCATCACAAAAACAGAAACTGAAACACAATCTAAAGATACAGAACGTTTTTGTAATGTTTCGCACTTTGTGTAAGGAGCTCCTGAGAGACCGGCCTCTGTGCCCTTAATCGTTGCCCAACTCAATTCAATTAATTAATTTCACTCATTTTGACACAGCTTCTTAGAATTTTTGTTGCGGCATTTCATTTGTAAAGAGTCAAAAATTTGAGTCGTATTATTATTATTATTTTCATTTTCGGTTGCACTTAAAACATTATTTTATGTTTTTTTTTTTAGTTTTGACCTTGAACTAATTTTGTTTGCCTTAAATTGGAATTTATGTATTTTTGTATGTGATAACAAAAATTCCACTTATGCTGTGCATGGAATAATGAATAATACTCTTATGATTGCTGTCGGTTAATCTGTTAATCAATAGCGCTCAATGAAGTAGAAACTCACTCAATTGATGGGCGACAAAAACAGCATTATAGATAATGATTGTGTATTAAACAACAAATACTAATTCCTCTCTCAGTGCAATAATCCTTGAGTATGCTCGCTCATAACTTGTTATCGTACACAAATGCATTATTTATTTCTTTAATCGCTGGTTGTTTGTTGCCTTTTGAACTTTTCGTTAGGTAAAATCGAATAAGTGGATGTTCTGGAGGCTCGCCACTCAAAATTGTACATCACGAAGAGCAACGCTCTTTGGCACACCGAAGATAGCATACCCTTGTAGACAAAAGCTCAACTAATTCTGATTATAAACTTAAAATATAATATAGAACACCAATGTTGGAATTTCTTTGCAAAAATATGATTAGAATTATAAAGACAACAGCACATCTGTAGACCAATAGTTAGTAAGTCAGCTTAATGATATAGTGCTTCGATCTGAACGAGCGTTACTCGACTCACAACAAAACTAAAATACGCTTTCACAAGTGTAGAAAAATACATATGAGTCAGGTAATGTTTATCACATCATTAAAAATTCTTGTTAAATATCTCTAATTAAATATGACGATTGGCAGAAACCGAACGATAATTATACATTTCGAGAGATTAGGTATATTAAATGCACTTCGAAAGAAATACTACATATTCTTGATCTTAGTAGTCAGTACAAATTTAGATTTAATTTTATCTTTACTCTCTAAAAATGCCAACAAAAAATGTTAGACAACACTGCGGCTATTTACTTAACAACAATTTCAAGAAATCAGTCCACCTACTGCAGGCGTAATCAGTGATTACGTCTACACCTTAATTCATTCCTTTTATTTTCCTGTTTTTTTTCAGAGGTTTTTTATTTCCGTTTTGTTTTGCGTTTTGCGTCTAAACACGCGCATACACCGAGGTATTTGTTTTAGGTGTACTATTATAAACAAGCATATTAATTTATATATATATATATATATTTTTCATTTCATATAAACACTCTTGTTGTGCTCTGTGTGGATTTGCATCATTTGCACAACTCACGCTGAGCACCTCAAAGCGATCACTTTGCAACACTGACACTGCCCGCCCACACATACACTGGGAGGCGTGAGTTATGTTATCGATATCGCATTTGCTGCCGACGCTGTAATTAACGGTAGAGCCGCGGACTAGTTGTACGATTTGCACCGTGCGGCGTACAGGAACTGACTGAAATGTTGGGGTGGCTGCTGGGGCAGCTGATGCTGCTGCGTTGGCGCCGTGAAATCGAAATCTCGACAACAACTGATAATCAAATTGAACAAAAAAAAAAATAAACATATATTTAAAAAAAAGTGCGACACATGCTCCCGTTAAACACTCTTATACGTGTAGCTGGCAACACTGCCCGGACTGATAACCGGCAGCAGACGACCCTATAATGGCACATACACTTATGTGTATATGCATGTGTGTACTTATGTATATGTGCGTGGAGTCCGCCCGCATAAAATGCCGCATTTATCAATTGTCTGTTATACTTCAAAGTTCAGCACTGTTCTGTCTATCGGCATGTCTGACTCCCGAATTGACAAAAAATAAAAACAAAAACGCTTCTCAGCGCTTATCAACTTTGGACCAAGCGTGTTCAAACACAAAAAAAAAGGTTCATTAAATATTATAAAGAAGAAAAAAAAACGTATTGCGTTATCTGCGGTCGCTGTGTCTGGTGGCGGCAAATCTTGATTTTTATTTCAATAATTTTTAGAGCATATATTATAAAATAATTAAATAATAAAAAAAAATGTACTGCGTGGTAGTTTATCCTTTTCCGGCAACACTTCCGTTAACTTTGAGCGCACTTTGACTTCTGGTTTCAAGCGCATTTCTGCAGTTCTCAAGGTTAACCATTTTGCCAATCGTTTTTTGCCTAAGTCGCAATTCGCCAACATTTCATTAATGTAATGAGCACAAATGGCGGCCAACAAAAGGATTTCAAGTTCATGTTCCCATGTCCATGACAGTTCACGGCCCGCTATTGTATGCTATGAATGTGTGTGTGCGAGTGTGCGTGAGTGTGTGCCTCACAAACACACACAGTTGCGTGTGCGGCTCGTTACCGAGATGCAACTGGTGAGATAAGCCAGCATTTTGTCGATTTTAATGAGGCACTCGTTTGCATTTCAGAGTATTTAATTTTCAATGAAACCTAACCAAAACACACTCGTGCAATGTAATATCAATTTGTTTTTGTTTTACTCATATAATTAAGCATAAATTATTAATCATAAGCCTGAAATAAATAAATGTCAACAAAAATTCTGAGTATTTTCGTTCACCTATTCAAAATGGACGCATAAAAGTATGCAACTAAATTTCGGTTTATGTTCCTAAAGTTTAGTTTTTAATTTAGTTTATGTGTGACAAAAGAATGCACAGATTGTTTTAGAATCTAAGCATTAGATAGATTTCTTCAACAAACAATGGAAATAGTTTACTTCTCACATTTACCATGAGAACGTCCCTTTGGAATGGGGAAACCTGAAACACAAATTAGTTGTTTTAAAAAGTATAATTAATAACATTATCCTTAGATCAGAAATCTTTCAAACTATGAAGTCGAGTTTAAATTTACTTAATTGATTTAAATAAATATAAAATCTAAATAAAGTAAGTCTAAAATAATGTTAATGTTAACAGTAACTAAGGAGAAATAAAATGTTAATGGATGCTGCTCCTCTAAAATAAAAATGAGTGAAAATTTCAAATATTTTCGATGCTTTTTTCATTTAGGTGGCAGCACAGAAATATCGATAGCGAAATATAATGTAATTGCCTATATCGATTAGCACACACTTCGAACCAGTTCACTGAGCTGAACTTCTTAAGTCAAGCAACTTTCACGTGTTGCGGGTTTTGTTGTTTTCATATGAAAAGTTAATGAAAACCTAGCGAAAATGCTGCGCAAAGCGAGTAAAAAGCCCCAGACGGTGGCCGAAAAGGTGAGCAAACTGATCGCACATCCCAACGAAAGCGACAGCGAAGACGAATCCGATATTGATGTGGCAACTTCAGCGCGCATCGAGGAATTCAACGACGAATATGATTTACCCGATGGACGCAGCACCGAATTCCGTAAGCGCAATGTTAAATTGCTATCAGAGCAGAGTGAACGATACAAGGGCAAAATCAGCAGTCGCAAGGAATTGGAGCAGGAGAGCGGCGAGGAAGACGCAGATGATGATGACGATGAGGATGAGGAGCTGGCATACGAAGAGAGCGACTCGGACGAGGATAATTTAAAGGCATTCAATGAGAAATTAAAGGCAACTAAGCATGAAGATCAAAATGATAATGATGATGATGATGATAACAGTATGGAGGATTCAGACAATGACAGTCAGGGGGAGGAGCAAGATGACGACGAGGATGATGATGATGATGATGAGGAAGAGGACTGTGGCGATGACTCTGAGAACGATTCCGATAATTCTGCCTCTGAAGCGGATGCCAATGAAATTATGTCGAAAAGCAATCAACAGGCTGAAATGCAAAAGGGACTCTGCGTGCAAAATCAACTGCGTATTTGGGAGCACCTGCTGGAGTTGCGTATCAACACGCAAAAAGTGACCAGCAAGGCGAATCAGTTGCCGCCACCCGAGGCACTGCGTCACGATAACGAGGAGCTACAAACGGTACTGAAGGAGGCGCAGGAACGAAGCTCGAAGCTGCTCCAACAACTGCTTGCTCTGCA
This sequence comes from Drosophila nr. perissopoda 5 BK-2023a, assembly GCA_035044105.1. Classification (NCBI taxonomy): domain Eukaryota; kingdom Metazoa; phylum Arthropoda; class Insecta; order Diptera; family Drosophilidae; genus Drosophila; species Drosophila nr. perissopoda 5 BK-2023a. The sequence goes on from JAWNMK010000018.1 coordinate 466,631, forward strand.
AATGGCACTGACACAGCAGCACGGCGAGTTGAGGCAGTCCGTCAAGCGCAAACAGCCGGCGGAGGAGAGCGTGCAACCAGAAAGCAAACGCTTTGCAAATGCACTCCTGCATAATTTTGAAAATATGCGCAGTTATCGCAACGAGGTGCTGCTCAAATGGGATGATCGCACCAAGCTGCTGACACCGGGCGCTGGTGTCAAGCGCAAGTCCTTGCAGGACGACCATGACGTCATCAAGAAAATAGACAATGCGCTGGCGAATCGGGAGGCGCTCGTAGAGAAATCACAGACATCCAAAAGCAATCAACAGCTGCCGGCAGGCGATGCTGTAGTGGAGCAGGCAGAGGAAAGGCGGGAAGCAGGAAACAGCCGAAGGCAACCGGACATCTATGATGACAGCGATTTCTATCATCAGCAGCTGCGCGAACTCATCGAGTACAAGGCCAGCACCACATCCAACATGAGCGACATAACCAAACAGCTTGTGGAGCTGCAGAAGCTGCGACAGAAAATGAAAAAGAAGGTGGACACGAGGGCCAGCAAGGGTCGAAAGTTGCGGTTAGTTGGATTTGTGTATTCATTTAATATAATTGCGAACTAAATTGAATATAATCTCTTCTGCAGTTATGTGGTGCACAACAAGCTCATCAATTTCATGGCACCCAACGAGGCCAGCGACTGGACGGAGGATTCCAAGACGGAGCTATACAGATCATTGTTTGTCTGAAACCGAGTTCCTTTTGTTGGATGTGGCAAAAGTGCTTGACAGCATATAAATATGGTTTAACTATAAATTTCGATATTTTCTGCTGCACAAAGAATAGTTTCCACTTTTAGCAACAGCAGCGATTTCAGATGTGAATCTAAGAACACTTTTAAGGATTCAATGATATATAAAGATGTGAAAGCCCTTTATCTATTATTTGATGTGGCAAACTTGTTTGATAGCAAATAAATATTGATAAATTATAAATCTATTATAAAAATATATTTTTCTGCTGCATGCAGAATTCATTCCAAATTTGGCAAAACAGCGATTTCAGATGTGAATCGAAGAACCCATTGTAAACAAAAAGTGAGATAACTTTTAATAATACTAATTCACATTTTTATTTGAATTCTCAGAGATCGAAGAAACAAAGAAGTCCATCAGATGTGTGTATTTTTAATCATATCGAATTTCATTTTTATTTATTTCATATGTTGGTTTGCGTTTAACTGCTAAATTTGTATGTTCAACATTTGCTTCGTTTATTATTTGATTTATTTATTTACTTTTAACTGGGTATTTTATGCAATAAAAACGAACCGGTCAAATTGCATAACAATATGGCTTCAAGATAACCGTGTAAGCGTTTTTTAACCCATTACAGTTTTGCTTATGGGTGACAACTTGTGTGTGGGAGTGTGGAGTGTGTGGAAAGGAAGATTGCACATTGATATTATTTGCTTGCGGTTGTTCAAGTTGCTTTTTTCGTTTTTTGTTTTGTTTTTGTTGTTCTTCATTAGATACATATATAATATATATAAATTGTTAATATATTAAACTAGTTTTCCACTGATGCACATACATACTTGACTTGGTATTCGTTTAATTTACTTTGCTAGTTTCGTATTCTTTTCTTATTTTCATTTATAAAATTATTATTCTTTATGTGATTTAGTATGCTGTCTCTTCGTCTAAGTCACTCTTAGTTAATGTTTTTAATTGTTATAAATAAGATGTTATGCAAATAATCGGAGACATAAACAACAAAATAAAAATTCCAATCGAATTTAATAATAATACAAATTACAAGACTGGTTTTTGTTTTTTTTTTTAAGTTTTAAGGGGATACAAGTTACAAATACTTTCGAGCACATTTTCATAAAATAATTTTCATTTAGTTCGTTAGAGGTTTATTTCGATTCCGATGCTTTGGATTCATTGTCAAGCTCTCATTAAAAATTAATTAACAATTAGAGCACATAATATAAATTAATTGTTATTTCCTTGTTTATATATTGCACTTGAATGCGGATGAGAATTGAAACTTTTTGTTGTCGACTTAAATGCTAAAAAAAAAGTACCACGACACAGACAAATGCGTACAATTTTGAAAAATCGAACGGAATACTGGGCATTTGGACTCAAAGGAAATACCGAAAAAATACATTAAATACATATACATATAAACCTACAATGAGTGAGTGTGTTTATATATGAGAGTTTCGTGGGAGGGTCATAAGTTAATGTTGGTTTCTCGTTTACTTTTCGTTCTGTTTTTGTATACAAACTACCAAATACAAAGATTACAAAAAATGCAATAAGTCATAACTGCTTATCCGTTTTGGTTTTGTTTTTTTTTTTTTTGCCTAATTGTTAATGGAATTTTTCAGCAACAGCGGCAGCCCAGTTTTAGTTTTTGATTTGGAAACGAGTATGGTGGCAGTTTTGGTGCCAGCAGCAGCTGCACCACTTGAGGCGACGGCATCGGCCGCATCAGTGGCAGCGGAGCTGTGCCGCGTCGCAGCCTGCAGCAGCTGCCGCTGATGTAGCTCCTGCAGAAGCATCGAGTGCTTGTCCAGCGCCTTGAGTTGTGCCGTGTTCTGTGTCTCGTAGAGCGACGACTGCAGCTGTGTGTGTATGGAGGTGACATTGGAGAGAGTGCTCTCGGCCTCGGCCGCCGTTAGAAAATTGCTTAAATAACGTTTGCTAGTTGTTGTGGTTGTTGGTGTTGTCGATGATGTCGTTGTAGTGGTTGCCATTGTAGTCTGTTCCTGCGCTGAAACCTACAAAGACAATCATTAATCACAATCAATGTGGCAAATAATCGACATTTCAGACTCAACCTTTCTGTGTGCACCCAACTCTGCGTCTCAAGTGCACTTGGCGGGATGTATAACATTCTCCATATCCTTTTGCACCGCATATAAATCGGACAGGCTCTTGGCAAAGAGCACATTCAGTTCACTCATCTTTGCCAGCTGCAACAGTGATGTACAACAGTGATTAACCAATGCAGAAATTAAAAATATACTCGAATTTGTTATTTACAGTGGTCGCTCAAATTATAAGAAATATATAAATTATGATTGCAATCGAGCGACCATTGTAATTATGACATACAGTTTGATCATTGCACTTCTCGCGTAAATTCATGTTAGCTGTTTTAAGCTCGATTTCGTGCTGCAACAGCTCCGCCTGCAGCGTCTCTGTGCGCGCCTTGAGCGCAGCGACCTCACGACGCAACTCATCCTCTGTGACACCACCAGCTGCGGAGGCGCCACTGCCGCCCACACGCATCAGTTCCATTTCGCGCTTAAGACGTATGTTTTCCTCTTTATAAGTGTGAAGCTGGCGTTTCCATTCATCCACGTTGGCCGTCGATTCCTGCGGGGAATATATATATATATATATATTTAGCTTTAGCTGTAAGCAGCTTTGACAAATTATAATTTAAACGCACCTGCAAGGCGCTGGTCAGGCGTATATTATTGTTCTTCAATGTGGCCAACTCAATTTCCCATTTCTTGGCATTGGCGCAGCTGCAAAGCATAATAAATATGTCATTCAATTGTCAGAGTCGGTGAGGAGGCAGAAGTGTCCTATTTAATCTTACCTTTGCGCCAGCGCCATTTTCAGACGTTCGTTTTCATACTTGAGCTGCTGCTCAGCTGTGGCACCCGCACCTGGCCCAGTGTGCATGCCCACAATGCTGCCACCAGAAGAGATTGTAATGCCACCGCCAACACTGCCGCCACCAGTGCCGCCTCCAGTTAAAGGAGCAGCCCCAATGACCATCGTTGGCTGTGGCGAGGGCGTGGCCGAGCCGATATCCTGCTTCCCATCGAGAGTGTTTAGCAGCTTATGCGAGGGACTATCGGGATTGGCATTCTGTGTATTGGTGTTACTTAAATTCGGCGGTTCAACGGTGTGTGGATCTATGTTGGTGTTATCATTCTGCATGGAGCCGACAGCACGACCCGAAATTGGTGATGTATTCGCCGAGGTGGTGGGCGTAACCGCATTCGAGCCATTCGCCGATTTCATAGCATTTTTGATGGCCTCCTTTACCTCCTGGAATTTTTCAACAAACTAAAAATGCGAAAATATGCCATTGAATGCTTTAATACAACCTTTTTTGCTAAAAATAATGGCACTCACCTTTGTTAGTTCCGCCTCCGAGGAGAAGCCCAGTCCGTAAACCGTATTGGCGCGCACATCGCTCCACTGGCCAAACTTCTGTGATGTCTGTGTGAATGTCATACTGGGTGTAATTGTCGAATTAATGACCGCCTTGGTGCCCTCAACGCTAATGATGCGATACAGATTCCGTGAGCTATCATAGAAGAAGCTCACATTGACCGCCTTCGTGCTGGCCGTGATCCATGTGCGTTTCGTTTTCGGATCGATATGAAACACGTGCGCCTGGCAAGTGAAAATCGGTTGTTCGCTAAACACAGAAAATGAAGCAGAAGTGGAAGCAGCAGCAGCACCCACAGGTGATTAATTAAAAATTCCATTAAAATTCTTGCACGTCGGCCCTAAAATTTAATTTGTAAACGCTTGCCAAGGGACACAAGGGGGGTGAGCAGGAATTGAAGGGGATTACGATAAACATAAATAATCATATGTGACTGGGTAACTTTATGGTAGCTCCTAATTCAAATGGCAATAAACAGTCGATTTGATAATGTCGTCGTTTGACAAGTGCCACAAGTCTTAATCGAGTAAAATTTATGAAAACATTAATTTATAGATGCATGCAAAAATTATTATTATATATTTAATATTTATCCAATTGTTCACCACTTCCAGATAAGCATTTAAATTGAATTTAAAGTAGTTTTTACATAAAGTTAGTTCTACTACTTTGCAAGACCTGCGTTTTGTACAATTTAATTAACCAAACCAAAAAACAATTACAAAATAAAGCAATTTCTTGTTTTTAATTTCGCTGTTTATTAACTATACTTAATATTTGTTGTATAAAATACAATATTGTTTTTAAATTACTAAATGTTCAATGTTAGATAACTATAACTAAAGTCATTTATATTTTAATTCATAAACATATTTTAACTATAATCGATTTGTAGTAATTTTGACTAGATATAAAGAGTAAATGTTTCAAAATGCCTAACTATTTAAGACACTGTAGCAGAAACATTTCTAAAGTTCCAAAAGCATTTGATCATAAATAATTCGAATACTTTAGATAAGGCAAAGAATATTTATAAAGGCGCTTGGCTGTCATGGAAACGAAAAAATGTTGTTTGGGGTTTAAAAGCTTTAGCGAAAATTGATTTTGTTAATGTTGTTGCTGTTGTTTTTGTTGCTGTTGCCGTTGCTGTTGTCGTTGCTATTGATATTGTCGGCACCATGTCATTGGCATTGCGGTTTTTAGCGAAAGGGGTGCCGTCCAAGGTGGGTGCGGGTGGGGGGTGGTAGGCGGTGTGGGTCTTGCCTTGGCGTCTAAATTGCATTATGCGCTTAAGTGTTTCGTAGCCTCGTTTTGATTTTGCTCAAGTTTACTGCAAGCAGACACACATACATATTTACATACATGTATGTACAGATACGCACACCTACACCAATACACACGCACGCACATCTACACTCACACATAATTGGTATCGACGGGCGGCGTTTGGCAATTTACACACCTACACAAATAAACACATACACACACCCACACACACACACATACGTAGATGAGCATCAACTCACATTGTATAAAAGCACATATGTATTTACACCTCTGACACCGCCTGCTACACACAGCCTACAACATCAGCAACAACAACAACAACAACAACAGCAGCAGCAGCAGTAAGGAAAATCGTCGGCGTCGATTTTTCACACAATTTACAACATTTGCAATTGCATTAGAAAAGTTTGCACACTTACCCCATTTTGTTTGTTAGCTGCAGCGCTGTTTTGGTTTATATACCAACTCGTTTAACACTATGCTAATTGTTTATTTTTGTTAATTAATACACTAAAAAATAAAACACAAACGATGCGCTTGCTGTGTGTAAAAACTGTGGGCAATGCGGCTAAAACTGTGAGTGATGTTGCCCTCAAATGTGAGCACTGTTACAATAACAGTCGAATGTTGATTAAACTGTTGTTGCCTTCGATATAGGTTGGTGTATTCGATATGCATTATATCGAATGCATAATGTTATCTTGTTAGTTTTATATTAACATTTCTATGCGAATTATTTTGATATGCATCAAATGTTTGTTATAAGCATAATTTCAAACCTTATGATGCTCGGAGGAAATTTAAATTTTGCACTTAATGTTCGCTAATAACATCGATTAAGACAGTTTTACAAATTCATCATAATAAACACGAATGCTAGCCAGACTTTTAAAAGTATACAAAATATTCAAACTAAGTGGCAACATTGAATTTTTACCGTAGTGGCAACCAAAAAAGAAACGAGCTGCGTTTTTTCGCACATAAAAATCAATCGGAAATAAATAAAACTTGCTACAATTGAATCCAATAAATAGCTATATATGCAAAAGCTGAACAGCAATCTAAGTTGTTGTCGCTGCTGCTGCGCTGTAGCCGTGCGATCGATCCTTGTTGGCTACGGGGTACGTGTTTGCGCCAGGGAGGAAGGGAGTTTTTTTCGCTCTTTTTGCATAAAAGCCGTCCTCTTTGCCCAAGAAAAGGCGTTTTACCAATCATTAATTGAGACGAGTGCAGCAGCTGTTAACCTGCGACTGTGTTTTTCAATGTGTTTTCGTTAATTGGTGCTGAAGCTATGTGAGAAACATTATTTTAAATTACAAATATTATAATAAAAATGAAAAAAGTTTGCATATGTGTGCGTGCTGGCATGCGTGTATGTATATACATACACATGTATATACTGTGTGTATGTCCATAGGTGTGTGTGAGTCGCGCGTGTGTGTGTGTCGGTGTTAAAAACTTGTTATCAATGCGGCGCCTATGATAAAAGCCTTATTAGACATGTTCAGTGTATTGGTCCAATAGGAATGTGTTAACCCATTACGCGGGCTTTGCAACATTCGCGAGAGAGACAGAGAGAGAGCGAGAGCGAACGAGAGAGGGAAAAGTCAACATAAACAAAAAAGAAAAAAACTGCATTAGCTGCGTGGGAATTGTGTAGGCTTTAACGGCTTTAATTGTGTGACCAAATTTTATAGCTACTTTTATAACGTTAATTTATTCCATAACCAAAATATTTGATACAATTCTGTGAACATTTTATGAATGTTCTAACGGGTTCAATAATTCTGAAAAAGAATTTATTAAAAATAATTAGTTTTGCTCCGTAATTATCGATTTGAACTCTTCGCTTCCAGATGTGAATCTGATTCGTTAACAATTCTAAGTTCGGGAAGGAAACTACGAATCACTCCTTAATTTATAATTCATTTGATTGGTTGAAGAATTTTATGTTCTCGATTTTAAATATGTGTACTTCTGTCGGTTTGAAATACTAAAAGTATATACAGTTTTCTATTCCTTATATATACAATACTAACACATTTATTTTCTTTGCTCTGCAGTCTTGCATGCGTGCCCGTGCTCTGGTGGCCAACTAAATAATGTGGAACATGATGTGCGACGTGATGCCCACAATATCGGAAGATAGCATATCGCAGCGTTCCTCGCAGTTCAGCGGCGAAGATGCCAACTTTGAGCAGCTCATGGTGTCCATGCTCGATGAGCGGGACAAGCTTATGGACAGCCTCCGTGAGGCGCAGGAGCGGCTGGGCGAAACGGAGGTCAAGCTGCACGATGTCGAAAAAGAACGCGACAGTCTGCAGCGCCAGATCAATGCTAATTTGCCGCAGGTTGGTGCATTAAACATGAGACCACGTCCAACGTGAATCTAGTTAATAACATTTTTCAATCGATTTTCACAGGAATTTGCCACTCTGACCAAGGAGCTGACACAAGCGCGCGAAACGCTGCTGGAACGCGACGAGGAGATTGGTGAACTCAAGGCGGAACGCAACAACACGCGGGTAAGCATAAATCCAACAATATCCTAATCGTAATACCAAAATCTCACTAATCATGCGACGCTCGTTATATGCAGCTCCTACTTGAGCACTTGGAGTGTCTGGTTTCGCGACATGAACGCTCGCTGCGTATGACTGTCGTTAAGCGGCAGGCGGCGGCTCAGAGCGGTGTCTCCAGCGAGGTGGAGGTGCTCAAAGCGCTTAAGTCACTGTTCGAGCACCACAAGGCTCTGGACGAGAAAGTGCGCGAACGACTGCGTCTGTCCATCGAGAAGAACAATGTGCTCGAGGAGGAGCTGAACACAACCAAAGAGGAGCTGACCCAATACAAAACGGGCACTTTGCCAGGCAGCGGCGTTAACTCCGTAAGCATTGCCAGCGGTGAGAATGGCATCAAAGAGAAGGTATGTGTGTGTGTGTGTCCAATCAAGCGTGTATTTTATATGGCATACCTTTTGTTATTGCAGCTGGCAAGCGGCGGAGGTGGCGTCAACGGCGATGCTAGCGAGCTCAACGAATATGCGGCCAAAACACACGAGCTACAAACGATCATCGAGAAGCAGGTGAGGCAATAGCAACAACAACAACAACAACAAACAAGAATAACAATGACAAACAACATCATTGAAAGCAAGTCGCACACTCGTACTATTTTTATGACTCAGATCGTGATAATCGTATGCGTCTGTTTATATGTCTGCTTTGGCGGTGCAAATTTATTTTAAGGCTTTGTATTTTGCGCATTTCCATTAGGAATTGGGAAAAACACAAGCCTTAAATCGACTTTTTGACATTTCAAATATGCAAATTTAGTCAGTTTAATTTCTAAATATCCAAACGGGCAATTGCTTAATAGAATTGCCAAGTTTGTATCAGGGCATGTTATTATTTATCCTTTATTTATTATTTGACCATACTGCAAGTTTTATTATCCATATCAACTAAAATCTTAACGTATTAGGCAAAGCATTAGAATTTTGATTTTTGAACTAGAATAAAAATTGCAATTTGCATAAGCATTATATTCCAAACCCTACTCACGCTATAACTAATCAAAATTGTTTTCTGTCCAGACATCTGAGCTCTCGCAATGGCAGCGTCGCGTGTCCGATCTGAACAACAAGATCAATGAGCTGGAGGAGAATATGTCTCGTGTGCAAAAGGAGCATTGCAAATCGCAGGATCAGTGTTCAAAACTGCAGCGAGATCTGCGCGAAAATGTGGCACAAAAGGAGGATCAGGTGAGTAAACATAGCAAATGCAATTTGTTTCAAAAACTGATTTTAAATGCCCTGCAGGAGGAGCGTATTACTACGCTCGAGAAGCGTTACTTGAATGCACAACGTGAGTCCACATCGTTGCATGATCTTAACGAGAAACTAGAGCAGGAACTGCGGCACAAGGAAGCACAATTAAAGGTGCGTATATTACAGGATATACACATAAATATTTATATTGGTTATGGTTACGAGGCATGGGCGAATTTCCTATTTTCATTAAAACTTTGCACTCCCTCACTGCCAATCAAAAACTCTCCCCTATTCAAATATGTACATATATGAATGATAAATATTATTGTCAAAATTTTCGCTATTCATTTTTATATATCTTTGCGAAATCAGTAACTAATTAGGGAATTATAAATTACATAAATGTTGTGCAAATTTTTTCAAAATGAGTTTTCATTTTGTTTTGTAAGATCGTTGGTAACAACTGACAGCAATTGATTTAAATCCGCTTCTGCTTTTTCAATTTCAAATTTGATATTATCCAGCCAATTTTATTTTACTGAAGTCCCATTTATTTTGTACACTTATTAAAAACTTCCCATTTTGCTAATTCGCTTTGGCAAGCAGTCATTCAGTGACTGCCAGTGACTTGTATCGCCCATGCCTGTTTTTGAATCGCTAAAACTGTGACTAATAATGCATAATCGATGTGCCCTCTCCATTTGCATATAAAACCAAACTAATTTAACTACCCCCACCAAATATACAAAAAAAACAAATTAACGAAAATCGACATGCAACTCGGATAGCTGCACGAAGAGAAAATCAGCGCCATTGAGGAGAAGCTCGAGCTCTCTGAGCAAAAACTAGCGCAACATGCCAAACTGCAGCCGGACATGGAGGAGCAGCTAAAGGCGCGCATGGAGGCATTGACAAAGGTAGGAAATAAGGTATGCACTCGAACTAATATGCGCGCCGACAGGTTCCATAAGTATATCAAATTCAATTCTACAATCTCAATCTTCTTTCTTTATTCTTTCTCTGTAATATATATATTTTTCGAGTATATTTTTTCCAAATATCCACCTACTAACAACAACAACAATAAAAACCCAAGAATATACAACTCTCTCTCTATCTCTTATTTGTCCTGCACAAGAACTCAGCGCACCGACAACTCAAAACAATAAAACCTTCACAAAACAGAAAACTCACTTTTTAGCTTTCATTACTAATACAAAACTAATTTATTGTCTATTTGTGAGCATTGAACCCATTGAATAAACGTAATTAAACGAGTTTGGCTGAACGCATTGCAGGCTCAAGAACGTCACGGTTCGGCGGAGGATCGCATTCGGGGCCTTGAGACGAATTTGGATGAGAAGAGCGCCGAGGTGGTAAGACTGAACCAGCGACTCAAAATGAATGAAGAGCACAATTTGCGACTATCCTCGACGGTTGATAAACTGCTCTCCGAGTCCAATGAGCGCTTGGAGGTGCATCTGAAGGAGCGCATGCGTGCGCTCGACGAGAAGAATGCTCTGACCCAAGAGCTGGAGAAGGCGCGTAAGGTGGCCGAGGAGCTGCATCACGAGAAGAGCGAAATTATGAAAGAGCTCTCCAAGACTCGCCTCGAAATTGAGAATTTCAAGCGTCAGCTGCTTCAGCAAGAGATCGCCTACAATATACAGCAAACGGAGGCGCTCACCCGCAGTCTATCGCCCAGCAGTGTTCTCGATGGCGGCAATGCGTTCACACGCAGCGCATCTCACGCCAGCTTCGAGACGCATTCGCTGCGGCGTCAGAGCAAGTCGCGTCTGTCCGAGGAGAACGCACTGGCCCGCTCCATGGCCGAGCAGGAGTGGGAGAAGCTGCAAATGCAGCAGGTGGCACAGCAGCAGGCATACGAACTAGTTGCCAGCGTTGCCGATTGCGATGACAGCGATGTGCTGTATGCGGCTGCCACGGCGGATATGATGTCGCCCTCGGGGCATACGGATGCACAAACGCTGGCGATGATGCTGCAGGAGCAGCTGGATGCCATCAACAATGAGATACGCCTCATCCAGGAGGAGAAACAATCGACAGAGGCTCGCGCTGAGGAGCTGGAGTCGCGTGTCGGCAGTCTGGAGCATGTGAATCTGTTGTCGCGCGGCCGATCCATGGACAGACAGAGTCCGCCCATGAGTGGGCGCAGTACGCCAAACAGTCCACAGCGCGATTTCATGCAAAAATATCATACGGTAAGGATTAAGCTTATTATGAAAACGGATTCATATATCTATCTAAATATTTAGCAAATTCAAAATATTTTTGATGTATTTATTTGATTTTTATGCAGCTTAACTTGCCCGTGCTGTCGAGTGATGCATCCCGCGAGGAGCTGCACGGCGGCATGTCCACCACCGGTGATTCCAGTTCGGGCGGCGCTGCTTCGCCACTGACAGCACGCTCGATGCGCTTGGAGCGTGTTGCCCAGGCGCTGGCACACAGCCAGGAGGAGCTGCGTCGTCGCACCATGGCGCCCGCTGTTGCACCCCATGTGAATGCCCATATGTCGTTGAGCAGTCACAGTTATGGCCTGTCGCCGCTAAGCTCGCGTTATGGCAGCCAGGAATCGCTGCGTCACTACAACACCATGGGCTCCATGTCCATGCTGCAGACGCCAACATCGGGCGTGTCGAGGGAGGCGGCGGCCGCTGCAGCCGTTCAAAAGAAGAAGGGCATCAAATCGTCGCTGGGTCGATTCTTTAGCAAAAAAGAGAAGGTCAAGGGCGTCAAGGATACACTGCCAGATGGTTCGCCCAGCATGATGTCCATAGGCAATCTGTCTATTGGACTAAGTGAGGTCGATTCCAACTACGATGCCATGAGCATGACGGGCGGCATGATGCCACGCATTGCCAGCGCACAGGGCTCCAAGATCAGCAGCGTCGACTACGGCAGGCAGAAGAAGTAAGCTTTTTTTGAATTGTGCAAAATACTAAATCAGAAGCTAACTAAATAATCTCCGCAGAGAACACGATTATCGCAACGATCTGCTGGGCGAGGCCATGAAAGCGGGCACGCCATTCGCCCTGTGGAACGGACCCACCATTGTCGCCTGGCTGGAACTGTGGGTGGGCATGCCCGCCTGGTATGTAGCCGCCTGTCGCGCCAACGTCAAGTCTGGCGCCATTATGAGTGCGTTAAGCGATACGGAAATACAGCGGGAAATAGGTAAATACACAGCGCGAAACAAATAGGACACTTGTACTAAATGCAACGAATTTCCTTGGCAGGCATTAGTAATCCCTTACATAGGCTTAAACTTCGGTTGGCCATACAGGAAATGGTTTCACTGACTTCCCCCTCAGCGCCACAAACATCACGCACCACGCTGGCGTTTGGTATGTCACACAGAAAAAACATAGAAAAGTTCCATTTTGCTTTTCTTAGATTATATTTGAAGAGTTTAGCTGGTATTCAATTTAAAGTACAACAACTAATTTCGTACATATTTGCAGGGGATATGAATCACGAGTGGATAGGCAACTATTGGTTGCCTGGGCTGGGACTGCCGCAATATCGCACAACGTTCATGGAGTGTCTAGTCGATGCGCGCATGTTGGATCATTTAACCAAGAAGGACTTGCGCGGCCAACTAAAAATGGTGGACAGCTTTCATCGCACCAGCCTGCAGTATGGCATTTCAATGCTCAAGCGCTTAAACTATGATCGCACCGAGCTCGAGCACAGGCGCAAGATGAGCGAGAATGGGCTCTGCGATGTGCTTGTGTGGAGCAATGAGCGTGTCATACGCTGGGTCAGCAGCATTGGGCTGAAGGTGAGCTACAACTGCAGCTACTAATATATATATATAATATAATATATATATTACAAAATTAACTAATCTAATCAATTCTTTTGATTATGATTTGATAGGAATATGCCAATAACTTGCTCGAATCGGGCGTGCATGGTGGTCTGATGGCGCTGGATGAGGGCTTCGATGCCACTGCGATGGGTCTGGCACTGCAAATACCCACGCAAAATGCACAGGTTAACCTTTAATTTATTAAATAATTGAATTGTGTAGTAAACATAAATGTTTTTTAGGCACGCCAAATACTCGATACGGAGTTTAGAAACTTGCTGCAAATTGCCACCGATCGCAGGCCGGATAGCGAACAGCGCAGCGCTTCCTGATGTAGCTACAGTCCGCCCACAACATCGGTGGATGAGTGAACCAATCTATAAACTAAAACAAAAGCCAGCAACAGCAAAGCATAGCGCCAAACTTCCTAAGCGCTGCGGAAGGCAACTAAATATGGATATTTATAATGAAAGAATGATGCATAAAAAACAAAAACAAACAAACAAACAAACCGACAAACAAACAACCAAGCCACAAAATTCTAACAAGAAAGACGCAACGCAAGAGACTCCCAGGCTCAGAAGATATACTGACTGGGCCCGAAACCCAGCATGATGCACGTCTAATCTATTTATATAAATACACACATACACCCATGCATACACACATACAAACACACACACAGATAGTCGTATAATCCATAACAAGACAATGTATACAAGACATAGCACATACTCGACGTAGGAAATACGGAATACGGAATACAAAATACGTACATACAAAGCGTGTATGTAAGTTATTTGCATGAGCGCCGTGCAGCTGTAGGCATGTACAAGTTTTAGATGCTAATCATTTTTGTAATTGTTTAATTTCTTAAATTAATACTTATTTTTTTAACAATGTGACATATATAATTTATATTGTAGTATAATTGGGCTTGCAATAGACTAACAGTATTTTGTTTTAGCTGCAGAATTTACAGAGATGCGTGCTTTCAACCAAATTCATAACCAAACTTGATTGTTATATAATTTTTTAATGACATTATGTACAGTTTATTATTTTGTTTATCTCTATGCTTTTTTTTTACACAAGCTAACATAGTACGCTTTACATATGACATTATGATATGTTTTAGTTAACTTTTGTGTTGTTGGTCGTAATGCAAGGCGCTCCAATCGAGGTTAATTCAACTGAAGAACAACATGCACAACAATCAGGCCTATATAGTAAACAGCTGCATATATAAATATACAATTTATATAAATATATATACACGCCTAGTTTAATATACTCACATATAAAGCTCACTTATACATACATATATACAGCAAATATATAGATATATATATATACATATATATATATATATATATATATAAATGTATAATTAACATTATCAAGCATACGTGTAACTAACAAGAAAGTATTATAGAGCAGAGGGGAAGTGAAGTGAAATTATTGAATGGAGTTGAAGGAAAAGTCACAAGCGCCCATTTATCAACTATTTACATATTGAAAGTCGAAATAGCGAAAAGCTTTAAAGGTAAACAAACCCTACAAGTCTACATAGTACTTAGCCTTTGCTTTTTATGAGTAAAATAAAAACGTTAGGTATGCTACAAGTTTATATTTAAATATTTTGCATAAAACGCAATTGGCAAAACTCGAAACTCGAATTGCAATCCCAATACCTTGGCTAAAAATTACAAATATGAAATATTCACAAAGCATATCCATTGTTTTTCAAAACAAAAAACCTCCCCTTATTTTATGTTGTTTATTTAGTTTATACATACTTACAAAGACAAAGGAGGAAAATAATAGAAATGATTTAAATTTTGGACTTGGTTCATTCATACTAACATTTACAACAACAACAAAAACAAAAGAAAAACAAACACTAAGCAAATACTTGTAAAGCTCTTATGTACTTATATACATACATACATACATACTTGTACATCAAATATGTTGAAAGCACACAAACTGCCTGTTTTGCTAACATATTATTAGTTTTATGCAATGGGGTATTATAATTAAGTTTTTAATAATTTGAACAAAAACCAAAACGATGACTAACGCTTTGTCTCTAAGTATATATAAAACTTAAACAAATAACTTCATTTTCAACTGTATTAGCAAAATTAAAAACATGTTCTTAAAAAAAACCAACAGCTATGACAATACACTAAACGTCAACAGGATACATTTGACTATATGAAATGAAATCATACAATCCAAGATAACTAATAACTAAAAATAAAGTACAATTCTAGTACTATCTGCTATTTAAGTAAATAAAATTCAGTAACAATGAAGTGCTAGGTTTGTTAATTTCTACAATATAATCTTTACTTTCATCAGATGAAGAACTCTTGAATTTGGAAAGCTCATTTCGTTTTTTTGGTCACTTGACTTCTGTTGACGCTTAGCGTGTTTAATAATGTACGTAATTGTAGCATTAAAAATCTATAAAAAAGCTAATCTAAATTTATAAAATACTAACGGAAAAATTAAGTTAATTTGAAGAATAATATTGGGTTAATTGTTAACTTTTGTTGAAAATACATTAAAAAAAAAAATACACTTTACTAAAGTAAAACTTAATACAATATATACAGTCTATTATTATAAAACGAATTAAAACAGAACATGCATATGTACATATATTTATATAACATTGTGAGAAGAAAACTAACAATTTAGTAAAGGCAAAAACTCCGTTTAGGAGTTTTTTATATGTACCATATATATAAATTAAAATTTATTACAAAAAATATTTGCTGCGTTTTCATAAAAAAATTGCATAAAATATTAAAGTCTAGCGCCAACTAGATTTCTGTATCAACAGACACCAACTATGTTGGTAACAGCTGTGCTCTGTTATGTTAATGCTATCAAGTTTTAGTTAACAGCTGATTAATTCCAAAATTACAATGTTTTTTGTTGTTAAATCTACCCTTCAAATATATCATATTTATTTGTTACAATTTTTAAATTTTTTATTTTAGATAAGATAAATTTCATTCACTTGTGCAAACAGTCCCGAATAATTTTATTTAAGGGAACTAGATGAACGACAGTTTGAAACTTATTCGTTCATTTAGCTCAGTGATTCCTGTAAATGAGCTCGATTTCAGTGGTTCGATAAAAAAAGGGTGAGCAATAAAAACAAAAAATATATTATCAGACACGAAATTTGTTTACGCTACAGAGTCCAATAAGTCAACGGAACCAGTCGATTATAATATCATCTGTGCTGCAATGGATGCCACATCAAGCTTAGCCGACAAGTTGGCATCGAAAACGGCCAGTAGCAACTCACTGGATAGCAGCTCTAAGTCAAGTTCCCTGGGCTCGAAGCAAGGTGCTGAGAACGGTGTGCTGCGAGACACGCCCTTTGCCTATCTGGATGGTGAGGAGGATCAGGACCAAAAAAACGATGTAACCTATGTGTGCCCGTATCGAGGACCTGTTTTTGGCGCACTCACAATTACCAATTATCGCTTGTATTTTCGTTCACTGCCGCTGGGCGACCAAGAACCGCCCCTCGTCGTCGATGTGCCGCTAGGTGTGATTGCTCGCGTGGAGAAAATCGGTGGCGCCTCGTCTCGCGGCGAGAACAGTTATGGCATTGAGATATTCTGCAAGGATATGCGCAATCTACGCTTTGCGCACAAACAGCAAAATCACTCGCGTCGCACCGTATTCGAAAAACTGCAATGGAATGCATTTCCGCTCTCCTACACGGGAAAACTGTTCGCTTTTACCCATGGGGCAGTGAGCGCCAGCTGGGATGGCTGGTCAGTGTATGAGCCCCTGGCGGAGCTGCGTCGTCTGGGCGTGCCCAATGATATGTGGCGAGCGACGAAGCTAAACGAATCCTTTGCCATTTGCGATAGCTATCCGGCTGTGTGGGCCGTACCCAAGGCCGCCTCGGATGACATTTTGCGTCGCGTTGCACAGTTCCGTTCGCGTTGCCGTCTGCCCGTCCTGTCGTGGATGAATCCACGGACGCAGGCAACCATAACGCGCTGTTCCCAGCCATTGGTAGGCGTCAGTGGCAAACGGAATGCAGATGATGAGGCATATCTCAGCTACATTATAGAGGCCAATGCGCAGTCGGACAAGCTTATCATCATGGATGCGCGTCCTAGTGCGAATGCCATTGCCAATAAGGCCAAGGGCGGCGGCTATGAGTCAGAGGATGCCTACAAGAATGTGGAGATCAATTTCCTAGACATACACAATATACACGTGATGCGCGAGAGCTTGCGCAAGGTGAAGGAGGCCTGTTATCCAACCACCGATGACACCAAATTTCTGTCGGTTGTCGATAGCACCTTGTGGCTGAAGCATCTGTGCTGTGTCCTAGCTGGCGCTGTGCGCATTGTGGACAAGGTCGAGACACTGAGCACTTCTGTGGTGGTGCACTGCTCCGATGGCTGGGATCGCACTGCGCAGTTGACGGCTCTATCGATGCTGCTCCTGGATCCGTATTATCGCACCGTGCGCGGATTTGAGGTGCTCATCGAGAAGGAGTGGCTGTCGTTCGGTCACAAATTCCAGCAGCGTATCGGGCATGGCGACAACAAGCACTCGGATGCAGATCGCTCACCAGTGTTCCTTCAATTTATTGATTGCGTGTGGCAAGTGAGTTGGCAGTTTAAAAATGCCTTCGAGTTCAATGAGTATTTCCTCATTACCATTGTGGATCATCTGTATTCGTGCCGCTTTGGCACCTTCCTGTGCAACACCGAGGCGGAACGGGTCACAGATGGTAAGTCGAATTTGTATTACTTGATTACCAACTCTATTTATGGCATATATTGGCAATATAAATATTAATTATTATCTTACATATCTTATAGATTTTTTGGCAATCGCATTTTTTCTAATTTTGTTATCTTTTTGTGCAATTATTGAAAACAACACAATCAATTTCTGTTAAATTTAGCTGCCCTTTATCTTTTCTAACAGTTAAAAAATAAAAAATGAAATATAATTTGATACTCATCGAATGCATTTCAGATCTGAAGCACAAAACAACATCGCTATGGACGCATATTAATTCCTCGCTGGATCAGTATCTAAATCCGCTGTTTCCAGCCTCCTCTGATCGGGCCGAGCTCGTGTTGCGTCCCATTGCCAGCACTCGGATCATACGTCTGTGGAAGGGTCTCTACTGCCGCTGGAATCCCGGATTGTGTACGCCACAGCATGGCTGCCAACGCACAAGGGAACTGCTATCGAAGCAGGATCAGCTCTTCAAGCATGTCAACGATCTGCGCCTGAAGCTGATCAATCGCATTGGCAATACGCAGACGACCACACGATTGGCGTCGCCCATGCGTTAAATGATAAATGATTTAGTTTTTGTTCAGCTCTTAACTAGTTTGCAATAACTGTATTAACGACAATTACTATACTACATGTATTAACGAACTATTTTAATCCAAAAATCTTGTGTTTAAGCATCTAATAAATAATAATACATACATATATGTATTTACTATGTGTTGCAAAATAATCAGTGAAAGCTTGTGCATGTGAGTATATCTGAAATGCTGATAACAAATACTTTTGGTTTTCATTTCATTTTCAATGCCAATTTGCCAGCGGTTTGATTAATGAGTTCGAGTTCTGCTGAATAAAGAATGTCTGCTTAATAAATAGATAACATAATTATTCGTTAAAAACAACTGCAGGTAAAATAAATGTGTTTTTCAATGCAAGTGCACATCAGCAATTTCGCAGTAATTTAGCAGCTTAACTGCAACGCATATATTTAAATATACTTTTGATTCAAGTGAACTGTAAATTACAGGGTGCACTTTCCTCGCATCACTGCTGTATGCAATTTGACCCATGCATCGTTTTGTTTACACACATATGTATATGCATACCCATGCAAGCACAGTAATTCATTGTCATTGCCAGTTAGCGTTGCCATCTGTTGCGCACATTCCATTTTCATTCATAAAATTTACCGCACTTTGGCGCCTGCGCATTTGGTGCGCTCCCAACCCACAGTTCAGCAATTTGATGACCATTTTGCGCCAAAAATGTAGAAACACAATCAGTACGATTTCGCACGTTCATTAATGCAGTCGCATTTGCTCGGCGACGCGACTTAGAAGTGATTGGCAACGCGAAGCACACTAGTTACAGTTTAAACTGCTGCTGCTGTTAAGTGCATTATTTAAAAAAACTAAAAATATGAAACTATCACTAATATAAAAATAATGCAGTTTAGATTAATGTTACTGCTTCTTTTATTGTGCCTAGGATGTGTGAGTAATGCTGGCGAAATTTTATTGCTTATTTCCTGTCCGCAACAAAGCTATAAAAATTGTCGGGCATTGCGTGAAAATCTTTACACACAACGACAACTATCGAACGCTATCCCAGCGGATTATGATTACATTATTAAGGTGCACATAATGCTTGAACTATTCAATTACTGGACTCTGCTGGACGCGTTGCCGTATTTGCAAGGCAAGACACGTTTGCTAAACACAAACACCGATTGGATTATTTGGTGTCAGCACAACACGCACGTGTCTTCGCTGCGTGCATTGCTCGACCAGCTACATCGCCGTGATGCGCAAGAGGTAAATAGCCGACGCAAAAACAAAAAAAAATCTATGAAAATAGATTCCAAGAAGGCTTACGGCTCAATAACTTGACAACTTGGTAAAGTTCGAATACACAAAAGGCAAAATAATCAACTAAGAAAAGTAATAATAAGTTGAATCACCTAAAATGAGAATTCCTTAATTCAAATTTATGTATATGAAAATGAATAATTAAGTAATATCAATCTCAAACCTATTCGTAGACTTTTTATATAAAAATCTTTATTGTGTATCTAGCGTATCTAGGTTATTTATAAGTTTACTTAATCTAGGGAGAATATTCCTGCAGATTATATATTATAGCTGGCTATGAAACTATAGCCCAAATATTGCTATTTTAAATCCCAAAAAACGATGGTAATTTTGAGATCATTGTTTGAGAGACTTTGAGACCGGAGGTTTAATTTGGTTTAAGTCAGTTAATCTTTCCTTTTGAATGTATTGTAGATTAATTTAACATTCTTTTATTTATTTAGTTTTATACATTGCTACAAATCAGATAGCAAATCGCAAAGCTAAATTCAAAATACATTGCTAATTTTGTGAATTATTTATTTGGTATTTTCAGTTAGCTTATTATGGACACGCCTTGTATGATGCTGAGGCGACCATTGTGCATCATTTTGCAAATTATAAGGACCCAACATGGTTTCCATATCCCATGCTAAGTGCAGGCGTTGTTTTCACAGGTACTCTGCTACGCAGGTGAGTGTTAGGGGCAGCTTACAATGTGCATCGTGTGGCCATAACTCTTCAAGGAACATGCATTTTCAGCCTGGTCGAACTTGTTGCTGCTAATGCCCCAAACGCCACTAGGCACAGCGAATTCGCCATAGATGCGGCCCATGAGCTGGCCCGATTCATTTTCGATAATTTAGCACCCGACGTGACAAACGTTGATGACGCCAACGGCAGCAGTTACAGTAGCAACATCCACATCAGCAAAGAAGACGATGGCTCGGACGACATGTTGCAGCGCAAAATAATTTTGAAAAGTGCTGACTACATTTGTCCCTGGACGAACATGTCGCCAGCCGGGTCGTTGGTATCCCCAGAGACAGGCGCGAGACCAACTACAGCTACAACTACGACCAGGAAAGGCTTCTCCCATGTGCCTGCTCCTGCGACTGCTGAGCCTGTGTCTTGTGTATTGCATGCAAAGCCGGAAGTGACTGCTGGGAATTCCGTGCATTGTGTGAGTTAAATTATGGGTGTATATTCACAAGGCGGTCTCAATTTGAGATTCTGTTCAAAGAGTTGTAGCAGAAGTCTTGCTTAAGGCCTGGGTTAAGTTTTTTACTTAATTAAATTATACAGTTAAATCTGTTTCATTAAAATGACGACGTCGTATTTCCCACAAATTTTAAATTCCTAGCTTATTGTCATAAACTGTTTTCCAATGTTTTTAATTTTTTTGAAAATATGTTTCATTAAGAAGACTGACACAAGTTATGAAATATTTGACAGATAAAATGAGTTTTTTTAATTGCCAGGAATGAAAAGATCTGCTTGATGTTGTGTCGATTTGAGTCAGTACAAATATTAGTGCAGCTACGACTGAGAGGCAATTAGCATTTGAGACCAATAACCATAAATTCTCTGACAACGGTCAAGCACAAACACAAACACAAACTGAAAATCGTTTCACTTCCACCCACAACAGGTGCACACAACCAGCGCACACATCTATTTTGCAATCAAAACCTGTGCTAAATTCCATAAGGAGCGTATACCAATCATCGAACGCACCTGGGCACCCGATGCCATGCGGCGCAAATACTACAGCGATGTGGCAGGTAAAGAGCGGCACAACAACAACACTGAACGACAACGATGAGCGCAATTAAAGCAAATGTGTGGGGGGTAAATGGATACACGCACAAGCACACAAAGACACACACGCACACACACTTGCAAACACAAAAACATGGTTCAAACTAAACATACGCATGCAGCACGAATCTGCATGACTGCCAGACCAGGAGTCATCCAGCTTCCAGCTGCAGCAGTTCCTCCCATATTGAATATTCATTGACTTGCAACTTTGCAACCTTTCACCCCCCATCTCAAATCAACAAACAAAACCAACAACTGCGACTACGACTACTTCAATGGCAACCGCAATAGACGCCGAAATACCAACAATCAGCACTGGCCTACCCAACGTACCAACAGGACATTGTGCCAAAACATTGGCAATTTTGCAATTATCCCTCAAGGATATCAACAAGCAGACGGACATACGCTGGCTGATGCTTGTCGATGATGATACCCTGCTAAGGTGCGTCTCTAACCCCCTTACTCTCTCTCTCTCTCTCTCTCTCTCTCTCTCTGTGTGTGTGTGTGTGTGTATGTGTGTGTGTGCCTCGTATTTTTATGCGGCTTACACGCCTCGAAGCACATTCAATTAAAATTATCATTGCTATTTTATACCCTGTGTCTACTTAAATTAAGCAAAAAGGGTATCCTGAGGTTGTGCAAAACTAATATGTTCTACGACCCGATAAGGTTCATATATATATATATATAAATATATATATATATATATGCATATACATAGTCTGTCTGTATATGCTTGTGTAAATTAACAAATATTCCCACAATTTATATATATATATGTATATAAATTCTTAATCAGGGCAATCAGCTGAGTCCATATAGCAATTTAACCTGTCGAAAATAATATATTTAAAAGAATTGTGAAATAAACCCCATTCTTAGCCATGCCATTAAAGTTTTCATACCACTTGCCTTTGAGCACAATTGATATGCATAAGGGGTCTCTCCGAGTCGTTCACTCTCGACTAGAGCCTTCTGATTTGTTTTTTTTTATATATATATTTCATTGATATCGATGAGCGGCATAAATCTCTTACAGCGTGCCCCGATTGAGTGCCCTGCTGAGCTGCTACAACCACACGGAGCACATTTATCTGGGGGAACGATATGGCTATCGGCTGTATGCGCCCGATGGCTTCAATTATCACACTGGCGGCGCTGGCATTGTGGTCAGCGTGCCGCTGCTGCGGCTCATTGTGGAACGCTGTAGTTGCCCGGTCAACAGTGCGCCGGACGACATGATACTCGGCTACTGTCTGCAGGCACTGGGCGTGCCGGCACTACATGCACCTGGACTGCATCAGGCACGCCCACAGGATTATGCGAAGGAGTTGCTGCAGCTGAATGCGCCCATTTCGTTTCACAAATATTGGCACACCTCGCCGGAGCACACATACAAGCGTTGGCTGAGCGACGCGCTGGGCAATGCTAGTGTGCGTCATGTGCCCGACAAGGATCAGCAGGCAATGCCGCTAGAGCTGAACGGGTCGGATTTGCTGCAGTTTTCCAATATGGCAACTGGCTTGGAGGGCAACTCTAAGCACCTCGATCTCTAAGGTGAGTGGCATACCAAACACAAAAAAAAATAAAAATAAATAGTTGGACAAATGTTGTCACCACAAAGTCATGGCTCGTCCAAATTTCAATTTGCTCCGGTTGGAGCCATCAAGCGCCTGCCAAGCACACAAATGCCCCATTTTCTACACGGGAAGAACTTTACCATTTTCGTGTCGAGAAGGGGGAGCGGCAAGCGCTGATTTATTCGTAGTTCTGTTTGTTTGTTTGTTTGCATTTGTGTTTTGCGGTTTTCGTGTCACTTTAATTAGTGGAAATGCTCAAATGTGGTTGCCAGTCGCGGCGATGCTGCTGCCAATCTGCCAGACCTAAATGGAAACTATGTTTTCAGTATTTGAATATTTCGACTATTATTTCCTGACCACTTCTCAAAATATTTTAAAAATCTGATATTCCATATTTATTTACTTTGTACTTAAAATTAATCCTTAATACATTTTATGTTGGTCGCTGCAGATTGGCCAGAAATATTCCATAAAAATATGCAAATAAACGTTTGTTTCCATTTCAGCTAAAATATTGCCATCGCTTAGCTCCGAACTGAAAAACAGAGTAGAAATTGTGATTGAATTCAAATCTTTGGAAAAGGAAAATGTAATAAAGTGAATATCAAGCATCTCTCAATCAAGCAGTTAAGGTTAAAGTTCGATCTTCTTTAACAAATAGGAAAATGGTGGCATCTTAGGCTATTACAAATATTCTTTAGTTTAAAATAATACATTTTGAATTATATTATTATATTAACTAGAGTCATATTTATCTTAACTTGTAAAGTAGATATCAAAAATGCTGAATGTTGTGAAATAATTACGATCATTTACAATTTCGTAAACAAAATTTTGATTTTTAAATTTAGAAATACGATTGTTATTCACTTTTATTTGTTTTCTAAGTTTTCTTATATATTATTTTATTGAATAATTATGTAAAAATAAATATATATGATATGTAAAGTAAATAATATTCTGGTTGAGTTAAAATATTAATATAGGTAATTTCTATTCAAAATTATTCAACTTAAGGAACTTTGAACAGAGCCGGCACATCCTGAATATTCCTATTTACATTGAGTGCACAATTTACATTTAATTTCAATTCGGCCGACAGCCGTCATCCATATCACTTAAAACTTAAAGCATGGCGAAGCATTTCGAATGACTTTCGCACCTTACACTTACTTAAACCTCATTAAATGTAAATTTGTGCAAGCAGCAAGTCGAGGACAGCTGTGCTTCACTAGGAGCAGGAGGTGGCATCAACAGTTTACGCTCGACTGCATTATTCGAGTGGTTTATCCGTCGGTGGTTGACTGGATGGCTAAGCCGAACTGAGCTGAATTAAGGATGCATCTTTGAGATACACGCCGATAAATAAACAAAGCGTTTCGCTTATCGGCCCATTCCGCACGGTTTATCACTGGGTGTCCAGTGACCTGCACCTCACTGAAGACGCATACCGCAAGTACATCTATTATTCAGATACTAATCAATACTTTTCACAAGTATCCAAAACCAGTGTGGGTCTGGTAGGGAGCCGAATTGGGCAACATTGCCAAATAGATGAAAGCAATGTGTCAGCTAATTTGGACTCGCTGACAATTGTAATTGCCTGTGTTTGTTTCCTTCAATACGTGAATTATTCATCAAGTTAGTTAAAGCTTATCCATGTTTTCGAACTTAAAGATTTGAAAGGGAAAGTAACGCATCAAGGAAGCTTAATGAATATGAATGTTGTTATGGGGAAGGAAAGCTGAGGAAAGTCGACTTTAACTAAAACTAATAAATTAAGAAAACATATTCTGAGCAATGAAAACTGAAAAGCTTAAGAGCACTTAAAAACAAAAATGTTTTATTTCTTTTTTTTTTTTTTTTTTAATTTAGCAATTTAATTTAATATTGATCAACCTACTGAAAGGTTATAAAATATTGTTTTGAAGATTGAATACATAATAACGGGGAATTTAAATTAATAACATAAACAAATAATTGGTTTTAACATATTACAATATTACGTAACATCAAATGTAAGATTAAATATAACATTTATTGCACACTAACGAAAAATATTAACGTCCAACATTCCAGAGGTCGCTGGTGAGGAGGCGCTTTAAGCGTCTGCGGGTTGTATTCGACCCTAGTGAGCAGGCCAATGGGTTAACATGGTTATGTAACCGGTCGTTGTAACGACTTGTATGTCGGTTTATTTGACTAAAAACTGTCGGTACACAGAAGTCGCTGTGCAGCTTCATATTGCGCACATAGGGTGGAGCACCAGAGATATCTCTTAAGTAAAAATTATAGCCCGAAAATCGATATATCGGTGTATGGGCATAGGTCGAAACTTCAAAATGCCATAACTTCGTCAAAACTCAACTGATTTTAAAAAGCGAGGGCTTTTTGATCATAGTTTTGCCCCTAAATCAATCGTACATTTAAAGTGGAAAACGAAATTTGAGGTCGGAAGACAAGTAAAAATTATAGCCCGAAAATCGATATATCGGTGTATGGACATAGGTCGAAACTTCAAAGTGCCATAGCTTCGTCAAAACTCAAATTATCTTCAAAAGCGAGGGCTTTTTGATCATAGTTTTGCCCCTAAATCAATCGTACATTTAAAGTGGAAAACGAAATTTGAGGTCGGAAGACAAGTAAAAATTATAGCCCGAAAATCGATGTATCGGTGCATGGGCATAGGTCGAAACTTCAAAATGCCATAACTTCGTCAAAACTCAACTGATTTTAAAAAGCGAGGGCTTTTTGATCATAGTTTTGCCCCTAAATCAATCGTACATTTAAAGTGGAAAACGAAATTTGAGGTCGGAAGACAAGTAAAAATTATAGCCCGAAAATCGATGTATCGGTGCATGGGCATAGGTCGAAACTTCAAAATGCCATAACTTCGTCAAAACTCAAATTATCTTCAAAAGCGAGGGCTTTTTGATCATAGTTTTGCCCCTAAATCAATCGTACATTTAAAGTTAAAAATGAAATTTGAGGTCGGAAGACAAGTAAAAATTATAGCCCGAAAATCGATATATCGGTGTATGGACATAGGTCGAAACTTCAAAGTGCCATAACTTCGTCAAAACTCAACTGATTTTAAAAAGCGAGGGCTTTTTGATCATAGTTTTGCCCCTAAATCAATCGTACATTTAAAGTGGAAAACGAAATTTGAGGTCGGAAGACAAGTAAAAATTATAGCCCGAAAATCGATATATCGGTGAATGGGCATAGGTCGAAACTTTAAAATGCCATAACTTCCTCAAAACTCAACTGATTTTAAAAAGCGAGGGCTTTTTGATCATAGTTTTGCCCCTAAATCAATCGTACATTTAAAGTGGAAAACGAAATTTGAGGTCGGAAGACAAGTAAAAATTATAGCCCGAAAATCGATATATCGGTGTATGGGCATAGGTCGAAACTTTAAAATGCCATAACTTCCTCAAAACTCAACTGATTTTAAAAAGCGAGGGCTTTTTGATCATAGTTTTGCCCCTAAATCAATCGTACATTTAAAGTGGAAAACGAAATTTGAGGTCGGAAGACAAGTAAAAATTATAGCCCGAAAATCGATATATCGGTGAATGGGCATAGGTCGAAACTTTAAAATGCCATAACTTCGTCAAAACTCAACTGATTTTAAAAAGCGAGGGCTTTTTGATCATAGTTTTGCCCCTAAATCAATCGTACATTTAAAGTGGAAAACGAAATTTGAGGTCGGAAGACAAGTAAAAATTATAGCCCGAAAATCGATATATCGGTGAATGGGCATAGGTCGAAACTTTAAAATGCCATAACTTCGTCAAAACTCAACTGATTTTAAAAAGCGAGGGCTTTTTGATCATAGTTTTGCCCCTAAATCAATCGTACATTTAAAGTGGAAAACGAAATTTGAGGTCGGAAGACAAGTAAAAATTATAGCCCGAAAATCGATATATCGGTGTATGGGCATAGGTCGAAACTTCAAAATGCCATAACTTCGTCAAAACTCAACTGATTTTAAAAAGCGAGGGCTTTTTGATCATAGTTTTGCCCCTAAATCAATCGTACATTTAAAGTTAAAAATGAAATTTGAGGTCGGAAGACAAGTAAAAATTATAGCCCGAAAATCGATATATCGGTGAATGGGCATAGGTCGAAACTTCAAAATGCCATAACTTCCTCAAAACTCAACTGATTTTAAAAAGCGAGGGCTTTTTGATCATAGTTTTGCCCCTAAATCAATCGTACATTTAAAGTGGAAAACGAAATTTGAGGTCGGAAGACAAGTAAAAATTATAGCCCGAAAATCGATATATCGGTGTATGGGCATAGGTCGAAACTTCAAAATGCCATAACTTCGTCAAAACTCAACTGATTTTAAAAAGCGAGGGCTTTTTGATCATAGTTTTGCCCCTAAATCAATCGTACATTTAAAGTTAAAAATGAAATTTGAGGTCGGAAGACAAGTAAAAATTATAGCCCGAAAATCGATATATCGGTGTATGGACATAGGTCGAAACTTCAAAGTGCCATAACTTCGTCAAAACTCAACTGATTTTAAAAAGCGAGGGCTTTTTGATCATAGTTTTGCCCCTAAATCAATCGTACATTTAAAGTTAAAAATGAAATTTGAGGTCGGAAGACAAGTAAAAATTATAGCCCGAAAATCGATATATCGGTGTATGGACATAGGTCGAAACTTCAAAGTGCCATAACTTCGTCAAAACTCAACTGATTTTAAAAAGCGAGGGCTTTTTGATCATAGTTTTGCCCCTAAATCAATCGTACATTTAAAGTGGAAAACGAAATTTGAGGTCGGAAGACAAGTAAAAATTATAGCCTGAAAATCGATATATCGATATATGGGCATAGGTCGAAACTTCAAAATGCAATAACTTCCTCAAAACTCAACTTATCTGTATAAATATAAATAGATATATTACAAATGAATGATATGGTATCTCCATAATTTATTGCAAAAAAAATACATGAAAAAATAAATCACACATCTTAAATAAATAAATATTTAAATTTGAGGTTGATTTACTAGTTGCATGAATAGTTTTGCAAATAATAAATACACTCAAAAATGTAAGTTTCCATGGACCTTTTTGAAAATTTCTGAACAATTTAAAATGTTTTCTCTCTTAACGATAGCTCTGAAGCTTAAGTGTAGATGCTATATTCCAGTCCCGCATCTGTTTAAAAACTGTGCATTTATTTTGTGCTTGTGTCTGATTGTGGCTCTTCTGGCTGCCAGCACGACGCTCGACTTGCTTATCTCGTAGCTGGCAGAGGCAACACCTAGCAGAGGAGGCAGGACACATTACAGTCCCATCCACGTCTATGTCAGCGTGTACGTGCACATCCTGCCACTTCGTGGCCTAATTAGTTGCGGATTTTTCAATGAACATGAAGCAACCACGGCATGCCGGCAGTGCGACAAGTTGAATTTCAAATAAATTTAATTACCAACCAAGTTGCAGTTAAATAAACGGTACATTTGTATACACATATCCAAGTACTTATATAAACACATATGTTTGTGTAACATCTATCAACGCCAAGGGTAGTCATCCTCCTCAGATTCCGTATAGTCTTCAGGCACACTTCCAGCATCGTTGTCGTCATCATAATACTCGTCATCTTCATCTACTTCTACGGATGTTGCCTGTCTGGGACCCACAAAACTGATGGCATTCCGTGGCAGCAGTTGTATTTTGGCCAAGTTGCGTTGCTTCTGATTCTTGTAGTGCTGAAATAGTGCTGGTTGCATTGGATCACTGGGACTCCAGGGCAAGGCATTGAGTGCGGTAAGCGAAAGAGCTGCTGCAAATAAAAGTAAGTGCCATTTTAGTAAATTATGCAATAATTAAAAACCAAATTTATTTTCCACATTTTAGGCCAATTTTCAAACAGGTGAACAACTGTTAAACGATTTTCACTCACCGAAACAAACCAGCACAACTGTCAGACGCATTTTCACAATACCAACTGCGGCAGCTTGTTAAATGCATTTGGGGTTTTATAACAAAATTTTGGAGCTGAGCTCATTTGTAACATTCATTTTGGATGCTGATTTTATGAGAATTTAATGGAAAGTAAAAGTTGTCAACCTTTCTTTTACTGTCATTAAATTTCTTTTTGTTTTGTCAACGATTTTATTGTTACAGAACTTTAAATAGTAAACCCATTTTGGTTTTATGTCTTATGCAGATTGCAAGTTGCATCCACAAACAATTTGAATTTCAGCTCGATAGTTAGATTATTTTGCGTGTATTTACGCCAGCTTTTAAATAATTTTCACTTTTGCTGCTGAAAAGTTGAAGCACATTGCTTTGCCACTTCTTGTTGTGGCAGGTTTAATCTACAGAATACATAAAAAAATGAAACTCATAGTAAATGTCAGAAATTGTGCTTATTATCTTGAGAGTTTCATACAGCATATTCCTTGGCATAAAATTACAGTTTGTCCCTTTGGCAGCACCAACACATGCACAAATGGTAAAATGGTAGAGATTACATGGTATTTTGCTTGTGGCTACTTGAAAGTAGATTATACGAAACACGCACAATGTCACGTCAATGAAGGTCCAGCCTGGGTGGTGTCGCTTGCCATCCTGGCGTTAATCTTACTCCAAGCATCAAAAAGTTAAGCCACAAGAAAATGTTGCCCCGCTAGCCAAAAACACAAAACGGAATGAAGCATGAAGAGAAATTGTTTAAAAAGATTTCCGTTCATACAATGTGCAACAAACTGAGAATTGGGACCTTGGTAGCTGCCTCCACATAGTCTTTGTATTTCTTGGCGCAAGTTGTAGTTCAGCTCAGCTTCTAATTCCCATTTGAGTTTAGTCAATTCGTTAAATTTCCTGTTTGAGTTTTGCATTCTTAAACTGACTGACTTTTTGACTTAATGTGTGTTGCCGCAATAAGAGAATATTTTTGAGCAGTAATTTCAAATTATTGAAAAAGAAAAAGATTTAAATCATAATAAAAATTAAGCGAAATGAATTACATTTGTAATTGTTGAAAGTCTTAAATCATACAAATACGTATATCTCATGTAATGTATTTTATTCTTACTTTTTCACTTACTTGATAGCTTAAACTTGTGACGAGTTGATTTTGTTGAGTTAGAAAATCATTTGTCATTTCAGTTGCCTCTTAAGTAGTGCTAAGAACTAAGCAACGCCATCATCAGCATGCCACTAATCTCCCGATTTCTATCTAAACAAGTTTTGTTCAAAATACAATTTTGCCCCTGTGTGTTTGCTCTTCTGGTTATCTGGTATATCATTCATTCATCAGTCAAAACTTGGGCAAGTTCTCAAATCGCTGCCAGGCATTTGCCAGCCACAAAACAAAAAGCTCAAATACTGCCAAGCGAACCCATTTAGATCAAAATAGGCAACTTCATTCAAATAAAACGCAAACGAAATCCTTGCAGTTAGGCAGCAATAAATTTCTGTGTCCATGTCTAAAGTTTAACTCGAGGAAAAAACCATTTTGTGTCTATCAGGACATCTAATCTGCAGTCCGTGCAGTAACGCAACCCAACTGCTGACTAACTGAACTCGAACCCATCCAACCAACTTACCACGTGCAATAAATTCCAAGGCGCAATGTCTGCACTATTTGTGGTGTGCCTCAAGACTTTGGCTTTTGGGCGGGTAAGTAGTGAAAGGTGTGGTGCGCTAAGGGAGTCTATGGGGTGGTTAGGAATTTACTCTCACAGTTAAACACGCGCCGCGTACGTGATCTGATATGGAATTAAAGCCGGCACAAACATGTGTAAACTTGGCCAAATCGCGTCGCATTCATTTGAAGCCAAACCACCCAACACTCCCTCTACTACCCGTCCTGCTCCTGCTTTTGTCCCTGCTTATGCTTCCGTTTCCATTGTGGTTTTGGTAGCACTGGCTGGCACAGTTTGACAGGCGGCGTAGACAACTTCGTTGCGCTAATTTACTTTAAATTGGTTTTTACGGCATTCGCTGCTTGTATCTGTGATAAATGACTGCAGGGTGTACTTGGCTGCTACACCACGCCCCCTAACCCTCGACCTCTGGCCCTTACATCCTACGCCAAGAAATGTCTTTGTTATCGCTAATGGCATCTGTGCTGTTTTTTTTATTCGGTTATTTTGTTTGCGCTCCCACGTGGGTTAATAAATTGGTAAATAAAAATTAATGCAGCATAAATTACAAATAGCCAATTCACAAACTTGATGACGTCGCTCTTGACAAATTTCCTTTTGGCCACTTTTCCACACATTTTTTTTTTTGCCATAATTAACGAGCAAAGTTTTTAACCTTTTGTGCAAGTTTTGTGCACCCCAGTCCAGTTGTGTCCAGTCCCGTCCCGTTCCGCCCAAGAGTCAAAGCCACAAGTATTGGCCAGAATATCGTTGTACTCATATTGGTTGCTTATCGTTACCAGCCCATCTCCAGTGGGCGTGGCATGTCAGCTAATGAGAGAGTGCGCGACTAGTCGAAAAGTTTTCTTTTCGCATTTTTATTGTGGCATAATTAATGAAGGCAACGTTAGTCAAAGTGTTTGCCCGATTAATCAGCAATGCCTTGGTCCCTCTATGGGATTATTGTTAACCCACTTTGTTGGTGGTTTGCTGCACTGTGGTAAACTCCAAAATCTCGTTCAATTGCTTGCCATTTGGTACATTTTTTTGGTTGACTTATATATATACATATATGTACATACATATAATTGTGCACGGCTTTAGCTAAATTTAAACAAATAAATTAATAACAGAATAAAGCTTTTTAGCTAGTTATTTCCGTATAACGGTTGAAATCTATTCCGTAATTTGTCGTATCTCTACAAAACATCCATGTTTGCTTATTAAATTGTTTAAATAATTTTAACATAAGTGAAGTTCAAAAAATTAAGAATTTATAATCGCTTAAACAATGCTGGATAAGCCTCAAATTAAATTTGTGATTTCCCAATCAATTTTCAGCCAACATCTAAAAATCAAAAATATTATTTTTCAATATATATTATGATCACGATTCCGGAAAGTCTGATTGCATAACAATTTCGCACATTTGATATTAGATTTTTTCAAAATTTGTTATGCATCGTGCAACACGCGGCGGCGTAAAACAAATTTGTTGCACGTGCCACTTTTAATGGCCACATCTATGGATTTTGAGGATTGCCAGCAATGTGATTTTGACCAGGCCAATTGCACAATACTTTTGTTGATTCGTTTGTGGCACAAATTGCGTGCCACAAATGGACGCACATAAATCATGCGTGCGACAAAAATCGCTTGGCAAGTTTTCACGCTCAATTGGCTAAATTCCAAAGCTACCCACCTGCAAAATTCAAAGTTTTAATGTGGGACTTTTGTTTTAATGTTAACATTTCAAATGCATTAACTCTGTTTTCAAAAGAAGAAACAAAAATGTTGAAAAATATTCTTCTACTGGAAAGTGGTATACTAAAAACTTCTTTTGTCTTTAAATGAGTTTAAACCAATTACTTTTTAGAAATAAATATTTTAATTGGGAAAAATGCATACTGGCCTAACTTTAAAAACGTGAATTTAATATTTTAGCTTATATGATTTACTGTTGATTAAAAAATATGTATTTCCCAACAAATTCTTTGGACTTACTTAGCGCTTTCATAAATAATTGGCATGAATATGTTGCATCGACGCTTCAGCAAAGCGAACATTTTTAATGAATTCCGAACTTTTTACACACGTTCAAAATAAAAAGAAGCGCGACGAACCTTCATTTGTTTTTATGTGTGAGATACTTGAAAGTTCATCCAAATGCTTTTAATGCGGCTTAGGGGTGGTGACCTGGCCCCCACACACACACACTGTACGCCCCTGAACAAGCGCGGAAAGCACTAATTAGTCAAGGATTTGGCAGCAGAGATGCGCTCCACCCCCTCAATAAATCTGAAATGTAAAGCACGTTTCACGTAGTATTTAAAATATACAAAACATCATTTTTTGCGCACATTTTCAGGCTGTCTGTAAATACTCAGACTTGTAAAAAAGATTTCAAAATATGCGCACGTACACAAAAAGTTCAACGAATTCTTGTTTATTATGGTGAGTTTTATAAGCTTTAAAAAGATGTGTCTTTTGTGGTTAGGATAAATTGTCAAATGATTGTACTTGGTGAAATATCTGCATTAAAACTTAACAACAACATTATTTGCCGCATTATCTAAGCTTTTGTTACATCATTTGCAATGCATATTCATTTGCACATTTAATTACACTCGAGACTTGCACAAAATCAAACCACATTCAAATAGCAATATTCAATCAGCCAGGTTGCCCCTTCGAGACACTGCAATTGTGTGTGCGTGTGCGTGTGCGTGTGTTGTGCGTGTGTTGTGCGTTGTGTGTGTCCAAAAACAGTGTTTCAGTTCCCTGTGCAATTAGGGACATTTTGTTCGAGTTTGACACTTGAAATTTTGATAAATGAATACTAAGAAATGTGTGCATTAACTAGCAAAGGATAAGTTTATTGAAAACTTATCTCATTATTACTAACGACCTGACCAAAACATGAATTACAATGCTTTATCCAAAAAGTGCACATTCAATTAATTAGCATCTATTCACAGGACACAGGACACGACACAAGGCAAACGTGCATGACAAACTTCCGCTTTTCGGTTCGGTTAAATGAACGCAGGTTGCGGCCATTGGGCGTGGCTCAGCACTGCACGGCTTTTGGGGCAGAGTGGTTTGCTGCATTTGTGGCTTGTGTGCAGTTTTGTTTTCAGACCATTTCACGGGCACATACGAGCACGAGTACGAGTAGAAAATTGAACAAATTTCTACGAAACAAAAATACGTGCAAAGTTTACAAAAAACAATTTGGTTGTGGCTTTGCCGCTTCCGTTGCAGCTCCTGCTGAGGTTGTTTAATTATTTGCCATTTATATTTGGGTGAAACTTAAGCTTAGCATACGGATGTGGGAACTGATCTAGCTTTTGATGTTCATTTAATTTGAAATTGAAACAAATAAAAAAAGCACCAGTGTAATGATCATTAAGTGAACACTTCAGTGTTTAATTTATTATATCTATTAAGTAGTCCAAAACAAAAGTTGTTGAAATCGCATCATGATATTTTGTTTGCCAACATATATATTTTAAATGAGCGGTGCTCATTTTGCAGTGCTGCCACATAGCTAAAAACAAATGTTGCCTTTGCTGCTGCTGCCAATTCGATGTTTACACGCGAAGTTGGCTGCGCTGTCATAAACAGCTGTGAGGCAAAATATTCAGCCAGTTTGCGTAGTTTAAACAAAACGTGTTTAAAATAGTTTTAATAGTAAATATACAGCATGAAAGAAATTGAGGGCTACAGAGGTAGGAGTTCTTAAAATTGCATTGGCCTTATGATAATAAAATAAAATCTCGATTTACAGTTGTGCCGCTGCGAATGTCGCCGGATGCCGAAAATTGTCACAGCGTTTACATGCGGGAGCATTTTATACGATTAATGGATCCCAACAAACCAAAAGGCCGCACGCTATTTTTGCTTAACGTTCCGCCCTACGTAACTGAGGAGAGCTTGCAAATCTTCTTCAAGACTGTCGGCAACGTGGAGAGCGTTTTGTTTGCCGATAAACCTGGACGCGATGAGACGATTAAGTGGTACGAAGGAATGGATGTCCCCTTCTCAAATGCACAGACTCCATTCAAGTTCAAAGTGGCCTATGTGGTGTTCCAGAACAGCAGCAGCATTGACAAGGCGCTAGCCATACAGAGCCTCGATTTGTACAACAGCAGCGGCGAGTGCATCATCAAAACGGGTATGGAGCTGTGGCACGAGGAATACGAGAATAACTTTAGGCTAGATGTAGCGAAGACGCAGGCAGAGATCGATGCTTACATGGCTGCCTACGATAAGAGCGAGCGTGCCGCACTCGCAGCAGCCAAGGCAAGCGAAGCCGATCCTAATGGCTGGGTGACAGTGGGCAAGGAGGGACGCAATGCTGGATTCGAGCAGAAGGAATCCATAATTGGTCGCATCGAAAGCAAGCTGAAAAAGGACAAACTATCCAAGGAGCTGAAGAACTTTTACACATTTCAAATACGCGAAAGCAAAATGCAGAACATTGTAGAGCTGCGCCAAAAATACGAAGAGGACAAGCGAAAAATTGAACTGCTGAAGCAATCGCGTCGCTTTAAACCGTTTTAACAACGCCTAACTATTAGGCAGTACAATAAAACAAATGATTGCAATTGCATAATATTTCTACAAATGTTTTATACTAAGGTATTGGACAGAAACCTATTTCTGGTTTGTCATATTCATAAGCTTGTGGTATGTAGACATAATATATTAGGCATTTATATTGTTGTCCATCTTACACGAGAAATCGTCCGTTTGCTAAACTTTGCAATTTGAATTTTTGCAAATGGTCCTCAAAATAGATTGATCGCCAAAATAAAGGACAAATCTTCTCTCTACTACTCACGTTATTGAATAAAACAAAATCCGAAAGGCCAACTTTTGTTATTAATTATCAATCACTTTTATGATTAGTTTACACAAATCATTTTATCTGAGGTCAATAGGTTCAATCGGCGTGATAATTAAATTAGCAAGTGAAACGTGAAAAAATATTCCCGAATACCAAGAGCACCTACAAAAAAAACACGTTGCAGCAAAATATGTGCGCAAGCAAAGGTTAAAAGTTGAAGAAAAAAAAGTTAGGGAATAAGTGCGCGAACATGTTGAATATGAGTTGCATGACATGACCGCTGGCCAAAATCCTCATAAATTTATGGCATTGACACTTTGCCGCGACTAAATCCTGGCCTGGCCTGCCATAATTTCACGGCAATGCCATAACTTACATGCATATGCCGTCCCGCAGTTGGGCTCAAGGAGGAGGCCATAAAAGCGAATAAAAAGCAAACAAAAAGCCTGAAGATATACAAAAACAACAACAACAGCAGCAGCAGCAACAAGAAGCAGCGCAGCGCTTATTGTGTGATAATCGCATATGGTTTATGTTAATTTGAGAAATGATAAAAATATTTCGCTTATCAATTTTAATCATCATAATCGTCGCGTTGCCATCGTCGCGACACAGACTCCAACCAGCGCAGACCTCGCCCCAGGCCCAGGCTGGCACAGCACGCGATCCGGATCCGTTGCCTTTGCTGCTGCTGCTGCTGTAGCTGTAGCTGTAGTCATGAGAGAAGTGCATGAGACATTTAGGCTTAATGTGGCGCGCGTAAATTTCCAATCCCAACCATCCACCAAACTGGGTAATCGGAGAGTCTGGCTCCGAGTGAAATACAAACGAGGTACGCGTTGGATAACGCATATGCGCGAACAACGTGGCTATCGTCGCAGTTGTTGTTGTTGTTATTTTAGTTGTTGTTGTTGTTGTTGTTGTATGCTTGTCATTGGCTGTGGGGGCATGGCCTACTGTGGAGCCTTAAGACAGCAACACATTCATAATTTCTTCCGATTTGTATCGTTTTTAAACATTTTAAATTGATTAAAACGCGATAAATCATAATCGGCCAGTATCTTCTGAAACTCTTTGGGGGCTTGTCGAGTGGAGCGTCTGCGACTGCGACCGGGTGATGGAACGATTTATGAGCCTTGAACATAATAAAGTGTTAACGGAACGAGTTATTAAGGTAATCTGAATGCGCATAAGTTAATAAAAGCTCGTTGCACTTTCGTTATGGCTGCGACGATTTGCATTGGAGTCTCGTTGCGGGCAGCGTCTAAGGTTGCATAGGCCCCGTTGCGGACACACACAAGATGTCGAAAAATATAACATAAAACGACCACACGTACGTCTCCCATGCTGCGCAGCAGGACGCCGGCTCAGATCCAGACGCTCCAGAGACCAAGAAACCAAAAAAAAATAAAAAATACAACAAAAAAAACACAAACGCCGTGTCTTGTGAGCAGAACAATCAATAAATTTGAACACGTGAGCGGGACGCGAATGCAGACAACAGCAGCAACAACAACAACAACAGCAACATCAACAACTTAACGGCAACAACATAACAACAGCAACGAGTACTGCGCGATAAGTGATCGCCGTGTCGACTGATTGGCCACAAACAACAGCAACAACAAAGTGCACATATATATATATATATTTTTTTTTTTGCAGGTCGGAGCTATTTGCAGCACAACATGGAGGAAGTTATTAGTTGCAATGAATTGTTAGTTTTGACTCTAGTGGATGTTCAGTTAATTGAGCTAAAAATGGAATAAATGAAATCGTTTCGTTTGATCGCAATCGGAAAGCTTACACCACAAAGATAAAGATCGGTGTTAAATATTTATCATTTATAATCTTAACCAAAACATTTAACGTGATTTGTTTTGTTCATTTTATTCATAGTGTAAGTTAAGTAGCTTCAAAAAGTAGACTATGCTAAATTCAATAATTGAATGGAAACTTAGCAACTGAAAAAACACTTAACTCAAGTTTTAGCCATAGCCCGACGGGGCTTACGGAGTGGGTGAATATTTGTTGGTGGGTTTGCGAATTGTCGTTAACTTGGCAACTCAATAACAATCCCCGAAATTGTACCAAGTCGTTGTATCGACATCATCCATCATGACTGGCATTCTGCGTGCCGCCGAAGCACCGTATAAATTATGTCGCCTCGAATTGGCAACCACCTCGCGATAACGACGCACCGGAGCACGTGCCATGTGCAGCTCCATCAGATCCCATTCGTTGATGTCCTGGAAAACGGAGCGCAGCATATGCATGCGTCCCAATAGTTCCGTCTCGCGCAGACCTTCGTAATTGCGGCCGGTGCGTGAGCGAAAGGATTTGTAGATCTCACCCTGCTCCTTCGTTTCGGTTGCCACTTGCAGCTCCTTGCGGTAGAGCGCTCGA
Source organism: Drosophila nr. perissopoda 5 BK-2023a (assembly GCA_035044105.1). Lineage (NCBI taxonomy): Eukaryota > Metazoa > Arthropoda > Insecta > Diptera > Drosophilidae > Drosophila > Drosophila nr. perissopoda 5 BK-2023a. The sequence continues at coordinate 504,645 of JAWNMK010000018.1, forward strand.
ATCCCACGACCCAAATGACGAATGTGCTCAAAGTCGCGTATATTCAGGGCCACCAAAGCGATGGCATCCAGATTGAGCAGCTTATGCCCATCGATATAGTTCTCCCTGAAGGTTTGCTGTGAATACAATTAAATGGTCGATTTTTAATTCACTCAGCAACTTAATATGAACTCACCTCATACTCCGGGTAGCCAAAATCACGAAGCCACTCAGCCACATCATTTATGCTCCACTTGAAAACCTCGGTGCGCGCCTGGGCATCCACGGCAGCGGCACACAAATTGAACAGGGAGTCTGGTGAGGCTCTAAACGAGAGCGGCACATCATGCTTATCGTACTCCACATCAGGATACATATAGCTCGGATAGCGAAAGGAGAAATCCTGTTCCTCGTCGCAGTCAGCTGGTTCGCTGATGTTCAGACTTTCCATATCGAAATTGCGCTGAAATTGCGGCGTCGATACCGACGACGACGATGAAGACGACGACTCCATTCGAGCGGATGACACGTACTGTGTCCTACCTAACCCAAATTTAGTTGCCCCAAGTCAATCTGATTGCGGTTTTCCCCTAGAATATCCTGTTCGTGTTTGTTTGCATTGCTTGCTCACGTTTTACGATACTCTTCTATACGGAGTGTTATCACTATATAATGAGGTTCAAGAGGTGCAAGTTTACAACATGATTTGTGAAAATTCATAAACAATTTTATTGAAAATCATAAGATGAGTATGTGCGAAAAATAGGAAGTGAAATTATTGTATTTTTGGAAGCATATTCATTTCTGCGAATTCAGGTTAACAGATCCAATTCTTTACTTACGTTAACCTTAAAAATATTGCAATTTACGTTACCCATAAAATACAAAAAATATGCTCAAAAATATGCTAAGGGTATTAAAACTTTCCTAATTTACGTTAACGTGTTCTTCTTTCATTTTCTTTTCCCGTGATTGCATTTGCATATCCGTTGTTTTTTTCGGGGTCAATTGAGCGGTTGCGAGGGGGCGGAATTCGTCGCCGCATTATGTGCTACGTACCGTCACGCCAGGACTCCTATTAATAAAACCAACTTTGCTTCACAGTATTTGCGTTCAAATTATTATTTTTTTTTGTACTGATTGTTGGTAAATATTTTGCGAGTTGGCAAAGAATATTTAATGGGTCACAACATTTTAAGGAGCATGCAATTACAATTCAATGATTTGTTTATGTTGCAGTTCTTAGAATCCGGATAGATTTATGAGTCGAACACGCGCTCGACACCGTTACCCACTTTATTAACAGGCCAGACAACATGGAATTATGTTGTGCAGAGATCACTCAATTCCAGACAAGTTGGGCATGTGCCCAAGCCCATGCGCCAAAAAGAGATAAAACATCGTCGGCGATATCGTCTGTGGCTCCGCCCACTTGCAGCGGTCGGCTCGCATTGGCTGCCGGCTGCCATGCTGCCTCTCTCCGTGTGTTGTAGGCGCTGTCGGGAGCTGTGTGTGAGTGTGTGTCTGCTCGCATCGATGTGTGCGTGCCGAGTACGGCAACATATGGAGAAATCGGTAAACAAATCTCAATAGCGATCAATGAACGATCTCTGGCTGAGCTAATGACACAGCATTCTGTTTGTTTGTATGTACACAGCCAAACCGTGCAGAGCCAGTTTCCCATGTGAGCAACAGTGGGCAACATTTGAGGAAATAGTGATGGGCTCAAAAGTGGCTTGCAACCATTTGTGGATTAATAAACAATAGAGAAATTTTAAGTTGAACTTAGAAATAAAGCTCCTTACTACAGAATTATAAATTAAAATAGAGAATAAAAACTTAGAAAGTTTAGCTTATTGATTAGAACTTAATCACTATAAATAATGTGTAGCTTTAATTTATTTGCAATGGCATTTAAATATAAATTAATAAAAATGACAACATCTTTATTGAATACAGTTTGTTCTCCAAATAATCTGATTTTTTATTTTATTTTAAATAAAATTACATTTATCAAAATCACAGTGTTGCCCACTGTATCGATCAACACACAATCACTGAGATTTACTTCAACACAATACTTATTCGTGTATGCGGCAATCGATGATCGCTGGTTGGGTTTGCTCCCGGGCCGGGTCCATTTAGTTCCGTGTGGGTTGTCTTAGCAAACGGTTTAAGCTTGATGCTCCCCCAACATTTTGTGCACTCGTGTCTCTTGATATTCTTCTATAGCGACGGTGTTTTCCATGTGACATGATCGGTAATTTATGCTGTTTCCGATTAGCTGGCATAAACTGAGCAATGTTACTACACGAAAGTGCCAATATGGAACAGAGTGTGCCCGAGAATCTCAGCACGCATGTTTTCAGCGACTGTGAAATGAAGTTGCAAACGTCCTCTCACGATCCCGTCGATGTGAGTGAGAATGGCTCCAACTCGAACAGTGATCTGCCAACCAAAGATTCGGTCTCGACTCCAAGTCCTGCAACAAGTGTAATCAATTCGAACACATCAGTCACCAGCAGCAACAGCAGCACAACCAAAGTGAAACTAAGTTTCAGTGTCGATCGTTTGTTAAGCGCCGAGCGCATCAATCCTTCGACATCCCTAAGCCCAACGTCGTCCAGACAATGCTGTGATGGTAGTGTCTTTGCCTGCTGCACATTTCCAAGCTGCTTTGCACACTCCACGGAAGCTGCTAAGCATGCTACAGTTTCAACTCCTCCGCAAGTACTGACAAATACACACGCCTACGCCTATGCCGGATTAGATAAATTCTATCCGGGATTATATATGGATTACAAGTCTGTGCTAAGACCCACCCCCATTCGTGCCGCTGAGCATGGTAAGAACAATTATGCCATATTATATCTTAAAAGGGTAAAAATATGAATCGATAACCGATAACTGCAGATCTTAAAACTTGGCTTGTTTAAGAAATTTAGAATGAAGAATCCTGAGCGGATATTTGGTATTGCGATCTTTTTTAGTTTTCTGCAAAGTTAAGAAATTCAAATTCAGCAACTTACTTAAATTATATCCGATAGACAATAATATTGTTAATGATTAGTGGCCACTCAAATTCTGCTACCAATGTGCCTTAGAATTGCCGCATTCTTATACATAGTCTAAAAAGTACTCAGCTTATCGAATCTTGAGTCGGACTTCCAATTCCAACAAAGAAAATGTTATTAGCAAAGTAAAAATTGTCCTCAATGATATCTCAAGGATAGGTAACTAACCAATCAATAAATTTGGATAATATTATTCGATTAATAGCTGCAGTTAATTATTCGATTTGAAAGTTCAATATCCCCTCATTATCGATGCTGGGCAACCTTTGCAAACAATCTTCCGTCATGATCAAAAGAATTTTTCCCATTTGCCAATCAAATTCGGACACATTCTTTGCACCCACTCATTATAAACTGCAATGCAATAGGCATTGTAAAATTAAAGATACAAAATTTACAATTCAGAGAAAACTGGAAGCACTTTAGTCTCAACCAAATGGTTGGGCCATAAATCGTGCGTTTTTATTGGAATTATTAGTTGATCTGTGGCCATATTGTGCAATATTATTGTAGCCAACTGTTTGTGGCCTGTTCTTGACGAAAACAATTCGTTTCTTGAAATCGACAAATCGACGAAGATATCTCCTCAACGTCGGTTCGTATTTACGTTACTTCCTGCTGTTTTGTATATCAGGGGACGACTCATGGACTGCCTGCCTGCTTACCAGCCCATGCACTTTGATCTTGTTTATATGAAAAATAGTGAGAAATATGTTTTTTTTTTTTCTTGTATATTGTAGATTGGTATTGTTTAACTTGTTGTTTGCCTTTTTGCTGATGCTCTTTTCAAATATGTTCAGCTAACTCGCTTGTTTTAAATACAATTCATATCAAGAGGGTGTTAAATAGCTGAGAGCCTCAATTGATGCAGGCGTTGATGGGTGCAGCCCGGAAGTGTGTGTTGCATAATGTCACTATATTGGGAAAGATTGCCAAGGAAAAGATGCCATCAAAATCCAAAGAACTCTAAATCATTTTTATATATCATAATGATTATTTTGATCCAAACCGTTGGACAATAAATTGAAGTGATCAAATCATAATTGTTTTTTCAAAATAAATAAATTCAAAATTAATTTGCATTCCAATTTCCTTGTAATTGTGTTATGGACTTCCTGAATCGCTGCTCTTGATTTGATTCGTCCATGTCAAAACCAGAAATGATATCATTCAACAACATTTTCGCCCTAATAGCACTTTGAAGTGGCAAACAAATTAGCGCCACATGAAAATTAATTTGGCAGCCCATCAATTCAGTGTGAACGTTTATGAAAATTATTATCAAAATTAAATGATTCTTGAATACATTACCTACTGAGGGCGAAAATGAAATGCCAATTAGCACGTGGCATTAAATTCGACATTTCCTCAATCAACGGCAAAGCCAAAACCGAAAACCAAAATAAAAAAAAATAAACAAGAGTTTGAAGTGTTTCATCAATCCTGTGCTGCATTAAATAAATTAAATTCAAAAGAACAAAACCGAAATTAACAACAATTTATGAACAAATTAAGAATCAGACTTAAAAATAAACTGCCTACGCTGGCAGCATCAATTGAAAAGCGCTGGAAAACCGATTGAAGCGAATTTGTTTATTTGCTTGAGCAATTGACCCCGTCACTCAGGGGCAGCCAATCCATCCAACCATATATAATGAATTGTTCCGTTCATCCAAGAGCTTTTTAGCTATGGCCAAAAGGAGCTGAATCTTATCTGATAGATTGGGGCGCCGCACGGCCAACTACTGTGGCTAAATGTGGAGGCTGCCGTTTAAGTTAATGACATGCAGCATTCTTCTGACTGACTGGCTGAAGAACTGGCTAACTGACTGATTGAAGCTATGCGGTATTTTAAGGGGCAATGCGAGGCCAACTATTTACGCAGCCACCCACTGTGGTGGCTCAGGTTCAGCCAGCTACCTGTGGTGCCAAAGTTATTTTACCAATTGCGTTGAGATAATATCTCTAGTGAAAAAATTGAGACAGAAAGAGAGAGAGAGAGACAGAGAGAGAGAGAGAGAGAGAGTGACTTTGTAAGCTTTCGGGACCTGCTCTAAGCATTCATTTTTGATGGATTGATCGCATCGCATCGCACATCATAAAAAACCATAGCCTCCAGCCAGTCACAGAACCATTCAACTCCAGGTTCTCCATACAATGTCTACAGCTAGTATTTGTTGCTGTTTGCTTGTTGTTGTTGCTGTTGCTGTTGTTGCATGGGTGTTGAGTAGTTTGTTTGATTGTTTTTCCCTTTGGCCTGGCGATCGATCGATCGATGGATCGTTGAAGATCTATTTTCTCTTTTTGTTGTTGTTCCTCTGCTTCTTTCTGTGCCTATTTATGCATCGTTTGGGATAAATGCTACGGGTCGGGGCCAATAATTTGGCGCCGCTTGCCTAATTAATTAACAATTTATATGTTAATCCAATTGCTTGTGTCTTCTTCCACAGCGATGTGATCAATGATCAACACAAAGTATACGTGTTGGCCGTATTTAAAGCAAACTGTTTTACATAAATATTGTCATAGTATTCGGCACTGTTCCCAGCAGCAGGAGAGCTTTCACTAACCAATGTTGGCTTGTAACTGTTCTCATTATACATTATTATACGATATATATATATATATACCATATCAACACAAAGTTTTGACCAATTATTGTTGTTCAATATATATTCAACGATTTCGATTTTGATCTTTGGGAATATAATACTGATGATCGCTAATTGAATTTTCGTTTCACTTTGTTTTTTTTTTTATTTCAAATGCATAAAATCAAATAAAATACTCATCTTGATAACAAATTATACAAATTTTGGATATTATTTTCGCCTAATTTGTTAAATTTGCATCAATCAATGCTTTATGTATGTGATCAGATAAGATTCATTGATAACCAATAATGAGTCTTGTTAAAATCATTTAAGCCATTTAAGGTATCGTAAATCATTTGGCATTAATCATGGCAACAATCATGTCAACGAAGTTGAAATTTAAACAAATATTGAGCACTAAGACTCAATCCGCATCAATTTAATTATTTACCAAAATGTATATAAATAAATAGCGAAAGAAATTTAAATGGTAAACAACTATAGAATAAATGTATATACATATATTTGTGTATATATATATATATGTATATCGGCATAGCTCTTAATTCCGTTGCGTGAATTTTAATTGAAAAAATTGCCTGATTGTGATTCAGACTGAAGACTATATTGAAATCTAGATATACAAAGGCATTTCCAAATAATGAAGTCCAGTTGGCATCCATTTGTGTACATGTTTCACATTTAGCCTTTTCGTTCTCATTGCATCAGGGTCACAGATCTGTGCTGCCCATGCACCTCATGCCCACATGGCTTAAGGAGCTCGTTACTCTCGCGTTTCTCTTATTACGGCAATTAATCGCCTTGCACTCGAAATGCATTCAATTGTTTACTCAAAATGTGAACTCGCAAAATATTCGCTAGACCATAAATACAATCGCACAGTGCTAATAAATCGATATAATTTAAAGCGGGCCATCAATTTGTTAATAGCCGCAAATATTCAGGATGCGGATGTTGGCCAGACCAAGACTGGTTGGTTAAATGATTTAAGATGCACCGCAAAAATTATCCCAACTCATTAAGATATTTACCAAATCGAGGCGCTTGGCCGACACATATCTTTTTTCACAAGTGTATCTGTGTGTGAGATGCGGCAATTAAAGGCGAGCTGAGGTGTTGAAAATCAATGGAATCTCATTATAACAAACCGGCGGCAGTTGACATAAACCAAATGCCGCCAATTAAGATGGAGGCGTGCTCGTTATTGCACTTGGCTGTTGCAGATGCAGATATACAGTTGAGATACAGATACAATTGTTGCCAAGCATTTCCGTTGCAATGTAAATACACATTAGATCGCTTGAGTTTTGAGTAAATAAAATGCACCATGAAAAATAATTAGACGCATGCCGCGTGTACAAACAAATTTCAAATTGATTACGCACTGTAAAAACCGTGCGCACAGTTTATAAAAAACCAATAAAAATGCATAAGCTAGTTTAAGCGTTGCCACAACAAAAAAAGAAACGAACTAGAAAAAAAGAACTATATTTTATGAATTGGTGTGCAGTACGCATATTTAAAACACATTTAACCGCAATTCTCTAGTCGCGGCCACATCTCGTGCCCCATGTCGTGCTCGATTACCCCAAATAATTTTTTGGTCTGCTAAGAGGTATTTGCTTATGTGTGTTTTGTTGTTGATTTTTGGCAGTGTGGTGTAAACAATTTGTTTAGCCGCAACGCTGATTATTTCCAATTAAGTGAAAATTTTATTATAAACAAACTCATTTAAATATTTTCAACGTGTGTTTCATTGAAAATAATTTACTCAACAATTTTTGTGAAAATTGTGTTTTAATATTTTCTCATGTCGAATATTATTGAGTTTTAGACTCTGCGATTAGGGAAATGCGTAAATTGTATTGCAAAATATATTTTTACCCCGGCGGATATAAGCTTGCACATAAATATGTGCAGAGGATGTTAGATGCCGACTTGTAAAAATAAATAAAGTAGTGTGAAATTAAAGTTTTGGTTAAAAGCATTTCCGGAAGCACGAATACTAAAGGAACACAAATAAATACTATGCTACGAGTAAGTAGGCAATTAGATAAAAATTATTCGAGATCAGATAAAATAAAAAATCTTTTGTGCTAAGTAAATAACTATTAAATTATTTACTAAATTACCTATTTTGTTAAGTCACTTCAACCGCAAATAAAATAGATGATATTTCCGAACCCATTAAGTACAATCATTAAGAAATTTACAATTTAAATATTCTTGCAGCCTGAAATCAAAAATGCAAATGAATAATTACTATTCTCATCTACTACATAGTGCTAAAATTCTCCAGAAACTTACATTTTAATATCCCGGACGGATATGGCTAAAGTTTCATCAAAATATCTTTAAGAACGAAATCATAGTTGGTAAAGAAACAGAGCATTGCTATTTTAACTAATCCTTTGATGCTAATCAAGATAATATGTTCTTTTTGGAATTGTTGCTTTCACGACATTTATACAAAATTTAAGAATGTGAGCTCCACATTTTAATTATTTACTTATATGAATAGACCTAGAAAATATTTTTTTTCTATGGTGCGAATAAACAATGTTATTTTTCATCCCTTAACAGCAACTTTTCCTACACTGGCAACGAACGCCCTAATGCGATTCCATCAGCAGCAGCAACATCATCAGGAAAATCCGCGGCAACAGCAACATATACACCCGCAACACCAACACCAGCATAAGGCAGCAACTTTGTTGCACAACTCAACATCGGCGCTAAACGGCCTAAAGACGCTGCAGTTAACGCAGCAACAACGCTTTCTGGCCAAGAGTGCGCAGCAGCAGATGCTTGACATTCCCATAACGGCAACAGGTGCTGCCGGCACTTCACAAAATGGAGGGCATACACACAACAACAACAGCAACAACAATAGCAGCAACAGTGGCAGCAACAATGTGAATGGCAGCAACAGCAGCTGCAGCAGCAGCAGCAACAACAACAGTGGCAAACGCAAACGTTCCTGGTCACGTGCCGTCTTCACAAATCTACAGCGCAAAGGACTCGAGATTCAATTCCAGCAACAGAAATATATAACCAAGCCAGATCGTCGCAAATTGGCGGCACGATTGAATCTCACAGATGCACAGGTGAGTCGTGTGTATGAAAATATACAGAAGTATTTTCTAAGCTCGTCGATCCACAGGTCAAGGTGTGGTTCCAGAATCGCCGCATGAAATGGCGGCACACTCGAGAGAATCTCAAAAGTGGCCATGAAAAGCAGCCAACACAGCCAAACAATGGAGCCGGAAACGGCGGTGGTGCTGCCAAGCAGCCAATGTTGATAGCGACTGGAATTGTCGCTGCCAGGCTCCACGAGCCGTTGGAGTACAGCTCCGACAGTTGCTCCAGTGTGGAGCTAAGCGAACGAGCCGACGACGATGATAACATTGAAATAGATGTAGTCGAGTAACGATGGAATACATTTATGTACATATTCTTTCGGATTCATGAATAGAAAGTGTGAAATTCTGATGCAAAATGTTTATATTGATTTAAATTCAGCTTATACAAATAATGTTTTTTATTATAGCAATTAAAAGTAAGAATAATGATCTAAATTACTTCATCATATTCATACACATATAATTATTGTACAGTAAAAATTCAAATGTTCAGTCAATCAAAAAATATATACATAAATTTGTATATATATTTATGTTAGTCATATATAATTGTATTACGATTATAAAAACACGAATTTAAATTATTACTTATTGTAAATTTATAAATGAATGATCAAAATGCATGTATTAATAAAATATTAAATAATTTTAAAAAATTGGAATCCAATCAGACAGAATTATACATTTTATTCTACTCGATAACAACAGCTAAAGAACTGCCGTTTTTTTCACTTGGTACTCCAAGCAGAAATGAAAAATGTAAGTATTCAAACTAAGAAACTAATTAGACTGCTTAATTACGGACTGTAACGCCTTCAAGTATAATAAATGCCAAAGAAAATAGTTAGCACCTACATTTAACAAAGAAACTTTTTTGCTTACACACAGTAAATGCTCAATTGGTTAATAATTTAACTAATGACCAGTCATATTCCATAATTCAAATGGTGTGAGCATCTCAAATACGTATAAAAACACACATTTATTCATTAGCTCAGCATTTCATAATTGAAAAAGCTATATTCATTTTCCAAAAACAAAAATATTGCTGGCCATTTTCTCTTAGCGCTCTCTTTGCTCTCTTACTGCGCTCACAAAATATAGAGAAAAAGAACACGCAATGCCAATTTCTTATACGTTCTCAACACATCAACAACCGAAAATGTAATTAAGGGTATACCGCTGCGATCAGCAAAATTTGAAACGGCGATGAGACCTTCTAATCTAGACAATGATAAAAACCCGATACCGACGGCAACGCAAGACGACAACAGTTGGTCAACCGGAGGGGCATCTGCCGCAGCGGATCAGTGAGACAATTAGACAAACAGTGAGAGCAAATTATTGACGCACGACATTGAAATATTACTTCAAGTCTTAATACAATTATTGTTATACTCTTAAAAAGGGCATTGTTAGCTTGTCAACATATTTGTCTTGAATGTAAATAGTGCTTATATATTGAATATTTTGAATATGTATATTTTGCACCCAATAGTATTCAAAATTAGTTTAAATTTTCCATTATCCACTTATTTTAATAATTTTAATTACAAATTTAACTTGGAAATAAAGTCTTTGGATTATAAAATTAAATTATCAAATATTTATTACAGTTTTTAAAGTGTATAAATAAATCTTTACCTATCAATTTAATTTTGGGGTTAAGCTGACAATAATAATATAGAAGCTTATCGTATTTTGATATATGAGTTCCCGGAATGGAACTGTTTACTATTTAATAGTGTATACAAATATCGACCAGGCAAATATTGTATTTTCTTAGTGTTGTTTTTCGAGAACTTCGTTTGTTCAGTTTGTTGACGCTAAGCGCAGCGAGCGGTTGAAATTTCAGCTACTGGACGTGCGGCAATGTGACAGCTTAATTATTGAGCTAAAATAGTTTGATACGAGCGCAGTCGGATCGGAGAACCGCAAAGTAGAATTGCCATAAAATGGGCAATGTGCAAACGCGTCAGTTCGAGTCTCGCAATGCGACAAATAGACGAAGCAGTAAGTGACATATACATAAGAACATCATCTTATAGACAATCTCTCTCTCTCTCTCTCTGTCTCTCTCCCAATCTCTCTCGCTCACCAACTATCTTTCTAGGCATCCTGTGGAACTTTCGGTATCCCAATGCGTCAAGGCGTCGCGATAATGTCGCCATTATAATACACAACTCCAGGCTGAGCATTGACGAATGGCTAAATCTGCTGGATCTGCAGCAATATGAAGGTCAGTTTGGTCAGCAATTTCGACAGTATTTACTCATGTGTCACACACATCCGCTGAATTAGACAACCTGAAAGCATACGCCACTGTCGATGATGTTGGTGACTTCAACGATCAAGATCTGAAGCGTTTGGGCATCCGTAGTACAACCCATCGCCAGAAAATGCTCAACAGTTTGTTGGGCGTGCGAGCCAAGCGTAGGCAGTCCATGAATCTGGAAGGTGAGCAGTGCTATCAATGTGATGATTAATTTGTAATCTAGCTATAGCCACACCTTATCTGTCCAGCAATGCGTAGTGCGCCCTGTTCGGTGCCGCGTCCCAAGAGCTCCTGCCCAATGGTTTATCTAGATGCAAATTCAGGTGATATGACTGGCAGTACCGATAGCGGAGGTGCAGCTGTGATTACCACCAAAAGTGGCAAGGTCTTAAAGCAATTGACTTTCGTTGAAACTACAACAATGTGAGTATATGCATATGAGCAGACAAGTAAGTTATTGATTAAGCTCTCAGAATGCAAAACAAAAAGCGATTAAATTGAAAAAGACCTTAAAAAGACAAATTTAATTAAATTAGCCTGTCAACACAATTGCCTGGTGTTGATTTGAGACTTTTATTTGAAATTTAACGAACCATCTGTTAAGTTCCATAGCAATAGCATCCACATGCAATTACTGACACTCACAATGTCCTGCGCCTTTGCCCGCATTTGCCATTTCATGTTTGATAACAACCACCTCTCCAGTCCCTTACACGAATAAATATTTCAATAACAAAAACTCTGCGCATGCCCCAAAGAATTTCCCATAAAAAATAATCAACCCAGTGCCGTTGGGCAGGCGGCAAAAATATCTTGAAGCAAAACCCAAACAAGTCGGGTAAAGCGAACAACCCTCACAAGGACATTCGACTTGTGCCAGGGTGGTCTAAGCCAGGGCGCAGCGCAGAGCGAATTTAGATGGCATAGAGTGCAGACGAGCTGTGCGATAAGAAAAGCCAGAGCACAATTTTAGATAAGCCTGCGAAAAATTGAAGTTTTTTTAATTTTGTTAGTGATAGAAATTATATAAATTAATACGAAAAGTTAAACCAAAAGTTTTAATTCAAAACTTGCATTGAACATAAAAGCTGGTTCTCCATTACAAAAAAAAAAACTTTTTAGGCGTGTCCTGCGTATATTTGCTGTTGCGAAAAAGAGTTATAGCAATATGGGCGTAGCAGGTGAGTGATAACAGCTTGTAAATTAAAAAAGCCAATATTATTTACTGGTCACATTTAGAAACATGACTATAAAAACAATTCTATTTCTTAAAAACTCGGAGTTTTTACAATTTTACTATGATTGAATTCGTGTATGTTTTTTTTTTTCGTTTTGCACTTGAACTTCAGACAAAAAGTTCGCATATACCAAGGAACAATTTTGTGGGAGTAAATTTCCCTCTTACATCAAAAACCCGGTCGCTGGGTAACTCGCACAGCGCATAAGATAAATTACCCATAATAAGGGACTTACACTCTCAATTTAAAACTGCCCCTCTCTCTCTCTCTCTTTCTCTCTTTCACTCTTTTGTATTTGCAGCTATGAAGAATTGAAACCGCGCTCCAAGTGCAACAGTCCGCATTGGGGCAACACCGCCGACGACATGGAAAGCGGCAACAACAGCCACGCATCGACGCCCATTGTCGCCTCGCCCAATGCCAACGAGCAACAGGAGGCCATTGCACTGAAAAAGGCCCTCGAATGGGAGCTGAGTCTGGATGCCCGGGAATTGCGCTCGCATGCCTGGTACCATGGTGCACTGCCACGCCAGCGGGCCGAGGAAATTGTTCAGCGAGAGGGCGATTTTCTGGTGCGGGATTGCGCCTCCCAGCCGGATAACTATGTCCTCACCTGCAGCAGCAAATCAGCTGTCTTGCATTTTGTGCTCAATAAGGTGAGTTCAAGAATATGAATAAAGTGAAATCACGTAATGTGGAACTAAATTATACACGAAAGCATATAGAAATATGGGGACAATAAGCTGATTCTGAATATATCTATTCTGATGTTTAAGCTTAAAATAAACGTGTGCTGATTTAATAATGGTTGCTTAGGACAAGCACTTTATATATGAAACTACTTACTTTATACATTTTGTCTGTTGCTGAAACTTGGGAATCTCTCCTTTGTTATTCATTTTACTAACCTGATCTCCCATTTAAATATTTTTTAGCTGGTTCTGCAGCCGGAGACTGTCTATGAGCGTGTGCAGTATCAGTTCGAGGAGGATGCCTTTGACACGGTGCCAGATCTAATTACATTCTATGTGGGCTCGGGCAAGCCCATTTCTGCGGCATCGGGTGCTCTGATCCAATACCCATGCAATCGCACATATCCACTCTCGTTCTATGGACACAAGATTGTGGGGAATCAGTTGCATACACAGATGCTGGCCGGACTGCGTGGCCTAAGTCCATTGAACTCGCCCATGAGCAGTAGCACTATAGGTGGTGGTTCCACCATCTTTCGCTTTGGCCAGCTAACTGGCGATGCTTCTCCATTAGCACCACAACCGACGACGCCATCCAGTCCGCATTGTTCGCCGCCACGGGTGCGTCGGGAAGTGCCACCACCTAGGCTGCCCTGCAAGAAGCAGCAGCGCTCCCAGAGCTTGACCCCCGCCCAGGCAATGGTTGTATGCAACATCAATAAGCAGCAGGAGCAGCAGCAACAAGAAGCAACAAATGGACATAGCCTGGCACGTTTTCAGACCATTGCACGCTGCAATCCCACCAGCGATTTGCAGCTGCAGCCACAACATCTGGATAGCAAATTCACCACCCAATCTCTGCCACGTCCGAGCACTTCGGCAGCGCAGGCATTGCGACAGCAGGCAGCTGCACGGATCTGCAATTTGGCACGCAATTTCAGCCTGGATACACCGGATCGAGCACCCAGCCCACCACCCAAGCCACGCAAGGAGCCAATGGCCGCAGTGCTGGCGTATCAGGCGAGCGGCTCCGATTCGGGCAATGGATCGGGAGATTCGGCGCCTGGCGACGTCAGCGAGCTGAGCATACAACGTGGCGGTGTCATCATTAAGAATCCGCGATTCATTACCAGCTCCACCTCCAATAATACCCTGAAGAGCTTCACTGAATTTGATGCGTTGGCTGCTGAGGAGCAACTATTTTCCATGCCCATTGAGGACTTTAAGCTGGTAAGCTCCTAAAAGATAGAAGCTGATTAGTCTCTTATTTCAGTTGGTAGTTAAAGCTTACCTTATACAATGAATTGCCAAATAATATTTATAAATTAATATTCTTTGGTTGCTTCACATAAAATTTACTTAATTCACTTTTCCTTTTACGCATTTCAGTTTAGTAAATTTGATTTTGAGAACTTTGTCACATTGCTGCTGCCCTCAGTGGAGAACAAGCCACTGGATGGCGATGCGCTGAACACTTTCAAGATGATGCTGCTGGAATCTGGACCCAAGCTGCTGGCCGAGCACATTACTCGCATCGATATTGGTTTATTTCTGGACGTGCCAGTCAATGAGTTGGATTGTTACCTTAGTTGTTCGGGCCTGGAGTTGTTGACGCTACCGCATGGCAAAGTGTTTCGCGGTGATATCATTGAGCGGACGCAGTGCATCAAGCTAATGGTCGCTGTCACCATACTCACATGTCAAACGGACCTAGACCGAGCCGAGCTGCTCAGCAAGTGGATACAAATTGCGGTAGAAACGAAGACCGCGCTGGGAAATCTATTTGGCTTTTGTGCAATTATGTTGGGCTTATGCATGCCGCAGGTAAGTTGAGATTTACCACAGAAGTAATAAGCCTAATCGATTTTACAATTTGAAGATACAAAAACTGGATCAGGCATGGCACATTCTACGTCAAAAGTATACGGACAGCGCATTCACATTCGAGGCCAAGTTGCGCCCCACTTTGAGCAGCATGAATGAGGCTTCTAATCCGCAGGCTCCAAATACCACAGTGCCACATGTGCTGCTCTACGCTCTGCTCATTGATCGGCCCGTGCTGGATATTATTAATCATGGCAATATGGATGAGCGTCCAGCCCTTTATAATACCTGCATTGATCCTTGGGAATCGAAAGCCGATGATTTTGGCATGTCTATCAACTTTCTTCACTTGGATGCATCGCGTGGTTTTCTCAAGAATTTGGATTTGTATCGCAAGAATGCCAAAATCATTTTGGAAGAGGCAAGCAATCGGCTAGATGAACTGCTGTCGGATGCTTTTCGGTGGGTTGTATATTATTATAGTATTTGGAAAATTTTACAATGATATCCTTGAATTTCCAGCACCGAGTTTCACGTAAAGTTCCTGTGGGGCAGTTCGGGAGCCAGCGCCAAGCCCGAGGATCGACATGGAAAGCTCGAGAAGGTGCTAACACTGATGGCTGATAAATTTTGCAGCGTCAACGCTTAGATATGTATAAATATAACCGAAAAAATCATTATATGGACTCTAGTTTCTAAGCTTATAATACCTACCACAATCAAAATCTTTATTCACCTAAGTCTCGTCTCTTATCTAGTCCCTTTATACTCCTTTATAACTCATCCACAATTTCAACTATTTCCTTGCAATTTTGTGCTGTTTCTACCTCAGCCAATGTGTGTATAATTTTACATGCAATAAAAAAAATGGAAGCACTTTTGTTACAGTTCAAATAATTTATAAAACAAAAAAAAAAAAACAAATATTTAAAATTTAGTTAAGCCAAGAAAATTACTTACAATTGTTAAAGCACTCCTTAACCCATCAAGTAACAACTTCAAGCTGGAAATAATCTAATTGCACTTACACAAAATGTATTCAACTCTCTAAGAGAGTTGGCAATTTTAAGATAAAAAATAACACAATGAAGCACACTACCAAAGGCATTTATAGTCTAGTACACATACATATAATCAACTAAATAAAGTATTATTCATACTATAGATTGGACAATATACACATAATCAAATGAATCATCATTATATAAATGATTTGAAAACATATACTGATGAAATACTAATATAATTTTTTGCAATTTTATAAGTGATAATGCCGTAAATTAAAATAAAGAAAATAATGGAACTATTAAAACTACACACTTTCATGGGTATTTACTATCAAAAGTACTTTGTACTTGTAATATCTGACAGAACATAAAAGGGAAAAATAAGGCAAGATAAATGTACTATTTGATATTTGAATAATATACTACAGTGGAAAAAATTAATTAATACGTTCGAATCTTTATTGTTAGCTAATCAAAGTGATACTCTGATGTAGGATAAGATACGAATTTTCGAATGAAATTTAAAAATGGTTTTTATGGTAAAAAAAAAGGAAAGCTTCTTAAAAAAAATGTCTCAACTAACTAAAATAATGAAAATTACAAAGTTAATAGCAAGATTTTCAAGTAGTATTGGCGATTAGGTGTAATTATAATTGAGCTAATCAAGAAAGAGCGATAATAGAAAACCACTTGCGTAGTGGAAAACAATTACCATGTGCATTCAACTAAAACCAAGCACTAGCTTTATCAGACACTCGAGTCCTTATCGGCGTACATAAGAATTTATGTACATTCATGGAGAACGCGGTTCAAGTGCCAACAAAACTCAGCACAAATCCACTGACATTGTTCACTGGGCAGAGCTGGCGAGCAGTTGTAGTTTAAAGTGTGCTGTTAAATTATTAAAAAGCGAGCTTAAAGCTTAAAGTTTAAGCTCAAGCTTGAAAGACCATTTGTATAATGAGCAACGACAAAGCTGGTGGCGGCGGCGGCTTTCGCTGCACTCGCAAGCTAACATTAGCAATGAGCGGCGGTGTGATAATTGTGGTGATCGCGTTGACAGTCGGCCTCTGTGTGGGCCTCAGCGGTAGCAGCGACGCAGAGGTGAGCTTTCAAAACTGGTAGACCAAGTTCAATCAGAAATTTGCATTGGAACTTTTTACTTTAATTGGAGCAGGATAGTCCCGTCTTTGGCATTGATCATGTTGCAAACACATTTCTTTTGAATGGACAACCATTTCGTTATGTCGCCGGATCGTATCACTATTTCCGTACCCTACCCGAAGCCTGGAGAAGTCGTTTACGCACCATGCGAGCATCTGGTCTGAATGCATTGGATACGTGAGTAGCACCTATAGAGGATTCTTAATTAAGTGTGTCGACTAAGTTGAAAGCCCTAGGACGTGACTTTAGTTGACTGCCAACGAACGTTGACTTTAAAACGCCATTTCAAGGCTATGGAAATCATTAATCAAAACAATGAATGGGCCTCACAACTGTGATTGCTGTGCTTCGTACATGCTGATGATAAATAACACTTGGCTACAAAGTTTATAATAATATACAAAATTTGTTCAGTTGACTTTTGAATCTTTTTTCATGTCCCTGAAGACGAAAATACATTTAAATATAATATAAACATACATGAGCAATTAAAAAAGCTGAGTACAATAAAATAATTTCTTTCGCAGCTACGTTGAATGGTCGCTGCACAATCCACACGATGGCGTATACGACTGGGAGGGCATGGCCGATTTAGTTAAGTTTCTGGAAATTGCTCAAGAGGAGGACTTTTATATTATACTTCGTCCCGGGCCCTACATCTGTGCTGAGCGAGATAACGTAAGCATATCATAAATGAAACAACAACAATAACAATCACTGAACCCCAATGACCCCAACAACAATAACAACAATAGGGAGGCCTACCCCACTGGCTATTCACAAAGTATCCAGACATTAAAGTGCGCACCAACGATCCCAACTACATTGCGGAGGTGGCCAAGTGGTACGCCCAATTGATGCCACGTCTGAACCATTTGCTAATCGGCAATGGCGGCAAGATCATTATGGTTCAAGTTGAGAATGAATATGGTGTGTACTACGCCTGCGATCATGACTATCTGAACTGGCTGCGCGACGAGACTGACAAGTATGTGGGGAACAAGGCGCTATTGTTTACGGTGGACATACCCAATGATAGGATGCACTGCGGCAAGATTGATAATGTATTTGCCACCACGGACTTTGGCATCGATCGCAGTGAGTAAAAAAAGATGAATACGATAGTAGTACAAGAGTTCAATGTAATTAAAAGGCATGGTAGATTAGTCCGGAAACTTTTTTAAACACCGTTTAAAAGTGAGAGTAATTTAGATTGTTGTGTTCTAGATAATCATAATCATGAAAGATTAATTCCCACATTTTTTGGCCGCTATCTTATCTAATCTTATTTAGCAGTTCAACTAAATTATATAATTATCAAAATATCAGAAACGGAGATCCACTTGCAGTCACTTTTAAGATTACAATTCTTAGTCATCCAAGGTGCTTAACATTTTTTTATATATGCAGTATTTGAGATCGACAAAATTTGGGAAATGCTGCGCGATTTGCAACCGACGGGACCGTTGGTCAACTCGGAGTTCTATCCTGGTTGGCTGACGCACTGGCAAGAGATGAATCAGCGACGCGATGGAAAGGAGGTGGCCGACGCTCTAAAGTATGTTTGAATGAAGTCAAAAATATATTCTAAGTGGTAATTTCCGGTTTTACTTACTAGGAAGATTCTCAGCTATGGTGCCAGCGTTAATCTCTACATGTTCTTTGGTGGGACCAATTTTGGCTTCACGGCGGGTGCCAACTATGGTCTGGATGGAGGCATAGGCTATGCAGCGGATATAACCAGCTATGACTACGACGCGGTGATGGATGAGGCAGGCGGGGTGACCAACAAATTTGAACTAGTCAAGCAGGTGATAGGTGAAGTCCTCGAATTACCAAACATAACACTGAATCCTGCCAAGCGTTTGAGCTATGGTAAGGTGGAGCTGACGCCATCATTGGAGCTGCTCTCGGCAGAGGGACGCGCTGCTTTATCTAAGGGCACACCCGTGAGGTCCGCGCAACCCAAATCATTCGAGGAGATGGATCAGTATTCCGGTCTGCTGCTCTATGAGACAACGTTGCCCAGCATGGATCTAGATCCAGCATTGCTACAGGTGGAGGAGCTGCGAGATCGTGCACATGTCTTTGTGGATCAACAGCTGGTTGGCACACTGTCCAGGGAGGCGCGTATTTATGCGCTGCCCCTGAGCAAGGGCTGGGGCAGCACACTGCAGCTGTTGGTGGAGAATCAGGGACGTATCAACTACGATCGGCTCAACGATACGAAAGGCATCTTTGGCAAGGTGACGTTGCAGTTGCACAATGGCGGCGCTTTGCCACTGGACAACTGGACAACCACTGGCTATCCACTTGAAGCGTATCCTATCGAGACATTGCGCAAGGATGCTGCAGCCCTAGATACATCCATTGCTAAGCAACGTCTGTTACGCACTGGACCCATTGCCTATACGGGCAGTTTTCAGGTAACCGAAGTGGGCGATACCTATCTGAATACGGCCGGCTGGGGCAAAGGTGTAGCCTATGTTAATGGTTTCAATTTGGGACGCTACTGGCCGCTGGGTGGTCCACAAATTACGCTCTATGTGCCCAACGAACTCCTCAAAGTGGGCCAAAACTCTGTAGTACTACTCGAGTATCAGCGCTGCAATAAGACGACGAACGGTTCAGAGCTGCCTGCGCTGCAATTTGATGCAGTGGCTCAGCTGGATGGGCAGTCTAGTGAGGCGTCGCTTAAATAGATTTTGCACACATTTTCATTTTGTTATTTTTATTACAATTTACAAGCGTTTCATTATTTATATTAGAAGCAGTTATTGATTTTGCTGTCGCAACAACAACCTTGACAAGCCGCTATTAATATTATAATAAACATTTGCTTAATTAATTACAATTTTTAATTTGTTTTACTGACTGGCATTTTGTTTAACATAATTTAGCTCGTTTTCAATTGACTCATTCCGTATTCGGTTACATTTATTATACTTCAGAAATTTTCAGCTGCTCAAAAATTGTCTGATTTCGTTCAGTTTCTTTTGAATTATATATTACCATTTGCTTAATTTTACTATATATATTTCTTCTTTATATAAATATTTATTGGATTTTGCTCGTTATTTCAATTTTTGTGATTTTTGATTTCTTTCTTACATTTTTAAGTCATGCGTTCATTGGCAAATGGAGATTCTGATTTGATAGTTTTCATAAAAATATTATCGATGCGATTTCTTGCATTTTGCACACAAAAACTAAGTATTCTTTCAGTTGTTTTAATAAACTTGTAAAGAGTATTAAGTACATTTAGTGTTTGAGGTTCTCAAAAGTATTTCAAAAATGTTAAAGAGACTCAGTTGGTTTTGTAGTATAAATACGTAAAAATTTCAGTAGATCTGCTTTATAGTAAAATATCATAAATATATATTAATATTATTGTTGTGTAGGGCAGTGTTTCATAGGAAAAAATAAATGGTTAATCAAGAGATTCTTTTACATGTTCGCATTGAGTATAAGCACAACTCAGATGTATAATCGTTTATAATGTATTTCACCTTTTTCTCTCTTTATTTCTAGTTTATATGGAATAATCTATTAGATTTACTAGCAAATGAATTTAATAATTTCCTTGTGTTGCAACCCATTTCTTAAATTGTTAAATTGTTTTTATATTCGCAAATGTCGGACCTCTTGTACCACTTTTCAAAATTAACGAATACAAAATGATTTCTGATTTGTTCGAGCGTTATTTCGACTAATTCGACAGCAGTCTTTAAAAAAAAAAAAACTCATAACGAACACAACTCACGTACTTAGTATTAGCTCTTATACAATAGTAAAAGATGTGCAGCCCATTCCAAATAGGGAGATCCATAAGCGGATAACTAAAGTTTTTCTAAGGCAGCTCTGCACACCTCGCATTTAATTTAAGCTCGACACAAATTAATCAGCAATCTAATTTTGTTTTTTTTTTTTTACATTTTTGTTGTTTGTTTTTGTTTTTAATTTACGTGCCTCCACTCAAAAAAGTTGCGTTTGTTTTTGTTATAAAAATATTGCAATTAATATAATTTTCTTCTGCTTTAGGTCTTGTGATAGATTTTGCTGCTTACATTAGGAATGACTTTTCGTGTTTTCAACACCCTTGCAGAAAAGTTTTTGTTTGGACATTAGCATTATTAATCAGCCTGTAGCATATTTTACGTTGAATAGTTTTAGTTGTTTGTTCATATAAAATAAAATTATAGGCCAAGGGGTCTTGCAAGGATATATCAACTTCGGGGCGCCGAAGGTTCTTCATTACAAGTTGTGCAGAAAATTTCTTTGCATTTAAATTTTGTGTTTTTCATGTCATTTCTATACATTTATTAAAAATATATCACAGCTGCATTTCAAGTTAATTATTTTTCATATATTCCCGTTCGCCTTTTTTCCACGTAATTATGTAAAAATGTATAGAAAATGTATGCAATTTGTCTTTTAGTTGGTTTTTTTTTTTTTTTTTTTTTTTGGGTAAAGAGAAGCCTACGTAAAACAGCAAAAAATTTGGCAACCTAGTTAATATTTAGTCAATGTCCATAGAGACGGAATGCGTTCGCGTTTAGTAGATACACATACATACAATATATGGCTAGTTATTTATAGTATAGTTAACTAACCGAAGCGTCGAATGATAAGTACTGTTGTGAAGTTGAAGTTTTAGTTGTAGTTGTTGTAATTGATTTGCTATTTCTTGTTACTTGTGTTTCTTGTTACTTGTGTATCCTGTTGCGGTTGTTGTCTAGAGTGCTGTGGGGGCACCGTGCGCCATTTGTCAGTGCCATTTGGATTTTTGTGTATAAATATCGGCACGCAAGTTTTGCGCAAAACAAATGCCCAAAATCTGCAAGAACAAAAGCGAATAAGAATCCAGAATCGAATAAGTACATATAAATAAAACATTGTATGAAATAAAAACAAACTGAGACCTGGAAAAACATAATTCCAATTGCTGCCGTTGAAATAATAATTAAATTATGCTCAATCCATTCTTCGCCGGCCTGGACGCAGCCTTTTTCATTAATAATCTTGGACACCTCCATGCTCTGAGGTGATAAAAAAAAGAAAAGAAAATGGAAACATAAGCAAGACACATAGGAACATCTTAACCAAAATTCTTAAAATATAAATATATAAATAAAGATGAGGTGCAATAAAAAATCTCTTTTTTTAGCACCTGCATGATGAGCAGGGCAACGCAGGAGGCGGCCACGCCTATTAAATTCGTCTCCAGCCAATCCTCGCCAGCGCGTAAACATCCGCGCTCGTGTATATTTCTATCCACTGGCTGCTTGCGTATGTTTAAAATGTATGAAGCTTGTAAATGGCCAACCAAACAAAAAGAAACAATAAACCAAAAACTTACGTAGCCCTCCTTGCGCACATCGTAGCCGCACTGTTTGTTCTTGATTACCTCCTGCGGGCGCCGGCGACAACAGGAGAAGGGCACACCACACGCTTCACGGCTTCCAATTGCAATTGAGGAGCAATTGAAATAGTTATTGCTATCCCAGTCCTTGGGACCATCAATACCACAGCATTGCAGCCAGTCCTCCTGTATCCAGTCTATCAGGTTTTGCTGATCCGGATCCTCGCGGTAGTGCTTGATAAAAGCTCTCAAGCCTTCGGTGGCATGATCTTTAATCTTATAAAAAGGGATAGTAAAATTAACTTTTTTCTCTTAACATTGATTCATAATTTGTGTGAAGTAAGTTTAGTGAGAGTTTAGAAGTTTTAACAGAAATAAACAAAAAAGAAAATCGTAGAAATATAATATATAATATAATAAACTGTATATATACACACGTATGTAATTTCAACAATATGGTAAAATACTTGATCTTCACAAATTCAAGAAAGCAACACATAAGATTAAGTTCAGCACTGAGAAAAAACCAAAAATTACAAGCAACTTACCAAACCTTTGTCCTTGAGCACAAAAGCCAGTCCGCAAAAGCCAATCTCTCCAAGAAGAAGCACGCTCAAAAATATGGCATACTGCAAATGAATAATGCATGAGCTTAACTCATCTTTATTGAGCCCAGTTTTGGCTGTATACTCACAGCGCCCAAGAGACAGGTATTTTCGCGCAGTGCACCCACGCTGCCCATAAAGCCCAGCAAGAATGTGATGGTGCCCAATATTATGAGCACAAAAGCGGGATCCAAGGCTATAAACGTGAGTTTACCAATGTTGCGAAACATATCCTTTTCAGTCCAGGCCCAAATGCCAATGGCGAGCACGAGAAGTGCTGACAGCCAGATGAGTACATTGCCAGTGAATAGCAAGTATTTGAGGCAGCAACTGATTTCACTTGTTTCGCGTCGATATTTACGCACTGCGGGCATTTTTGCG
Organism: Drosophila nr. perissopoda 5 BK-2023a; assembly: GCA_035044105.1. NCBI lineage: Eukaryota > Metazoa > Arthropoda > Insecta > Diptera > Drosophilidae > Drosophila > Drosophila nr. perissopoda 5 BK-2023a. The sequence goes on from JAWNMK010000018.1 coordinate 528,004, forward strand.
AGAGTCGATGGCGACAACAGCTCGACAGATTGATTCTAATACTATGGAATGATTATGCTTGTATTTCTCACTATTTACTAATGACTTGGCTTACAAATTTTGCTACAACAAAAAGCTGTGTTTACCAGCCACAGATTTTCGACATAGCAGTGGTGCGACAGAAACAACAAATAATAGAACCTTTACGTTAGTGCGAGAGGCATTATAGTTGTTGCCTTTTTGAGTCGTCTTTTATTAACAGTGAGCTGTAAGCGGAAAGCTTAATAGTTGCCAGAGAGCCACAAACAGCGTTGCCACATTTTTAGTACGCAATATTTATTCAACATATAACCATATAACAATTAAACTAACATAGAACCATTTTAGATCGTTTGTGTGCTTTAAAAGAGTACAGCCCAAAAAAGTCGTAGCATGGGATAGTTAGCGCCCAAAACAGTTTCAACGTCGCCCGTATTGCGACACTTAACATTTTACTTCATCTGTAACATGCCAGTTAACATATTTTGCCGCTTGCTTAACAGAATATACTCTCATTTTAGCTACTGCACATACATATATATATTGGCTTTGGTATTTTCTGTATGTGTTCTTGCGGCATTACGGTATTAAATTGCAGACATGAGTGAGCCACACTGATTTTCATCGTCGTGTGGAGTTGAAAGGCAGTAGAAAAGATCAGTGCCAAGAAAAAATAAATATACAAATTCAATACAAACTAAATCAGAGTTTATTAAGTGTTGTGTGCGTGGATCTATGAGATATTTTCGGCAAGTGCACGCATACAAAAGGCGTGCTCGGCCCATTACCTATGACGACAGTGAGTTTAGTTTTTCTTCTACCTCTTCTACCCTCTGTGTGTGTGTGTGTGAGTTTCGCTGATGGCTGAGGCTGAAAAAATGTTTAATTAGCAGGCAAAATATGGACAAAACGCGTACAAAGAATACGCCAAGCCCAAAACGTTGCAACCAACCAAAGCCCAATACAATGAAAATCGTAACTAAACTTTATAAGTGCGCCCTGAAAAGACAATTGGAAACCACCCCCCGCGTTTTAATCAAAGAAAAAATTTGTATGTGTGCGGCTGCTGCTGCTTACAGCGCAATCCAAATAAAAAAAATAAATATAAAGTGAAAATGTATATAAACGTTAGATACAATGTTTTGTAAATTTCTAATGAACTCACACTGCCTACAAACGCTATTTAGTCTAGCAGAGGAGCAGCAGAAGCAGAGCTGTAAAGTGCGTTCTCTGCTGCTGGTCGCCATCATAGCAGAGACGTTGCCGTCGACGTCGTTGCTGCTGCTGCTCTTGCCTACCTCCTGTGCGTGCGTTTGTATATGTGTGTGTGTTGCGGAGTTAATCCCTTCAAATATTGTGATCCCACGCTTGAATTATATCAATTTCAGTCATTAATTAATTATGCAAAATGTATATCTTGTGTAAAAAGTACAGTGTTGCATTTACACACACATGTGTATATTTGAATATATAATATATATGTGTACATACATACAAACATAAAACATTTCAATGTGCAATATGGTGGACGACAGTGCGTAAAAATCACAACGTCGACGTTGACTTTTGTTAACTGTTAACTGCTTACTATTTTGTTGTTATTGGTTTTGGGTTTGTTGGCAACGTGTTTTCAGATGCAGTTTAACGAGAAATATATTAAATCAATTGAATTTGTTCAAGTAAAAAGACAATTAGTGCTAATTTCGCTAAACTAACATACATAAAATTTTATGTATGTATAGAGAACTGATGTGCATTTGTATGTGTGTGTGTTTCTATACGTATACCTGTGCTCGCTTGTTGTGTGTACATATATATATATTCATATATGTATGTGTATATTTGTATGTGTGTGTAAGTAAGCTTGCATATGTATTTGACTGAAAATGGAAATTATATAAAACCCCTTTTGCGTGCGTGAGGCGCTTTAGATTAAAGCAGCATGCGGCTGCTAGGCTTCAGTTATTTCCATTCCACATATATTTATATATATATAATAAATATACAAGCATATGATCAATATGGCAATAAAAAAATGGACGAAAAACGTTGCCAAGCCTTTGTGAAATTCTGATAGTTGTTGGCAAGCCGCACAGCGCTCACATATTGCCAATCAATAATTTTGGTAGTGCCAATTAAAGGAGAAAACTTGTGACAGAAAAGAAAAACAAAAAAAAGAAAAAACATACACACACACACACACACGCTGCCTACGCCATCACTCATTTGCACATACATACATACACAGAGAAAAACGGCACCCGTTGCTCTCTCAAAGAGTTCGTCTTTCTGATCAAGGAAATAAGCAAACTTCACAACAATCACACGCACTCACACTCACTCCAATCTCTGTCACTCGCTTACTCCCTGGCTTTTTGCATTGAAGTTGTTGTTCTTTTTGGGGTGGCGACGGCGGCGGCGCTCCACTTTTATATGCGAACCTTTTTTTCCCCCCCGTAATGTGTGTGTATGTGTACGTGTGCGAGTTGTAACAACAACCACCAAAGGCAAAGCTTTTCGCCCAGCGACAACAACAACGGCGGCTTCCTTTTGTCTATTTGGACGCTGGAAAAAAAACATTAACAGAAACTTTAACGTCGCTGCCGGCGTCGACGTTTTTCAATATGGCTTCTTCAACTTTTTCAATTTCATCACATAAATATAAAAATGCAAAAAAATTCCCCAACTGCTACAGCAGCAAAACTAATATATTGGAACAAACGGTTTTTAGAATTTTACAAAATGCATACACACACACATAAGCATACGCAGTATGTTTTCATGTTCAAACATGAAAATGAATATGTAGTGATTTTAATGTGATTCTGTTGCTATCGTTCGCTGTGTTATACATACACACTGTATGCACATACATACTTTTTTTTACTTCTGTATGTTTTTGTAATTGGCGTTCCAATTTTCTATGTAACAAATTCAATTCTATTCCTTTGGCAAAGTTGCTGGCAAAAAAAAAAAAATTACATAAATATAGTTTTGGTGTCTTTGGCAAAGGATATTAAGGCTGAATTGTGCTTGTGTTAATTGTTAGTGTGGGTGTGAAAAACAGAATTCAATAAATAACACGGAAAAAATGAGTATGTTACCAACACTGCAATAATTCGAATGCATTCAAAACGAAACTCCCACTAGTCTGATGTTCGCTCAATTGTCTATCTCTCGCACTCTTTCTTGGTCTCGCGTCACGCCGCCGCTAGCTCAAAATGACACCCCCATCCCTTCGGCCCCTTGTGCCGTTAGGCGTTCTTTGATCACGTAGTCGTCGTGTTTGTTTGACATCTGTTTGCATGTGTGTGTTGTGTGCCATATTTTTGCGCTTTGCAAAAAGGTGCTAAGATTTTTCAACAGATTTAAAAAAAAATTATACATGTATGTTTTCACATTTATTTTATCGTTTAATTTAATCCACTAATATTTTTATATCTACACGTATTTGCTTGTAAACTGAGTTAACATTTTTGCCTGTATCCCCAATACTTTGCGGCTGTTTCTATGCAAACTGCTGTGAATTTAAATTGAAATATGATATTGATTAAACATCGTGCAGGAAAAATGAACGAAACAAAGAATTTCAGTGTCTTACCGTCAACAGGTATGAAACCTTCATAAGTAAATATTTTGTATACTGTAGAAGATACTACCAATGATTTTCTTTATATTTTAACCTTCAGCTCTTGATCCATGTTCTGGCCGTGTAGTGAAAAATGTTACTAATTGTATTATCACTGAGTTTAATATCTGTGCGTCTTAAACTAAATCTAAATATTGAAATTTACAACCATTAATTATTAAAATAGGGAAATACATTTCTAATGTTTATAAATTTATGGTTTACACTTTAACAAGAATATTTCTAATGTTGTGCACACATATGTGGTGTATACATTTGTACATTGCGTTGCTATTTCATTTTTATCATTACCAAAACTTTGATAATGTAATCGAGCGTTGGAGCGAACTGAACCAACTGCAAATGCTCTTGCAGTCGGTGCAAGTGTGTGCGTGTGTGTGTGGGTGTTGGGTTTGTCTCCGATTTTAATACGTGTACTGAACAAAACGCAACCCCCACATTTAAACCGTGAGAGGCGCTCTCACACACTAATTTCATAAATGTCGTTTACTGTTTTGTTTACCTGCTGCACATCAAGACAGAGAGAGGGGTTGTACGGCGTTGTGTGTGTAACTTGTTATGTCCCTCTCTCTTTCTCTCACGCTCTCTTTCAATTACAAGTTTATTTTTTTCGTTCGTTCATGCGTTGACAGTGTTGCCGTATTCTAGAAACACACTTGTAACTCAGAACTTCGCCTGCCTGTGGCTGGCTGGTCACACATCACAGTCAGCCGAGAAACTAGAAAATGGCCATGTTTATTGAGAATTGTTGTGTGACGATAGATTTTTCAACCCCCATAAACGAAATGTAAACGGTCGTAAAGTGAAGTACGTTTAACTATTAACTGATTTCGAGCTAACATAACTGATAGACGCGCTTATTGAGAAACACATTATATATATATATATAAAGCGTATATATCGTAACTATTGTTTACTTAACAGCATTTTGTTTTGTTTTGTTTGAAACGTGTATTTGCAGAGCTGTACTAAGTCCAGCAGCCGTTGCAGCACAGTTCATTAGAAACTTTTAAAGCTCCACATGTCCGCCAAAGCAGAGGCGGACAATCCACTCGCCAGCGCCGGCGGCACAACGAGCGGCGGCGTCGGCGGCGTCAATAGCAACTCCAATGGGACTATAGCCCCGGCGAGACGGCTGCGCACACGCAACTCAACCGGCAGTGGCAGCGAGTCGGCCAAAAAGAATACCAACAGCGCCCACAACAATAATAACAACAACAGCAACAACAACAATAATAATAATAACAACAACAATAACAATAGCGAATCAGCAGCGGCAAGCAATGATTCAAGTGGAGCGGCATCAACCACAACGCCTGCATCAGGAGGTTCTGCTGCATTAGCTGCGGCAGCACCACCACCCATCTCTGTGGAGCGTCCCATGCCCAGCGTGCCAATGAATCATGCCAGCAGCAGTGTCTCAGCCAGCAAGAAATATCACAATAGCTGTCCGCATCCACTGCCCACGGTGCACAAGAAGACGCTCCACACGAAGCCGCACAGCAGCAATAAATTTGATCAGGGCAAGAACGAGGAATTCCATTTTGATACACCGCCCGAGTGTCCAGTTTTCAGACCCACAGTGGAGGAGTTTAAAAATCCATTGGCCTACATCAGTAAAATACGCTCCATAGCGGAGAAATGTGGCATTGCCAAGATATTACCGCCGGAGAAATGGTCGCCCCCATTTGCCGTCGATGTGGATAAATTGCGTTTTGTGCCGCGCGTTCAACGCCTCAACGAACTTGAGGCGAAGACGCGCGTCAAACTAAACTTCTTGGATCAAATTGCCAAGTTCTGGGAGCTGCAGGGCTCCTCACTCAAAATACCGATGGTGGAGCGCAAGGCACTCGATTTATATACGCTGCATCGCATCGTTCAGGAGGAGGGCGGCATGGAGCAGACTACTAAGGAGCGCAAATGGGCCAAAGTCGCCAATCGCATGCAATATCCATCCAGCAAAAGCGTTGGCGCCACACTTAAAGCCCACTACGAGCGCATACTGCATCCCTTCGAGGTATACACCTCCGGCAAAGTGCTAGGAACGGGAGCTGGTGCCGGCGTAGCTGCGGGCGCGACACCCGTCAAGCTCGAGGATGTCGGCACCGATTACAAGGCCCATGAAATACCCACACGGCAGCAGATCGCGCCACCAAACGAGAACAATACGCGGCGCTCCAAACGTTTTGGCAATTCCAATGCCGGCTGCGGCTTAAGCAATGCTAAACTGGGATGTGCTGCGGCTAATGCTGTTGCAGCTGCAGCTGCTGCTTCGTGTACTATCAAAACGGAAACCAAGGAGGACTTCAAACGCGACCTTTTGAGCAGTTTCAATGCGGTCAATGCTCCAGCTGGCAGCGGTGGTGTGGCTGCTGGCGGTCAGTCTGCTGGCAGTGGTGCTCCACCTGCACCTAATACACGCGCCACCCAAAAGAAGGCCACAACGGAGCCACAGCAGCAGCCGCTCATTGATCCGCTGATGAAGTACATCTGTCACATCTGCAATCGCGGCGATGTCGAAGAGTCCATGCTGCTGTGTGATGGCTGCGACGATAGCTATCATACCTTCTGTCTGTTGCCACCACTGAGCAGCATACCCAAAGGTGAGTTCAAGTAGAAAATATCCCCAATTCTAGTAATATATATATATAGGTAATTCCATAATGATTAAATGAATGTATTTAAATACTCAGCGTGAGTCCAGAATTTAAATCCATATTCATTCTAGTCGAAAGAAGTGTTGGGCTCCGTAATATGTACATAATAATGTTTTATAAATATATTTATATAACAACAAACTCGAATTCAAAATGTACCATATGTTTTATGAGCTGGTTGTTTTTCTAATCACACATCAATTTTATTTAATTACCAGGGGAATGGCTATGCCCGCGTTGCGTTGTGGAGGAGGTAAGCAAGCCGCAGGAAGCATTTGGTTTCGAGCAGGCCGAGCGTGAGTATACGTTGCAGCAGTTTGGTCAGATGGCCGATCAGTTTAAGCAGGAGTACTTCCGGAAACCGGTGCACTTGGTGCCCACGGAGATGGTGGAGCGTGAATTCTGGCGCATTGTATCCTCAATTGATGAAGATGTGACTGTTGAATATGGCGCTGATTTGCATACGATGGATCATGGTTCTGGTTTTCCCACAAAGAGTTCGCATTACTTGCTGCCTGGTGATCAGGAGTATGCCGAGTCTAGCTGGAATTTAAATAATCTGCCGCTGCTTGAGGATTCAATACTGGGTCACATAAATGCTGACATTAGTGGCATGAATGCCCCATGGATGTATGTGGGCATGTGTTTCGCTGCTTTCTGCTGGCACAACGAGGATCACTGGAGCTATTCGATTAACTATTTGCATTGGGGCGAGCCAAAGACCTGGTACGGTGTGCCCGGCTCCCGGGCCGAGCAATTCGAGGAGACAATGAAGCGTGCCGCACCCGAGCTGTTCTCCTCGCAGCCAGATCTGCTGCACCAGCTGGTCACCATAATGAATCCGAATATACTGATGAACAACGGGGTTCCCGTCTATCGCACCGATCAGCATGCCGGCGAGTTTGTCATCACATTTCCGCGCGCCTATCATGCCGGCTTCAATCAGGGCTACAATTTCGCCGAAGCTGTCAATTTTGCGCCAGCCGATTGGCTGAAAATGGGACGCGAATGCGTCAATCATTATTCGATGCTGCGTCGCTTCTGCGTGTTCTCGCACGATGAGCTTGTCTGCAAGATGGCTTTGGAGCCGGCCAAGCTGACATTTGGTATTGCCACCGCTTGCTATATTGACATGGCCGAAATGGTTGACACCGAGAAGAAGCTGCGCAAGTCACTGCTGGAATGGGGCGTAACACGCGCCGAACGTCGCGCTTTCGAGCTGGTCAACGATGATGAGCGCCATTGCCAGGAGTGCAACACGACCTGCTTCCTTTCGGCCGTTGCTTGCGAGTGCAACGACAAACTGATTGTCTGCCTGCGCCACTACACCGTTCTCTGCGGCTGTGCACCAGAGAATCACACGCTCATCTACCGCTATACGCTCGACGAGATGCCGCTAATGTTGCAAAAGCTGAAGGTGAAGGCGCACAGCTTTGAGCGTTGGCTATCGCGTTGTCGCGACATTGTCGATGCCCATACGCCCACATCGGTGACGCTGTCAGAGTTGCAGGAACTCTGCAAGGAGGCCGAGACAAAGAAGTTTCCCTCTTCGCTGCTGATCGATCGCCTGAATGCAGCGGCCATTGAGGCCGAGAAGTGCGTCACTGTCATCCAACAGCTGGGCATCAATAAGGTAAGAGAGTGTCTACAAATAAACAAAACTAAATATATTTTTGAATTCTGCTTAATCATATAATTTTGTTATATTAAATCTAACTGCAACACATAGCATATATATAGCCTTGTCCAGATGTTTCTATTTGTTTGCTAGAGTTGTACATAAGTTAAATAAACTAAATATTTGATTTAAAAATGTTTCAGGTACGCACCCGCTCCGATCACAATCAGGAGGCGGCCCAGTATAAGTTGACCATGGAGGAATTGGAGTTGTTTGTACAGGAAATCGATAATTTGTGCTGCATCATTGACGAGGGCGCCTCGGTGCGTGAGCTGTTGGTGTTGGGCAAACAGTTTGTGGAGCGGGCCAAGGCGCAGCTGCAGTTGTCGCTGGAGGCGCTCGAGGAGAATGAACTGGAGACGCTGATCAATGAGGGCAGCTCTTTGCGCATTGAACTGCAGCAACTGGATCAGCTGCAGAAGCGTCTGAAACAATGCAAATGGTACAAACGCTCTCAGGGCTTGCGCGAGACCAGCTCCAAGCTGACCTACAAAGATGTCGAGACGCTGCTGCACACCGCCGCCGCTGATTTGGATCCCACCGATCCCTATGTGGATCGCGAGATGCGTAAATTGCAAACAATTGGTGCGGCAATCGAGGCGTGGGAATTGCAGGCAGCCAAATATTTCCGCCGTCTCAATCAGCAGCACGAGCTAACCGAAATCGAGCAGTTTCTGAAGTCCGCCAGCGATATCAACGGGCAGGTGCCATCGTATGGCATGTTGAAGGATGCGTTGCGCAAGGCACGCGAATGGCTGCGCGCCGTTGAGCAGCTGCAGCAGAACAATCATGTCACCTATTACCACACGCTGGAGGCGATTATCGAACGGGGCCTGAGTATACCCATTCAGCTGGAGGAATTGGGTCGCATGCAGGGACATTTGAATAGTGCGCACCAGTGGAAGGAGAACACGGGGCTAGCGTTCCTGAAGAAGGGCACATTCTATACGCTACTGGAGGTGCTGATGCCGCGTGCGGATGCCATTAACATTGACTCGGATCTCAAGCCGCGTTTCCAAGATGATTTCCTCAAGGACAAGAATCCCGCCGAAATTGTGGCCAGCTTCAAGCAAGCCGAGGAGCAGGAGCTGCGCGATATGCGCGATCTTCGACGCCAGAATATGACCAAGAATCCACTGCGCGACGTCTTCTGTTTGTGCAAGTCGGAATTCCGTGGTCTGATGCACAATTGCCAGCTGTGCCGCGATTGGTTTCACGAGGATTGCGTGCCGCCGCCGTCGCATCCAATAAAAGCGCAACAGAATGGCAATGCGGATGTTTCCACTTCAGCGCTGGCAAAGTGGCTGTGTCCCAGCTGTGTGCGCTCGAAGCGTCCACGTTTGGAGATGATTTTGCCGCTGCTCGTCCAGCTGCAGCAGCTGCCCATCCGTCTGCCCGAGGATGAGGCATTGCGGTGTTTGGCTGAGCGTGCCATGAACTGGCAGGATCGTGCACGCAAAGCTCTAATCAGTCCCGATGTCAGCGCCGCTCTGGATGCCATCTTGTTGCAACAGCAGAAGCGACGCACGGAGAGCGGCAGCGGTGGCGCCGCTGCTGTCCTGGGCAACATCAACAGTCCACGAAAGCCGCGACGTCAGCACAAGCAGCAGGGCGCGATCAATACAACTGGTCGCTCCGAATCGGATGCTGAGGATGCCGATGATGTTGACGATGACGACGATGACGATGAATGCAGGCTGCGCATTGTCGAGGATGGGTATAGCAACGATGAGGACGAGCAGCTGACGCGATTGGCATCAACGAATCAAGCGAATCAAGCCAACAGCAGCAGCACCACAGATCTCCTGAAGCTGCTCTCCGACAGCGAAATTGAGAATCTGCTCGAGCTGATGATGGAGGGTGATTTGTTAGAGGTGTCGCTCGAAGAGACGCAAGAGCTGTGGCGCATACTGGAAACGATGCCGCCGACAATGCTGCAAGCGGACGCCAAGGCTCGCGTCGCTCAGCATGTGCAGCAGCAGCAGTTGCAACAGGGTGCGAATGTACCAGTCACAGGCACCTCGACTTCGAGCATACACAGCGGCGCCGATGATTCCAATGATAGCCTGCTTGTGCAGAATAGTCCAAGTCCCAACGCTCAAGCTGTGCGCAACAAAAAGCGACGCTCCAATGACTCCAGCAGCGCCAATGTGGCTGTGCCGCGCAAGAAACAAAATACGCCCAAACAGACGCCGGGCAAAAAGTCGCAAGCGGTGCGCAAAAGCGATAGCAAGGCAAGCAGCTCGCCCGGCGTCGATGCCGATGCCGAAAATAAGCAGTCAAATGGTGGTAACACCAAAACAACAACAACAACGGCAGCAGCGATAACACCAACAACGCCGGGATCAGCATCAGTTGTAGCAGCAACAGCAGCAGCCACTGGCGCAACACCAACAGGCGCAGCTGGCACACCCACACCGGGTTCAGCTGGGCACAAGAAACGCAAACGCACCACCACCACCAACAACAACACCAATAATAATAACAACAACAGCAGCAGTGGCAACAATAGCAATGCAGGCGGCACGCCCACAACAGGCGCCAACAATAGTCCGTCAACAGGTGGCGCCGGCGGTGGGCAGAAGAAGCATCCGCAACGCACACAGCAAACGGCGCAGGAGGATGACGAAGAGGAGTGCCGGGCAGAGAATTGTCATAAGCCAACGGGACGCGAGGTGGATTGGGTGCAGTGCGACGGTGGCTGCAACGAATGGTTTCACATGTACTGTGTGGGCCTGAATCGTAGCCAGATTAAAGCTGACGATGATTACATATGCATTCGCTGCTCCAAGACCGTCAGCGTGGGCGTCGCTGGAGGCAGCAGTGGCAGTCTAACCGTTACGACAACGACGACCACCAGCCTAACGTTAGGCACGGGGACGCCGGGAAAACAGCGAGCAGCGCAATCGGCGAGGTAGACAGAGTCGAGAAGTTCCTGGGCAACAATAACAATATAAAATTGACAACGGTTGGCAGCACCTTCGATTAAAGCTTGCGAGATAATCGATAAACTGCTATCGCAGTGTTTATACATATAATTATCACACACACACACACATACACAAATCCGTAGAAAGAACAGACACAGAGCCACACACACGCACGCAACATTGCTGTGCGTGCTAAAACGGTATTTACTAAGTGTTAGTAAAAAGTCACTTAAACGTTTTTTGTAGTACATATTTACTAATTATCGCTATTATTACACAAACGTATATAAAAAAAACAAACAAACAAGAAAACCAACATCAACAGAACACACACGAACACATTTGAAAAATAACAGATTAGTTTAAACTGTTTCAACTGTAAAATGCTAAATACAAAAATAAATTTTGTATGTGTAGACGTCAAGCACATTTTACGTTCGTTTAACTTTCTCTTACATTTAGCTGATGTAAATTTATATATATAAATATATATATATAAACTGATATATATAAATTGATATATGTTTATACATATTCATATAAATATATATTTAATTACCACTACCTGCTACTATTAGTTTTTGTTAATTTAATTTACATTTTGTGTTCTTTTTAAGTTTTGTGCGACGCGCGCGCGTTTTTTACGTTTTCATTATTTTCATTTAAAGAACTATTTTGAAAAGGTTTATTACATATTTTACTTATGTACAGTTTTTCTGTTTACTTAAAGTGGAAAGCAAAGTAAAGGTTAATTGTTATTTTAATACATACATTTATATCTTCCATAAACATTATTTCCGATCATTTTTATAAGCGTGGCGCGCTGTAATCCCTTTTTTCACTTTGTATGTTTTCTTTGTTATTTTCCTATAAATCGATCGATTTAAACAAAAAAAAAAAAAAAATGTAGCATAAATACCAAGATTAATCTAAAAACAAAATTTGTTGGTAAAACAAAAGATCATAATAAATATAAAATAAATAAATTGCAGACCTAATGCTAAGTTTACATTTAAATATAAATGAAAATAAAAAATGTATAATTTCTAATTTTAAATTTAGTAAGCTGAATAGAGAACAAGCGTAAATAAGCATCATGAAAAAAAAACAACAAAAAATTGCAAAGAAAAAATAACTTCTCAACGTACAACAAGAAAAATGCTTAGAACTATGCGATAGAAAAACACTTTGTAAAATCATTTTTAAGCGTGTATAAAAAACGAGCGAGTTATGAACATGCAGAATAGCTCCAAATCAACAACAACAAAAAAAGCAACAAAAAAATTATATAAAGAAGATAAAATACCTTATCAGAATAAGGCGCAACCATTTTATTTAATTAAGCTATCACTGTACGATTTCTTTAAACGAGCCCACTTCACAACAAATCAATACCTTACGCCCCCTCCACGAGACCCCACAATATGTAATTCTATTATACATATAAATAAATTATATATAAATAGTATTTAAAAAAAAAGATGCTCATGTGTTTTTTCTTTTATCAATTGATGAAAATCTGTACAATGGTAATCAATTTACTAAATACATTTATATAACCCCAGATCGAGCCATAACTATTATGACTTGGGGCATAAGCGTTGAACGACCTACGCTTCGATTGACACGTTCACCATGCCAACTGCCCCAGTGGCATATTCCCAGTTAGTCATTCCCATTATATATTTGTACATACATAGCCAGTCAATGTCTCCCGTCTAGCAGGGGGGTGCATATCTAGTGCATATCTAAGGTCAGATTAATGGAAAGTACCTGGCGCCCTGATAACACACTTTTATGGAAAGCAGATATCGTTGCTTGTTTGTAAACACAAGAAATTTACCATAAATTTGCATTTGTAATACTCGGTGCGCCTATGACACATGTTTCGTCACCGAAGAAGTTTCATTTAAACGAATTGGTAACATTTCTACATAAACGTAATATAGCCAAATGTGGTCAACACGGAAATGTTCTTATCAGTTCAGCAACACCATTTTTTTTGGTTCCACATATACCTATTATTTGCAGAGTTAACGATTAGTTGTGTGATCGCTTTATGAGTCAATAACGAAATATTTATATTCTTAATCTAAATAGGCTAAAATACGTAAGAGTTATCGGAAAAAATCATTTCAGATGTTTGGCTCAAAATATAACATTTTCTTTTGATTATTTGTTTCAATTTGGATTTAAAAAAACGAATTCTTTGATTTCTAAAATAAGTCTTACAACATAATATTATTTGCATAATTACTACGGATACTGAATTTAAATCTCAAGGCACAACAATCACCAAACAAAACACCAGCTCAAGAACCTTTCCATTCAGTTATCAACAGGATTTTCTATCGACGGCGCAAAAGTCAAGGTCATCCCTTGAAATATCCGGGTCAACTTCAGAACTTACTTTGTGCTGGGTATCCTCATGTCAAGCATATTGATTTTTACCTTTTCCGTTTGCTTTCGCCACTGATTTTTTAACAATAAATTCATCCATTTCATTGCATTCATTCGGTATGATTCCATAAAGTTGAAAAGGGGTTTTTTTATGTGTGTTTTGAGTAATTTTTTTGTGGCTCATCAAGAATCGCTTATCAGTTGCAATTGGAGTCAATCAGGCAATGATAAATAGAGCTGCGTGTTTCACATGACATGAAAACCATGCAATCAAAAGTGGAAATAAAGTTAGCAAAACAAATTTGAGGTTTTTTTTTTTTTATATTTCATAGTTTTGTTTTTATTACATACGCATACGAGTATAGTACACAATCGGTTTGCTTTTTTGGTATTAAGATAAATGTATCAGTTACAAGAGGCTATCAAAAATAGTTTTCTTTTGTTGCATTAGGCGACAATTAATTAATATACATACATATTTAGAAAATACTAATACACATATTGTTTATGTAATATAGGACACGATTTACATACTAAATTTAACATGCCCTCTTTAGTAGTGTGATTGAGGTAACAATAATAATTTGTCAATTGCCAACTAAAGCTCCACATGTGCTAGCAATATTACTTAAAATAAGTTGCTTATAAAATCCCCCAATGACATTGACAAATGGAAAACAAACTAATAAAAGAAGCCGCTGTGTGTTGCTTTTCTGTTTGTTGTACGTTCTACATCTAAACACTGAGATTACATAATGCGCGGAAACCCGTTAGTAAAATCATTGCATCAATCGCACCCTGCTTTTTTTCATGGGGGTGGTGGGGCTGCGCCTTAGGAGGCGAGTCCACGTTGCCGACGCTTGACACGCGCATATGGACCCACAGATGGATCCATGACAAAGTCATAGAGCACACGCGTCCAGCTGGTGTGCTGTGGCATCGTCTCGTAGAACTCCTTGGCAATGCGCTTCACCTCCGGCAGCCGGGAGCCGGGCACGGCCGGAAAATCATGATGCTCATTGTGATAGCCGACATTGAAGGTGATCCAGTTGAGTGGCCCATAATACGAATACGTCTCAAAGCCCTTGGCGAACATGTAGTGCTCCGATATAAAGTGCCCCGCCACAGGATGCAGTCCCATCGCCAGAATGGAACCAATTAGCAGATAGGCCATCGCCTTCCAGCCAAAAAAGTAAACCACAGCCGTATTGAATGTCAGCTGGATGATCGTATTGACGATCTCCAGGCGTGTCGGTGGCTTCGGATTGATCACCAATGGACGGAAGATGTAGAAGAACGGCTGCAGACATACCCACAGGAACTTTCCAAATGTTGTGTTAAATAATCGCGCCTCCAGCAGTGTGGGTATATCAGTGTCAGACACTTCATCTCCTTGGTATCTAAAAAATATATTGGGATAAGTTATAAATTGAACTGATTATGAATTAATGGAATAGGAAATAGAAACAGGAAAATCCAACCATAAGTAAGAAGTATTGATTAAAATCTACGGAATGCAACTTTGTTTGGGATTTACTAAAAACTAAGTAAAATTTGAATATTTGGTCCATTAAATCCTATTTGCTCAATCTCAATTATGAATTCTAGTCAAGCAAAACAAAAACTTGATTTTACTCAGTGTTTGGATAAATATTGTCATGTCAAAAAATACTAATCTAGTTCATAACAGGGATTGTAATTGGTTTGTTATCAAATCAAACAAAAAAAAAACTTACATAGACACATGAGTACAAATATATATTTTTGTAGGTTTGGTGACCCAATTTTTTCCACATAGTCAGAATTAAACCATTTAATTCCTCCAGGAAAGCTAGAGAACTAGGTATAAAGGGAGGACTATTAAAACGAAGTAAAATCGAAATAACGTTAGGTATATAGAGAAAAGAAACATTCGTTTGAAAATTGTTTAACATTTTTTATATAATTTAAAACTTTGGGGGAATTTCTATTTAAAGCTTTCTCACTCAACTATTGGCATTATAAACACGGTATTCACGTAACTGATAGATTAGATAAACGCGACCAGCTAATTATTAACACCTGCGTGCCCCAGACACAAGTGAGCCAAATGGGCCACCCATTACTCAAATGATTGAGCATGTGACTCATTTTGTTTTGTAGATAATCAAATACGTGAGCTATGACTATAGATTATTTTAACTGTTCATACTGTTTAAAATAAATAACAGTTTAATACTTATATGATTTTTTTTTTCATACAACTCAATATGGAGTTGAATGCGGAAATTGAAATCATTGATAAAAACACAATACTAAATATATTAATGTACTGGGCTTCAAATATGTTGACGTTATTGTTTGAGATTTGGAGTCACTTCACCTTCAAAGATAAGGTTAGTTGCAAAACTGAGATAGTGGATAAGATAGAGACGAAAGAGCATGGCAGCTTACTCAGTAATAAAATAAATAATGCCTCCACCCCTGAATCGCCTACCCGTCGCTGTCCTTTTCACTTTGGTTTCCTTTTTAGGGTGTGACAAAAAAAATCAATTGAACTCTCATAAAATTTACATTCGAGTCGCCTGCCAAATTGCCGGCAAGAAGTGCGAACAGCAAAATCACTAGAAGTAAGAATGACTCACATAATATGAATATATCGAAATATACACTATATACACATCGAACTATATACATAAGTGCAGACGTGCAAACATACACTATTATACTGGCTACGTGACCAATAAAAGTAATTATTCGAAATTGATATGCATTAACAATAGTTAAAATCCCATAAACTTTCAAATCTTATCACAATCATTAAAAAACAGGAAAATCTGAAGGAATTTATTATTATTTGTATTTCACTCACAACTGAAAACATAAACTATAAATTGATAATACAAGCAAGCAGCAAATAGCAAAATAGTCAGAGAAGATAAATACTCTTGTGCTTAGCAGTGTATGCAATATACATATTAATAAAACTCATATTACAACAAATGAGATTTTTTTACACAAAGTTCGACTCACAGACTAAGGAGAAAATGGTGTTGAGCGGCTTATGAGTAGTGTTGCAAAGCGCTCTCGCCGGTCTTAAAAAAATGTATTGTGGTCGCGTGGGGAGGCGGCAAAATCTGTCTCATGGCTACGCCCCATTAGCATGAATTTGAACAAATTTCACATAAAACAGCCGGCACGTAGCGCTGAGGGCGCATGAGTGTATTTGTGTGTTGTGTGTACTTAGTGTGCTCGACGGCAATAACGTCATCGAGCGAACTAATCGCAATTTAAAAAACTTACCTATGATGCTCCAGATGATATTTCTTAAAGGATATACTCATGGGCAGGCCAATGGGCAGATTGCAAATGAAGCCCAAGATGCGATTGTGCATGGGTCGACTGTGGCCAAAGGCCAGATTATGTGATATTTCATGCACGGCCAGCATAAGCGAGTGATTGAGAATGCCGCCAAAACAATAGGCCAACAGTGTTAGCCATAGCCATGACAGGTCCTTGACAACGAACAGCGCCAGTATTTGTGTTAGCACCATGGAGCCGGCAACCCATTTAAAGTTTGGATCATGACCAAAGAGTTTCTTGATTTGCGGATATTTCTCGAGGATGATTTTGCGACGCGAGGCATGCGGCTCTTCCGTATAAACCCACTCGAAGTCATTGCGCGACACTTTTTGGCCCATTTCTAATTTGTACTGTTTGTTATTGTTGTTGTTCTGCTTGACGGCTCAGACACAACGCTTTGGCATTATCGACCGACCAAAAAATATTCACAAAAGTAAGCGTGCTTTTTTATTTCGTCTACAATGCGACACCAATGAAGTGAAAAGTGTTAATGAAGCCGCACTAGCAACAAGGTCGACGACGGGCACCCACACAAAGAGCAGTGTTGGTAAGAGTCAAATTGCCCAGGGTTGCTCTGCTACTATCGTATCGATGAAAAAACAGCTGACTAGAGAGCGCTGCAAACTTAGTACTACCCCTTCTTAAACTTAGGTACACCTCTTTTATACTACCTACAGGTGCAAACTGCAGCTGCCGCTGTCGAGTTTATGGCCCGTCCAATGAATGAAATTAATGCACAACAGCTGTGTTTGTTCGCCATTTTATACAATAATTTATAATTGGGTTTGTAGTAGTTTGTAGTACATTATGTAAATTTTGTATTTCAAATAATTTCATTAAAATGATGCTCAAAAAACTGATGCGATGTGTTTTAGCCACCAAGCTGTTGCTGCTACTGCTGATTCGCATATCAATCGCGTGTTGCTGCGCCGCAGATTGGGCACCTGCACTCTGTTTTGCTTGCGTTCTCATACTTTGCTTCTTGTTCTTATCCTTCTTACTTTTTGGGGTGGTGCGGGGTTGACAGTGATTGTGAGGTCACCGGGTTAACAGACTGATCAGCTGCTGTTCTTATCTCTCCTACTCTCTGTGTGTGGATGGGTGTGTGTGTGTGTTTGTGTATGTTGATATATTTAAACATAAAAGTGTGTACATATAATTTTTGTATTGTTTTTAATATATTTATATCAATAGTTCTAGAAAATGCTAAAACAATGTTGGATGTTGTTGTTGTTATAGTGGTCTGCTTCACACACAAAAATCGAAAGATGTGGTTTCCCCGCTTTAGGGTTTTTAATGTTTAGACTTCTGGTTTGTTGCTTGTTGACGACGCAGTAGTAGTTGTTTTAAATTGATGTTACAGCTGATGATCTTCCTCTTCTGTTGTTGTTGTTGCTGTTTGGTTGATGTGTTGTTGTTTAGGAATAGGGCAAAGCACCAGCCAGCGATTGTTGTTGCTGTTCGGAAGTTGTTGTTTTTCTGGATGTTGCTGATGCTGTTGTGGTTGTAATCGTTGCTCCTGCTGTTTAGTATTTGTTGTTTGAATAAATATTTAACGTGATTTTAGTTTTTTTTTTTGCTTTTGTTACTTGTTTTTTTTGCTTTAAATTATATATATTTTGCGCTTTTTTTGCGCAATTCTTTGCTGTATAGCTCACTCACTTTTTCTTGTTTATTTTCTTGTATTATATTTTTTTCTGCTCAACAAAATATTTAAATTAAATCGGCAATATTAGCAGGCATTTCCTCGATAGTAGTGTGATAGAATTGTTCAATATCCTTAAGGATTCGTCGATCATCATCTGTGATGAAGTTGATCGCAACACCCTTGCGACCGAAACGACCACCGCGACCGATTCTACAATAGATTAGATAATTATATTATTATATATATATAATAGATAAGATGGATTTAAAGAAACTGATCAATTTAAAGTTAGTTGCTTGCAGCGTTAACATACCTATGAATGTAGTTCTCGCGATTCGAGGGCAGATCGTAGTTGATGACCAACGACACCTGCTGCACATCAATACCACGCGCCAATAAATCAGTTGTAATCAGAACACGAGATGAGCCCGAACGGAATTGTTTCATGATAACCTCACGATCACGCTGCTCCATGTCGCCGTGCATAGCCGACACGGTGAAGTTGTGGCTCGACATCTCCTGGGTCAGCTGATCGACCTGTTTATGCAACAACAACAAAAAGAGACGAACGAAACTTTAAGAACAACACTTGGCAAGATACTCCCTAAACACATATACCAACATACTTTCAAAAAACACTCCATTGTTCATGAGGAGGTTGATTTTGGAAAATAAGTGCTTACCTTGCGACGAGTATTACAGAAGATAACCGACTGGGTAATGGACAGCGTATCGTACAGATCGCACAATGTGCCCAGCTTCCAGTTCTCCTGCTTGACGTTCACGTAGAACTGCTTGATACCCTCGAGGGTCAACTCCTCCTTCTTGACGAGAATGCTGACTGGCTCACGCATGAAGCAACGGCTCACTTCCAGTACATCGGGGGGCATGGTAGCGGATAGCAAGATGACTTGCACGTCTGGGGGCAGCATCTTGAATACATCCTGGATTTGATCTTTGAATCCACGCGACAACATCTCATCGGCTTCATCCAGCACGAACAGCTTGATGGACTGAGTACGCAGCACCTTACGGTTGATCATGTCATAGACACGACCAGGTGTACCAACCACCACATGGCATCCGGACTCCAGAATACGAGCATCCTCGCGCACATTGGTGCCGCCAATGCAGGCATGCGAATGAACCTTCATGTACTCGCCGAGAGCCATAACCACACGCTGAATTTGGGTAGCCAACTCGCGAGTGGGGGCCAGGATCAGAGCCTGGCATTCACGAACTGCCGTATCGATTTGCTGAAGGATGGCAATCGAAAAGGTGGCAGTCTTGCCAGTACCTAAAACAAACAATAAATAAAGACAATACTTTATAACGAATGATTCAACAATGATACATTCAAAATGATCAGTGAAATAATAGATAAGGAAAACTAGTATTTCCATTTGAATTTAAATCGCAATAAGTAATTTTTCCATTAGGTATCCACAATTATCATATTAGTTTCATAGATGGCTAATCGAAAGATGAAAGACATTTTAAAAGCTGCATAAGCTATAAAAATTCTTCGAGAATTTCATATATACATATTAATGTTTATGTTATTACATTTATTGCAATTACCAGCGATTCTCAACTTTTCGCAGAGTTGAATAAGCAAACAAAAAAGAAATTTGCTGATTTTCGATTATTTTTCAATTAGGGCAAACGATGAAGTTCTATTTGAGCGCATAAAAACGCGGTAAACGCGATCGAAAAAAGCGGCGCGCAATCGCTGAGATGCCAGAGAGCGCATTCTCCGAGAGCGGTGGGGAGAGAGAGATTTATAGAGATTGAGAGAGCCAGAGAGCGAGTTCGGGTTAAAGAGAGAGAGCGAGAGCAAAAGCGGTCATCTGAGTCACCGTGTATCGTCATCACATTCGGCCTTTGCGCCCCAAAAAACAAATTTGCACTTTCTCATCGAGAAGGAATGTTTTGAATATTTTGATTTTCTTCTTTGCTGTTTGTACGTCATTAAATTACTCACCGGATTGCGCCTGGGCAATGACATCGCGACCCTTAACGCAAGGAATGATGGCGCGCTGTTGGATTGCCGATGGCTTCTCGAAACCATAGCCATAGATGCCGCGCAGCAGTTCCTCGCGCAAGCTCATATCATCGAAATTGTCGTAGACCTCATGCCAGGTCGACTCGATGACGCCCTCAGGGTCCATGCCAGCGGGACCATCTTGAGCTATATCACTATTTTCATCCCTGTGTGAAAGCCAGAAAAAAGAAAGAAAGACAAATGAAATCACAAAAGGTGTCTCAGTCAACAGTAAAGAATAATGCAGTATTTATCACAAAAATTTTCTTTGCTTTGCTTTTTCGCTTTACGCTTTTTTTTTTTTTTTTTGGTTATGGAGAATTTGCGCTTGGCAACGAATGTAAGGCAGAAATCAACGACAAAAGAGACGTCGGCGGTGGCGCGACGGAGTTTCGGCAGCAGCAAGCAGGCTGCGGGTACTGCTGCAGAGCAGGGGCGGCGGCTATAACACTTACATTATCAACAATAAAAAATTGACTAGTTAAATTTGTATACGGAATTTCGACGGATTGAGCACCGTTCAGTTAAATAATTTCTATATTATTAATATGTCAAAAAAAGTTGTGACGAAAATTTTTTCAACAGAGTGCACACAAACGTGTTTTTTGTTGTGCGTGCTGCTCTGCGGTATTTTTACGTATGCGATGCCAGTGAGTTTTAACGACCGCTAGGCTGCCTTTTTGAGCGTCTTGTCACCGTCGCACTCAGAGTACGTGTGCGAAAGAGAACACCAGATATGTCAATGTCAGTGTTAGTGGTAGCTTCTGTTCGTATGTGCATGAGTCTGAGCAGTAGCAAGCTATGAACGTTTAGCTGCAGTGTTGCATGTGCGTAGTAGTAGTTGAGAAACAGTAGTAGAAAGTACGAAAAAAAAAGTGGAACTGAACAATGTAAGCCAACAGGCAAATTTAAGGCGTGTATTTCAACCACTTGCAGTGAGAGCGAATGAGCGCCAAATGAGGAGAGAAAAGTCTGCGCGTAAGCGCGGCACAACCACCAAATGATTTGGAGAATTCTTTGAATTTTCCGCACTTGAAAAATATTTATATCACCACATAAAATGTGCATATATAATATAAATATATCTGCTCATATGCTATATGTATGACGACAGTAGCGTTGGCATTGAATCGCTATACGTTGCCATTGTCCAGTCAGCGACGACCATGAGTCAAAGGTGTGCTTGTGTGTTATGTGTGTGAGTGAGAGAACGAATTCCCATTTTTGCAATGATTTTTATTGTTGTAGCGGTTCAAGTGAATCTCACTTTGCAAAGTAATAAACTCATTTAACATCGTATATAATTCATGGTGTATTTTATTTTCTTTGTTATGTATTAAGCCTGAGTCGTTCCAAAGAAAATTAATATATATGACCCAACACACACACGCACACAGTCAACAACCACTACATTCTCTCTTGTTCGTTCTCTCTCTCTCTCGCTGGCTCGTTCGCTCTTTGTCAGTGCCAGTCACTCGTGCCGCAGTCGTGTAAAAATTCTTTTCGTTTTGTATTTCACATTTTGGGTTAAATTTTCGTTTTCAATTTTTAATGCTATTGCTCACTTAAACTGCCTAAATTTGGCAAGCAAATTTTTGCAAACTGCATTGTTAGTTCGTCTTTCACATATTATGAATTAAATCGTTGAATAATACTAACATTTTCTGATTATTATTTGGCACTTTTTATACACGTGCTGCTGATTGTTAAAACCAAGCAAAAGAGGCTCCATCTTGCGAAACTTTTAGTGATGTAAGGAACAGATCGAAGTTATCGATATAACAAAGTTCAACTATCGTTAAATCCAAAAGATTTTTTAATTTTCAAAGGCTTAACTCCTTTTAATTAGTTAGCAAATACTATAATATACTATTTAATGTGTTTTATTAAAGTTTTGAAGCCAACCGAAGTAAAATGCTTAAAATTGTGCAGTATCGATGGGCGATTTTGGCTTCATCGACTCACAATTATTAATGCATTCTGAATATTTTTGTAACCACATACAATAATTTTAATTCTTGGATTAAAAAAATGCATTGCTTAAATTTGCTGCTCATATTTTTATATATAGGCCTTAAGGAAATGTTATCGAGTACCAGTATTTCTTAGCGGCCATTTATTTTTTAATCGACATAACTTTAAGTTTAAATATTTGAATCTTTATATGAATTTCTCTATAAATATATGAAAGCAATACCATATTATTGCTCAGATCAATTAAGCAAACTGATTCTGTCTATGACTACCAAGTAAAAGGCATTGAACCAAAAAATTATGGACATCAAAATTGCGTGGAATTATTTACGCAACTAAATATGTTAAGCTAATTTTCGCACCGCTTGCGCGAAATTATGGGTTATTGCCGACAATCATTTGTCAAATAAATCGAATATACGGTTAATCGAATGTATTGCAAAATCATTCAATCGATGAAATGGAAGTATCGATGTTTCTGGTCATCCGGAGTCAGTATAATTTCATCGCCGCATCGCATAGCGTGTGAAAAGTGTGAGTTTGCATTGGATTTTGGAAAACTAAGCGTATTAGTTGAAATTCGTATGATATATGCTAGTTTTAATAAATGTTTGTGTGCTCAAGAGTCTTAGTTGAATTAGAATAAGTAGCAGCAAGGCGTAATTTCAATAAAAGTCCAACTAACAAAAGAAAGGCCGACTCACTCATGCACACACAATACGCACACGCGCGCATATTCGCCGACGGCGTTGGCTCTGCGCATACATACATACATTTCGATATTGGTGTATGTGTGTGTATAAGTGTGCAAAAAAAAGAAGTGGAAAAAAGTTCAGCAGCCGGTCTGTGTGTCTGTCTTCTGTCTCGCCGCCTCATTTGGCTGGAAGAAATGTCAAAATTGGCTGCTGGCCTTGCGCTTTCTGTAGCAAGTAATTCTGTGTGTTACAAAATTTACAGCGGATATTAGATAAATTTTGCGTATATTTTGTGTTTATACATATGCAAAAGTATGTACATCTTAAAATTAAAAGATCTATTTTTAATTTATGATTGACCATCGTCGTCGACCGGCCAGAAAAGTGCTCAAGCAGCGGCGAAACAGGCCGATTCATAACACACACATGCACACTCATACATATATACACACTCATAGAAGCAGGCAGGAGACTTAAGTTTGTTGAGTCATCGCCTGCTCTCACTCACTCATTTGCATTACGCGACCGGCGATTTATAACGGCCATATATGCCATTTCGCTCGCACACACGTTCCAGCGCATAGTTTTTTTTTGGCATTGCACTCGCCGCTGAGTGAATCGGTGGGTGAGTGTGTGCTGCTAGCGTCGGCGGCAAATGTGACTCACGCGCGCTCTGAGTGTATTTTTTCTTCTTTCTCCTCTCGATTTTCCATGCTTGGAGCGCCAACTAAACAACATTTTGCATTCAATCGTTTTTGTCATTCTGTGCAAGTCGGACGTGTTGGGGCTGCTACTGCTGCTGTTTGCGAACGGTTTACCCTCCTCTGCTCATAGTCTGTGTATGTGTGCGTGCTATCTCTAACTGGCTGTGTTAGTGTGTGTTGCGTGTGAGTTTTTTTTGAAGAAACGAAACGAAATGAAACGCAGAATTTTAAAAAGAAAAGAAGTTCACGCTGATTTTCAAGTTTCAATCGTTTAAAAGGAGCGAAAAATAAATTTCACATTTTGATTGATAAGGCGTAAAGTTTTAATTCCGCCTTAACTTTTCGTTAATTTAAACTCAACATAATTCTCTTTTCTTTACCCATCTTCTCTCATTGCAGTTTCTAAATAAGTTTCCTTAAACAAATTACGTAGAAAATTGCCAAGATTTTCTCTATCGCTTTACGACTAAATTCTTTGGTGGCGTGAAAAAAAAAGTGTAACAGCAACAAATATTTAATAAATCCAAGTAACGCGTGTGTTATACTGCAAGCAAATATATATATTATATATATATAAATATATATATATAATAGTTTTTAACAACCACCGCAACAACAACAACAAATACAACAACATGAGCTGGCAAGATTATGTCGATAATCAACTTTTGGCCTCGCAGTGCGTCAACAAGGCCTGCATTGCCGGACACGATGGCAACATTTGGGCGCAGTCCAATGGCTTTGAGGTGAGTAGTCGTAGTACCGTTAATCCAAAATTGAATTCAACTAATCTTTTGGCCAGCAAAAAAAAGTCGACGGCCTCTTTACTCAAGTTCAAGGGTGTGACCAACAACAATACGTCCTCACACACACACATAATCACCCACACCCTTCGAGAGAGTGTGAAGCGAGAGAGTGAGAAGAGAGAGTGTCAGTCAAATGCTGACCCCAGCAGGAGTTTAAATGTCAGGTTGAATTCCATGTAACAAAAGAAATTTCAACTTTTGCTAATTCTGCTAATCTTTGCTCTACACACATACTAAGTAGATAATATGTACTCATTTCGAGCATTTTCGTAATTTAAAATTTGTAACAAAATTTAGTTCTCTCAATTTTTGTTTGTTCTTTTTTGCTGAACGTCCGCCATTTATACTTTTATTTCTTTTGATAAAGCGCAACTCCCACCCTGTTTGGGAGTGCACCCCCTGTGAGTACTCTCTCCGCCTCTCTCTCTCACTCGCTCTTTATCTCTCTCTCTCTGGTAAGGCAGTCATCTGTCTGCGCAGCGCTCTTGTCTGCTCTGCTCAGCCTCTCGTCGATTAGCGATGTTAGCAGTGAAGTTTGTCACATCTTGTCAAAGATTTTGATTATTTATAAATTAGAGGCAACCGGACAAATTAGGTGACGGTGCTTTAAGTAAGCATCAGCAGCAGCAGCTGCTGTTCGTTATCAAAAATAAAAGGCAACATACATTTCGATGTTCGATAATGTGACTCATCTCATTATAAGCGCAGTCTCCTCCGTACAGGTAGATTAGTCACTCAAAGATGATTCGTCATTTGGAGTGTATTTGATGAAAGGTGTTTGCCTGCAGCGACTGAACATGGTTTGATTGTTTGCACGTATGTATATGTATATGTGTGTGCGTGCGCGTGAGTGCTCGTGAGTAAGTTTTCATAGCCGGCATAACGGATAGACATGTGTTGTACTTTTCAACACTGACATGCACTCATTTTTATACTTGTTAACAAAAGTTGAAGAAAGAGCGAGAGAGAGAACGAGTGGAAAAAGTGACCCTTTTACTCAATTCACCGTTTGCCGCATATCATAGAACTACTACTAACCAGGCCTTGTTGGCTCTTATCAAAACACACACAACTGCAAACAGCGCACTTTAGTTCAATAGCTCGATGTATGTGTATGTGTGTGCGTTTATTATTATCTTTGTTTCCTCTGCCGGCAAAGAAAAAAACAACCGAATTTATCACTAGAAATAATGAAAATACGCGCAAGTTATGAGTCGATTGGAAGTGAAATAAAAGAAATGTATCTCGAAAAATAAAAAAACGCAACGCCAGTGTCGCGTCAGCACCAGCAGCGTACAAAATTGTATATGCTAGCCACGTTTTCGCATTTATTTAATGAGTATGACTCCGTGTGTGTGTGTGTGTGTGTGTGCAACTTCCTGCTGACTTCGCCGTGCGCGCCTAACCAATAAATATATATATGTATATATATAAATATGTATTTATATGGTTTATCCTTTGTTTGTGCGTCTGTTGTCCGTTCCACTCAAGCCTGGATTTTTTGCCATTCTTGTTTTTGATAGGGTCGGGGTTCTGGGACCACTCCCTTGTCCCGTTGTGCTTTGTTTTGAGGGTATTTGTATCTGTCGCACCAACCTTATCGATAATTATACTATCGATTTTAATTAACAAAGCTTTTTCAGGCAATGCCATTTGTTTTGACGATTAGGATCAATAGATAATAACGAATAGAACAACTTCGATGAGGTCTTAGCCAAATTGAATTGGCTTTTCGTTGAATGTTAGTTATGTTTGAAAATTGTGTAAAAGTGTTTCCTTTTGAGAAGACATTCGACAGATGCCAACATCATCATCGGCCATCAGCAATTAGTAACCTTCGCTTTTAGCCATTATTTGCTGTGTATGTAATTTTTCTCCACATCTACACAGATATCACTTTCATTTTGCGGTGGCCTCTGTTTCGATGTATTACATACATTTTTTATTATTTTCTTTTTATTTATTTTATTTTTTCTCTCTGGCTTATTGCCTTTTGCATTTGCTCACTTACTACGTTCGTTACCTATATTTTATTTATCTGAACATGATTGATTCTCCACAAAATTTTCATGAGTCATCATCGTACAACTTTTATCGCTTAATATATATATTTAGTTTTGCTTTATGCATGGATCAGCTGCTCTCTGCGGCATTGCCAAGATTATTTGTTTTACAACAGGGAGATGTATTTGTGTGTGTGCTGGCGACTTTGAGCCAATTTTTAGTAACGCTTATCAATAGCGACTTTTTGCATAGAGCACGTATGGCATTAAATTTTGCAATAAACTCACCATAAAAACCGGTTTTTACATTATAAGGAATTGCAATTGTAGAAAATATTGAAGAAAAAACCCATTGTCATTCCCAATTTCAATGAAACAAATTCTATTTTTTTGACCAGAGGCGGCAAGGCAACCACACGTCAAGTCAACGTTCTCGATATTCTTGTCAATTTTGGTGGTCATTGCCATTGTTGTCTATTATTTGTATGCTCTGTTTTAATTAGCTGAGTGCTTTTGATTAATTTATTAAACATTTTTGGTATAGCTCTGACTGTGTTCGCAAAACCGGCTTTACGAACCAGCGTACACACTCACTCGGGTACACACAAACAGCACACACATGCAAACGCGCACATTTTTACGCTCAAATTGGAAACTTCTGGAAGTTCTTATTTTTATTATCAATATCCTCTCTTTATTTAGTCTCATTCAACCGGTTGATATCATTAACATTTACGGCGCTGCGACTAAGCAAATAACTTAATTATTAATCATGTTTATTCAAAATACTTTGCCTAAATTCTTGACGCTTGACACCAGCGCTCAAAGCCCAAAAGAAAGAGAGAGAGAAAGAGTGCAATTTGCAGTTGTGGTGTGTCCTGCAAATGTTAATGACATTTTGCGTGGGGTATGGCAACTCTGCTCTGCTTAAGTGTTGGCAAACTAGTTTTTCCCTTCGACACAACAATAACAATATGGTGGCAAATGGTCAGTCGTTCCTTGGGCCGCCTGCTGTTGCTGCTGCAGCAACAGCGTGTCTCACATTTTGTTAACAAGTTGACAGACGTCGTCGTCGTCATCATCTTCGTTTCATGGGTGGTGAATGTTATTAGTGGTGGGTTTTTATTTGCTCTCTGCCTCTCTGTCTCTCTCACGCCTGCTTTGAGTGGGTTTTTGCTGATTACAAAATGATTTTTTATTTTTTTTTTTTTGCAATGGCACACGCTTTGTGGCAGATACCACGATTCTGTGTAAGGACGTATATTATTTAAAATAAAAACCCGTATGTGCACGTACGGCTTAGCGCGCAGCATAATAAATTCCAAAAATTTATGACACGCGTGCGTGACTCACAAGTCTTACTACAGGGTGTCACAGACACGAATAGAATAGTTACAAGCAATTGCATATTGTAATTTTTTTTTAATGAATTGTTCAACATTCTGCGTTTTAACAGGTTACAAAGGAGGAGCTGGCCAAATTGATAAGTGGATTTGATCAGCAGGACCTGCTTACCAGCAACGGCGTAACATTAGCCGGCCAACGGTACATTTACCTCTCAGGCACAGATCGCGTAGTGCGCGCAAAACTGGGCAGAAGCGGTGTGCACTGCATGAAGACGACACAAGGTGAGTAACAGTAACAGTAAATAAACGGCCGGAATTGCCAATCGCTTTAAAATATAAAGTAATTGGGTGCGAAGTTATAATTGCATTTAACCAGAAGCAGTGACAAGTATTTTAGCATATTGACTTGCGAGCCACGAGTAGCGAATTGCCATCCAAAACGAAAGCAGGATAGGATGTATGTTATCAGTTTTTCGCTTTGACTTTCTTTTGTTTTGTGCATGTATATGCAAAGTATTTAATACCAAGATAAGTGTGGTGACTTTGGCAATAGCCACCCAGCTTTATATCATTTGATAAGCATTGAACAGTGAAAATTATGAAATAATTACTTTTAATTTGCATCTGTTGAGGAGGGGTTTCATATAGGCAGCAGTGCATATGAATAGTGGCTAATCTTTCAATTTACATAACACCAATATAAATATAAAAAAAAAACCAGAAGTTAAACGAGCTGTAAATGATGGGCAATCATTTTATGCCTGCAGTTGTCGTTCCTGCTCCATTTTTCCGGTCAATTGGCAACTCACCTCGCCACACACAAATGCATTTCAAACGCAAACACTAGCTCTCTCTCTCTCTGTGGCGAAAAATAAAACTCACTCTTTTTTTTGTTTTTCTTTACACCTTGTGCCTAAAGACGTTGATGTGAAAAGTCTTGGAAGCAGCTATCTATCTGTCTGTGTGTCTAACACATATCTGTCTCTGTGTTGTGTGCCCCATGAAACTAATTTTGTTTTTGTAGCTTGTTTGCCGACTGCGTCGTCGTCGCCTTCCATATTTGTCTACTTTTATTTTATTTTTAGTTTTTTTTTTTTGCGGCAACTGTTGAGCGGCGTCGATGCCCGGCTGCCCGCTGCTGCAGCAGCAGCCGCAAAGCTCAAGGTTATTGCCATAATCCATTTCAAGTGCAAATGTTGCACAGAATAAGCCGTAAAAGCGGCCAGCGAGCGGAGAAGCAGCATATAAATGGAAATGGTAGACAAGAAATTGGCATAAAATGGCAAACTGGTCTCTCTCTCTCTGTCTTTTATGGCCCGTATGTGTTTGTATGTGTGCGTGTGTATTGTGGCGCCTGGGATTAGTCTCTTTCGGCCTCTTGCTTTGTCTTTATTTGGCATTAAATTTGAGCTTTTCGTGGCTTTGGCATTTGAACAGCTGATGGAACACGCACACACACGCACACACATTTATATGTATTACATACACGGCTTAAAATCGACTCAATTTACTAAACACTTGATTTACCGCAAATTACACTTTGCTCAAATGGCACTGGATAAGCGACCATCACAGCTTAACATTGCCTTGCCTGCTTTTATGTATGTATGTATGTATATCTGAGCCTTACATTGCTAATTAATAGTGTTTAAGAGTTAAGTACAACTTGTTATGAATGCTGGGGATACGCTTCACATATCTCAAGGCATGCTACTGCTTGTGCAATTGTAATTAAATATGAAATGTGTAATACGTAATAAAGCATTCTGCTATCAAAGTACTAATTTGAGAAACAGCATTTTTATCGCTGTTATCGATTGAATGACATACGAACAGTTCTCTGTTACGACGTGTAGGTGTAGTTAGTTGTTGAGTAGCGATTTCCAGCTGTTGCTGTTACAAGTGTATGTGTGTGTGCTTATATGTATCTCGCTCGCTCTCTCTTGCAGACATGACACTTAACTTTTGGTTTATTGACCCCAGTTCAAAAATTTGTTGGAATTTTTTTTGTTGGCTTTGATTTGATTTGCTGCTTTGCTTCTTTGCTTGGAGCGTCGTCAATCAATTGGGTTAACAACAATTTGCTGCTGCACAATTGATTAATGTGGTAAGGAGAGGAGCTCCCCAAGAGAGAGTCAGCAGCCACTTGACTCCGATTCCAAATGTGAGATTCGCTTACATATCTCAGTATTTGAATGCTGTTCCTATACAAAAACATATACATTTACAGTGGACTAGTAGACTTGTCATTCAATATAGTATTGTGTGTGGCTATCTATCTGTGGCCGGCCGGTCTGTCCGGTTTTCACCTGGTCCGCTGTCTCTCTCCTCGCTTTATTGCGCGTTTTATTCATAATCTTCTTGGGTTGATGATGTTGTGTAAAAATACGGTTAGTTCTGTTTCTCTACTGCCGCTGTCTCTTTTGCTTGCTTTCTCTATATGTCCGTGTGGCTGTGTGTGTGTTATATTGTCAACCGGATAAGCAGCAGCCAAACACATCTGTTTATGTGTGTGTGTGTGTGTGTATGTGTGTGTGTATGTAATTATGTAGCCATGTTGAAATAGCTTAAGAAATATCTTCTGATTAAATTGAATTCTGATTGCAGAATGTAGTGTTGAACAGTCGCTTGAACAGTGGCCATTAAATCATTGGGCAACTGTGGGTTATCGATAACATTAGTGTTAAAAATATCTAATGCACTCAAGTTACTCATTATATAGTTAACTTATATTAAATAAAACAAATATATATTTTCTTTTAGCCGTCATCGTTTCCATCTACGAGGATCCTGTACAGCCCCAGCAGGCCGCTTCCGTGGTGGAGAAACTTGGAGATTATCTGATTACTTGCGGGTACTAGAAAATAAAATATAAAAAACAACAGCAACAACAACACAACACCATCAAAAACAACAAACACACCAACAACACAGCAACAAATTCGATAAGAAAGCTTAAATGAACTAAAAATCTAAAAGCAAGAAAAAAGTAATTATTAATATTTAAATTTATTGAAAATGCCAAGAAACATTTTGAGGTAATTGTGGTCAAAAATCAAGTAAAGAAATCGATGTCAAAAAATAAAATTAAAAAAAACTACAACAACAAATTAATTACCCAAAACAAACCTCTACAACAACATTATAAATTTCTGCATTATTATATTTAAACATTTTTGGTTCATACGATAAAAATAAAAAAAAAAAACAAATCAAAATAAAGTAAAAATTAAAGAAATTGTATTGGAAAGTATTTTGTAAGCAAGAAGACATAATGACAACATCAACGCAAAGCAACGCAAGCAAATTTTTGAATACATTTTTGTACAGCAGTATAGTACACACACATATATACACCGATCTATATAAACACACAGACTATTGAAAGTGAGTGAGACACAGGGTGTTGAGAGGGAAATGAGATTGAGAGAAAAGTCAGTCAAGCAGCGACATATACAGAAAATACCAACCAATATAAATGAAAATATCTATATATACATATATTTATTTATATATGTAAACTATTTGGAGAAACCATGAAGCTCTATTTTTATGTGGCAGGGAAGAAAGATACACATACGACGCATACATACAAAATCAGCCGCGCGCAGTGGTATCATCATTTTTTATACAAGAGAACTTTGAGAAAATGTGTAATATTAACGGAAATATGAAATACAGTCTTTTAGCCATATTTGAGATATGCTCATCATTCGGTTAGGTGAACAGATATTCCAGACACACCAACACAAATACACACGCACACATATGTATTTCGTTTTCCAACCGTCTCATCTAGCCATACATATATAGATACATATAAACGTACGTACATACATACATACTTGGAATCTTCCGCAATTTGCTCTCTGTATGCGCTTTTCATGTTTGTATTTTGCTATATTCATACATACATACATAATTATCGATAAATGGCAATTACCATTTGAACGCTATGCAACACTGTCCGTCTTCTGCCAGCCTACATGGGCTGTGTGATTGAACGCGTTTCAGGAACATTTATTGCTGAATCAACAACAACAACAATTTGGCAGTAATAATTGTCATTAACACATACATTTACATACACGACACAATGTCTAATGCATGCATGCAAATAGTAATAATATAAATAAAAAATGAGATATACAAAAATTTAAACTACTTACTACAAATCATACATAAATAAATGGCTTTTTATGTTAGTTAAACAAAAGTCTTTTTTCCGTCATATTTCCCCTATCATTTTTACGTAAAAGCGTCGAAAAGCAAACAAAAATTCATACACAAAATGAATGCATAAATATTAAATATAATATAAAATTAAAAAAAAAAAAAACGAAATGAAAAACATATATAATACGATACTTTAATACTATTGAAATAAAAAACGGAGCGTGGCAAAAATCCTGCTCATAAAAATTACATTAAAAGGTTTTTTTTACTTGAACAAACGCAAAACTCAAAAGGTGCAATTGGACAAGTCGAAGATTGCAAATCAGTATAGCTCATTGAACTCTGTTATCAACTGAGGCGCAACCAATTTCGTCGACATCTTTCAGCTATTCTTGCTTTCTGCTGTTTATTAATTAAAGAAACAATGCTCTTTATGGAGCTCGAAAATTGTCAACGTTTTTGTATCTACGCGCAATCATTTTCAGTGTCTGACGCAAATGCGCAATTATTTAAAAAATAATATACAAAAATATGCAAAATATACGTAATTTTTTTTATTTTTTTTTTAGGCTGTCTTCTCGCAGCTGCTGTTCTTTCAGTTATTCTCGGTTTCGACATTTCTTTATGGCCGCAACATTGACCCAAATTATAACATTTTTCCACGACAGTGTGAAAAATCTTTGCACATTTTTGGCTGACTTAAGTTTCGACCATTTGTGCAGCACATTTTTGTCACTTTCATTTTCGAGTGAGTTTCATTTTTTTTTTTTTTTTTTTTTGGTGAAAATCAGCTTTGAACGGTCCACGGCTTTTATCGATTGCACAATTAATCACATCATATTATTAATGTTATTGTCATTGACAAGAGCTGACTGGGTCTGGTCTTTACACCGCCCCTTGCACACTTTTCCCAACAACCATTTGTGGCACGTGTGCTGTTTGCCTTTTATTTATTTTTTTTTATAGCTCCAACGGCATCATACAAATTGTTTGGCTGCGGGGCAAGAGCAGCTGGAAATCAACACACATTAGTTCATTTAATAAAATATATGCACATTTTGTAAAGGCACATGTAATTTGTTACGACATGAATGCCTCACTACGAAAATATGTCCGGCCTTGCAACATTGTTTTAAAATTTGAATTCACAATTAGTATTTTGCACAGAAATCAGAAACGATTGTTAATTGATAGACAAATATCAGCATCAGTTGACTTATCAGTTTTTGTCCACTTGTTTATTGGCGAAAGGTGGCGCTTGATAAAACATATATACAATTGCACGTGTTACGACAGCTATCAATTGGGAAGATAACGTAATTTGAATTTGAATAACACGATTGGGAATCGCAATCCAAGTATCGTCGCCGATAATCAAATTTAAAATGCGGCATGCAAGTGATAAATTCTCAGCTGCTTCGCTCTGCGAATACAAACGTGTCTTGGTCACGTCCAGCAGCAGATATGCGAAAAGTTCCGCAAATGATGCGCCTAAAAACGTGTTTATGTTCATCGGCTAGAATGGTTGGGGAAGCGCCTGTTTGACGGGTTATAGGGTTATCTTTAACCATAATAAAATATATTTTGACCAACAAGATGTTTGGGTATTCGACAGGTTACATGAAACATCAAGTTTTGAGCTATATATTTGAATTATCCGGCGAAAAGAAAAGCAAACGTCGCTTCATCGTTCGATGAAAACCAACAAACATCAATCACTCATCGTACATCCACCATTCAAATAAGAAGCAAGCTTAAAAGCCAGTCTGCCCTTCCCATACACGCAACTGCTCCACAGACAGCCAAAAGAGCACCGACCACGGGCCCAATCTTAGCCAGCATGGTATGAGGCCCTTGTAAAGATTAAGGAAACCCTCCTCGCGTATCAGTTTGACAAAGCAATCGACAGAGCCCTTGTAGTATAGGCCATGACCACGCTCGTCCGTCGGCTGATTCATGACGCGCGACTTGATCACATCAGCGGGATTGCTCAGCACACTTGCCACAAAGCCAGCGACCATTGAGGAGGCCAAGCGCAATGGAATGCCCTCTTCCATGTTGAGGTGCTTCTTCAATTTGCGCTTGCAAAGATCATAGGCACCCACATCGCCAGCGGTCATCAGGCAGGCGCGCATACAACTGGGTCCCACCCCTCCCCACATGCCCAATGCGCCCGACGTCCTATAGATCGACATCATCTCTTTGAAACAGCTAATGTTTCGCGGCTCCAGACCCATAGTGCGACGCCTGCCGTCCATTTGCATGCGCACCTTGACAATGTCGAAGGGATTGGCCAAGGCCTGAGAAATGCAGCCGGCAGCACAGCCACACATGAATGCATGATGTACTCGTATACTGTCCCGATGTTCATCATCCTTATAGAGGAATCCACGCCGAAAGATATCGTACAGCATCACACGCATCGAATTGAAAATGAAATTGCGAAAGACCATCGCCGAGAAGCCGGCATAGAGAGTCCTCGGTCCCTCCTCCATGGCAATGCCTCGCAGGGTGACAAACATGTTGCGCGGCTTGCTGCCCGTCTTCTTTGCTTCCTCGCCATGGATCTGCTGGCGTGTCTTGCTCACGTCCAGGGGATAGACACAGGCCTCTGCAAAGTTGGCGCCAATGAATGTGTTTATGTACAACTGGAGTAAGTTTCTGGCCGTTATTTGCTCTTGATCGTTCTTTACGTGGAATGGAGCCTTGTCGTATGCGGGCCTTAAATGCCAATAGTTATTTTCATCTTTATCCATAATAATACCAAAATTTAGACTTAAAGAATATTTATCAATATGGTTTCTACGATCTGAAAGAAAATAAAAACATTAACACTAATCTCTGAAACGTTTCGATTGAGTCTAGTCGCCTCCATCGCCACGCAAGCGACGGATCTGTTCAAAAGTCATCCAGAACACCATTGTCCAGGGTCCGACACAGCCTTTGTACATGGCAACAAATCTCTCCTTGCGCACCAGCTTTGTAAAGCAATCGATGGTGCCCTTGTCCGTCGGCTGATCCATAACACGCGCCTTTACCATATCTGCGGATGAGCTCAGCACGACGCACGCAAGCCCAGCTATCATTGCCCCCATAAATTGTAGCAGTCGACTATCGGGCTTATCCAAAATATTCATAAGAGCACGCTTGCCCAGAACATAGAAGCTAACGTTGTCTAAGAAATGTAAGTGGGTATCAATGATATTTATTTAAACTTGACTTTCTTGGTTTATCATTTCTTATAATGAAATCCTTACAAGTCCTTTATAAGTTTAAGTTGCAAATCGAGCCAGAATCGTGTTTCCAACTTTAAATATAGTATTATGCTAGAGGTCAATCCATGATATGGTAATTCTTTTGTTATCCTTTCCATTTGGCATTGTGCCCTTCCAGAGTCCTACAGAGTCCTGTAGATGGAGCTAAGAACCTGGAATATGTTGTGAATTCTGGGTGGTTCACCCAACAATCGTCGCTTTTGCATTCGTACCTTGATCAGGTCGGTGGGTGAAGCAATTATGTTTGAAACTGCGCGTGCCACAATGCCACCAATGCCGCCATTGACAAAAGGCAGGGATCGGTTCTGATCAGCTTTTCGCGCAGAGCATCATATATGTACTTCTTAAGGCCGCTGAAGATGGTCAAAGATTTAAATTGGACTTGCTCGCAACCTCGCTCTGAATCTGCATTCGCGTGTTGCCTTCATCCAAGGGATATGCGATGGATTCGGTACTACACGCGGAAAGAACGGAGGTCACATAGAGTTCGACGAAAGCCGTTTTTTTATTGGTGGATAAATTGTTGTTGTTTCTATAACCATGATGCATTTTAAGTTATTTTAATGACAAAGAAGTGGAAAATTGAATTTGAAAAACGTAAGTGTAATCAATAAACCTTTGTGCCCTATAATTAATGTGATTGATTTATTGAAAAAGTTGAATTACTAATCAACCGCTATGTATATAGAAATATATATATGAATCAGTTGATGAATGGACAAACAAACGGCGCAGTAATTTGTGAGATTAATAAAATAAAAACTGCCATAAAGTTGCAATAATCAGAGCTTAATAAAATAATTAACAGAATGAACAGTTGACTTTAATCTAAAACTAATCATAGTTTGCGAAAAGTTTTCAAAAGACTTTTTGAGTGAATGATGAATTTTTGGCTTTTATGAGAAATTTTATAGTAATGCAACGATTCTTCTCTGTTCGGTCGGGGCCCAACAGAGTGATCTTATCGCCTTTGTTCGTGGAACTTTAAGAATTAAAGAACGTGGTCAAAAACAGAGAAAAATTGGGACTACAAATTATGATGACAACTGTACTTTATGTTTAATTTGTACATTTTTATAAATTAAATAATAAATATTGCCAGCTTGGTTTAAGCCACTTAAGACCTGCAGAGAACAAGACTTGTTTGCTGTATACCAGCTAGTTAGTTGGCCCATATCTATAAAACGAAAAAAAAATACAAATAAAAAACATATATGAAACCACTGGCGATAAGGTAGATACGGCAAATTAAAGAGAACGAAGAACTCGATGACGCTGACATTGCACGCTAGAACGACCGCGCCCAAAAGCTGCGAACTCTGTTTTTATTATGATTATCAACTGTGTGTGTGTGTGCTTAAGTGTCAGAGAGTGTGTGTGTGTGCGTGTGTGTGGCAATACACATGGTGCTGCCGTGCAGGCTACCCCCGAATATGGGTGCGGTGCCTAGTCAGTCGCCAGGGGGACTTGGTCATAGAGCCAGCCACTTAGTCTATGCCGCCAACCACCGTCTCACCAGTCAAATGAGTAAATGAGTGAGTAAGTGGTGCTGTCAGTCAGCCAGTGAAGGAACCGGGCACGCGCCCATACGTATTACACCTATACATTATGCGAAAAGCTGGCGTTTTCTTCCACCTTCTACCCCATCCTTCCTTCCATTTTCCATCAGCTCAAGAGTGTTTAGCACTTTTGTTAAATGAAAGCGATGTTCTGTGGATGCACTGGCCAGAGGGGTGGGAGAGAGTCTCAGACCTCTGAAACAAGGGGAGCTGGGTAATTTGAAATTCCCGAAACACGCACGATTTTTATGGCACAGGAACTAGCTGGCAGGGGTTCTAACAATGTGCTTACATACAGGTTACTTTTAAGTGCTTTATGTCAAACTGTTACAGTAATATGTAACCACGAAACCTAACACTCTATGACCAACTGACCGATTTAACAAACAACTTTTACTTATGCTCAATAGCTGCAAAACATCCAAAGTACACAGTATAATGCACTATATACGTAAGCACTCGTATCACTCATTTGTTGACTGGACAAACTGTACGGTAATTTGAGAGTTTGTTGAACTGCAACACGGTAAAAAGTTGCTTCGATCAGCTAAAATACGAAACAGTTGAATGAATCATTGATAAGAGCAACCAGTGAATGCTCTGCCATTGAGCTGATGACTTTATTTATTAGATAAAAATATATATCATGACGTCAGTACTCATTATATTAAAGATATGTCGTAAATCTAGTAATAGATAAATAATAATAATGACATCATTTTGAGATATAAAATGACAGGGCCTTTTTTTGTGCTATTGACTTAAAAAATATTTATCAAGAATGTCGAAAAATGTAGTAGCAATATTTGCACAAGGCGGCTGACTTTAGACAAAAGAAATTCCTTGAATTTGTAAATATATATATATATATATATATATATGTATTTTTAAAGGCCAAAGAGATTATTTGATGAATTTTTAAAACAATTTAAATTGTTTGTTTGTTTTTCCTACTCATTCTTTTATATGGCAATATGATTAAACAATTTGCTTTATTTAGTAATTGTTATTGTTGAAAAATATGAAATTGTTACAAGTCTTGGCTAAATATAGAAATGCCGCACGCTGTGCAGAGTAGTCCATTCGTATTGAACCTTTTGGGGACAGGCTCGGGCATTATGGATCGCTGCAAAGGTTTTTATTCAGTGCCACGAATTTCAAGTGAAAGAAACTCCAATTACCAGTGCAGCAACCAAAAAGACAGGCAGCAATAGCCACAAGCGGAACAAGTGAACTACAAAATTGCAGCAGCACGGATTGCGCAAGATTACGAAGAATCCAGCAGGTAAGTCGTGGGAGTTTAGAGTTCGTCAGTTCTTATTCCAATGATTGGCTCACTTGCAGAGTATAAAAGAACCATAGACAGCTTCAGCGGAAGTTAGATAAACGGAAGCAATGGTCAATTATCTACACCACTTGCAGCAGCTGCTGCTGCTGTTGCTGCTAGGCATGCTGGCCATCAGTTCGGCGCACGAGGATCACCAGTCGGATGTACTGCATCGGAGCAAGCGCACTCTGACAACCATCTGCGTGGAGATCAAGCCCAGTGGGCCGCAGGAAGAGCCCTATTTCATGTGCAGGGGCACGGACTTCTCACGTGGCAACAACGCTGCAACAGCAACTGCAACTGCAACAGCGGATCAACCTCAACCCATGCCGAATTATGTACAGCCAGCTGGACAAGCTTTGCCAATAAATCCACAATATGCATCGGCGCCATTTCCATCGTTTCCCAGCTTTGGGGCTGGGTTTCTTCCAATTCTGCCCAGCTATGAGGAGGAACCCAAGGCGGCGCCATACCAGAGTCAAACGCCAGCTGCCGCCGGTGTTGAATCCCAGTTTGGATCCTCTGCTGCTGCCATTGCGCCTGCGCTTGCTGCGCAGTCATATGGCCTGCCAGCAGTTCCTTACCCAGCTGCAACAGGCCCAGCAGCAGCTAATCGCGGAACTGCAGTTGGCCCAGGCACAGCGTCCGCGCCCCCTCCATATGCTGATGCACCGCCTCCGGCGCTTCACAAATCACAGCCAGCGACAAGCAATGGCAATTCCTATGATGCCCTAGTGGGTAGTCGTTATCGCATTGCGCCCGCCGATGATGTGATGAACATGCTCAATTTGGGCGTTCGCCGCGAGGAGCTGCAACGGCGACCCATGGAGCCAATGGTGGGTGTTGCACCACCCACGATGTGGATGCAGCGTCCACAACAATTGCCACTTCAATACGAGGATGATCCCGTCATGCGCACCTTCTATGCCAGCCAGGAACACTATGATCCACAGGTGGCTCAAGCGGCGCCCATGGAGCAAATGGTGGGACAAGCAGCGCCCGCCTATGCACCAAGCTATGCGGCTCCACCACCAATACCAGCAGTTGTTGCACCACCACCACCACCGTCGCAGCCACAGCCACCCGCTCCAGTTTATACAGAAAATCCAAGGGCCACCTCTGCTCCGGATGGCAACAGTGCCTGCAATACGTGTAATCGCCCCTGCTCCACTTTGGACTCATACAATGCGGTACCTGCTCATTGTCCCAGCTTTCAGCCGGTCATCATAGCCATGCCCTGCTATGGCCACCAACAGCCCACACATTATCTGGCTGTGCCTGGCTCGGGTGCTCCAGCTGCCCCGCAACGTGAGCAGATGCTGGGCAGTGCATATGGAGCACCATTTGGCATGCCTACGCCGGGCCTGGGTTCACCGTTTGGCATGTCGCCACACTTCGGGATGTCTTCGCCACCGGTGGGCTCCTCCTTTGGCATGGGGCCGCAAGTGGGTGCTCCGTTTGGCATGGCACCAGTGCTGAATCCCTTCGGGCCCTTTGGCAATCTGAATCCGTTTAATCCCTTCAACAGAATACTGGGAGCAGCTGCGCCAACGACCCAACAACCCAGACTGCGACTATTTGGTGCGCCCCAGGAGGCATCAACTGCCGCAACAGTAACCTCACCACCAGCCACATTATTTCCAAAGTCCTTTACACTCAACTTCTCCGGCAGCACCTTAGCACCACCGACGAAAATCAGCACGGAGCCAAATGAGGCAACTGTTGGAGCTGCGCATGATTCAGATAGAAGCAAACAAGATAAAGACGATGAAGACGACGATGGTGATGATGATGAGGAGGAGGACCCTGGATCACAGGAAGTCACTGATGCTCCACGTTCCTCGGGCACAACTGAAGACGTTGGCGCTTCTCTAGATGCTGAAGTCTCCAAGTCTCTGGAATCAAAGAATCTCTCTGCCGATGAGCTATTAAACAAGGGAGAAAATAAGCTCAAAGTCGATAAGCGCAAGCGTCACAATTCACGTAACAATAACACCCAAAAACGCAAATATCTACAGCGATTGTAGTTCTTAGCTAAGTATTACTGTAAGCTTTAACTCTGTGCAGCAAATCATAATCTAATCGTCAATAAAGCTCATTATGTGTTTACCCCGAATTTGAAAATTTGATAATCTTATCTTTATTTTCTTAATTCTAGGTTCGATTTCTCTAATATTTAAAAACCACGTATAATTTCTCAGGCGTTGTTTTTTTTTTTAGAATATAATGGTAAATATATAGAATAGAAATATAGAAACATATAGAAACATTTTGGATAGCTTATAAATTCAAACAATTTAATTTGAAAATTAATTCTGAAGAAATTATTTCTAAAAACTTTTTTTGGCTTTTTATTTTTGTTTCTTATTGTTCAAGTCTAGTTTAGTTTAGTGTATAGTTATATATTATAAAAAAAAATGAAAAGTATTTTAATTACTTAATAATTGTAGCACATAATTTTTGTTATTTTCTGTGCATCGAAAACCATATTTGAGAAATTTATACTTATAAAGTGTAGGCGAAACTTCGTGTCAAATTTGGATCATGATGTTGGCATATATTATCTAATTCAGTGATTTCAGCAATTAGCAATGAGTTTTTTATTGCATGTAGTCTGCACGCCTTCTTCCATTGAAAAACTCACTTTGCTCTTCGTGCCCAATTGGTATCTTCCAACTTAAACGTTCATATATTAAACGCCCAGTCAATTACTGATGAATAAGCCAATGGCCACTTAAGGAAGTGTTTTATATATATATATATATATATGAATATGTACACAAATATATAGTTGTATATTTATTATGCAGTTTTTTCTTCTTCTTTTTTTTAATGTATATTTTCTTTGATGTACTTCCGTTTGGCTTTTGCGCATTTTGTTTTCCACTGGCGCACGTCTTCATAAGTAGCAGCTACGCTTCACGGATCAAACAGGAACCCACTAACACTCACAGGTAATACGCTGAAGTCTTTGCTGCAATCTGCTGATCAGCCATGTTGAGCACGTAACACAATTTAAATAAACAAAAACAAAACTGTAGATAAATACTCCACGCAACAGAAAACAATTTAGGCTTAGAGTCAATGTACTACCTGCAAATTGTCCAAGCTCGGAGGTTGAGTAAACCTTGGCCAGAATGGGCACAGCTGTTCTGATTGGGTTTCTATTAACCGGGTTACAACATTCCCTTGCGAAATCCAAGAATTAGTCAATGCTATTTCATGTCTTTCATCCAAATCATTGGGGAGTTGCAGATGGTGCCGAAGCTGTTATACACTATTACCTATCATTAAATTATTTCAAATTAACTTATTGATGTTGACCGTTAAACCACAGCTGGGAAAATTGCAAATTAAAAAGATTAATTTAATAAATTTGTTGTTCTCTGTAATGGAAACTTCTTTAATTTTTATGACATTTAAAAAATATTTATTTTATTTATTATTAAATATAATATATATTCATAATATTATATGTATAATATTATTTAATCCAGGTTTATTAATGACTTTATCCAAGTCCATAATAACTGTTAGCAATCTTTAAAACGCCATTTTCTGTAGAGCATATTTAACCTAATTTAATTACGGCTAAATTTGGCCCACTTTATTTGGTTGCCAAAGCATTTTCCAGTTCAAAGTTGGCCCACTCTCGTGCGTTACAAGAAACGTGTCAATGTTGACAGTGCTGCTACCAGGCAGGGTATCAAAGTGCGAGGCTTGCAGTTTTCGGGTTAACTGTGGAGACGGTAAACGGTCAATGCAATCGGAGCTCATCGAATAGTTGCAACTGGGAATCCGCGAGGCGAGGTTAAAGTTACAAAAGTCAGCGCAAAATGCAAAAATCCGGGAGCTGCTTGATAACGTTGCTGATCTATTGGTGCACCATTTGGCCAGCTGGATGCACGCAGGCGGAGCTGCCTGGCAGCACGGGCATGTCCAATAGCATTGCTGCACCCGGACAGCCTTCGTACTATCTGATGGCCGATACGGGCTCCAGTGTGGGTCCCAATGATGAGCTCAAGCGCACAAATCGATCGCTCCTGAAGTGGTGGGATGATTTGTTTGGTCAAAACAATTGCTGCAATAACAACAACAACAACAACAATCTGTTGTACAACAACTACTTGCCGCCAATCGGTAATATCAACAACTGCAATGGTTTGCAATTACAGCCGTTGGACGCCATTGATCCCTTCAAGCAAATGAAACTGTTCAAGAAACTGCCAGATCTGTGGGGCAATAACTGTGCGGGTCAGTGTCGCCAGTGTGGTGGTCAGCAACCCACCAGCAACTATGCAGCACCAGTTAATCCTGGCTATGGCGGCGATGGCTATGCGCCAGCACCAGTGGCTCCTGTGGACTATAATCAAGCACCAGCAGCGATTCCTAGCGGTGGTGGTTACGATGCGGGTGATGGTGATGCGGGCTATGTGGCACCAGTAGCACCGCCACCAGCATTGGATAGTTATGCAGCACCACCAGCTCCGGTAGACTACGAGGTACCAGCGCCAGCACCTCCTAGCTATGAGACGCCCGCAGAGCAAGCGCCCTATGAACCAGTTGCTCCGCCAGCTCCTGAGAGCTACAGCAAAGTAGACGAGTATGCGAAACCTGACAAGAGCTATGGTGGTGGTGCACAACAACAACAACCACAAATCGTCTATCAGCCCATCATTTATCTGTCAGCATCGCCTGCTGTCAAAGATGAGCTTCAATACAAGGAGAAACAGCCGGAACAAAGCTATGATAATCAACCAAAGGCGCCACCGCAGCAAGCTTATGAGCCGCCACCACCACAAATTGAATTGCCCACTTATGCGCCAGCTCCTGCTCCTGCTCCTGCTCCAGCCCCAGCTCCAGCTCCAGCTCCAGCCGTTCCTTGCAATGCGCCTGCCTGTGGTGGTTATTTGCCCCTTTTGGGCGTGCCTCTCTATGGCTATCCGGCGGGCCTAGCAGCAGCAGCACCACCACCACCTGCTCCAATCTATGCAGCTCCCCCACCACCGGCACCAGTCTATGCAGCACCACCACCAGTGCCGGCTTACTCTTCACCACCGGCGCCCTCATATTGCTCCACAGCCTCTTGCCAGACACCCATACGATTGTCTCTGGTGGATCAACCCTATCGCGTGGCGCCCGAACTATTCCAGGAATATCACTATCGCTTGTCCCTTGCCGATCAGAATAGATTTTAGTATATGGATGATCGCTGGTTTTTAAATACCCTAAACTGTAAATAAAATGTATAAAACGCTGTTCTGGGGGATCCACTTTTTGGGCTGTAACATTGATTCTTCCTTACAGATATTGATCTATGATTCGCTTATTGATATTTGATAAAGTTGAGTCTTTAGCAGGATATATAACAAGTAAGCCTTGTAGGCTTGATTGTATAGAAAAAGCGCTAATTTCTAAAAGCCAAAGTTTTCAGATAACGTTTTCTTAAACGCCTTAAATTAAAAACTTCTATGTAGAAATTAATATTCAAATATTCGCCACATATAGCTATATATAATGTAGCTATGGTATGAATAATGTAATATACATATACGTATATTACCCTGATACCAAAAATAGATATTAAACTATAATTTTAGCAAAGGATTTAACATTGTTTGTTGAAGAGCTTAGCATAAACCGTCTGCGTTTCAACTGTTGGGTCTGTTAGTTTATTGTTATAAAAGAATTACGTAATTAAAATGTACTTAAAAGTATTGATTGCTCAAAATGGAGACTTTTTTGTACAAACAATATACATATACGTGATTTCAGA
This sequence comes from Drosophila nr. perissopoda 5 BK-2023a, assembly GCA_035044105.1. Classification (NCBI taxonomy): domain Eukaryota; kingdom Metazoa; phylum Arthropoda; class Insecta; order Diptera; family Drosophilidae; genus Drosophila; species Drosophila nr. perissopoda 5 BK-2023a. The sequence goes on from JAWNMK010000018.1 coordinate 572,011, forward strand.
GTTTTAAGTATTGAGCTATTTTCAGGTTTGGTTTTTATTCTAAGTAAATAACTGCATACATATTAAAAGTTTTACAAATTTCTAAAAACCAGTTTTTTGTGTGTATTTTAAAGTGTTGCCCTGTTAATTATAATCAATTCGTTTGGTTTTATATATATATATATATATATACAAATATGTACTTGTAATTATATCTATTAAGTCATTAAGTTCACAATCAGTGGAGTGTATTGATTATACTCAGACTCCACTGCAGTTAAGTACAGTTGTGTGCTCTGATTTCCGTTCAATCCAAACAGTAGCAGTGCTTATCAACTTAAATGCTCTTTTTGTCGGAGCTGTCAAGGTCCCCGGGTCTCCATCATCATTGGTTTGCATTTATCGCATATGTTCAGCGTCGATTGCCTGCTCAGACCTCAGACTCTTTACGCCTCTTCCTGTTATTATTATGGCTCTTTCTCTCTTTCGCTCTCCATACGTCAGTTTGCATACATATTTACACGATGACATCGGCAAGAATTTGAGCTGTAATCGCTTCAGTCAGTCAGTTGGTCGTCGGCTGTTCTTCGTATTTTCATTTCATTTTCAAATTCAAATTCCATAACAAATTGCACAAGATAAACAGAGACTTCCTTTTCTATGCGGGCCTCGGGGATCGGTCTCTGTGAAATGCGATAACAGACCGAGGGAGAGACAAAGAGAGAGAGAGAGACGAGCGGTGCCCATGACCATGACCGTGACCAAGTGAAAGTGGCCTGCCTGCCTGCAGTTAGCACCCAGACGCCTTTGCAAACCATAGATGGAAAGAAAGACAGAGAGAGAGAGGAAGAGGGAGAGGCAGAGAGATAGAGATAGAGAGAAGGCCTGCACTCAGCTGGCTATCGTGTCTTTGTTTAGCATTGTCTCACTTTGCATGTGGCACGCACGCACTTCTTTCATTGTTGTGTTTATCTGTGTCTGGGCGTTGATCGTTTGCTGATTTGCAGCTCGTCCCGTCCAAATGGATGCGTCTGTGCAGAGCGTGACGTATGTTTGTAGTTGCTTGCATAACCTAATCGCCTGTTGAGTGAGCAGAAAATATGGTTAATAAATTAGCGGCGAAAGATCTTGGCGATAAATCGTTGCGTAACGAAAAAAAAGAGATCTACATATGCAATTATGTAGCCAGTATCTGAAGCGATAAATGAGCAAAGATCAAATGTGACTCGTTGATTGAAATGCTTTTGAAGCGTTGTTGACTTGATCTATAATCTAATTGCAGCGTGCGGTGTCAGCACTGATCAGCGAAGTAAGAGATAAGTTTATGATTAGATAGAATGAATTGGGTTTCTTTAAATGTCTACTATATTGTCATATAATTTCTTTTTCTTTGTCAAAAATGATTGACGAACGTCGTCAATCAATCGAAATAAATGCTGCTGTCAAAATTGAGCAAAGCTTTATGAATTTCCATTAACTGTCATCATCGTACTAATTAAAAATAAAAACGGATTTACCAGCGCTTTTATATTACCTTCTCAAATTCTGTAGTTAATTAATTAATTATAATTTCGAAAGAAGATGCATAATTTTTTCAATTTCGATATTTTAAAATGAATTAATTACAAATAACTTCAATGTTTTATTGGAAAATAGCTCAACCGGAAATGTAAACAATACAATGAAAGCTAGTAAGCTGCAAATTTCACAGCAATTTTCTGTTATTACGTGAGTGAAAAAAGCGCCCAAACTGCTTTGGGCTCATTATAAATATCTATTTGAATATTATGTGATAACTGCTTTCTGATGTTTAAAAATGTGAGGGTGAAGATCGTATCAGCAACAGTCAAATAATATAAGATAAGTTTGAATAAATCGAAAATATTTACGAATATAGCTGCTTAGACTGCTTGACACATTTTATGTGCTGCTTGAGGTTTCTGCAAGTTCTAAAAAAAAAATAATTTAGTATCTTTGCTTTTGTTAATCTATCTATTATCAATTATAATCAACCAATGAGGAACGACATTTTTTTGTATTGATTTTTTAACTAACTTAAAATTTATAAATAAATTATTGTTAAAAATGTTAAGCATTTTTATAATTTAAGTCAGAGATAAGCAATAATATATAAGATTAATTGTATTTTCAAAAAGCTGAGTTATAAACATGCTAAGATATTTGACGCATTTTAAGATTACCACTCTAACTATGCGAGTGAGCTGGAAATGTTTCTCCATAGTAAATTTCTTTGTAGTTTTCAGCAATCAAGACAAAATGAACTTCATTCAACCAAAAATTTCGGCGACTTGATAGAAGCTCATCATGATCAACAACAGTATTTCTAATATATAATTAAATAATAATAAAAATCGATATTAAAAAGATTTCAGTTAGCTAGATCCTATATATATATATATATATTATATGTGTTACGCATTGCGCTGATATTGTAATTGTCATTCATTCAAAAATTGCTTAAGGAACAACAATTCGAAGTCAGCCAAAACAAGCAACGGACTCCTCTGAGTGATACTCAAAGATCACAGATCGCGCTTGATCGCCTTTTTAAAAACTACCCCACGCAGATTTTCTCAGAAGTTGGACGCCGATGCCGCCGCAACTCTTGAGCGTAATTGAGTGAGTGTATCAGCAGAATGATCCTAAAAAAAAATGTAACAGCACATAAACAACGATAGTGCCACAACATGTGTGCTGGCTCCCTATGAAAATGATGAGGGGCAATAGCAAGAGCTCCGATCGAATTTGCTGCTGCCGTCGTTGCTGGGCACTTGCAACCGCATGCTGGGTCTCAAAAATAACACCAATGTCGCCGCAAGCGCTGATGCCAAATGGAGCGCTCCTTATACCCTTGCGCTGATTATCTGGACTTTTTAATAATGTTTGTCGAATATGTTGATTAGTTCTTGTCGAATAGAAAGATAAAATTACTTAGCCTTTCTGGTATGCAAATGAATTTATTTTTTTGTATACCAATAATGTTTGACAGTGTATGCAAATTTCGGTTTAATTAGATTATAATTTATCGCTGGGAACTTATGTGCTTCTTTGAATGCATGTCCGTCGCCCCTACATATATGTATGTACATAAATATTTTGGGAGTGAGTGTACGGCGGTGTGTGGTGTGTTCAATCGCAGTGGTTTGCCACTGTTAGGGGGACATTTGTGGCTATATATATGTATGTACATCAATTTGTATTTGTTGTTAAATGTTGTTTCAAATTTTATATATAATATGTTGTGTTTATGTAACGGCTTTGGCGGTGCGTAATAAATTTTCGAAACTCATCTAAAAATGTGGGTCGTTGGCACTTGCATTTCACTTTGAATCATCTACAAAAATACTTATTTGAAATATTCTCGTGCGTGGGAGTAAAAAATGAATGTGAAATAAAACAATTCAAATACATCTATCTATATGCAAATGTTCAAATGAATTTTCTTATTATAGTTTCTTTCTGTAAAGCTTTATATAAAATTAGATAGTCAGAAAATTTCGGTTATCTTACGTAAGGACGTAAGACGTAGATTTGAAAAATGTATATGATATAATTAATTAAATTAGCATATAAATAATATATTTACACTTAAGATAAACTCATTTTGCTGTTAATTCAATTAATGTGAATTAATTTAAGTAAGCTAAAAATAATAATATTTTTATGTGGAAAAATACACACGTTTTAACTAAATTTATTTATTAATGTCCGAATTACTTAAATTTTTATTGTGTATGAGGCTATGGTTGTCCACTATTATATATATACATAAAAAAGACCAATTTGTAAATATGGAAGAATTTCACTTAATTTACAGAATATCATGACATCATAATGACATTCACAAAATCTTAATGATCTATAAATGACGACACTCATTGTTCATCACAGTAATAAAACCAAAAAAAGGCATATATAAATATGATATCGCTCTTAATTTGAACTTCTTATTTGAATATATTTCTTAGAATATGCCACATCATATGTTTATTTTTATATCTAATGATTGTCAGTTTATTTAAGCATATCTACTAGAAACAATAAGCATGGAATGAATTCAAATATATATTTATATATATTTTCTGATGTTGATAGACAATGTTGTCAAAAATAAGTTTCATACATTTGGCAAGTATTAATTGAATAGATTATAAGTGGGGCACCATTTGTTTGCTAAACAGAAACAACTTGAATTATTTCGAAATCTTAAAATATTCACATGCCAAGCATAACAGTGATCTATTTAAGTTAATGTCGACTTGTCTTTGGAAATGGAGCATTGCTCAACATGCACACGAGTCACAATTGACCCACCCACCTCGGCTGCTACACTTTCCACACATTTTTATGAATTTTGACAACCTCAACATCTTCTTATAGAAATGTAAATGTATATATAAAATAAACACTCAACTGACCTCAAAAGATCTACATTCGACTGTTTGCCAAGCTCAGCGCAAATTTATGAAATGAACAAAATTCAAAGTCGAAGAATAGTTAAAGTTACTAGTGCCAACTAGGCAAAAGTCTAGCTGCTATATAAAGTAGTCGTGGAATTGCAAATGACATCAATCACCTTTTGGTAACCACAGTAGCCACTTCAGCCATAGATTCAAGATGAAATTCTTCGTGTGCTTCGCTCTTATCGCCATCGCCGCCTCCGCTCTGGCAGCACCCAACAGTGGCAGCTCTGCTTCCATCACCAGCAGTCATGCCGGAGGATCTGTTTCCCTAGCCAACCAGGAATCCGAAATTGATGGCATTACCGGCCAAGGGTATGGTGATTTGACCCGTCTGCGCAAATCCGCTTATGGTGGCGGATCCAGCGTTCCAGCTCCTCCTTGCCCCAAGAACTATTTGTTCAGCTGCCAGCCCAACCTGGCCCCAGTGCCATGCAGCGCTCCAGCTCCCAGCTACGGATCTGCCGGTGCTTACTCTTCGCCCGTTGCCAGCTACACTTTTCCCAACTACGGTGTGCCCCAGCAGCAGCTCTACGACGCCGCTTACGCAGCTCAGGCCTACGGCTACCAATACTAGAAGATCAACGACCCTGCACACTTGAATTTAACACAGCTTCCAATGCTGCCGACAAACAATAATCTTTGCAATGCTAACAGAAAATGTAAAAAAAAATTCAATTAAATGGACAAAAAAAAATCCAAAATCAAATTTATTTTATTCCTTACTAAAATATAATTTCAGAGGTTTAACCAAATTAGTGAACTCTCTTTTCCTCATATTTTACGGACATTTTATATTCTATACAAATTCTAGCCTGAAAATCGATATATGGGCATAGATCGAAACTTCAAAATGCCATAACTTCGTCAAAACTTAACTTTTTTTTAAAAAGCGAGGGCTTTTTGATCATAGTTTTGCCCCTAAATCAATCGTACATTTAAAGTTGAAAATGAAATTTGAGGTCGGAAGACAAGTTAAAATTATGGCCTGAAAATCGATATATCGGTGTATGGGCATAGGTCGAAACTTCAAAATGCCATAACTTCGTCAAAACTCAACTGATTTTAAAAAGCAAGGGCTTTTTGATCATAGTTTTGCCCCTAAATCAATCGTACATTTAAAGTTAAAACTGAAATTTGGGGTCGGAAGACAAGTTAAAATTATGGCCTGAAAATCGACATATCGGTGTATGGGCATAGGTCGAAACTTCAAAATGCCATAACTTCGTCAAAACTCAACTGATTTTAAAAAGCAAGGGCTTTTTGATCATAGTTTTGCCCCTAAATCAATCGTACATTTAAAGTTAAAAATGAAATTTGGGGTCGGAAGACAAGTAAAAATTATAGCCCGAAAATCGATATATCGGTGTATGGGCATAGGTCGAAACTTCAAAATGCCATAACTTCGTCAAAACCTCAACTGATTTTAAAAAGCAAGGGCTTTTTGATCATAGTTTTGCCCCTAAATCAATCGTACATTTAAAGTTAAAAATGAAATTTGGGGTCGGAAGACAAGTTAAAATTATGGCCTGAAAATCGATATATCGGTGTATGGGCATAGGTCGAAACTTCAAAATGCCATAACTTCGTCAAAACTCAACTGATTTTAAAAAGCAAGGGCTTTTTGATCATAGTTTTGCCCCTAAATCAATCGTACATTTAAAGTTGAAAATGAAATTTTAGGTCGGAAGACAAGTTAAAATTATGGCCTGAAAATCGATATATCGGTGTATGGGCATAGGTCGAAACTTCAAAATGCCATAACTTCGTCAAAACTCAACTGATTTTAAAAAGCAAGGGCTTTTTGATCATAGTTTTGCCCCTAAATCAATCGTACATTTAAAGTTAAAAATGAAATTTGGGGTCGGAAGACAAGTTAAAATTATGGCCTGAAAATCGATATATCGGTGTATGGGCATAGGTCGAAACTTCAAAATGCCATAACTTCGTCAAAACTCAACTGATTTTAAAAAGCAAGGGCTTTTTGATCATAGTTTTGCTCCTAAATCAATCGTACATTTAAAGTTAAAAATGAAATTTGGGGTCGGAAGACAAGTAAAAATTATAGCCCGTAAATCGATATATCGATATATGGGCATAGGTCGAAACTTCAAAATGCCATAACTTGCATAAGTGTGTCCTGTGTTCCCGAGGAGAATAATGCTTCATGTTGTTGTTATAATTAATTTCGTATGTTGAACAACGGAAGCACGTAGAAACCCAAATTCAGCAAGGGAGAATTTTATATTATAATCATATTTATTGGCTTAAAACATGTCAAATAAGATCTACTAACAAAAATTAGAATTTTACAGGAAATTTCTAATGTAAACTACACATAAAAGCAAAAACATTAAAAGAATATTAATTTAAAACACCTGGGATTGTATGCTCGAAAAGCAAACACCCTATATAATATATAAATCGTTTTTTATGGAGCAAGCAAACTGTTTGAAAAAGTGTTTTATTACAAAAATTTCTGCCTTTATTTTATAAGCTTTATTATGAAAACCTACTTTATTCGTAAGGCACATCTGTAAGTAATCGTGAATGAAGAACAACTGTTAAATTATTTATCTTAGGCTTAGGACTTTAGCATACCTTTTATTTCAAGCATTTGATATTACTTAAAGTAATGGAAAATTAGCTTCTGACGGGACCATTTTTATAATTTGATTAAACGATGAAGATAAAGATTTTTAATACTATCCGGTGTGATTATCTTATCTTGATTGGAAACATACTGCCTTGCAACTTATTTCAAACCGTATAATTCCTTGTAAGATAAGCAAATTTTTCATCAAAAAGTTCATACGCATTTTTTGATGACCAAGACTTCACCAAAATCTTTCAGATAGAGTTTTCAAGCCGTTCATATATGTACTAAAGATATGTATAACTTATATATATGTGTATATTGCATATTCATTCATTTTAAAGAAAGATAGCTGATGAAGCTAAAGTGCAAAGCGTAAAACTAGTTCAACCCACTTAATTGTCAAGCTATTTTATGCTAACTCGACAAACTGTGACTATATAAACTTGGCCTGTGGTATCAAATGGCATCAGTCACCTTTGGTAATCACAACAAAACCAACAGCTTCAATATGAAATTCTTCGTGTGCTTCGCTCTCATCGCCATCGCCGCCTCCGCTGTTGCTTCGCCCAACAGTGGCATCTCCGCTGGACAGGAATCCGAAGTTGAGGGCCTTTCCGGCCAGAGCTATGGTGATCTGACACGTCTGCGCAAATCCGCTTATGGTGGCGGATCCAGCGTTCCAGCTCCTCCCTGCCCCAAGAACTATTTGTTCAGCTGCCAGCCCAACCTGGCCCCAGTGCCATGCAGCGCTCCAGCTCCCAGCTACGGATCTGCCGGTGCTTACTCTTCGCCCGTTGCCAGCTACGCTATTCCCAACTACGGTGTGCCCCAGCAGCAGCTCTACGGCGCCGCTTACGCACCCCAGGGCTATGGCTACCAATACTAGAAGAACAACCAGCCAAACACACTGAGAAACAAAAATCTTTGCTATTCTACCAGAAAATGTAAAAAAAATATATATATATGGTTCAATTAAATGGTTATTCAAAAAAGCGAAATTCCAGCAAGTGTTTTATTCACTCAGAAGATTTCCTTGTATTATAAATAAATCCATATCTAATTAGGTTTGCGGCCACTGCAGCTGCTCTGAGTAATTAGTCATATTTGATTGCAACTTGCGTATAAATAACAAAAGACTTAAGCAATAAATTTCACTTGATTAAACAATAGAATTCCAGAAGAAACGAGCTCTCTGTGGAATTTAATTCTAGGAATTTATCCACACATTTGTGTTTAATTATAATCGTATTAGTTACTTAAATATAAATATATATTGCCATGCAATTTATGTCACACATTTGTTTGAAATGTATGAAATGAAATACTTGCGCGCAAGTGTGTCAATTTCAAATTTCTGAGTGAAAACCGATATCATATGAAAACAGATTTTTCTATCGGCCCTCGAAATTGTCGTTTTTCGATTTCAAAAACTACTAAGGCAAGACTAAAACAAAAGAATTAAGAGATAGAGAGATAGAGAAATAAAATTTCAGCTTGCAGAATTATTCGTATAAGAGGTATATCATTCGAATTTTAAATAAAGTATATTTCTTAGTGAAATTTAATGGAACATTGAACCTTAAGTCTGCAACAACACCTACATAAAAGAAAAAGCTAAATCAGCATTTTCTGTGTTTTCTACTAGTCAGCACTTTTTCTTTCTGTCTTTATCTGTAGAAATTTAACTAAATTGCATATTGTTTGCTTGGGGTCTCTGAACCAAGCTGATTTTAGCCGCAATTGTTGTTTTGAATTGGAATTTGGTCTATAGAGAAAGTGAAAGAACTGTCGATTGCGAAATGCTCGTCAACGTTGGCAATCCAAATCTATAGCTTAAGCGAAGTGCAAAAACAGCAACATTCAAAAATTATTGACAACTGCAGGAAATTTTATGGTAATATGATATTGATGTGGGCTAGCTGGACGGCCTACACTAAAGTTTTGCTGAACCTCGGGTTTCGTTGGGTATTCGTTGTCGGGTTGGTGAACAGTCAACAGTCATGACTTGACCAGACAATGCATCGAGGATGTGTCAGGTATTAAATAGTAATTATTTTGAACCCACATGAACAACCCTTGGCCTACTAACCCAGATGGCGATATTACGTTGAAGTTTTTCCGTTGCTCGCTTGATTTAATTTCCGCTTGACGCTGCATTTTGTCGCTGCATGAAGACTAAAAACTTGATCGCATTGATAAAAGCCAACTGGCTAACACCCAATGCCGGCTAGTCTTAGTTTACGTTTTCACAGCACGCCAGGTGTTAAGTTACCCAGCCTACATCAACAAATCAACATGTCCACGCTGTGGGCGTTTATCTCGCTGCTCCTCTGCTGCTCTTATCAGTTTCAGGAATGTATGGCCACTTGCGGTGGGCGCTGTCTATCTATCTATCACGTCATTCCCGTTCGTCTTTATACGCCGCAACAGCTGGAGGGTAATATCGAGCTGCTGCGTCAACCACGACAACAGCAAATTGTGCAGGAAGTGGTTGTGGAGAATAATTTCGGTGGATCCGGTTTTGGCGGTCTTCCATTTGGTGGGCCACCGTTCGGCGGCGGCCCTGGCTTTGGAGGTTTAGGACGTGGAGGCTTTGGACGAGGCGGTCCACGTGGTGGATTCGGCGGTGGTGGTGGTTTTGGACGCGGTGGCAGTGGCTTTGGAGGTGGCGGCGGCTTTGGCGGTGGCTTCGGCGGTGGTTTTGAGTTTGGACGCGGGCTTGGACGCAGCTATGGGGCAGAGGAAGAGGAGCTACAACAACCTGAAGAGAAACAGCTAATAATACCCAAGTATAATGCCCCCAACGTCCCAGTTCCGGCTTGTGCGAAAAGTTATGTGTTCTCCTGTGAACCGGTGCTGAAGCCAGTGCCCTGCTCATCATCAAATAATTGTGGCTATTAAGAGACCAAAGGACTGATATTGATATCTATAAATAAACCATAAACCTGAAATTGTATAAATGATGTTGAACTTGAGTAGGACGGGGATCATACTAAAATGGCAAAACAAATCTAATAGTTACATAATATAGCCCACTTCTCGATACCAAAAAAAAAGTTATTACTATTTAGATGTTCTCTGACTTTTCAGAGTAAGAGTATAAAAAGAAGAATCGGTGAAATAATTATAATGTCATAAAACTTAGTGATAATATTCGACTTACATAAATGTAGATACCCACGAATTGCGGGGGAGAAGGCTGATAAAGTCGCCTTTTCCGGCTATTCTCCTCGAGTTAGAGCATTTACCGTTTTGTAATATTTTGTTATCAAATATTAAACAGAGTATTATTATTGAGAACAAACTCGATTTCTTTTAAATTCAACATTCATTAAGTTTATCTGACTAAACCACTTATTGAATACTTTTACTTTGGATGAAATTAATAGACAATTTTCCAAGTATTTCAAAAGAAATGGAGAACTTTAATAATGTTCAAGATCTCAATATTTTTTATACCTGTAAGTGAATTCCCTCAGTAATTGTTAACATAAGAAATAAAAAAATCAATAGATAATATTTTTCTTTGTTGATATCAGTTTATTGCAAGAGTAAGGCCAATTTTCCAATCTCGTGATCAATCAGTGCACTTACAGAAATTCGCGAACAAAGGGAACAGCGTATTGGGGCACGTACTGGGAGTAGGCACCGGAGGAGCCATAGGATGGAGCCGGTGCTGAGCAGGGCACGGGCTGCAGCGAAGGCTGGCAGCTGAACAGGTAGTTCTTGGGGCACGGCGGGGCTGGAATGGAGGTGGGTGCAGCTGGTGCTGGTGCGGAATAAGCTGGAGCGGCATAAGCTGGAGCGGCTGGGGCTGGGGCTGGTGCAGCGTAGGCAGGCGCGGCGGGTGCGGCGTAGGCAGGGGCAGCTGGTGCTGGTGCAGAGTAAGCGGGAGCAGCGGGTGCAGAGTAAGATGGAGCAGCGGGTGCAGAGTAAGATGGAGCAGCTGGGGCGGCATAAGAGGGTGCAGCAGCTGGTGCTCCATAGCCGCCATAGGCAGCCCTCGAGACACGAATGTTTTCGGCCAGTGGTGCCGGGATTAGTATGCCTTGCGTTGGCTGCAATTGAATCGTCTCTGCGGCGCAGCACATCGCCAGCATGGTGACCAAAAAGATGTGGTTAAATTTGAATGCCATTTTTCGTTAGTTGCTGCTGAACTGGAATCGAACGGTTGACTGTAGTTCAGTAGTGCTGAGGCTCCCAACTTTATAGCCCAGTCGAAAAACGCTGAGCGTACTTGAAAAATTGAAACTGCAAGAACCGAAAGCTAGCAGACCGAAATGCGAAAATTGCTGACAATCTCAAACGGACAGCAGTTTGGTTTTGCATAACCAAGGAGAACGGCGTGGGGTGAAGCTCTGACCGGTTAACACCATTTCCAAATGGACAAATTAAAGATTATGTTGCAATTGCTTCTACTGCTGCTTTTGTTGACCCCAAAACGGGTAATCTCAGCAGCAGCACCTGAACTTATAACGTCATCAGTTTCTGGCATATCACAGTTTTTAGAGCAACGAGCGAAGCAAAATGAAGACGAACAAAGCTGGACACATCTTTTGCCTAGCAACTACTACTCGGAGTTGAATCAACAGTACTATGTGAGATTTCGCAGGCAGTCGATGCTCAGTCTTAAGGATCTGCGAATGAGACAGCCGTATCCATTTGAATATGCACGTTATCTCTAAAGTTGTAATTTCTGAAAAATAAATATTTAAATATTATTATAATTATGGAATTATATGTGTGATATGTATTTAGCAATTATGGTATTAACTAGTATATTAGCATAATAAACCATCTTGAATAACAGTTCAGCTGCAATGTTTTCGCCTATTAAGTTAATACAGTCTCAAAGTTAAAATAAATAAAATATTATTAATTTTTAATACAGGAAACCAAAACTACGGAAAACGTAAATTTGCTTTTTAAAATAAGGGAACTGTAAATGTAAGTTAACAGTTATAGTTTCATACTGAACCATTCACAATGAAATAGTCGTTACTTCGATAAGTTATCGATTAAAGATTACAAGGCATATTAGGCGCATGCTCGCGTGGGCGCATTTGACGTCACTAGGTCGAAGGACTCGACATAAGCACAAACAAAACAAAATACGCAAAAAACCTGTAAGCAGCTCAAAGGAAAAGGTTACGCTTCAGTTACAAATCAAATATGAAGCTGACTCTGCATCGTTATTCCTGGCTCCTAGCATTGCAACTTGCGCTGCTGGCAGCCGATTTGTTTTTCAACGCTTTTGGGTCGTGGATATCGCGGAATAAGCTCCAAACGGCCATATTTTGTTTCGTGTAAGTTTCACAAGTTGTGCCTTTTCATGTGTATATTAATAATCATATATATATATATGATATATATATATATATATATATTTATAACCATGTGTAGCATTCAAGACTCCTTCATTATTGTTGAGTACCTATTATTCACATTGGCGCTGCATTCGACTTGCGTTTATCAGGTGGGCGCCTCCCACATTATCCTGCGCAATTGCAAGCTATTTCTGTTTTGCATCACCGTCTACTTTCTGCTGTCCGCCTCACAGCACTCCTGGATTGTCTATCAGTATCGATTATCGGAATCGGACACGACTCAGCAATGGCCTTTGGCACTCTACGCCTTGGCGGTGATCCAGCGCTTGAGTAAGTTCCAAACTTTAAATACTTTCTTCTACTGATTTGAAACATTTCAACATTATTTAATAGTGTCGGTTTTCTACTATTACACTTCAAAGTCAACAGCTTTGATTATGGCCGATCCACGCTACAAAGAGGAGCATCTCGATTGGATAGCCGAACAATTGGGTGATAAGTGAAGGGTTCGTGAAAAAGGAAATATATATACAGAAATATACATGTTTATTTTAGTTAGGAGGTGCATATTGTTAATATTAAAATGTATAGCTCAAGTACAATTAATAAATGTACAAAGCACAAATCAAATGTGGAATGACCCGTTTTTTTTAATTCGCCCAATCTAGTTAAAATATTGCTAATAATTTTTAACAACGTGTGCTGTGATTTGTCCCAATTATTAGATATTCATAAGTTTATAACAAAGAGGTTAAAATCATGTATAAACTGAATTATATATCAAATTAAAAAAATTTAATATGAATGGTTTTGGTACTTGTGGCGCCACCTAAGGTATGTTGGCCATATAGAGCGCCATCTATCGCAATATAGAGGCGCACCGAATAAAAATAAAGAGGATGAATAATGTGAATATATTGCTCCCAAAAATATTGTAGAACTGCTTTTAGGGAATTAATATATTTAATACTTCAAGAATTGCTTGAATTCTTAGATGACTCAATAGTCTTTGATCGCAGTCCATTGTTGTTGATACTTGCCATTCTAACGCACTTGCCCCTTTGAATATCTGCAAGGAGGAACTATTTTTTAACTATAGTTAGGTATCATAATCCATAATCCATAATCCACTCACATTCCCAAAATTTAATAATTGCTCCCTTTCCTAACATTGTTTTCAGTAAAATTAACATAACATAAACAATATACAAATAAAATTATAATGAAAAAATATGTAAGAGAATAACACAATTTCTGTATTTTATTACAAAAACAATAACTATGCCTTCATGGCAATTTATATATATATAAAAGTAAATATGTATATCGAACGTCATTAGAATGCTATACATATCGTACAATGACTTTAATAGATTATTGTTTTATGTATTAGTATATATATATTATACATTCAAAGGGTAAGCACCATTTCTTGCTTGGTTCTCTATATTGATATTGTCCATGATTGAAATACTAAGCCTAAGACAGTTCATTATTCAAACATATTAATTTTACATATATATGCATAATTATAATATAATTAGTGTATATGTAGATTAATAGATAGCTCACAAATCAATTCAAATTTGCACATATGAGTAAACTGTAGTTATATAAAGTTCTCTGTTTTGATATGAAACTAGTATAGTTTGTCCGAGGCCAATAGACGAATACTACGTTCCGGAGAAGCTAAATGGCACGCCGAACAACTGCTCCCAGGACTTCCCAATGGTCTTCAGACAGCACTCGGCATTCGTCGGTGTTTCAAACTGCATATGCCACAATTCACATTTATTTTCGGTCTCATCCAGGAAATTTACATTGTACTCGCACTCCGTAACTCGCTCCACCTCTACAAGGTTACTCATTTGCTGTGTGAGTGAGAGCTCAATCGACGGCTGCTCCGCATTTGATGTCAACCAATTGAACTTGCCATTGCCAGCAATGTGCAATTGTGTGTCCGTCGTGAGTAGTGTGCAGAGCTCAAAGCTACGCTTCTCCTGACCACATGTAAACTGGCAGCCGCTCAGCATGGCGCACATCTTTAGCGGCTCAGCGACCAGCGAACTGACTCGCTGACGTACTTCATCGGTAGGATGTTGTATTACCTCGCATTCCGGCGGCAGAGGATTATCTGGTGAAATATTAAAATATATATTAAAATATAATGCAGAGCATTTATACTGTCCACTAATTCACTCACCCGCCAAATACAATAGTAAGTTGTCTGTGCGCAGCATATCCTGCATTATGAGCACGAAACCACCCCAATCGCGTAGGTTGAAGGACAAGCCCAGTTTCCAGGGCAAAAGCTGGATGCGTGTCAAGCGATTAACTGTAACGTTAACCACCTGACGCAGCCACTTGGACACATCATCACGGGGCGAGGCATACGCTTCCATGAGGTAACACTTGCATGTGGAGATGACTACCAAGCCATCGCGCAGCGTTTGGGTTTGCTCATTATAAATCCGTCCCTTGGCCAGCCACTTGAAGTGCTCGCCCACCTCTTTGAACTTGCTCTGATAGAAATAGAGCTTCAAACGGTGATCAATGTCATTGAAATCGATATAGTTGAACTTATATGGCTGAATGGCACTCGCAGTAGTCTCCGCATCGATGAGATTCTTTGAACTGGACATCAGCATGTTGGTCGATTGGAAAAGTGCTGCCAAAGTAAATTAGTTATTATCGTTGTTATAACTATGATTTATTGCCTACAGTAATAACTAACTAATTGCATTGAGAACTAACTATTCTCGTTATCTAAATGGGGAAAACGCGTCGCTTTATAAAAGTGATACACTTTAGGGCAGCCCAACTAAGCTTAATACTTTCTGTATTCGTTAACTGAATTCAATTAATTTTGTACGCACCTCCAAAGAGTGATGATAATCCCGCATCTTCGGCTTGCTTTAACTGTTTCGTTTCATTTTGGCCATATACGCCTGTCACTTCATTGCCAATGTTTTGTTGCTGACTTATGTTGCCAGCGGACTCGGCCAGCAGCATATTTTGAACAATGATCGCATCGCCCGTTTCTTGAACTTGTGTCTTCTCCGTAGGTTGTTGTTTGCCCTGCTGCTCGTAGGTGGTACAAATGCTGTCAGTAACCGAGCCCGATGAGCTGCTCTCCGTTAGCTGGACGTGAGCCAACGATTTGGACTTTGGTGTTGTGGCTGCTGGTGCCGTCGTTTGTATTGTAGCCTGATCGGCGAGCAGTTGGCCAATCTCGCGATCAATGAAACTTTGTGGTTGGCTGAGGTCATCATCGATGGTTTGCAGATTTGGCGTTTGTGAAATGCGTCGCTCCTCCGAGGTCTTGCGACTTGCGCTTTGCACACAATTTGGATCCAACACCTCAATGCTAGACTGGCTCGGATTGGAAATGATATCCACATCGCTTTCATTGGCACGAAACTCCAAATCGCGTTCTGTGTTGGAACTGCCCACTACCGACTGATTGGAGTCAAAGGAGCACTGCGAATTGGTTATCTTCGAACAGGAGCTGCTCTCATTCAGCGAATTGGCCGAACCTGTGAAATAGTTGACAATTAGTTTAATGACCTGGCAGAATTTTGTGAAATTATTATTATTTTTAATGGAAGCAGCATTGCTTTGCTTTTTAGTAAAATGCGCGCGTTTCTTAAGTGGTGCGTTAGCTGATTTAAAATTTGGAAAATATTTGTTTTGTTTGTTAATTGTATTCATGCCAAAATGCTGCTTCACATTACAACAAGATGCCAAAAGCAAATTGTTGTTAACAACATAGAAAAATGTATTTAAATACGTATACTATAAATTGGCATATTAACTTGTTGTGGGTTGCATCAAATTCCTACGCTTGGTTGTGTTATTAGCGATGAGCCTGCTGTTGCCCACTAAATTATGAAATAGTATTTTACAATTGTAGTTGTTGTTGTTGGGTGAGCGAAAGATACAAAAAAGTACATAAAATATACAAAAGTTAGATTTAGTATCGTTTGCCATTTGATTAACTCATGTGTGCGTGTGTGTTTCGTGTAATATCATGCAAAAAGAAAAAGAAATAAAAATAATTAAATTAAAAACAATAACAAATACAAAAATAAAATAAATCAACATAAGCCCAAAACAAAACTACACAAATATCAACAGCTCACAAAACCCAAATGCATCATAATGGATTTTACATAAATCGAATTGTTTTTTTTTTCTTTTATCAAAAAGGTTTCATTATTTAATCTACAAAAAGCAGCAGTTTAGCCAAGAACTTGCCAATGCTTTGATTGTCCTCGCTGTTTTGCAATATCAGCGGCGTGCTAATAGGTGACTCCTCCACAATAAGCGCTGGAGACAACTTCGATTCCGCTGTTGTCCCAATGGGTTTGTCCAACGGCTCGCATGTATCGTTTACCTCCGCCACATAGACGCTGCGGCATTCCGGACAACGCAACTCTATGGGAGAGTTCTGCATTAGAAATTGTCTGTAAGTAGTGCTTACCGTGTTATCGTCTACCTGATGTTTTATAATTCTTATTCTTGCGCTCTCTGCTGAACTTGATGCCACAATTGACACAGCTATAGATGGTTATGTTCATATCGGTGAGATCACGCTGTGAAAGAATATCGCGCAGGGTCTTTTCTAGTTCCTAGATAAGATAAATGTAGAGAAGCATTAGTTGTCTGACAAGTGTTCCAGAAAGTTAATTAAAATTTTAAAATGAAGATTCAAATTTCATAAAAAATCTCCATTCTGTAACTTGTGCATTCGAGCGGCCAATTTTGATTCTTTATACCTGACACAGTGCATTCTCTACACAGTAAATGCGCTCCTGTTTATCCTTTTGCACTGTATCAAAATGAATGCGCAAAGTATTTGCTTTGATTCTCTCACAAGACTCCAAGAATTTAATGCTCCATTTCGTTTTTGTGCTAAAGATGGAAAGTAAGTTAGGTAAGTCAATATATGCCAGATGCCATATATCATTCCAAATACGAACCGTTCGCTGAGAGCATCCTTTTCACGCACATAATTGGAGGAAATGGTTAAGAACAATGGCTCGCTGGTCTTGTGAGCATGGTAGACAATATAGAGTTTCTCGTCGGGTTCTTCATCAGATACTAGAGTAGAGTTAAATAAGACTTTAGATGGATTCAAATGAGAGATTGCTTTGATTTTACCTTGTGCCTCCTCCTGCTCGGCGCTTGCAGCTGCATAGAGATTAAGCACTTCCTTGTGCTTATCAATCTCCTCCGGCTCAAGCTGGAACTGCTGCTGCAGTGTGTTATTCACACTCTCATATTGCGTCTCGGTGCTGTTATTGCATGACTCGTAAACTGTTTGCTGCGTAATGTCCGCATCGGTGTTGTCGCCATCTGCCTTGATGGGTGTCAGCGTCGCGTCAAATGTTTGCCAATTAGCATTGTTCGTTGGTGTGGAGCTAATATTTAAAGTTTCTTGTTCCGGCTCCGCCTGATGTGCTGATGGCAATAATTCGCCAAGGAACTCGTTAAAATTCTGGCGAGCATCGTTACGCTCCTGTTCACTGGGCTGAGGCTGTAGCCACTCGTTTCCGTACTTAAGCTGAAGTGTCTCAATTTGGTTTTTCGCCTCCAAATGGCTCTCATTGGTCGACTCTTGCAGCGTTTTCTGCTTCAGGCCATTTGCAGACTCTGTGGCGGAGACGGTTGAAGGAACTTTGTCTGCTGGCGTCTCATCGCCATGTTCTTCGATTTCCACCGTGCGTAGCTTCTTGGTGCGCTTTTTCCCTTCTGCATCGGGAAATGAGTCCTTGCTATGGACTAACAGCGAATGCTGAGATCCCACACTGGATGCGGGCGTACTGATTGATGCACCAGAGCTATTTATGGATATTTGACTACTGACTAGCCGATGACTTATGGTGCCCCTATGAGGATGACTGCCAACTAATGCCTTCTCCGTCTTGGACAGCGGGACAAAGTCAAGCACAAATTTCACAGTGTTCGTATTCTTGTGCAAAAACTGCGATGTGCCCATTCGATGTTTGGGATGGCACGCCAAGGGATTACCCTGCAAATTGAGCGTGGTGAGTGTCATTAGAAAGCTCAGCGGAAATAGTTGCGAATGCTCCAGCAGGCAATTGTCAGATAGATCCATATTGGTCAGAGCATCCAGATTGGTTATATCCGACAGGTCTTCCACATAGTTATTGCTTATGTTGAGCACCTGCAGCCGCTTGCAGGCCTCCATATGTAATTGCGGCAGGTGCGTCAGGCAATTGAAACTTATGTCGAGCGTCTTTAGATGCGGCAACCATTTGATGGCCGTCAAGCTAGAGAGTTTATTGTGGCGCAAATTTAAATGCTGCAAGTGCTGAGCAAACTCCAGAGCTGTGTCCACGCAACGCAAATTGTTGTAGCTAAAGTCAGCCGACTGCAGCTCGTTCCAAAGAAAACCATTCGAGTTGTCTCCGCCGCAATGAGTGATGATGTCCTCCACATTGTTCAGACACTTGACGCATATCAAATGCTGCAGCTGGGAACGGAGAGCCTGTATGCCCACCACCTGGCATATGTTGATCTTGTGCACCTCCAGGCGGCGCAATGCGTGAAACTTTCCAATATCGATGACGCCCTCAAAATAATGCTCTCCGGGGAAAAAGTTCAGCTTCAGCAGCGTTGTCTTTTGCACAAAGTCATGGAGCAGCTGAAGATCGGGAAATACACTGGACTTGGCATTGATGGGTTTGACCACCTGAAACGCTTGTTGATGTTTGGTGCTTGTGCCCAGATCAGCGCCAGCTCCAAAATCGCTGTCCGCGATCAACGTAAAGGAATCATTCAAAGCACGCAGCAGCGGACCTGCAAGTGTATGTGTGACAAAATGAGTTCAAGCGATAAGCCAGCGATACTTAGACACAAAGCAAGAGGTAGGTGCGGTCACCGTTTAGTCATGTTTCGCCCGCATGCCCGCTCACCTGATAGGGTCAATGTGAATTCGGAGCTGAGGATTTTGTCACCATTCTTGCGCAGCAAGTTGGCCAATTCGGTTATCTTTTGTGGGTCCATTTCAGCAACGAAGCAAAGGCCATATCAATGGCAGTGCCAGCTGCTATTATTATTTTGATTGTTTTATGCGCGTTTTACTTTATTAGCCAATGTCTTTAACGATTCAGGCGCTTTTTACAACTGTCAACTAAATAAAAATATTTATACATGTATAAAAAAACAAATATTTAATATGCACCGTCATAAACTAACACCCATAAGTACTGTACACAATAAGCAGCAAGCATTTTACGTAGTTCACCTAATTCTATTTTGATGTGAACGATTTCGCAGCTGCCTCAATGTAAAATATCAAAGGGATTTATGACGCCACTGTGTAGTAGGTATAAAATGCACAGCGCTACATATTCAACAAATATATATTATGATTTGCAACAAATTGTCAAACACTTTGATAGCATTATTATGCGTAATTTTTGTTTGCGTAGCAGGTTGGAGGCAAAAATATTCCACTGGCAAAAGAAAAATACTTTTGTTATTGCTAATATCTGACAGTCAGCAAGAAACGTAAACACAGAGTTGTAACGCTGAATTGCACAAAGTCGCCAGGGCTGCACAACTAATAGAACAGCTGTTTTCCATTAATCGATACATCCAGATTATCGGTTCGATAAGAAGATTATAGTTACAACAATCAACTTTGAAAAATTGGAACTGCATTAGGAACTAAGATAAGACAGATTTACCTTTATATATTTTGTTTATTTAACACATTTTACATATCATTTATTACTACGCAGCTTTCTTGATTTTTCACTAAAAATTAATAACGCAAATAACGTCATAATTCTATGTTTGTAATTTAAAATTAACCATTGTTGTTCCGTTTATTACGCCTCTGCTGTTTGTATTGTAATTGTAAAATTAATTCTTGGTATTTACAATTGTTTGTTTAGGTACATGCGCACATTTCTTGCTAATTAAACTTGTAAAAACTAAGTTAAAATAAAAAAGCAGACTTCAACATTGTTTTCTTCGTTTCTGTGGATCGCTGGATATGCGTTGGATTGTACAATTAAATTAACAACCTATAAGTATTCTTGTCGTTGGCTGGGTAGTAGTAGTAGTTAACTGAGTGACGTCTGAAGACTCATTGATGGCTGGTGCTGAAAAATTACTATTGACTCTTGTTTGGTGCATAAAAACGTTTAAAAACTTGCATTACTATTTTACAAAGTTTGCCTGCGGAATAGAAAACAAAACTCATTAATTATATAAAGTGCTCGGTGTAAGTAAGCGTAACATTCCAAATTGCATTTAAAAACAAATGTAAATTAACAACGTAATATTCAATTATAAAATAACATCAAATTTTGATACGTACTGCTCTCTGCCGATTAGCTGCTGCCAATTCGTAAAAATGTTTTCATAAAAAAATATTTTTCCTAAATATGCTTTTTGATGTTGATATGTACAAAATATAATTAAATACTTTATTAATGTTTAACAAAATTCATTTTAGTTTTAACAATATGACACTGACATTATCTCTTATGTACACATACATTGAAAATAATTAACAGTTAACAAATTAGAAAACCATTGTGATTTGACGAAATCGAAATGCATGTTGAACTTGGCGAAGGATACGATTTTCTGACAGTACAATCTGTACTCAGATCGGTTGTAAATGCGTGAGTGGGCGTGATAGTAAGTAATAGCGTATGAATTGTTTGGATATATACAATTGATTTTATCATTTGTTTTTTGTGTGTTTGCTTGGTTTTTTGTTTTTACATATTTGGTGTAACACAGTTAGAGTTTTGGCGTCGGCATGATGGACGTATCCCTATGAGAAATCATATAAAAAAGAAGAGAAGAAAACAAATTTTTGTTGATGAAACATAAAAGTTGGTTTTGTTGTTAGCAATGTATATGAATTGTATTATGGAGGGTTAGGAAGTGGATTGAGGCTCTATGGAGGGTTGTGTTTTTGAATGAACTGATTTGAATTGGAATTTGAAATGATTTACAGTTTATTAAGAAAAATATGAAATACTTTGTAATGATTTACAGTATCTTAAGAAAAATATGAAATACTTTTTTGAATATCTTCAATTTGGTAATTTGGAATTTTGTTTTTTTTTTCAGTTTTATTATTCAGCTTTTGTTATTCTATAATTATAATTCATTAAGAAAAAGAATATAAATCATAAATGCAACACAATACGAAAGAGATTAAAGAAAGTGCAATAAGTGTACAACTAAATAAACTTAAAAATTAAATTGACAAAATTAATTAATTACAACAAAAACTAAAAATCTGGTGTTACTTGGAGGAAGAAAATAGTATAATTGCAAATAAAAAGATTTGTGGTGGGTAGGGAGTTACGGGAAAGTAAGTACGGAACTCTTGGAGGTATCATGTGCGGCTGTGCAAAAAGCAAAACAATTGAAACTCAACACTTACATATGCTCAGGATGATTGCGTATGCAATCGATTAAATCATTAGGCTTAAGCTGATTTGTGCAAATTTTGTGTATGGCAGTAAACAGGGGGAATCTGAAAGAAAGTTGATATTAGGTTAATACAGTAAATTAAGTAGGCAAGAAATGTTTAGCCTAAGCATACTTGTCCTCCAAGCCTTTGTTTTTCAACATGTAGTTGACCTCCTCTGCCGTGGGTGGGCCCTGCAATTTCTGACCATTGAGCATTTCTTTCTCCAGTTCCTCAATAGTTTTGCCAGATGTGACAAAAGCCTCCGAGACACGACGATTGCGACCGCCTGTGTGAAAGGTTTCAAATAAATTGAAAATGTATTTTAATATAATTAAATTTCAAATGTGTTGTTCGACACGAACCATAGCACGTCGTGATAAGATCGGCAACACCGCAGCTCTCAAAGAACGTGGACAATTTGCTGCCCGGATAGAAGACATCGACGAAGCGAATCATTTCCATAAGGCCGAGACGAATGACAGCCGCCTTGGTATTGTCGCCCAGTTTGAGACCATCAACAAAGCCCGCACCACAGGCAACGATGTTCTTCAGGGCACCGCAAACTTCAACGGCATCGGCATCCCCCACAACGACTACACGGAAATGATTAGCCTGGAAGAGATCGCGCAGCACCTTGCCATATTTTTTGTCCGTGCAGCCGATTGTTGTCTCGCAGAAGTTGCCCTCAGCCACCTCATTCGCCAGATTAGCGCCCATCAGCACAGCGCATGGTATCTGATTGTAGATAGTATAGGATTAATCAAGATTGCCAAGAGTCACCTTTGCGTATAGGCTTACCTTCAGATGGCGGGTGATAATGTGCGAAATTAGATCAATGCCGCCACCCTCGGCCTTATCGAAGCCCTTGATCAGTGATATGGCAATGGCGTTGGGTTTGATCTTGCCCAACAATTGCTTACAGAAATTTGGTATAAACTGATGCGGCACCACAAAAATGAGTATATCGGCATTCTTGGCAGCCTCAACTAGATCAGGCACTGCAATCTAGAAACAAAGAGAAATAGAGCAAAAGTAAAAAAAAAATACAATTTCAAACTAATTTGCGGAAAGTGTGTGTCAATAAACACGCCAAGCAAAAGTTCTGATAAGCAGCGTAAATTACTCTGATAAGCGCATAGTAGAACAAACTAAAACACATCTCAAGGTTGAATGAATGAACTTTGAATACTTAAATACTTTCTGCACTCTACTCAAATACACACCAGTTGAGATTTGATATTTAATATTATGTTAGCTTATGATTATATAAGGTATATTGAAATCTGGTTCAGCGCTGTTTGTTATTTGCAAGAAACTTGTTTTTTAGCGTTGGCCGTAAGCTATTTTGATAAGCCTTGCATCACATTTTGTATGTGGTGTAAAGTTCAGGAGTTGTTATAAGTTTCTTTCGATTGTTATTCGCTTTTGATAAGCCAACCGGTTTTGAAACTGCCAACACTCCTAATAATTTGTGAAAAAATTGTTAGCACTGCAAATAGTTGCTAAGGCTTTGTCAAATGAAATCTAATACGCAAATCAAACAATGTGTTTATTTACGTTTTGTGTTCATTATGTTGTTTAGTAAATCGACAAATTCTTGTTATTTCACCAAATGGTGACTTGGCTAAAAAGAAATGATTCTCCATAGCATTAGCAGTTATAAGCTAGAGCCAAATATATTTGTATAACCAATATTTGCATAATGCTGATGTCTGTGCTTATTTTAAGGAAAACTGAAAAGCTGTCAATTTATAGATATACATTCAGATATTATTAACATATTATATATTTACAAGCAGATAATTTATTGTGTCACAGATGCTATCTACAGAATTAATAAAACACTTTTAAAAAATAGAGCACTAAACTATCAAACGGATGTCTGTTATCAGGATTTTGCAATGTTTCCCCTCTTATCGGTCAACTAAAATTAGAATATTTTAACTTTTGATTTTACAAATGCTTATCTGATTTGACAATTGACTGCATATTTGACATTGGCCCATGGTTATTTGTTTATAAGCAATTTGTTTACGTCTTTATTTTTTTTTTTAAATTTGTTGTTTTTACAATTGAACATTTGCCAAAAAAATAGATATGTATATAAGTTATATAGCTATGCATACATCTACAGGTGCTGGCATTAAATTGTATATAAAACAAAAGAATATTTAAATGAAATTGAAGAAAAATTATACATATATTTGCATGTATATGCATAATTAAATTTAAGCGCTACATATTTATTGGGTGGCCACTTTATTTGGACAACAAAAATAGCGTGTTTGACATGAACGCCAAACAGTACGGCTTATCTCTAATCAGCCTACACGAACAGTCAAGTCGAACCTTATCAGCTGAACAACTAACTGTGTGAGTTATTTCTATTTGTACACATGCACTTATGTATGCATACTCAATGAATAGATATATGCACCTGTCACCGTGAATGCCGAAAGTGACATGCCAAATTGTTTTCCACACATTACACCAAAGAGAGAGCGAGAGAGAGAGACACAATCAAAATAATTAAGAGAGAATAAAGAGAGTGAGCGCACGTCAAGCCGGCCTTGACCTACGTCAAAGACACTGACAGAGAAACATAGGTGCCAGCTTGGCAGGAGGGTTTTGCAGACGTCAGCGCAAGGTGAAACTTTTTTTTGTTTTGTTTGCTATTGGCTCTGAAAATCTGCAGTGCGCGATAAAGAGCGCGAGAGAGGGTGCATGCAGGGTGAGAGAGCTTGAGTGGATTTTAAAAATAACTATGTGCATGACACTCACCCACCCACCCTCCCTCATACATCTGATTAGATAATTTGGCGATGGTCAAGATCAAGGTAACGCCGTCTTTATGTAAGAAGCAATGACAACTATGACAAATGCATTTGCCACTAACAAAACCAATTCCAATGCACCCTCATATTACATAAGACAATTATTGTTCTCACACCTATTGTTTTGAAGTGATTTTCTTATTTTTTAATGACGCAGTTTTGTTTTGTTTATAAGTCGCACAAATGTCTACTTATATATATTTATATAAATAAATATGGGTATAGCTGTGTACTTACCACATTTGGTGGCAGCTTGTGTCCCTTAAGGTATTTAACATTCTCGTGCGTCTCATTGATAATTTCCGTTAACTTCTTGCCATCAATCATCTCCTCGTAGACAAACATTGTGACGCGCTCCTCAAACTCGGGCAGCGCCGATGCATTGGCGCCCACAATTTTTGCAATGGCTGAACCCCTGCACAAGTTTCCAAAATGCCAAGGTGCATTCAGTACAATTATTATGTAAGTTCTCTTGTTGTTAATGCACTTACCAGTTGCCAGAGCCAACGATGCAAACATTTACTTTATCCGCCATGTTGCTGTTCCTAATTATTGTTTTTTATTTTTTTTTGCAATCGTTGTTGTCTTCCTTTCTATGGCAAAGTGTTGCTTACTCCGTCGTTTGAACTGAACGCGTGTCAGACACTTTTCAGTTTGTGACTAGCTATGCGAATTATTTACAACGAACTGACACGTCGAAACTATGGCACATTTATTAAATACTATTCAGTAAAAGCGTATTCGCAAGACCAAGACGATAGTACATCGATTGCGCATATATTGAAAGCTAAACGATAGTGTGAATCGTTTTTATATCTATTAATCGAATGCTTACAGCAGACAGCTGACATGCTATCGATTTTTGTTCAGCTTTCAAAAACATAATATGAATAATTATTCTTACAGTAATGTGAATGCAAAAAAAGCTAAAAAAAACTTTACAAATTATCTGTTATCCTAAACTGAATTGTTAATCGGCAATAGCAACTGTTAAATCAATGTTTCCACGTAATTAAACTTCATGGAATGGAAAATTCCGTGTCATTAGGTACAAAATGCATTTTTTGGCGCTTATGGAATAAATTGTAATAACATATCACTACTAAATCTCTCATATCACTACTAAATCTATTTTTATTTCAGGTTCATATTTCATACTAATATTAATAATAAATATTTCATAGATTATTATTATTGAAATCATTTATTCAATAATGAAATTAATTATACAATTGGTCTGGATTACGTTATATAAAGCAAACAAGCCAATTAAATATAAAATTTATGGCTGTTTTGAATTATGACATTTTTGATGTATGGGAATGAATGTGGTATTTTAAGTGTTTCTACGACAAGTAAATGAAACGCAATAAGCAATAAGCCCAGGGGAGCCGTTTAAATATTGATTAAGCTAATTGTTTGCATATATATATACATAAAGTAAACCTCACTGCGTACACCATTGGGCAGCAAGTCAAAAATAGTAATAACAATAGCAACAACAATTATAATAACTATAATAACATATAATTATATATGTTAACATTAAACCGCTTAGCTACATATCTGTCTAACCCACTGCAACACAGGAGATGTCGCCGCTTTTATTTTATACTTAAAATTCCAATTTATAAATTAGTTACACCCATTCACAGATTATTATAACTCGTCATGAAATGCGACTTCTCCGACATCATACAGTATAAATATTCTTGCTCCAGGCAAAATATATATGCCGGAGAATATGCTTCAAAATATTTGACAAAAAGATAACTTCGGTCTATTATACCTTAAAGTTTTCATATGACCAATCGGATCATTTGTTATTATTACTCCGGCCTGCAAGTATATGTAATATTCGGTGCGCCTAAGATAAAAGTTCTTTCTTGTTTGTGTACAAAGTTAAATTAAAAGGGATTATTTGAAAATAATTCAATAGAAGAGAATACAATATTTAATACTTGGCTCTAAATCAATGTAAGGTGCAGTTTGTAATTGCGATTCCTGCTCTGAGGCGCTTAGCAATGTTAACTGTTTGGCTCCATAGCTATGGGTGCTTCATGATAAGCTTTGTCTGGTACATGACAAAAGCTAGGCCAGAGTCATGGCCAACCGCTGCCACGCCCACAAGCGGCAAACACATCGCAGACGTCCACCCAATGGAGGTGGTTAATCATGCAGCGATGTTGTTACGCGTTAATACCTTCATGTGAGCTGGACCACGTGCTGAGCACTTTCCGGTTGCGTGTCTAACGTTGTTTGGCCTTCATGTGTACATATGCATGTATGCGTGTGTGCATGTATGTGCATCTATGTATATGTGTGTGTGGGTGAATCGTGTGGCATCGAGTTTGAGTTTGGACTTGGGTTGGTCTGTGTGCTCGGGGTTGCTCTAATTCTGCATCCTGATGTTGTTGCTGTTACTGTTGCTGTTGCTGCCGTTGTGCACCCGTAAAATTGATTGCGGCGAAAGCTGGAAAGTTGCACGTTATGTTCGTGGCCTGACTTGCACTCCTGCTCAGCGTCTGTTGGTTTGTCTGTGGCGGACTCTCGGTCTACTCTGATGCTGCTTCTGGTTCTGTTTCTGGTGTGGCGAGCGGATTGCCTTGTTTCCATGGCAGCTGCAGAAGCATCAGCTACAGAACCAGCGATTGCCCAAAAACTGATTTCATGCAGTATTGCAATGACGATTAAGTTCTGCGGTTCTCATACCTCTCGACTCATCCATTCCCATCTAGGGACAGGCAGACTTTACCATCTGCCGTTCACTCTTTCATAGACTTGATAGTTTTGAAGGAACAACAAGTTTAAATTGACTTTATACGCTATACATAATAATAATAATTGGTAAAATCTGATTACTGGAAAGCTTATAAGTTAGAGAGAGAAGACATTTAAAATCAAATGGCTTCAGCCCAAACATATGTTCAGGTTAAGTACTTTATATCTGATTATATAGGGCAACTTAATAGCCCTGTTTTCGCGTAGAAATTCATATATATACATATCTAGCCAATGGGTGTAAATGATTAACTTCTGTTGCAAGTTTCAAAACCAAGTAGGTTACAGAAGCATTATATGAGTATATAAAGCTGATAACATCGACTTTAACAGTCCAAAGAGTAAGCCTCGCTCTCTCCTATTTGTATTTCTCTTCCCGTACACAATGTAAGGCATTAATAAAAAGTATTAGTACTTTGAAATCTATTTATTAATGTAAGACTTATTTTCTAACTTTTAAATTGGTTAAGACAAATTTTAGATCACAATTTAAAATATACTCATAACGAGAATTATGTATTTATTTCCAGAATTATATTATACTTTAAAATTTAAGTACGACTTTGGCGAAAGTGTGCTATAAAGTCCGAATTTCATGCATCAATTATTTTCATGCTTAATCAATCGAATTCAGTTCTCTTGACGAATACAAATATTCAAATCACAGTTATTATTAATAATGTAATATTGTATTACATTGAATTAAACTAATTTAGATTTCAGTTGGCAGTAATTCACAATACCAGCAGCTTCACTGGGCAAAGTTCCTGATTACAGCTGCTGGAATGGCAGCTACCCTTTCTAATATTGCCTCAGCACGCCTCACTAGGCATATGAGAAGTTTATATTAACATGTGGCGCACATCAATCCTTTTGCCCGCACACACACACACACACACACACACACTTGACAACAAGTGTGTGAATTCTCATAGATGGCCGGAGTTTTGCATAGCCATGTCCAATATGCAGCAGACCACCTTTTGGCCATGTCATGCGGCTGATGATGGGAAAGATGATGTGTGAGAGAGCAAGGGGCGGGGCGGGGAAAATGTGCGATATGGATTGTTTTGTAATGTGTGTCCATAAAAAACAATGACGGACATTGGATCTGGGCATAGAATAATAGTATATCAAAATTTTACAGCAAGCCGCAAAAGAACGAAATAAAATCATTTACGCAAAACGAGACCCAAATTGAATACCAAGACAAGAATAAGCGAAGAAAATACACAACGTTAAGCGGATGTAGCATGCTTATCCTTTTACACACACACACACACACACACACACACACACAAACAAATAGCGACATAGAAAGAGATGGATTTTATTATTTTTATTTGATTTAAACCACACAAAATACTTAAGACGATTTTGTGTTTTGTGGTCCAAGATGTATTGCCCATGGCGATGCAAAAAAGTGTGAAAGGAAATGGAAACGACATCGAAGTTTTGAGCCAAAAAGGGTATGCAACATGTCCAGCGGTTGGTTGCGGTTTGTCCTGGACCGTCTTCTTGGGGCCCATAAGCGCTGGCAGATGTGTGAATGGAAAAATAAGCAAATGTCCTACCTTTTGGCGAAGACATTCGGCTCAAACAATGGCACGTACTTTGATGACAGCACCAAGACAAGGCATCAATAATAGAGCCGCTCATGTCCTATATCAAAGCATTGAGTCGTTCACACAGCATTTACGACAGCCACAGTTAGAGCTACAGCTACAGCTAAAAGTACACGCCCAACCTCTGGACAATGCTTAAGCATTACTGAATATGCGACAGCATACAAATTGAGGATTTTTATTTTCATTTTTTATGATTTACATTTTATATACGTATTTGCCTCGCTCGTTTGGACACCCTCTCTCTCAAATGATGTAATGTTTTGGCACTTTTTTAATGCCACACAATTTTTTGTTTTCTTTCTTCTCAGCATGTTTTTTACATTTTCACTTTGCAAATAGTGTTACCCAAAGAACGCGTCATTTAATTGTTTTAATTGCTCCTTTTTTTGTTGGTTCTTCTTTCCATCCATTAACACAATTTGCTTTGGTTTGTTCGGGTCTGTCTGTTATTTGTTTAGTGCCAACGAAATTTGCATGTTTTTCGGCAAAGTTTTTCCAGTGCATTAGACGACAAGCAGTTACTGAAGTGGGCAGCTTAAGGAGTGAGACAAATGGACTAGAAGCATTATGCATTACACCACTTATACATCAGATGTGTGTGGTTAATCCTTGATATGTTCTATATTATATATCAAACATAAAGCCATAAACGATAGCAGTAAAATATCCTGCTTTATCTTTTATTAGATCTTTATAATCATGTGGCTATTTATATATTCCTTAGAATTTGTGGTAGGTATTTAATATTATGCAGCGCATAAGAAATACTAAGCAGACAATTCAATTTGATTCGAAATATGCTTTTAGTATGAGTTTGTTGAATTGAATGTAT
Source organism: Drosophila nr. perissopoda 5 BK-2023a (assembly GCA_035044105.1). Lineage (NCBI taxonomy): Eukaryota > Metazoa > Arthropoda > Insecta > Diptera > Drosophilidae > Drosophila > Drosophila nr. perissopoda 5 BK-2023a. The sequence continues at coordinate 601,944 of JAWNMK010000018.1, forward strand.
TTATTCAGTATAAAATTATTGAATTGGTCTTTGAATTTGAATTTGAAGGAACTTAGTATATTCATTTTAGCTAGACTACATTTGCCAGATGCATATATAACATTATTCATTCAAAACTATTTATATTTTAGTTATTGAAGTTTGGAATATTAATTAAAATCCTGTTAAGTCTTCAATGCTTGCCGGTCTATTGATGCTTTTTCCTCACATTACGTTAAGCTAAACTATCTTATTTTGGGAGTCCTTGCCTTCAAATAATTATTGTATATAATTGTAGCCAAGGCAAATTGTTTGGAAAAAATTGAGGAAACAATCCAAACTTTGAAGCGGATCAAGCGGACTTAAATTTGCTAAAAATACTTTTACTTAAAAAAAAAATCAAAATTCACATTAAACCCACCTCAAACCGTTATCCCACATTTTTTCTGAATTTTTCCCCAAATAAATTTTGAATGAATGAGCTTTTCATGTTTATGTTCATATAATATTTAAATTTATTGAAATGTTTTTGTGTACACAATAATTCATATTTATTTACTTGCTGGGGACAGCAGCTGTTGCGAATTACTTACTATTTCCAACTATTATTGTATATCTAGAATTTATTTTATACTTGCATGTTTTTTTTTATTATTTATTTTTGTCATTTTATCAAAAATTTCACTGCAAACCATTTTACAAATTTCAATGGGCAAAAATCAATTATAAAGCATTTGACATTTAATAATTCATAAACACAGCTGGCACCAATACACATATTTATGTATCTACATGCTATATGTGTTACACTCGTATATACCTCACATACATATATTTGTATATATAGGTGTGTATAGCTAAATGAAACATCAAACCAACATCTGTACAAAAGGTAACAGAGACAAAACATACAGCATGCATTGAGGGGCTTGACCTGCGGCAAAGTTATTCTTTCATTTTCCACGATTTCTAAACATGTTCACAGCAAACGTAACAGCGAAAAAAAAAAAAATAAGAAAAGTCCTTACAAAAGAGCAGCAAAAAATATGAAATTGAAATAATATATGTACATACAGTTAAATTGAATGACTCAAAAGAAGCAAGTAAAAGCAAGAGTATTAATGGGTGCAGACAATTTGGGCAAATACTCTGCCGTATATAGCTTAATGACGAAAAACTAAATTTGTAACGATTGCGATGCATTGGAAATTTAAATATAATCGTTGTACAGGTGCAGTAAAAATTCTGTTAAGACTATAACACTCTGAGCTAGGGTATAATAAAGCCAAAATGCGGAATAGGTGAAGATCGTATAAAAAAAATTGACTGAGCAAGGGGCTGAATCAGGTCAAGGGTGCGGGCGACGGTGGCACGTTGCAGGTTGCTTGCCACGTTGAAATAACATGGAAAATTTTAGAAATGCGACGACAAAACGTCGAATGAAAGATAAATAAAGTGCATGGCGCTGTGAAGACCAAAAATAAAATGTTAGAAAAAAGAAGCGAATAACTCGCGCACAGAGCTATAAATCAACGTGAAAGCAGCCAGAGGCGTTAAATGGGCGTGGCATGTATCTATTACATGAACACAGTACGCTGTGAACTGTCGCAGCTGCAGTCGAGTTAGCAATTTTTTACATTTCCTTTTTTTATACACTCTTCTATATTCGTGTTGCTGCTTCTTATTTTTTTTAGTTGGAGCATAAATATTTGTGCAAGTGACAAAAATTGTTGACCCTTAAGTGCTAAGCCAATCGATTTTGACCACATTTTGGGGACAGGCCACACCTTGGACTCTCACAGACACTCCCTACTTGTCAACCTGCGCCGGCTCCATGGTGTACATATCGCGCAAAAGTCGCGCAATCGGCACATTCCCGATGGTCTCCTTGAAGAAGAGCGCCTCAATTGTCGCCGCTCGTATCGTGCGCAGCGAGGGCAAAAGCAGCAGCAGGCGCCCAAAGCGTGTCGCCTGCCGTGGATAGCGTAACCGCACATGATCGGACAGGATGCATTGCGCCTGGTCCTGCAGCATCTCTACGGGCTGCACGTCGCACAGGCCGGCAGTTTCGGGTGCAAAGAGTGCAATCGCCTTCATGCAGCCCACATCGCTGCCATCGGGGGTGATCTGTCGGAATCGGCACAGAATCTCCTGAATTGTCTTCATTTCAATTTGAGTGGCTTCATCCTGCAAGACGCGCTCCTTAATGAGCGGTGATTCTAGTATTGAGGTCAGATCCAATGGTATCGTTCACTGGGCGATATTAAGGAGAAATAGCTAATTCCAGGATTCCTGATAATAAGTAAGTATATCACATTTACTTGGCCATTTTAATTTTTTTTTATATTTCAGAAAAAGTTGCAATACATTTTTATTACATATTTTAATAACAATTTACGGAAAATAAAAAAATGTTAAAGTTAAAATAAAAGTTATTTATTACTTGATGATATATAATCCTGTACGCATCTGTAGTAGTAAATGTTGATCATTTTTGGACAGTGTCTGGAACGGCATCAGACACTTGACCCAACGCACGGCCATAAAGAGCAGACGCGCCGTCGTCTCCTGGAGCATCTCCCACGAGAGCAGACGCGAGTCCAGCAGCTGTTGCGGCAGCGGCGGGAGAAAGAGAAGCGCATTATGCTGCACCTGGTACTGGATAAGCTCCTGACACTTGTCCGGGCTGAGCAGCAGTTCCAGAAATCCATTCGAGGCGTTGCTGCCGCCACTAGGACGTGGCGGTGGCGTTGGTGTTGTGGGCGTGGGTGAGCCCGATGTGTAGCTAAGTTGTTTATTGTTTACATTGTTATTATAATTATCGTTGCTATTGTTGTTATTGTTTGTATTGATGTTGTTGTTGTTGACGTGAATGCTGTGCATGAGAAGTGCTGCATTGCTTGGTGGCGTTGTGGCATTGTTGGTTTGATGCGAAGCTTCACTGAGGCAGTGCGTCGAATTCTGTGGCGGATGGGGCGACGTGCTGGAAGCTGCCAAGCCTTGTGAGTCTGTCAACATTGGTGCTGGCGAGACGTTGCTAGCGCTCAATGGAGGCGACGCTGAGGGTGATGGCGTCTCCGTATCCACATTAACTCGAGGACTCTCACTGCCCAAGCTGAGACAACCAACGCTTGCTCTTCCTCCAGCACTGTGTAAACCAATGCTCGATATGGACTGGATTGAGTTGCTCGGCGATGGCGATGAGTAATTGTTGTTGTTGTTGCCACCCATTGCTGCAGATGTGGCTTGGGCATATGGCGATGTGGATACGACAGCGGCGACTGCTGTTGCTGTAGCCGATGCCGTTGCCGCCTTAATCCCTGGCAACTTGCTGGCCGCTTCCGCAATGAGATTGTGATGCAGCAAGTGGGGTGGAAAGGTCATGGAAATGGCAGAAGAACCACCGGGAGCACCAACAGCACCACCGGCACCAGTAGTCCCAGCACTGCTGGCATTGCCATGTGGTGCTAGCTGGTGTCCATGTGCCGTATGATGAAAGGCAGGTGCACCCGGATGTGCCGCCTGGTGCGGATGTGTTGCAGGTTGAGCACCAGTTGGGGCCAGATGAAAACCAGTCGCCGCATGGGCGTGATGATGGTGATGGTGGGCATGGGCTGCGGCCGCATGATGAGCTGCCGCTGCAGCCGCTGCATGATGATGATGATGTCGCAATTGCGGATGCAGCTTTGGTTTGAGTGGACCGCGCTCGTGCTGAACAGCTAGAAATATCTGATCAAAATTATGTTTTTCAAATAAGTAAATACGTTTTTTTGCTTATCAATATTTTGTTATACATTTTTGAGAGCTTTCTTATTGAGAAAATGGAAGAAACCCGCATATATAATAGTAATGCTGTAATTTTTTGAGTAATGCATAAATGGGTATCATGAACTTAGGCCAATGTATGGAACGGGAGAAATAATTCACAAATATATAATTAAAATATTATAAAGGTATAATTATAACAAAAATATATTCTATAAATATATTATAAAATTCGTTATTTACTCTGGTTTCTATAGTAAACAAGGGCATTGTGATTGTGTACATAAATGTGATCTTCGTCAATATGTTGAAAGAAATATAGTCTAAGGTTTTAAGTTGTAGCTGTAGTCGAAACTCCCGTTCTAACGCGAGAGTGAAAAATGTAGTAATACACTTATACAAAATGTGCCTACAAATTAACTTAATCCGCAGCTGCTCAGTCCCCAAGGAGCTAAAATAACATAAAGCATAGATTTCTTCTTAACGAGCTTGCTAATCGCTGCTCAGTTCTTATTTAACTTTTGGAGTATTGAGACGTGTTAAATGCCAACTTGAATACGAAAATGTTTATTAAATTACTTCAAATAATTTCATTCATCTTTGCAATATCCATATTTTGCAATGGTTTAAACAACCTAAGTGGTCCAATTTATCCAGATGCTTTTAAACTGATCTTCAAGATAGACAGTCCATTTCGCAGCGAAGCTGGTGACTGTGAACTGGATTTAAATAGTGATAACTTTGGATTCCTGTGTGTTTACTCTGATGAAGAAAAGCTGATTTCCCTCAGAGAGTTAAAATTTGGTATTGATAGGTTTGCTGGAAAATGTGAATTGGATAAGGACGGTGTATATATGTTTGAATGTCTAGCGCAAAAGCATGGACATAGCATATCAAATTTGACATGTGAAGAACATGAAGAAAGATATTATCTAGAAAATGTCTTCAATAAATGTGAAAATTTTACTGTGCACATAATGGAAATCGTAACCACAAATGAGAGCGATGTTACTAACATTAAACTCATGGCAAATAATTTACGATATTTGGAGGTATTATATTGGGACATGCAGCAAAACTGCCTAGATCCGCAAAACTTTAAACATTTAAAACAATTGCGTTTGATTGTTCATGTCGGTTATAATGTGTGCAATCATTTCACTAATATGACTCAGCTAAGAACACTAGAATTAATTGTTCGGTTCCCAGAAGATACCAAAAATAAATTTATTCTCGATAAAGCCTTTTTGAGCAGTGCAACAAACTTGGAAAGCTTTATTTTGACTGGTTTTAGTTATTATAAGACCATAAATTTTGAGATTCAAAATGAAAGTTTTTATGGCCTGGCAAATTTATCGAATATTCAATTTCGAGACTGTAACATTGTAAAGCTCTATCCAGAGCATTTTCACCAATTAACAAAATTGACAACACTTGAAATTGCTGACACATGGACACATAATATGGAGTGGATGAGGTGTGTTTATTTAAATATAATTCTTATAATTATTTAACTACAAACTGTTTATTAAGAATAGTTTCTACGTTTAGCGCAGGTTAATTTACCTTAATACACTTTTTTATTTTAAATACACGTCAAGGTTATAAGGAAAAAATCGAATTTCACAGAGTTATGTATATATTTTATACTTTCTCTAATACTTTGTACTTATTTTAATCATGCTAACCTACGGAGCAATTGCATGGGGAGATAGGGTGCGGCTAACAACCGTGCAGAAACAGTTACAAAAACTGCAAAGAATGGCCTGCATATGTATGACAGGGGCAATGCGCACCTGCCCCACAATGGCCTTGGAAGCCTTAATGGAGCTCACACCTCTCCACCACACCATAAGGCTCCAACAGAAAGCAACGCTTCTAAGGATGTCAGCTGAAGGAGTTGGTGGCAATCACATCCTGAGCCACAAAGATGCCCAACTCCTAGCAGATGAACTCCCCCTGATTATGCAACCCAGGGATGAAATGACAGCCGAATATTTATTCGAGCGAAATTTCAAGGTTCATATGAGCAGCAAAAGGGAATGGACGACGCTGGGCGAAGTTCACCCTATGAAACCGCACACCATAAAATGGTACACCGACGGATCACTAACCACACTGGGAACAGGCCTTGGAGTGGTAGGTCCTCGGGTATCATACCATGAGTCACTTGGGAAGCACACCAGCATATTTCAAGCAGAGGTGTGTGCGATAGGGAGATATGCGGACTTTAACCTGAAACGACACTATCGGAAAGCGGATATATCGATCCTCTCCGATAGCCAAGCAGCAATAAATGCTTTAAACGGGACGAAAATAACATCAAAAGTAGTCCACGAAGTAAGATCCAAGCTTGACCAACTCGGAAAACAAAATAGGCTCACCCTAAGATGGGTTCCGGTTCATAGCAACATAGCGGGGAACGAAGAAGCTGACAAGCAAGCAAGAATGGTGGCAGAGAGACCCATGATAGGCCCTGAACCGTATTGTGGTGTAGGGAGACACACAATACGACTACAAATCAGGGATGAGGAAAGACTGATGCGGGAACGGAGCTGGGCAGAGACACCAGGACTCCGACAAGCCAGGAGTCTCCTAGGTGGCTTTAATCAAATACGATTTAAGCAAATAATATCCACGGGGAAGAACAGACTCAGAATTCTCACAGGTCTATTAACAGGACACTGTAGACTGAGAAGTCACCTAACCAAATTAGGTATTTACAGCAGCAACATATGCAGGTTTTGCGGATATGAGGAGAAATCCTCGACGCACATCCTAGCAGAATGCGTCGCCTTAACCAGGAAAAGAGGCAGCCTCCCAGGGCAGCATATCATGTAGCCCAAGGATATAGTAACCCTCAACCCAACAAAGATTCTAGCATTCGTGCAGGAGTTGGGATTGATGGAAGAGCTATAGGCTCTGTAAGGGGCATAATAGACCTTATAGGTCGCAGTGCTAACTCTCCCCAATTATAATAATAATAATCAAAATAATAAATGCGCCATAGCGACTATGAACGTCACTTCGGCACTTTCACTGCTAATAATAATGTAGATTTCCCGCTCTACATATGTATATTTTATCTAGCATGACTTTCACACTCATATATCAACCGTTACACCTTCACACTCTTACATCTGTGCATATATCCTAAATCGATTCATATCCCATTCCTACAGTTGGATGAAAGAAGAGTAATTAAAATTTTTTTTGTTTCGTTTCAGCTCTAAAACCTTACAAAATCAATTGGAATATTTAAGTGTTAGTGATACAATTATAAATCATACGCTGATGGAATATGTTGAAAACTTGTATACAAAATTAGCCATTATTCAAGTTTACACAGAGCACCGTAATATTCGCTGGATTTATGAAAAGAAAATAAAAGCTTTTATTTGCGTTTATCATAAGAAAAATTGTACATTCGGTGTGGACATAAATAATAAGACATGTCCCTTTGGCTGTGAGTGCTATTTAGAGCGTGAAATAAAACGATTTATAATTAGTTGTGACCGCATTGATGAACTGCAGGAATTTCCAATTATTCCGATCCCAATAACTGGAAACGCATCACTTCAATTGAACAACACAAACATTACCACATTACCAAACTCGACCTTATACGGATACTCTAATCTGCGTGAACTGATTGTGTCCAATAATAAATTAACACAATTAAAGTTGGATGAATTACCACCCAATATAACTTATTTGGACATAAGAAACAACAAAATACAAACTCTTGATAAGCAAGTGCTGGCATTTCTATCCATGAGATCAAATACTTTACGGCTTAGACTTTCGGGGAATCCATGGATTTGCAATTGCGAAACTGAAGCTTTCATTTTGTATGTTACCAACTTATCGCATCGGATTGAGGATCGTGATAGTATCAAATGCTATAAGGAAAATCTAGAAGTGATGGAATTTGCCATTAAAAAGGATATTTGTCCATCATATAAGACTCACGCTATAATTATTCTTGGATCTATTGTTGGATTCAGTGTTGTAATACTGGCATTTATTTATTTCAAAAAGTCTATTGTATTATGGCTTTATCACCACAATCTTTGTCTTAGTTGCATTTCACATCCGGAACCCGAAAATGCTAAAGTCCTGAGATATGAAGCATTTCTTGCGTACTCCCACTTGGATTTGGCACTCATTTCGGAGTACGTGGAGAAATTGGAGAATGGTCCCCGTGGATTTCGACTATGTTTCTATCAACGGGATTGGTTAATTGGTGAATCCATTCCAGGCTGCATATTAAAATCGATTGACGAATCTAAGAGAATCATTCTACTGATGACCAAAAACTTTGTGCAGTCATCCTGGGGGCGCTTCGAGTTCCGTATGGCCATCAGGGCTACTTCCATTGACCCAAGAAAACGCTTGATTATAATCGTTTATCCAGATGTCACAGACTTCACTGACTTGGATTCTGAGCTCAGGATGTTCTTGAAACTACATACATATCTCAAACGAGAAGGTTCTCAGTTTTGGGAAAAACTTATTTATGCGATGCCACATAACCATGTGCAGGACAAGCGACAAACACAGCAAACTGAAACATAAATAAAAATAAACTTAAAAAATTATAAGATTACAAATGATATTATCTTTTTTTATTTAGTGTCAATTCTAGAAGCAGTACTATAGGAAATGATCATCTAAAATCATATGCTGCCTAAGGCATTTATTTAGGTTTTACCTATATATTGGATACATTATACATTTTCAAATAGAGACCAACATTAGAAAACGAGAACAAGTCTCAGCACTGTACGTTTGCGCTCAAGAGTGGTAACTGTCCACCCGTCCGACTCAACAACATGAACATACCTCAGGGGAACCATGTTCGCTACCTGGGTATGTATCTGGACAGGAAACTTACCTGGCGCAAACACATACAGATCACGGCAGCAGCGTGTAGATCCAAAAGGGCGAAACTCAACTGCTTGCTGAAGTCATCCAGCAAACTCAGCCTGAGCAACAAGCTGCTGGTGTATAGGAGCATCATCGTGCCCACATGGACATATGGGATTCCATTTTGGGGCACAGCGGCAAAATCTTGGATTAATCAAATTCAAGTCTTGCAGAACAAGGTGCTAAGAGATATCTCTGGTGCTCTACCCTATGTGCGCAACGACTTCTATGTACCGACAGTCTTTAGCGAAATAAACCGCCATACAAGTCGTTACAACGACACATAATCATATTAACCCATTGGCTTGCTCTAGGGTTGAATACAACCCGTAGACGTTTAAAGCGCCTCCACACCAGCGACCTCTGGACAGTTGGGCGTTAATAGTATCGTTAATGTGCAACAAATGTTATATTTAATGTTATATTCGATGTTACGTAATATTGTAATATGTTAAAACCAATTATAAGTTTATGTTATTTAATTTAAATTCCCTGTTATTATGTATACAATCGTCAAAACAATATTTTATAACCTTTCAATTAGTTGATCAATATTAAATTAAATTGCTACATTTAAAAAAAAAAAAGAAGCTTTCTTATTGAGAAAATGGAAGAAACCCGCATATATAATAGTAATGCTGTAATTTTTTGAGTAATGCATAAATGGGTATCATGAACTTAGGCCAATGTATGGAACGGGAGAAATAATTCACAAATATATAATTAAAATATTATAAAGGTATAATTATAACAAAAATATATTCTATAAATATATTATAAAATTCGTTATTTACTCTGGTTTCTATAGTAAACAAGGGCATTGTGATTGTGTACATAATTTTGATCTTCGTCAATATGTTAAAAGAAATATAGTCAAAAATGTTAAGTTGTAGCTGTAGTCGAAACTCCCGTTCTAACGCGAGACTGAAAAATGTAGTAATACACTTATACAAAATGTGCCTACAAATTAACTTAATCCGCAGCTGCTCAGTCCCCAAGGAGCTAAAATAACATAAAGCATAGATTTCTTCTTAACGAGCTTGCTAATCGCTGCTCAGTTCTTATTTAACTTTTGGAGTATTGAGACGTGTTAAATGCCAACTTGAATAGGAAAATGTTTATTAAATTACTTCAAATAATTTCATTCATCTTTGCAATATCCATAGTTTGCACTGGTTTAAACAACATAAGTGGTCCAATTTATCCACATGTTTTTAAATTGATCTTCAAGATCGACAGTCCATTTCGCAGCGAAGCTGGTGACTGTGAACTGGATTTAAATAGTGATAACTTTGGATTCCTGTGTGTTTACTCTGATGAAGAAAAGCTGATTTCCATCAGAGAGTTAAAATTTGGTATTGATAGGTTTGCTGGAAAATGTGAATTGGATAAGGACGGTGTATATATGTTTGAATGTCTAGCGCAAAAGCATGGACATAGCATATCAAATTTGACATGTGAACATCAAGGAATATATTATCTAGAAAATGTCTTCAAGAAATGTGAAAATTTTACTGTGCACATAATGGAAATCGTAACCACAAATGAGAGCGATGTTACTAACATTAAGCCCATGGCAAATAATTTACGCTATTTGGAGGACTTAGAGTGGGTCATGAGGGAAAACTGCCTACATGTAAATCAGTTTGTGCAAAACTTTAAATATTTAAAAAGGTTGCATTTGACTGTTGATGTCGGTAATAATGTGTGCGAGAATTTCCATTTCACTAATTTGACTCAGCTAAGAACACTAGAATTAATTGTTCGGTTGCCAAAGGTTACCAAAAATAAATTTATTCTCGATAAAGCCTTTTTGAGCGGTGCAACAAACTTGGGAAGCTTTACTTTGACTGGTAATAGTTTTGAAAAGTCCATCATGTTTGAGATTCATAATGAAAGTTTTTATGGCCTGGCAAATTTATCGGATATCCAATTTCGAGACTGTAACAATTTAAATCTCTATCCAGAGCATTTTCACAATTTAACAAAATTGACAAAACTTGAAATCACTGACACATGGACAAATAATATGGAGTGGATGAGGTGTGTTTATTTAAATATAATTCGTATAATTATTTAATTACAAACTGTTTATTAAGAATAGCTTCTACGTTTAGCACCGGTTAATTTAACTTAATACACTTTTTTATTTTAAATAAAGTATAGGTTATAAGGAAAAAATCGAATTTCGCAGAGTTATGTATATATTTTATACTTTCTCTAATACTTTGTACATATTTTAATCAAAATAATAACTGCTCCATAGCGACTATGAACGTCACTTTTACTTCGGCCCTTTCACTGCTAATAATAATTTAGATTTCCCGCCCGACATACGGTGAGGGACAGCTCACGTTGACCGGTGTCAAAGAAAAAACGTAATTGCCTGCCATAAGCTAATTATTTATTATTTTTCAAAAATTCCAAAGACCGATGGTTGGTATATATATTAACCACAAAAATTAATATATGACCCCAATAATCTGGGGTTTCCCCACTTGCTGGTAGGATTATAAAAATGTTGCCTACTTTTCAGTGCATATTTCATTTGGATCAGGAACATTGTGGACACCTGGGTGCCATAAAACCCTGATTTTTTACCTGAAGTTGAGTATTTTCGGTATAAATAGCCCAAATCTTCGTAGTCAGTTTAGTTTTATCCTGCATCTCGGGTGCAATAAGCCAAAAAGGACTATGGAGAAACAGACTACCATTGCACAACTGAAACTCATCCTGGAACACCACAAAAACGGATATTCACATCTCCAAATAGCTGAAATGGTCAATCTGGGCAACTCAACTGTGTATAACATCATTCGGCGCTTCGTCGACGAAAATCGGATTGAGGGCAAGGGCAGAAAGGCACCAAACAGGATTTTCACCAAAGGAGAGGAGCGATGGATCATCAGGAAAATAAGGGGAAATTCCAATCTATCAGCTCCAAAACTGACTTAACAGGTGCAGGATGAAATGGGGAAAAAGTGCTGGGTAGAAACTGTGCGCAGGCTTCTGCGCAAACATTACTTTAATGCCCGAGTACCACGGAAGAAGCCCATCATAAGCGTAAAAAATAAAGGGACTTGGATGCCGTTCGCCAAAAACCACTTGGACAAGGATTTTGGAGTTCTGGAACACAGTCATATTTGCAAATGAGTCCAAATTCACAATTTTTGACTCTGACGGACGGAATTGTGTGTGGCGACAGTCCAATACTGACCTGAATCCCAAGCACGTAAAGGCAACAGTCAAGCATGGTGGAGGAAGTGACATGGCATGGGTATGTATCTCGTCAGCCGGATTCGGGAATTTTGTGATTTTTGAAACAACAATGGACAAGAATGTGTACCTCAACATACTAAAGGAAAATTTACTGCAAAGTGCCGAGAAGCTAGAATCCGACGCACTTTCCGGTTCAACCACGACAACGATCCCAAGCATAAGGCCAAGATAGTACAGTCCTGGCTCATCAGGAACTGCCCCCACATGATAATTCCACCTGCCCAGTCTCCAGATTTAAATGTTATTGAGAATTTGTGGGCTCTGCTGGAAAATAACATCCGGAAGCACAGCATATCCAGCAAAGAAGACCTCAAAGCTGCTCTGCGGGATGAGTGGAGCAGAAACAGCCCAGAAGCTACCAGGAAGTTGGTATCTTTCATGAATAAGGGAAGTTGTTAAGGCTAAAGGATATAATACTATTTATTAACATCCTTGTTTAAGTTTTCATACGGAAAATAAATTACTTTTTTAAGACAGCTCGAAATAAGCAGTAAACAAAAAATAGGGTAGTTTTTTACATAATCCTACCTAGCAGGTGGGGAAACCCCAGTTTATTGGGGTCATATACTAATTTTGGTGGTTAATATATATACCAACCATCGGTCTTTGGAATTTTTTAAAAATAATAAATAGTTAGCTTTTGACAGGCAATTACGTTTTTTCTTTGACACCAGTCGACGTTAGCTGTCCCTCACTGAATATATATTTAATCTAGCATGACTTTCACACTCATATATCAACCGTTACACCCCCACACTCTTACATCTATGCATATATCCTAAATCGATTTATATCCTATTCCTGCAGTTATATGAAAGAAGAGTAATTTTAATTTTGTTTTTTCGTTTCAGCTCTAAAACCTTACAAAATCACTTGGAATATTTAACTGTTAGCAAGTCTTTTATAAATCATACTATGATGGAATATGTTGAACACTTGTATACAAAATTAGCCATTATTCAAGTTTACACAGAGCACCGTAATATTCGCTGGATTTATGAAAAGAAAATAAAAGCTTTTATTTGCGTTTATCATAAGAAAAATTGTACATTCGGTGTGGACATAAATAATAAGACATGTCCCTTTGGCTGTGAGTGCTATTTAGAGCGTGAAATAAAACGATTTATAATTAGTTGTGACCGCATTGATGAACTGCAGGAATTTCCAATTATTCCGATCCCAATAACTGGAAACGCATCTCTTCAATTTAACAACACAAACATTACCACATTACCAAACTCGACCTTATACGGATACTCTAATCTGCGTGAACTGATTGTGTCCAATAATAAATTAACACAATTAAAGTTGGATGAATTACCACCCAATATAACTTATTTGGACATAAGAAACAACAAAATACAAACTCTTGATAAGCAAGTGCTGGCATTTCTATCCATGAGATCAAATACTTTACGGCTTAGACTTTCGGGGAATCCATGGATTTGCAATTGCGAAACTGAAGCTTTCATTTTGTATGTTACCAACTTATCGCATCGGATTGAGGATCGTGATAGTATCAAATGCTATAAGGAAAATCTAGAAGTGATGGAATTTGCCATTAAAAAGGATATTTGTCCATCATATAAGACTCACGCTATAATTATTCTTGGATCTATTGTTGGATTCAGTGTTGTAATACTGGCATTTATTTATTTCAAAAAGTCTATTGTATTATGGCTTTATCACCACAATCTTTGTCTTAGTTGCATTTCACATCTGGAACCCGAAAATGCTAAAGTCCTGAGATATGAAGCATTTCTTGCGTTCTCCCACTTGGATTTGGCCCTCATTGCGGAGTACGTGGAGAAATTGGAGAATGGTCCCCGTGGATTTCGACTATGTTTCTATCAACGGGATTGGTTAATTGGTGAATCCATTCCAGGCTGCATATTAAAATCGATTGACGAATCTAAGAGAATCATTCTACTGATGACCAAAAACTTTGTGCAGTCATCCTGGGGGCGCTTCGAGTTCCGTATGGCCATCAGGGCTACCTCCATTGACCCAAGAAAACGCTTGATTATAATCGTTTATCCAGATGTCACAGACTTCACTGATTTGGATTCTGAGCTCAGGACCTTCTTGAAACTACATACATATCTCAAACGAGAAGGTTCTCAGTTTTGGGAAAAACTGATTTATGCGATGCCCCATAACCATGTGCAGAACCAGCGACAAACACAGCAAACTGAAACATAAATAAAAATAAACTTAAAAAATTATAAGATTACAAATGATATTATCTTTTTTTATTTAATGTCAATTCTAGAAGCAGCACTCTAGGAAATGATCATCCAAATGGGCGTGGCATGTATCTATTACATGATCACCGTACGCTGTGAACTGTCGCAGCTGGAGTCGAGTTAGCAATTTTTTACATTTCCTTTTTTTATATACTCTTCTATATTCGTGTTGCAAATGACAAAAATTGTTGACCCTTAAGTGCTAAGCGAATCGATTTTGTCAACATTTTGGGGGCAGGCCACGCCTTGGACACGCCCAGTCATCTACATGTCAACCTGCGCCGGCTCCATACATATCGCCCAAATGCCGCGCAATCGGCACATGCCCGATGGTCTCCTTGAAGAAGAGCGCCTCAATTGTCGCCGCTCGTATGGTGCGCAGCAGGCGCCCAAAGCGTGTCGCCTGCCGTGGATAGCGTAACCGCACATGATCGGACAGGATGCACTGCGCCTGGTCCTGCAGCATCTCTACGGGCTGCACGTCGCACAGGCCGGCAGTTTCGGGTGCAAAGAGTGCAATCGCCTTCATGCAGCCCACTTCGCTGCCATCGGGGGTGATCTGTCGGAATCGGCACAGAATCTCCTGAATTGTCTTCATTTCAATTTGAGTGGCTTCATCCTGCAGAACGCGCTCCTTAATGAGCGGTGATTCTAGTATAGGCGTCAGATCCAATGGTATCGTCCACTGGGCGAGATTAAGCAGAAATAGCTCCTTCCAGGATTCCTGATCACAATTACTTGGCCATTTTAATATTTGTTTATATTTCAGAAAAAGTTGCAATACATTTTTTCTTACATATTTTAATAACAACGCACGGCCATGAAGAGCAGACGCGCCGTCGTCTCCTGGAGCATCTCCCACGAGAGCAGACGCGAGTCCAGCAGCTGTTGCAGCAGCGGCGGGGGAAAGAGAAGCGCATTATGCTGCACCTGGTACTGGATAAGCTCCTGACACTTGTCCGGGCTGAGCAGCAGTTCCAGAAATCCATTCGAGGCGTTGCTGCTGCCACTAGGACGTGGCGTTGGCGTTGGTGTTGTGGGCGTGGGTGAGCCCGATGTGTAGCTAAGTTGTTTATTGTTTACATTGTTATTATAATTATCGTTGCTATTGTTGTTATTGTTTGTATTGATGTTGTTGTTGTTGACGTGAATGCTGTGCATGAGAAGGGTTGCATTGCTTGGTGGCGTTGTGGCATTGTTGTTGGTCTGATGCGAAGCTTCATTGAGGCAGTGCGTCGAATTCTGTGGCGGATGGGGCGACGTGCTGGAAGCTGCCAAGCTTTGTGAGTCTGTCAACGTTGGTGCTGGCGAGACGCTGCCGGCGCTCAATGGAGGCGACGCTGATGGTGATGGCGTCTACGCTTCCAAATTAACTCGAGGACTCTCACTGCCCAAGCTGAGACAACCAATGCTTGCTCTTCCTCCAGCACTGCGTGAACCAATGCTTGATATGGACTGGATAGAGTTGCTGGGCGATGGCGATGAGTAATTGTTGTTGTTGTTGCCACCCATTGCTGCAGATGTAGCTTGGGCATATGGCGATGTGGAGACGACAGCGGCGACTACTGTTGCTGTAGCCGATGCCGTTGCCGCCTTAATCCCTGGCAACTTGCTGGCCGCTTCCGCAATAAGATTGTGATGCAGCAAGTGGGGTGGAAAGTTCATGGAAACGGCAGAAGAACCACCGGGAGCACCAGCAGCACAACCGGCACCATTAGTCCCTGCACTGCTGCCATTGCCATGTCCATGTGTCGTATGATGAAAGGCAGGTGCACCCGGATGTGCCGCCAGGTGCAGATGTGTTGCAGGTTGAGCACCAGTTGGGGCCAGATGAAAACCAGTCGGCGGTGCATGCGTCGAAATGTGCTGTGTATAGTTAAGCGAGGCGGACACGTTGGTAACCAGTGACACCGGCAAATGCCCGCCATGATGATGATGCAGTCCAGCGGCAGCAGCTGCAGCGGCAGCGGCATGATGATGGTGATGATGGGCATGGGCGGCGGCCGCATGATGAGCTGCCGCTGCCGCCGCCGCATGATGATGATGATGATGCAATTGCGGATGCAGCTTTGGTTTGCGTGGACCGCGCTCGTGCTGAACAGCTAGAAATATCCGATCAAAATTATGTTTTTCAAATAAGTAAATACGTTTTTTTGCTTATCAATATTTTGTTATACATTTTTGAGAGCTTTCTTATTGAGAAAATGGAAGCAACCCGCATATATAATAATAATGCTGTAATTTTTTGAGTAATGCATAAATGGGTATCATGAACTTAAGCCAATGTATGGAACGGGAGAAATAATTGAGAAATATTTTTTTATTACTTTTTTTAATGATTTTAAAATATTATAAAATTAGAATTATAACAAAAATATATTATATAAATATATTTTAAAATTCGTTATTTACTCTGGTTTCTATAGTAAACAAGGGCATTGTGATTGTGTACATAATTGTGATCTCCGTCAATATGTTGCAAGAAATATAGTCTAAGGTTTTAAGTTGTAGCTGTAGTCGAAACTCCCCTTCTGACGCGAGAGTGAAAAATTTGCTCATATGTTTATAAAAAATGTGCCTACAAATAAACTTAATCTGCAACTGCTCCCCAAGGAGCTAAAATAACATAAAGCAAAAGATTTCTTCTTAACGAGCTTGCCAATCGCTGCTCAGTTCTTATTTAACTTTTGGAGTATTGACACGTGTTAAATGCCAACTTGAATAGGAAAATGTTTATTAAATTACTTCAAATAATTTCATTAATCTTTGCAATATCCATAGTTTGCACTGGTTTAAACAACATAAGTGTTAAAATGTATCCAGATGTTTTTAAACTGATCTTCAAGATAGACAGTCTATTTCGCAACGGAGCTGGTGACTGTGAACTGGGTTTAAATGGTGATAACTTTGGATTCCACTGTATTTACTCTAATGAAGAAAAGTGGATTTTAATCCGAGAGATAAAATTTGGTATTGATATGTTTGCTGGAAAATGTGAATTGGATAACGACGGTGTATATATGTTTGAATGTCTAGCGCAAAAGCAAGGACATAGCATACCAAAATTGATATGTGAACATCAAGGAATGTATTATCTAGAAAATATCTTCAAGAAATGTAAAAATCTTACTGTGAACAGAATTCAAATCCTAACCACAAAAGAGACCGATATTAATGATATGAATTCCCTGGCAAATAATTTACGCTATTTGGAGGATTTGTATTGGGCCATGCGGGAAAATTGCCTAGATGTAAATCAGATTGTGCAAAACTTTAAACATTTAAAAAAATTGCATTTGACTGTTGATGTCGGGAATAATGTGTGCAAAAATATCCATTTCACTAATTTGACTCAGCTAAGAGCACTGGAAATAATTGTTTGGTTGCCAGATGATACCAAAAATAAATTTATTCTCGATAAAGCCTTTTTGAGCGGTGCAACAAACTTGGAAAGCTTTATTTTGACTGGTAATGGTATTGAAGAGTCTATCAAGTTTGAGATTCATAATGAAAGTTTTTCTGGCCTGGCAAAATTATCGGGAATCAAATTTCAATACTGTAACATTCTAAAGCTCTATCCAGAACATTTTCACAATTTAACAAAATTGACAAGACTTAAAATTGTTGCCACATGGACAAATAATATGGAGTGGATGAGGTGTGTTTATTTTAATATAGTTCTTATAATTATTTAAGTACAATCTGATTATTAAGAATAGTTTCTACGTTAAGCTCCGGTTAATTTAACTTAATACACTTTTTTATTTTAAATAAAGTATAGGTTATAAGGAAAAAATCGAATGTTGCAGAGTTATGTATATATTTTATACTTTCTCTAATACATTGTACTTATTTTCATCAAAATAATAACTGCACTTTCACTGCTAAAAACAATTTAGATTTCCCGCACGACATATATATATTTTATCTAGCATGACTTACATATGTGCATATATCCTTAATCGATTTATATCCCATTCCTACAGTTATATGAAAGAAGAGTAATTTTAATTTTGTTTTTTCGTTTCAGCTCTAAAACCTTACAAAATCAATTGGAATATTTAAGTGTTACTGATACTTTTATAAATCATACGATCATGGAATATGTTGAAAACTTGTATACAAAATTAGCCATTATTCAAGTTTACACAGGATACCGTAGTATTGGCTGGATTTATAAAAAGAAAATAAATGCTTTTATTTGCATTGATTATAATATAAATTGTAGATTCGGTGTGGACATAAATAATAAGACATGTCCCAATGGCTGTGAGTGCTATTTAGAGCGTGAAATAAAACGATTTATAATTAATTGTGACTACATTGATGAAGAAGAAGAATTTCCAATTATTCCGATCCCAATAACTGGACACGCATCTCTTCAATTGAACAACACAAACATTACCACATTACCAAACTCGACCTTATACGGATACTCTAATCTACGTGAACTGATTGTGCCCAATAATAAATTAACACAATTAAAGTTGGATGAATTACCACCCCATATTACTTATTTGGACATAAGGAACAACAGGATACAAACTCTTGATAAGCAAGTGCTGGCATTTCTATCCATGAGATCAAATACTTTACGGCTTAGACTTTCGGGGAATCCATGGATTTGCAATTGCGAAACTGAAGCTTTCATTTTGTATGTTACCAACCTTATGCATCGGATTGAGGATCGTGATAGTATCAAATGCAATGAGGAAAATCTAGAACTGATCGAATTTTCCACTAAAAAGAATATTTGTCCATCAAATAAGACTCACACAATAATCATGCTTAGAGCTCTTGTTGGATTCAGTGTTGTAATACTGGCATTTATTTATTTCAAAAAGTCTATTGTATTATGGCTTTATCAGCACAATCTTTGTCTTAGTTGCATTTCACATCCGGAACCCGAAAATGATAAAGTCCTGAAATTTGATGCATTTCTTGCGTTCTCTTACTTGGACGCGGCACTCATTGCGGAGTACGTGGAGAAATTGGAGAATGGTCCCCGTGGATTTCGATTATGCTTCTATCAACGGGATTGGTTAATTGGTGAATCCATTCCAGGCTGCATATTAAAATCGATTGACGAATCTAAGAGAATCATTCTACTGATGACCAAAAACTCTGTGCAGTCATCCTGGGGGCGCTTCGAGTTCCGTATGGCCATCAGGGCTACCTCCATTGACCCAAGAAAACGCTTGATTATAATCGTTTATCCAGATGTCACAGACTTCACTGACTTGGATTCTGAGCTCAGGACCTTCTTGAAACTACATACATATCTCAAACGAGAAGGTTCTCAGTTTTGGGCAAAACTGATTTATGCGATGCCCCATAACCATATGCAGAACCAGCGACAAACACAGCAAACTGAAACATAAATAAAAATAAACTTAAAAAATTATAAGATTACAAATGATATTATCTTTTTTTATTTAATGTCAATTCTAGAAGCAGCACTCTAGGAAATGATCATCCAAATGGGCGTGGCATGTATCTATTACATGATCACCGTACGCTGTGAACTGTCGCAGCTGGAGTCGAGTTAGCAATTTTTTACATTTCCTTTTTTTATATACTCTTCTATATTCGTGTTGCAAATGACAAAAATTGTTGACTCTTAAGTGCTAAGCCAATCGATTTTGATAACATTTTGGGGGCAGGCCACGCCTTGGACACGCCCAGTCGTCTACTTGTCAACCTGCGCCGGCTCCATGGTGTACATATCGCGCAAAAGTCGCGCAATCGGCACATTCCCGATGGTCTCCTTGAAGAAGAGCGCCTCAATTGTCGCCGCTCGTATGGTGCGCAGCGAGGGCAAAAGCAGCAGCAGGCGCCCAAAGCGTGTCGCCTGCCGTGGATAGCGTAACCGCACATGATCGGACAGGATGCACTGCGCCTGATCCTGTAGCATCTCTACGGGCTGCACGTCGCACAGGCCGGCAGTTTCGGGTGCAAAGAGTGCAATCGCCTTCATGCAGCCCACTTCGCTGCCATCGGGGGTGATCTGTCGGAATCGGCACAGAATCTCCTGAATTGTCTTCATTTCAATTTGAGTGGCTTCATCCTGCAGAACGCGCTCCTTAATGAGCGGTGATTTTAGTATAGGCGTCAGATCCAATGGTATCGTCCACTGGGCGAGATTAAGCAGAAATAGCTCCTTCCAGGATTCCTGATCACAATTACTTGGCCATTTTAATATTTGTTTATATTTCAGAAAAAGTTGCAATACATTTTTTCTTACATATTTTAATAACAACGCACGGCCATGAAGAGCAGACGCGCCGTCGTCTCCTGGAGCATCTCCCACGAGAGCAGACGCGAGTCCAGCAGCTGTTGCAGCAGCGGCGGGGGAAAGAGAAGCGCATTATGCTGCACCTGGTACTGGATAAGCTCCTGACACTTGTCCGGGCTGAGCAGCAGTTCCAGAAATTCATTCGAGGCGTTGCTGCCGCCACTAGGACGTGGCGGTGGCGTTGGTGTTGTGGGCGTGGGTGAGCCCGATGTGTAGCTAAGTTGTTTATTGTTTACATTGTTATTATAATTATCGTTGCTATTGTTGTTATTGTTTGTATTGATGTTGTTGTTGTTGACGTGAATGCTGTGCATGAGAAGGGTTGCATTGCTTGGTGGCGTTGTGGCATTGTTGTTGGTCTGATGCGAAGCTTCATTGAGGCAGTGCGTCGAATTCTGTGGCGGATGGGGCGACGTGCTGGAAGCTGCCAAGCTTTGTGAGTCTGTCAACGTTGGTGCTGGCGAGACGCTGCCGGCGCTCAATGGAGGCGACGCTGATGGTGATGGCGTCTACGCTTCCACATTAACTCGAGGACTCTCACTGCCCCAGCTGAGACAACCAATGCTTGCTCTTCCTCCAGCACTGCGTGAACCAATGCTTGATATGGACTGGATAGAGTTGCTGGGCGATGGCGATGAGTAATTGTTGTTGTTGTTGCCACCCATTGCTGCAGATGCGGCTTGGGCATATGGCGATGTGGAGACGACAGCGGCGACTGCTGTTGCTGTAGCCGTTGCCTCCGTAATTCCAGGCAACTTGCTGGCCGCTGCCGCAATGAGATTGTGATGCAGCAAGTGGGGTGGAAAGGTGATGGAAACGGCAGAAGAACCACCGGGAGCACCAGCAGCACAACCGGCACCAGTAGTCCCTGCACTGCTGCCATTGCCATGTGGTGCCAGCTGGTGTCCATGTGCCGTGTGATGAAAGGCAGGTGCACCCGGATGCGCCGCCTGGTGCGAATGCGTTGCAGGTTGAGCACCAGTTGGGGCCAGATGAAAAGCAGTCGGCAGTGCATGCGTCGAAATGTGCTGTGTATAGTTAAACGAGGCGGACACGTTGGTAACCAGTGACATCGGCAAATGCCCGCCATGATGATGATGCAGTCCAGCGGCAGCAGCTGCAGCGGCAGCGGCATGATGATGGTGATGATGGGCATGGGCGGCGGCCGCATGATGAGCTGCCGCTGCCGCCGCCGCATGATGATGATGATGATGCAATTGCGGATGCAGCTTTGGTTTGCGTGGACCGCGCTCGTGCTGAACAGCTAGAAATATCCGATCAAAATTATGTTTTTCAAATAAGTAAATACGTTTTTTTGCTTATCAATATTTTGTTATACATTTTTGAGAGCTTTCTTATTGAGAAAATGGAAGCAACCCGCATATATAATAATAATGCTGTAATTTTTTGAGTAATGCATAAATGGGTATCATGAACTTAAGCCAATGTATGGAACGGGAGAAATAATTGAGAAATATTTTTTTATTACTTTTTTTAATGATTTTAAAATATTATAAAATTAGAATTATAACAAAAATATATTATATAAATATATTTTAAAATTCGTTATTTACTCTGGTTTCTATAGTAAACAAGGGCATTGTGATTGTGTACATAATTGTGATCTCCGTCAATATGTTGCAAGAAATATAGTCTAAGGTTTTAAGTTGTAGCTGTAGTCGAAACTCCCCTTCTGACGCGAGAGTGAAATATTTGCTCATATATTTATAAAAAATGTGCCTACAAATAAACTTAATCTGCAACTGCTCAGTCCCCAAGGAGCTAAAATAACATAAAGCAAAGATTTCTTCTTAACGAGCTTGCCAATCGCTGCTCAGTTCTTATTTAACTTTTGGAGTATTGAGACGTGTTAAATGCCAACTTGAATAGGAAAATGTTTATTAAATTACTTCAAATAATTTCATTAATCTTTGCAATATCCATAGTTTGCACTGGTTTAAACACCCTAAGTGGTACAATTTATCCAGATGCTTTTAAACTGATCTTCAAGATAGACAGTCGATTTCGCAACGGAGCTGGTGACTGTGAAATGAAGTTAGATGGTGATAACTTTGTATTCCACTGTATTTACTCTGATGAAGAAATACTGATGTTAATCAGAGATTTCAAATTTGGTATTGGCAGGTTTGATGGAAAATGTGAATTGGATAACGACGGTGTATATATGTTTGAATGTCTAGCGCAAATGCAAGGACATAGCATATCAAATTTGACATGTGATCAAGATCAAGAAAGATATTATCTAGAAAATGTCTTCAATAAATGTAAAAAATTTGATGTGAGCAGAATTCAAATTCTAACCACAAAAGAGACCGATATTAATAATATGAATTCCCTGGCAAATAATTTACGCTATTTGGAGGATTTAGAGTGGGTCATGAAGGAACACTGCCTACATGTGCAAAACTTTAAACATTTAAAAAAATTGCATTTGACTGTTGATGTCGGGAATAATGTGTGCAAAAATATCCATTTCACTAATTTGACTCAGCTAAGAAAACTAGAAATAACTGCTCAGTTCAAAAAGAATGCCAAAAATAATTTTACTCTCGATAAAGCATTTTTGAGCGGTGCAACAAACTTGGAAAGCTTTATTTTGACTGGTTTTAGTGATAAAAAGTCTAACAATTTTGAGATTCATAATGAAAGTTTTTATGGCCTGGCAAAATTATCGGAAATCAAATTTCAATACTGTAACATTCTAAAGCTCTATCCAGAGCATTTTCACAATTTATCAAATTTGACAAGATTTGATATTGGTGGCACATGGACAAATAATATGGAGTGGATGAGGTGTGTTTATTTAAATATAATTCTTATAATTATTTAAGTACAATCTGATTATTAAGAATAGTTTCTACGTTAAGCTCCGGTTAATTTAACTTAATACACTTTTTTATTTGAAATACACGTCAAGGTTATAAGGAAAAAATCGAATTTCGCAGATTTATGTATATTTATTTATACTTTCTCTAATACTTTGTACTTATTTTAATCAAAATAATAACTGCGCCATAGCGACTATGAACGTCACTTTTAATTCGGCACTTTCACTGCTAATAATAATAATAATTTAGATTTCCCGCACGACATATATATATTTTATCTAGCATGAATATCACACTCATATATCAACCGTTACACCGCCACACTCTGACATCTGTGCATATATCCTAAATCGATTTATATCCCATTCCTACAGTTATATGAAAAAAAAGTAATTTTAATTTTGTTTTTTCGTTTCAGTTCTAAAACCTTACAAAATCAATTGGAATATTTAAGTGTTACTGATACTTTATTAAATCATACGATCATGGAATATGTTGAAAACTTGTATAAAAAATTAACCATTATTCACGTTGACACAGGATACGGTAGTATTGGCTGGACTTATAAAAAGAAAATAAAAGCTTTTATTTGCATTGATTATGAGAGAAATTGTACATTCGGTGTGGACATAAATAATAAGACATGTCCTTATGGCTGTAAGTGCTATTTAGAGCGTGAAATAAAACGATTTGTAATTAGTTGTGACCGCATTGATGAACCGCAAGGATTTCCAATTATTCCGATCCCAATAACTGGAAACGCATCACTTCAATTGAACAACACAAACATTACCATATTACCAAACTCGAACTTATACGGATACTTTAATCTACGTGAACTGATTGTGCCCAATAATAAATTAACACAATTAAAGTTGGAGGAATTACCACCCCATATTACTTATTTGGACATAAGGAACAACAGGATACAAACTCTTGATAAGCATGTGCTGGCATTTCTATCCATGAGATCAAATACTTTACGGCTTAGACTTTCGGGGAATCCATGGATTTGCAATTTCACAACTGGAGCTTTCATTTTGTATGTTACCAACTTTTCGCATCTGATTGAGGATCGTGATAGTATGAAATGCTATGAGGAAAATCTAGAACTGATGGAATTTTCCACTAAAAAGGATATTTGTCCATCATATAAGACACACGCTATAATTATTCTTGGATCTCTTGTTGGATTTAGTGTTGTAATACTGACATTTATTTATTTCAAAAAGTCTATTGTATTATGGCTTTATCAGCACAATCTTTGTCTTAGTTGCATTTCACATCCGGAGCCCGAAAATGCTGAAGTCCTGAGATTTGAAGCATTTCTTGCGTTCTCCCACTTGGACTTGGCATTCATTGCGGAGTACGTGGAGAAATTGGAGAATGGTCCCCGTGGATTTCGATTATGCTTCTATCAACGGGATTGGTTAATTGGTGCATCCATTCCAGGTTGCATATTAAAGTCAATTGACGAATCCAAGAGAATCATTCTACTGATGACCAAAAACTTTGTGCAGTCATCCTGGGGGCGCTTCGAGTTCCGTATGGCCATCAGGGCTACCTCCATTGACCCAAGAAAACGCTTGATTATAATCGTTTATCCAGATGTCACGGACTTCACTGACTTGGATTCTGAGCTCAGGACCTTCTTGAAACTACATACATATCTCAAACGAGAAGGTTCTCAGTTTTGGGAAAAACTGATTGATGCGATGCCCCATAACCATGTGAAGGACAAGCGGCAAACACAGCAAACTGAAACATAAATAAAAATAAACTTAAAAAATTATAAGATTACAAATGATATTATCTTTTTTTATTTAATGTCAATTCTAGAAGCAGCACTCTAGGAAATGATCATCCAAATGGGCGTGGCATGTATCTATTACATGATCACCGTACGCTGTGAACTGTCGCAGCTGGAGTCGAGTTAGCAATTTTTTACATTTCCTTTTTTTATATACTCTTCTATATTCGTGTTGCAAATGACAAAAATTGTTGACCCTTAAGTGCTAAGCGAATCGATTTTGTCAACATTTTGGGGGCAGGCCACGCCTTGGACACGCCCAGTCATCTACATGTCAACCTGCGCCGGCTCCATACATATCGCCCAAATGCCGCGCAATCGGCACATGCCCGATGGTCTCCTTGAAGAAGAGCGCCTCAATTGTCGCCGCTCGTATGGTGCGCAGCAGGCGCCCAAAGCGTGTCGCCTGCCGTGGATAGCGTAACCGCACATGATCGGACAGGATGCACTGCGCCTGGTCCTGCAGCATCTCTACGGGCTGCACGTCGCACAGGCCGGCAGTTTCGGGTGCAAAGAGTGCAATCGCCTTCATGCAGCCCACTTCGCTGCCATCGGGGGTGATCTGTCGGAATCGGCACAGAATCTCCTGAATTGTCTTCATTTCAATTTGAGTGGCTTCATCCTGCAGAACGCGCTCCTTAATGAGCGGTGATTCTAGTATAGGCGTCAGATCCAATGGTATCGTCCACTGGGCGAGATTAAGCAGAAATAGCTCCTTCCAGGATTCCTGATCACAATTACTTGGCCATTTTAATATTTGTTTATATTTCAGAAAAAGTTGCAATACATTTTTTCTTACATATTTTAATAACAACGCACGGCCATGAAGAGCAGACGCGCCGTCGTCTCCTGGAGCATCTCCCACGAGAGCAGACGCGAGTCCAGCAGCTGTTGCAGCAGCGGCGGGGGAAAGAGAAGCTCATTATGCTGCACCTGGTACTGGATAAGCTCCTGACACTTGTCCGGGCTGAGCAGCAGTTCCAGAAATCCATTCGAGGCGTTGCTGCCGCCACTAGGACGTGGCGGTGGCGTTGGTGTTGTGGGCGTGGGTGAGCCCGATGTGTAGCTAAGTTGTTTATTGTTTACATTGTTATTATAATTATCGTTGCTATTGTTGTTATTGTTTGTATTGATGTTGTTGTTGTTGACGTGAATGCTGTGCATGAGAAGGGTTGCATTGCTTGGTGGCGTTGTGGCATTGTTGTTGGTCTGATGCGAAGCTTCATTGAGGCAGTGCGTCGAATTCTGTGGCGGATGGGGCGAGGTGCTGGAAGCTGCCAAGCTTTGTGAGTCTGTCAACGTTGGTGCTGGCGAGACGCTGCCGGCGCTCAATGGAGGTGACGCTGATGGTGACGGCGTCTCCGTTTCCACATTAACTCGAGGACTCTCACTGCCCAAGCTGAGACAACCAACGCTTGCTCTTCCTCCAGCACTGCGTGAACCAATGCTTGATATGGACTGGATTGAGTTGCTGGGCGATGGCGATGAGTAATTGTTGTTGTTGTTGCCACCCATTGCTGCAGATGTGGCTTGGGCATATGGCGATGTGGAGACGACAGCGGCGACTGCTGTTGCTGTAGCCGATGCCGTAGCCGCCGTAATCCCTGGCAACTTGCTGGCCGCTTCCGCAATGAGATTGTGATGCAGCAAGTGGGGTGGAAAGTTCATGGAAATGGCAGAAGAACCACCGGGAGCACCAACAGCACCACCGGCACCAGTAGTCCCAGCACTGCTGCCATTGCCATGTGGTGCTAGCTGGTGTCCATGTGCCGTATGATGAAAGGCAGGTGCACCCGGATGTGCCGCCTGGTGCGGATGTGTTGCAGGTTGAGCACCAGTTGGGGCCAGATGAAAACCAGTCGCCGCATGGGCGTGATGATGGTGATGGTGGGCATGGGCTGCGGCCGCATGATGAGCTGCCGCTGCAGCCGCCGCATGATGATGATGATGATGCAATTGCGGATGCAGCTTTAATTTGCGTGGACCGCGCTCGTGCTGAACAGCTAGAAATATCCGATCAAAATTATGTTTTTCAAATAAGTAAATACGTTTTTTTGCTTATCAATATTTTGTTATACATTTTTGAGAGCTTTCTTATTGAGAAAATGGAAGTAACCCGCATATATAATAATAATGCTGTAATTTTTTGAGTAATGCATAAATGGGTATCATGAACTTAAGCCAATGTATGGAACGGGAGAAATAATTCAGAAATATTTTTGAATTTATGTTTTTAATGATTTTAAGATATTATAAAATTAAATACTCTGGTTTCTATAGTAAACAAGGGCATTGTGATTGTGTACATAATTGTCTCCGTCAATATGTTGAAAGAAATATAGTCAAAAATTTTAAGTTGTAGCTGTAGTCGAAACTCCCGTTCTGACGCGAGAGTGAAAAATGTAATAATACATTTATAAAAAATGTGCCTACAAATAAACTTAATCTGCAACTGCTCAGTCCCCAAGGAGCTAAAATAACATAAAGCAAAGATTTCTTCTTAACGAGCTTGCCAATCGCTGCTCAGTTCTTATTTAACTTTTGGAGTATTGACACGTGTTAAATGCCAACTTGAATAGGAAAATGTTTATTAAATTACTTCAAATAATTTCATTAATCTTTGCAATATCCATAGTTTGCACTGGTTTAAACACCCTAAGTGGTACAATTTATCCAGATGCTTTTAAACTGATCTTTAAGATAGACAGTCGATTTCGCAGAGGAGCTGGTGACTGTGAAATGAAGTTAGATGGTGATAACTTTGTATTCCACTGTATTTACTCTGATGAAGACATGCTGATGTTAATCAGTGAGTTAACATTTGGTATTGGTGGGATTGCTGGAGAATGTGAATTGGATAACGACGGTGTATATATGTTTGAATGTCTAGCGCAAAAGCAAGGACATAGCATATCAAATTTGACATGTGAAGAACAACAAGAAAGTTATTATCTAGAAAATGTCTTCACCAAATGTAAAAATTTGACTGTGCACAGAATTCAAATCCTAACCACAAAAGAGACCGATATTAATAATATGGATTCCCTGGCAAATAATTTACGCTATTTGGAGTATTTAGAGTGGATCATGCGGGAACACTGCCTAGACGTGCAAAACTTTAAACATTTAAAAAAATTGCGTTTGGTTGTTTCTGTCGATAATAATGTGTGCAAGAATATCAATTTCACTAATTTGACTCAGCTAAGAACACTAGAAATAATTAATACAGAAAATAAATTGATTCTCGATAAAGCCTTTTTGAGCGGTGCAACAAACTTGGAAAGCTTTATTTTGACTGGTCATGGGGATACAAAGTCTATCGAGTTTGAGATTCATAATGAAAGTTTTTATGGCCTGGCAAATTTATCGTATATTAAATTTCGAGATTGTAACATTCTAAATCTCTATCCAGAGCATTTTCACAATTTAACAAAATTGACAAGACTTGAAATGGCTGCCACAAGGACACATAATATTGAGTGGATGAGGTGTGTTTATTTAAATATAATTCGTATAATTATTTAAGTACAAACTGTTTATTAAGAATAGCTTCTACGTTCAGCTCCGGTTAATTCAACTTAATACACTCTTCGAAAAAATCGAATTTCGCAGAGTTATGTATATATTTTATACTTTCTCTAATACTTTGTACTTATTTTAATCAAAATAATAACTGCGCCATAGCGACTATGAACATCACTCTTACTCCGACACTCTCACTGCTAATAATAATTTAGATTTCCCGCCCGACATATATATATTTTATCTAGCATGACTTACATATGTGCATATATCCTTAATCGATTTATATCCAATTCCTACAGTTGTATGAAAGAAGAGTAATTTTAATTTTGTTTTTTCGTTTCAGTTCTAAAACCTTACAAAATCACTTGGAATATTTAACTATTAGTGATACTTTTATAAATCATACGATCATGGAATATGTTGATAACTTGTATACAAAATTAGCCATTATTCAAGTTTACCCAGGATACGGTAGTGGCGGAAGGATTTTTGAAAAGAAAATAAAAGCTTTTATTTGCATTTCTACTAATGTAAATTGTACATTCAGTGTGGACATAAATAATAAGACATGTCCCAATGGCTGTGAGTGCTATTTAGAGCGTGAAATAAAACGATTTATAAATAATTGTTACCGCATTGATGAACTGCAAGGATTTCCAATTATTCCGATCCCAATAACTGGACACGCATCTCTTCAATTGAACAACACAAACATTACCACATTACCAAACTCGACCTTATACGGATACTCTAATCTGCGTGAACTGATTGTGTCCAATAATAAATTAACACAATTAAAGTTGGATGAATTACCACCCAATATAACTTATTTGGACATAAGAAACAACAAAATACAAACTCTTGATAAGCAAGTGCTGGCATTTCTATCCATGAGATCAAATACTTTACGGCTTAGACTTTCGGGGAATCCATGGATTTGCAATTGCGAAACTGAAGCTTTCATTTTGTATGTTACCAACTTTTCGCATCTGATTGAGGATCGTGATAGTATCAAATGCTATGAGGAAAATCTAAAACTGATGGAATTTGCCATTAAAAAGGATATTTGTCCATCATATAAGACTCACGCTATAATTATTCTTGGATCTATTGTTGGATTCAGTGTTGTAATATGGGGATTTATTTATTTCAAAAAGTCTATTGTATTATGGCTTTATCACCACAATTTTTGTCTTAGTTGCATTTCACATACGGAACCCGAAAATGATAAAGTCCTGAAATTTGAAGCATTTCTTGCGTTCTCCCACTTGGATTTGGCACTCATTTCGGAGTACGTGGAGAAATTGGAGAATGGTCCCCGTGGATTTCGACGATTCTTCTATCAACGGGATTGGTTAATTGGTGAATCCATTCCAGGCTGCATATCAAAATCGATTGACGAATCTAAGAGAATCATTCTACTAATGACCAAAAACTTTGTGCAGTCATCCTGGGGGCGCTTCGAGTTCCGTATGGCCATCAGGGCTACCTCCATTGACCCAAGAAAACGCTTGATTATAATCGTTTATCCAGATGTCACAGACTTCACTGACTTGGATTCTGAGCTCAAGACCTTCTTGAAACTACATACATATCTCAAACGAGAAGGTTCTCAGTTTTGGGCAAAACTGATTTATGCGATGCCCCATAACCATGCGCAGGACAAGCGACAAACACAGCAAATTGAAACATAAATAAAAATAAACTTAAAAAATTATAAGATTTCTTTTTTTATTTAATGTCAATTCTAGAAGCAGCACTCTAGGAAATGATCATCCAAAATCATATGCTTTCAAAGGCTCTTATTTAGCTTGTACCTATATATATATATATTTGATACATTATACATTTTCAAATGGAGACCAATATTAAAAAAGGTTGTCGACTAAAAGATTGTTAAATATATTTTAGATAGTAACGAGCAAGCAAGAATGGGGGAGAGAGACCCCTGACAGGATCTGAACCCTATTGTGGCATAGGAAGACACACCATACGGCTGCAACTCAGAAACGAAGAAAGACAGAAGCGAAAACGGAGCTGGGCAGAGGCACCAGGACTCCGACAAGCCAGATGTCTTTTGGGTGGCTATAATCAAAAACGATTAATATCCATGGGGAAGAACACGCTCAGGATACGCACCGGTTCATTGACAGGACACTGTAGACTGTCACTTAACCAAATTAGGTATTTATAGTAGCGATGTATGCAGGTTTTGTGGAAGCGAGGAAGAATCCTCAATGCACATCCCAGCAGAATGCGTCGCCTTAATTAGGAAAAATTTCAGCATCCTAGGGAAGCATGTCATGAAGCCCAAGGATTTAGAAACCCTTAAGCCAACAAAGAGTCTAGCATTCGAGCAGGAGCTGGGGTCGATGGATGAGCTTTAGGCTCAGAAGGGGGCACAATAGACCTTATAGGTCGCAGTGCTGGTTCCCCAATTATAATAATATTTTAGATACCACAATTGTAACATCTTTATAACTGTGTATATGGCATATGGAAATAAAATTATTTGAACAACTACAGAAATAATCACTACCCTTACTGGTAATTTAATGAATGATATGAATGTTAAAAAGGTGAAGCTCGTATAAAAAAAATTGCCTGAGCAAGGGGCTGCATCAGGTCAACGGTGCGGACGACGGTGGCACGTTGCGGGTTGCTTGCCACGTTGAAATAACATGGAACATTTTAGAAAAGCGACGACAAAATGTCGAATGAAAGATAAATAAAGTGCATGGCGCTGTGGAGACCAAAAAAGAAAATGGAAGTAACCCGCATATATAATAATAATGCTGTAATTTTTTGAGTAATGCATAAATGGGTATCATGAACTTAGGCCAATGTATGGAACGGGAGAAATAATTCAGAAATATTTTTGAAATTTTAAAATATTATAAGATTTTAATTATAGCAAAAATATATTTAATAAAAATATTGTTTAAATATATTATAAAATTCATCATTACTCTGGTAGTAAACAAGGGCATTGTGATTGTGTAAATAATTGTGATCTCCGTTAATATGTTGCAAGAAATATAGTCTAAGGTTTTAAGTTGTAGCTGTGGTCGAAACTCCTGTTCTGACGCGAGAGTGAAAAATGTAATAATACATTTATAAAAAATGTTCCTATAAATAAACTTAATCTGCAACTGCTCAGTCCCCAAGGAGCTAAAATAACATAAAGCAAAGATTTCTTCTTAACGAGCTTGCCAATCGCTGCTCAGTTCTTATTTAACTTTTGGAGTATTGAGACGTGTTAAATGCCACCTTGAATAGGAAAATGTTTATTAAATTACTTCAAATAATTTCATTAATCTTTGCAATATCCATAGTTTGCACTGGTTTAAACAATATAAGAGCTAAAATGTATCCAGATGTTTTTAAATTGATCTTCAAGATAGACAGTAAATTTCTCAGCGAAGCTGGTGACTGTAAACTGGATTTAAATGGTGATAACTTTGTATTCCACTGTACTTACTCCGATGAAGAAATGCGTGCTTTAATAAGAGAGTTAAAATTTGGTATTAAAAGGTTTGATGGAAAATGTGAATTGGATAACGACGGTGTATATATGTTTGAATGTCTAGCGCAAATGCAAGGACATAGCATACAAAAATTTATATGTGAACATCAAGAAAGACATTATCTAGAAAATGTCTTCAAGAAATGTAAAAATTTGACTGTGCACATAATTGATATCCTAACCAAAAATGAGAGCGATGTTATTAATATAAATCCCCTGGCAAATAATTTACGCTATTTGGAGGATATACGGTGGGTTATGCGGGAAAAATGCCTAGATGTGCAAAGCTTTAAACATTTAAAAATATTGCGTTTGGTTGTTGATGTCGGGAATAATGTGTGCAAAAATATCCATTTCACTAATTTGACTCAGCTACGAAAACTAGAAATATTTGTTCGTTTGCCAGATGATACCAAAAATAAATTTATTCTCGATAAAGCTTTTTTGAGCGGTGCAACAAACTTGGAAAGCTTTATTTTGACTAGTAATAGTACTGAAGAGTCCATCAACTTTGAGATTCATAATGAAAGTTTTTATGGCCTGGCAAATTTATCGGAAATTGCATTTGAATCCTGTAACATTTTAATGTTCTATCCAGAGCATTTTCACAATTTAACAAAATTGACAAGACTTGAAATATATGGCACATGGATAAATAATACGGAGTGGATGAGGTGTGTTTATTTAAATATAATTCTTATAATTATTTAAGTAAAATCTGTTTATTGAAAATAGCTTCTACGTTTAGCGCCGGTTAATTTAACTTAATGCACTTTTTTATTTTAAATACACTTCAACGTTATAAGGAAAAAATCGAATTTCGCAGAGTTATGTATATATTTTATACTTTCTCTAATACTTTGTACTTATGTTAATCAAAATAATAACTGCGCCATAGCGACTATGAACGTCACTTTTACTTCGGCACTTTCACTGCTAATAATAATAATAATTTAGATTTCCCGCCCTACATATATATATTTTATCTAGCATGACATTCACACTCATATATCAACGTTTACCCCCACACTCTTACATCTGTGCATATATCCTAAATCGATTTATATCCCATTCCTACAGTTATATGAAAGAAGAGTAATTTTAATTTTGTTTTTTCGTTTCAGTTCTAAAACCTTACAAAATAACTTGGAATATTTAACTATTAGTGATACTTTTATAAATCATACGATCATGGACTATGTTGATAACTTGTATACAAAATTAGCCATTATTCAAGTTTACGCAGGATACGGTAATATTGCCTGGCTTTATACAAAGAAAATAAAAGCTTTTATTTGCATTAATGCTAATATAAATTGTACATTCGGCGTGGACATAAATAATAAGACATGTCCCTCTGGCTGTGAGTGCTATTTAGAGTATGAAATAAAACGATTTATAATTAATTGTGACCAAGAATTTCCAATTATTCCGATCCCAATAATTGGAAACGCAGCACTTCAATTGAACAACACAAAC
This sequence comes from Drosophila nr. perissopoda 5 BK-2023a, assembly GCA_035044105.1. Taxonomy (NCBI): domain Eukaryota; kingdom Metazoa; phylum Arthropoda; class Insecta; order Diptera; family Drosophilidae; genus Drosophila; species Drosophila nr. perissopoda 5 BK-2023a. The sequence goes on from JAWNMK010000018.1 coordinate 635,626, forward strand.
ATTACCATATTACCAAACTCGAACTTATACGGATACTTTAATCTACGTGAACTGATTGTGCCCAATAATAAATTAACACAATTAAAGTTGGATGAATTACCACCCAATATAACTTATTTGGACATAAGGAACAACAGGATACAAACTCTTGATAAGCAAGTGCTGGCATTTCTATCCATGAGATCAAATACTTTACGGCTTAGACTTTCGGGGAATCCATGGATTTGCAATTGCGAAACTGAAGCTTTCATTTTGTATGTTACCAACTTATCGCATCTGATTGAAGATCGTAATAGTATCAAATGCCATGGGGAAAATCTAAAACTGATGGAATTTGCCATTAAAAAGGATATTTGTCCATCATATAAGACTCACGCTATAATCATTCTTGGATCTCTTGTTGGATTCAGTGTTGTAATACTGACATTTATTTATTTCAAAAAGTCTATTGTATTATGGCTTTATTACCACAATCTTTGTCTTAGTTGCATTTCACATCTGGAACCCGAAAATGCTAAAGTCCTGAAATTTGAAGCATTTCTTGCGTACTCCCACTTGGACTCGGCATTCATTGCGGAGTACGTGGAGAAATTGGAGAATGGTCCCCGTGGATTTCGATTATGCTTCTATCAACGGGATTGGTTAATTGGTGAATCCATTCCAGGCTGCATATTAAAATCGATTGACGAATCTAAGAGAATCATTCTACTGATGACCAAAAACTTTGTGCAGTCATCCTGGGGGCGCTTCGAGTTCCGTATGGCCATCAGGGCTACCTCCATTGACCCAAGAAAACGCTTGATTATAATCGTTTATCCAGATGTCACAGACTTCACTGACTTGGATTCTGAGCTCAGGACCTTCTTGAAACTACATACATATCTCAAACGAGAAAGTTCTCAGTTTTGGGAAAAACTGATTTATGCGATGCCCCATAACCATGTGAAGGACAAGCGGCAAACACAGCAAACTGAAACATAAATAAAAATAAACTTAAAAAATTATAAGATTACAAATGATATTATCTTTTTTTTATTTAATGTCAATTCTAGAAGCAGCACTCTATGAAGCGATCAGCAGCTGCAGTCGAGTTAGCAATTTTTTACATTTCCTTTTTTTATACACTCTTCTATATTCGTGTTGCTGCTTCTTATTTTTTTTAGTTGGAGCATAAATATTTGTGCAAGTGACAAAAATTGTTGACTCTTAAGTGCTAAGCCAATCGATTTTGATAACATTTTGGGGGCAGGCCACGCCTTGGACACGCCCAGTCGTCTACTTGTCAACCTGCGCCGGCTCCATGGTGTACATATCGCGCAAAAGTCGCGCAATCGGCACATTCCCGATGGTCTCCTTGAAGAAGAGCGCCTCAATTGTCGCCGCTCGTATCGTGCGCAGCGAGGGCAAAAGCAGCAGCAGGCGCCCAAAGCGTGTCGCCTGCCGTGGATAGCGTAACCGCACATGATCGGACAGGATGCACTGCGCCTGATCCTGTAGCATCTCTACGGGCTGCACGTCGCACAGGCCGGCAGTTTCGGGTGCAAAGAGTGCAATCGCCTTCATGCAGCCCACTTCGCTGCCATCGGGGGTGATCTGTCGGAATCGGCACAGAATCTCCTGAATTGTCTTCATTTCAATTTGAGTGGCTTCATCCTGCAGAACGCGCTCCTTAATGAGCGGTGATTCTAGTATAGGCGTCAGATCCAATGGTATCGTCCACTGGGCGAGATTAAGCAGAAATAGCTCCTTCCAGGATTCCTGATAACAAGTAAGTATATCACAATTACTTGGTCATTTTAATTTTTTTTTTATATTTCAGAAAAAGTTGCAATACATTTTTTTTACATATTTTAATAACAATTTAAGTTAAATAAAAAAAAATGTTAAAATAAAAGTTATTTATTACTTGATGATATATAATCCTATACGCACCTGTAGTAGTAAATGTTGATCATTTTTGGACAGTGTCTGGAACGGCATCAGACACTTGACCCAACGCACGGCCATGAAGAGCAGACGCGCCGTCGTCTCCTGGAGCATCTCCCACGAGAGCAGACGCGAGTCCAGCAGCTGTTGCGGCAGCGGCGGGGGAAAGAGTAGCGCATTATGCTGCACCTGGTACTGGATAAGCTCCTGACACTTGTCCGGGCTGAGCAGCAATTCCAGAAATCCATTCGAGGCGTTGCAGCCGCCACTAGGACGTGGCGGTGGCGTTGGTGTTGTGGGCGTGGGTGATCCCGATGTGTAGCTAAGTTGTTTATTGTTTACATTGTTATTATAATTATCGTTGCTATTGTTGTTATTGTTTGTATTGTTGTTGTTGTTGTTGACGTGAATGCTGTGCATGAGAAGGGTTGCATTGCTTGGTGGCGTTGTGGCATTGTTGGTTTGATGCGAAGCTTCACTGAGGCAGTGCGTCGAATTCTGTGGCGGATGGGGCGACGTGCTGGAAGCTGGCATGCTCTGTGAGTCTGTCAACGTTGGTGCTGGCGAGACACTGCCAGCGCTCAATGGAGGCGACGCTGAGGGTGATGGCGTCTCCGTTTCCACATTAACTCGAGGACTCTCGCTGCCCAAGCTGAGACAACCAACGCTTGCTCTTCCTCCAGCACTGCGTGAACCAATGCTCGATATGGACTGGATTGAGTTGCTAGGCGATGGCGATGAGTAATTGTTGTTGTTGTTGCCACCCATTGCTGCAGATGTAGCTTGGGCATATGGCGATGTGGAGACGACAGCGGCGACTGCTGTTGCTGTAGCCGATGCCGTAGCCGCCGTAATCCCTGGCAACTTGCTGGCCGCTTCCGCAATGAGATTGTGATGCAGCAAGTGGGGTGGAAAGGTCATGGAAACGGCAGAAGAACCACCGGGAGCACCAGCAGCACCACCGGCACCAGTAGTCCCTGCACTGCTGCCATTGCCATGTGGTGCCAGCTGGTGTCCATGTGCCGTATGATGAAAGGCAGGTGCACCCGGATGTGCCGCCTGGTGCGGATGTGTTGCAGGTTGAGCACCAGTTGGGGCCAGATGAAAACCAGTCGGCGGTGCATGCGTCGAAATGTGCTGTGTATAGTTAAACGAGGCAGACACATTGGTAACCAGTGACACCGGCAAATGCCCGCCATGATGGTGATGCAGTCCAGCGGCAGCAGCTGCAGCGGCAGCGGCATGATGTGCCGCCGCCGCATGGGCGTGATGATGATGATGATGGTGATGATGGGCATGGGCGGCGGCCGCATGATGAGCTGCCGCTGCAGCCGCTGCATGATGATGATGATGATGCAATTGCGGATGCAGCTTTGGTTTGCGTGGACCGCGCTCGTGCTGAACAGCTAGAAATATCCGATCAAAATTATGTTTTTCAAATAAGTAAATACGTTTTTTTGCTTATCAATTTTTTGTTATACATTTTTGAGAGCTTTCTTATTGAGAAAATGGAAGAAACCCGCATATATAATTATAATGCAGTAATTTTTTGAGTAATGCATAAATGGGTATCATGAACTTAAGCCAATGTATGGAACGGGAGAAATAATTCAGAAAAATTTTTGAAGGGATTTTTTCAATGATTTTAAAATATATAATTAAAATTATAATTATAACAAAAATACATTCTATAAATATATTTTAAAATTCGTTATTTACTCTGGTTTCTACAGTAATCAAGGGCATTGTGATTGTGTACATAATTGTGATCTCCGTCAATATGTTGCAAGAAATATAGTCTAAAGTTTTAAGTTTTAGTTGTAGTCGAAGCTCCCGTTCTGACGCGAGGTTGAAAAATTTGCTCATATATTTATAAAAAATGTGCCTAAAAATTAACTTAATCTGCAACTGCTCAGTCCCCAAGGAGCTACAAATAAACTTAATCTGCAACTGCTCAGTCCCCAAGGAGCTACAAATAAACTTAATCTGTAACTGCTCCCCAAGGAGCAAAATTAACATGAAGCAAAGATTTCTTCTTAACGAGCTTGCCAATCGCTGCTCAGTCCTTATTTAACTTTTGGAGTATTGACACGTGTTAATTACAAACTTGAATAGGAAAATGTATATTAAATTACTTCAAATAATTTCATTAATCTTTGCAATATCCGTGGTTTGCACTGGTTTAAGCTACATAAGTGGTAAAATTTATGAAGATGTTTTTAAATTGATCTTCAAGATAGACAGTCCATTAAGCAGACAACTTGGTGGCTGTGAAATGAGTTTAAATCGTGATGACTTTAAATTCCACTGTGGACACGTTGATGAAGAATTTGTGACTTTATTCAGAAAGTTAAAAAATGTTTTTGAGTTTGCTGGAAAATGTGAATTGGATAACGACGGTGTATATATGTTTGAATGTCTAGCGGACAAGCATGGACATAGCATACCAAAAATTAGATGTGAACGACAAAAAATATATTATCTAGAAAATGTCTTCAAGAAATGTAAAAATGTTACTGTGTATTTAATTAAAATCCTAACCAAAAATCATAGCGATATTAATAATATGGATTCCCTGGCAAATAATTTACGCTATTTAGAGGATTTACATTGGGACATGAAGGAAAACTGCCTAGATGTAAATCAGTTTGTGCAAAACTTTAAACATTTAAAAATATTGAATTTGATTGTTGAGGTCGATAAAAATGTGTGCGAGAATTTCCATTTCACTAATTTGACTCAGCTAACAACACTAGACATAATTGTTATGTGGCCAGATGATACCAAAAATAAATTTATTCTCGATAAAGCCTTTTTGAGCGGTGCAACAAACTTGGAAAGCTTTACTTTGACTGGTAATAGTATTGAAAAGTCTATCAAGTTTGAGATTCATAATGAAAGTTTTTATGGCCTGCCAAATTTATCGGAAATTGGATTTCTATACTGTAACATTCTACAGCTCTATCCAGAGCATTTTCACAATTTAACAAAATTTACCACATTTTCAATTGTTGCCACATGGACACATAATATGGAATGGATGAGGTATGTTTATTTAAATATAATTCTTATAATTATTTATTCTACGTTTAGCAACGGTTAATTTAACTTAATGCACTCTGCGAAATTCGATTAAAGGCACAAGATTTTTTCCTTATTATTATTAGATTTCCCGCCCTACATATATATATTTCATCTAGCATGACTTTCATACTCATATATCAACCGTGACGCCCCCGCACTCTTACATCTGTGCATATATCCTAAATCGATTTATATCCCATTCCTACAGTTATATGAAAGAAGAGTAATTTTAATTTTGTTTTTTCGTTTCAGCTCTAAAACCTTACAAAATCACTTGGAATATTTACGTGTTAGTGATACATATATAAATCATACGATCATGGAATATGTTGAAAACTTGTATACAAAATTAGCCATTATTCAAGTTTTCAAAGGAGACCGTAGTACTGGCTGGATTTATGAAAATAAAATAAAAGCTTTTATTTGCATTGAATTTGATAAAATTTGTACATTCGGTTTGGACATAAATAATAAGACATGTCCCAATGGCTGTGAGTGCTATTTAGATCATGAAATAAAACGATTTATAATTAATTGTGACCAAGAATTTCCAATTATTCCGATCCCAATAATTGGAAACGCAGCACTTCAATTGAACAACACAAACATTACCATATTACCAAACTCGAACTTATACGGATACTTTAATCTACGTGAACTGATTGTGCCCAATAATAAATTAACACAATTAAAGTTGGAGGAATTACCACCCCATATTACTTATTTGGACATAAGGAACAACAGGATACAAACTCTTGATAAGCAAGTGCTGGCATTTCTATCCATGAGATCAAATACTTTACGGCTTAGACTTTCGGGGAATCCATGGATTTGCAATTGCGAAACTGAAGCTTTCATTTTGTATGTTACCAACTCATCGCATCTGATTGAGGATCGTGATAGTATCAAATGCCATGGGGAAAATCTAGAACTGATGGAATTTGCAAAAAAAAAGGATATTTGTCCATCATATAAGACTCACGCTATAATTATTCTTGGATCTATTGTTGGATTCAGTGTTGTAACACTGACATTTATTTATTTCAAAAAGTCTATTGTATTATGGCTTTATCAGCACAATCTTTGTCTTAGTTGCATTTCACATACGGAACCTGAAAATGCTAAAGTCCTGAAATTTGATGCATTTCTTGCGTACTCCCACTTGGACTCGGCATTCATTGCGGAGTACGTGGAGAAATTGGAAAATGGTCCCCGTGGATTTCGACTATGCTTCTATCAACGGGATTGGTTAATTGGTGAATCCATTCCAGGCTGCATATTAAAATCGATTGACGAATCTAAGAGAATCATTCTACTCATGACCAAAAACTTTGTGCAGTCATCCTGGGGGCGCTTCGAGTTCCGTATGGCCATCAGGGCTACCTCCATTGATCCAAGAAAACGCTTGATTATAATCGTTTATCCAGATGTCACAGACTTCACTGATTTGGATTCTGAGCTCAGGACCTTCTTGAAACTACATACATATCTCAAACGAGAAGGTTCTCAGTTTTGGGAAAAACTGATTTATGCGATGCCCCATAACCATGTGCAGAACAAGCGACAAACACAGCAAACTGAAACATAAATAAAAATAAACTTAAAAAATTACAAGATTTCTTTTTTTATTTAATGTCAATTATATGTGCAGCACTTTAGGAAATGATCATCTAAAATCATATGCTGCCAAAGGAATTTATTTAGTTTATACCTATATTTTTGATATATTATACATTTTCAAATAGAGACCAACATGAGAAAAGGTTGTAGACTAAAAGATGGTTAAATATATTTTAGATATCACAATTGTAATTTCTTTATAACTGTGTATATGGCATATGGAAATAAACTTAATTGAACAACTACAGAAATAATCTCTACCCTTACTAGTAATTTAATAAATTATATAATATATTAAAATAATTCTTCTCTAGTAATATAACAGCATTAATCAGAAAATGAAAATGAAGGCATTTTGCAGAATTATTCTATACTCTCAAATTAAGTGAAATTTTTCTTTTTATCAAAATGAGTTAAATCAATGTGTTGTATTCTCAAACAGTTTATCTTGAGGTTAGCATTTTCATTGATTTCTTGAAATTGCTGTTAAAAAGGAAAACGTTGCAAAATGTTATGTATTTGTAATGTATGCTTTATGTACATCTCTTTTCTTAGATATCATGAACATTTAACTAACTTTTCGCTGATTTTGCTATTTTCTTGCGTAGCCATCGTCTGATTTTCAATCGTTTTGTTTCGTTTGCTCAACTGTTTTGCATAAAATCAGTTCAAGTGTGTAATTGCGTTAATCTGCTTTTAAGTAGTTAAATAAATAAAGTTAATTTCAAAGATACTTTGAATAGCTTTCTTCTTATTTGTTGGCCGCCCAGCAAACTTTGTCAACGCTTTGAAGTGTGGGTCGTTGGCCTTATCTGTATGCCGAACCAAATAGCAAATAACACTTGGCTCTGTATAAGTAGCTTCTTGAGGCGCACATACACACACACTCACACACACACCCACACATAATAAACCGATTATTAAAATGCGCCGAGATACACAAATGAAAAGATACAAAACAGTAGTCCTCCAGTTTTGTTGGCCTGGTCGTGTGAACTGTTGCATATGCCCCAAGCCTGGACCTGGTCTGACATGTTGGGTTCACCGGCGCACACATGAGCGTGAATATGTGTGTGTGTGTGTGTGTGTGCGTCTGTGCATGTGCGTATGTGTGGGTGTGTGTGTGTGTGGGTTGCTGTCATGACTTTTATTTGTTTGTAATTAAATGTATCTATAGCGTGGCTTGTTTGTATCCTGTGTGCGTGACACAGCGCAAAAGGGGTGACATTTTAATCCGCAGCTAATCGCATGTGTGAGTGAGCGTCTGTGCAAAGTGACTGCAGCCACTTGACGGCACCGGACGGAAGCAGTAAATAAGTGTGCGATGCAGCAGCGAGTCTCTGTCAAAGCTTTCAAAAGATCACAAATTTCAATTAAAGAAAATGCCAAACTCATCAAATTTTTACGCTGCGGGTTAAGCGGCATCAAACAAACTTGCGACAATTCTACTCGACAGTCTCTTAAAAACTGCGGTCTGCAAAAAACTTCCAAGCCAGCAAACCCCCGTGCCCCCTCTCCCGCCCCCTAAACAAAGGCGATAGCAAACCCAACCTTGGGCAACGTTAACCCTTTGCACGAGACGCTTTCGAGTTGCTTCTTCTTCATTACTCATCCGTCGGGCAAACAAAGAAACGTGTGAAAAAGGCAAAAATTTAAGGGCAAAAATTAAAAATTTGATTTTCTTTTGCTTCGTTTTTTTATGACATCCACATTCTCTTCCCTTTTCATAAACTTAATTCTTTTCTAACTTGAAGCGACGGCATTTTGTTTTCATCGCTGCCAAAGTTGGGGCAGCGAAAATATATATTAAGTTCCAACTGGAAAAGTTATGGATGCAAAATGCAAAAGTCGTGTTGCCTGCGCGCAATTTTAACTAACCGGAGGCAGTTTTGGGTCTTACCTCGCAGCAATTTGATTAGTATAAAATATAATGTACAGAGGTCAAAGGTAGACTAAGTGGATTGGGGAAGAACGCACTGTTAATGGAGAAAATTGAATTAATTTATTCTGTAAATATATTTATCAAGAAGTATTATGATGTACTAGTGTTAATTAGTTGAAATAGTAAGTACTTACTCCATAACATGTTCTCTGTCGATGTCATTAGTTTATTTATAAATGATACTATTCAAATGTGAATTGAAACAAATATTTTATAAAATTAGCTTGATACTTACTTAGTATATGACTTTTGAGTCCAGTTAAGTTTACAAGCCTGTCATAATAATTTCAAATAATTTTCCGTTGAATTAGAGAACAGCATGTAATTTTTGCTCGTGTTTAAAAAAATGAACTTAAGTATTTAATTGCCATCTTGCATTGAGTTATGAAACTCTTATAGTAAAAAAAGCAATTTTAAAATTATGAAAAATTATTCTATGTTCAATCTACAGATTTAAATAATTTGAATTTAATGTTTATAAATTGAAGAAGTGATAATTTAACTTCTAAGCAAAGCAAGCTTATCCCAAAGAATTGTAGCCTATGACTTATAGAATTGTAGATTCTACCTTCATATATGTACGTATAACACCTGCACAGGCTCTCAAGCGTGGGGTAACCAACTTGAAGGGGAGAAAAAAATTACAATCTACAAATCTAATTAGCAACTCATTACGCATCCTCAGAGCGTAGAGCAATAAAAACAAGAGATAAAAGAAACGGCAAAACATATTGACCGATTTGCTGAAGCTAATCAATTAATTAGGGTAGAGAACATAAGGCAGCACCCAGAAGTGAGGACGCATCGAAGCAAAAACAATTATGTCAAAACCGGGGCACGACCAGAAGCGGGCAAAGGCAAAAATGTCAGAATGCCAGACAGAGAAATGCGGTAGAAAAATTAATGATAAGTGGCAGAAGTGAGGAGTGAGAGAGCGAGAGGGCTGATGGAGAGTGAAGTGAATGTTTAACAGATGCCAAATTCCCAGAGCTGAGTTCCAGGCGACTTCACGACCGAGACACGCAAAAATCCCAATGAATGATCATCAGCCCACAGCCCAAAGCCCAAAGTAATGGGTGGGTGTCCAGTGCTCTTAAGCAGATAAGCACAAACCTTGCCAAGAAAATCAGCTGGCGTCGTATTGAGAGTGTTAGTGATAGGGATATATATCTATATATATATATATTCGGATATTTTATGTACGTGGATAATAAACATAACGCCAAAATGTTTGGCTGGCAAATGAAAAGTAAATAAGACAAGACCAAATGTTTCGAATGGGGAAACAAAAAAAAATACACCGTGAAATTGGAAAAAAATAACACTTGAAGTGATTCGATGTGGTTGGCAAAGCGTTGAGGGGTGTCCTTTACGCATGGTGGGGTTGGAAGTTGAGATGAGCATCGCATTTGGCTTAACAACTGTAAAATGCATAATAGTGCATAATGGCCATTGTTAATGTCAGCTCAAAGTGTGCGTAGAAAGGAAGAAAGGGAATCATTCACGCGAGTAACATACTGCTGAAGTTACAGGAAATGATACTATGATTACTCCTTAATAAATTGGTTTATTTTGAGATGAAAGATAACAACTTATAGGCTAGTATATACGGAGACTGTAACAGCTGTCAGATTTCATAATCTACAATAATTTTATCATCACAGTTTTAAGGGAATATAAACAAAGAATTTCATAAAACACCTAGAAAGTTACCTGATTCATTCAAGTTGGGATGACAAAAACCTGATGTGGATTTTATGATTATTCAAATCACTTTCTGATTATACATTTGCATAAGATTAAAGCTGAATAAAAATTGATTTAAAAAAGCATATATTTTTAAAATAATTGTTAGTATTTTAGAGTTTCCTAATAAATTGTAATGAAATATTTCAAAATATCACATATTAGCTGAATAATTTAATCTGTCAAGTTAGCCTGTAATTCATAGCATTTGATTATGCATTATATCCTTTAGCTACAGCACATTGCGAATATTTACAATAACTCTAGCTGTCCTTGCCTCTTCCCCTGGTACGCTCAGCATCAGCTGCGTGGTTCAGGAGGCCAAAGGCTTTTACGCACTGACTCTGTCGACAGGGCCAAGTGTGTGAGACAGAGAGAGTGATTTTAAATCCGCTTTTAATGTTGACACTGACACTTTTGTCATTCACAGACACATACAAGCATCCACACACGGACACACACTCACACAGATTTGGTGTAAGTGCATGACACATGCAAGCCAGGCGCATTTACATGTTGCCGTTCGCACACTGCCTACCAAATGTGTATGCACATAAAGTAGTAGGCTATAATGTCAATTAAGAGCAGCATTGCAGCTCGTATATAAACATGCGTACATATTTGCATATATCTGTATACATATATATGTGTGTGTGTGTGTGAGTGTGAGTTTGAGTATGAGCATGAGTGGGTGTCTTGTGTGTTGCATGGCTTTCAGTGCCCCGCAGTCATGTGAAAATGCAATGCGTATACGTAATATGGCGGGCACAATGCATGCGAAGCGGGCGGCTTAAAAGCTGCAAATAAATAAATATACGTATATATCTATATACATAAATAAATAGATATATATATATATATCTATGTGTATATACACAAAATCAATACGCTTAAATGTGGTCATGAAATTAGTCGCTAGCCAGCGCCAAAAAGTCGAGTATATATGTAGATAGAAGAGCATAAACAACGACAACAACAACGATTGCGATAACGTCAACTTCATTTGCCTGGCTCAATTTATACTTACAACCACAAACCGTAGACGATGACAACGGGCTAAGTTACAACACAGTCTGTTGACAAAGGGCTTAACTGCCCAAAAGTATGTAGAAGACGTAGAAGAAGAACAAGAACAATTGCAAAGCGAACCAACTACGTTGGACTGTGAACCATTTCCACTTACAGCTCCTTTTTCATTAAATCTGCACTTGGCTGATTCTGTAGCAGTTTTTACGACAATTTGTTGTTGTTGTTACTGTTGACTATCTTGTGTATTCTGCATCTGTTACTTGGCCTAGTTGGTAGGTTTTCGTTGAGCATTTTGTTTGCTATTAGCTTTGTAAACTTTTCGATTTGTGGAAAGTGCTAAAGTTACAATTCAATGGGTAAGATAAAGTAAAATGAAAACGATCAACAATACGACAATCAACAGTGCTGCCATGATACATAAGTCATTGAGGAAATTCATGAGAGAGGCCTTAATAACACCGATTGCTTATTAAAGATTTTAAAAATTGATTTTATAAATGTTAATAATATTCTTAAAAAGATATAAATTTAGAGTATCGGTGTTAGGGGATATGATGGAGAGCTTAAGAGGAATAATGCAAATCCTTGCTTGTCCCAATCATCATTTAATTTTTCAATAATCTGTATACTTTTACTTTAAGTTACTCTAAAGCTTATATTTTCTATTTTATATTGGTCAAATTCACACTTATTCAAAGCATTTACTAGCTAATTTGTTCCTTTAAGTATTTATAAATGAAATGATGTTATTACATCTATATTTTCAAATTGCCATCATTAGAGCTCACTTTTCAGCTCATCACACAGCCGGTAAATATAAATATCAAAATATTCACACGCACACGCCCATGAAAAAGTAGACGACCAAAAAGGACATTTTGTTGCTCGTTTTTTTATGCGAATGGGATTTGGGAAAGCGACATAAATCACTCAAAATGAAAAATCCGCTTAAAATGCCGCGTAAATATTTGTAAAGAAAAAAGAATCCAAGGAAAAGCTGGAGATGGAAATGGCACCGGAGTGGGAATGGAAGATGAAAATGGCAACTGGCAACTGGCAACTGGCAAATGGGTGGAGGCATCATCACTATGCGTGATGATGATGATGATGATGCTGACACTTTGTTGGTATACAAATGCAAATACCATTAAATGTGACAAGTGGCAACATAATTTGTTAAGGGAAGCTCCTTTCTTTCTTTTTTTTTCTGCCCAAGATATTAGCATACACAAAGCGGCCAACATTTATAAGGCAGGAGGAGGGATTGTGAAATGTGCGCTATTTGTCATATTTTTCAACGATAACATATTTGATAAGGCTGAAGTTCTTCCATTTAGCCGTGCAACACTACTTTCTGGCCCTTGCGAACACTTGAAGCTTTTCTAATTAACTTTATGGGTAATATGGAGACCAAACTGAAACTAAACAAAATGAAAACCAACTGAAAATGGCTAACCACATCTACCATTTTTCCTTCAGAAATAAAAGAGGCAACATACAACTACTCACATGTTGGCCCAAAAAATGTAATACAAACGTGCCTTGAACGATTTTTGTGGCTTTTTTGCTTTTTGGTCTAAACAACAAAAGCACTTTGTCTGGCCATATCCTAGTGCTGGGACGAAGGAACACCGCAGTTCAAGTGCGAGCTTTGTCGGTTGTTTGGTATTTGTGCATGTGTGTGCGTGTGTATATGGGTGTGTGAGTGTGTGTTTATTGTTTATTTACGGCAACCAGCCAAGAGAAACCCCAAAAAGGCAGCTAACATGAGGCTTTCTAGCGGCAAACTAAGAAAATGCACAAAAGAAAAAGGACGAACACATGTCCTGGCACGCCATTGGCATTTCCTAACCACAAAGAGTTTGATAGATTTGTCAGCAGCTTGTGACATTTATGCTTCGATTGGATTTCGGGAGCAGTCTAAAATGAATAGCTAGGAACATTTTAAATAAATAAATTAACTTGTTATTAAAGTGTAATTTTTTTTTTAAGTTACTATTTTTCTATACAATTGTTTCAAATTTAAACATGCATATTAATATATGTAATATATATTTATTTTATATGAAAAATATTTGAATTAATGGAACACTATTCGTATGTCATAATCCTAATCAGTTTATGTAGTCGATCGCCTTTATAGTGTTCTTGAACTATGAATTCAGCTTTTGTGGCATAAATTTAGGATTATATTCAAGGGTATCTAATCTTTGGCTTTTCGAACTTATTATTCGGGTTGTTGTTGTTGTTTAGCTGTGTTTTGCTTTTGCCAGTTGTGCTATTGTTGTCACCTTCTGAGCGGTGTTATTGTAAGGCAAGTTCATGAGGGCGTTAACTATATTGCGTGTGGCAACGCCTGCGTCCCTCTTCCCTTCCGCTCTATAAACTAACTTTCTTTCTGGTTCATTTCAGGCAAATCTTTTTCCCTTCGATGTCGCTCTGACGTAGTCTAACGTCGAACGTCGAAGGTCTAACGCCTGAGTTTGGTATCATCATTTGATTGTCAATACATTTTAGTCGCATTTTCTGCGATGGGATAATGCATGTAATCCGCTATTAAGTGCACATTGTCAATCGACCCCCCCAAAGGCGAATTGTATGTGAGAAAATCTGCAACAATTCTCACGCTGTTTGTCCCCCCTGGCCGCTGTTACTATTTTTGCTGTTGTTGTCGTCCTGTGCAGTGAACCCATCAATGGTTGATGCTAAATGGTAAATTGTACCCATAGAGCTGTTGCCATACAGCCATGTACGACCATAGAGAGCCATAGAGCCATAGAGCCACGAATGGAGCTGTTGTATTGCTGTGTATTGCTTTCATTGCCGCTGTTGTTATGTGTTTTTATGCTACATTTAATGTTGGCTTAAGAGCTTTAAAGCTAGCATTGTTGCATTGAATTGTTGTGAGTGCGTTCCATTCACTTCAAGTGGGTTAGCTTGGGTTTGGGTTTCGGTTTTGGTTGGGAGTTGGATTGGGAGCGGTCTGTAAAGCATGGTCAATCGCATTGGTCAAATAAAGTTTTAACATACATGTTCGTAATATGCAAATCATTTAGTGACTCAGTTGAAATGGGTGCTCATCTTTTTGTTGATAGACAGAAAAGAGAGGTTGACAAATATATTAATGGCAAATGGCTCATTCTTATCAATAAATATTGTAAAAATATCAGTTGTACTGCATGCAGCATTAATTCATGTAACTAAAGGAATAGTTCGCAGACAGGTAGGCAGACGGACGACAGTCATATTAAATGGACAAAAGATACTGGTCAATATTGTGTATAATATATGAGCTCAGAGATATTTTAAAACAAATTGTAGTATGGAATAAATAACAGGAGTGTTTTACAGATTTCTGATATTTCAATTCAACAATTTACCACTAAAAAGCTGCATTTAACTTTGAAATTCTCGCAATAACTTTTTGATCCACAATTCATATGAAAATGCTAATTTAAAAGAATGTTTGAGTAATTTATTTTTATAAATATAAACTTAACTTAAAACAACCCCAGCTGTCGTCGTTACTGTAACAAATTAAAATCTTTCCTCTATAATTTATGCAGTACACAAAAACAGTCGTTCAAAAATCAAGCTGAACATTTTCAATTGTGCGGCTTCTATTTAAGTGGTGGGGACGCGAGGTGTTCGCATAATTTGTAATCAGCTTAATGACAACTACAACAAAAAAACGAGTGGCGGAGCTCTTAACAGACTCACTTTGAGAAGTCTTGTCGAAAAATGAGCGTCGCCCAAAAGCCTGCGGCATTTTGGTTTTTGAGTTTAATGTAATTTATGCCCGGGCTTTCACCGGAAAAGCAGCCCCAGCTAATTTGCTGCATAATTAAATGAATTTGGCAAGTAAAACAAAGATTTGTGGCCAACCCGTCTACTTACCGTCCTTATTCATGGCCGATTGAAAGCATTTGGCCAGGCGACAAGCACGGCATTGATTCCGATGGGTTTTGTCCACCGGACAGCGACCCTTGAGATCACCGGTGGCCTTGCAGGTGTAAATACGATTGCGATGAATACTACGCTTGAAGAAACCAGAGCAACCTATTCAATCCAAATAGAGCAGCTCAATCACTTTAATCAGCTACAGTTTGTGTTCAATAAGGCTTACCATCGCAACTGTAGATCCCATAATGTTTACCCGAGCTGCGATCGCCGCACACCTTGCAGGGTATGTCCAGCAGACGATCGCCGGCTGTGAGTACAAAAAATTCAAGTTGTTATTTGTTTTAATACGCTTTTTAAATAATTAATTGCATAAATATTATTAAGAACACAATTTTTACTTTTAATAAATTAGTTTCACAGTTATATTTAGTATTGTTGTTAAGTAAAAATCGGATCGAAAGTAATTTAATGCAGTTTCCAGCTTGGTGAAAGCACTTAAATAAACTTTGTACTGTCGAGACTAAAATGAAATCGTATTTAAGTAGATATATGCAACATAACGGCATATTTAACTTATATTAAGTGTTAAGCTCGGCCTCAAAGCTCCCCTTAAGCAAACACAGCGCAGCACGCAGAAAAGGTGCTGCATACTTTGCAGCGCTGTTGTCATTTATTTGCATGTTGTGTGTGGGTGTGTGTGTGTGTGAGTGTGTGTCGCGGATTAGGAAGTGAGAATTGCACAAAGCTAGCACATAATGCGAGTTACATGAAGAGACAGCCCTTTCGGTCGGCACGTTTCACAAATGAAGTTTAACACTCGACACTTGTCAAAATAAAACGAGCCGTTTTCGATTGTTGCCCTTTGTTGTGTACCCTTTGTCCTGTGACATTTGACATATTGTCAACTGTTGGTTGCGCTTTCGGTTTGCGACGCGTGTTGCCAATTTTCACACCCTGCGCATCGGCAATTGTCCGCAGCATGTTAACACCTCTCGAGTGGTTGTGCGTGCCCATTTCCCAGTCAGTTGCGGGCACCGCTGACGGCCCTTGGTCGTGGCACCTTAGGGTTGCATAGATGACCCCCATTACATTTTTATTCTCATTGGCCAATGTTTTCTTTTTTAAAAATTTTCAATGTTGATTTTAAATATTTTTGTTTACTTATGCTATGGCATTTTTTGTTAGCTTAGCAAGTTGGGTCAACTTCCTATCCGCGCAATTGAGTGTGTGTGTTTCTTTTTGAGTGGGTTACATCTGCATTTAAACTATATACAATATGCTTTTTGACTGGTATGGAAATCTCGGCGTTGTTTTCATAGGCCAAAAAGGTTGGCTTAGTGCAGTTAGTTGGGTTTGAGCAGACGTGGGATTTCAACTGTTTGGGCGTGGGAAATGCGAATTTGGCCTATCAAAGTAATGGGATGAGTTTAAAGTAAATATTGCTTGATCGATTAGTAATTCTCACAATTTCTACGTATATTTATTAAGTACTCGAAGTTAGTTGAGTTCCTAAGACGATTAGAATATATATATAACATATTTTACTTAATGAAATGTGCTTAGCTTTGGATAGAGTTTACTTTTGAATGTGCTGAAACTTAATTAATTGCCGCAATATAATGATGAGAATGGAGTAGAGCGACAATTCCCTTGCACTTCTTTAAATTATTTAAATTTTAAGTCATAATTCATATTTTTAAAATTTTGCTTGCAACATTTTTAAATAAATTATTTCTCTGGACAAAATTTGGGTAGTTAATTTTTCAGATATTGCCATAGCGACTATGTAAAGCCTTTTTGAGGTATAAAAATGTATCTATTTGATTTTTGAAAATTCCGACGGCTTTTCACGGCACTTGCCCCATATTAAAATTTATTTTCAAATAGTTTTGTCGCCAAGTTTTACCTGTTCCCATTTTCCGTTGATGGAAATATTTAAACCCTAAAGTATCCAGCGTGCTTAAGTGTATTATGACTCTGTGTCACACACGAAATTGGCTACGAGTATGTGAATTAAGTTTTGTCAATAAACTTGAGGGAGCACAATGCGTATTTGGAAAAATCACAAAACAACTTTTGACAACCGCACGCCAAAAGTGTTGGTTACATATGCCGACGGAAAGGACGACGACGGCGACGCTGCTATGGAGCGGATGCGGATCGTTTTGGCTGACGGACCAACTATGAATGGCGCAGCCAGCCACCGAAACAGTTGCAGAAAAAGTAGCAGAAGCTGAAACTGAAGCTGAAGCCGAAGCAGAAGCTGTAGCTGAACCGGTGCCGCAGCCAAAACTGAGCAGAGCAGACCGCCAATTACGAAAGTGAAGCTGCCAACGGAGAGGTCCTTTTTGCAGTCAATTTGACAGGACGCAGAGCAAAGCCAAAGCCACCCACCCCATTGGGATGCGACACAAAGCCACAATCGTAGCACACCACGGGGCGTCCGGGGAATGGAAAAGTAGAGAAAAAAAACCGAGACCGAATGAGGAAAATGAAAATGGCAAAGCGCAGGGCAGCACAGCACAGCGACTCGACGCGACGCGAACGGTGGCAGCGAAAAACCAAAACGTCGACGAAAAAGTCGAAAATTTACGAAAAGCTACAAAATGTTACATTTCATCCCTTGCGAGTGGGCGCTGGAACGGGACAGGACAGGATGAGACGGGACGGGACAGGACAGGCGGGCAGCCAACCGGAAAACGCCCTTTTTTCTGTGCCTGCCGCTTGATGCGATTACAGCAAATGAGGAGACTTCCTGCCGTCCACCATTTTACTTTTTTTTCTTTTGCACTATGCGACACACACACAGACACACATACATATATGTGCTGGCCATGCACACTGCGACATATCCTGTGGCTTTCGACAATTCACCACAAAATGTCAAGAATGATGAAAAGCTAGCGACGGAACGAGGCCGATGCGTCGTCGTCGTCGCTCTGCATGTGTATTGGTAATGGCATCTGTTGTCCTGCTCTCTGCATGCCCTGCTCTCTCTCGCTCTCGCTGTGTGAGTCTGCATCTGTATTTGTATCTGTATCTGTGCCTCAGCAAATATCTTTGCCAGCAGAGGAGTCGTGTCTGCCGCTGCTCTTTGGGCTGTTGCCTCGCTGGCTTCTTCTTTTTCTGTTGCTTTTCTTTTTGGTTCGTCCTGCGCTTGTAGGCTGTCGGATTATTAGCTCTAAAGTCAGGATCTCAGCAGCATTGGCTCTACAATTTGGGGCATATAGAAACGGCAAGGCATATCTTAACTGTTGGAGCCCTTGTGCATTTGGTGGCTTTCGAGTTTCATAAGTCGAATAAGGAACTGGTGTTTGATAATTAAGGATAAATTATTGAAGCTGCGGGTAAATTTAGAAACTAAATGTCCTTATGATTTTGATTAAACACAATATATAGATTTCGTTTCTTATGTTCTTTAATAAAACAACATATTTAATAATAATAAAAATACATAAACATAAGCATGAAATATTCTATCTATTTAATGAAATCTTTTCTAATGAACTTTGTGTTCTTTCTATACTGCATTCATTTAGTATTACCAATATTCATTTCGCCTTTTAATGACATTAATTTGGATTGAATTTGAATATTTCTGAGATTTTATCCAACATTTTCGAAGTATAAATTGCTATTTTAATATAGATTTTTTCTATGTAAGCGTTACATCCCCATTAGAGGCCTGGTAGCGTATTTTGTTTGGAATGGGCAAGGATATGCCATATGCAAGATATACTACTGTATACATGCGCATGTAGTGTATGCCGATGTGTGTGAGAGTGTGCAAGCTTGTGTGTGAGTCGAGAAATTCGCAATGGCGTATCCTGGGCTGGCACTGGCTGGTTGTTGTTGGTATGTTGATAGGGGTTGATTTACTGACTCTCATCTAAATTGAAATGACTTTTGTGACATTGTGTATTGGTTGCACACACACATTATATATTGGTGTATGTGAGTGTGTGCGTGAGAGCGTGTGCGTGTGTGTGTAGATGGCTTAGCGGACAACGTCTTATATATGAGATTACGCTTTGGGGGTGGAGCCTTGTTGTAAACGGCACTTGGCAGTTGCGAGTGGGTCCTCAACGCGGCTATTACACAATCAATTTAGATGCCTTGTGGTTATATAGTTCCATACACTTCCCACATACACACACACACACACACATACACACACACAAACACAGACGAGTAGGGCTCAGCCCAGAGCCGTCGTTTTGATACAATCCTGTGGTAATATTAACCAGTCAGAATGCAAAGTCATTTGCAGCAGCACTAACTACTAACTCATACTCAACATTTGGGCGTCTCTCCCCCAGCCACCTATCTTACCCCAGTTCGTAACCATCAACGTGCACGCATACACCCTCTCACAAAAAACACACACACACACACACACACACACACATACACACATATGCCAAATTTGTGGCATCAAGAAGTCGCATTTTTTCCCGAAAACTCCCTGTCTCTGCCACTGCCCCACTGCAGCTGCGACCCTTCACGAATTTCATTTGACCACGCCCCATGCTAGAGGAAACTCACCACTTTATTAGTACCAGCGCAGGCGCACTCTGCACCACATTCGAACGTTGTTCGACAATATTTCGAAAATAGCAGGCTCTGAATTTCTGTCATCGCTTCTCGACTAACCCGACAACTGTGAAGAGCTGTGTTGTTCATTCCTTTCGAACACCTCACACAAATTAGAAGTATTTCCAGCGCACCAAGTTTTTGTTTTGTTTTTGTTTCTCTTTCCATTTCCCTTGAAAAATAACGCACCGATTTGCCAGCTTCTGAAATTTAAATCCATTGTTGAAAACATTTTTCCCGAGTAAGTATACAAAAATTGCTTTTTAAACTAAAAATACAATTAAAACTGAAAATTCATCCTTTATTTATGGTACGTCAGCACTGAACAACAATGGATGGACACTCGGCTTATAATAATTCTCAACACAATTTTGGCAATGGATTGAATTCAAGTTGTCCAAATGGAAATTGTCCTCGCATGGATGATGGGAGCCGACAATCTTGTTGTCCCGGTTGCAATTGTTGTCCTGGCAATTTTCGCATGCGCGATGGAACCGAAAGGCAGCCATCTTGGACTACAAGCAATGGGCGTCGGCAATAAGGAGCTCAACGCTGGCATTTCTGGCAAATCGGCGCGTGATTTCAGCAGACTCACATATCGTTATCGCACTGCTGCTGGCTATTTAGGTAGGATTCATCTCTCCCCACACGCAATGTTTTTTTTTTTCGTGTGCAGTAATGTTTTAAATAATTAAACAAACAAAACATAACATTTACAGACATATATTCTTGTATTGATGCTCATTTATTTTTTGTGGAGAAGGCTAAAAAAAACTGGGCAGGCAAAGGAGCTATAAAATAAAAAATCAACAGCAAATTAAATTAAAATATTCTGTAATTAATCGGTCTTGAGGGAAATACAAACTTGTGGATTTGAAGTTCTAGTTCCTAATTGCTGGCATAGTGTTGCAATTTGAGGAATGTAAGTCAAATTAAAACTGCAAATTTTTGGCCCCAACTCGTTTTCTAATTATAACCATATAAACGTACTTTTAAAACCTCAATTTCCCACATTCCATACTTACCAATTATCATCATACCCAATTTAAATTACAGTCTCTGTTAACATTATCCGTTTTATTAAATCGTATTTTGCTCCTTCGCATATGTTCTTATTACACGAACTAACAATAAATATATATATATTATTTTTATAATTCATAATATTTATTTGAGTTGAGTTTTCATCGTGTATTTGTTTCGCTATGGTGTTCATTTGTATTCCACCTTATTGGCTAGGGGGTTTCCTTCGTATAACTACTCTTCATGCTGTTCATTTGAAATGTAAGAATTTCGGGCTTAACAAGTCTTTACTTTGGATAGTTCTTGAAATGTTTTAGTTGAAAGTGCTGCGTTTTTCTTACTGGCGTGCTTCAAGTCTTTTGAAAATGTATTGGATTGATTTTGGGATTCCATGCAAGAGCTCTGGCTTTTTTCGGCATTTAGTTTGTTATAATTGAAATATTTGTTGCTAGTACAACATTAAGTTTTGTATATAGCTGTCACATGTATATAATATTTGTAAATTATTATCAATGCAACATGTAGATGCTCTACAAAATACCGAATATCTTTTTAATTACTACTACGACCATTTTATTCATCTAAATAATATTCCATCTAAATATTCTTTATTGTTTGCTTCGTTATTTGTCTTTTATATTTACAAAGATTTAGTTCAGAGTCAGCTGCCATAATTGCAATAATAATGTGTTTTAAACTGAACAATGTGGGTTTTTTTTTAATGGAAATAGATGAGAGACGAATTTTTGTTTTATTAAAATATCGACTAGGGAACAAAAATTAAAAGCGACTATGACAGCATTCATTTATTTTTGCTAATATATTTAATTGTCTTCCGTTTTATTCGTATAATTTTTACGCATCAGCTTTTAATTAGCAACTTTTCATATTGCTTTAACAATTACGGAATCATTAATTACATCAACATATATCATTGCTCTTTAGTTTATTGTTGTTTTTCATTTGGAAGTATAGTATCTTTTATATATATATGTATATATTCGGTTTTTTGTATATGTGTATAAATATATTGTGTGAGGTTCGTGTGTTGTGTGCTAATAGAAATGTCTGCCACCAAATTTATTCGTTTATATGTAAGTATTTGATAGAAAATTTCTAAAGTTCAGTTTTGTAATTGATATAACTGGCGGTGCTTGTTTGCGCTATTTGGTAAGCTTATTATTGATTTGGGTGTTGACTGTGTTTCACTTCTACATACATACAAACCCTATATAATGTAAAATGTATTTGAAATAACAATATTATTGTGCGCTGCTCGCATCGCTTAAGTAGCCTAAATACATGCGCAAATTTTATAATGCTGCACACACAAATTGATATTTATTTAATTACACAATTTAATTACTTCACTACAAATTGTCAATGATTGTGGCATATATGTAATATTAAATATTTATTTATTCGGTGTATAATAAATAGTTAAATTTAAGTATAAAATTATATTGCAACATGTTTTTACTAAATAAAGTATTAAAAATCATATAATAACAGCCTTTTGATGTTCCTTGCGCAACACATTTTTGTTTTTGGTTAAAAATAGTATAAATAAATACGCAATTATACATTAAATAAATAAGTAGTTTCGTATGAATGCCCCTAACGTCTTTTAACAGTTACGGTAGAAAGTAAACTCAGTTATTATATTTGTTATCTAATCATAGGTACACATCGCATCCGACTGTAGTTTACTTAGTTGCCTTTAATTGTCCAGAGAATTCGTGCGCAGCTGACTGTAACATGCCTGGCACACCCGCACAGGCTTCAGAATACGTAGACGGGATATTTCCGATTCGAAACGACTGCACTTGTTGCAGAACACCTGGCCGCAGTTGCGGCAATGATGCTTACGCTCATAAAGCGTAAATCTGAATTAGTTTGGGATATGAATAATGTATTGGTACACGTTTAAATCATACTCAAAACTCACTTCACGTGACACTTGACACACTGATCAGCGACCTCATCCTTGAGCCAATGATCGGCCACACCACGACCGGGCTGCTCCGTAACACTCCAAGAGAAAATGCGACCGCGTGCATCACCTGTGTTTTATAAATTATAATCAATGAGTATTCGTTGTTGGAAGTAGTCGGAATATTTGCACTTGTACTCACCCACATATAGTATTTTATGATCTTTGGATACCGTCAGCGCCGTTATGCTAGCCGGTTCGGTATTATCCTTGCGATCATAGGCCGTATGCATGGTTAGCTTTGATCTGAACATTAATTGACGTTGCCACTTGAAGCCTGGGAAATGGGACAAAAAGGTTAATACATGCAAAGCGTTTGGATGCAATTGGAATACATGTTTGCTGTTATGGGAAAATAAATATTAACAAAATGCACCTTTCTTAAGCGCCTGCTCGCCATGATATCTATCATTGTCCAGCAAAACAAAGCCATCTGCTAAGCTCGTATCCGATTTACTAGGTCGTATGCTGTGCTCTTCTGTGGACATTACACAAATCAGACGATTTTAAAATGAAATAAGTACATTCAACTATCATTGTGCTCACCTTCATTCGTCTTGTGCTCCGAACTGGTGCTTGGCCCCTCCACCGTTGCCGATTTCATTTCATGCAGTGATTTAGCGCCCGTTATGGAACTTTTTCTACGCTCGGTCGAAGGCTCGACTTTAACAGTAGCTTCGGTGGATTTGTTCGACTCGTTGCTGTGCTGCGAGGCTTCTGAAATGCTACTCTCCGATGCTGATTTTACAATGTCTGCAAAGTGTTTGTAATTGTTAATATTAGTGTACGCTTTGAGAAAGTGAGCGTGTGTACTAACCATGTTCTTGCTCTGGTTGCGAGAGACTCTTCATTTGTTTAAATATATTCATTTTGTCCGCATTATCTTTCGACTCATCAACTGAGACTGAGTCGGGCTTATCCTGCGAGCTCACTTCCACGCCCCGCTTTAGCTTGCGATCGATGGGCACTTGAGTGTGCTCCAGGGACCACATCTGCAGCAAAGTAGAGACTTTAATTAGCACTAGTTGCAGGCAAAGTAAAGCGGCCTGCCGCACACTCTAGATGTGTCAAAAGTTTGTTTTTGCCTCACACTCACCCTCACAACGCCATCCGTGGAGCCCGTCATGACCACATTTTGTTGATCCCATTCGCGTATTTGAGAGAAAGACACGCACAGTATCTGCTGCATGCGATCCGCGCTGCCCACACACGTATTGACCATGGCCAGAGCATCGCCGTTGATGGACCACACATGCAACCAAGTCGCCGAGCAGGTGGCTATTTCACCCGTTAGCTCATTGATGGCCACGGCAGCCACAACGCCCGCATGCCCTCGCAGTTGACGCACGAATGTGAAACGTGTCATGTCCCAGACAATTGCAGTGCCATCGCGAGATCCAGAGACAATGACATTGTAGGCAGCGCTGGCGGCCAGACAGGTGACCGCATCCGTGTGACCATGCAGTGAATGTCTCACGCTGAGACTCTTGCGATTCGAATCGAATTTCCAGATGGTCACCACGGAACTGGTGCCGGCTGTGACAATCATCTTAGCATTGGGACAGGCACAGGTCAGTATCTCGCCGGAGTTCTGGGCCGCTGCCTCGGACACAAAGGAAGCACGATCCGTGTCGTAGAGGCCGACGCGCAGCGAGTGATCGGCAAAGCCCCAGGCAATGTATTTGGTATACGATGGCGGCATCATCACCTTATTCTGCTCCACGGCAAACACAGTTTTGTCGGGCTGCAGTATTTGGCCCACTGGTCCCTTGAGCTCCTTGATGGGCTGCAGACTGGGCTTCAGATTGTCCAGATTGTGGAAAAACAAACGATCGTTTTGCAGCACGGTGCTGTTGCCCTGTATCAGTGCCGTGGGATCTATCAGTGCCGAGTGACGTGCGTTGCCCATTTTCTTAGCTGGATGCGCCTTCCTGAACAGCTGTTTCGGTATTTGGCCAAAGTTGTTGATAAAGCCAATGGTGGCATTCTTTTTCAATGGATCATCAATGCTAAACAATTATTTAAGCATATATGAAGTTTGATTGGGAATGAGTAGCTGCTATGCTCTTACTTGTAAATATCCACATTGCCCTCGTAGAAGAGATGATGGAACACATTGACAGCATCCGAGGCGGCGGGTCCCTGCTGCTTGCAACCAAATATCAAGTCAATCCACTGCAAGGGGAAATTTAAGTTTACAGTTAAAACTATTTTCAATTATAGATAAAATAGTTGTGCTGATGAAGAATGCGATTTTATTTTTGTCTATATTTTATGGAGTCGGAGATTTCTTCTGCGAAATGTTACCAAAGACTTACCAAGTGCAAATGCTGACTGACATGGTCGCACTCCAGAGCACTGCGATGCAGTCGTATAAACTCCCTGGGATCCTGTTTGGCCCACGGCGGCATAATAACATGATTCAGAGTCTCACCATTTTGCTTGGTGCCCAAATCAAAGTTATTGAAATTGCTAAGGAATTCCGGCAAGTAGAAGAATTCGGGGATCAGCTCCTTGACATCGGCCATGTTCAGCTTGGAGGCCGACAGCCATGCCTCCTTGATGCTATGGAACATGCGATCCGCCAGGTCGAAATGACCACCCTGAAGTTTCAGGAACGGCTGCGCGAACGGCTCCAAACGCACCAGGTACGAGCACACAATCATAGCGGAGCTGTAATGTGTGCCATAGTGATAGGGCGGAGTTTCGCCATGTGGATCGTCCCACTCTTTGAATCGTTTCTGAAACTGTTCCAAACGCTCCTCCGACTGTGCGCCCATGGGCCGTGAAAAGTCACGGAATGTTTTGGGATTCGTAAAATCAAGCTCCTCGGAATCGTAATCAGCGAGTATCCAGGGAAATACCGGATATTGCATGAGATCGTTGTAGCTGCGGCCGGCGAGCGTATTCAAATGCATAAGGTACTGGAAATTGGAGATCTCGCCACGAACCCAGCGTTGTGTCACCGATGTCTCACCAATCAGGCCGCTAAACAGACCCGATGTTTGCTCCACACTCGCCGTCCGCTTCTGTCCAGCCACAGACTGCTGGGCATTGTCATTCAATGCAGTGGCCAGTGCCAGGAATCGTTGATTCACCTTGTTGCGCACCTTGCGCGGAAAACTAAGCAAATAGTTGCGTCCATCCTCGGAGAAGACCTCCAGAGCAATCGGTTGCAGCAGATAGCGTCGCTTGTGCACCTCGCGGATCTCCTCGTAGGCAAACTTCGAGCACTGCCTCAATTTGTGGCTAACTGCGCGCGACGTCGACGACTGCTGGCCGCCCGAATTGGGTATGATTGGCTCGTAGGCGCCGGGTGGTAGTGTGTCAATGTCGCGTATCTCTCGGTTCTTGAGCAGTGTGAAACCATCAACGATATAGCAATGCTCCTTGCCAAACAGCAGCAGACCCTCAAAGGTGTCCAGGCCTTGAACACGCGCACACCGAAACATAAAACTAATCTTCTCCTGTTCTTCAAGTAAACGCAGAAATGTCTCATTGTCACTGGTCATCGAGGTGTCCTCCTCCTCTTCATCATCCTCGGGTGCATTGCCATCGAGAGATTCCTGGGGGTAAGGCGCACCATGCGCCAGCAATTTGGGTGATATTGGCGGCGGTGGCGTTGATGTTGAATTGCTTGGCTCCAGACGATGTGGCTGCGGTGCTTCCAGTGAGGATTGCTGCTGCATCGAATGCTGTTCCGCCTCGGCGAGAATTCGCGGCTGCTGTTGGCCATGCAGAAAGTAGACTTTGCTATCCAAACTGGACGCCACCTTGTACTTGAGCTGACGGTTGTCGGCCAGCTCCAATTCAGGCCGGTACGGATAGTGCAGATAGAAGAGATCATTGCGCATCGTCTTTTTGCGCATGCGATGCGGTCCCTCAGTGGTGTCCATTACCCACTTGTCCAGCGTGCAACAGCCCGTCGGTCCCCAGAGGCCTCGTTCTCGTGTTAGCTCCGTTTCGGATTGCACCCAATCCTGGTAGACGTAGCGCTGTGTGTGCTGCAGCATTTGCTGGTATTGTTTTGTGCGTAACTCCAGCAGATCCTTGATCAGCTGCACATGTATTGCGGTCGCCTCGTAGGCCGACTCCCGGCTCATATTCGACTTGGTGCGCACCAGTTCGTCCTTCTTCACCTTGCTGCGACTGGCCAGACGCGTCAGACCACCGGTCACCTTTTGTATCTTGGATTGTATCTGATTGTGCAGCTCCCAGGGGACGCGATAGGAAGCTTTGCGTTCAGCATCGACGTAATTGAACCACAGCTTGGAGGCTAGCTCCATCACCTGCTCGCGTGTCGTCTGCAAATCGGGTGCCTTGGAGTTGGCCGGTGGTGGGGTAAGCGATATCTTGAAGACCTCCTCAATGGCCGGCTTCTTACACACGTAGAGCTCCTCCCAGACACGAAACGCGGCGCCCACAATTAAATTGCGTCCCTGAGAGCAAACGAGGAAAATTAACCATTATAATATATCAAAAAATCTGCTAAACATATTTAATTTGATTGATCAAAGCTTACCTGCAACTGATTGAGATCCTCATCCTTGGGTTCGCTTGTCTCCGTTTGTGGGTTGACATGCCAGGTTGTGTTGCGACTTGTCGCCGGCTCTAGGATGATCTTCATGTCAGCCGTGAGCTGCATTAGACAGTAGGTGAGACAGCCAATGAACTCCAGCTCGTGATTGCCAGCGCCAAAGATGAGTAGACGATGCTGAATGATCTTGTGCAGCGCCTCCAAAACGCTCATCTGCTCGGCAATGGATTCGTCGGTGGGACGTGACAGTAGAAATAGAATGCTGCGATTCAGCGAGTGATGCAGTTGCTCCAACGACAGCGACGAAGATCGCCGCTTTGCCTGTGCAATCAGCTTAATGACAAAGTCAAAAATGTCGTGCGGATTCCGGGTGAGGCAGCCCTGCCACAGTTTGTCCACAATGCGCGCCGTCAGGTAGAAGACATTGGGTGCAATGTGCTGGGTGTGGCTCTGCAGCAACGGCACCAGTGGTAGTGCTGCCTGCTCACCCACCAGCACATCGGCGGCGAGTAGATGATCCATTAAAGCAATAATTATCTGTGTCTGGTATTGCACTTGCTGTGGCAGCTCCGCTGTCTCCGGTGCGGCATCCAGCACCATATCAATGACTGGCGTAGCTTTGCCGTGCATATTTAAGCCCAGTGAATCCACGACAATCACGCGCAGAAAGTCAATGATGCACTTGCGCACCGGATGCACAGTAATCTTTGGTTGATTGGCTACGGCTGCGTGGAGCGCTTCCGGCGGTGGCAGGACAAAGCTGCTGCCAGTGTTTTCGGTGGGCGTGGAGGCGCCACTATTGGGCTCCGAATCGGCGGAACGTGCAACCAGTGGAAAGAGCACAGTAACCAGTGAGGTAATCACATCCCCAGCCATCATGACGGGCGTAAAATCGTTGAGATTCTGATAGAGACTGAACAACAGTTGGATGATCGTCTCCGGATGACTATGCAGCCAGGTAGCGCAATTGCCGCCATGCACAATGGCACGCACCATGGCCAGAAGCACACAGACACCCTCGGGACACACATTCAGCTTGGGCAGCTGCGTATTGGCCGAGACTGGCGCACCCCAGAGGAACGACCAGACGCGATCCAAATCGAATTTCGTATGCTCGGTGGCCAGCACCTTGACCGGCTGGCCCATGATCAGTGCGGTCACCAGGAAATACAATTCGGGAACGTCCAAATGATGTTGCAACAGCCATTCAAGCATCTGGAAACCTGTGAATAAGAAGAACAAAATCAAAATTCATAAAACTTGATCAAATTTATCACATCTATAATTAAAATTTAATATAAGCTAGAAGGAAGGGGTTTTTAGAATAGCTATCTTACTTACGATACTCCTAATCTTATTTATTTTATTTTAAATTGTTTATCACACATTTTGAACTTATTATATTACTTTTAATCTCTACATATAAATTTATGTTTTACTATTCTAAAATTCCAATTAGAATTTGAGTCTACTTACCCGGAATATTTAATGCGGCAGTGCGCACCTCTCCCGCAATCTGTGTGGGCAAATGCTGAATCTTATTTTGAGGCGTGGCCACGATGACGGTGCCAGTGCCGTTGCTGGGACGTGTATTGAGTTGCTGGGCGCCCAGTCCGAGCATCTTGCGCTGCGAGACCATCTCGGTGAAGCGTAAGTAGCCGCCATTGTGAGTCGCCTCACGAAATCGCTCGATGAAAGTCTCAGTGGCACAGACCACGACAAGAATGCGCACAGCTATGATGACCGTAGTGAAGTGAACGTGGGGCTGCATGAAGAGCAGCAGCCAGTCCATGCCCAGTGTCTTGGATATGTCATCGCAGATGACGTAATTAACGGTGTTGCGTGACGTGAAGAGTAAACCGTGCAGCAGCGATAAGCAACGATTGCGCAAATAAATATTCTGAGCAATTCCATCCTGATCCTCTGCTGGCGCCTTCATGCTGGGCAATAGAACGGCCCGTTCTCCCTTGCAGGAATGCTTGCACGGCAGCTTGGCGGCCACATACTGGCCAAAGAGCAGTAGATCTGTGTGCCTGGGCTGGCCACCGAGCAGCGTCTCGAGCAGATTGAAGAGTATCTCTCGCGTGGAATGATCATGAATGTGTGTTATAATGTGCAACAGTTTGACCAGCAGCTGCAGATCGCGCATAATCTTGACGTTCTGCTTCTTTTCATTCGATTCCACCACCAACTCCAGCAGATGCTCCAGCAGCGAACGCAGCAGACCATTTGGCGCATTGTGCCAGATCTCCAGGTCACAGAGCAGATCCTGAAAGGCTGTCACATTTGGAATGGCTGACATGTCGTGGCCACTGTTCACCGTGCCCACCAGTCCAAAGGTCAGGTGCAGAATGTGTGAGTTCAGCAGATGCTTCTTCTTCTTGAAGAACATGCCCAGGGTCTGATAGCAACGCTTGCGATCCATTTCCGCTTGTGCCGCACGATTGCTGCGCACCACACAGGTCAGCGCCTTGACGCCCGCATATAGCGACTCCACATCCTGCGCCATGGCAATAATCCCAAGCAGCACATTGCAGCCACCGACGGTGTCAATCATTGCCGAAACCGGATGAGGACTAAAAACACGCACGCCCAAATATCCAACAACAACGCCGCCCAGCGAGCGGCCAGCGCCGGCCAAGTGTCCAGCCGAGTTGTGAAGGATTCTATAAAAATAAAAATTCATTATTATTATTATTATATATAGAAAGAGTTAGAATTACTTTAGGTATATCCCTTATCTCATGAAATATATTATGGATCACATTATGGATCAACTTGTAATTCTTATATCGAAAATATAAAACTAACATTCTAAGAAGAAGAGTATCTGGAGAGGAAACGAGCAGCTACTCACTTGATGGGCGTGGCATTCTCATGTGAATTCATGTTGAGCTGCTTGGCAATGCTTTTGTTGTCCGCCCGACTGTATACCTTGCGTATCTTGACCAGCGTCAGCTTGGACACTGCCTTCGCATTCAGGCCGAGCAGCACACGATCCTCGGGCACCAGCGGCGCTAGTGGTTCCGCCTGTTTGCCCAGCTGTGGCGCCTGCAGCGAGCCCATGTAATGCGGCCCCAGCTGGTAGATGGTCTGCACCGTCTGCTGGGTGAGCACATCCTCCAGCAGATGGCAGACACCCTGTTTCCAGCACAAGCGCGAATAACGACGCCAGATGGGAGGCGTGCCAATGTAGCCAAAGATTTGGGTGGCTGAGGTGAGATTGGCGCTACTGGCGCCCGGATGCTGGGCAATGTAGTGCAGCTTCTGCGTATGCATGGGCACACCATCCAAGTAGAGCGACAGACTGGAATTCTTGAGAACTGCACGATTGAGCACGACGACAAGATTGTGCCATTGACCCTCGTGCAGCAGATCTGGACACCAGATGCGGGCAATGCCATCGTCAGAGCCCTCCGGCTCCCAATCGCCAATGCCTACAAATATAAATGATGTACAATTATGATAGTTCAAATATAAATAATCAACTAAAAACATACTCTTCCTGGGCGTAACTAGCGTCTCCTGTGTGGAAACCACAATAGCCTTATCCCTAGCTGAGAGCAGTATGGACAAGCAGGCCAAATTCTCCTCACGTGGATTATGAATGGTGCGCACGAGCGTGAGCAGACGCACACAATGCGGATCTGTCTTGGGATCGGAGAACTTCTCCACACAAAACCACGTCGAATAGCTAAGTCCAGTTTGCGGTGGAAAGATGCGATCCCCGGCCCCGATGCCGCCAATCGTATTCGCATCGATGGTGCCGCCAGCTGTTGCGGTGGCTTGCGGCGCCAGCGATGGTAGATAGAGACAGCCAAATCCCTCGGCGGACATATCCAACTCAACAAATGGCGGCAGTGTGCTAGAGCCATGAGCACGAAAATCGCGAGGCGTTGTCATTGACACCAGCGTCTTGATGCGCGTCAATGGCACCGGACCGCCCTGTTGATACGGCTGCTGCAGATCAATATCCGCGCAGGACAGCGGCTCGCCGAGGCGCAGAAACTGACGCAGTTCTGTCGGCTGCAGCGCCTGCGCCGCCAGACGCTCCAGTATATATTGCATGGGCACGTGCAGCGGATGCAGTTCCTCGGCCAGCGCACGTCGCGTCAGACTGAGCAGGTGCTCGGCCAGCCCGTGATCGCACATTATCTGCTGATTGCGCTCGCTGCGCACTAGCGACTTGATGATCTCGCTTAGATACACCTGTAGCTGTATCGCCTGCAGCGGCGACGTCTCGTGCTGCACGCCTGGCAGCAGTTTTAGCATGCATAAAACAACGCCCGGATGCACAATGCGTGGCTCCGGTGTGGGTTGTATCAGATTCAGTTGGCTGGGATGCGCTGGCGCCGCCAGCTCCTTACTGGGCGAGCGTGTATGTGGCGCTGTCTCACTGAAGAGCGTTATCACACCATTCAAATTCGGTGACTCAAAGTTGTCCAAGGCAATGCTGTAAAGCAGCCGAAACATCACACAGACATAGGACAGCGAGCTGGGTATGTCCTCGGAAAAGCTGTAAGCAATGAGAGTGACCATAAGTTAGAGATCTTTGGAAAAAATCATCAAAACCGATGTGGGACAACACAAAATACAAGTCTGCTTTACAAAAATTCATGCTTTTTGAAAGTCTAAAATTGACACGGTCAGATTGGGGGTAACTCACTTGAAACTCAATATATCGCCGCTGAAAACGTCATGGTAGTATTTGAGTAATGTCTGCTGCGGCTCATGGGTACCGGTGTAATCTTGCAGCGCTGTGTCGCCACCAAAGCAGCCCAAGAGACGGAACGTGTCGCACAGCGAACTGTTGCAGATCTCCTGATGAAAGAACTTGGCATTCGCCGGCTCAAAGCGCATGGCAGTGGCCAGCGTCTGGCAGACGATCTGCAGCAAGAGTATAAGATCCTGTTGGGCAATGCTCGTCTGTGGCTGAGCCATGCTGCCATCCAGCGAGACAAACACACTGGTCAGATAGACGAAGCCACCCACTTTGCGGAAAACGGTGCGTGTGCGATGCGAGTCCTTCAGGCAGCCCAACAGCATGTTGAGTATCTGGATTTTAAACTCTACCTGATGCGGACTGATGCTGTGCATTAGCGAGAGTATGTAGAGCATGTCGTCGTCTCCACCGGCGGAGAGTATCAGCTCTCGTACGATGCCCAGGGCCTGTGGGCGGCAATGTTTGAATTTGACCAGCTCGTGGGTGCACTTGGCGCCGCCGTATTCGCGAAAGATTTGCGCATTATTGCTGGCGCCACTGCCAAGCAGCATTGTGAGCGCCTCCATCACATGCTTGCCCAACGTGTCGACCAGATCCTCTTGCTCCTCGGTAGTCGGTTGCACTACAACGAATTCGTCGCCATTGGTTATTTCCCGCACATAATCCGCGTAATGATTCAGGCAGGTAACAAGGATCTCCAATATGCCCACCTCGCGATAGACGTCCTTGAACACGCTATTGTGGCGCAAGATGTTGAGCAGCGTCTTGAGGCACAGAATGCTGCATGAGGTACTCTGATTGTGCTTGAGCAGTAGCGACAAACTGATCAGCTCCTTGCAGGGCACAAAGTTTAACTGAAATACTATAAACTCGAGCAGATCATAGAACTTCTCCTGTATCTGTGGACTCTTCTGATGTATGCGCTCCGCAAAGCTACTCAACGTATTCTCCGATTCGAGTATAAAATAATTGGCATTCTCCGAGTGATACACACGCGAAATGGCATCCAGTATGGTGCAGCACAGGGCGGGCGTCGTCGATCTGAGAAAGACCGTCTGCAGCACCTGAAATGCGTACACATTGCGCACACAGGTCTCACGTGAACTGGCCTGGGGCAGCTGGAAATTCTGTAGTTTGAAGACCGTATTAAACTGGGCGGATGGGGGACGCAGCTCGTAGAAACCGCACATGCATAGCGATGAGATCATCAGAACCAGATTGCGTATAGCCGCTTGGATTTCTAGCGTTTGACTGCGTGCATTATCGAATCTACAAAGATTATAAGTAGCTAACTTAAGAGGACCATTTGGGTAATTTGTTTTCCAGCTTACTTGAGCAAAAAGTCACTGAGAAATACGTAGCCCTGGGAGGCGCGAAAGTCGTCCATTAGTACCTGTGATACTTGACTAGAATCCTTGAGAAAGCAAAAGACGGTGACAAACATTTCGACTATTTCCAGCGGATTGCCAAATGTCAAACGTTGCATGTTGTCTACGCACAGCGCCATGCAGCCCTTGGCTAGAATCATAAATGATCAGTTGAGCCTTTGCTAGCCAGCTTTTGTTTGAGGTACTCACAATGTATATAGGTGACAACGGCATCGGTTAACCCATGCCTTGAGATAGTGGTCAGTATCTCTGCCGCATTCTTGCGCCACACAATATTTTGACCGGGGCATGGTGAAGTGATGGCGGAAAAGAGTAGCGTAAGATCATCCATACGTGCAAGCTCCTCGGCCGGATACGGATATGAGCACAGTTTCACCAGCAATTGCACGAAGACCTTTTGCAGCAGTGTGCGACGCTCTTGGGCATTGAAATCGCTGGCACTCGCACCATCCTCGGGCGGCTCATCATCCTCTACTTCGGGCAGATCGAAGAACAAATACAAACACTTGACCAGAGTTGAGGGAACTGCGGCAGCTGTCATGACCTGAAAATGGATTTTGAACAGCATTATATTAACGATAATTTAAACAAATTAAACTTATTCAATGCTTTCATCACAGCCACAACGATAATATAGAAGTTCCTGTCGGATGAAGGTTACTTGAAGGTCCCATTATGTAAATGTAATCTTTAATGCATAGTATTTGCCAATATGCATAATACCAGCGACAAAAGTGCTTACGCATAAGTAGTTTGTGAAACTATCAACACTGGCATTCAAGCAAGGGCAGCAATGAACGACATGTGTATAGAGGGTTGGGAAATTCTTACTTACTTCTTAGATAAATTTAGAACTGATTAAAATATACGCTATGCAAATGCATCACAAATCACAAAATTCATATTCAACACAATGCCACATAATAATAATGATTGACTATTATTGAGAAATGTATTCACTCGCAATTTGTTAAAGTAATTTGATTATATTGTGATTCTATACACACAAATCCTCCACAAGCTAACCTGTATGAGAGAGACATCTCCATTGGCCAGGAGATTCAGTGTAGCGAGCAGCAACCAACCGCTGCTGGTGTCCTCCGTTGTTTCCACCTCGAGAAACTTGACAATCGCTATGGATGCAGCCTCAGTGCTCTGATTCGAGGCACGTTTGCGTATCTCGCTGACCATTAGACGGGAGACCTGCTGGCAAAAGGCGACCACGTCCCAAAACTTTTCGCTCATATCATTCGCAGGGCAGCTGCTAAACACCTGTTTACAATAGATTTCGATTAATTACAATCAAAACTTTGCATTGTTTAAGTCAACTTGGACTTACCTTGCAGAACAATGGCAACATTTCATACAGTTTGCCATCGCGTTCATTTTCGCTAAGCGGCTCCTTGGGATGCGTGTACTCGTTGAAGAGCTTCTTCAGTGTGGCCAGGCTCATTTGGATGCGTGCATCGAGCAATGCTTCCTCGCCACTGCGTCCATTGGGAGCACTGGCGCTAGGACTGGCATTGCTGCTGCCACTGGTGCTGCCCGATGCGCTGCCGCTGCCAGCGCTGGCAGCGCCGCGCAGCTTGCGCATAACGTTCATATTTCTGCTTACTTCTGCTGCTGCTGTTGTTATTCTAATTGATATTGCTGCTGCTCTCAAACTGGAAATGCGCAAAAACAAGCTGAATTACTTATTGGTGACTGAAATTCACAGCATCCACATCATCCACTCTCGTTGAATATTCTACACTCTATTGCTTTGTCTATAAAACGCCATAATTAACGCCTTCGCCAACTGTTGAATCACCATCGAGTTTAGCAATTGTCTGGCACAATTGTTATTTCAAATACCCATTACTTATGGGTATATCGTTGCCTTGAATAGATTCATCTTAATGCAAATTTGTTGTGTCAATTTACACTCAAATGGTGGCAAATTTTAAATCTGAATGTATATTACAGCTGAACACATTGTTTAGATATTACTTTAAGAAATAAATGTAGGTATTATAAGTTTTTAGTATTGAATTGTATATTAGCACTATTTTGTTTTTTATAAAAAGTTCTTTTGGATAAAGTAATCAATTGGAATTAGAGGTTTCCTGGGAGCGACTATCGTAGTGAGGAAATGAAGTCCGTAGCCCCGTCAGTATGGGGTATTTTGCAGTTAGGCACTCCCGACTAGAACACTCTTGTTATCGTTGCTGGTATTTAAAGTAAACACAGACAGACAAACATACACACATTGACTCGAACACCGCCAGCTTTTTAAAGCGCAATGTTTTGCACTCAATTCCATCGATGTGAACGAACGTGCGACCATTGACTGTGTGTGTGTGAGTGTACTTGTGTGCTTTTGGAAGAGTGCACAGTGTTTTGAGCGTGGGCGACGCTTTCGTTTCGAGTTCAACGGGGTTAAATGAGGTAAATGCTTTTGCTTTGCCAGCTTATCAATAAATCACACATAAATATTTACACTGATTGCGCTCAAATGTGTGTATAATAAAAATAGACACAACAGCTGTTTGCAGTTTGCAGTTTGAAGCACGCTTTTATCGCACAGTTTTTATTTACTCTTAGTTGGCAATTGTATTTGGTATTTGTATTTTGTTTAAGTGTTTTTATTATTTGAACTGCTGCCAACGCATTTGGGTCTGAAAACGGGGACAGCTAACGGCAGCTCTTTTTCTGTTTATCGCATTTCACACACTTTCGTTTTGCGCTCTTTGTTTTGCTCGTGTTAATCGCGATGCTACGACAATATTTATTGATTTTTCTGCTCTCTCACTCTGTCGCTCTCGCTCTCTGTGTCCAGCGGAGCACTAGCAATGAGTTGAAAATTTTCACACGCTATTTTTGCACAGTTTGCACAAATTTCCGCACTTACTTTTATTGCACATAATTAGTGTGGTTTTTGTTTTGCGTTTTTCATTAGTTTCATTAATTAATTCGTTTGTTTTTACATTGAAAAATTAAAAAAACGTTTTGTCTCACACAAATGAATAGATGTTTAATAGGGGTGAACGATATTTATGTGACTTGTTCGAGATGACAGAAAGTATCGGTAAGAGCGTGCGAAGAGTCACGGTGTCTGTGATCAAATAACATATTTTCTGGGAATGGAATTGAGAATATATATTGGAAGAGTGTACTTTAATTAAATTGCTTCAAAATGTGAGTGTGTTGGACGCCATTGCGTCTAGACAGTTATTAATGATATTCGAAAATAAAATCACTATACTGCTCATCGCTGTTGTCAGCTGACCGTGCTGTAAAGTGGTGCAGTTACGCGCGTTGCCAACCGACAGAAAACAGGTACGCCTATTGCCAACTGAATTGACGTGATTTAAAACGAAAAATCAAAAATCATGCTTGAAATTGAACGCTGTCATTAATTTTATTGTTTACAACACAAGAAAGAAAGTCAAATAAATACATGACAAACGTTGAATAGTCTGAAATGGCATATACCAGTTCGCAATCACAATCCCGCGTTTCGGAATCAAGTCGCACCACCGAGGATGACGATGATTCCTCGTGTGCCATTTGCATAATGCCGCCGCGTCCGGGCACCGCGCCCAAGAACTTCCGGGAGCTGCACATTCCACGCGATTTACTGACACCGGCCGACTATCCCATACAGGAGGCGCAGCGTTGGTTGACCCTCATGGGTAGAAATGGGAAAGTCCATCGCTTCCCACTGCCAACCATCTTGCCGAAGGTGATTCAGACACGTTTCGTGGCCAAGGGTGAGCTGCCCAAGGATGTGGCTGTCGATCGTCGACGGCGGCAGTATGCCAAAATCAATTTAATGGAGGAGCTGAAGAAGGCCGGTCTCTCCGACGACATCCTCCAGCCAACAGACGAGCAATACAAGCTCTTGTCCGAGTTTGCCTTTCCACACAAATTTCCGCTGAGCTACTTCGATGACAGCAACTATGACGTCAGCTCGCCGGAGGCATGGTTCGAGCTGGGCGTCGTTGGTGATGTTCATCATCCGTTGCCGGCTCGAGCTTACTTGCCCTACAATCGAAGTTTGTGCAGTTGCCGTTGGGTTTTGGCTGCCGTTATGTCCTACAACGCGAAATTGGATTTGTGGACGCTGACTTCGCTGGACGATGAGTGCAGCTACGAGGTGCCCAAGCTGCAGTTCATGTTCCTCGCCGAGGATCCCCACAAGTACATCCAGCGACTGCAGTCGGCGGTTCACGAGCGTCACAAGGGTGAGCAGCTGATGTTGATGGAGCTGATTGTGGATTGTGTGCTCCACGATGACATTGAGTCGACAACGCTGCAGAGTTCGAAGGCCATCGAGGCGATACTGCAGAAGGCGAACGTCTCCGATCAGTGCAAGCGTCGCCTGCGCTCCGAGGTGAATATTGTCTTTGAGAGATTGATGGCGTTGTATGAGCTGGAACAGTTCATCATTCATATGCCCAAGGAGTTTCCGCAATTCCAAAATATCTCCCTCAAGGAGTTTATGCCCACTGCAGTGTGTGTCGACTTTTCGGATCGGGAGCGCCGTGAGCTGCAGGCTCTGGGCATTAATATCCAGGAGAGAAGCTACGATTGGCTGCGGGCCAGTCTCTTCTATTGCGGGGGCGGCATTGAGTCGATGATGGGTGTGGCCGGTGAATGCCAGCACATCGAGACGCTCAGCATATTTGTGGTGACGTTCAATAAGCCAACGGCTCTCGCGGACTTCCTGCAATCGCAAGAGTCGCATGGTAATAGCGTCGCTACCTACCTCAAGGTCTACTGGCCACAGAAGCTGACCACTGTGATTACGCTGGTGTTGCGTGCCCTGGGCAAGGGTTGGCTGGACATCTCGCTGAACAATTGGACGGTCTTTGCCATGTGCAAAATATCCCGATTCCTTCTGCAGGTCAAGCTTCGCATGCAGGAATCGATGGAGATGCTGCTGCTCTCCTCCCTTATGAACTTTTCGCACCTGGTGTGCGATCCGTGTCTACAGTTCCTTGCGCTCAAGGACAACTATAAGTGGACCAATAATTTTATAGAAACGGAGTTTCCCTTTCCCAAACCCGTCTTTGCCTTAACCATTGGCATCAATGAGGATCGCACAGTGTTCTACTCCACCAATCCGGATGAGTTTCAGCCATCGCTAATGGATATCTATAAGCGTAACTTGGAGAAGACATCGGGTGTGCGGCTCATCGATGCGGATGTGATGACCAATTTGAAATTTGCCCATAATCTGTTTATACTGACTGTGGAGCTGATTGAGGACAAGTATCTGGAGCAGAATGAGTTGATGCGACACTGCTATGCCCAGGCGGTGATCCCAATTAAGGCATATGCCCAACTCTATGAGAGATTCATTGACTTTTATTTGCTGAATGTCGTCGATTTCATGAAGGACTATAAGGCGGCGCACAAGCCCTCGTCTCGGGTTAAGTGGGATATATTGGAGTACAGGCGGCAGAAGGAGGAGGTGCTTGAAATCTTGCCGGCTTTTATAACAGTTGGGCCCTTCTACATCAATGTGGACACGCTGAAGGAGTTTATGATCAAGAAATATGTTGATCTTGTGCGAAGGATCTTCGACTACTATGTGGATCGGATGTATGATACGAAT
Source organism: Drosophila nr. perissopoda 5 BK-2023a (assembly GCA_035044105.1). Taxonomy (NCBI): domain Eukaryota; kingdom Metazoa; phylum Arthropoda; class Insecta; order Diptera; family Drosophilidae; genus Drosophila; species Drosophila nr. perissopoda 5 BK-2023a. Next base: position 674,735 of record JAWNMK010000018.1, read on the forward strand.
GACCTGTTGTTGGAACGATGCCAGGAGGTGTTCCACAAGATCGGTGTGCGTCCCAATAGCATTGAGCATCTGTACGAGATCCGTGACTATGGATTGATTGTGCCGGACATTGTCGAGCAGCTCCGTGCCGATATACAGGTCATGTGGCTGGAATACGATATGTTGGATAGTTTCTTTTACAATTTGAGCGATCATCAGTTTGCCATGAAATGGAACGCATTTGCCTGGCCACATCAGATCCTCATGCGGTTGTCCACCCTCAAGGACGAACAGAAACTGGATATTGAGGAGTTTCTGCGTCAGCATAACAGCGAATGCCTGGGCTTTGAGGAGCGTCTGGAGTCGCTGAATGATGAGGTTCAGGCATTCTCACTTATCTTCAATTCGAATCGTGCACAGGAAACATCGGTGGATATTAAGAAGACGTGGGCGCTGATCAAGGAGCTGGAGAAGATCGGACAGACGTTGCAGTATCGACAGGAACTCTTCGATCTGGAGCCACTGTCCACACAATTCCTCACCAGCATCATCGACAGCTTTGCCCCCTATCAGCAGTTGTGGTATGCTTGTGCCAATTTTCAAAAACTGGAGGATGCCACTTTGGGCAATCCGATTGCATTGCTCGACTTGGACGAGGTGTGGAATCATTTGATGCTATTGCGCAAGGAGCTCGTCGAGTCCCTGGACAATTTCAGTGAGAAGCCCGAGATTATGGAAGTGGCTAATGTGTTTATAAAGAAAATCGATAATTTTGAGCCCGTTTACAACAGCATCAAGGATTTACGCAACGAGAACTGGATGCATTTGCATTGGCTGGAGCTCAGCCGTTGCCTTGGCCAGGAGGTCAAATTCACGGCATCCATGAACTATCAGTTTCTCATTCGTAAGGGCATCTTGAACCATCTGCCCGAGGTGCACGAAATCTCTGTCAAAGCCAGCAATGAGGCCGAGGAAATATTGCGTGCCATCGTGGAGGAGGAGCAACGCAAACAGGATGCATTGAATGCCCTGCTATTGCGCAAACAGTTGCGCAAATGTCGCACGGATATTCTCTAGAAGATTGAACCATTCTCCATCGTCCTAGTCCTCCATTTCGTCCTCGTTATGTGCCAACACCTTTCCATTCTTTGCCAATGTCTGATGCCGAAATTCGATCTTATCTTAGTAAATTTGAAATAAAATGTCAATAAAAAACAGCCAAAAGATTTGTTTATCCTTCCAACATCTTATTATTTTTTACAGCTCTCTTCGGAGAGCCGACTAGATCTCGGATCAGTTTAACATATAGCTGTCCAAGGAACGATCAGTACAAAGATTAGTAAAGATTAATTTATTATTTCTTGTTTGAATTATTGTTATATTATATTTTATGAAGATAATAGATTTGTAAAGATTTTTATTTGGATGTTACAGCGGAAATTAAAATTCACACAGAAAAGAATATTTCAACAAAGTCATCATGGAAATAATTAGCATTGTGAAGATCAGTCCACAATTGGCGGCAATTGCAATATGTGATCCATTTGGGCGCTTATCCTGTGACTTGAAGAACCTGACGGATATGGCCAAGGGCAGTTCCACTTGCTGCTCACCGGCATCGAATTCAAGATCATGTCGCTGCCCCACCACCAGCCGCACGTGCTGCAGCACACTCTGATGGGGCACTTGGCCCGCCTCGCGCAGCGTTTGATCTGCCACGTGGAACTCGTAGCTAACGCTGAGCAGCATGTTGCGACAGCTGAGGGACTGCAGCTGCTCATCGTAGATGCCCAGAATGGGTGGCAACTGCTGGCCGCCATCCGCATAGCTCAGCTGCAGTGGCAGCCACTTGTCCAGCTGCGGCCTGCCCAGCTGCGAGATGTACACTTGGCTAATATCCTCGAGACGTGTGCAATTGTGCGGCAATAGCTTGGCCCAAATGTGAGCTTGCAAATGCTGGCAGTAATCCGTGTGATTGCCATGTTCCGGTTGCACCGGAGATAGCTCACTCAACTGGCATTGTTTCGCCAAATCCACACCGAAGCCGACAGCATGACGAGCACCTGAGTTGAGTGCGGCGCAAGGAGTCAGCCAGTGCTGCTGCTGTTGATCCTCGCTAGCATTGCCCTGGATATAACTGAGCATCGTTTGGCTGTTGTTTTGTGTTTGCAGAGTGGAAAGAAGAATTGGTGCTCCTTGCACATAGCCAAGTGGTCCAGAACTGGGCTTGGCCTTAATCTCATTTACCAACTCGAATGTCAGCTGATAGTTAAGCCAAATCTCTTCTTTCTCGTCCTGCTGGGTGGCTTCCCGCAGCAGCAATTTGGCGGCCAGAATGTGTGTATAATTGTGCAACAAGTTTAGCTCAATGCTGTCCACAAATATATCCACTTCCGTCTCATTCGCCTCCAGGCACAGCTCCTTTGGCTTGAGCAGCAGCTGTTGGCAAACTTGTATGTTAATACCCTGTAAATCTTGTTCCTCCAGTTCACGTGGCTTGGACAGCAACTGGTGGCTGCTTGTGAGATTGAGCAGCGTCCAGAGATGAAGCTGCAGCTGCGTGGCATCGCTCATGAGGCAGCTACTGTGCATTGGTTGCAAGTGCAACAATGTTTGCTTCAATTGGCAACTGGCGCTCTCGTATCCAATTGGCAGCTCCAAGTGGGAAACAGTTTTGCTATCCGGCTGCCAAAGTTGCAGCGCTTCTCCATATTTGTAGTGCGCCGTGAAGTGTGTGGCAAGTGGCAACTGGGATTCGTAGGCAACCAGCAGCTCTGGCCATTTTTTATACTGCTCGGCATTGAAATTGTTACTTTGAGTCTACCGAATAATAGAAATATTAAAAAGTAAGTAAAAATATAGATAAATATATATATATATAAACATAATGCAAAAGTTTGGTTCATATTACAAATAATCTATAATTATTGGTCGTCTCTTAAGTCTAATCTAAAGTCTATCCATAAATTTAAGTGGGAATGTTTTTAAGAACAAGTGTTTTTTATGCCATAACTGAAAAAGCGATTGTTCCAATTGTGGTTCCTATAATGTACCATTGATGTTAAGTACGGCTAGCTTCAAGACTTACTTTCCTGACAGACTATATTTTTGAATGCGATCGATCACAACTGAAAGCACCTTTAATCTGTGGCAACTATAATTATAGGCATCGCTGTAGTAGTCTGTAGATTTGATATTTAAAGTTTTATTTTATTATTCACCTTAATTTTGGGTGGTTTTGCGTTGCTGCGAAAGACGCACAGCCAGCCATCGTTGAGCTGGCATGTGGGAAGTCCATGATTATACTGAAAGTCCTCCAGTCGCCTTCGGAGTTGCTCATCCGTCGCTGATTGTGCGCAGCTAAAGACCTGCAATGCTTCCGGGGGACAGTCGCGATCGCAGCAGCAATTTAATTCGCAAACATCGCTGTGCAAATCACAGGCGCAGTAATTAAAACTCTTCATCTTTAAGGGTGGCAGTGTTTGTGGCGACTCGGTGGCATTTAAGGGCTGTGTTGCAGCAGTCGCAACAGTTGCTGTTGTTGTTGTTGGCGACGCAGTTGTTGTTGTTGTGCGTGGAGGTTTTTGTGTCTTGCGTGGCGGAAAAGTCTGCGTTGTGGTGCTGGCAGCCTCCGGCAAAGGACTGTCTGTGCTGTTTGGGTCCAGCACCACAGTTGTTGCAGGCATCTCAGTGGTTGTTGTTATTGTTTCTGCTGTTGTTGTTGTTGTCGTTGTTGTTGTGCTTGTGTTGTAGTTGTGAGAGATGCCGATCTTGATGCATTGGTGCATTGGCACTGAGAGCAGACCCAGGTAGAGACACAATAAAGCTTTTCTTAACATGATTACTACTTGAATTCTACGCCGTATTCCTCAAATTTGCGGAAGATCAAGTTAAGCTCGACAATGATTTTGCCAGAGGTGCGCGTTTGTAGCTTGTAGCTGTAAGAAGAGATCATGGAGAGATACAGAAAACTAGTTGAGATACACTTGATAAATATTAATTTCTAATCCTGATTGTCACATTGTCATTGTCATGGTCTACATACCGATCCGCGCCCGAGTAGAGTATGTCAAGTTTGTGGAGCCCAACGCCGCCGCCACCGAAGCGTTCCTTGATGCTCTGCCACCAGTTGTTTGGTGCAATCTTCCAGGTGTTTATCTCGATGCGATGGTGTCCGGGTGAGGCGGGCACGTGGGCAACACCGTACCCAACTGGCCAGCACTGATGCAGAAAATTGACGGCGTACACCTCGACCAGGAGACGAGGCCAACCCTGAATGCCAGCAGTGCACAAGTGCACGTCCAGAGGCTGTGCAAAATCGGCGCTGTTGTGCAGACGATGGCTGGAAACGGGTGTTTGCCCCTCCAACTCGCCCTGAACCAAACGCCAGATGTTGCCTAGAATCGATTGTAAGTAAATTGGGAGTGTAAATGAATTGCACAAAGTTCTGATTCATTTTCTTTTTACCGCTCTGCAAACTCCACTTGCAAAACAAATGTGGCTCCTCGAAATCAACAGCTTTCAGTATTTGGCCAATTATGTGCACTTCCGCCATCAATTCTTTTATAAATACATACAAGACCAAGTTTTCACTGCACTCTTTTCAATATAAATATTTATTGTGATATTCAATTTTTTCAACTTGACTTTTGGGAGACTTTCGCGTAACTCGAATTTTTGTTTTGGCAGGCAGTCGATGTTGTCAGAGCAACCGATTGTTGCCATAGCAGCCATGCATTGCCCAAGCTCTGCCGCTGCGAGTATGTAAATGCAATTGTATACTGTGAACAGTCATATTAATTGTTTTTGATTAAATATTCTGTGCTTTATTTTGGATTTAAGTTGGTTTTGACAATGCGCGGCATCATTGATATACGCTTGACTGAAACGGTTATCGATAAATAAGGGCGTTCGTACGATACTTTTTGTGGTGCTGCCAACTTGTTTACAGCGCATGCGCAAAATGGTGTGGTAGCTTTCGATTTGAAATAGAAAAAACGGCGATACTCTGGTGAAATTGAATTATTTTAAGTGTAATTTATAAAAGAAATATAAGAAAGTACAATATCCTTGAAACAAAAAATTACACGTTTTCTAAATATAGTAAGATATATATATATTTAGAATGTGAATTTATGAATTAATTTTAATGCTCTTCACCTAATTAATCAGATTTATTAACTATAAATTTAGTTGTTATTACGATAACAGCTAAAGAACTGGACTGGTGTCGGAATTATTAATGATTGTACCAAGGATCTTCCTTAATTTGCGGCACATTATATCTGATCTTAACGGGTGCCAATATATGCATCATCATATGCTTGCATTCGCTGGAAGCCGTTGGATTTTTGGGGAACACCAGAGACTGATTAATGCGCTTCAGTAATATGTGTACATTGGATCCGTCGTAGGGCAGGCGACCAAAGACCATCGCATAGCAGACGACGCCACAAGCCCAAATATCTGACATAAATGGATCGTAAGCAACGCCTGGGGAGACATAGATATATAAAGTATATATAAATATATTGCACAATTGTGTTACCTTTTAATATCTCTGGACTTGCGTAGGCATAACTGCCGCAAAAGGTCTTTGACAGCACCACTTGATTCTCGGTGGTGCGCGTGTCCTTGCGCGCAAATCCAAAATCGATTAGCTTCAGATTCCAGTTCTCATCCAGCAATAAGTTTTCACACTTGATATCCCGATGCACGACACCCTTGCTGTGTATATACTCAACAGCACTGATCAACTGCCTGAACAGATTGCGCGACTGCACCTCATCCAGATATTTCTTATCGCGCACATAGTCCAGCAATGTGCCGTTCTCAGCCAGCTGCATTATCAAATATACTCTGTGGATAGTTTTAGAGATTGAGTTAATTCGACTAATTAGCCCAATTCGACTCACCTATGACTGGTCTCGATGCTTTGATAGAATGTTATGAGATTTTCATGATGCAGACCCTTGACAGCCTCAATTTCCCGTGGTAGAAACTTTTGCGTGTATTCGGATGGAGCTTTGACCTTTGAAATTATTTTGACAGCCACGCGCTTGCCATATTCCTCGGAGAAACCGATCTTGACCTTGGCATAATTACCTGTGCCAATCACCTTGCCCAATATGATGCCATGTTCCTCGAGAATGGTCTTCTGTGGCTTGGTCTTCTCATCTTTGGCCACAGGAGAGGAAGGCTTGGGCTGGTTGGGTTTGTCGCTGTTGAACGTGTAAACCTTCTGCTCGACCCGTCGACCCGAATTCTGATCAGCGACTAAGTCTTGCGATGAATTTGTAGTAACTGCGAACAGCAAACAGTTGCAGTTACTCAACTATATATTTCTCTATCTAATATATGTATATCTTGGGTACTCACCTGGATCACCCGTTCGCTTTGGAGCGGACGCCATTTAAAATGGTCCACCAATCTGATTTGGGTCAACCTGCACCAGGATGTTAACGAATTCGTCGAGTGCTGCTGTCGAACAGAATCCAACGAATCATTTACAGTTTTTCCTTAGCATTTTTGTTACAAAACTACAAATTTTCAAAGACGTAATACATTTTTTTTGACTATTACTTGTGACATATTTTTGCCAGCATTTTTGTTTTCAAATTTACTCTGTTTGAAAAAAGGGCAATGTGATTTATTCTATCAGAAAATATTAAAGGCAGCTAGAGTATATATATTCTTAATCAGCACAAAAAAATTACAAAATATAGTCCATTTATCAATTTTGTGATATAGTTACAAAATATCTTAAAAATGACCTCTACAAAAGAAATTTAATATTACATCTGCAAGCCCTTTGAAATTTCCCTCGTATCACAGTTTGGTATAACCAATGCATCCATTAAAAATGGGTTTTTTTATTTTATCTTTAATCCCTCACCTTTCCATAAAAGATCGGATCGCTCTTACTTTCGTTTGTCTGCTTGTTTTCATAGCTTTAGTTTATTCAACGAATCTCAAAGGAATTTCTTCAACTGCTTAATTGATAATAATTGTATTGGAAAATCAACAAAAGCAGCATTTCAAAGCTCACAATTTGGAGGGCAAAAGAAATGATTTTTTAATCGAATTTGTATGCTGAAGGCATTGTGGTTGCCAGTTGCGTAATAACTCAAGCAAAAATCAAATAAGTCCCACAACCAACAACCTGCCAAAAGGTGCTTCGACAGGTAGGTGTGTGCGTGCGTGTGTGTGTGTGTGTGTGTGTGTGTGTGTAAACTGGCCGTTACGTTTACTGGGCGACTCACATTTTGTCCGCGCACGGCGCCCCTAGGCAATGGTTACCTACATTTTTACTTAACTTTTGGCGCTGTTTGAGTTTTGCTTTATGAAATTTTCACATTTTTTGCATTACGTTGCTTTTATTGTGCGGCCCCATGTTGCCCCACCAACCTTGTTGTCCCCGCCACCAGCAACCTGCCCCGCCCATCGGCTTGTGTTAAAGTAGCTTAAGGTCATTTGAGCGGTTTGTAAATTTCAATTGGAATGCTCACAAATGCAAACACACATTTTTTAAGGAGTTTTTTTTTTGTGTGTTTTTTCTGCTTTCTTGTTTTTTCGTTACCTTTTTTTTTGGCATTGCTTCTCGTTTGCCTCGTACCATTGCGTGCAAGTGAAATTTTATGTTTCATTTAAAATTGAAATGTAGCTGGCAGCAAAACAAAGTCGCCTGCAATTGGCCATGGAATTTAAGGCAGGTTTCTTTTGGTCCCTACAACTGCTACACTCGGCCCCTCCACCCATCGCTTTCACATGCTACTGCTGTCCTCGGTTCTGTATTAAATAAAATATTTATAATTTCATAATGAAAAAGAGCAGCGCGCCAAAGATAATGCGAACTCTGACTATACTCTTTCTTTCATTATTTTAAATCAATGGCCAACAACGGCATATGGACTTTCCCATACGATATTTTCCTATTTCGTTTGAATTTTGCTTAAGTTTAATGGGGAACACTACTAAATATTTGTATATATTCATTTTTAATTAATAATCGAATCGAATAAATAGTAATTTACTATTTTATGTATACACTTTATTTTATTTTATTAATCGAAATTTTACTTAAGCGATTAAATAAATAAATAAATAAATAAAATAAATTTAAATTTAAATTTAATTATGATTGAGCATAACCGGTGTATTATTTTTAAGGAGTTTTGGATTGTTTTCATTTGCCTTTATTTTTTAATTATAGCTGTAACCAGCTTTAGGATTTTGTAAGCCGACTGTTCCTATTTGCAATACTTTACCTTTACATGGATCATTAGAAACGTGGTGATTATGAAGAATTGACTTAAAGTGTATTCCGAGTACGACTTCCAGTCTGAATTGTGGATTCTTGTTTTGTGGTGAATCTGCCCGGACGTTGCTACCTGTCGCCCTTTTTGCAGCATGCATGTTAATGCTCCGCCATTACGTTGATTTCACAATATCCTTGCACATCCTGTCCAGAGCACTCTGGCTGGCTTCTGAACGCCCCGCAACTGTGTAGCGCAATGTCAAAATTGTTTGTGGCAGTTGCCACCGCAGCTGCGTTGCCAGCGGAAATGCCGCTACCCTTGGGCAGAGAGGTGGGCTGCACATCCGAACACATACACGGATGGGCGGCGTCTCCTTTTGTGGCATACGCAAAACTGGCAAAACAGCAAAAATGACAACTGAAATATGCGATGCTGGCCGAAATTTGTGAGTCAGAATCATTCTGGGATGTGTGGTGGGGCTTTGGTCTTGGCAGCTGCCGGTTTCTTCTGCTGCTGCTGCTTCTGCTTGCCGTTTCTTTAGCACTGTTGCCAGTTGGTTCAAGCCTGACTTATCTTTGGCCTAGTTGAGGAGCAGTGGCGCCATCTACCGACACCCGTTTGCACTCAGTGACGTGTTTGCGCATAATGAGGCCAGCACCTTTGTTGTGGTCCATATATCCTTGTGTACAACTGAAACACGCCATTCATTTGTGGCAATCCCTAGTAGCCACATGCAGCGCCCATAGCAGGCTGACTGCCTTTGCCCTGCTCTGGTGCAGGATGAGCTTACGTCGTTTTTCACTTATCCGCTTAAGCCGATGTCTCCGTCCTCTGCCTTCGTAGCCGTAGTTCTGTCATTAACATCACTCGACATTTTATTTTGTTGTTGTTGTTGTTGCTGCTTCTGCTGCTCTCTTTTTGCATAAGAGTAAGTGTATAAATAAAAAGGCAACTACAACTCCTGCCGCCGGTCAGAAATAATCGCAATGCAAATCTTTGTGCAACGGAAATGAGAATGAAAGAGCTGCAGAGCACGGAATAATCATAAGGCTACAACACACTCTTGGATATCGGATACCCCAGCTGGAAATAAATGAACATCCAAAGGATATTCCGCAAAGGATTTCTGCTAATGCAGAAACAACAGTTGAACTGAAATTTAAATCTCTTTTTTGTGAGCTATTTTTCGGGCATATATAGAAAATCAATCCAGTCCAAAGTTAATAAAGTTAATATAGCATATGCTGAATAGATTTTTAATATTATTAAGTTAATTATAAACTTATTTTTATTTATTTATAGAGCACATTATTAGCACATTATTAATTAAATTATAATTATATTTCTTAAAACACTTTTGCTCGCTTTGCTTTATTCACATCGATAGATTCCTTCTTCTTCTCCTTTTCAAGTTGGTTATCGATCGACATCGATATCACTGTTATGTACAGATGTTAAGTTACAGTCTTATCTACGTCATTAGCAGCCTGTTACCTACGTTACAAGTGGTCTGCTACAATTATTAGATCAATTTCTGATCAAGCAGCGCCAAAAAGTATATTCTGACATAATAGTACATTTTAGTTTAATATCCTTGCAACGTATTAAGCTGTTTGTCTCAATAGTTGGCAATAATAAAAACATAAAAATAAAAATTGAGGCAAATTGTGGCTACTTTTGAATGCACAGCTTCGAGGCAGACGGGCAAAAAGCAAAGCCAACGAAATACAACATGGATGAATAGTGTAATCCCATTGCTGAAAGGGGGCAGGCAGCTCGTAGACAACGTAACGTAATAAAATAATATTTTGGCACTGCTCCAGACCAAGGGCCAAGTGAAACAAGACCAAACAAAACAAAGCAGGCCAAACAGCCTGGAAAACAACAGGAGATGAAGTGGCTTTGGACTTGGCTCGTGGGTTACGGCCATGACAGCGACAGCAAAAGTAGCAGAAGTCAATGCAGTCAAGTAGTCCAGTCTCCAGTCGCCACTCCCGATCTCAGCTCCAGCTCCAGCTCAGCACTGTTCAGGACCTGGACAAAATGTCCGCTTGTGCAGATGGCAAGGCCTGTTTTGAGGGGTTGGGCAGCCTGTCAAGTTCAAGAATTAAAAAAATTTAAAGCAAACTCAGCCAGGGAAATCAAAACAATAATAATATTATAGATGTGTGTGTGTGTGTGTGTGTGCTGGATTGTGTGTGTGTTTTTTTAGTATGCCTGTTGGCTGGCTTTTACTCTGCTGGCAGCTTTCCCGACTTCCTGTCTAGCTGCCATGATTTTATTTGCATGCAAGCGCGTGTCAATGTAAACTATGAGCCCCAGACGCGTTTGGCATGCCCCCGAGCCCACTCCCACCCAGATGCAGCACCAGTCTACACGCTTCCTCAACCTTATGTGGCACTCGTTGCTGCCTTGCGCTCAGTGAAGCGTTGCCTGTTACATTTTTGGCAGGACGCCGAAAAGTATGCAACGTCTGCTGCGGCATTGTGCATGTCTGTGCATGCCTTTGCGTAGTGGTTCAGTTGCCCCACCACCAACCCTCCAACCTCAACCAACGTGCATATTATTCAAGCTTTTTTTGCTTTTACTTCAATTTGCCAAAATTTTAGACATTTGAAATTTTGTTGTTTGCTTATGTTTCAACAAAATTTGTACGTTTAAATGCTCAATTTTTGTGCAAAAATGCATTTAAATTCATGAGCCGTCAATGGAAAATAAAACTGGATAAATTCGCGGTAACTCGCGGCTTCTGCAATATGCATTTAAGTATGTGCATATGTATATGTATGTATGTGTCAACAGCTGTTGTTGCGGCGAATAAAAAACGATAAATGAGCTGGCAATTTTTTACGGGCCGAATGGGACAGCACTCTTAATAAATCAACAATATTTGAACTATTTTAAAACTTTTGAGATATCACAAAATCTTTCCCTAACATTATTCACAAATGCAACCATAAGACCCATTAATTCATATTGTAATTTATTTTCGCTTTAACTAATGAAATCCATTTTAAAACACAGAAAATCCCACTTAGACCAGTTTGTAGTAACTTGATAATGAAAACTACAGATAGTATATATGCATGTAGGTATTTATATATACATTTACAATAATATTGTGTGAAACTCATTTCGCACTTAGTGGCAAATATGCGCTGCTTAACTGGAAAAGTGAAGAATTTCTACGTCGAAAAATATATTCATAGAGCTCAAATCAAAGGCAATCGCTATAAGAACAGAAACAGCGCCAAGAGCACATATTTGACAGTTGCGCTCACAGAGTCGAGTTCTGAAATCGGGAACAGTGGAAAACAACATAAATTAATATTCAGTTAAAATTGTGCAAATATTTTATAGACGCATCTCGCTTGTTGCTTTAGTTGCTGAGCTTCGCTCGTTTATTCTCTTTTTCTTCGCATAAAATACATAAATATATATATTTGGATATGCAAAAGGAATGAGACACGCTGAATGCAGTATTTTTTAACCGTTGTTTTATTTTTTGCTGAATTTCTTTTGCAGATTTTTTTTTTGTATTATTTCGTAATAAATTTATGAATTATTTGTGCGCTTGCCGTTGAATTTATGAATTGTAAATGTTGGTGTTTTTGGCCTGTGTAAATTATTGTTGCATACTTTCTGGCAGCGACTTATCTGCAGGGCTGCATTTTTGTCGTGGCCCCAAGGTAATTTACATGCATTTCTGCTATAAATTAACCGACCAGTACTCCTCAATACATACAAATGGGTATGTTTGATTTATGCAAATGTTCACAAATTACAACAACAGCAATAATAGCCCAAACACACACCAATATACGTATATACATATATTTGCATAAATGTGTATGTGTGTGTGTGTGTGTGTTTTGTATGGTTAATTAAAAATTCATAGAATTTTACATAAAGTAGCCAACTAATATTCATAGTTTGGAGCCTGCACTCAGCCAGAAACTCAAACGGCCCACTTCATAGGCGCACCAACCGCAGGTTTGAGGCATCAGTTATATTGCCTTCTAACGCTTAAGAGATAACCGAACCGCAAACTAAGTTCCCTATGCCACATGCCCCGGTTCCTTTAGTAACGAACCAATATTCGCACAACATATGTGCCGGCATTATGAGCTCATTAATTATTCATAAATATTGCCCTACGCAATTAGTTAATTCCAGGATTGATTGATTTACTTCTGTCTGCATATATTTAAGCTCTTCAGCCTGTCTTTATCTCTCTTTCACACCGTGTTGTTCTCTCACTCTGATTCTCTTGTTCCGAGCGCTTTTGTGGCATCTCTCGATGATTTGTGTCCTGGTGTATTTGTTGCTCTTGTTGTTGTTTCTGTTCTTGTAGCATTGTATTCGTGGTTGTCGTTTCAGGGCAAATAGTTCGCACAGCTAACGACAAAATGCCATAAATGCTTTTGCTGTCTTGTGTTTGTACATCGTGGTGGGATTGGGAGGGGTGAGGGGGCGAATAAGCCGGCCACCTGCACCATCAATGTGGGTCGTAGATGGTTTTGTGTTCCTATGTGTGAGTGTGTGAGCATGTGTGCGTGTGAACGGTTCAATGGCTTTGCCTATTTCTGGCTGATAGTTTTGAGGCGCTTTGAAGTAGTCAACTTCCATGCCACAACTTGTGAAAAGCAATACGATAAATATTCTGTCAATCAAATGAAATATAATTAATTTTCCATTCTCTCAATATTTTAAATTATGTATATTTTATACATATTATTTCTCTTGTCTCTCTGTTCTTCGCTTAGACAGCATAGCCTGAATTCATTATTGTTTTATAATAATAACTTAAAATGAAATGACCGAAAATCAAACAAGGATTCAAAGCATTTACTTGAGATTATAATTAATTCAAGAAAGTTAATAATCTTATAATAAACTTTGTTGAATTATAAGCCAAAGATGAAACCAAAATGTTTCTAATGCATTTCCTTACATAATTTATCGGTGATCTTTATGAAAACCATCATTTTACTTATATGCAACTCTCCATTTAAGTGTACACATGATTCAGTCAGCCATCAGTCGAGTAGAGTTTATGATTCAAATTATTACATTATCCCAATCCGATTGCAGTGAAGGGGGATAAGCTGCGCTTAAATCGATAATAATCGCAATAACGACAAGAACAACAACAACAACGATAACAACAAATGCAATGGCAAATCCACACAGACATCTGCGTATATCTAGCTAGGTGTATTTGTGTGCGTGTTGAACCCCAGCTGAAAATTGCAGTCAACATAAATCGTTTGAGGGACGCAACGCTTGGCAATCGGCTTATGCTAAATGGGGTGAGGAGGAGGGCAACCAGAGAGGGGTTGGAATTGAAATGGGCTTGATCGAGGTGGTCGCCAAATGCCGCAGTTGTATGCCGTCTTGAGCCCAAAGCCGATGCCAAAGCACTGTGAGGCAGCTCGCTAAATGCAAATTAATTAGACAAGCCGATTCAACCTCAAAACAACAACAACAATAATAATAAGAGCAATAACAACAACAACAACAACAACACACCTAGCCCATCTCCATCGAAATTTGGGAGATTTACAAGCAAAGCAGTGGGCATTAGTTTGCAAAGCTTTTTAAACAATAATTATTTTGTTCGCCATAGTTATGAGCAAATTGAGCGTCTATAATGCGGATCCAACTTTGGAGTGGGTGCACAACTCCAACTGGCCCAACAATGCGTAAGCCTCAATTAAGCTGCCGCAATTAGTAAGAGGCTTATTATGTGTATGTTGTGTGCACAATTTGTATGTTGCCGGCAGAAGAGACCGGCCACTCGAAATAGCTAAGTACCAATGGAAATTGCAGTTGCCAGTTCAATTATTAAATGAGATCAAATCAAGTTTAAAATAATTACTTGCAACAGTTTATGGAATCCAACTAACAGCAATTCTTTTAATTCGATTTTGGCTGGAAGATTCCTACTGCCAAGCCTTGTCAGCCTGCCTACGGTGAACTTTTGTAAGTTAATACCATTGTCGAACTTCAGGTGGAGTTTTACAGCCTCCATTGCGAATTGCAATCCGACTTCGAGTTTGCTCCTGCTGGTGGAGTTAAGGATGCGACAGGAGCTTACATAACGGCGCACTTTGTATCATTTTGTTCCTTCTCTGTGCTCGCTCGGATGTGTTCCGCTCCTCCTTTTTTTATGTTGTACTGTTAGCATATTTTATGCAATGACAATGGCTTTGGCCTCGCCACTGTTGGTAGTTTATAAATCATTTGAGATAAGCTGCTGTACAACGTGCAACACCTGATGCCTTTTTGAAAGGACGCCGACCCAGGCCAGCAGCGTGCCATGCCATCGGAGTATGCTACGTTAAAAATTGCAAACAACGACTAAATGGGCACAAAAAACAAAAGTAGCAGTCACCGACCAAAGGCAGCCACCAGCGACGAGCACATAACAAAATTGAAAATAAAAAAGTTGAAAAAAAAAGAAAATGTTGAACGGCAACGTGAACGACAAGAAAGTTCCATTTTTCTCGCAAGCAGACGAATAAATACCCTATCAAAACTATTTTATAGAAGAAGGTAAAAAATTGATTTAATTTCATTAATTCACCTTAGCAAGAGTTGAAATATACAAATTATAAATATTTAAATAGATCATTTATTTCTAAATAGGATAAGCTAAGTTAAACATTTTAGTGGATATGGCAAAATGAAATATAAATTAATGAAATTATTGAATATAGATTTACAAGTATTCAATATATAATGTTAAAATGAATAAACATTTCATATTTATGCGATGTCATTCTTCTACATTGTCACAGCTTAAATTGAGTACTAAGTTATGAGACGCCCTTACTTGCAGGGTATAGAGATAGCAACAACAACATCAACAACAAAATTGTTTGCGGTGCGGCGCTGAGCAAAATATGAAAATGTAAATAACATAAAATGAAAACCTGCAATGGCAGCACTTTTGCAACACTTTCAGAGGTGGGGACGAGGCAGGGAGTGTTGGACGGGTACAGCAAGTCACATTGCTGGGCATGGGCTGAGGGGTTAAGGGTTGTGGCTAGCAGGGGGTAGGCCAGCCAAGTGTATTGCTTCGTGACTGACGCTGAGTGCAAGCTGTTTAGCTTTCATGTGACAAAGTAAATTTCAATATATTGAAATTGTTATTTAAGTAGAGTGCACGTGGAGCCAGAGGTGGTAGACATGGAGACACACATACATAAGTACGTATATGTATACATATGCATACAAATGCTCTGCTCCTAGATCTGTTATGGTATGTATTGTGTGTTATGTATTATGCCCTGGCAGCTGGTGTCTCTGTTGCCTCCTCCTCCTGCTCAACCCTGGCACACGTTATTGTAAATAGTGTCATAAATAAATTGCCGTGATTTGTGTGTTAGCCAGGAGAGAGAGGCGTCGATAAAAAATATCATCTGCCATACAAATTGCATTTTAAAGTGAAGCCCAAGCGATTTTCTAACAAAACTATATAGTGTGCTTGTCAAAAAAACAAAAAAACACAACAAAAAACACAACAAAAACATGCAACATGGCTGCCACAGCTGAGAGCTGGACATCCAGCTGGTGAGCATGGCAAACGATTTAATTACAAATAAAGTAATTTTTAATTGAATAACCGCCAAAGTTGATGGAAAAACGTTTCGTCGCCGCCACCCTCTCGAAACCAAACCAAACCAGCCCAGTCCACTTCAGTCCACATCCTGGCTTAAAAACTGATCGATTTTCAGCATCGGCTTGATGCAAACAGCGTGAAAAATGCGCATCAGCTCCAGCGAAGAGGCCAGTTGGAAGGATGCTGCTGCTGTATATTGCCGTATATTGGATCCATCGCCTCACTGCCCACAATATCATTCGCACCACTGTGCGTGCCAACATTTGTTACAAGTATCTCTATGTGTGTGTGTGTGTGTCTGCTTGTGTGGACATTAATTTTGCCACTTTTCCGCCCTTTGCATACGCAGTGCAGTGGTTTACTTTGGTCTTGGAAATGCCCTACGTAAGCAATACGGTTGTTTTAATTAAATGTCATCATGAAAGCTATATCGGAAATGGGTATACTAATAGATAAGTAGATCAGTTCAAAAGAGCTATTATACAAAACAATGTTTCATAACTTTTTTTTTATCTCAAAATCATTTAATCATTTTTGAATATATTTTCAGAGTTACTTTCTGGTTAAATGTTATTATACTGGTAATAAATATATAAAACTGTAGCGCATTTAGCTGCAGTAGAGACCGCTTTTTTTTTGGCCAGCATCATCCTATTTTTTCCACAATGTGCAGTCGTTTTTTTTTTTGCGCTGCGCTTATTTGCAATTGCATCATCGATTTAATTGCAAATTAATTGCTTCATCATTGGCTCGTGCATGGCCGTCAGCCAGGGCCTGGACATGGCCTCGATATGGCCGCACAACAACAAGCAGAACCTGTCCCCCTTCCAGAGCAAAGTCATCATTGGATTCGAGCAGCTGCCGTTTATTTATACATTTCGCGCCGGACGCTGCATTACTTTGTAATTATTGTGGCAAATGGTTTGTTTGCATATTGATTACAGCTGCAAAAAGCCAAGCATGAGCCGACCTAGCACCCCGCCATCTCCACCATGTTCTCTATCAGCTCCCTCGCCAAAACCCACAACCCCTCTGTCACTCAGTAGACTAGAGTAGAACTGAGGCTCAGGATAACGCTCTCAGTTCTGTCAATCGATGACAGCTTCCAGCTGGCATAAAAGATACAATTGCTATGTAGGTCATTTGTATCTTATTATACTTCTCCCGGTCAAAGTTAGTCTGGAAACGAATGGACAGAAATTTATTACTAACATAATTATAGATACTTGAATAAAGGAATATACCGAAGGATGTTGACAGTCGTTCGACGCGTTTGAAAATAAAAATCGAATTATAGAAGTCTATCCTCTGTTAAGAGATGTTTTAGCATTGTGTTTATTTTTCAAGCTAGTCAGGCAGGATAATGAAATACATTAGTTTGTATAGGAAATTCTAAATTTAAAATGAGCTTGCAACGTGTGCAAAAATTTGTGAAAAATGCCTTTACAATTAATCAGTCAATTTAAAGGTTGACTTAAACAGAATAATTTCCAATCTCTTCACATGTATATTAATAGAACCCACAGAGAAGTCAACATTTTATTGCACTTTTTCAAAGTATCTAGATGAGTTTCGTCTTTTATTTTTTTGATGATCGAATTTACTTAAAGAAAATGATACTCGGTAACGACTACGTCCGTCTGAGCTTTGTCTGCACAATCACATTTGGAAAATGTGAGAGTAATGGAATTTGCAGCGCCAATTGCATTGCAAAAGTAGCCACAACTGCTGAAAGTGCAACAAAGAGCATGTCCTACGCCTGCAGGACATGGACATAGACATAGGCAAAGACATAGAGATGGGCGTGAGCGGAAGATGGGTAAATGGAAAGATGGGTCGACAGGCACATCATAAAGGCAGCACAAAAAATATGTGTGTGGTTGATGCGTTTTTATCAAGCGATGCACAAAGTGGAAGTGAATGAAATTCTCTGTTGGTCTCCCACTAGCTGCTTTTTTCCACTTTCAGTGTGTGTGTGTGTGTGTGTGGGAGTGCAAGAAAATATAATAATAAACTAGAGAAAATGACAAAAGACATGTTAAGAGCACCCACCAAAAAAAAAAAACAAAAAAAAGAACGAGAAAAGAGTGGCGAAGGCTGGCAAGCGCCGCTGACAGGCACAAAAAAGTAGACAGGCAGCACTTTTGATAGGCTGGAGTTGGGAACTGCAGTGCGGGAAGGGAGGTGGTGGGTGGTGGATGCTAAGAGAAATGTTGCAAAGATTTAGTCGACGATAGAGACAAGAAAAGAGGCGTGTAAAGTGCTGCCAAGCTAAAAAATATTTGCACAACAATGGAAGCCACAGAAAAGAAGGCAGAAATATATAAAATCCCAACACAAAAAGAAAATACATGCTCTAAAAATATATGTATGTAAATGCCAAGGAAAAAAGTAACAAACGATGTACTCACTGTAAAAGGCAGCTGCCAGTTGCGTTAGCGCCCGGCTGGCCATATATACTGGTAGTAGTAGTTGTTCGGTAGTAAAATGTAAGTAGCTATAAAATATGAATATAATAGAGCACATCACATCATAATGCGACCGCACCGGGGACAGCCGGGTACAGAGTGCCGGGTGCCGGGTGCCGGGTGTCGGTCGGGTAGTTGATTAAATCTGTGAAGTGATCGAAGTGACATGCATGAACACGACGAGGACACTTGAGGCGCTGCTTGCATAATGCCAGTTCGGTTAGTGCTACTTTGACGACGATGACGATGACGATGACAATGAAGTTGAGGTTGAAGTTGTTTTCGGAGTTGTTTTATGCATGGTGCGCGTGTGGAAAACTTCCGCCAGCTGAATGAATGGCAGGCAAATGATGTGTGGGCCACTTTATGAGGCTGTTGTGCTGATAAAGTGCATATTTGAGTTGTCAGGTTGCATTATAAGTTCGATAGACATCCATTTGCTGAAGCTACTTAAAAAAAATACTATTTAAGTCCAGCTCAGAAGGAATGCTTAAGGTCACGACATTATTGCATTAATTCTCAAAGCAGCATTTTTTCAAAACTAATTGCCTGACTCTCGCTAACCCCTCAAAAAAACTTGTTATATTCCTGTAACTTTTTATTTTTACAGCCAGGAAAAAAAATTTACGAATTCAATAAACCTTGAAAAGCTAAAATTAGAGAAACTGAATAATGACTATTTACAGCTAGGTCAAAAAGTTCATCTGAAAATTACTCTAGCGTAAAATCAACTTTATGAAAAACAGATTTGCAAAAGCAATCCATTATTTTAGATTATGATTTTAAACATATGTTGGCGTTATAAATCCATATTCTCTTTTTTCTCATTTTTGAAATTTCAGTTTAGTTCTCATTTGCGAACTCTTTAGATAATTTAGTTTGTCTTCATATTCTTTACGTCTTGAAGGCTGCAAAGCCAGCTCAAATCACCTGCTCGACTGTTTGTCTTGCCGTTTTTCAGTTGAGCGCACAATCAATAATCAAACAAGCAAACAAGCTAACAACAACAACAACAGGTGCAGCAGGAGCAGCAGATGCCAACGCCTATATCAACACCTTTGCAGCGCAACAATGGAGGCATCCAGGAGACCGAGGGCCGAGACTGGACGCTGTTATTGGGTTGAGTCTGGCGGCGTTTGGCGGGCAAAGTGTTATGCAATATATAGAAATATATGTATGTACAATATACATACAACAAGGGTATGGGCAAACATTAACGCCATGGAGCATGACCATCAGGATGTTGGCACAATCGGCCCGGCCATCAGCCTGGGAGTCAGGCAACCAAGCAGCCGGCGGCGTCAATGTCGTCCACATGCATTCGAAGTCAGCTCAACTCCAAGTCAAAGTCAGTCAGCGCGTCAGTAACTTGAAAACAAAGGCATGGTATATGGTATATGGGCACTATATGCAGCGAAAGTCTGGGGAGCCCAGCGGGAGATGGACAAAGGGTACCGCAGCGAGCCGGACGAGTTTCCACCACAGGGCAGGCAACAAGATTGCGGTGGAGTGGGTGGAGGGATTGAAGGGAACTGAGTGCCAATGATGCGTTGCGGTTTATTACCAATGCCATTGTATACTTTATGGCGTTGCGAAAGTAAATGGGCGTGGCGTTGCCATTGCGGGGCGAGATCGAAGTATGACATTAAGTGTGCAAATGTGCAGCAGAGGGGAAGAAGAGAGAGGGGGCAGTATGCAATGAGTGTTGACTTTTAACTTAAATAAATTTGCTTTGCTGGCACTCTGTAATATATTATGATGCAGCTATTAGGCCAGGGGGAACAGCTGGTAGCTGGTAATTTGTGGGCTTGGCTGCTGCCTGTCAGTTACAAAGCAGAAGAACTTGCCAGTTAAATTTAGTATGCATCAACTTTTAATTAAATTACCTACGAGCTGATGAGTTAAATACCTGAAGTAATAAAATAATGCTGTGGTTCCGGCTGCTGCCTGTCCGTTAAAAAGCAAAAGACCTTGACAAGCATTTAAATTAATTAAATTTAATTAATTACTTTAAATAAAATAAAATATTGTGTCAAAATTTCATAAGTCATAACCTTGTCAAACTGGATGTTCCTCAAAGAGTGCTTGTGGGCCTGGTCAAAACTTTCCACATCCACAACTTTCTCAAAAATTAACTAATTTCAAGATAAACAATTAGTTTCCGGACCAATGCCTGAGTATATAATGATATGAGTGGAACAAGTGTCTCTCGGGTATTTTATTTGTGGGTAGTGTCTACCCCTGTCAACATTTTTGAGTTGAAACTTGATATATTAATCGCCCCATTTCATATTCCATGGGGCGATAGTCGACAACTTCAGCTTCAAGTCTCCTTGCAGACCACTTGCTTATATCTACTGATAGGTGTATTCATTTCCAAAAACTTATGAGACTAACCGCACTGAAGACTGTGGTGTCCATTTATGCTGACTGCTCGACTTTCTTTGCTACGCGGTTTCTGGGTACCATCCCTGATTGCATTTTGCTGTGCGTGTTAATTTTATTTGCAGTTTTATTTTCATTTACGTTTACATCAGTGACCTTTTGCTCGGGATGGCCATTGGCTGTTGACAGTGTGGTTGTTTGCCTATTTGGCTGTGATGATGTTGACGTTTGTTCCCTGTGCCACATTTGTGGCATTTTAGTTGAGTGCATTTTAAGTGCCGCCAGGCACCGTCCCTCCAATCCTGCTGGCAGCATGACGCGTTCTTGTTGTTCTTGCTGTCAAGGTTATTGGTCCGCCCACTGCGAGAAAAGCAATAATTTCTGTTATTATTTGCATTTCCCAAGTTGGCCAGCGGCGTTTCTTTTTCTACACTTTTCTCCTTCTCCTTCAGACTGCGAAAGTTAAGCATAGTCTAGACAAGCCAAGCAGCAAAATATTAAATGTATAAACATTTCAAAGCACAAACGAGAAAAAATATACACGCAGAGTAAGCCCCGGATGGACGTTCAAAATATGAATGCACTTTATTGTTTTATTTAAATTTTATTACTTAATTAATTAATAGTTATTAGTTGTACAAATTGGTTGCTTGTTTTTTAATAATCCGACTCTAAAAGTTTTTTTTAACATTTTATACCCTTGTTTTTAACAAGATGTTCGATTCTTCTGAATTTTAAATGTGCACATGCTGCTGTTGCAAAATAAGTTGGAATGCAGCCCGTTCAGTGAGTAAAATCGTCAAAGCAAAAATGTGTAGATGTCTCCAACTATTGAAGTTTATCTGATTTCAACTCCCTCTTCGTTTGCTCTTATTGGGTCTCTGTATTTCCCATTCTGTTTCTCTCACACCGCTTGACAGTCTCTTCTTCTCTGTTTTTGTAATTGCGAACGAGTTTTAATAAAAATCATTTTCGTGACGGCCTGTCTGGGAAACTCAATGCCGTGACAAATGTGTCCTCAAAAGGCAGTAGATATTTGTTGGTACCTCCTATGGTATTGGCATGGATGCAGGCGGCTTCGACAATGCAGGTTTTGAGTTGCTCAAAGGAAACGAACAGAAATGTTACAACAAAAGTAAATTTCGCATACAAATCGAAAAAATTGTAAGAAAGATGATAACAGCAAAGGCAAGCGACAAAACAAGACCCCGCTTTGACAGGAAGCGAGTGCCCCAAAAAGTATGCTACGCATCTTCGCATTCGCCTTTCTTCGCCTCAAATGAAAGCAAGTTAATTTGATTTGAGAATTTTGAGAGCACAGTTGGCAAAACAGGAAGAGTGGAAGGGGCTAATAAACGTGTCGCCATTGTCGCTTAGTGCACAAAACATGTGGTAAGTGGTGGTGGCAGAGGGGCAGGTAGGCTGCGCATGTAAGTCAAGTGAAAACCAAGGAAATTGAATATAAGTTGATAAATCCAAGAAATATGGAATGTTCTAAATGCGCACCTGCACAGTGTCACGAATTAATAATTTGATGTGGAGATTTCATTATTTAGTATACACAAATATAAGCTCAATGAGTAGTAAGCAAAATCAAATAATAAAAATGGTTATCGAAAGCACGTATGTACCTCTGATAATATATGTATTTTTTGTTGTTGTTTTCTTCCATTTAGGGTAGGTAATTAGTTAATTTATTTATTTTTGAGTCTTTGACTTTGGACACTGTATCGCTCAGAAGAGCTTTCAAGCAGACAACGGATGTATTCTCGTGAGTCAGACAACAAAAAAGAACGCAACTTTTGGCAGAACACTTCGACTTCTACTTCAATATGCCAAATGCGACGACGACGACGACGAGGACGAGGACAAGGACGAAGACGAGTACGAGGAGGACAACAGAGTCGACAGCCCTGTGGCAGCTGTCAAGCGAGACAAGCTGGCGAAGTAGCTGCTTCAATATAAATAGCTAAAGGTATACCTGAGCCAGTCAGTCACTCAGTCAGCGAACTGAACCCAACCTCCTGCCAATATTCATGGCAACGCACCGAGGACGCCACCAAACAGAAAAGTACATCAAATGTACATTAGTACGGTAGTTAACTTATTCATGTACACAACTCCGACGCCCAATTCGCTGACACGCCCCCTCTCGCCCAGACTCCTTTGCTATCCAAATTTCCCCATCTCCCCATCTGCATGTTCCTGTTGTTGTATCACTTTTTGCCACCGACCAAAAAAAAAAAAAAAGAGAAAGGAAAATTGTCAAATGAAATATAATAAGGGTGCATTTTGGGTGGGTGGCACCTGCTTTATAAGCTGACTCCTTTTAACTCCTACGCACTTGAAGCTACACAGTGGCAGCAACGGAGTCCTCCGTCAAGTGTGCCCTTGGCTGGCAACTTCAATGCTGTCACTTTGCTCGGCCAGACAGACTAAAATTTGTTTTTAACTCAGCTCCTGGCGCATAGTTCGGAGTTTTGAGTTGTGTGTCGGTTAGTCGCTGGTTGGCAAGGGCACCAAACAACTTCACCAAGTATGAAATAAAGTCAAATTCCAGAACGTGCCATAAAAAAAAAAACAGAAAAAGAAAAAAAAACACACAAAAAAAAATTGGTATCTACATCTGCTAAGAATGCTCCAACTTCCGACTGAGTCAAAAGCAACAGCAGCTGCAGGTGAAAGTTTTGTCTAATTAAAAAATGCTTCTTTGGCAAGAAAATTTGCGGCTTGATTGGGCTGCTTCCCCCTCAGAGATGTGATCTCAGCTTAAGTAAGCGGATCATAAGCAGCTTAAGGAATTATGCAACTCTTTCGGCGGTTTATTCATTTTTCAATGTGTTATTTTGATAGCACAGAACTTTTTTTGTTTATCGTGCAGCAAAGTTTTTTGGTGAGTCATTCATTGTATATTTTAAAAATGTTATGTTAAAAATATTAAAATCAAAACTATAAATTCAGCATTTGATCTGCTAAGTTTTTGAAGTTTTTCAAATAAATGTATATATCTCAGTCTGATCTGTGCAGATTTGTAAGTCGCTATATCTTCCACCTTTTTCTATATCTTATGTCTAACAGCTTCTCAGAATTGTTTCATCTGTATTACTTGTGTTTCAAGCTTGACAATCACCTGATGAAGTGTCGCTTATGTTGGCTTCAGCTAGCCTAGAATTCATTTTATTACAAATCGTATGTAGCATATGCTTGCACACCCGTACACACTCGCACACCCGCACACACTCGCACACACACTGTCAGAAGTCACGAAGTAACATTTACGCGTCTGCGGTTATTTTGCTTAATTTATGTTGTAATTATTTTGTTTTGCTGTCGTCCCTCTGCTCTGCGACGCTCCCCTAGCTTTTCACAGCAAGGCGTGCGTTATAAATATTTGCTTATAAATGTCTTACACTTTGTTCAAGTGCGCGTAGTGTGTGTGTGTGCGTGTGTGTGTGTGTTGCTCGGTGTGAAATGTGTGTAAATAACCGAAACAGCCATCCACAAAAGTTTCTGCTTGCTCTTCCGCGAATGGGTGGGGTGGAAAGTGGGTGCGTCTCTTGTCGCCATGTTTGTTTGAAAATAAATACAATTCGAAGTGTACTTTATGGCATTGCTTATGTCGTACTAATTAAATGTCACTCATACGCGCTGTAAGCCGCCACTACAGGACTCGACTTCAAACAATAAATGTATGAGTATTTTGCATGCGACTGCCACTGTTGTTGTTGCTGCTGACTTCAACCTAGGCACGGTTCTGCTACCAGTTTGAGTCCTTACAACTTTGCAATTGACATTTGCGTGCGCAGTGCGGTGAATTGGAGGGCGGTGTGTGGGGTACAGGTCACAGGTCAATCATCTATTAATGACAAGAGCATACATACATACATACATACATACATACATACATACAAAATTACATACATACATACATACAAACATACACAAACATGTGGACATATAACTTCGTCAAAACTCAACTCATACTAAAAAGCGAGGGCTTTTTGATCATAGTTTTGCCCCTAAATCAATCGTACATTTAAAGTTGAAAATGAAATTTTAGGTCGGAAGACAAGTAAAAATTATAGCCCGAAAATCGATATATCGATATATCCGTGTATGGGCATAGGTCGAAACTTCAAAATGCCATAACTTCGTCAAAACTCAACTGATTTTAAAAAGCAAGGGCTTTTTGATCATAGTTTTGCCCCTACATCAATCGTACATTTAAAGTTGAAAATGAAATTTGGGGTCGGAAGACAAGTAAAAATTATAGCCCGAAAATCGATATATCCGTGTATGGGCATAGGTCGAAACTTCAAAATGCCATAACTTCGTCAAAACTCAACTGATTTTAAAAAGCAAGGGCTTTTTGATCATAGTTTTGCCCCTAAATCAATCGTACATTTAAAGTTAAAAATGAAATTTGAGGTCGGAAGACAAGTAAAAATTATAGCCCGAAAATCGATATATCCGTGTATGGGCATAGGTCGAAACTTCAAAATGCCATAACTTCGTCAAAACTCAACTGATTTTAAAAAGCAAGGGCTTTTTGATCATACTTTTGCCCCTAAATCAATCGTACATTTAAAGTTAAAAATGAAATTTAGGGTCGGAAGACAAGTAAAAATTATAGCCCGAAAATCGATATATCGGTGTATGGGCATAGGTCGAAACTTCAAAATGCCATAACTTCGTCAAAACTCAACTGATTTTAAAAAGCAAGGGCTTTTTGATCATACTTTTGCCCCTAAATCAATCGTACATTTAAAGTTAAAAATGAAATTTAGGGTCGGAAGACAAGTAAAAATTATAGCCCGAAAATCGATATATCGGTGTATGGGCATAGGTCGAAACTTCAAAATGCCATAACTTCGTCAAAACTTAACTGATTTTAAAAAGCAAGGGCTTTTTGATCATAGTTTTGCCCCTAAATCAATCGTACATTTAAAGTTAAAAATGAAATTTGGGGTCGGAAGACAAGTAAAAATTATAGCCCGAAAATCGATATATCGGTGTATGGGCATAGGTCGAAACTTCAAAATGCCATAACTTCGTCAAAACTTAACTGATTTTAAAAAGCAAGGGCTTTTTGATCATAGTTTTGCCCCTAAATCAATCGTACATTTAAAGTTAAAAATGAAATTTGGGGTCGGAAGACAAGTAAAAATTATAGCCCGAAAATCGATATATCGGTGTATGGGCATAGGTCGAAACTTCAAAATGCCATAACTTCGTCAAAACTCAACTGATTTTAAAAAGCAAGGGCTTTTTGATCATAGTTTTGCCCCTACATCAATCGTACATTTAAAGTTGAAAATGAAATTTGGGGTCGGAAGACAAGTAAAAATTATAGCCCGAAAATCGATATATCCGTGTATGGGCATAGGTCGAAACTTCAAAATGCCATAACTTCGTCAAAACTCAACTGATTTTAAAAAGCAAGGGCTTTTTGATCATAGTTTTGCCCCTAAATCAATCGTACATTTAAAGTTAAAAATGAAATTTGAGGTCGGAAGACAAGTAAAAATTATAGCCCGAAAATCGATATATCGGTGTATGGGCATAGGTCGAAACTTCAAAATGCCATAACTTCGTCAAAACTCAACTGATTTTAAAAAGCAAGGGCTTTTTGATCATAGTTTTGCCCCTAAATCAATCGTACATTTAAAGTTGAAAATGAAATTTTAGGTCGGAAGACAAGTAAAAATTATAGCCCGAAAATCGATATATCGATATATCGGTGTATGGGCATAGGTCGAAACATCAAAATGCCATAACTTCGTCAAAACTCAACTGATTTTAAAAAGCAAGGGCTTTTTGATCATAGTTTTGCCCCTACATCAATCGTACATTTAAAGTTAAAAATGAAATTTGGGGTCGGAAGACAAGTAAAAATTATAGCCTGAAAATCGATATATCGATATATGGGCATAGACCGAAACTTCACAATGCCATAACTTCGTCAAAACTCAACTGATTTTAAAAAGCAAGGGCTTTTTGATCATAGTTTTGCCCCTACATCAATCGTACATTTAAAGTTAAAAATGAAATTTGAGGTCGGAAGACAAGTAAAAATTATAGCCTGAAAATCGATATATCGGTGTATGGGCATAGGTCGAAACTTCAAAATGCCATAACTTCGTCAAAACTCAACTGATTTTAAAAAGCAAGGGCTTTTTGATCATAGTTTTGCCCCTAAATCAATCGTACATTTAAAGTTGAAAATGAAATTTTAGGTCGGAAGACAAGTAAAAATTATAGCCCGAAAATCGATATATCGATATATCGGTGTATGGGCATAGGTCGAAACATCAAAATGCCATAACTTCGTCAAAACTCAACTGATTTTAAAAAGCAAGGGTTTTTGATCATAGTTTTGCCCCTACATCAATCGTACATTTAAAGTTAAAAATGAAATTTGGGGTCGGAAGACAAGTAAAAATTATAGCCTGAAAATCGATATATCGATATATGGGCATAGACCGAAACTTCACAATGCCATAACTTCGTCAAAACTCAACTGATTTTAAAAAGCAAGGGCTTTTTGATCATAGTTTTGCCCCTACATCAATCGTACATTTAAAGTTAAAAATGAAATTTGAGGTCGGAAGACAAGTAAAAATTATAGCCCGAAAATCGATATATCGGTGTATGGGCATAGGTCGAAACTTCACAATGCCATAACTTCGTCAAAACTCAACTGATTTTAAAAAGCAAGGGCTTTTTGATCATAGTTTTGCCCCTACATCAATCGTACATTTAAAGTTAAAAATGAAATTTGAGGTCGGAAGACAAGTAAAAATTATAGCCTGAAAATCGATATATCGGTGTATGGGCATAGGTCGAAACTTCAAAATGCCATAACTTCGTCAAAACTCAACTGATTTTAAAAAGCAAGGGCTTTTTGATCATAGTTTTGCCCCTAAATCAATCGTACATTTAAAGTTAAAAATGAAATTTGAGGTCGGAAGACAAGTAAAAATTATAGCCCGAAAATCGATATATCCGTGTATGGGCATAGGTCGAAACTTCAAAATGCCATAACTTCGTCAAAACTCAACTGATTTTAAAAAGCAAGGGCTTTTTGATCATAGTTTTGCCCCTAAATCAATCGTACATTTAAAGTTGAAAATGAAATTTGAGGACGGAAGACAAGTAAAAATTATAGCCCGATAATCGATATATCGGTGTATGGGCATAGGTCGAAACTTCAAAATGCCATAACTTCGTCAAAACTCAACTGATTTTAAAAAGCAAGGGCTTTTTGATCATAGTTTTGCCCCTAAATCAATCGTACATTTAAAGTTGAAAATGAAATTTGAGGTCGGAAGACAAGTAAAAATTATAGCCCGAAAATCGATGTATCGATATATGGGCATAGGTCGAAACTTCAAAATGCCATAACTTCGTCAAAACTCAACTCATATTAAAAAGCGAGGGCTTTTTGATCAAAGTTTTGCCTGTAGATCAATTGTATATACATATATACGTGCATACATATGTACATACAATAGCTTATTACCTCTTACCCCTTGGGTGTTTAAGTCGTTAGTCGAAGAAAGTTGTTGGCAATGAAATTACAAACAAGATAAAACAACCAAACTCTGTCGGAATTCCCAGTGCATCGGTTACTTTTGAAAATAAACGAAAATCAAGGACTTTTATGCAAATGAGTGATAGTCAAATTTCTTTACAAATAATACAAAAAAATACTAATTTTTATATTACCATAGTTAAAAAGATTGCGATTGTATTTACAAATTGGAATGCTTGAAGATAAATATAAATATTAATTGTATATATTTAAGGCGATCGATTTGAGTATAAGCTGTTTCATTGCATCAGCTTGGGCAAAATGTGCTTAAATCAATGTTGCTTCAAATTCATACTAATAATGAATATAAATGAATTTTTGTATAATCGAAAATCAAAAATTCTTCAAAAACATTTAAAGGCGACTGATTTCGTTCCCATACAAAAATCAACCAAATAATGCCAAAAAAAAATACCATAACAGCGCTGCCCATGCTGTAAATGTGCACGCCTAAGAGCGCTTGAAGCAGGCCTTAAGAGAATGCGCACTTCAGTTGATACACAAACATGCGCCGAAAAGTATGCAGCAGAGCAGGCAGTGTGGCAGGGAGGCAGGGAAGCTGGGCAAAAGCGTTTATTATGCCAGGTAAAACGTAATGCAAATGTAAACTTGACGAAAGGTGCGATACCAAAGCTCCCACTCTCAGTTGCTCTCTCTTGCGCTTCCTCTCTTGTTGCTGCTGCTCTCCCACACATGCCAGCTGCTCTTTGGTATCGCTTGTTTGCTCTGGCGCGTTGAGTAAACACAAAATGGACAAATTGGCAGACACAGAGCTGCACGGCAAACAAACTTTATTATAGGTCATTGTAAAGTGCATTGCAGCTCACACACACGCGCGCACACACACACACACACACACACATAAAGTGAGCGAATTGAATTGAAGTGCCTATTAGTATGCAATAGATTCTTATCAAGCCGTCGCACTTTATGGCTCAAATCGTTTGCCTGCAAATTGAGTAAGCTCACCAATTGATACATGTGAACTTATTTAATAGTATAACTACCCATCTTCTCTCTCTCTCTCTCTCTCTCTTTGTCTCTCTGTCTGCCATTCACTCCCTCTCTCTCTCATTCAATTACTGACTTGGCCACAGCAGCTTAGCGACCCTTTGATTATAGTTGCCTATGTGTGCAATTTCGTATTTTGTTTGCTGTATTTTTGCCGCATTATGTGCTATTAATTTTTAAGCCTCCATAATTTTGCCATTTGGCAAAGTCAATGCAGAGAATACAGATATAATTTGTGGATTTGTAATTTTAATTAGTTTTTGCATTGAGACTGTGATTTCAGTTTTTGGAGGATCAAAGTATTGCCGGTTAGTTTGCATCCAACGCAAATTTGCATAAATTTTCGGATGGCTGTTGTTTGGTTGGGATAGTCAATGTGCTAACCATAAGTGGTATTTACAATAAAGCACTTAAAATATTCAGGGTATATATAAATACGTATGTGTATACACAAATCGCTGATTGTACGTGTGAAAACGATTTTAGCATGTGTGTGTCTGTGTGGGACTGCTTTCAGTAGCAGCTGCATTATATCAAGTACAGCGGGCAAACCATTATATGTTTTAATTATTACGCTTACTGTGGCACGGAGTTTGTTGTCACTGAATTAATTGCCACTTTCATTTTTTTTTTTTTATATTTTTGTTTTTTTTTTTACTTTTTTGCTGTATTGGAGGTCTCCAACAATTATACATGGTTGCTACAACTTATCCTTTATTCGCGCGTATTCATAATATTTTAGAATACTGTGAAATCAAATGTATTTATATTCAATTAACTTTTTTTAAATTCTTCGCTGGAGTTAATAATCTTTTAATTATTATTTGAATCGTAACATTTTTAAAATTACATTCATATCCGGCAGATTTCGAGCCACTGTATGATTATGTATCATAAGCATTTACGTAATGTAATGAAATGAAATACCTTGATTTAATATACACACTCTTATGTATGTATGTTTATAAAAGGCAACTGCGCTGCGATTGTGACCCACTGGGCATCAAAGGACTTGTGGTGGTTGAAAGTGGGCAGTTGATCTGTCCGATGGTCCGATGCGTCCAATGGGTTGATTAAAAATCACGCATACGCAACGTTGCACAATGCATTGCATTGAATTTATTTCATTTTTTTGTTGTTCGCTTCTGCTGTTTTTTGCGCTCGCTTTTTTGTCATCGAATGAAGCGCACTTAATAAGTGAAAATTCGCTTGGCATATTAAAAGTGACATATTTAACAAATAGCTTGCAAAAAGTCGAATCATCGTTGCAATATGAATATGACAGCCGGTCAGACCGCAGCATCAGGGAAGGTGTGCTCGATGAGATGAATAAAAAAAAAATAACAAAATATAATAACAAAGTATAATAAAAAGTACAATTTACGACATTTTTATAAACAGCAAAAACATTGATCGCTGCTTTATTTGTTGGTGCTGCAACAATTTTGCACTTGTGCCATTGCCATTAATTATGAACAAATTAATTAAATTAATTACTCATGAATATAGTAGAGTGCATTCGCATTCAATTTTGTGTGGCTTGCACAAATGTTTGCGAAGCCCGCTTGGGACACAGAAGCATCGACAATCGCTTTGATACTTTTGCCCCTAAAATTGTTCAACCATGAACAGTTATAAATATTTGATTTAAGTTTAAATAACATATTTTTTGTTTGTTAATCTGGTTTTTTTGTTTAATTATTCAGTTGAACGCAAACAGGAAATGCTTAAATACGCTAATACGAAATGGTTCAGCTTAGAGTTACGGCAAAAATATAGAGTACAAAATATACTAATTGGCAATTACCAATTAACGAAGCCAAATCTTCAATTTTATTAGGAAAATGTTGAAACCCTTGTTGCTTTTATAAATTTTACAAGGAGCTTAGAAAAATCTTGTAGTACTTGGCTCAACATATTTAAAACCAGCTCAAGCAAAACTTATTGTTTCTGAAGTAATTCACCCATGTTTGATCATAATTGAAATATAAGAAAATCAAGACAAAGTTCAATTAACATTTAAGTGCCAGAATACATACAAATAAAAAGAGAATGACAGCGAAATCCGCAAAATCCTGTTCACTGGCGGTTACAAATCTAAACCAATTTGCAAGTCTGGTCGCACCGGCCACAGGGGAACATTTCAAGCGGAGCCACAAAAATTACAACTTAAAAATCAACTTCACTCGGTGGGCAGCAAGGCCGGAACAATGCGAACCGGAAACAAAAATGCCAGCATGGCATGGCGCACTTTCGCCAGCACACTTAGCCACATTTTAAGCACATTTAAATGCAACAACAAGTAAAATATTCAGACGGAGTCCTTTAATGGAGGCGGGGACAATGAATTACG
This sequence comes from Drosophila nr. perissopoda 5 BK-2023a, assembly GCA_035044105.1. Taxonomy (NCBI): domain Eukaryota; kingdom Metazoa; phylum Arthropoda; class Insecta; order Diptera; family Drosophilidae; genus Drosophila; species Drosophila nr. perissopoda 5 BK-2023a. Next base: position 706,410 of record JAWNMK010000018.1, read on the forward strand.
ACGCCACGCACCGAAAAACTGCAAAGGAGAAGCGAAAAAAAGAAAAAGTGTGCGCCATGACAAGAACTACAGCAAGAAAAACAACAATAACTACAAAAATAACAAAAGGAGGCAGGACATGCCGAAGGACAACTACAATGAGATGCCAGCAAACAAAGGCGGACAAAAGCCAGTCGACAGCAGCAGGAGCAAATACAACAAGCAATTTAACATTATTTTAATGCCAGCCTCTGGTGTCCTGTCTCTGGCAAGTAACCCCCTCCCCCCTCTCTGTCACACACCCCTCTCCCCACAATCAGACACACACACACAAATTTTCGTACGCTTTCGGCATATTTACATGCGTGTTTATCTGCCATGTAAGTAGTGAGTATAAAATAGAGCGACAGTTATCTATGTGCCTGTGTCATGACCGCCTGTTGCGACTTCAACGAACAAAGGCAGACTGAGTGAGATGGATGACATACGACAGAGAGAGAGAGAGAGAGAGAGAGAGAGAGAGAGAGTGAGAGTGAGCGACAGACAGAGAGAAAGAGGGAGAGAGCGAGCAAGCGAGCACTCCAGTTGTAATAGTGTGCAAATGTGTTTGTCATTTGTCTTTTTAACGCCGAACTGCCTCCGAATGCGTACGTGTGGCAGGCTCGGCTCCCAAAACTGGTTGCTGCCAACCCGCTGCGAAGAGGACATTTTGACTTCCGGCGGAAGTGAGCATTAAAATTGCCATTAGCCAAGCGACATATAGCGGGCGTTAGCCATCCACTTCTCGCAGTCACACTTTTTGGCAACTGCCAAACAATAGGCTCGTAATTTGCCGTCCTCCACAAGAATTGAAAGAAAACGGAATCTCCAGCAATTGTCTTGCCACTTTCATTGCTGCCACACTTGTCTAATGACTGCCGATTTTGGCCGGATCTTAGCTCCAGCTGAAGTAGCATAAAAAAGCGTCTAATTCTCAATAGAAGTAGGCTTCAATTTTTATTGCACACTGTTTTAGTGAAAACTTGAGCATAAATGAATTTCTTTTATACTTTCAAGTTTCAAATATGTTTTCAAATATATAGAGACTATATTGAACTTATTTATTAAACTTTAAGCTGTAAGATAAACCCTACTATATTTGCTCAACTATGATTTGGGGGTTCTTGAAGAGATGTCGACATCCTGTGATATACAAAAAGATTTTAAATGATTCCGCTTACGCACTTCGGCTCTGCCATCTTAACTGACTCTTTGCCCTGCTCTGATTTGACATTCGAAACTGTAGCCTGAGATTTTACATTTTTTTTTTGGTTTTATTGGAATTATGCATTGGTAAAACTGATGGCGTATGACGAGTAGCTGCTGCAGCATTCATGATTTATGATGAGTCCGGGCTACCTGGTAGCCAGTGCCGTGAATATGGCCCGAGGCCAAGTCAACAAGCACAGAGTCATCGAAGAAAAAGAAACAAAATCGTAGATGAATAAATATTTAACGTCCTGCCTGCAATGGCTATGCAAAATGAAAGGCAGACATTCGTTTGCAATGGAGCACCTAATGAGCATAAACATTGAATGTTTGCGAGAGCACTTGACATCTTCTTGCAATTCAATGATAGTATAATTCAGATTTGTAAATGCGCTTAATTCAATTAAATGGTTTCCCCGACTAATTTATGAAGCCACTCAATGATCGAAGTTTTCAAGTGCCCATTGCCCACCGCATTGCATTAATTGATTTCGAGTTGGCTGGCTGGCACTTGTACAGTGTGTACTCGTATGGCAGACAAATTGACATGGCATCAGAATGCATTTTTGGTATATTATTGCATAACAAATTATCAAGCACACATTCACACAAATGACACATGAAATTGCGTAATAATAAATTGTAAATCCATAAAATGTCACAGTATTATTGTAATTGAAAGCAAGCCAGTCGACTGTGTGTGACTGTGTGTGTAGGTGACTGTAGCCTGAGATTCAGCTCGATGCATTTTAAAGCCATTGCAATTGATATTTCAATTAATTTTCAATTAAATTTGGTTTTAATAACACATAACTGCCGATAACAAGAGAACGATTCGAGTATTTTGGAAATGATTTGTGGTGGCAAACATGGACTTTATATTTATCAAGCTTGTGTTATAACAGACTGTGTGTGTGTGTGTGTGTGTGTGTGTGTGTATTTGTATTTAATGAACCAGTTCTTGTGAGTCGAGGTAAAGTTAATGAAAACTGTCCGAAATTGTATAAGGAATGTCAAAGCATTGCACAAACCTACTCAGTAGAGCACTTTGCAGTTGGATAAATTTTAGTTGCAGGGATAAATAAACGATGGTCAGACAGAGATAATTTGCTGGCACCAGCCACTGGCATCCATTTAGGGTTAATTAAGAATTATATTTATATGGCCAATATTGTTTAATCTGTCGAGTAAAGTGATCCATTCACAACAAATGAACAGAATTTATTGATATCTCTAATAAAGTTATTCGAATATAGATTGTTGTGCTTCTCTCTGTAAGTACAAAGTTGTGCCTTCATATTGCTCTAGAGTAAGATTTGCCAAGTGTTGGTTTTGCCAATTGCCAGTCAATCCAGTCGCCGCGTTGCCAACAAAATCCAACTTTAATTCATAATAATTAGCCATTTAAAGCCCTAGTGTATAATTCCCCTACAAGAGCATAGAAAAAAAACAAAATAGTATTTTGGCAGAAAGGCAATTAATTAATATACCTTAGTTATTAGTTATTTTGCATTTACACTAATTAATTTTTGCGGCTTTATTTATTTTCTTTTATTTTATTTTAGTTTTTATCAATTGGCCATTGTTGTCCACTTTGCACTCGCCTGTTGTTGGTTTACCAATTTGTCGTTGTGTGAAATTGACAAAGTGCCAGGCTCAGAGGCAGTACTTTTAGTTGTTGCTGCTGTTAGTTTGTTTAACAAAACCAAAAGCGAAAATTTGAACAAGTTGTTGTTGTGGTTGAAATGCACTCGTTAAATCAACAGCAACAGCAAAAATAACAACAGCAACGAGAGCAGCAGCAACAAAAAAAAAACAACAACAATCGAAATTACTCAGTTTCAGTCGATTGAGAATTAAAACAAACAATAACTGAATAATAGTTTCGTACATTTAAAACCAAGTGTAAAAATAAATATTTAATTGGCCTAATTGTCATTGCATTATTTCATAAATAAATATAAAGAACTTTTGCATATTGAACGCATTTATTATCTTTTATTATTATTGCCGCAATATATTGTCCGGAAATGGTTTGTTTTTCTATGATCACTACAAAATCACCAATTCTACATATTTTACAATTTTTTTTTTAATTTATGCCCATCAGATATATTTGACTATTTCTATAGCTGAACAGTGTGGGTGTTATTCGGCTACATAGAACTGTGTTTTGTTAAGAACCAATCAACACAAATATAATTTAATAACTATCATTTTTGAGAAGCGATTAAGGCTGTCGAAAATTATATGTTAAGCTTTAAGTAACATTTGCAGGTCGGTTGACAAACGGCTTTTTAACCAACCCAAAAGCGAATATAACATCTGGCCAACAAGTTGGTACAACTGTAGAGTTGCTAACGTGGCGAGTAGGTAGCTGAGGGGTTAAGTTAACAGATTCTGTTGCTCACTTTTTGCATGTTGTTTGCATTTAAATGTTTTAACATTTCCGTTTAATGTGACTGCACTTCCGTGAAAATTTAATTAAAAACTGTCAGTTTCTTTCTCCAATTATTTTCTTGTGGCGCTCTGCAACGACAAAGCCGACGGATTCTGCCCAATGCTATGAACGGCTATTAAATATTTCGTGGAACATTTTTCCTTATGTTTAAATTGATGTCCATTACATGAATAACATTACAATAATCCTTTAAAAATTACTTCAAGTTTGATGTAATCTTAAAACCGGAGACTGCATTTTGCTGGAAAACCTTTGAATAGCCTTGTCATGTATATAAAAAGGGTAAAGTTGGGGTATAATATTGTGTAAAATACATTGTATAGGGTATTTTGATGACGAGACCTTCCGATCAGTTCGCTTTAACATGTTTTTCATGCATTCATCTGCACTGCCACAACAATTGGTTGTTAAAAGTTCTGACAAGTAACAAGACAAAAAAGTTGTTATTATTGTTATTATTACAATACACCACAGTGCACTGCATACAAAAGCTGCGCTTTTAATTAAATAAATACATGTTTTATATGCCACAAACGAAAAATGCTTCACGAAAGTGCAACGACACGAAGTACCCACAAAAGTTGAAAATGCATCTGGGCGCGTATTAAAAATATAACAAAACTGAAAAAAAGAAAAAAATGCCCAATGCAAGGAAAGCAATATGAAATTTAACACATAAATGAAAAATGTTCAAGTAGCTGGCACTTTTCGGTTGACTTTAACAAGTTGCTGCACACAAAATTAAACAACGTCCGCGCTTTGGTTGAGAAATTTGCAAATTATAATTATTTTATACCTGGACCAAAAGGCAAATTTGCGCTTCACTCGAAAGGACTAGCCGCAGCGGATAAAACGCTTTACAAGCTGTAACCAGCTTCAGGCCGAGACCGAGACCCGAGCTGCCAAAGTGTGCAATGAAGAGGCTGGCAAAATGGCAGCAGCGTTAGATGGAGCGGGGTGTGCTGCGGTGGCAAGGGGCAGGGGTCGCGGTACGTGACAGGTCGAAGCACTGGGCAAACTTCAATTACAGCTTAAAACTTTCAATTAAAAACTTTGCCGCGCGTGAAAAAAGAGTGTAGAGCACAAAAAAAAGTAAGCAAAAAAAATAAAAATATAATCTAAAGAGCCTGGGAAGATGCATTTTGAGGCAGCTCGAGTTTAGCGAATTACATCCCAGATGAGCAGCTTTGCCAGGCAATTAATAGATGGAGGTGTAACTCTTAAAGTCATTTCATATGGGTCAAAGCCTTAATGGATAATTTACGTGAATGAATAAAAAACAAAACTTTAGCTAACTTCGACAAGATTTGCCGGATTAAATAATTTTATGTTAAGTAGAAAGAAAATGACTATAGAGTATTTTCTTAAGTCTGAGCATAACCAAATAATGTGATCTGGAGTCATATAACAAATCTTGAGTGTTTTCGTATGTGTTTCCAACAAGCTCTGTAGATTCGTTTAAAATTAGTAACTGAATGCATTATTAAATAAAAGGACCCTACATCCGAATACTGCATCTTTAACGGCAGCTGCAGTCTGGCATAAGGTGTGCTGAGTAGAACAACTTTACACCCAAACAAAGAAAATCCAGCACAGACTTTTGCCATATGGCAAATTTGGTGTTGACTTCGCCGTCGCTGCACAGACCCCAAAGTTTGTGCTTAAATTTTTCAGTTTTCTTTGCCATTCTGTGCGGTACAGCAGGCTGAGAATGCATTTTTAATGAATCCTGCAAAGGTGAATGTAACTTGCGACGTGGGCGTGAAAAGGTGAGCAAAACGAGACTAAAAGGAAATGTAACAGAAAATGTTGCAAAAATTGAAAAGCGCAACTTTGACTTTGCTGTGGGTGGGCGAGTGTGTGTGTATGTGTGTGCGTGTGCATTGGTGTGTGTGCTGGATGTGTTTGGGTGTTTGCTTATTCGTCAGAGTAACTTTACAATCCACGCAACAGAACAGCGCATGCCAAACTCTTAATTGAATTAAACTTTTTAGCTGGAAAGCACAAGCAGAGAAAAAAATGTTAACCAATTTTTTTTTTCTCTGTTTTTTTATACCCTTGTGCTGGGTATTGTTTGTTACTTAGCCATCGTGTTTGTTACACTATAACATTTCAACGTCGGAACGCCTTAGTACTCCTTAGTACTCTATTAGATTGGGCATGCCAGGACTCGTTATTGAATTAAACAAACAGTAAGAAAGATGTAACCAATTTTGTACACTATACTTATATAAGCCTGTTTGTTACACCATTAAATTTGAAAGTCAAAATGACTGCCTAAATACTTCACTTAGATCGCCAACAGATGCTTCGTTATCTGTACTTACTTCTTACTTACTTTTTTATCTGACTCACTTTTATACGCAATTTTTTTTACCTATTATTTGTTTCCCTATCTGAAATCTCTCTCTCTCTCTCTCTCTCTCTCTCTTTAAGCAGTTAGCTAAATAGATTTTTTAAAAACTATTTTCAATATTTTCGTATTAAATAAATATGCAACCAGCAGTCTTGTTAGAGCATAGGAGAATCATTAAAGATTTTGGGCAAAATGTTCCTTCATCTGCATATTACATTTCTATGGAAAAATTGAATTCTTTTTATTTATTTGGGAATTGAATTGATTTTGATTGTTTTTTACCCCTAAGCCCAAAAGCAGGCAACATTTAATTGAATTTGCAGAGAAATTATAAATTCACACAATTGCCCGTTGTGGTGCCCTGTTTTGCGCAATTTCCGCACTTTAAGTGCCATTTTGTGAAATTATTATAAATTATTTATTTGTCGCTTGGCGGGGGTCCTCGCAAAAACCCATAATCAAAACAATGAAGCGAGTCAGTCAACAGGCCCAACAACAACAACAACAACAACGACAACCAAGAGCGAACATTAAAATTGACGCACGAATAGAAAATGTACAAAAATTAACTTCATTTCCGTTTGCGAGCGTCAAAAATAAACATAAATACGAAATTAATATGCCACAAACACGAGTATCATAACGAAAAAAGGGAATGGAGTTTCAATTGATGGGAATGCCTGTTTGGTGGGGTTGAGTTGAGTTGAGTGGTGGTGCGAAGGGGGTGCGATGGGGGTGTTTAAGGATTTTCAGATCACCTGACTGAAATTATGCAAAGTGCCTGGCATATTGAAGTCGTTATAAATTTTAATTAAATTGCACGTCGGGCGGCGGCTTAGTTCTCGGACATATTAGGTTGACATATGTGGGTCATAAAATGCCAAAATTGGAGCTGGCAAATAAATTGAAAAATGGCGCGATGCGCACTGCGACAAGCTACAAATGGAAAACAAGTCAATTTTTATGGCATACTCTTAGGCGGGCAGCAGTTCACAATAAGTACACATACATAAGAAAATATGAAAGAATTTGGGAGTCGAACTGGACCGACTACACGATACCCTATATCACTGTTAGAAAATGCTCTAAAACACTTTAGATTGTATTCAAAGAATACAAAACAAACATGGGCTGCCATTTAAGCATATTTATTATAGAGTCGCATATATCTTACGAAACACAACAACAGTTATAACGACCATATCCACCTTTATATCTCTTAATATGTCTGCAGGGTATACACAAACAACTGAAATGCAAATATTGGGCTGAGGGTGGAAATAAGGTACAAGCAAAAGGAAGCTGTGTGCGAGAAAAACGAATGCTGAGCACAGCAAATGCTGTTCCGAAATGTAATAAAAATCATGTAAGCAGATATGTGCCGTGGTGAATTTATAGGTCCACAATGTAAACTTTTGAAGGGTAATGGAGACAGCAAAATAAAAGACTAAAATAAATAAGAAACTACGTACAAAAAATTCAATAAAATGAGTAACAAAAGAAAAAATAAATAGAGGAACAAAGAAAAGAGTGATGTTGAAAATAGCATATACAAATTAATATTAACTATTGTATGTTGGCTTAGATAAGATCTAGAAATTTATAAAAATCTTATTTCTGTTGGCTTTGTAGCTAAACAAAACCATTTGGAAATTTTTTAGTCCTTATACTTTAGATTTAGTTGCCAACGTCTTAATAATAGCTGTCAATAGGTTAACTTTCATATTCTCAATCACTTTTATTTCTTATGACGCCATAGCAAGAAGAGAATTTTGACATTGTGCGCTACCCAAATCCAGTGCAAAAATGCCGATATCCGTAAAAGATCGAGAATCTATACTCAAACGCCAGGCTGGCTCTCGTGGGATAACAGGCCAATTAATCAGAGATACGTACATGCCGGATTCGAAACCGGTGCGAGATCCAAAAGCGCAGATTACTCGGACTCAGCAAAGGAAAGAAGCCAATGCCAATTTGCCATGGGAAAAACGAAGATGTCCGCCCAAAAAGGAGCATATGCAAACCAAACGGGAGATCGAAATAGCCAAGTTCAAGAATATCGATTTCTCTCACTCGGATCCGCAACTGACCGTTCAGACGCTTGAGTTTCCGGATGCCAATATCAAGCGCACAGAGATCGATACACGCGATGAATGTGGCAAGCGGGTTCTGCCCAAGAGAACCGGCAAAGATTTCTCCACCTCGAGTCAGCCCGGTTTTCGCGATGGGGTTTTTACGGTTAACATGCAGGCGAGGAGCTGTACCTCCACCAGCATACCGGGCAGGCCAGCCCCAACTAGAAAAAGCACTCAACGCCCCACCTCAAGCGCCCAAAGTGATGTTGGCTCAATGCAAATGATTGACTCGTATCATGTGCGATCGTTGGAGCCGAAGCAATTTAAGGGCAATCAGTGGAAGAAGCCCTGCGAGGCTAGCAATGTGGTCGGAGCACCTCAGCCGCATATCGGACGTTGTCCGAAAAATCTTCAGCAACTGTCGAAATTGTCGCCGATGCGACAGAAGTTCTTTCTCACACAGGATCCGCGCAAGACGCACTGTCTGGTCAATCCGAGTGCGTTGCGCTACAAGCAACTGACCGAGGATCAGCAGTTCAAGGTGATCAACAAGATGGTCAAGCATGGCGATAATGTGTGCGCCAGCACCGGGTCTGAGTCATCCGATACGCATATATGCGAGGTCATTGACTTGGAGAACCCCGTCAACTTGGATTTTCAGGGCATGGACTATAAGAACACCTACGAGAAGGACGAACAGGAACAGCAGAATCAGCAGACCTACTGGCGTGTCGTACGCTACATGCAGCGACGTCGTACCAAGAAGCACACCGAGCACAAGGTGGAGGCGGAACTGCAAGCAGAACGCCTGGCAATACCGCCCGTATTCAATACGAAAATCAAGGATACGCCCGTTGCGGCGGATTCGCCTTCAAAGGATCCCAAGCTTGCCAAGCTGTTTCGCTCACCTGATAAGCCCAACAACAGAGACAAGATTGACGAGGAGCAAAATCGTCGCGAGGCGCGCTACAAGGATATTTATCTGCGCAACAAGACCCGAAAGGCTGTACGGGACTCACAGCATTTAAAAGAGTTGGCAGCCGCTAAGGAGATCGAGGCACGCACCGTTGCCGAGCAGGATCTGCACGATGATGTGGCCAAAATTGATGATGCTATCGAGCGAAGCTTTCGCAAGTTCGAGTACATTCCGCTGGTGATAAATAAACGAAAGTTCTTCCCAAAAACACTGACAGAGACGGAACGCCTTAAGGCCATCATGCACAAGGAGAACTGTGTGCGCAAGGATCGGGCAAAGGTAGAGCAGGAGTTCTTTTTGGACCGCACGGGCAAAGTGAAAAAGTTTCCCGATGCCGGACAGAATCTGGCCTGTAAGGAAAGCCTCGAGGGCAGCGTCGGCTCCACGCCCAGCGAGCAGAGTAGTGATGACGAAGACTATCTCAAGGTGGGCAAAATCGGCGACAAATTCCAGCTGCGCGGCTTTCACTTCAAGCATGGCGATGGTCTGCGTGGCAAACTGCATCGCCACCAGATTATGGAAGGTCAGCGCACCGCCAAAGGTTGCCTAACCCGTGAAGAGTGGATCAATCAGCTGGTGCCGCGCAAGGAGGCCATCAAATTGGACATTGAACGGGGCATTATCAAGGTGCTTGACCCAGACGATCCCAAACTGGATCTATTTCCACCTCAACCGATGCTGCTGCACAAGCGCGAGAAGAAGAGCGCCATCAAGGAGTACATTGACAAGCGTCTGGGTCTCCACTATCATCGTGTGATGCACAAGAATTTGAAGCTGGTCAAGCCCCCGCTGAAATTCCATGTCAAGAAGTTTAATCTCATTCGCTATGTGTTCCCCGAAAAGATCATTGTGCCGGATGCACCTGATCTCGAAGCCGATATGGTGGACGCTTCCAAAGTGCAAACCACCCTAGAGTACATAACACTAAAGAGAAAAGTGGCCAAGGCGAAGGATCTCAAAAAGAAGCTAGCACGCATGAAACTCCTGGGCCTAAAATGTGTGGAGGCGAAACAATTGCGCGAGCAGTCGCCATGCGAATTCAAAGAGGAGCTACTCGATATGGATTGGGTGCCGCCACAGGAGTTGGTCAAAGCGCCAGAGCCCATCGGCGCTGATGAGGTGGAGGAGCGTATGATGGGCGGCAGTGAGCACGTGCCCCTCGAGATGAGGGGAAACATGCCAGCACCAAAGTTTCGAGAGAAAACACTACTCATACATCCGAGGCGACAACGTGACTATCTCGCTGAGAGACGACCAACGAATACGTTTATTGAAAGCATTCGCCAGTCGGGCATGCCATTGCTGGAGAAGATTGCGCCGGATAAGATTAAGTTTGCTAACGTGCGAACCACAAAGCGACCCTACACGGCAAAGTTCGAGGCGCGACATCATCACGATCACTGGGACCCGACTCAGGTGAAAAACGTTCATGTGCACTACCAGACGAAGACCGTCTACCCGAAGATCACGGTGCAAGAGCAGCCGGAAAGGGTGCCCCTTGTAAATTTCATCAAGGCAAATCCGCCCTGTACGCAATACATGAACACCGACTTGACAATGCCGAGATACGATTTCGACAGCATGATCGCTAATCATTTGGCGGCAACGCGCACTGATAGCAAGGATGGAGCGCGGGAGATTGTGCAAGATCTATGCCGTGCGCATGACTGCATCTTTCACTCACGCAATCCCAAGGAGCTGACGACTCTCGATTTTCCAGGACGTCGCCAGTATCTCGACTTTTTGCATGAAACTCGTGAGGCACTGTACGCGATGAAGGACATTCAGCCGGGCGAGGAGCGTCTGCTGGTCGACCGTAAGGCGATTGTTGCTGAGCTCGAGGAGGATCTGAAGAGCATCGAGGAATGCCTCAGCTCACTGAGTAGCTCGGAATGCACAAATCTTACCAAAGACAGCGGCAGCTTTCTACTGCTGGAGGATGAAACGAAGATACCTTTGGAATATATACGCAAACCCCTAGTGCCCTTTGAGGAAATGCGTCGCTCTCGCTTCCAGGCGGAAGTCATCGATGTGGATGCCGAGGAGGAAAATCCATATCGCATGCTGCCCTTCTCCGGTCAGCATAAGGAGCAGGCAGCCATGCTGGGCCCCAAGGACTCCTTCTTTACCTTTAACTCGCGACTTCGCAACGGATTGCGCCTCAGACTTGAGGTACCTGTTCCGGATGTTCGTAACACTCTGCTGGGACCCGGCCCAACAAAATATTTTGGATCTGTAATCACTGATCTCGATGAGAATTATATAGATGAGTTGAAAAATCGGGCAACGGTCAAGACTTTTAACTTCAAGACGGGCATGGAACTGTTGAAGGTTGCAACGCGTCTCAAATACGAATCGCTATTGATTCAGGGTAAAATGGTGCGCACCAAGATTTATGATTCTCTAAACGAGTTCCACTGGCTGAACATGAAGAAGACAGGGAAGCTCTACGAGGGCCTATTTGCCAAGTGGGAGAAGAAGGAATACAATGCGGCCATGAAGCAGGTGTATCAAGTGAAGACCTACTACGAGATAACCGATAAGATGAAGCTGGAATTCCGAGAGCTGGAACGCGAACTCACCATGCTCAACATGGATATTGTGTTTATTGAGGGTCACTGGATACGTTGCGTCATGTTACAGAATTTCCACTACCTCCTAGGCGAAGAGGAATGGCGCGCCGAGAACGATTGGATCCACCGGGTGCCGGTAAAAAAGAGAGGCAAGCCTGGCGCTGAGGAAGCCGAGCAACCTATTGAACCTATTGCACCCGAAGATGATGAGGATGTCGAGTATGAACTGGAACCGTATGATCAGTCCATTGCCAAGCGTACCACTGTGAACATTCGTGTGAGGGACAAAGATGACGCCTGGGCCATATATGACTTTTACTATGATGTCTACAAGAGGAATTTGCATCCCGTGTTGAAGGTATTTCCCAATGCCGAAGCGTTTCTCCAGGGCGTTGGCAATTTGAAGAACAAGACTTTTATGCTGCTGCTGGAAATGCATTATACACTGTCCATACACACAGAGCTGCAGGGTAAGCTGGAGACCTTTGTTGACTGGTGCAACAAGGATCTGAAGGAAAAGCAGGAGTATGTGGCCCGCAAATCCGTCAGGAAGTTCTTTATGGAGGATCGCGCCATTGAGATGGAGGCACGTGTTAGAACCTATCTAGAAAAGCCAATTGAAAACTCTTTTGCCGACGAGGAATTCAACAAGTATCGCGGCGTCTTGGCCGAAGTCTGGCGTCGCATTGTGCCCGCCACAGTGCGTGGGTCCAGTGATGTGATACCCGTTGCCTCGGACATGGTGGCCTCCATCAGCACCGTTGTATTGGAATTGCTCACCAAGTTTGAGCGCCTTGATATTGGGAAGGCGCGCGAACTGGAGATGATGCTGCGCAAGCGGCGTCACTATCTGGAGAAGCTCTCCGCGCAGGCCTACCAGACAGAGCGACGTATCGATATGGAAATGAAGAAGGTGCGACGCAACCTGGAGCCGCCCTTCAAGAAACCCAAGAAAGTGGGTCCCCTCCAGCGGCTGCACCTCAAGAAGCGTGTCAAAAAGATTATACCACCGCCGGTAATTATCTCTGAGAATACCAGAAACTATGTGCGCGCATTTGCCGAGGATGGTGTGGTTAGTGAGGGATTTAGTCATGACTCTATGATGGTGGTGGACAATATGCAGGAACAGATTGTTCCCTTTTATTTCGATCATTTCCTTAAGCTCAATGGCTACACGCCCAATTATAATTTCAAGACAAATATCGAGATACGTGATGGACCCGAGATAAATCGTTTTCGCATTCGCAATGTTATCCCAGATGTGCTCCTAAAGGTCGAGAATTGGGAGAATACGAACAAAAAGATCATGGAAGACAATATTCAACGCAATCCCAAGATGTACGAGAATGTTAGCTAATTGAATTATTATAAAGTCTTTTCAAAGTTTCCAGTTATAACACTATTAAATTGAATTGCATGTGCTCAAGCTCAGATTTAAAAGTAAATGGGTTCAAAATTTCTTAAAATTATTACTAAGGATTTTCGATTGTCTTTATTTTGTACGATCTGTTCCCACTGAGATTTGTCTCTGTCCATCTGGCATAAACTTCATATTTGTGGGGCTTATTTAATATCAAACAAAATTTTCAAATTTTTCAATTTTCACAATCTTTTTGTGCATCAGTTTTCAAAATTATTCATATCATCAAATCCAAAAAACAAATAAATTAATTCTAATTAATATTCCAAAGTTTAAGATAATTTAATCTCGACTTCTTTACTTTTTTCTTACTCTTTCTCTCTCGCTGTCTTTAATCTTTCGATTTCTATTTAACAATGACTTCTCTTCCCTGCGCGCATGCATATCTCTCTCATTTACTCTCTACTCGGTTTTTGAATTTTTTTCTTTTCATGTTTCACCAATATCTCGAAGTTTACCGGAACAGCTTTCACTGCCGCATCTGTCGCTAAGAGTTAGCTCTCTGTGCACCCCTCCTGCAGCTCCACCCGCCGTGTCCTACTCAGTGCCCCAAGTTTGTACTGCTTTGGCCGTCATTATTTTTGTTTGTGCTGCAGCTGCATCGGCCATTTTCATTTTCTACCTTGTGTCCTAATTCATTGCCACCTGCATTGGACATTCTATGTGTGTTTGTCTTCGTCTTTCCCTTCTTCTATCTCTCTCTGCTGCCTCAGTTTGCTGTTATTTTTATAGTGCAAAACTTGCTTTGCTCTTGTGTTATATTTGCACATAAATCACACAACTTTCTTGAAATTATTTTCTGCTGCTTTTTAGTTGAATTTTATAGTTCGGTCGTTTGCGACTATTTTTGCAATGACTTGAATTTTTTTCGTATGCCGACATTTGTTTAAATAACAGCTTAATTTGCTTTCCTTTTTCATGTTAGTAATAAAGCTTAATATGGCAAATTCAAGAATTAGCTGAAGAATTTCTTTTAGCCTTGCGAAAAGTATTTTGTTTTTGTACAAAATGTTAACCGTGTTAAAGAAGACATCTTCGAACTCTTAAATTATTTACATTTAGCTTGCAAATATAAAGCTGGAGCTACCACATTTGGAAGCCAGATAACTGAATAGCTTTCAATGATTCCATTTATTTTGTCTCTATTGGTTTTCTTTGAACAGCTCATAGAAACCATGTATGGTATCAATAAGGAATTTTTTCGTTGATCTACCCCTTAAACCCATGTCAAGTCCCCTAACAACTAATGGCAACTCCTGCCACGGCTTTTCGCAAAGTCACACAATTTCCATTAGTAGCTAATGAAGCATTAAAAAGTAAAAAAAAAGAACACGAAAATACTTAACGCCATATTTCCAAGGAAGTGGCAAGCTTCTGTCAAAAAGCACAGCAGAGAAAACAAAAACGGGATAAAAAATGAAAAGAAATTGAGAAATAAAATAAAAAAGGAAGCGTAATATGCGTCTGGCTGATGGCGAGAAGCTCGTGTAGAGCGTGGAATGAAACGAGGATAAACGCTGAAATATAAAAGCATCACGAATTAAATACCTTTTAGCAATTAATCTGCTTAGCTAATGGACGATTTCAATGCAGACGACAACAGCAAGGAAGGAGGGGTTGGTGGGCGCCAAGATTTAGTGGAGAGGGTACAAATTGTTCCAGCCATGGCACTTACATTAGGCTTACGGCTCGTTGACCAGGCCAATGCGCCCTGGCTTATGCTACACTATTTCCAGACTAATTTCATTCAATAAACGCGCGCTCCATTGATGCAGCCTCTTGGCACATGGTGCGGGGGCGGTTCACTTTTTGGTCTGTAACGGTCTGGACCTTGCTCTGTGCTCTGAGTTCTCCCGGCCCATTTCTATCGTCAGCACTTGTGTGTTTGCCTTTTGACCGATGACAGCTAACTTGGAATTTAATTTATTTAGTTGCAATTTTAATTGACGAGGCCAGTTCATTCTTATTTTTTAATATCACTTAAGATTCTTTTGCCAGATTTGTGATTTGGCTTTGATTGGCAGCAGTCACTTCGCTTAATTGAGAATTATAGTCATGTCGCCTTTCAACTCCTGCTCAAACTGTAATCGAAATCTTAAAAATGTTTGCGTTCGAGCACAGTTTCAATAAACGAACAGTTTCTTAAAGCAATGTTAGTCAAACGAGGAATTATTCAAATAATATTTTAGCTTCTCAAAAGAAATTTAATTTTGTTGAATTTGCAAAAACAAATATGGAAAAATATATCCTTGATAAATACTATTATTTATTTATTTAATACATTTATAAGATTGATTTTTGTCAGACTTTCAAAGAGTTAAATATGGCTAGAATCATATATATCTTGAGACCTTTGAAACGGCGCTTTTATCAATAAGCCAACAACTTTGAAACATATGCAGCGCACTACCTATGAGCTTATACCACATACTCAATATATGTATATACATTTATTAAATATGTATGTGTATGCAACTTTTGCCAACATTTTTATGTGACGTGTGTTCATTTGTAACATTTGAAACATTTACAATATACTCCGGTTCGTTGCTGTTTTATTTATGTGGCAGGCCATCATATTTTATGTTATTATATATTGAACATGTACTTATGTTGCATAACAGGCGGTGTGTGGGTGATGTGTGGTCCGGTCACATTATGATAAATCATGCCAGAGCATCGCAGCTGCTGTCATAAACAAAAATATTTGATTGAAATTACGTGGGCAGCTCCTGGAACTGCTCTGTCAGTTCACCTGACACAGAGGCCTGCTTCACAAATTAAAGTTTTCCGCTCTCTGGCGAAATAACGCATTTCACATCAGTGAAATTAACTTTTCCTGTGCCACCGAGCCCCAAATCAATTGAGAACTCGAAGTTATTGTTCTTGTCAGCCTGTCCGATTATGTACAACAAATTGTGAAAGCAACATTGGTTAAATATTGATTGTCTCATTCATTAATTATAAACCACATCTAACTCAAGAGAGTTCTGAAGTTGAGCTGGAATTGGATTACTGAAAGCGAAGATGGCAAAGAATTTGTTGCTGAATGAGAATTGCAAAAATTGAGAAAATCCCTGTACTTTTATTATCTGCTAATAATACAGTAGGAAACGGTAGTTACAATCTCAGTTCACAAGCTAGTTAAATTTGGCCCGCTTTTAATCAAGTGTAGCTGAATTGAAATAAAATATTTGTCTATTGATTTATTTGGAAATCTTCAAAGTGGTGGGGGCTAGTTGGTTGCTATTGTAACATAGCACATTACAGATCTTTTGTGAATGTGTCCTGTGCGTTTGTTATTAAATAAATTGACTGACACACACACACACATACACACACACATGTGCACGCAGGACATCAGAGCTGAGAGTCGTGTCGAGACCTGACAGATTCGTAGGTAGTTCATCATGTCATGAAAATTGTATGGAAATTTAATTGAAAACATAAGCCAAGGATAACAGGCCAAAAAAGACAGGCAATCACACTCACATACATGAGCACACACATGAGCCACATCAAAATGGCGGCTACACACACACACACACACGTCCACGTACAGAGAGAGCTTAACAACTATGGCCGCCGTCTGCCTCCCAGCTGACTTCTCTGCTTATAGTGGCTGACGCGCAGGAAGTGTACGAAATGATATAAATAAATAAACAAACTACAAGATAAAGCTATTTGCAATTTGATTGTCAATTTTCATGAGGCTGGCAGCAGTCAGGATTGCCAGGACATTTCCGCCGCAAAACGAAACTTTTCCTTTTTTTTTTGTTGTTTTGTTTTGTTGGTTTTGGTTGTTGTTTTTGTTGTGCCACCTGTCAGTGGTTTAGTCATTTGCTCATTGATGCAGTCAATCAAATTTCATGAGTGATTTTTGTTATACTAAACTTTTGCCAGCTTTGGCTGCCATCTTAACTGTCAATTCTCATTTACATTTTGCACTTGATTGCCCCAAAATGGCATTTCATGTTCGGATGTACATATGTCTTCCCCCTCGACATATCTCAGAATCTTTCCCATGGTTTCCCACAGACCACCACACCAAAAGTTTAATTGAGTATTTCAGTTATGGACTCCACATTTTGTAGTTTGAAATGCTTGCCAACAATTTTCCACACAATTAAAAACTGGCGTCAAATTATGGCGCACTTAATCCCACCAAACCCACTGAACCGCCCTGTACCCACCAAACTGGGGCAACTTCAAAACAGCCCCTCCCCCCACCCAAAAAAACCTAATTAAAAAGCGCTTAATGCTAAAAACTCAGCGCACTGGGCGTGTGCTAATTTCATAATCCAAATAAAGTTTCAATTAATTTGGCTAGCGCACCATTTCAATTTTTTTACTTTCTCTTTTTTTTTTTGTTAGCATGCAAATGAAAGAAATTTTGTAGCTACCAAAAGCTTTCAAAAATGTTCAGCTTCAATGGTTTAGTAATTATGATTTGAGTTGAGTTCAGTTAAGCTGCCACGGTGGTGGTTCGAATTTCTGTACGTTGCCCACCCAAGTGCTAAGCGTGCGGTTGGACTGTGAAAAATGGCGTCAAGTTGAATGGGAAACAGCTAATGAAATGAAAATTGTTGAAAAATAATTCTATAAGAGTTCAAGCAGTGTTGTTCGCAAATACACCAAACTCAAATCGCCATTCAATATCAAGGCTTGTTCTTGAGGTTCTACAGAGATCATTTACGCTTGGGTTATTGGCTTATGGTCTATGCATAATCAAAGGTAGATCCCAGGAGGATCTGCAAGTATAAGGCTCATTAATGGAATTAGAGAAGTTTTCCTGACATGTTTAGAATTTAGGGTCCTCAATATTAATAAGATAGATCACTTTGTGCACCGAACACCTCCACTTTAATTATGAAGATCAGTTTAACATTTTAACAGACAGTTTAAAACAAGAGTCGAAAAATTAAACAAACAATATTGTCGTTATCAGCAAATGGCATCTACATCAAATCGAAATTTACATTTCTTAATTTTCTCTATAATGCTAACAGGGCATTTTGCATTCTGTCCGATCAACTGCTATATTCAAAACTTTTCTCGAAAATTTGAGTCTGCTTTGGGTCTGAGCTCGGGTGCTCTTCTCTTTAGGAATAGAAACATTCTGATAAAATGTGATTAGCTATGTGTTAGAAGAGTAATTATCTGCAACATGACCATTTCAGAATTATTCATTTATTAATAAACCCAAATGACCAGCGCAAATTTCTTGTGATCCCCATCTGTTAAGATAGAACAATTTGAGAATTCTCACAATAGCTGCGGACATTATCCGCTATTTCGCTATCTCTCACTCACAACACCAGTGGACATTAAAAGGTATTTGAAAATTTAAATATGCCCATAAATGTCGCAGAAGCGGGAAAGTACCAAACAAATGATGGTCCTTTCAACCCGCCAATTGTCAACTCATCTGGCGTGGCATTAACCCCATGGCATCGACACACAAAAACCAGGGCAGACTGAGCCGCAAAAAATGTTTGGCAGCAAAAATTATAAACCACTCGAGCATATTTTGCAAGTCCCCAAACCACCAGAGACTCCAACCACGCATCTTTCATGTGGATGGCCAAACTTTATTTTTTATTTTGTTGCGTTGCTTTCGCTTTGTGATTGTTGTTGTTATACGCTTACCATTTTTCATGAGCGGCCGAAAAAAGTTAAAACGGAAATGCGACCATACAAGCGGATATGAGACGGGTGGAGCAATACATATAGATGCGATATATAACCGAGAGACCGCGTCGCGTCAACCTATAAATAAAAGAAATGCGCCCCGAAATCCCCAATGCCCGACATGGAGTATGAAACATTTGTAACTGCGTGGACAGCGCCTGGATGTGGACGATGGATTGGATTCCCCTTTAGGAAGTTTTCGCTTTTTCTTTTTTTTTATATTTATTTTATTTTTGCTGCGTGTTTGGGTTATTAACAGGCGACTAGAAGCAAATATATGAGCATACTTTTTGGCTGGCAGTCAAAGCGCAGCCAGCGACCGGAAGCAGGCGAAATTATTTTGAAACGGCTTGATGTCTGACAAAGAAATGCAGAGAGCTAGAAAGAGCGAGACAGAGAGAGAGAGAGAGAGAGAGAGAAATAGAGAGAGAGAGAGGAAGAGAGCGAGGGAGTTAGAGTGTGTGCCCGAGGAATGTTACGACATAATGTGAAACAAAAGCTCTGAAAAACGTCAGTCATCAGGCTATGACTATGAAAGGGGGAATGCGCTTTAAACGTCAGCCATTTATTAAGCCCGGCCACATCAGCAGCAGACGGACATATCGCAAACGGCAAACGGCAACCGGCAGCAGCCGTCAGAGTCGATTGCACGAGTCACTCAGACGGTCAGTGTTGAATGCGCAGACAGTCCAGACAGTTGGTCTGGCCAATCCTTGCGGTCAGCCAAATGATAGGAGTATATTGTCGCAATTCTGGCCGGGCATTGTCCTTAAGCTTTAAGCTAAATGCAAATGGACACAATAACCAAAAAGAGAGTAGCAACTGGCTGACCTTGCTGGTTTTATGTTTTGCATAGCTGCGTAGGTTTTGATCGGAGCATATCGAGAGAGACCTCCGAATCGAACATGTCTGGATCAAGTTAATTGCCATAGCAGCACTTATCCGGGAGCTGGCGAAAAACGTATTTAAATTGTAAAAAGAGGTCACCAATTAATAAAAAAGTTGGTTTTTATCTTAAAATGTGTTCACTTTTTATTCATTTTTTTAGCCAAACAAACTATCATGTTCGACCGTAAAATTTTTTTGCAGAGCAACGGTTTATATTTAAAAGCCAAAAAATATTGCTGAGCATGTCGCTCCTACCGTTCCAATGCCAGACTCCATGCGTCCACCCCATCTTCTCCCGCTGCAACCACTCAGCACCACCTCCAGTTACTTAGCCAAAATACGCAAAAACTCAAACATTAAAAGTCCATTACCATTGCATGCTTTGCAGCAACGAGAGACGTCGACATTTTTTGAATTATACATTTATTTGACAATTTGGGCACGGTGTTGAAAGGGGAAGCACCACCATATGGAATCCAACACCGAGTTTAACTGCTCACCACGTTATTGTGGGGGGTAGTCGAAATATAACGTATACGCCATGAATATGTACCCGAATGTATTTAATTCTTTTTTGTCCGACAAACGGAAATGGAGCTCTATTGGCGCCTCTGACATCCGGTATGCCAGCATTTTATTATATTTCATCTTTCGGTTTTTACGGACTGCCTGCCAATGCCATCAAAATGGCAACAAACTTAACGCAAAATTCTGGCCCGCAGCAGTATTCATTGTTTGGCTAATTTTAACTTCATGCCTATTACGTTTGCCTGCTCATTTTGATCATCGGAATTCGACTCCGTTGCATTATATTCTGTTACCCGCACTTATGGTCAAATTAGCTGCAAAACTCTGGACACAAAACAAATATTTGCCGCAATATTGATTTAACTGAGTTTTTTTTGCCACAAACCAAATGCAATGGAAATGAATTTAATTAAAAATATTTTTGCCGTTTTTTGCATGAATACTCAAAAGGTATGGCATATTCCCTGTAGCATTTTACGTGTTTAAACGGCCCATTGAAAATTGTATTTTAGAGGCAACTGAGTGTTGAGCCGGTCTAGTTGGTAGTTTGAATGGAGCTAAACCTGAAATACGTTAAGCATTTGTAGAATTTGTGCAGTGTGTGAACTTTTCAGAAAAGAAAACGGATAAGTTCAAACACGGATTAGGGTAACAAATGTGATTAAAGTAAAACAGAAGAAACTTGATTATGTCTATTGTACATTACAAAATAATTTAAAAAGTTGATAGTGAATGTTATTTCATACTAAAATATGAAAATACCATAAAATTTACCTAACTAAGTTTCACTAAATATTTTTTTTTTGAGTGCAATGAATTGGATATTAGTTCGAGGACTTTTCGGCTTACATCTCAGCACATATGCTCTTATTGGAGAGCAGTCATTTGCTCTTGTGCCTAACATATCATATGTTGTTCAGATGGAACCCTTGACAAATACAGTCACATGTTCAACGCCACTTAAAGCCAGTCGACTGGCTTTTAATGTACGCCCTGAAATTAGTACACATTTAAAATGTTCACTGGAAAGCAACAAAAGCAACAACAGCAACAAAAACAACAAAGGGACAATTTGCGTGGGCGACCCGACGCTGATTATGATGACGACCTGGGCACATTAATGCTGATGATGTTGCCGCTAAGTAGCACTCCCAGATCCCATTCCTGCAGGTAAAGCCCGCAGTGGGTAAACAAATGTGGCTTCAAATGCAAACGTTGGCAGAGAGAGAGAAAGAGAGAGATAGAGTGAGAGGGGGTGAGAGAAAGAGTTTTGTATTGCGACCAAAAAAAATAAGTCTTGGTGGTTGCCAGGATAGCAACAGCTCTGAAAATTAAGTCGCGCTTACTTTCTCTTTCTCTCTCACCCCGCCACTGGCCTTCTCATGCCATCTCGCTCTCTTGGCTTTGCAATTAAATATGCACATTCTCATTAAAAGTTTGCGCCATTAATAAACGCCAACAGGGATGTAATTTAATACGGTTAAAAAGTACGACACGTGGAACCCAGAAAGCAAGACATGCAGACTGCCAGGTTGAAAGAGTGGATTTGGCGTTGGAGATGGAGGCGCCCAAAAGTGGGTGGGTCTTCTGCCAGCCGTCACCTACACACACACACACACACACACTGCATTACATTAAACATGCAGCCCTTGGAGAGTTGCCTTAACGCTCCCAAACAAAGCTCATAAAATTTGCAAATGTAAATAATTTTCTTAACGAAATTTTCACGTTGCTCGCTTTGCTACTTTGGCTAAGACCACATTAAAGCTTCGTCAGGACACGGCGCAAATTTGTCAACTGACAGGACCAGTCTCGGCATAACACATATGGCTAGTCCTTGCTAAGATGCAGCTACTCCACTACTTCCTCCCACACATGCATAAATAATAAATAATTGAAAATGTCACACGAGAATTGTTCGCTTCGTGTGAACTCTGCCAGCCAACAATTTGGCCTTAATATTAGAACAGACCAGGCAAAGACTTTAGCCTTTATATATATTTATCTAGCTCACCGGCATATTGGCTTTGTCATTTCATTCGCTACATATGCAAAAAATAATTGAACAAATAGCGAACCTTAAGCATAGATTTTTCAAGGGACAGTTTCTGCAGACATTTTTACTTTTTCTTCACTGAATTTGACCAACTTGAAGGAAGCATAAAGATTTTCTTTGAATTATTATGTAATTATTCTTTTCTTTTTTGTTTGGGTTTCTTTAACTGACCATTTTGAGTTTTTTTTATAATTATTATTAATTTTGTTTAATACTTTAGGTCTTCGTAAGTTGAACCTGCTTAAGTATATGAATAGTTATAGCTAATAGCTGTGGTTAACTGTTCATGTTATAGATACACAATCAGCTGGTATGAGCATTTAATATGTATAAATTATATTAAGTAAGTGTATCTAATAGTTAATAAAGTGAGTTTCGCTTTCGTCTAAGTAGTTTCTTGGAGAAACACATTAATTGCGTACAACTAGGCGCTGTGGCAAAACGTTGACAGCTCGCTGTCTTGGCTGGCGTTTTCTTGGGCCAATTCCGGCGGGAAATTAAAGTAAGAGTTTACGCTTTTTTAGCCGCAAAACAGACACACACACACACACACACGCACCTCGGCCACGCACACAACAAGTTTGTTTGTGGCGGAGTGGAGGGGCGTGAAGCGTGGGTGCGGGGAGGCGTTGCAAGAAAGAAGAGCACATGAAATTGTTGCTCATTATGTATTTATGTCAATTTCTGGGTCGCTCTTTCGGATTGCGTGAGCATTTATGTGTGAGTGTGTATGTGTGTGGCAGGCCGCAATGACATGTAAAACCTTTTTGGGCCTACAGTCTGCTTCTTACTCACATCCACCTGGCCAACATTTAATGACTTTGGCTTGCTCTCTTTTGGGACGCATTTAGCGTGTAAATTTTGCTGTACATTTTCGCCGTTACATTTTTACTCCTTCAGCACTCGTAAAGGTGTGTGCGTGTGTGCATATTTCAGTTATTTTTATTTGAGCGTTACTTTTTACACACACACAGATACCGATACACATATGTGTAAGCACATATATGAGCACGTTTGCCTGTCGTTTTAATATGTTCGTGTATTTTGGCATTCGATGGGGACCTTTATATTCATGCAGCGTTAAAGTTTTTGTGAGTACTACGTATTGTAAAGGGATTTGCTTTGTGACTGACTCGCTAACGCTGATGACTCGGGCGCATGATGAAAATACATTTATACGGTTATCGTACATGGCATAAATCATAAAATGCCAGAAATGAGTACAGCTCATTTCGGAAGGAGCTAACCAGAATCCGAAAAGATGGCAAAACATATTCAAACAATAGTGGTTTACCTGTGTTGTAAGACCTCAAGATTTCCTTGCAAATGCGAAATTGAAGAATATGAAATAAACTAAAGCCATTTAATTTATTTTAACTCAATATTGATTAGTCAAGTTTATTAAATTGATAAATGGAAATATAAATTTGGTGTATTTAAATGAAAGCCTTGTTTTGTTTTACTTCACTGAAACATACATAAATTGAATTAATAATCCTCCTAACCCATTAATGGGGACCCTCTCAAATACTTGTGTATACATATGTAGTTAGCTTTCAGTTCTCGCACACACACAGTGAATTTATCTCTCTCTGATAATATGCGTGCTTGGCATTGTTGTTTCGCATGCATTAACTAAACTCATTGCTGGCAGCCTGATAAATAATTGAAAAGAAAGCAAAAACGAAGCTCATGGCTGGCAAAACTTGGGCTCTTGCAGTCTTGAGTCTTTGACTTAGGAACTACCTGTCAGACGGAGCCGGAAGATGCCACCGAGACAACGCATGAGTTTGTCTGCTTCTAAAATAAATTTACTTGCATGCCAGAAACACACAACACCCACACCCACACACACACACACAGTCGAGTGCACTCTGCTAACTAAATTTTGCGCTGCGTACGCGACTCAGTGGAGTGCAAAAGGCATTGGACTGACTCGGACTGACTTACAGCAAGATAAGCAGCCGAGTATGAGTTACAGGTTAATTTATTATTGAAACTAATGTTGGCAGTCCAATGGAGTTCGAGATGAGATTGGGATTGGGGTTGATATTGGGGCAGGAGGGAGGGGGGAAGCGCACACAATGTCTTTGCAGGTGCCATGCTGACGTCGCCGGTTTGGTGAATCGTTGGCTGGGGCCTTTCGCAGGCTGGTAGGCTGAGCCTGAGGCGCAAATTATGAAATTCAACTTGACAAATGTCAGTGACATTAATTAAACGCCAAGATATGGCAACAGCAGCTCGAAAGCTTACCATGCTGGCAGCTGTGCACTGCGAAAGGATTAAGCTCTTTAAGGGATTTAAGCGAGATTTGCGAACTTAACTATCTTGTACATGTAAGCCGATTTCTCTGATAAGTCAGCTGCCGCGTCAAATTGCGCAGCTTGTTCGAAATTCAATTGAACCTAATTTGCACGAGCCTTGCTCACGCAACATCAGTTTTGCTCTATGCAGTCTCTGGTGGATTCTATAAGGCAACGATGCCTTAAATTAAATCCCAACAACTTTTAAAGCAGCCTGCTTTGTTCGATTCGTATTTTATATGTTTATTTTTTTTCTTGCTTTTTACGCACACTTTGCCAACTTCCGCTTCCGGCGGCAAGCAAAGCAAAGCAATGCAAACACAGCCCACTCTCGACTTCTTCCCCTCAGCCCGTCATTTTCTGGCTGCTTTTTGTTTTTACTGGCATAAAAATCATTAAACTGATTTATATTCCGTTTGATTCCCTCGTTTTCCTCGACTTCGCGTCATGTGTGCCTGTCGCTGAATTTTTGCTGCTCTTTCCTCTCCTTCATATATATCCTACACAATATTCCTCATGTGGCATATAAGCTTATTTGTTTGTAGTGATCCTTGCTTTGAACATTTTCAGACTACTTTTATTAAAATAATATTAATCTTCGCGTAAAAAGTTTATCTTAGTTAGAGCGCTTTTCGTTACCCTTCTTTTTAATATACATTTTAAGTATCCGCTGCACGCTTTCTAATACATATTGTCTGTATAGTATCTCAATGTCGGGTATTCATTCTTGTTTCTTATTTCGTTTTTCTCCTTGTTCCGACGACTGAACTTGAGTTCAAGTTTGATAAAAGGGTCGCCTGACAGACCATGCCCATGCCCAGTTGCAGACCCATACGAGATTCGATAATTCAAGTCGATTTCGCATGTGTCGAGGTCGCTCAAGGGTTAAGTGATTTCTTTTGTTTTTATTTTTTCCTTTTTTTGTTCATCTGCTCTTATGCTATGCATTTAGTCAACTGTAAAATAAAGTCGCATAAATAAACGCACCAAGCAGCAAGCACATGAAAAATTTAAAGTTTTTCCAAACAAATTATTTAAATATTCAACTATTGATTATAATCAGAAATAAGCTCACTGTCCTTCATTCTCTCTCTCTCTCTCTCTCTCTCTCTCTCTCTGTCGTTCTCCCTCTCTATCGCTCAGTGTTGGGTAATGCGCTGCAGGCTGTGACCAATATCAAAAATTGTTGACCCAAAATGTTTGCACAGTTGTTGCCTTCAGTTTGGTTACCCATAAAACCAGCGCAATCGACCAGCCCCGCTCAGACCCGTTCCGCCCCGTCTCCCCATCCGGCTGTCTTCCCCCTGCTGGAAAGCCGGCCACCTTGAAAGGGTTGTCGTTACTGAAATTCAATTCAATTTCGTTGAAATGTTTTATTATATGCATTTTGTTGTTGCTGTTGTTGTTTTGGCTCTGCCTGATTTTAATGTAATTGCCGGTAATAGCAAACACTTTGAATGGGCTAACAAGTTGTTGTTGTCGTTGTTGTTGCCGTTTTTGATGTTGTTGTCTTTGTTGCTGTTGTCGTTGATGTTGCTGACTGCTTGTTGTTATTGCTATTGGCGGGTACGCCTAATGTTTGTATGATAATTTCTCGTATCTCATTTATACTTATTCCAAATTGAATTCTAACTTTAAATTAATTTTAATATGTTTGGCGGCATAGATATCGATATCAATTCGTATAAATTGTAAAAATGGGAATGAACTTAAATTTATTCTTCCTTGTTAGCCACGTGTTAGAATCTAAAAGTTGAGTGTGCGTTAGTTTACTTCAGTGTGGCCAATAAAATGTTCGAAAATTTTATGTAAATACACATAAATATATACAAAACATAGAATATATAAAGTGTGTGGCCATCACTCACTTTATTTTATTCACATCGATTGATTCCTTCTTCTTCAAGTTGGTGATCGGGTCGATCGACATCGATATCAATGTTATGTATATACATATGTTAAATTATAATCTAGTAGCTTGTTACCTACATTACAAGTAACCTGGCCTACTGCAAGCGTAAGAAGCTCAATATTTTTAAATAAGACACAATTATACATGGAGATACATTAAATAAGAGGAGAACATGTTTTCACATTTGTACAAAAATGTCACTAGTTTGCAGCTTAACATTCAAGTCAATCCAAACTCTTTCCTATCAATTGGGCAACCAACCTCCAGTCGAGCAAGCTCCTTCTGTCAACCTAGTTAAGCACTATCCAATCAATTAATCACACAAGCAATTAATGTTGGCATTGTAAATTAGCGCCAACAAATTGTATGCATGATTTTCAAAGTTTTTCATATCGTAAAAAGGATATAATGGTTTTGGGCAAAAGTATGCAGTGGGCAGAAGAAAGCATCTCCGAACCCCTAAAGTATATATATTCTTTATCAGAATCAACTGCCGAGTTGATCAAGCCATGTCCGTAAACAAAAGGATCTGAGCGACTAAAAGAGCCAAAGACTTCAAATTTTGAATATAAGCTCTCGCATAAAACGCCAGATCATTTTTAATTTATTTTATTATTTATTTCAGATAGCTTTCAAAGAACTTCAAAGGTATGGGATAAGGCGTATTTTAATCGATTTAATCTATACAGATGGATTCAGGGCATGTCCTAATAGAGCTCTCTCGACTAGAGCATTAATTCATGTTTCAATAGTGCCTTTAAGGTTTGCGTAGTTAATTTAGTAAATGTATATACAATGTAGATATTCACAATATTTTCGTTGAGCACGTGAACATCTCGTGAACATCAAGCACCATCTTTGATAATTATTTTTGATGTGGCATGAAAAATGTGCGGTGGGTAAAGCAAGGGGAGTAATACAAGGAAGTGACAATGTACTGATGTATTTATATAACTATGCGAGCGCAATATCTTATCAATTTGATTGTATTGAGTAATTACAACGCATATCGCATCTAATATACTACGAAATATAGATTCCACAAATAAACTAAAAACCTGTGTTGCAACATAGTTCGGCAATTGCAACCTATAGAATTTCTGCAAGGGACTAAAAATCACCTAATAAAAAATGGTGGAACAATATTATAAATTCTGTATATTTATTAATTACAACATGACAAAAATAGATTTACTTGATATGTGCTCCAAAAATAATCAAATACAAGTATTTTCACTAGTCTGCAAATTTTTTGAAGAAAGAAAATCTATCTTAAGTACGCCAAAGATTATATACCCTTCCAGAACGAAATTTACCTTCCATTACAAAAAGGTTTATGGCTATAATATCTGTTATCTGTATCTGACACGGTTAGTGTGTCTCTGTTTTTGTGCGTATATGTGTGCGTGTGTGGGTAGTAAATAGCTAATTAATTAAACAATTGTAAATTCCTTTGATAAATATATTTATACATATGTATAAATATGTACATCTACATAGATATACATAAAAATATAAATATATATGTGTGGAATGACTAAGTGTCTGCACTTTGCGACGAATGTATTATCTATGCAGTGTATCCAAGTTTAGTTTGTGAAGATTTTTATTTATTAATTAAATTAGTTGAGGAAAAAAAAGCAGCACTCAAGATAATATCGAAAAGTATCACACTATCAGACATAAAGTATAGATAGACTTGCCGACAAGGCATCCGAAAATAGGATTCATTTCCTCCAGATGCTTATCGGACCACTGGCGCTACCATATAAAAGCGGGTGCCACTGACGACCATGTTATATGTGTAAAGAGCTTTGTGCCAAGTCTTCTGATAGACCAAGCGAACACACATTAGGAATAGCTTTTCCCTCTCTCAGTCCATTGAATATGAGAGTTCATTACGGTATGGAATGGCCAACGACCTTAGCACCAGCAACGAGTTAACCCTTAACCGTTCTACACTCTTACAGTTCTTGCCTGCCTGGCTCTTCTGGTGGCCGCCACCAGTGCTGCTAACATAAGACCTTCGGTTGAAGCTGTGGACAATGACCTGTACCGCGCCTTTCTCTGTTTGAACAAGCTCAATGGATTCCGCGCTCTGGTCCCCGGCAGCTGCTCTAAGTACTACGAGTGCCAGAATGGTGTCGCAGTGGAGACCGCATGCTCACGTTACTATGATCCCAAGGTCCAGGGTTGTGTCGACTACAACACCGGATGCGTTGAGGCGATGCAAACAGCAGCAATAGGTGGAGGCTCAGGTACTGCCGCGCAGCCATGTGCAGAGCCAATAACCACCACCTGTTCCCCACCCGTGACTACACCGTGTGCACCCATACCGGCAACAACAACGACATCAACAACAACACCAACAACTACTACAACCACAACTACTGAATGTGCATCAACGACAACAACAACGACAACAACAACGACAACAACTACGACAACTACTACAACCACAACAACGACAACAACAACAACTACCACTACCACAACAACGACAACAACAACTTCTACAACGACAACAACGACAACTACTGAGTGTCCAACAACGACAACAACTACGACAACTACTACAACCACAACCACAACAACGACAACAACAACAACTACTACTACAACCACAACAACGACAACCACAACCACAACAACGACAACAACAACTTCTACAACGACAACAACGACAACTACTGAGTGTCCAACAACGACAACAACTACGACAACTACTACAACCACAACAACGACAACAACAACAACAACTACTACAACCACAACAACGACGACAACACCAACAACTACTACAACCACAACCACAACAACGACAACAACAACTTCTACAACGACAACAACTACTACAACCACAACAACGACGACAACACCAACAACTACTACAACCACAACCACAACAACGACAACAACAACAACTACTACTACAACCACAACAACGACAACAACAACAACAACTACCACAACCACAACAACGACAACAACAACTTCTACAACGACAACAACGACAACTACTGAGTGTCCAACAACGACAACAACTACGACAACTACTACAACCACAACAACGACAACAACTACGACAACTACTACAACCACAACAACGACAACAACAACAACAACTACTACAACCACAACAACGACGACAACACCAACAACTACTACAACCACAACCACAACAACGACAACAACGACAACAACGACAACAACAACAACTACTACTACAACCACAACAACGACAACAACAACAACAACTACCACAACCACAACAACACAACAACAACTTCTACAACGACAACAACGACAACTACTGAGTGTCCAACAACGACAACAACTACGACAACTACTACAACCACAACAACGACAACAACTACGACAACTACTACAACCACAACAACGACAACAACAACAACAACTACTACAACCACAACAACGACGACAACACCAACAACTACTACAACCACAACAACGACAACAACAACTTCTACAACGACAACAACTACTACAACCACAACAACGACGACAACACCAACAACTACTACAACCACAACAACGACAACAACAACAACACCAACAACGACTACAACCACAACCACAACCACAACAACGACAACAACTTCTACAACGACAACAACGACAACTACTGAGTGTGCAACAACCACAACAACGACAATAACAACACCAACAACTACAAGCACAACAACGACGACAACACCAACAACTACTACAACGACAACAACTACAACCACAACAACGACAATAACAACACCAACAACTACAAGCACAACAACGACGACAACACCAACAACTACTACAACCACAACAACGACACCAACAACGACTACAACCACAACCACAACAACGACTTCTACAACTACAACAACAACAAGTACTACAACGACAACAACTACAACCACAACAACGACAATAACAACACCAACAACTACTTCAACCACAACCACAACAACAACAACTACTGAGTGTGCAACAACCACAACAACAACAACTACGACGACAACAACTACTACAACCACAACAACAACAACTACTACAAGCACAACAACGACGACAACACCAACAACTACTACAACCACAACAACGACACCAACAACGACTACAACCACAACCACAACAACGACTTCTACAACTACAACAACAACAAGTACTACAACGACAACAACTACAACCACAACAACGACAATAACAACACCAACAACTACTTCAACCACAACCACAACAACAACAACTACTGAGTGTGCAACAACCACAACAACAACAACTACGACGACAACAACTACTACAACCACAACAACAACAACTACTACAACCACAACAACGACGACAACAACCACAACAACAACTTCTACAACGACAACAACGACAACTACTGAGTGTCCAACAACGACAACAACTACGACAACTACTACAACCACAACAACGACAACAACTACGACAACTACTACAACCACAACAACGACAACAACAACTTCTACAACGACAACAACTACAACTACTGAGTGTCCATCAACCACAACAACGACAACGACAACAACTACGACAACTACTACAACCACAACAACGACAACAACAACAACAACCACAACCACAACAACGACAACAACAACTTCTACAACGACAACAACGACAACTACTGAGTGTCCAACAACGACAACAACTACGACAACTACTACAACCACAACAACGACAACAACTACGACAACTACTACAACCACAACAACGACAACAACAACTTCTACAACGACAACAACTACAACTACTGAGTGTCCATCAACCACAACAACGACAACGACAACAACTACGACAACTACTACAACCACAACAACGACAACAACAACAACAACCACAACCACAACAACGACAACAACAACTTCTACAACGACAACAACGACAACTACTGAGTGTCCAACAACGACAACAACTACGACAACTACTACAACCACAACAACGACAACAACTACGACAACTACTACAACCACAACAACGACAACAACAACTTCTACAACGACAACAACTACAACTACTGAGTGTCCATCAACCACAACAACGACAACGACAACAACTACGACAACTACTACAACCACAACCACAACAACGACAACAACTACTGAGTGTGCATCATCAACAACTACTTGTGTAGAAACAACAACCGAATGCTATTCAGCAGTTGGCGCTAAGGTAGGACAGTCGTCGGTTCATGTGAGGCCCGCCTTCAGACCGTTGCCCGAGGTGCTGGCACAGACAATGCAAATGGCACATTCGTCAACTAAGGAATTGAACATGGAAGTCTACACGAGCTATGTGTGCCGCAACAAGCCGGATGGATTCTTGCTGGCCTCCCTGACCAGCTGCAGTGACTACTATATTTGCCGGTTCGGCAAGCCCCTTAAGGTTAGCTGTGGCACCAAGTACTTCAACGCGCTGAAGGGTATCTGTGACTTGCCCGAAAATACACGCTGCGTGCAGCCGAAGGTTTAGATTTTGACTCAATGACACCATTCGCAGCATAAGAGCGACTTATCCACCAGATGACCAATTCTAATACTATAATATAATGCACTTGAGTTGTGCTTATACATTTAAAGTAATACCAATGCAAATGCTAATACAGGCCATAAAAATTCCAATCAGTTTGTGTTTTTACTTTTTCTGGGTACATTATATAACGTGGTAGGGTCGCAATAACTTTTATTTTTCCATATTTTTTGAATCGATCATCTAGTTATGCTTGTTATAATACATAAACTTCTATTGGAACAAAACATCATAAGTTTTCGTGGGATTTTTAAAGGTTGATATCGGTCAGAGAACTTTTCAAAATCCCAAATCTCAAATTGCAATTGGCGAATTATTTGATGACAGTTCCGAAGGAAATAATTTAGAATTAAGTTATCTACCATTATACTTAAGATCTACATCAGACCTTTTAAAGTCACATTAATTTTCTCATTTGAAAACTTCATGATTAGATATATATTTTGTAAAATTTGTGACTACTACAAAGGTTTTCTTCGGTAAGTAAGTAACAAGCCGGACGAACCGCCGTTTCTTAGTCAGAGTGCCATTAAGCGAAACTCAACTGGTGGCTGAAGCCATCCAGGAAACTCAGCTTGACAAGCTGCTGGTGTACAAGAGCATCATCATGCCCACATGGGCATATAGGATTCCATTTTGGGGCACTGCTGCAAAATCGTGGATTAACCAAATTCAAGTCTTGCAGAACAAGGTGCTAAGAGACATCTCTGGTGCTCCACCCTATGTGAGCAGTATGACGCTGCACAATGACTTCGTTATAATGACCAGTTGCATAACCATGTAATCCCATTCACTTGCTCACTAGGGTCAAACACAACCCGCAGACGTTTAAGCGACCTCTGGACAGTTGGACGTTAATTGTAACGTTAATGTGCAACAAATGTTATATTTGATGTTATGTAATATTGTAATATGCTAAAACCAGTTACATGTTTATTTTAAATACTTTAAATTCACTGTTATTATTTATACTTATACAAAACCATATTTTAAAACCTTTCAATAGGGTGATCAATGTTAAATGAAATTGCTACATACAAAAAAAGTAACGTGTGAAATGACTAAGTGTCTGCATTTCGCCACGACGAATGGAAGAATGTATGTATATTGTATGCAGTGTTGCCAAGTTCAGTTTGTGATGAGTTCGAGTGCGAACAATTAAATTAATTGAAGAAGAAAAAAAAAAGTGATATCGATAAGATAAGCTGTATTTGGCCAAAAGGCAACATATCAAAACAATAGAAAACAGCATCCCGAGCAGCAGTCAATATCAAGGTAATATCGAAAAGTATCACACTATCAGACATATAGTATCGATAGACATGCCGATAAGGCACCGAAAACAAGATTCCTGTCCTCCAGATGCTTATCGGCCCACTGTCGCTACCATATAAAAGCGGGTGCCACTGGCGACCGAGTCATTTGTATAAAGAGCTTTGTGCCAAGTCTTCTGATAGACCAATCGAACACACATTAGGAATAGCTTTTCCCACTCTCAGCCAATTGAATATGAGATTTCATTATGGTATGGAATGGCCAACGACCTTAGCACCAGCAACGAGTTGACCCTTAACCGTTCTACACTCTTACAGTCCTTGCCTGCCTGGCTCTTCTGGTGGCCGCCACCAGTGCTGCCAAAAGAAGACCATCGGTTGGAGCTGTGAATAACCAGCAGCACCGCCGCTTTGTCTGTTTGGACAAGCTCAATGGATTCCGCGCTCTGGTCCCCGGCAGCTGCTCTAAGTACTACGAGTGCCAGAATGGTGTCGCAGTGGAGACCGCCTGCTCACGTTACTTTGATCCCAAGGTCCAGGGTTGTGTCGACTACAACACCGGATGCGTTGAGGCGATGCAAACAGCAGCAATAGGTGGAGGCTCAGGTACTGCCGCGCAGCCATTTGCAGAGCCAATTACCACCACCTGTTCCCCACCCGAGACCACCTCTTGTGCACCAACCACTCCGAGTGCACCAGCCACTACCACCTGCATTGAACCCGTGACTACCCCTTCAACAACTACAACCTGCTCAACAACGACAACTACTACTTGCGAACCATCAACAACAACTTCATCACCAGCAATTGAAACAACCACTTGTGTAGAAACAACACCACCCACAACCACCTGCATTGAACCCGTGACTACTCCTTCAACAACTACAACCTGCCCAACAACGACAACTACTACTTGCGAACCATCAACAACAACTTCTTCACCAGCAATTGAAACAACCACTTGTGTAGAAACAACACCACCCACAACCACCTGCATTGAACCCGTGACTACCCCTTCAACAACTACAACCTGCCCAACAACGACAACTACTACTTGCGAACCATCAACAACAACTTCTTCACCAGCAATTGAAACAACCACTTGTGTAGAAACAACACCACCCACAACCACCTGCACTGAACCCGTGACTACCCCTTCAACAACTACAACCTGCCCAACAACGACAACTACTACTTGCGAACCATCAACAACAACTTCTTCACCAGCAGTTGAAACAACCACTTGTGTAGAAACAACACCACCCGCAACCACCTGCATTGAACCCGTGACTACCCCTTTAACAACTACAACCTGCCCAACAACGACAACTACTACTTGCGAACCATCAACAACAACTTCTTCACCAGCAGTTGAAACAACCACTTGTGTAGAAACAACACCACCCACAACCACCTGCATTGAACCCGTGACTACCCCTTCAACAACTACAACCTGCCCAACAACGACAACTACTACTTGCGAACCATCAACAACAACTTCTTCACCAGCAGTTGAAACAACCACTTGTGTAGAAACAACAACCGCATGTGTAGAAACAACAACCGCATGCCCTCCAGTATCTGACGCTAAGGTGGGACAGTCATCGGTTCATGTGAGGCCCGCCTTCAGACCGTTGCCCGAGGTGCTGGCACCGACAGTGCAAATGGCACATTCGCCAACTAAGGAATTGAACATGGAAGTTTACACGAGCTATGTGTGCCGCAACAAGCCGGATGGATTCTTGCTGGCCTCCCTGACCAGCTGCAGTGACTACTATATTTGCCGGTACGCCACGCCCCTTAAGGTTAGCTGTGGCAAGAAGTACTTCAACGCGCTGAAGGGTATCTGTGACTTGCCCGAAAATACACGCTGCGTGCAGCCGAAGGCTTAGATTTAGAGTCAATGACACCATTCGCAGCATAAGAGCGACTTATCCACCAGATGACCAATTCTAATACTATAATATAATGCGGTTGAGTTGTGCTTATACATTTAAAGTAATACCAATGCAAATGCTAATACAGGCCATAAAAATTCCAATCAGTTTGTGTTTTTACTTTAACAGTGTACATTGTATTAGATTTTTGACAGTCAAAACTAAATTATCTATCTTTCTTAAACACATCTGATCACTTTACATTATTAACAACCGCTTCTCTTCTTCAAGTTGGCGATCCCACAATTGATATCGATCGACACCGGTATCAATGATACGTACATATTTCCATGTTAGGTTTCAGATGTTACTTTACAGTCTTAGTATTGTATCACTAGTATCCTGCTGCAACTCGACCATAATGAGCATTAGATACTGCTCTATCTCAGGTATACTTTTTAAATCTTACAAACTATCAGTTTTTCTTGTAACTTATACTATAGATCATTCATTTTATAATCTTATTATGTATACTTTCTAAACTCCTGATAAGAACTTCGGCAATCACATAATCTTCAGTTGGTGTCATCGGTGGTTTGTTTTTATAGCCAGCTGCCATCTCGAAGTATGCGAGTCTCGCTGAAGGTGTGTGAATGTGTGGGCACAGCGGAACTTGACCGCACCTCAAACAACATACGCCGGTCATTTTAGTGCTCGCTTTCTACTCATTCGGAGGTTAATTGTCAATCTTGTCAGCCCTTACGCTTGGCTGCCCATAGTCTTTATAAGAAAAATTACCGTCCAAATCCAATACAGCTTTCCTTACGAACTGAAATTCCGGCATCGATAATGCGCTTGCCGTTGCCTTTGCCACGCCTTCATGCATTGTTGTGCGTGACCCTGCTTGTTGAATTTGGCAAAGGCCGTTTCCGTTGGCGACAACTTGACGGCAGCCGCCGTCGCGACTGCTGCCGTTCTTTGCTTTCTCCGCACATTCGCCGTTATTTTCAACCGTCTGCCGCTGATAGGCGCCGATGCTGACGAATTGCAAGCGTACCTTCTCGAGTAAATTTTGCGCTATAGCTATTTCATCACGTAAATTTTCGATGAGCTTGGAAATATCGTCACGATGCATGTCCAATGTGATGCCTTGCTTTCGCACCTCATTTTCCAAGTCATCTTGCTCTGTCAATTTCCATGGCGTTGAATTTCTTATCGCACTCGTGATATTTGTGGTAGTCAAAACTAAATTATCTATCTTTCTAAAACACGTATGTTCACTTTACTTTATTCACATCCGCTCTTCTCTTTTTCTTCTTCAAGTTGGTGATCACACATTGACATCGATGTCGATCGATATCAATGTTAAGTACATACAGTGGCGGACAGCTTATTAGGCACAGAGTCAAAGAAAAAAAGTAATTGCCTGCCATAAACTAATCATTAATTATTTTTCAAAAATTCCAAAGACCGATGGTAGGTACAGGTATTAACCACCTATATTAATATATGACCCCAATACACTGGGGTTACCCCACCTACTAGGTAGGATTATGTAAAAAAGTAGCCTATTTTCTTTGACTCTGTGCCTAATAAGCTGTCTCTCACTGTAGTTGTATATTAGGTAACAGGCGTTATGTTACAGTCTTTGTAATGCATCACTAGTTGCCTCCTACAAAATTTAATTTGTTCGGATCGCAAAAACTTTTTTGTTCACCATATTTTTCGGATTGATCAAACTAGTTATACATTTCGGTGGTATTTTTAAATTTAAAATCAAATTTTGATACCGGCAGGTTGATCTTGACCTGAGAACGTTAAAAAATCCCAAATCTTCTAATATAAAAACTTAAGCACAATTTGCTTGCAATTGCTGAATTATTTGGCGACAATTCTGAATGAATTAATTTAGAATTAAGTTATATACTGTTGTACTTAATATTAAAACAGACATTTTAAAGTTAAATACATTATTTCATTTCGAAACTTAGACATATGCATATATTTCGTAAAAGTTGTGACTTATAAAAACTATTTGTTCGGTCTGGCAGCTATACATGCAATGCTATTATTACAACTGCTATGGTTATTATTCGACTTTTACAAAATTATGAATGCATGAACATTAATTGTTTATATTACTTGTATTTTAGGAAGTATAATACTGAAAAATTCGCCATTTCTGTTAGGCTTTTGTTAATACCACATATGTGGTGTTTCCTTCATATACTCACACGCTTCACAGCATACCAACCCCATTCCTGTCAAAGTGCCATTAAAGTCAAGCGTAAGAGAGCACTTGGGCCTTACAAATAAAACATTGGGGAAATTTGTTCGAAAGAGAATGTGACGAAATAGCCAACAAAACTGACCACAATACGCTTTAAGGCTTAGCGGCCAGTTTACTGCATACTATATTAAAGGATGTTTCCAGACCGTTCATTTCTGTTGTACTTTTATAGAGTTAGTTGCGGCCAAGGATTGTGTATTAAGGGCTTTGCTGACATGTTTGGTCAATATAGCTAACACAGCCAGCAATAAAGCAGGCGTTGCCTACTTTTTGGGCGCTATCGCAACTTTGTGACTGTTTAACAAAATAATTAAGCGCAGAGATACATATACATATGCCACGCCTACACCATTTAGAGTCTAACGTTACTTTTATGTTAATTTTCAGACGAAAACTTTTTAGTAGCGCAAAACCGTGAAAGGGTTTTGCAGCTTAAAAATGATGGCAGAAAATAAATAACGTGACACAGCATGAAAATTGCTGGCAAATAGGCAGCCGGAGACGTTCTGGGTGCTGGTTAAGCGCAACAGGAATGCGAACAGCAAAAGGCTAAAAAGTAAAACCAAGCACACACATACACACATCCTCACACACACGCCGTATACGCCATGACTTTCAGTTTCTTTGCAAAGTGAACGTCGACATTTTTCGCCGCCAGTCTTTTGCCACGCCATATTGTTATGGGGTGGGCGTAGGGGCTACGTTCGTTGTATAGGGGCTTGTAAACAAGGTATTCTGCTTTGCTATGGGTTTAGGCTACAAGACACGTTAAGACCTGGCTTTGTGCAAGCTTAGGGGATTCATACTCCTTTAAAAAAGTTTTCGCAGATCTAGAGTTACCGACAATAGGTTTCTTTTCATTGTGCAACTATTAATTGAGGAGCTGCAGTTGATCTAGAAAAAGAGAGTTGTATATTTCATTAATGCTTATGGATTTTTTTTTTATTATTTAGTTTCATTAACGTTAAGTGTAAAAGATATTGATCTTACAAAAAAATATTACCCATATTATTTATAAGTCTGAAACGTTGCCAGCAAAAAATCTGTTGTTGTTATTAGCCAAGACAGTACGAGTTTTATTTGGCGCTATAATTACAGCATCATTTATCTGGAACAAAAAGAAGTTTATACGTTTATTAATCAAGAGCAGATACAATTCGCATTCATTACTCCTACTATTACTGTTGCTGCTGCGCTGCTGCTGGCTTGCATGCTGTGCGCTTTGCAAATTTTTATCGTGGACCCCCCACGGGGAAGGGCAAATTGCTGCGAGGGCAACGCGAACACCAGTGTGGCATACAGCAACGCACAATTGGTGGCACTGCGGGCGGCTTTTACCGGCGCTAAACTCTTCACCCGAACACAGTCAAATAAACAATGAACACAAAGCACGAGAAATTTCGTAATAAAAATCACATACGCACACAACATACATATGCGAAACGAATCTCGCAACTTCACGCGCGTTTTCTTTGGCGCCTTTTATGTTGGCAACGGCAACGGCAACGGCAACCGTTAAACGAAATCCGCTTTACCTATTGCACCTACACTCGACACGATTTCGTGCTCCAACCCCCAAAACTGGCAAAGGAATTCAAATTACGAGTTTTGTTTACAATCGGAACCGAAACCAACTCTCCCCTCCCCAGACCAAACTCTAACGTCAACTCTTTGCACACGAGTTATTGAATTGCGTTCTGGCGCCACTCATCTGACGTCACAAGCCCTCGGCCCGAAGCCTGCACTCCGTTTACGACAGTAAAATTTTTATTGGCAACGCGAGGTGCTTTGTTTCGGCTGTCAAGCAATTTTCAATTTGCCTAGCACCCGAAATGGCTCCACCTCAAGGCCAGAGACGCGTATAGGTATATATAAATTTGAATATATAGGGAGGGACCTACCTTTTTGTTAATGTTTCATTTGCTGCCCTTCTGCAGAACAGAATCCAGGAAACATGTAATAACATATTCCTCTAGAGTTCAGATGCAATTGTTCCAAATTTCCTTCCAAAGCCTAGCACGTATATAATCCGAATGGCCAACAGGATGGACCCGCTGGACCATTACCTTTGGGCCCACAGGCACACGGACCACAACCTCCGCAAACACCCCAGGGTCCACAACCGTAACTGGGTCCACAGGAGCCCCAATATCCATAGCCGCCACAACCATATCCACACATCTTGTATTAGCTTTTTTTTTTGTGCTGCGTATATTTCAAACAAAGTTCTTATAATATTCTAGTTATAGAGTAAAACTTACCGTTGCTTTACAGAAATTGGAACGGGAAAAATTAGATATGCTTATTTTTAGCGCAAAAACGTTGCTGGAATTAATTTGGAAATATATATATTTTTTTTATATTATATGTAGTACTTTCATCCGATGTGGCTAAGACGAAAGTTCTATAAATAATGAGGCTACAAGCTCGCAGTCGCTTCAAATCGAGTTCGTAAAAAGCTGTTCAAATGAACGCCTACTAAATTCAATTAATAGTTTAAGCAAGAAATAATGAATACATTAGGCACCCTTGCAGACCGGAATCCACCGTTGGCATCTAATTTTCATCGTAAAAATTAAACTTTCCCATTCTTCCCAAATTATATAGCTATATTGTATACTAGCGAAATAATATAGTAGTACTGATAATTTGCCCAAATGTGAGAAGCACTACAAAATTCTTAAGTTTGGTGCTTCGATTAGATATTTTTACTATTGGAACTTTTTGGTGAAGCTATCCGATATTGTCTGCTCCGATATATTTACTAAAACTGTGTATACTGTATTTGTAATATACATACATA
This sequence comes from Drosophila nr. perissopoda 5 BK-2023a, assembly GCA_035044105.1. Lineage (NCBI taxonomy): Eukaryota > Metazoa > Arthropoda > Insecta > Diptera > Drosophilidae > Drosophila > Drosophila nr. perissopoda 5 BK-2023a. The sequence continues at coordinate 746,676 of JAWNMK010000018.1, forward strand.
CATATATTATTTATATAGTTTTGTGCACCGATTTAGCCAGCAGTTTTCTTATAACTTGTATCCTGCAGAGCTGCCCCGGCAGTATCTTTATGCACAACTGTAACCAATTCAGTTGCAAGCTGAGACGTGGGTATGCAGCGAGGTGGGAGGCGAAGTCTGAGAAAAGCAGGAGAAGCAGCATGTAATTATTATACCTGAAAACTCCTTGGGGGGCTTCCAGGAGCTAACGGTGTCAGTTCTTCTTCTAGCAGTAGAAGCAGCAGCAACAGCAGCTGCTGCAGCACTTTTTACGACGTCATTAACCCAACAAGTAGCTTCCGTTGATGCCACTCGGCAAGGAGATGGCATCAGCCTCGCTAAAACGGGTTACAGACAAACACTGAGTTGCACATTCCGGCTGCAGCAGCAGTAGAAGATGCTGTAGCGAAGTCAGACAGCTATGCGCCTGCAAGTATGCGTTGCGAAATAGTTACTGGAAAATTGTTTTGGGGCCAGAGAGACATTGTGCACAGCTCGTAATGCACTGCACCGAAGGGGTGTGGCACGTAAAACAGGAGAATGCCACGGTGGTATATTTTTTGGAACTGGCATGTACTTTACTGCACATTGTCTTAAACGGTTTCCAGGCTGCCCGATTTTGCTAAATCTAATTTCCACAGTCACTGAACTTAAGATAAGTAGTGAAACAAGTCTTAAAGTACTTTCAGTGACCATTCTGGACAAATGGGCTGACAATTAGCTGATTTATTACAGCGCGACCTTCATTTCAAATCTACAGTTGCAAACTGTGAAATTTATGTGTAATTATCTGTATATCGATTCGCATAATTTGCTGCCCTGCAGCAGCGTATAATTTTTAGAATTTAACACCGTTTTCATGGCCCAGCAACTGGAAAGTCATCTTTGCCAGTTTATAGGCAAAAGTTTTACAACATTGCCTACAATTGATGGTGCCCCAAGCCACTTGCTGAAACATAAAACTTGGCTAATGAGCCGCTAAGCAGCCGCCGCGTGGCAAATAAGACGCCAAAGGGTTAACGCCAACTAGAACAGCAACAACAACAGCAGATGCTGTGCCATAACAATTATAAAACAAAATGCCGCAGAGCCATGAAAATCAACGACTTAGTCGCACTTGGGCAGGCACCAAGACGTAAAATTTAATAACACAATCACAAATTGGCTCTGGGTCTTAAATTTATGAAATTTAAATTGAACCAAGAAAGAGGAAAAAGCTCAAATCAAAGCCACCCACCCGCTGTGAGGGTGTGTGGGGTGTGTGGATTGTGGGGGTGGCCAGCACAAGGGTAACATCTGTGCATGCGCTTTTTCTTTCGGCCCATTCTGCCCTGGAAGTCTCTGGGGATAAATTAGTGGTTTTGGTCTCTAATATAGTCATCGGGAAACGTTGTCGTCTTGCGACATTTGTCACCCCTAGCTGCCTCACTGATTTAATATTTATTTTATTAATAGAAAATTAACATAAAAAAAATTGCCGAAATATTTTGACACTTGGCACTTCGCATTGCCCTAACGCCTGCTGGCTGGTTTGGGGTTGAGTGCTGTTGTTGTTGGCTTGCCAAGGGTGGCTTGTTATTATTTTGACACTTGCCAAACAATTGGCATGCGAAATGAAAACCCAGCTGCCTTAAAGCAGCAACACAAGCAACAACAGAAGGTGACAAGCCAAGCAAAATTTTATTATGGAATTTTGTAAATTAAATATTTACTCGACAGCTGTGCGAAGATCTTCAGATTGCGAGCCATTTGCGCTGTTTTGATTCAATATTGAGCTTTAAAATAATTCAATTTAATAGCTTGTCGGTTAAAGACCTTAAAAAATATGCCTTAAGATATATGTATATAAAATTCTTTACGTCTTTCACATGTACTTCAGTTCTTATGAGTAAAATCTACTTTTAAATAATATAAAATCCTGCTCTGTGGTTGTGTCTTCTAAATTCATAAGTTTTCTTGCATTTAAATGTTTATTTTGATTATGTATCTAATAAATACGTTTATTGAAATCTTATATTTTCTTTCCAAAAGTTACTTTCCTACATCACAAATTATTTTCAAAAATAAAAAGAAAACAATTTCTAGTTTTATTCATGACCGCAAATAGTAGAACTTCTTTACATTGATTTCCTTTTGTTCAGCCCACTTCAGTTGCAGCGCAATTAGCTCGGATTACAATTAGGAACCTAACCAAAGTCAACAGCATTGACAATGACAACAACAGCAGCGGACAGTGTTCATTTTAAAATAAAAACAAGTTAAACAAAAAAATAAGAAGGGAACTAAGCGAGCAGGCAGCCCAAAAGCGCGATGAACGCTGTGTCACTAATTCAGGTAATTTGTCACTTTATTTACATTTAAAATGAATGTTGTTCTTGTTGTTGTTGTTGTTGCTGGTGGTGGTGGTGGTAGTGGTGGTGCTGCGACTTGTTGTTGTTATGCGAGAATAGCGAGAAACCGAGAAAACCAATTTTCATTTTCATTTTGTGGCCAACGCAGCGCACAGAAGACAAAACAAATGAGTAAGTGACGTGCGGGACGAAAGGCAACCGAATGAACGAAACCCTTTATATAAGACCCACAGCCCCCCCGCCAGACATCACCCCTTCCCTACCGCCCGTCTAAGCGGAAGGACAGGCCAGCAGCAGCAAAACCAAGAAATGCGATTAACATTTGAACAGTGAGCAAAAAGGCAGCGATGCGAAGCCTTTTGTGGTGGCCGGCACGTAGGCTGACGTTCCACACGGCGTATGCTTAATTTGAATGAAGTGGCAACGTTGTTAATAGCACTCCGCACAACCCTTTTACCTGCACAGGTGCTCTGCTCTTAACGATGCTGTTTACTTTGCATTTAATGTGACAGGCTGCCAAGGAAAAGAATTAGAATGTAAACCAACCCGAGAAAATGTTGGCGCAGCAAACATTGTTAAAAAGAAATTGGCTAAAAATGTTGCCTACATAAATGATGACTACTGCAAAAAAAACGCCGAACGAACAGATTAAAAGTTACTATTTAATTAAAATTATACAAATATGTATATATATATATATTTGCATGGTCTTTTTTAACAATTTGTTTCAATATGTAACCAAGAAATCGAGTACAAATATTTTCAAAGATTTCTTTGCACTAAGAGCAGAACGAAGCGAAATAATTAAATTTCTGAGCAAATATTATTTGCAAAATATTTTATTTTAATCTAAAAAAGATATAGGGTCTATTTGAGTACAATTTTCTGTGTCTGTCTCCTTTTTGTGTCCCTCTTAACCCCTTTAAAAAGTCTGTAATGAAAATTTCAATCAGCCGAGCGACTCGACATCACCGACATTTATGAGCAGCTTGTAACATAAATTCTAGCGAATAGCCAAGCTCTTACACACACACCCACACACACCCACATATATGTCAGAATTGTAATCCTTGCTTGCTTCACTCCTATCAGGCTTTTTACATGTTCCTTGCTACCTTTTGCCATTGCCACAAATAAAAATAAACACACGTGCGCTGTCTGGTTCATTGCCAAAACGTGTGCTAAAGCTACGCGTCTCACATGATACCGCAAAACAATGGCAGGTGGGCGATATAGGGGGCGAGGGGCGGTGGGCGCGGTTTTTGTCAAGCCAAAGACAAAGTGCCGCCACAATTATAGTTGGGCGGCAACAGCTCGCACCGAGATGGGCACATAAATATTTTAAACATGTTTACCTTGCCATATATTGTATCCCTTACTTCCACTCCATCTCCCTCTGTCTCTCTCCCTCTTTCTCTCTCTCTCTCTCTCTTTGGGTCTGCATGCACTCCAGACCACGTACGCTATCAATGTCCAATCTTGGCTGACTTCTTACCACAGTTCCACATGGTATCCACACATAAAATTCAACAAATTTTGCAACGCAGACGCAAGATGAATTTATTTGCCCAGTTTCTGGTTTTTTTCTTTCTATTCTTGTTTTCCATAATTTGCTTATTTTATTTGCAATGATTTGCTCGGGCCAAGTCTGCCAAAAGATTCCACTTTTTGCTGGATTTTGCTACATTTTCAATGTATTTTGTTTGCTCAGCCCAATGTAAACAATACGATTAAATGGTGAACTGTGTGTATTCAAATAAGACTTTTGAATGGGTTATGTCACTCGTAAAACTACAAAGGGCTTGTGTCCTTCATGTGTACTGATACACACACTGTTTGTGTGCTTGTGTGTGTATGTATGTGTGTAAACTAGGGTGTCTATAATGGTGTGGTTCAGCTGCCACAGTAAGAACATCGAAGGAAAGGCATTCACTTAAATGTATATCAGTTAACTGGGTAAAAATAAAATTTATTATGTTAAGTAAAATTGGAAATCATTAACTTGCTCGAGTACTAAATTTTTAGATATTGTTCTAAGAACAAAAATATATAAAATATATTTTTGATACAAGCAAGCTTAACTAGCCACTTTGTGTTGTGGATTTATAATATGGAGAAGGTTAACTGTCAGATACTCTTTAATAATAAGAAGAAAAGTATTATTATTACCCATCATTTATCATACACTCGGAAGTAGCTGACCTTCTTAGTCGTAGCCCACTGTGCGTCAGTGTGTACGCATGTCTTCGCTCTATTGTTTATATTGTTTTAATTAATTTCATTTTGAGACTTTCTGTAAGTAACACGCACCACAACCTCCAACCCTTCCCCGAGTCCCTCTCCCTCTCCGCATCCCTAGCCCAAATTCCAAGCAGCGTTATGCTCACGTGTGCAGAAATTATATCGCTCGAAGCAGCTCTTTGAGCTACAGCAAATTGTTGAGTGTTGAGAGTCGAGCGTTGAGCTTCGACCGCAAGCCAAGTTGTGTGTGCTCTGTTAAGTGTTGAGCGGCTGCTGTTCCCCAATACTCCCCATTATCCGGGTGTGGGTCGGTCCACACAACAGGCCTTTAGAAATGGCAGCCTCTCGGCTGTTGCCACTATGCTTGTGCAATGAAGCGTTGGGCTTTTATAACGCCAACAGTCAGTTAAGAGGCTGAGAGACTGGAATAGCAGGGCGAGCGGGCGGGACTTAGTCAGTCATTGAGAAGCTCTAAAAAGCAGCAAGAAAATTCTTAATTTACAACAAAAAAACACAAAAAAATATATATATATTTTATAGAAGAAAACATACTAAAAACAGAAATGGAAAAACCTCTGCGTAATAAATGAAACGTAAAGGCAAAAAATGAAACTTAACAACTCGACGTCGCGATGGAAAGTGGGAGTGGGGTGCGTGGAAAGGGGACGGAACAATCGCTGGACTGGCTGACTGGAGGGTTCCGACAGTTTTCGGTTAGGACAGACACTACTACTCCACCAATCCGGGCACTGAAAGCTTTACGCTCCACTTGGCTGCTGCTTTGATTCTCACGGTTGGTTTTCATTTGAATGCGCCCATCCCAGCACACAAGCCAGGAGCGCCACTTCCTACCTGTGTGCCCGCTTTGCCGTTCGTATCTTTCAGATACTTAGATACGTATATATTTTAATGTGCGCTTTATCAACAGCTTTAGATAGCGGCGGTCCAAGGAACGTTACACACCCAGCGCCCAGCACCCAGCTCGCAGCCATTTGTTAGACTTGACTGCATCGGCTGCTGCTGATGATGTGGGTGTGGCAGGTTTGCCAGCCGGGCAGTTGAACAGTTGAACAGGTGGGCAGATGGGTAGTTGGGCAGATGGGCAGATGGTCAGCCTGCTCAGGGTTTCATGCTGTGCTTTTGTTGCCTCGAGCGAAAGATTTTAAGTGATTTTTCTTTGACTTTTCATGTTATGGATGTCAAATTTATCTTGATTGTAAGTTTTCAGCATGTAGTTGGCAGCACTGTCAATCAACGCAAGTTGGCAGTCTTCTTCGCTTTACATTCAATGTTTCAATGTTTTGGACTTGCGATCGAGCTAACAGTTTAATAATTGCTTTAAGTTCTTTTTTTGAATATAAATATATAGTGGTTAGAATGTAGTTCTTTTTTAGAATGTGCATTTTGGATTTGTGTATATACTTAGAAGCAGTTGATAACTTTTTCATATAAAAATCTCAAAAAACGCCTAGCTACAAATATACTGTTCTAAGCATTTCAATTCGTATTCGTCTTGTTTGCAGCTATTAAGAACATGTTTAAAATGTTTTGTGCTCAAGGCTTCTTACATGATCAGGCCTGAAAACAGTTTCCCTAGGATACTAAATCTTTTCCTGGCTAAGACAACACAATCTGTTATGATGTGCTTTGAAGATTGCTTCTCAGAGTTTGCGACTGACCTAGTTTATTTAGTCTAGTATTTTTAGTCTATACCGTAAAAAATACACTCGTAGCTTTGATTCGATTTCAGGAATTGACACAATTGTTAGAATCAGATGAGTTGGCAGCACCCTTTCGGCTTGTCTAATTAAAAACTTTGGCGCGCAACATACATATCAGACAAGCTCACGCCTAGAACGGCTTCTGGTGCTTGGTGGCTGGTGTGTGATGCCTTGTGAAGCCGTATGCTGTCAGAACTGTCACAAAAAACACATTTTGCTGGCTAATTACAAATTCAAATTAAATCACAAGTAATTAGCTGAAAGTCAAAGCCAAAGTTAACAACGAATGCGAAAGGTGCTCGGGTTTGTCGGAAGGCGTTCTGGAATTTGACAACATTTTATGATTTACAAACGCTATGAAATGCGCCTAAATGGTTTGTTTGTTTGTTGTTTGCTTTGCTTTGGCCTTTTCAAATGGGGCGTTACACAAGCCCACCCATCGATGTTGTGCCAAATGAAAGACATTAAAAATGACAACAGGCAGCAGAAATACCGGCAAAGGTAACCAAAATGACAGAATGGGCGACACATTAAAATACATTTTTAATGTTGATGTGTTTTGTATGGTGGGCGTGTGTGCAGAGTGTGTGCCCACCTGCCACGCCTACATCTGCGTATTCTGGGTATTCCACAATTTAGGCTCGTTTATACAACTTTTGCATGGACATGTCTCCGGCTACCTCCAGCCAACCTCCGCAACCTCCTCCCTCCCCTAACGTTCGTACGTTAGAATTGTAATCAAAATAATTAATTTTATTGTGATTTCGCTGAATGTTAATCAACGAACTCACAACAGCAATTCGGGGGCGGCAATATTTTTTTTCAGAATTTCACATCTTGTTGGCTTTTGAATTATTGTTATGGCTTTCATTTTAATGGATTTTAATTTCCAGTTTTAGCATATCAAGGGGCACATAAAAAGAATTAACTTCCGCTTTCAGTAGTCTTTAATTACGACAATTTATAAGATTAATATAATATATGTAATGGAATATTTTGTCGAGCCTTTTAATAATTCATCTTAATTTATAATTGCATTTCTCTTTATACTTTTAGCACTTATGAAAACATATTTCAAACGAATCTTTAACAAGATTGTGGTTATGTTTTGAATATTGAGCAATTATATCACACCAAGTAGACTCTGGAAATATATCACTTGATTTTGACAGTTGCTAAATTCACATACAATTATTGCTCTGAATTGAGTGAATTGATGTGGCCGAAGACTTCCAGAGGCGAATGTATTTGCAAGAGGCCTTTTTCCTTAATCAAATGGGTCCTATGTGAGCCAGCTGAGTTGAGCTGATCTGTGCTTCGCGTCCTTGTTAATTGTTTGCACTATTTTTCTTACAGGGATGGTGAATTTCTGCAACCGCCCAATTATCATCGCTGTCGCAATATTAACTAGACTCAGGAGCTTTCTTTAATTCCACAATTAAAACTAAACATCTGCTTTTAATTATGATAAGCATGCAACAGTGGGAAGGGGGGCTTGCTGTCTCACAAATCAACGCCAACATTAATTTCCATGGATTTCATGTAATCACAAGCGCCGCAGCTGTTGCACAAATTGCAGCCTTTAATTGCTATAAAAAGTCTGCGACATTTACCATATGTCAACAGCAAATATGATATATCTTTAAACTGAAACGAGTATTTACGAGGGCATAGCGCCAACCATGTGAACTCTCTGCGATTATGGAATGCTAACAATGAGGAAGACAAACAATGTGCTTAAATGCCGAAACTGGGCATACTTTGGTCTGTGCTCTCTGCAAATTTCTGCATTTTGTGAAGGTCTACATCTCATGCAATTCTACATACTGATCAGAGTTAATTATAAGTGCGGACTAAATACCAAAGTTGTTAATAACCTATAAATGAAACTCTGTTAGATTTTCATAGATGATTTCTTAACGTATTACTTTCCTTGTTAAAACATTAAACAATTTGTTGGCTGATGTGGTTCTTTAATGAGATTTCTCAATTATTGCAATGAACTTTGGACCATTTGGCATTTTATTTTCCCAGATTTAATATATACATCATTTCGTTTTAAAATTAATTACTCACTTTTAATTGTATGTCATTTAATTATGTCTTTAATTGAAATTTGTATTTTTAAATACTTTTAACAAATTGTGAACTGTTCACAGTTCACATTAAATAAGTACCAAAATAACATTAACTTAAGTTGCAAACATCTTTAACGAACTTGTTTATTAGAAAATAATTAGCGCTTAGCAGAATGCTTCTTATGACAGATAGCTTTTAGTAACCAAATGTAAATAAGGGTTCTGAGAGTACCAATTATAATTTAAGCGTTTCTTGAAAGACATGCGAGTATTTTCTTAAGTTTTTCTGTCACAGTTATTACTAGGAAAGGTACATTGCATAAGGCTTCTATTTGGTGACTTTTTTTTGGGTGTATGAAGCATTTTGCTCATTGGCATGTGGCAGTTCTGCTCTTTCCCCACTCACTTAGTGCTTGTTCTTTTTGCCATAAGCTTTGCATAACTTAAGGCGCAACAGGAAATGAATGAACACGCCCCACCGACTGACTGAACAAGCGAAACCAAACGAAACCAAACGAAACAAAGTGAAACGAAGCGCAAGCGAGAAAAATGTTGCCATGGCACAGTTTTTCCATGTACTTACCACCCATTCCATCTAACGCTTGAGAGTGGGAGCTATACTGATAGAGGGAGGGTGCGAGTGTATAATGGGGTGGGGGGTGGGGAGTGCGGGTGTGGTGTATGCGCCATATCCAAAAACACAAATTGCTCCTGTAATATCAATTTAAAGCAACGCTCCAAAATTACGCCTTAAGTTATGCAAATGTTCTGTGTTGCGGCTGGCAAACAGCTGAAAACATGAAGGAAAAACAACATAAAATAAAATTTTCAGCTCGGCTGCCATTTGATTTTTATCCTTTTATTACTTTTATGCATGTTTGTATTTGCATTTAATTTGTAAATCAATTTTAATTAACTGCAGAATGCCAAGAACTTGAACTTGCAGCTGACAAAAACTTTCTGCACATCAAATTAATTTTGGGATACATAAATCAAAAACTGCAAAAAGAAAAATTAAATAACTAAGAAATAACTGATAAAATACCTGAGCAGGTGAAGAGTCTGAGTGAGGCTCGTGCGATGAGTTCAAACACACAAACAAGCAGCCGCCCAGCATAACTTTCTTTTTGTAGAAATAACTTTCTTAATATTTTGTTTTATACCCACATACATATATATAAGAACGTATGTACATTTTGGCATGGCCTTTGCCGGCTTTCGCCTGTTGTCTTCTCATATTCATCTTTATCTGTATCTTTTGCTGTGCTTCCTGTGCCATATTTCCTTTGAACTTTATCTTTGTTGTTTGCCGTTTGTTATTGCTATTTTCATATATAGCACAACAAACATTTTCAACTTTTTCCGCTCAAGTTTATGCAAAGCATTTCAAGTCCGACCACCACCACCAGCAACCTCACCCCTTCCCCGCCGCTTATCCAACACATCCAAAGTTTACCATGAAAATAAGAAGGAAAAAAAACCAAAATGAGTGCGCCAAAACTTTTTGTTACCTTTAAACAAATTGTCCCTTTTTGTGGGCTTCGTGTGTGTTTGGGTGTTTGGGTGTGTATGTTTCGACATCAGCAACAACAACAAACGACACTCAACAAAAACAACTAGAAAAGCGCATTACAAAAACCCGGCTAAGCAGGATATGCGCACTTTCGGCTTGTGTTGGTTTTACTGTGTGCTAGTGTGTGTGTGTGAGTGGAATTATGCTTGCCATATTTCCGTTGATGTTTCTACTCAAAACTTAGCCAAGTTTTCTTTGGCCCTATTTTGTTTTATTTAGACATTTTAAAGTTTTTTTTTCTGCCTGGGGACCAAATTTTCTAAGCAGTTGACGTTAATGTGTTGAACTTATCAGATACTCTATTTGAGGGAAAGAGTACGTTCACTTAAACCTAGTGATGATTTATCCTAAGAATTTACAGGCCTAAGCTATGATTTATCATTTTTTATTTTATGTTATTATTATCATTTGATTATCTGAATATTTAATAGCTTTAACTGTGACTGTTGAATAATTTTAGGAAAAATTAGGAAACGCTTAACATTAAGGGTATTATATTTTGGTAACTTGGAGCAGGATATGTGTGAGTCGATCATTTGCCCAAAGTAACAGAATTTTCTCATTTATGTCGATTTACTTTTCACTCTTATACCAAAATTGTGTTCTTTAAATGAATATATCGAATGTATAATATATATACGCCTAAGAGTCAAACAAACTTTCAAATGAGATAGGTAGATAAATGAATAAAGTTATGCAGCAGCTTTGCTTCGATGGCTTACATAAACACAGGTACGCTTTGATAAACCGAAATATCTTTGACGGAATACATCAACAATTTTACAACAACACGCTTTGCCTTTGGATTGGTAGGTTTATGTGCTTGACCGACTTTTTCATGCATTTTTTGTTGGCATTGCCCAAAAGCAAAAAGGTAAAAAGCTCAAAGCGAAAAATCAAGTAGCCGACGTGTGTGCTCAGCTATTATTAAAAATGCAATGCTATTAATATAAAATAACACACACTGAGTTCGCTCAAAGCGAGTGTGTAATAAAGACAAAAAAAAAAATGAATGGGAAAAAGAAGGGCAGAGAGAGAGAGCGAGACAGCAAGAGCTGCACTGTTGCTGGACTACGTTTGGATTAAAACTACAATTAAATTCGCATAAAACAAAATATCCTGCGGTTCTTTTTATGTGTACGCTTGTAATATAAATCCTTTGGCTAATGGGAGCCACATACACTCGCACACACAATCAAGCACACACACACTTTCGCTCTCTCACGTTCACATGTTTTTAGCATTGGTAAAAGCTGCAAGCGCCACAAGCTCGGCTAAAGCTGCTCACAGCAGGCGGTGCCTTTGTCCAGAAATGGAGTGGGGAAACAAAAAAAATATAGCTCGAACAGCGAAATGAACTGAAAATGCTGCAAGGACAAAAGGACACAGAGACAGAGGCAGAGAGATACATAGTGCTGTGTGCTAAGCAGAAGTTAAGCAGAGCGCTCGCTTGCAGGTTTTAATGAACAAAATATGCAATCCGAATAAGCAGTTGATGCAGGGTTCTTAAGAGGGTTGAGAGGGTTTCACAGGTGCTACGTGAAATATGCATCCTTGGTGTGTGATTAAGCGTAAATCTCCTTTTCTAGTGTTATGAAAATGTCAGAAGCTCACACAAATCTTCCATTACATTGGTTGTGGGGGAGTCATGCGAGTAAATGTTTAAGATTTGACAATTATTAATAAAGTTTAATAAATTTTTTATTTTGTTCATGGCGTGAGGAGTGAGTTTAAATAGCTGATGAGGAGTTGATTAACAATACGCCACGGCTATTCAAATCCATTTGGTACTGGATTTCTTAGTTTTCATTGCAACATTTTAAGGCAGTTTCCCTAAATTTAAAATTAGTAAAATGGAAATATCCTAATGTAGGGTATTCTGTTTAAAAATATACTATGTACCAGTGAGTCTTTGCTTTTCTAAAAGAATGCAAGTGATTCTTTAGTTGGTCACAGTATTGTTAACTGAAAAGTACTTTTATTATTGTAATCTAAGTACTGTAGTCAAAATAGATGTAGCTAATTTATCCACTCAATAAATAATCCACTACGTTTTTAAATGGTTTACCGATTAAAGTTATTAAATCCGAAATCTTTTGTCATCTGACAATGCGCGCAAAGCGACCGTTGTTAAAAATAATCGCAGTCGTAATATTCATTATAAAGAGAAAATTCCTACAACTGGCTGACAATTCATTTTAATGTGTATTTAAGTAAATAATTGAAATTTATTGCGCCTTGGCTGAAAGGCTTTTTAAACTGAGTTCGGCTTAGTAAAGCTATGCATATACATGTATATATATATATGTATGAAGCAAGTACAAAAGTTGCAAGTGCAGTGTGGTCAGGGGTCATTACAATGCAGCTCAATTAAATGATTGTCATGTGGCGAGTGATTTAAACTCAGATGCAATTGAGTGCAATTCCAGTTGCAAGCAAATTCGCAACTCAACAGTTATGCGCACACACAAACACACAGACTCGCACACACACTTGTGTTTATTGCTTCACTTCAAAGGCAGACAATGGCTTTAGCCGCTCTCTGAACCACAACGGCACAAAGGCTTTGATTCGAGCTGAGTTCTTCACATGCTACGCACAATTACCACGACAAAGGAAATTTTGGCAGTCGCTTTTCCAACTGACTTTTCACTGCGCCCATCCTGCTGTCTTTGTTTGGCTGAGTTATTTTTTTAAATGGCTTTTGCTCTTTTATTTTTTAAGCTTTTTTTTGGCTAATTAAGGTCACGTGACCTGGCTGCAAAGAGTGATGCCTTTTGAGGGGGGCGGACAGGCGCACAGTCTCGTTGCGTCTTCTGTGCAGCGATGCATGCGCATGGAAAATGTGTGTTCGCATCAAATGCAGCCCAACAGTTCAGTTATTCGCTACCCCCACCAACCGGGCTCGGCTCCGTCGACCTGGGCTACACTAAAAGAAACGCGACGCATGCCTTACGCACATTTGCGCACAGACGATGAGCGAACTCGCCCACTCGGGCAATTATCATGCGCCAAAATCAAGACCCCCTCCCTCTCCCCACCACCCACAGTCATCCGCCAGCACCGCCTGCCATGTTCAAAGCAAAGTTTTTCCCTGGGAAAAAAACTGAAGCAAACTTAACAGAGAAAATTACGCACACGAATTGCGCTGGACAATAAAAAAAAGCAAAAGCGTAAAAAAAACAAAAAAAAAAAAAATAAGCGAACGAACGGCAAATAAATTATGAACAGTGGGTGGCTAGCAGCTTGCGGGGTTACCGCATCTGTGGGGGGGTTGGCATTTACTTGTGCGTCTAATTTGTTGGAAAATTAGTTTGTGTATTTTGTGCGTGTAATTTCCATGCAAGTTTTCGCTTCGGATGAGGTCTGTAGTTGATTTTGATTGAAATACGCAAAAAAAGGCAGCAACTGACAGAGTAAGGAGGGGGAGTGGGGAAGGGGGAAGCTAGAGCATTTATGACAATGTCTTTTTTTTTGTACCAACACAAATTGGCTACAGCTTTGGCACAATGACGGCGAACGTTGCGAAATTGTAAGTATGTCATACAAAAGACAATAGATATCGATAGATAGATTGACGGATGGGTATAAAGATATATACATAAAGTTATTGCTCATATGTAGGGAAGTTAATTAAAAGCAAACAGATAATCATATTTATATACAAAACAAGAGAGAATGTTGAAGTCGGGGGTAACCGACTGCGAAATACTTTGATACCATAAGTTATTCCAGCGGATAACAAATAGCAATGAACAGGATGGGCGTAGCTCTTAAGTTATGGAAGATATGAGATATTGAGAATTTTGGGGGAGAAAGTGTAAAAATTATGGAGAATAATCTTTCCTCCAACTTTGGTAACTGTAGATCTTAAATTGCGGGATATATATAATCCACCAAATTTTTTTTTGCGGATTTTTGAAGAGTATTACTAGCAATATACCCTTGAAATTTGGTAACCATGGCTTTCAAATTGTGTGATATATGTATATGGTCTTTACGATTTACACTAATAGATGTATCGGATTAGGGAATAGGAGTGGGCGTGGCCATCTAATTTCTTATCGATCTCTTAGGGGGTTACCAGTAGTATACTTACAAAATTTGGTGACTCTAGCTTACAAATTGTGGAAGATATACGCATTTCCAATTTCTAGGGCCGAGGCTCCTGGGGCGGCGGGTGTGGGCGTGGTCCAATGTATATGCCGATCCTTGGAGAAGGTTACCACAAAGTTATCTTTCAGGTTTGGTGACTCTATCTTTAAATTTGTGGAAGATATGCGGATTTATCGATGTCTTCGGTATCAAAGTATAAAAATATTAGCTTTCATCACTGAAAACTAATATTCAATTTTGCAATTCTTAAGGTTTTGCAATTGGATTATGAATAATCCCTTAGAAAGAGACACAGATAGATACTTAACCATATCACATCATACAGTCTTTGCCAAAATTATTTAATGTTTTGCAACGTATCTGAAAGTGAATATATATTCACATTAAAAACTGTCTATCAGTGGTGATAGTTTCATTAGCGAAACTACGATTTATCAAGGCAAACACTAAAATTTAATCTAAAATCTGTGTGAGTTGATTTAGTTGATCTCAGTTAATTTCGAAAAGCCTCAACTTGTTATTGGCCAGACACGTTTCTGCTCGACTTTGATGATGTCTCAGTGTGCCACGCCCACCTGCTAGTCGCAGTTTAATGAACGTTGAACCAACTACACCACAGCCGCATCCCTTGCCCCATCGAATGCATCATCAATGGAATCCAAGTTGGACTTGGAGTCGGCGTCAGTGTCTTGCTCGTAATCATGACGATCTTCCATGGTAAATTGCATGCACGCCTTTTTAACCCAAATATGATGTGCTGCACAGTTCACCTCTCCTCCTTCGTTTCGTTGATTGTCGGGCAGCGATAAGCGGTGCACCGCGTGCTTTTATTATGATGGTGGCTAGTGGGGAAGGAGCGACGAGTTGCCGCATGGATTAATGAGTCGCGATCTGGCAGCGGCCGGGAAAAACGTTTACGTGACTGAATTTTCAATTATTTTTTATTGCACTCGCTCCGGCTGAAAAGATGTTGCTGGCCGCCTTTAATTGCAGGAAGTTGCATTTTGAATGTGCAATTTATTAAGAAATTATTTATTGTCCAATGAAATTGATTTTGAAAGTCGCGTGACAAGAAGTATGGCATTGTGTGTGGCAGGCAGCCAGGCAGTTAGGCTGGCTTGCAGGCCGGCATCTTATGCAGCTGCCTGCTGTTTCCACATAATTAGGCAACATTGCTGCAACGATCTCGCTGCGATCTAGCTGGGAACGTGCCACATTTAAGGCCTTTCCACATGACTTCTAACACCTTATCTCCGCACACGATCTGCTGCTGCATTTGGCCAAGCTGCCGATTCGATTTCCTGCCCCACCCACATTGCGTTTCTTTTTGCTGGCAATTAATTTGATTTGGTGGCCAGGCTGGCTGTTGGGTTGGGCCGAGCAGGGCTGCTGAATTTCAGCTGCGGTTCTCTAGCTCATTGCCTGTTTTCAAAGTGCCATCAGTTGCGAGTCGCAAGTTGTGAGTTGCGAGCATCGCGTCGCATCACATCGGCATTGAGTAATTGAGTGCTTTGATCTTCTCGCCCAGGGTGACGCCTGCAGCAAGCAGGGCATCCCCCTAAAAATAGGCACCTCTGTCAGGGCTGTCACTTTGAAGTGCACTCATATGCACAAATATAAGTATATACTCCTATATTTAATTAAAATTGCGCCTTTCAATAACAGACAAGCGGCAAAGTGGCAAAAAGTTGCCGTCAAGAACTTATCATGCCATTTGTTAATCAGCCAATTTTAAGGCAAGTTAACTGACTAATTTATTTATTTATTTGTTTATTTGATAAAAGTGCACTAATTTTACAAAATATTTGAACATAAATTGGAAGATTTCAAATTAAAATGGAATATGTTATTTATAATTTAAAATAAATAATGTTAACAACTTATTTATTGTCCGGAAACATGCAAAAAATCTACAAAAATTTAGTTAAGGAATATTTTTTTTTGTTGTTCTGCTGCTCATCTGCTGGAATTGGGGCAGCAATTGGCAGTATCTCAAAGAGCTCGCTCTGGTTGCAGGCTAGAGAGCAGCGGGGGCAGGTCGCAGCTCACGCTATCTTGGCTCATGCGGATCATTAATCAAATTAAATTGCATGTGAATTACGATGAGAATTTGTATCGGTCACTGCGTCCGCAACTAGGAAGCGGTGCGTGGCGATGGGCGGTGCTTGTGGGTGGCTGGGTGGTTGGTGCGTGTGCAGTCAACCAAAAAGATTTCGCGACAAAGCACTCAGCTGTTGAAGTCTCTTGTCCAATGTGGGTGCGTCTTAGTTCAGCTGCGTAACTAGACTTATATTAATATTGAGCACAGTTTTAAATTTAAAGCTTTCAGTCTAATTGAATGCTGACATCCAAATACCTAAGACAGATATTAAATTAAGTTGTGGTAGAAGTGTATTTATGGTAAGGTATCTGCCGTATGCTAACCTTATTCGATTGAAGCCACAGCATATACGAATGGTCGTATATATATGCATCAGACAAAGTTCTTAGCCAGGGATGTCACAACCTTTAAGGGCTGAACAATCATTAAAACATCAAAATCGCTAAAAGCATCGATATCTTTCATTACGATATCCAAATACAACGAAAATTAGAAGAAACTCATCTTAAAGGTTAACTGATCATATATATACTATATCTGCATAACCATATTCAGAATATACATAATAATTAATATTAATCGTAAATAAATATTCATATTCAATTGATGGCATTCGATATGCGATCACCAGCATAACTATCGATAAGTGCCAGAGCGTAACAATCGCCTCGCCCATGTGCCACTCTGAGCTGACAGCAACTATTACAATTGGAAGTGAATTTCTAAGTTAATAAATATTCCAGAAAAACATCACTAAGCGAAAAGGAGCGAAGTCTAGAATCTCATTGACATCAAAATGGCCGATAAAAAAGTGAACATCATGGAAATGAATAATGCCAAAGAAAGTTTCAGTATGACACAGTGTAAAATCGTCAACGTTTCCCACACGTGGCTCATCGAAAAATTTACATTGTTAGATGAATTAGATTTAATTCAAGACGTCGCATCTACGACGTTTGCAGCCGCAGAAGATAGTAATATAAAGTTTAGCTTAAAATTTCTTAGAAAAGACTATACCAACTACAGACTGGAGTTAGAACCGTTTTGCCCAATAGGCATTGAATACAAGGGTCGCGTTACCATTTATTTGCGAAACGAAATAGAAAGCCATGGCTATATTTTTTTGCCTAACAGTTTAACTATCTATTTGGGTAACTTGCAAAAGGCATTTGATGGACCGGATGAATCGCTTCGAATTCGCTGTTGTATCACTATGGTGCTTAAACCTGTGTACACAAATATAAGCACTACGATCCCAGTTCCCGATTGCAAATTAGTATCACATATTGGCAATATGTTCAATACGGAGGAGTTGTCTGATGTCACAATTGAAACAAGCGACGGCAATAAGATACCGGCTCATAAGATAATTTTATCAGGTGAGTGGTAATGAGATACCGAATGGGGACTTGATACCAACCGATTATTTTTCGCACGCAGCACGCAGCAAAGTTTTTGCGGCCATGTTTACGCATCCATTGGAGGAGAGTCAGCAGAATTGCGTCAAAATTGACGACTTGAAATCCGATGTTGTCATTGAAATGCTGCGATTCATCTACACTGGATGTATTCCGAAGTTGGAAGATATGACTGAAGATCTGCTGTCGGCTGCCGATAAATACGATCTCGACCGGCTGAAGGCAAGCTGCTTGAGGTCCTTAAGCAACAATTTGTCTACTGAAAAAGCAGCCCTGACGTTAAAGTTGGCGGATCTATATTCGGAGGAAAGACTTAAGTCACAGGCAATTAAATTTATTAAAGATAATGCTGAAAGCGTTGTGAAGACACTGAGTTGGAAGAGTCTCATTATGAATGAGAGAAATCTAATAATAGAAACATTTTTTTACCCAGAAATTCTGCTCAAATTGGATGAAGAATCTTAGCCATCATTAAGTGTAATAGAAACACATAATACATACATATGTACTAAAATTAGCATTGCAGTTTGGAATAGTTGACAACATAATACTATCTAAACATATATTTTTCTGATTATTAATATACAAGAAATTCTTGACCATAAATACAAGTAATTTGAATCGAAGGTTTTGGATCCCAAAAGTACATTGAATTATTTTTTAAGCATTCTTTTTTCTACGCTTGAATTGAACTTGTTTTTTTTTTAATAAAATGCAAATAATTTAACTTAAGAAATATGTATGTGAATAGTTTCCATTTAGCGTGTGTCAGCGCTAGATGCAATATTGTCAGAGTATCGGCTAATAATGAACGGGGCGTGGCAAGGGCAGGGGCGGATATTCTCTGTGCTATATGTCAAATTACATGTTTTACATGCAAAACACAGCAAGTGGCTGGCAGCCATGGCAACATAATCGATGAGACGAGCGCGTGTCTGGCGAGCGCTGAGGAGCTCAGCTCAACAAAGAGCCCAAGACGAGAAAAACAACTGCAGGTTGATAGAGTGCCGCCAACAAAAGACGAAGAGGGCAACAAACAGAAGGCGGGGCCGTGTAATTGAGTATAAGAAGCCAAGCAACTAGGGCGCTGGCGCCACCTGTCGTTTGGTGTGCGTATGTGCGATGTGTATGTGAGAGCTTAAATTGATTGCATTAATGATATAAAGTTGTTGCTGCTGCTGCTGTTATTGTTGTGTGCAATTAAATGGATGCAGTGAAAACAGCTAACGATTGCCAAGATTCGTCGGCTACGCAAGTTCATTGAGTGCCTCGAGGCATGGAGGCATGGCAGAAGTCGCAGAAAAGCTCGCATCAAAAGCAATTCACAATTTAGAGAGCAAACTAACACTAGGAAACAATAATATTGAAGTATAATGTAATATTTTGATCTCAGCAACAAGTCGCTTTTTATGCATTTAACTAGCAATGCCTTCTTACGGGATGTCTCCGTTTCATACTTTTTAAAAGACAATGGAAAACTGTGGTGGTTCGACAATCCATAGAGAAATTGGATCTACTGTTCACAACTAGAGATGTAAGTTATTTTGATACATGCGATGTCGATATTCAGTACCAATACTACATGTAAAAGGACAGTATTGACTACAATATCATAGACTATCAGGCCTATGTTGACAAATTCTAAATTGACAAGTTGGCAAAGAGAAAAAAAAAACAGCAGCTGGGAGAAAACAGTAGCATTTTAATATTAATCCTCGTCTCTACATTCGCTTAATATCAATTATTAGCGTATCAAGCTGATTTAGTACGTGTAATGTTATTAATTAATAAATAAATTTGTTATATATTTATACTTTATACTTATCCAATGCTGTGGTTTCTTAATAGGACAAAGTGCGGGCTCTGGGTTTCAGTGCAATTGACAACGATGTTGCGGAATCTTCACACACGCCAACTTTGAAATCATTTCGACGCCACGCCACATGAATCGGAGCCAAACATCGCTGCCCTCGCCCCTTGCCCCCTCCAGCTGTCCATTCAGAGTGTAGGCATCTCAAGACTGCAATGCATGAAGTGTGAACAGCGGGTGTCGGTTTTTTTTGTTGGTTTTTTGTTGTTTTTTTTTTTGCTTGTGTGTGTTGTCAAAACATGCCTGGGGAACTGGGAAGGAGTGGAGTCTGTGGAGAGTAGGGGACGGGTACCACATGCTGGCAGTGGCCTGGGCTCATAAATTGCCGCTATCTGCGGATCTGCTGCTGAATATGTAGTTGTATCTGTATTTGCAGCTATGTATCTGTTGTGGCTTGGGCTATTTAAGATATGCTGCTAATTGAATTGAATTGAACTCGTGCACAGTTCGATGAGCCTCGATATTCATGTGATTCACGACGGACACGGGGGTGGAGCTAAGCGAATGGAGTCTGCCAAATGAAGTGCTTGCTAAGTGCCAAGCCCTGAATGTCATTGCCAATTTTTAGCGACAGCGGCAGCAAACAATGCCAAAGACCCACAGTTGACTTTGGCAAGTGCAATTCCCCAGTGAGGGCCGTCTCGCATCGTTCTCAACCAATTAAACCAGTTTCCTGTCACCGTCGCTCGTTTCGCGGAAACTTTGTTTTATTTTCTTCTGCTCTCGATCATTTGATTGCACGCTGATGAAATAACAAGACCCAGATCCACTCACAGCTCGCCCTCATAATCGAGCAGACTCACAGTCAGGCGCATCTGAACAGTAACCAAACTGAATTTAAAAAAGAAGAAGAAACAGTTATTGTGTTGACTATTAAATACCCTTTGCAGACATGTAGACGAGGCATGAGACATGTCTAATGATTTACTATAAAACAAGCCGAACCTTCTGGTAGTCCTTTGCTCACGATTATTCCTAATAAATATTTAATAATAATTTTCTGCTTCGCTTCAGCACATACTTACAGAGAAAATTATGATATCCTCGGCAAGGGTATACTAAATAAAATAAAGAAAAAGAAGAAAAAAAAACGAAAAGAATTTAACGCAAAACGTGCGAATGTTTACTGTGAGCAAAACGACAAGCGCGAAAAACAAAACCGTTCCAACTCTCAATTGGTGCTGGTCTCTGATCCCTGAACGAGTCTCGGCTCCTGGAGGCAGTGTGAGAAGCAGACGCTCCGAGGCATAACTGGGCGGACAGCTGGACAAGCAAACTTCGACACGATGCGAATCTGTTGAGCGCGAAAATGAGCTGCTGGTATTCGGAATACGGCTGAGCTGGTGAATGTAAATATTTTGATTTTAAAAGTTGAAAAGAATCAAGCAAGAAACAGCAAAATATCAGTTTATATCTCTTCTTTTTCTATTGTAATATAATTTTATTTTCTATGTGGGCTAACATATTTTATAACTTAACGTGGGGCAATTACTGTGTGAACATGAAAATTTCTTTGTCGGAAATAATTCATTGTTGAATTGTAAGCTTCACTTTTTAAAGTTGAGTAAAAAGTAATTTAAATTGATATTATATTGCAAATTACAATTTTTAATTAATTACCTACTTATTTCTACAGATTAATTCAATTGGTTTATTAATAAGCTCAATTTCAACTCAATTAACAAAATTCCTGTAAACTATAATATATGACAAAACTACGAGTTTAAGTTTTTAAAAGTCGGTTACATTATCTTTAGTTTTTTTTCACGAGGTTGATCTAAATTTTTATCAATCATCATGCGGTAACAATAGTTACACTGAATCCCTATCATATTCCCTATTCCTGAGCTCCCAACCCGACTCTTGATGCCTCGGCATCCAACAGAGGAGGAGGACCGCAGAACGAAGAATGCAGAGTGGTCGAGGCTGCATCTACATATTTATGTGCAGTTCAGCTGACAGTCTCAATCCAAAATGGTGGCAAGTTGTTGCTACTTTTTATTTGCAACAAAATACAAAACGCCAACGACAATGACAAGCGCATCGAGTTTGTTTCCCAGCTTGTCCTTTGTTTTATTTACTTTTTCGTTTTGTGTTTTCTGCTTTTTTTGTGTTGGATTTTTGGATGCTTTTCTCGCTGTGGTACTTGAAATTGAAAATGCATTTTTAATGATTTGTTGCTGTGCGCTGCATGTGAAAATATCACGGACGGTGCATCAATTGATGAGCTATGTGGGCTGCAGCTAAAGTGCTGCGGTGAGTGACCCCAACGAACACAGTCTGAGGAAAACATGACTCTGACTCATCGTTGTTCACGCAAACCAAGTCTTTGATTTCCAAGAAACGCTTCGCGCTCTCAACAATCAACAAAAACAACAAAAGGTATTGGCAATTTATGGCTAAAAATTAATGCCAAAGTGGGGCACTTAAAGACAAAAAAGATCGGAGCAATGAGGATCGTTCACTCCGTGTCGAAAACAGTCACGAAATATTGTTTATCGAAAGGAAAGTAAGTTCAGACAGTTGCCTTCGAATTGCCAAATAATAAATACCCTTGTAGGCAAGTACATATGTTCATCGACAGTAATTTATTTATTTATTTATTTATGGTCCACTAAGATTAGTCGACACAAAAAATACAAAAAAATTTAATTTAATTTAATTTAAAATAAAATAAAAAATTTGAATAAATTTAAAAATAAGAATAATTTAAATGATTTCTGGGGGTATTTAAATGCAAAATGGTCCAACATGGGGAAACCCAGAAAAAACCCAATCAGACCAAAGATAATTAGTAAGAATTAGTAAGAGACAGGATTCTGAATTGGAATAATAAAAGATTCCTTCCAAATAGCGGGAAAACAACAAGTTTCAACAGACAAGGTAAATAATTTAAGTAAAGGTTTGCAAATAGACTCAGAACAGTACTTAAGTAGACATCCCGGAACTCCATCAGGACCAGGCGAATACCCAGGCTTGATTGAGTGTAGGTCGGCAAGAAGTGACTCTAAAGTGATCACAGGACCAAAAACGCAATTAGCTCTTTGAACAGGTTTGTGAGAAGTTAGTAGAGGAATAGGTGGATTGAACATAATCAGCAAACAGATCGTCTGCTTCCTGATCATCTTTTGCTTTCCTATCTTCATAGAAAACGAAGTTAGGTAACGAAGACGATTTAGTTAGTTTAGACGAACGTAAGTTTAGTTTATTAGATACCTTCATTTTGCCATTAAAGTTTATGACGCAATGAAGTGAGTGCGTAAAATTTTCCTTCTTCTTCCGAGTCATGGGGCCGTAAGAACTAATTGATTTGATATGCACATTTGGGGATCTGCAGTTCCAATTAGCCTTGCAGGTTATGGTCGGCTCGGGTTCAGATTCATCCCATTCCCCTCTTTTTTTTATTGCTATTTGGATTATGTTTTTTTTATTTCGTCGTATTGAATTCGGATTGACCGGAATGGTCAATCCATATAAGTAATTGCTAACAGGGCTTTAAGGGACCCTAAAAATAAAATTCACGTAGTGTGCCGAGATATGTCAACAAAAACCCCGACAACATTCTCGAACAGAGCTAGTTCGTTGACGGGTCTCAAACGTTTGAAAATATCCGGCCATTGGAAAATTTCCAAATTACTTCTAGTATTTTTGTATTTTCAAAAGATTCAGAAGATTAATATTAATAGTAAATAAATATTTATATTCAAGTACTGGCATTCGATAAGCGATCACCAGAATAACTATCGATAAGAGCCAGAGCGTAACAATCGCCTCGCCCATGTGCCACTCTGAGCTGACAGCAACTATTACAATTGGAAGTGAATTTCTAAGTTAATAAATATTTCAGAAAACCATCACTAAGCGAAAAGGAGCGAAGTCTAGAATCTCATTGACATCAAAATGGCCGATAAAAAAGTGAACATCATTGAAATGAATAATGCCAAAGAAAGTTTCAGTATGACACAGTGTAAAATCGTCAACATTTCGCACACGTGGCTCATCGAAAAATTTACATTGTTAGATGAATTAGATTTAATTCAAAACGTCACAGCTACGACATTTGCAGCCGCAGAAGATAGTAATATAAAGTTTAGCTTAAAATTTCTTAACAAATACAAGGATCACAGCTATGAACTGTGCTTAGAACCGTTTTGGCCAATAGGCATTGAATACAAGGGTCGCGTTACCATTTATTTGCGAAACGGAATAACAAAACATGGCGTTATTTGTTTGCCCGGAGGTGTATGTTTCTTTTTTGATAACTTAAAAAATGCATCTGAAGGACCGGATGAATCGCTTCGAATTCGCTGTTGTATCACTATGGTTCTTAACACTGAGTACACAAATATAAACACTACGATCCCAGTTCCCGATTGCAAATTAGTATCACATATTGGCAATATGTTCAATACGGAGGAGTTGTCTGATGTCACAATTGAAACAAGCGACGGCAATAAGATACCGGCTCATAAGATAATTTTATCAGGTGAGTGGTAATGAGAAACCGAATGGGGACTTGATACCAACCGATTATTTTGCGCACGCAGCACGCAGCATAGTTTTTGCGGCCATGTTTACGCTTCCATTGGAGGAGAATTGCGTCAAAATTGACGACTTGAAATCCGATGTTGTCATTGAAATGCTGCGATTCATCTACACTGGATGTATTCCGAAGTTGGAAGATATGACTGAAGATCTACTGTCTGCTGCCGACAAATACGATCTCGACCGGCTGAAGGCAAGCTGCTTATGGTCCTTAAGCAACAATTTGTCTACTGAAAAAGCAGCCCTGACGTTAAAGTTGGCGGATCTATATTCGGAGGAAAGACTCAAGTCACAGGCAATTAAATTTATTAAAGATAATGCTGAAAGCGTTGTGAAGACACTGAGTTGGAAGGGTCTCATTATGAATGAGAGAAATCTAATAATAGAAACATTTTGTTACCCAGAAATTCTGCTCAAATTGGATGAAGAATCTTAGCCATCATTAAGTGTAATAGAAACACATAATACATATGTACTAAAATTAGCATTGCAACTTGGAATAGTTGACAACATAACATCAATCACTATCTAAACATATATTTGGCTTATTTTGAATATACAAGAAATTCTAAACCTTAAATACAAGTAATTTGAATCGAAAGTTTTGAAGACCAAAAGTAAATTGTTTTCTTTTTTAAGCATTATTTTTTCTACGCTTGAATTGAACTTGTTTTTTTTAATAAAACTCAAATAATTTAACTTAAGAAATATGTATGTGAATAGCAGCAGTGTCAGCACTAGATGCAATAAAAAACAACAGGGGGCAGCCATGGATTCAATTTGGTGACAGAACGGTAAATAGGAAATTACAAAAGTGTTTAGATGTTTCAGTTGAATTAGTCAATCGTCAGGTGGTATCAGATGGGCATTGGATAAGTTGTTTGATGACTTTATAGCTAATGTGAAATATTGGAATTTTTATTTTTAGCAAACCGATGTTGATGAGAAGTAGGAGAGAGACAGAAAGAGCGTTTGGTGCATACTTGATTAACTGTTATTGGAGTATCATTCGTAAATACCACACCAAAAGCATACTTGACTTTTAGGTGGAAGCAGTTGCTGCGTATTGAAAATGAAATTTAATATGCCAAAATATTGCCTGACACTTGAGGCTGTCATTGGCAGGAGCGCACACAATGCAGAGACATAGTATAGATACATCGAGTGTTATAAAATTGATGATAATGAAGTGCTGCAGCTGCAGATACATTTGACAGGACGAAAGCTTGAAACAAAATAAGAAAATGCCGTAGACAAAAGATGTCTTTGGAATATCTAATCGCCACCTTGTGTGCTTCAGCATTTTTGTGAAGCATCTTGAAGTGTGACATCATGTTGTTTGCAACTTCACAGTTGTGGTAGTAGTAGTAGTAGTAGTAAATACAAAAGTATCTACAGCTATCAAATCAAGTGGCAGCTGCCCTGCGCCTATTATATCACACTGGACTTGGACCTTGCAAATTGCTGCCGATTTTGTAGCAGCTCCTTCGGTATGTGGTTTTGTGTGTTTTACTGCAGTGGATCTTGAAAAATTTGAAATTAAGTGGATTGCTTTGAGCTGGGCATTATTATTAGCAATCTGGCCTGCGGTTGCTTGCATAATTGTCAACTATTCAAAAGGTCTCTGATGTTGTAATTTAAATTGTCAAGAAAGTCCTGAGCTGTAAGTCAAGTACAACTTACTTTTCGTATTGTTTAATGCTCACTTACCTTCGAGTTGGACGTGCTGCTTAATTGAAAGATGCTCACTGTCTGCCAAGTTGTTAGCCAGTTAGCCAAGCCAGTTAGCCGGTTAGCTAGCTGCCAATTGACTGCTTGACTCCCTTGGCCCCGGCCAAAGTCAATTTGTCGCTATACTTAGTCTCATACATACGGATGTACATAACTTGCCAGCCAGCCAGCAGTCCATGGCACATTACAGCTTTGAATGCCAACTCGCAAATGAACCATAAATAAATAATTTGAATTACCAGCACAAGAAAAATACAACGCCGTGCACAGAGCTCATATTGGATTTAGGCGAGGGTTGATTTGCAAATGCGATCAACAAGAAAATGTTAATTTTTCTTGTGCAGAAGAAGCAAATCCTATCTTATCTTTTTTTTATCTGTGCTATCATATTATTAATAGACAACTAAGCATAATTCAAACGAAACTTATTATAGATTCTTAGTATTAGTATTGTCTTAAACTGTCTGTACATTGTGAGTTACACAGTAAATTATAAGTGTGTACTTGCAGTTTACGGAACAATAATCTTAAGATAAATGAAAATTATAATTTTCATGGTAATTTCTAGACGGACGATTTCTTATTATAGATTTTATAATTTTTTATCTTTGTCAAGCCATCTTGCAATCTAAAACTTGCTTGCAGTACTTACATTTTTTACTCAGTGGAGCTTTATAAATTAATTACTTACTTTTTGGTGAATAATTTTAATCACTTAAAGTATTTATTATTAGAAAATCCCTCAATGCCAAATTGATGATGATTTCAACTACAAATTTAAAGCTGATCTTACACACGACTAATAAAAATATTTGAAATCACTCATTTCGAGAACTTTCTCAGGCAACCCTCACGGCAGTTCGCAGGTTGAGCTGTCAGAAAAACAAAATAAAATGAAAGCAACTATCGAAACGTAAATGCTCGACGGCAACAAATCGTTCGAAACAAAAGAAAAACAAAAGTACTTTATAACATGTCTGCAGCAGAAGCATTCGCAAAGATACTCCAGCAAAGAAACTTGAAGATACTTGTAGTCGTATTCGTATTCGTATTCGGATTCGTTTTCACATTCACATTTGTATTTTTATGTGTATTCGTATGCTATTCTATGGACATGGTGGCAGCCACAGTTCGGTACAAGTTCATTAAATAAATTATTCATACGCATCGTGTGCCGACAAAATGGCGACTGGCGACTGGCGGTCGTCGCTTTGTTTCACTTTTTCGCACAGAGAGCGAATTTTCATTGACAGTTTGTTTTATTTGGCATGTGTCTGCACCGTTGTGCAGAATGAAAACGCATTCGGCTTAAATATTTATGGGCAGATGTCTGTGTGCTGTGTGCTGTGTGCGGGCCTCGCACCGAATTGGATCGGGATGCGGCAGATACTCAACTTGACATTTGTGAAGTGTGTGCCGGCCGCTTTCACCTAACGGCCTGTCAAGTGGCAGCATCATTAGGCCATCCATATACAAAAAGAAACCCTCTCCTCTCGCTCTCTGTAATGCACTGCTCATTTGCAATGCTAAATGACAACAGAGACCGCAAAGTGAGGTGGAAGCCCGCAACAAAGTATGCATCACTTTCTGGCATTGCAACAGTTTCGTAAATCAAAACTAATTCAATTCGAAATGCTGACTTCCACCTCCGGGCTGATGAAGACTACATCACAGATTACAGCATGCCCACAACTGCGGGCTAAGCGGCATCTGGACACCTGGACATCTCTGCGGCTTCGCAATTTAAGCTGTTAAATGGAATTTTTTATATGTGGCAGCACTCAAATGGATATGAGTGTAGTCGTACTATTCCTGGGCTATGTTAACCAATAAAAATGCATAGAAAACTATGCAAATGTCAAATGTAAATGCCAGTAACTGAGGAGTGCATGAATACTTCTACTTGCCAATGCATTCCGAAAAGAGTTCGCCCAGCATTTTTGACAGTTGCAGCTTGTTGTCTGCCACTCCAGTCACCCATTTCCCATTTCATGTGGCATGCAAAAGTTGTCCAACTGATTTTTTATTTTTTTTGGTTGCTTTGCGGTTGACTGCAGCTGCATGAGATTGCATTTTAAAAAGTCGGATACATGGAAGCAAAACGCAAGTTTCTAATATTTGACTAATTTGAATTGGGGCGAATTGTTTCCGCATCACTGATCAACTGCAAAATGTGAAATGTGCTTTCCCAACAATGCAGCAAGAAATGTCCTGCCTTCCCTTTGCTCTTTGCAGTCTAGCTTTTCTTGTTCCACTAACTTAAGCTTTTTTTATATACGAAGCCAACAAGATAACAAGTGATTTTGGTATCGCTTTAATATTATTTAATTTTAATTATTTTTCTACACATTTTCAAATAATTTGCGTAGCTAATCAACAAAAATTTAGCACAAAAATTTCTTTGCACATTAGTTTCAAGTCTCCTTTGTTGATTAAAAGAGTATTTTTTATATGTATTTGACAATCTTTAAATTGTTAAACAATTATTAAATACATGCTTAGTCTTGAAAGTTTGCCACGCCTTGTGTCGTAAGATATATGTCCACTCGTAAGCTGTTCCTTAGGGAACTGCTCAGTGGCCACTGACTGGTGCCTTTTCTGGTCGCTTTGATGTTGTTTTCCCACGCAATTTCATCACTGTAACAGCCAGCCAAAGAGTCGAGCAGCAGCAAAATGTCAACGAACTGGCAATTTTTTATAATTTGCGGGCAGCAAACGCTTCAAAATGAGAATAATTTTGAGCAACGGCAAACAAATTCATTAAAACGCACTCAAACAACAACAACAACAACAACAGCAACAACGACTTAAATAGCGAGGCTGCATATGAAGAATAACGATGCCAAACACAACAATTGACATTGACAAAGAGGCGTTGGCGCTGACAGCGACTGGTGGCAAGTGCGGTCGGGTCGGGACGGGGAAGAATGCGTCTGGGGAGTCTTCTAGATAGCGGCGTTGTCTTCTAATAAATCTGAGCGCTTTTGCGCAACACTGTGAATTTAATTAAAACTAAGCTCTTCATTTGCCGTCGTGCTGCTCAAATGGGTCAGCCGAGTGGGCGTGGCAGTGGCAGCTGTTTCTTTCTTTGTTACTTGGTTTTTTGCCGACCAAAAACTTTTGCTTTCAGCTCTCGCATATAATTGCGGGAATTTGTAATGAGTCTGTCAAAACAGGGGGCCTTGGGTCCATATGCAAATGATTATTATCATCATCTTTAGCATTTACTTACCCATACATTTTAATATGCTTGTCGCTGCCGAAAATTAACGTCAAATAATATGTTTTCATTATGTTTTTAAGGCGACTTCTTTCTACACCCGCTGTCAAATTAATTTCACTTCATTTTCTTGTTAATGCCCACAAAATTATGCTTCGCTTTTGGCCCATGCAATATTTTTTGTTGTTTTTGATGGAATGACTAAATGACCATGACTAGATTGAGGACAAATTAAGCCCAGTAAGAAAATGTTGAAAAGTTTTGCAATTAGCGTAAAGTTTCGCCAATTTTAAAAACACATTTTTTATGTAAGAGCAGCCTTTCAAGCACTATCGGCAAACTTTTGGATTTTCAAAAATATTTCAAGACTTAGTTTTTACATAAATATACATTTAACTTTTAATGAACTCTTTTTAAATGCACTTATTATATATTTAAATTATTAATTTAAGACTAAAAGATACTAACTGATTGTTAAAAACCTTTTGAATTTGGCTTGTTTTTGTTATGTTTTACGTACAAGATTTTCGACTATAGATTTTTGTTTTAAGCTCACTTATTTTTCTTTCAGACTTGCCAAATGAAATGTGCCTCATATCCGTAACGCCTTTCAGTCTTTCAAAGTACAATAAAAGCCATTTGGCGAACTAATGCGGAGCCTGCCTAAAGTTTCACCATGGCTACTAAGAGCAAAGCGCTGCACAAGCCACAAATGGGGGCGGACGGGTCCGGTTTAACTGCAACACAAAGACTCCTACAGTTGGTGTGTGCTGATGTCAGCAACTATTCGAGTACACACACTAACACACCACACACACAAACACACACGGGAATCCTTCCATCTCGCTCAGTCTCACTGCGCATTTTGCTCGTGTCGAATAAATTTATTTAAATAAATAATTTTTCCATTAACCGCAAACATGGATTTTGGCGCAATTGCATAAATGGAATGTAATAAATGAAGTGCACCTAAGCGAGGGGGAGGAGAAGGGGTGATATTCAGCGGGTATTGCATTGTTGTTGTTGTAATGTTTTTATTTTATACTGTTGTTGCTGCTGCGGTTGATGGCGTGTTGACGCGGTCGCTTCAACTTCGTCTATGCGTTGGATGTTAATTTCGTTTTTTTTTATGTTTTTATACCCTGTTCACATTTACTCAGAAAATAGGGAATTTTGGATATTTTAAGGAAGACTATCTGAAATGAACAACCTAAAACGTTTTCATTAAGTCATTCATCAGATAAATATTAATTGTGAACTATCATAAATTATAATTTACAATTAGGGGCTGCTCATCCAGTTGGTAGCGCTCTTACTTGTCTTATTAATTATCATATTATTTCAATTTAAATGTTTTAGTTAATGATCTAGCGAGGATTTCAAAGAAGACGAGAAAAATTAAGGAGTGTTTAGAAATCACTTTAATATTATTCACTTTATTCACCAGATTCTCGTTTTTCAGTAACCAATTTCAACTAATGCTCGAGCACGAGTTGCTCCAAGGAGAGTTGGTTGAAAAATCAAAGGTTTTGATTTGAAACAGATTTAATACAAATGTGTTTTTTTTTTAATTCATTAATAATTTTTTTAAATACATAAATAATTGAGCAGCTTTTGCAGCCGTATTCTAGTTAGATAAAATTGTTGGAGGAGTATTTTTATACCAATCTTTAGGAGTGAAATCAGTATATCTGTAAGTCGAACACTCCCGTTAACTGAACTTTACAGATTGTTGGTATTTTCGTTAGTTTTTGTGTGTTGTTTGAGACTGCAAATAAGTTTGTAATTTGTTTAGTTTACACAGAGAAAATGGCCGCACAATGCATTTACATATTACACATTATGTTTTGCGGTCGCATTGTTGTTTAGCGTTGTTCGGTTACCTGGTTACCTTTACTCCTATTCGTGTAGCCTCCTCTCTCTCTCTCTCTCTCTCTCTCTCTCTCTCTCTCTCTCTTTCTGTCTGTTTGTGCTCCACAAGCTCCATGGCTGACTGGCTGTTAAATTTTAATGTCGACTTTTAGGCGTCCGAGCGGGCAAACGCTGCCAGTGAGTGGAGTAAGTTAATTAATTAACTACTGATGGGAGGACTACGAGGCTTTTCGCCTTGTCATGTGAATTATAGTTAGTTAGTAACTTACATAATTGAATGCGGAGTAAAGGCAGTGGTTGGAAAACTAAATATAAAAATTTTACTTGAATATGGTGATAAAACTGATGGGTAAAATGAAAGTAGAAGAGTTAGAGTAAACAGAGTAGGAGCGACTGTTACGCTTGAATCTTTACGAACTATTTGTTGGGTTATTTTGTGTCTTGCGACCACTTTTATAATTAAATTATGTTCTTAGCAGGCTCATAAGTGACTCATTATTAATGGAGAAAAGTCAATATTTGGATTGCTTATATTAACGATGAGTTCTATCTTTGCCCGGGAAGAGTGATCATTTGTGCAAGTCTTATTAAATAAAATATATATACAAAATAGACTTAAATGCTGATGAATTGATCGAAATAAGATTTTTTCTAAATTTTACAATAAATGTCCTTTTTTTTTTTATATGTAAACAATATTCTGTATTGATAAATATGCTGTGGAATCATAAGGCGAGTTCTAAATTTCATCAATTTATCTTCTGAGTGTATAAGTAATAGCTATGGCCACTTACACATACATATTTAAACTGGTACGCAGTTGTTTTTAAGATGAAATGAAATTTCAATGCAAATCCATTATATTATTCATATCTAAAGATATGCCATATAGCTAAAGATAAGTCAAGTTGGCCGCCCTTTCGTTTTGTTTACTTCAAAACTCACTCAAAGTTGTGCGCTAAAAAAAACTTTGCCTCTTGACTTCTTAGTTTTTCCATAGACCTCCTAGTAGCACATACATAACATATTTGACAATTCACAGAAACTGACCTCACGCGGCATGTAGCAGCAACAAAAATAACAACAACAGCAACAACAACAGCAAGCAACTCAACTTAAGACTGCAAACGCACATCTCATAAACAAAGTGACTTCAATTGAAAAATTATACAAAAATAACAGCAAATGAAAACAATTTGGTGTTGTTGTTGTTGTTGTTTTTAGTTGTTTATCATTGGATATGTATAACCAAAACAACACAAAACAAAACAAAACAAAGAAAAAAATAACCAAATTAGCCAAAAGGCAACTCTCGAATCGTGTCCGCCGTCTCGTTGGCCACTTGAAGCCATCGCCACGTCGTCATCATCAACGATTTGAGTCAACTCGCCATTTCGACATCCTGCGTAGCATTTTTATACAGCTCTCAGTTATTATCGAGACGTGCATTGACAATTTGTGTATTAAATTTATGGCCCATTGTGCAATAGAAGCCACGCCTGACTGCACTTTAGAATAGTCCCAACGTATATATATAAATACATACATACACATTTATTTATACATATGTATATTGTTTGCTGTCAGCTTTGGGAATTTTTCAATAATTTTATGAGCGTTTTACAGCGTCACGTTCTTGGCCAGTTTTCGTTTGGAGCGTTTTTTTTTATGAATTTCTAATTAGGCATTTGCAACGCACATTTCTGACACCTATCGAGAGGGTTAAGTGTATCTCGCCCCCGACACCGTCGTTAAAGTTGCGAGCCGTTTTTTACGATATTTTTATTTAATTGCAAAAATACGCATTAATGTAATGCTGCTGCTGCAACAAGCTGCTTCCTCAGCTTTTACGACAGCTGCGCCCCATTTGGAGCGACGCTGTTGCACCAAGGTGTCGGCCAAGTCGTTACATTACATGCTTTACTGTAAAAATATTTAAATTTTCGAAACTGTTGCTTGCAAGGGAACGCCAAACATTGGCCTCATAAATGGCCGGCACACGCCTTGAGACGCCCCGAGACAGAACCGAGCGGAAGTCGTGATACGCACCTATATAAGTTGAAATATGAGACAGAGATACTAAAGTGAACGACATGTGTTGTGCTCATACTAATTATTCGTTATAAGGAGGCATTAAATGGAAACAATTCTTTGGCACATCTTACAAATTGGGCAAAAATGTATTTATTATTAAGTAAAAAATTAAATTGGTCCTACATTTGTTGCATTGATTGTGAAAAACACAATCATACCAAAAATATTTAACCGTTGGAGTCAAAGGTGCATCAGCTCAGAGAAGTAATATTATAGGCCATTAAACATTCATATCGATGATATATGTATATTAGTTCAATTTGTATATATATGTATATACATATATATATATATTAATTTCTTAGAGATTTCTTCAAATTATAAATTAATTTCATATTTTTTCTATGAAAAGCTTTCTACGAGAAGCTGGTAACGCCCTTGTTTATATATATGTATATATAAATACACATAAAACATTATTCAATTTTGATATTTAGTATTTCTCCCAATTTATAATGATTAAATCTGAGTTTCATTAAGCGGTTAGTCGTTGAACAAAGCATGTCAGCTCTGTTCTTGGCAATGTAGTCCACCTTCCAGCTGGCTAATTCCTTTGCCTCTTCTTCTGAAAGTGCTGCTGTTCATCATGCTGCTCATGCAACTGAAGTTTTGACAGTTGACTGTGATTATTCAGCTGCCCCCAACCCGACACACTACCCCACCCAGACCCCTTGGTAAATTTAGCAGTGCGTTTGCGATTTACATTGACGTTAACATTTTTGCTGTCTTGCATACTAAACAAAGCCGCTGCTTGATTCAACATACCAAATGTTATGTCTGCTGCTGCTGCTATTGCTGGTGTGTTGTTGTTGCTGTTGCACAAACCACAAAATGGACAAAATGTGTTCAATTTCAGGCCTGTGATTTTTCAATAGAGACAAAAACAACAACAACCACAGCATCAAGGCTGTATTGGCGAATTAACATTGATGGCGTGCCTATGAACGGGAACAGGACAGTTGGCCAGCTTGTGAATGCAGGCTGATGGCTGGGGGAGGGGATGGAGGCTGGGATTGGGTGGTGCATCATTTTGTTTGCCATTCAGCTGCTCCGTGTTGCAGTTGCAGGAACTGAGCGTTCATTAGCACGCACGTCGGCGCCATTTTGCAAACGCATTTCCGCTGCAGAGAGCTACGTGCAACCGTGCGGCGATTCCGTTAGTGCGTTCGACCGTCCGTCCGTCCGTTTCCCGTTAGTCAGCTTAACCCGTTAAGGCCAGGTAAATGTTGGAGCTACTCTGATTCCTGTTTTCGCTAGTACTCCTACTTTTTTCTATTTTTTTTTTTGGTTTTGTTTTAATTTGTATGTGCTGAGCTCATGTCATCATCAAAAGGCATTTTTAATTGGCGTGTTGCAGCTTTACGCTTCAGCAGCCCTCGGGGGCAGCGGCAGCGGCAATCGTTGGCAGACATGCAACAGTTCTCGAGTCGATAATTGGTAACGCGTTACGTGTAATGCCCCCAAAAGCCAAAAATGGAATTTCTAATTAAGCTTTACAAAACATCAGTTTCAGTTTCAGTTTCGGTTTCAGATACAGCGCACACAGCTACAAACTGATACGCTGTCTGTGTGTGTATCTGCATATCTGTATCTAAATTTATATATATGTATCTAGGTTCGTGTCTGTGTCGGTGTCTGCCTCCCAGCGAGTGTGTACGAAATTTTGGTCAATTAACACATCAACGAGCTTAGTTTAGACCAGGCCAAAAGCCAGGGCAGTGCACTGAGCCCCCTATTCCCCCTTGCCATTTCTAACGAGCTTCAGTTGTATTCTCAAAAAAATACATGCAAAAAAAGAGAAAAACAGAAAAGAATGAACAAAATTTTGACTTACTTGCTGCAACATTTTGCAGTTGCTGTTTGATGCGCTTGAGGGATTAGCAGCAGCAGCAACATCAGCAGCAGGAATATCAGGATTCAGTATTGAGCTTGCCAGTCAGTCTGTCTCCCTCCCCATCTCTCTCTCCCTCTCTCTCTCTCTCTCTTGCTTGCCATTGATGAGCATAAAATTGCATTAGGAATCACTGCAAGCAGCTCAAACTGGTCATTTGATAGGTTTT
Source organism: Drosophila nr. perissopoda 5 BK-2023a (assembly GCA_035044105.1). Classification (NCBI taxonomy): domain Eukaryota; kingdom Metazoa; phylum Arthropoda; class Insecta; order Diptera; family Drosophilidae; genus Drosophila; species Drosophila nr. perissopoda 5 BK-2023a. The sequence continues at coordinate 781,685 of JAWNMK010000018.1, forward strand.
TATGGTCCGTCTGCTCTGTTCTGTTCTGGTCGCAGTTGTGGAGTTGATTGACTTGAAACTTCTCTATTAAGCAGCTGTCAATGGGTTTGTAGCTTGGCATCCCAGATTGATTGGGCTTTAGTACTGCAATGAGATGAGAGATACTCGAGTGAGTTAATGGTGCCGATGACTTCTTAAAGGTTGAAACATTTATACAGAAATAATTCTCCAAATGTTATAGAAATTGATAAAAAGATTGATGAATGCTTGGCATTTATTAAATTATTATGGCTCAGTTTTCAATGTGTCATTTGTTCATAAGAAATTAAAATAAAATAAGAATGAAAAGTTCAATTAGTGGATTCCCTAAACTTAACTGTTGAATATTATTGTTATTATAATTAAATTATGATTCAATTCTTTTTATGGAAATTAAATATCTTTAAAAATATGTTCATATTAAATTCAAATAAAATATGAATACAATAATATTCAAAAGTTTAATATTATAAGTCTTCCTTCTGCCAGTTGAATACTTTTTTGACACCCTTTCTACTTATTTTCAAAATATATATTGACAGTTAAGAGACTCATCAAAAGAGTGCATTATTCATAGTTTCAGTCTGAATAACTGAGATTGGGTTAATGTTGAGTGTGGGTGCTTTAATGTTGAATCCTATATTGATTAAAGCCTTATATAGAACAGTAGACAGATGCAGCAAATCGAATTTAGCAGTGAATTAATATTAAGTCTGCAAACGGCCAAAGCAGACAGCTAACTGCAGATATGCAAAGAGAATCAATATTATATGTAGGGGGGACATACAGACAGCCAAGCCGCGTCGCAGGCAACCCGTCAATCGCTCAGTCAGACAGACCAACAGACAGACAGTCAAACAGTCAGCCAAGCTGGGCCATCATTTGCCTAGAGCTGGCTGGCTGGCTGGCTGGCAGCAACAATTGATATATGTACGCGTACGTGAGCCGCATTTTGGAGGAGTTTGAAGCGTTTGAGCCCGTGCATTCGTCCGCCAATTGATTTGATGTAAGCGGAAGGCAGCAGGCTATGTCAAGGGGGACTGAGGGGGCAGAAGCAAGTTTCTGAAGTGCGGTCGCAAACTTTGTGAATGGCACGCGTTAAACTGAATTTATGCGAGAGAGAAACAGAAGAGAGAGAGAGAGAGAGAGAGAGAGAGAGAGAGAGAGTGAGAGAGAGAGCGAGAAAAGAGCAACCCAATAATACTAGAGATGCCTAAAGTAGACTAAAGAAAGTGTTTAGAAGTTGATACATTCGCTAAGCAAATACAAGATTGAAGCATATCAAGTGAGTTTGACTACGAGATACCCTAAACGCAGCAGTTAAATATATTATTCTAGTTTTGTTGGTCAGTAATAAGTCAATCTCAGATTGACTCAACTGCAATTGCTGATTATGAATATATATTTATCTTTGGGATCGTAGAGGCTTCCTTCTGCCTGCTGCATACCTTTGCACAACTTTTGTATACCCTTTTTTCCAAAGTATGATAATAACTAAGAGGAACTGTTGCTGTTCAGGAAATGGCCAAGTGTCTGCAGCTATGACATACAGAATGCTGCAGCCAAGAACATATTTATCAATTAGCAATTTATCATTTATGCAAACAAGACGGGGAGGCCGGCAAATGCCAGTTGCTGCATGCCGCATGGCAAACAAATGCGCTCAAAATATGAATGAATGACGGGTGAGACGGCGGAAAAATGGACAAGCGGACAGAGGGATAGAGGGATAGAGGGACGGGGGCACTCTGGGTTCATTCAGCAACTCACTGAGCCCAAAACTGTTGCGCATGCGCCGTTGTCGTCGCTTTGTTTGCCTTTTGCCAAGAGCGTAAACAAACACTCTGTCGTCTGACCGAAAGGAGCCGGCAGTGCTGATTATTATTGTGGCATTGACAGGGCCAAGAATTTACACAAAAATGCAATCAGCGCATAGGATAAATATACAAAATGATTGGTCGGGCAAGCGAAGCAGTCGAACCCAAAACAGAAAGCAGAAAACAGACGACGGCAACTGGCGCGTTATCATCAATGAATATTTACACAATTCGATAAATTTATCACTGTAGCCACGGCGATTAGTTTGACGCTGTTCACTGCTCATCGTAGATGTTTAATTTTCCATATTTAGCTGTCACTGTCACTCGACATTTGTTTGCCTGTTGATCAAAATGATAAAAGATAGTCAACAGCGAGTCGAGTTGCCTTCTGCAGACACAGACCAAAATCAGTACAGAAATTTAAAAAGAGTCAAAACAGGCACAAATGTTTACAATTTATATATATATAATAGTATAGCAGAATATTTAATATGCAAGTTTAAACAGCTGAAGACAGACTTAGTGCGGATTTAGGCTTTTGTTGTCTTCAAAAATGAAATTTACTCATTAATTACTAGACTCTAACATTTTAGGCGTCTTAGAGAACGGCGGAACATTTTTTTCTGATTTATTTAAGATACTTTAAGATACTTTTGAGTTTTGAAAATATCTTTCAATAATATTTTATGTCATTAGCCTCCACTATGAACAATGCTCTGAATTATAAAAACTAAATTTAGGTCAACGGCTTATCCCTACTCAGCTAACTGATATAATCTAGTCTCGAACTCGAACATTTACCTTTGTTTCTTTCGGTTGCGTTGGCAAACTGTGTCACCAAGTCAAAATATTCGAAAGTACTAACCGTCGTCTTGGATCTGGGCATAGTATCATAAACCCAACCCAAAGCAAACAGCCTTCCTATCCATATACTTACTTATGTATATATTTATATATATGTATATGTATGTATGCATGTGCAAGCCAATCAATCAAACTAAGGCCACGATAACATCTACAGCAAGTGCCCCTCGGAAATAACTCTGGATACCGACACTGAGAAAAAGAAACCCTTTCAAACTATTGCTCTCAACATTAAATATATAATATTTTTATTTTTCTGGCCTGCAAATATTTATATTTTTATTTATTAGATGTTGTTTGCTATTATTTATTTATTATTTGTTATATATTATTGTTATTATTATTTATATTTAGTGTTCTTTTTTTATTGATATAAAAATATCTTTTAAGATTATGCTCTGCAAGCGTGGGTTTTTCTTTGCATCGCACTCTCAGTGTATTCATTCACCCCCCGCTCTTGGCATACCCCCCCGCACTAAGACATTGAGAGATCTGAGAATTTGTATCGCAAACAAAGTGCAACCAGTCATAAATCAAGACGAGATCGCATGCTACTCTCTTCTCTCTTCTGTCTCTTTCTCATCTCCGTCTCTGTCTCTTTGCTGGCGGCAAATCTCGTCGGCATAAAGCTGCTGCATAAGCTGCCTCATTATGACAAGTTGCGGCGAGTTACGCACTGCGTATCGGCAGCTCGTATCTTCTTGCCTCGTTCTTGGCACGCGTGTGAATATCTTGATTAATGCGTTTGGCCATTATTGGAAAATTGTCGAAAGCAGCTGATGAAATAAATGAAATCCAGACAGATCAATGCATTTAACCACTTTGATTATTATGACTTCAAATAATATTGTGTAAATGCAAATACCAGTTTGTGAATTTGAAATACATCTGATAAGAGCACAACAAAATGTATCTCTTAGATAGCCATGGAAATCAACAGTTAGATGCGCTGTTTGTTTGTTCCACTCGCATGCCACATGTTTCCCAACGGAATGAACGGAAACGGCGAGACAAACTCTGATACTGCCCAACAAAGAGAACGCACTCATTTCGATGTTAACTAAAGAGAGCAGTGTATAAGAGAGAACGAGTTGCAGTTCTGCCTCTGCTGGTGTTGCATTTGACAGGTGAGTTGATTGTTGCAATGTGCAACATACGCTGATTGGACAAAAAAAAAAATGAATATGTATATAAAAGAAGAAAAATAAATCAAATCAAAGATATGTACAATGTAAGACAAAAAATAAAAATAAAATAACTAACAGAATTAGAATAAAAAAATAAATTAATTTATATAGATATGCATTTACTTTATTTAAAAAATAATATGTATTTTAAATTATTTTAATACTGAACTAAATATTAACTTTGTAAGTAATAATTATTGCAAAAATAAAATGTTATTAAATATTGTAAACACTCCGCCCCCTCCCCCATATAATAGTATTCTTGTCATTTTCTGCCCGCTGTAAACTTACAAAGATATTTTCCTCGCCCACACAGAGATGAATGCGTTCCACAAACAAGTCGCGCTCTTCAATGCGCGCTCTCGGCCTTCATTCCACACAGACGAACGCTCTCTAATTGCGATCCACAAGAAGGCCGCAGTTCGGTTACATCGGCGTTGCCGATATGCGGCTCCTGAGTAAGCTTACAACATTCGTTCAATTCAATCGCTCGTCAACCTTCGTTCGGCGCGTTACAACAAGCGAAACACAGAAGGCAGCAGCAGCAGCAGCGACAAGAGCAGCAGCAGCAGTGGAACAGTAATCGCAGCGAACGTTAGCGTCGACGTCGTCGTCGACGTTGTTGCAACAACTAAATTCGGTGGCGCTCGGTGCGGCAATGGTGGTTGCAACCGTTGTACCAGACTCGTCCAGTTTCAGTCTCATCCCAACGCTCGTGACGGCAACAACAACGCTCAGCTCAACGTGCAACGTGCAGCTCGGTTTCGGTTTTCGGTTCGCGTTACGTTCTATTTGGCGTGTGAGTGTGTGAAAGATACACTTACCGATAAAAAAGTATCTCGCCGCTAGCCACAACAAAATGCGGCACCTGTGCACCGATTGCCGGCGCCAGCTAAGCATGCCAAAAATGTAATATCCGTTTGATAAACGCCCCAAGGCTGTCGGCATGCAACCAATGCAGCAGCCGCATTGCAAAAGTATCTCAGCCGAGTGCTAAACATATCAAAACAACCCACAAGATACACGATTTGTGTGCAACAGTGCAAAACAAAAAAATAAATAAATAAATAATAATAAAAGTAATTAATAAATAAATACAAATATTGCAACAGCTTCAACTGCATTTATTTTGCATTTCAAAAATTGTGCTAATGCGAATTCTGTGTGTGAGTGTGTGAAAAGTTAGTGAAAATACGCTTTGATGCATTTGTGTAACGCTTTTTAACTATCAAAAGTATTATATACATATATACCTATATACATCATTATATAAACCCTATATACAATGCTATACATATGCATACAATCTAAGGATACAAGCTATATACAAATCAATTGAAAACATTTGATGCAACAAATATTTTCAAATTAGGTGAGTCGCAGAAACGAGCAAAACAGTTAAAGAGAAAACAAATTAAAAACTATAAAAATATATATATATATATATATAAATTAAAAAAATAAATACCAACTGAAGGCCAAACGGCAATTTAATTTAATGCTTAATATTCTGAAGCCCATATTTTTTTCATATTCATCAAATACATTTTATTGTAAAATCAATAAAAAAGTAATCATCATTTGTGGCTTTTAACTTTGCCATAAATCAATCTGAAAGTGTTGATAAAAATATACAAATTTTGAATTGATGACGAAGTTCTTTTTTTGGGTTAAGAAAGCACAATGATTCATGGAAAGTAAATAAACAAATATTTCTTAAAACAAAAAAACGATTGTGAATAAACTTTAAGCTATAAATATTTTGCAACTATAAATGAGCTTAGCTAAATGAATTAAAACAGCTGGTAAAATAAATGTTGTGCTCAACTGTATTTTCTTAATTATTTCCCATTGCTGTGCAACTCTTTCAGATTGTAGCAATACTTGCAACTAAAGTGTTTTGTAAATTACAAAAGAGCAGAACGAAAGAGATTTTGTAAACTCTTGTCAAGTTGCGTTGTTGGGGGTTAAAGTTCGCGCTTTTCTCGTTTTCCCATTTTCTAATTCTCAAAAGCGACCCCTTTCGGCTGCGTGGCATGTGGAATTTAGTGCGCACACTAAACATTAATTAAACACAAATTAAGAAAAGTCAAACTGTCAACATGCCAGGCTAATCAAAATAACCTGCTGTATCTTGTGGATACACAAACAGCAGCAGCCAAGCCATAAAAACAAAACAAATGACACAAGCCGGAAAAAATAGCAGAAAACTAGAAGTGAATTTCATTTCGTGTATCTTTTTATCAGGCAGTGAGAGATCTTTGCTCAAACCATTTCTAAATGCCTGGCCAACAATTTACAAGATCTGTATCTCTCATCTCGTATCTACAAGCTTGCCTCTTCGGCACTTTACAGTTTTACACAGCAATTTCATAATTTTCTCAGGTATTTTTGTAGAATTATGTTTGGCAATTTAAATGCCAAAGATCTGTAAAGACACGTTAATAACTTTGATGCCCATTGTGTGCTAGGCAAATTAGTTTTTATTGAAACGCTTGCGTGTCTCAATCTTGATTTCAATCGCAATCTTAAGCAGAGTCTGATTACTACAACCATAAGTTTGCAGCCCCTGCGCATGCATAATTAATTTCGTGTAAAAATCATAATTACAGGCAATTAAAATTTATGTAAACAAGTTGCCAGCCGCAACGATTTTCGAGATGGGGGCTGCTTCAGGCGCCATCGGGGCGCAATCATCATAATAATCTTGAAAAGTTTGCTTCTTTTTCTTCTTTCTCTTGCTGTTGGTTTATATTCTTCTTGTGGCCGATTCACTTTATTAGTATTATGATAAAACGCAAACTTTTATCTTCTTTGTTATGTTATTATTATGTGGTCAATGTAGAAGTTGATACTAGAGTCAGTAACTTAATTTTTTATCTATATATTTGGATTATAGGCTTGCTCTGCTGGAAAAAGTTTGCGAAAATCTTGCAGAGTTTTTAGCCCTATCATTCAACTGTATATATTAAATATTCAGTTAAATCCAAATATGTTTTCGTTTGTAATAAAAATACATAAATAAATAAAAAATATATATAGAAAACGCCTAAGAAGTAGGACAGCAAACAATAAGCTACCTAAACATTATCAGAGTTTAATAACAATAAATAAGTTAAATATATAAAAGAAAAGATAAATATCTGCTTTCTCTTAATCAGATTTTCTTTCAGTTTTGGTTAAAGCTCATTGCTATTTTTAGTTGCTGCAACTTTTGCATGCCACATCAGTTGCCTCATTTAACGGTTTCTCTCTGTCGTTTCCTTCATATCCTCCCACATACACAAACACACACACAGACGCACTGACACTTTTTGCTCATCAAGCATTGAGAGACTGTCATGCAACCGCGTCTGCTGCTGCTGCCCACATGTGTGTCTGTACTTGCCACCGAATGGCCCCTCGGCTGTGTTGCGGGGTCTGATTCTTTAATTAATTAGCATCTAACTAAGAATAATGTTTCCTGCGGCCGACTGTCATAACTTGGCTGCCCGTTTATTTGTTTCGGCTCGTCGGCGCAGATACAAAGATACAGATACGCGGCAGCGAAGATACATCGCACAGGTGCCACAGTTACAGCTACAATTTGTGCAGCGCCCGCTGCCTCACTCTGCCTCCAGTCCTCATCCCACACACACTTGCCCCTACGGCGCTGGAAGTCGTGCATGGAAAAGAAACAGCAGGAAAACATTTTCGGGGCAGCCAAGTAGCTGCGCCACGCCCCCGCCACCGCATTCTTTGCCTTTTTTCTAGTCGTTGTTTTTCTTTTTTTGTTTAGTTTTATTCTTGGTTTTATTGTACGCCTTGGTTTTTATGCTGCCTTCTGTTCCCTGTTTTCCTTCAGTGTGTTAACTTGTAAAAATGCAGCAAAGAAAATTATTTGTGCTACTTGCCTCAGCCTCAGCCTCAGCTTTGCCGTGTACTTGTGAAAAATGTTCGAGTGTTGCGGCTCATAAAAGTAGCCACTGTTTCTATGTGTGTGTATGAGTTTGTGTGGGTGTGTGCGTGTCTTGGCATGTTGTTAAGAATTTTTCATGTAATGACTTGGCGCCAGCTTTGCTCTTGTTGTTGCCTCGGCTGTTGTTGGTTTTGTTTTTTCTTTTTATATGGTGGCACATTTTCTTTTTGTGCTGTTGCCAGCTTAAAGGCGGCAACTTGAAGTTTTCCACAGTTCTTTATTTTTTTTTATTTGATGTTGCGTGTGGGACGCTTAATTAGTAAAAAGTTTCTGTTAAAGTATCCCAAATATTTCAAGTTGTCAGCAGAGCTTAGAAAATGGAATGAATGAATGAAGTAGCTCCCGTTGAATTCTGCCCATTAAATATAAAGAGATTTGAACTGAACGAAGTACAACTTAGTGTTTTCGAAAAGTGATCAATAACACTGTTGCCGACAAACTATTTTCTAGAGTCTTAGTTATTACAGAAGCGAATATATTTACAAAGTTTAAAAATACTTAAAAGCTAAAATCTCCTACAACTCTTGGTTTATTATTGTTATTCAATAAAATATAATTAAATAAAAAATAATCATCAATCAATGCTTGGCAAATATTTGATTTCCTTCTTCTTTATTTCCTTAATTCTTCATTTAACATTTTTCACCAGCACTGTCAAATCACTTAAAACCAAACTGTTTTTACTTAAACACTTTTTTTAATTGATAATTATTTGTTTGGCTCAATCAGATAAATTTAATTTGAGTTTTATACAATTGTTTTGCATGGATTGCAGCTAATAAAAAATAACTCTTCTTTTTGCTTTTCTCTTATCTTTCTTCTATCTACTATTGAAGTTCTTTTGGAATACACAATACGATTATAACACTTAATGTTCCCAGCAGGGTCAAAACCCCGTTTTCTCACATTGAATGCAAACATGAAGTTTTCCTTTTTAGCTTCCTTTACATTTTGTTGTGCCTCTTGTCGCTACAATGCTATCTAAGCAGCCAGTCGACCCTTATAATATGGTTCGTCAATATTACACACACACACACACACACACTCAAACACATGTAAATGTCTTTTGAATAGACACTGAATTCGTCACATGATTCCCTTTAGATGAGACTCGGAATGCAACTGCGACGATTTCGTTGAGCTAATTAACTTTTGGTTACAGTTCACTGGGCAAATTTGCGACCATGCCCCGCGAAGTGTACGAGTGTGTCTCGGGACAGGAGACAGTAGGGGACACACACGTAAATAAATATACATATACAGATATATAGACATATTAAATTTGTATTTAGATGTGTTGAGACGTGGAGCGGAAATGAATCGCCGCTCATCAAATTGAGAGTTGCTTCCCGCATTATGGCTGGCCAATGCTGTCGGCTGTTGACTGATCGAGGGGCCTTTGTCTGGCCCTCTTTGTCTGTGCAATCAGAAGACTTACTCGATTTGTAAGAGGCATTCAAGCAAGTCGCAGTCTCAAAAATTAGCCAGTCAACAAAACATTTTACGCATCACAAAACAATAAAGCGTCATTAGCGCCGTTCTGCAAGGCGAACTTGCAATGGGCTCAGGGTCAGACCCAACCCACAAATCGATCAAAATGCGGGAAGACTCTTCAAGAAAGCTACATACGTGAAATGTGGCTTGGTAATTAAGTTCTAAGTTGGTCAATGCACAACTGAAACACACACACACAAAATTTTAAGCAATATGCACAGCTTGGCTCATTAATCAATGCTGTGCCCATAATCCACACCCTCGACTTAGTATATGTATTTTTTTGAAAAAGTTTTGTCATACATGCAATGTAATTTTTCACAGTCAACACATTTGTTTAGATAGCAGGCTGTTGAAACTTGTTTCATTTAGTCAGCAGACGGTCAAAAAGAGAGAAAGGCCTGTTCAGTGTTAACTACTTGCAACATATCACATGCCCCCTGGGAGCTGCTTCTGGGCTGCGGCTATGCAAATGTAGCCTGGCCTGTTTCCCAAGTGTGTATCATGATGGGCTGCCACACGCCAGGTGTCAAAAATGTTTCAATAGAAGGTTTTGTCTCGAGGGTTGCCGCCATCAAATGGGCAACATGTTTGTGCAATTAGAGCGGCTCGTCGGCCAGGCCGAGGGTTAAGTGCCAACTGTTCCCGAGCCCAGTTTTTCAAATGAGCAGCTGAGCGCTCGAAGAAGGGTTAAATGTTCTCTACTGCTAAAAGTAATCAGGCAAAAATATCGCTCAACTTGAAAAAGATTCTATATAATACAAAAGGTTTTCTTTAGAGATTGATGTTCTTTTATTCTGAGATATACAATGAAAAAAAAGACGGAATATCAAGAAAGAATTTGAAAAAAGTAGAGCAAACAAATTGAATTTGTATTTGCAGTCAAATTATTTAATCTTTCTTTTTCATACATATTTTTTAAATATGTTTCCTTAACAGTATTCAAATCTTAGAAAATAATAACATTAATTTTATTTTAACGGCATCGGGAGTCTTTCATATAGCCCATAAATAAATAGATAAAAACATTTACAAATTTTGTAGATTTTGATTATGATATTTTCATATTCCGACTCAAAGTGCTGCCGCAGAGTTCCGATAGGTTTAAGCTGCATTACGGTACCGCAACAAAGTAGTCATTTAATGTCCATTGCCTTATAAAAACAATCAGCTAATAAAGCCTTCCTGCAGGCAGCAGCAGCAGCCCAAACAAGCGGTAAATTTTATGACCACAAAACCCACAACGATTCAGCGTTAACACAACAACAACAATGGCAACAAACGCAACAAAAACAAAATACAAAAAGTTTTTAACAAGCCGCCTTTCCGGCATTTGGGCTGCCATTAAAAAGCGGTTGTCCATATGGGCAACTGTGTCGCAATTGCCTAGTACATGATTTCTATAATCAAATGGCCCAAGCCGCTGCATGCCACGCCCACGTGCAACATAGAATAAAACAAACTTTGGATGCATTATGAAATTAACAACAGCAACAAATAATAATAATAAATGACATGGCTATGATTATTAGCCATTTGGCTAATTTCACATCATTAGACAAATGTTGGGCTGTTACTGCGCTTAGGCAACATATGCACACAGACACAATAGGTGTACCCATGTGTATCTATGTGTGTGTGTGTATGTGTGTGTGCATTTGAGCTTAGGCCAAAGTTCTGCTCACCTGCGTCTGCGGCTGTGGCTGTTGTGCCTTCAACTTTGTTGTTGTATCTTTCAGTTACAGTGCGCGTCATAAAAATTAATCAAGCGTTGCTAATTTGTCTGGCTAACGGTACCTACCGCTGAGGGTTCCTCCTCACGCGGCCATCATTAACAAAAAAACAACAACAGCAACAAACCATGTGAAAACAATGAGTGTTAACGGTTTGAGTTTGCCAACTGATGAGCCCGCTGCGACACAGCTGCAATTGCATTCAGCGTTGAGTACCCCCTTCAAAAATCGATAGAGCTTGAGTCTGCTGAACCCACACATACACACACACACATACACACACACACACACAGCAACACACACCAACAGGCACACACATGTCCTTGCCACGCTCCGTTGCTCGGCCTAACGATTGTCTGGCCCTACAACCAGGCCCTGTGCTTTTTTGGCTACAGTCTGTGTGTGCTGACATTTTTGTCGCTCATCATCCGTCTGCCTGTCTGTCTCTCAGTCTGTCCGTCCGTCTGTCGCTGGTCCGCTCTTATGTGCCTGGCTGTCAATCAGCGCTTTGTTGTTGCAGCCACTTACTACAGCCTCATTGTCAATGTCGTCGTTGTCATCCTCATCCTCGTTCTCATTCTCATCTTCGAAAATATATTTTTGAAAATATTTTTACATACACATTTTGTTAGCAGCTTCGCTTATAATTCATAAAAAATTCAACAGAGGCCCACACACGACGTCGTCATCGTCGTCGTGACCGTCGCCATCGCCATCGTCGACGATTAAGCTGCTGACAAACCGCAGACAAAGCGATCCACAGGATGCTCTCTGTTGGTGGAATGGGGGCTGCCGATGTTCAACTGGGTGTGGCTCAACTGTGCTGCCTACTCCATTGACAGTTAACTGAATGCCCATGCGAGCTTATCAGCTGCGGCTTAACAAGCCGGTGAGGGATGTGCAGCCTGTAAAGTATCCCTCAATCCCCACCTCAACCCCAACCCCAGCCTCCCACAGTGAGGAGGCTATACTCCAGCTCATCTGCATGGGGTTCCTTTAAACCCATTCTGTGCTTATCTGAATTTATTATTACCTTTTTATCTGCTCCTTGATATACCAAACATTCTACAACTTCTGCAGCATTTGTGAACATTTCTTGTTTGTTTTCGCTTCCCGCAACACTTTTATCCTGTTCCCAATTATTTATAAACAGTTTAAACTGCAGCATTTATTGCGGTATTTGCTTGCTTGATTTAACTTGTATAAGTTATTTTACTTCTTCAATTCTTATTGATTTTGAAAATACTTTTTCTATTTTGTTTTTTATTAATATAAATGAAGTAATTACTTAATCGACATGTGTTTCTGGTTAAGACTTAGGTAAAGTAAAAAATCAATATATATATGTATACATATTTTTGTTTGTTCCTTGATTACTTTTTGTTGTTTTAACTGTCTGCCATAACCCTTTATTGGCTGTTTATTCATTTGAATTTTCCAGCGGCTGCTTAATTTTGTCATACATTACTTTCCCCAAGTAATTCTCCTTCTTGTTACACACTTCATTCAACTTCTCCCATTCTTTCCCAAACCTGCTCCTCTTTCAACCCTCTTTTAACCCTCCCTCTCATAGTTACTGTCAATATCCCGGCGCTTTCATTTTTACCCACATCCTGTTTGCTCTGATGACATGGGACGACTGACAGTCAGCTACTTCGGAGCCTTACACTTGTATTCCTTGCATTTTGACTTGCTGCTCGCTCCCCTTTTTGGACACACTTCACGTCACCACTTAGCATGCATATATGTATGTGGTATATATTATATAGTAGTCTAGTATTTGCTGCATTCCTTTCGAAAACTCGACTAATTTGATCCCTAGACGCTGCTTGGGTTTGTCCTCTCGGCGTTTTTCTTACGCCCCCTGCTTTGCCCTTTGCCGCTGTGATTTCCTCGGCTTGCCAGAGCGTGAAAAATTTTTTGCAACCTTGTGACCCAACACACACCCACACTCATACACACACACACACACTTGTAGAGAGACGAACGACCCTTGCGCAGCCACACAGGCATAGAAATTCAATATTGCTCTCCCAATGTCTATGCTAATGAATGACTCGCGAAATGCTATCAGATGAGGGGGGTTTGGGGGAAGGGCTCTTCAGTGTTTTCCCGTCTCGCCTTTTTATTTATTTTTCCGGCTTCCTGTTGCGAGCTTCGCTTTGCTTTCGGTTCGCTCTGCCCCGCTGCCGTGGACACCTTTTTTTTTTTGCTCTGCTGCCTTTTTGCGGTTTGACGCAGCAACTAAAAGTATGCAACACTTTTTTCTTCGCTTTTTCGCATGTTGCTGTTTGCATATTTAATGGCCAAGCACAGACAAAATGGCGTCGCCGATTTTGTTTTTTCTTTGGTATTTTTCCTGTTTTTTGGTAGCTGCCCTCGGCCCGCCTGCGCCCTTTGCGGTTAGGCGTTGATTTGTGGGCGCGCCGTGCCGTTTTCCGTCGCATCTCGTGTCTATTTGCGGCTGGAATGTGGTCAGAGTGAATATTTGTTTATTATGTATTTTATTTCGGGTGTTGCTGATGTGACTTTAATGAACTTGCGACATGTTGAAAATCAATATGCGCTGCTTCTTTAAGTGCCTTTAAGCCTGGCAAAGCTCTCTGCTTCGCTTTGACAGTCGACAGTCAACAGTCAACATACGAGCCAAGACTTGCTGTCTGTCACAATAATAGAAGAATATATTCTGCCTTTGAGTGGAGCTGGCAGTTCCTTGTTTGCCGCGACAGTAACTGGCAAAAGTATGTATGTATGCAACAAAAAAAGTTGTCAACTGTCGCTTGTGTGGCAGCTATGCAAATTTGTTACTGTTGTTGTTGTTGTTGTTGCTACTCAGTTGCTTGCCAGACAGCTTGACTTTAAGCCTGGCTACCTGCTTGCACACACAAGCACACACTCTACTCTTTCATTACTCGGCTTAACAACTTCAAGTCCCCTCCTGCATCATTAGATCATCAAAAGTGTTGGCCATCAAATGTGACAATAGTCAAAGAAATCACACACAGCAACTGATGGCTGTTCCAACCGTCATATTCTACCGAGAGTTGTTTTTTGAAATTTGTTGTATTTTTTAAATTTCTCTTTTATTTTCCAGCTGCACAGCTAAATAATTGAATTCTATTTGAATTGTTTGTAAAGCCAAACTAGTTAGGCAAGAAATTCAATTAGTTGTATTCAGACATTAATTTGAGGCATAAATAAGCTTGAGCATTTGCACTTAGCTTATATTTTTCTGATTCTATTTACATTTTCATTTCACCACAATTCTAGAAACAGACAAGTATGATTCAAAATTAGCTTTTAATGGAATTTTATTTGAAGTCTGCATTTTTTTCAGTGTGTTTCCCTTTCCGTTTAGTCTTCAACAAAGTCGTTGCAGTTTCCTTGCTGTCTGCGTTGTCATTTGATTTGATTACAGCTGGGGAAATTCGAGTCGTCTCCTATGTAAGAGTTGTCGCTGTCGTTGTCGTTGTCGTTGTAACTGCAACTGTCTGCTTGCTTGATGGATTATATGACGTTGCTGTCTGTGTTTGTCTGGCACATAACCCGCATGTTGGCTTTAAGCAAACCAGCAGCAGCAGCATAAGCAGGGCTGCCACCCAACCGACAACGACTGCTGCATCAGCTGCAATCGCAGCCAATTTGTCTAGTTGCAGCTACTACAATTTTCAAGCTCCAGTTCCTGTTCCAACTACAACCCATTTAAATGCTCAAGAGTCGCTCGCCTGATTAGCGCCGCTGAATTGACAGAAATTGTCACTAGCAGGTCTACAGTTCTGATTCAGAAGCCCGACTTCGCCCCACCATCACCAATCCCCTTTCAACACGCTCCACAATTTGCGTCACTTGTTGTGTTTGTAAAAGTCGCAGAGAGATTTACCCCACTCTCCACTCCCCACACGTCCATTCCAAGCTCCCTCGATTCCCAAATTCCCTCCAGCTCGACAACTTTTCTCTTTCGTTGTGCATTTGTTGCATTTTTCAGTTGGGTTCGTTTTGGAGGGAGGGTAGCCGTCACGTCAATTGCTTAATTGATCAATTTAATTTGACACTCATTCAAACACTCGACGCGTTCGCTGGCAGACAAGATAAATATCTTTTGCTGCCGATTTGCAGAGCAGCCAACTCGCTTTTTGTGTTTCGATTTATGCAAATTGTGTAGAGCCATGTGGCCCACTACCTACTATATATATATACATAATATATATATATGCGAATCACATTCTATATGTCAGTCGCTGTCTCTCGCTCCATTGATGTGTTCTACTTTAGAGATGTGTTCATTTGTGTGGTTGTTTTTCCACGAAAGCTGCGCTGCGCTTCATCAATTAATCAATTTAGTTGTTGGTATTTTCGTTGCGGGCATTTTTTCTTGTTGTTCTTCTATTTTCGAGTTAATCAGGAAGTCAGCCAAAAACACAGTTTGATGTTTAAATTTTCAGCACGCGGGTCTGCAATTTGTTTAGCTTTTAGAAGCCAGACACACACACCGATTTATTTAGTTCTACTTTACATTTGTGTGTGTGTGTGTCGACATTTTAAATGAAAACACTTTTGATTGATGACCTGAGTCCAGTTAACTAAATCCAGAAGTGGTTGAGCTGAGTTGGGGCAATGAAATTCGAGATTGCTTATACAGATAGTGAACCAGAAAGGTAATTAAGATTTCCAGCAAACTGTGAAATATATATGCTATAGACAGATGGGAAGATATATTGTTTAAATTCAAATATAGTTTCGAATTGTAGTCAGGCAAAGGATAAAAATGTAAATATAGAGTCTGCAAGGGGATAGGATTGGAACTAAGTAATCTAACAAATAATAAACCATGACTACAGCAATTATTTTATTAGAGATTTTGTGATTTTCAGCAAAGCAGTAAACATTTTTTCTTTTGGTAGCCTTATCTTTGTTAATTTACTATCTAATGTTAAACTTTTTTTTTTTAAATTGTGGTTTATGCATTAATAAATAATAATTATATTTACAAAGCTACGCACCAACATTACTATCACTAATATTAATAAGCACCTACTTAATGCTCCAGCGATGTGTCTTGCAACACACTCTTCAATGAGTTCTTAATACATTTCCACTTTCTCAAATAATTATTCTACACAACAGGTTTGCTGATTTGTGCTAAAAATATATGTCTGATTTAATATATATATATATAGTCGAAGTTTGGGTTTCTCTGTTCTCTACCTATGGATCACTTTACCGTTGCGACCTTTTCCCACACTGGCAATTACCATTAGCTGGTTTCGCAAGCTATTATATCATAATCTAATCGACAGACCAACTGTGAATGCCAATGATTGCTTGGCTCTATGGAGCTTTATAGCTGCTAACGCCTCTATCCGCTGAAGTTGCATCTAAGCATTGGGCCATAAATCTTTTATGACAACCATTAAAAATGCAGTCGTCGAGCTGAAATTGCTAGCCTGGTTCTGGCCTGGCTGGCCGGTTGGCTAATGCCGCTTTTAGAGCCAATTGAGCGTGTAATTAACTAACTGTACATTTCAATTTATGAAATATTCGCGCGCCACAACGAAACAAAAATGCAACGAAAACAAACAGCGTTGCGAACTTGCCACGAAAGCGCCGCCAGGTGCAACCAAGTCGACTGACCAGAGGCATGAATTGCCACGCGCTCGTCGTTCCACAGCGAGTGTCACTATTAATTTAACCTACATTGTGTGGCAAGCAGACATGCAGACAGTGAGGCACAAAGTCGCGGGATCGTATAGCCGGATCGTAGCTGGATCTGTGGATCGCTGCTGCTGTTGCCGATGCTGTGCATATGAAGCACAGCAAGTTAAAACTATGACAGGCGGCATTTTTCAAGCAACATTTTTTCATGCTGATGCTGTTGCAGTTTGAGAATTTTCTAATTTGTTGGCCTGAACGCTGCACGTCAAAGGCCGCCGCTTGGCAAAAGGCAGTGGCAGTGGCAGAGGCAGAGCACTACCTGCGCCCTGCGACGTTGAAAGATGAGCAATTAAGCGCTGAGTTATTGACAAGAGTCAAGGGAAAAACCAACACACTCACGCAAAAAAACACACACACACTAGGGGGAAGATGGCAAGGGCTGAAGAGAATATACTTCT
This sequence comes from Drosophila nr. perissopoda 5 BK-2023a, assembly GCA_035044105.1. NCBI lineage: Eukaryota > Metazoa > Arthropoda > Insecta > Diptera > Drosophilidae > Drosophila > Drosophila nr. perissopoda 5 BK-2023a. The sequence continues at coordinate 798,869 of JAWNMK010000018.1, forward strand.
TCTTCTTGCTGCTGCTGTTGCTGCTGCTGCAGCTGCGTCTGCGTGACAAATTGCCACATGACGTTGACTATATTTGTTTTTTTTTTTTTTTTGCATTCATGTTGCAGGAGTGTTGTGCTGTGTGGAGGAGTCATCAAAGCATCGGTCGATAAGGCTGCTCAGGTTGCCAGCCCAGCACAGCGGCAGCAGAAGATGGGTACATTTGTTAGATAAACATCAGTGGAGCACTCTGTGGGCAACGGCCACTGGAAAACTGAGCACAGAAACTCTCGTTAGCTCTTGAGGATTGTGCGGAGCAATGCGGGTGGTGGGCGGTGGCTGGTGGGCTTGCAAATATGTTGGGTAAGGTTGCAGAGAGAACTCGGTTGTAGCAAGAACTTCTTAAAGACTTAAAGCGTAATACACCCCTGCTAAATGTATTTGAACTATACATTTGTATGAATTCAGTGAGAGAGAAGCCAGTGCAGGAATTCGGATTCATTGTTAGTAATTTGTATGTTCACTTTTGTGGTATTTTACAGATATATGTATGCTTAAGCTATGTAGTGTAAAATGTCTATTAGGTTAGCTTATGGCGGTTGTCAGCAAGTCAGGACAAACTCCCCCTGTTCTATCCATGAATTGGAGAAATAATTCTAGTTTCCTAGTTTGGGTATCGATGAGTTCTGATACGTCTGTAAGGAAGGGTCTTTGCTTCCCAAAGGAAAATGTCGAAAATGACTCTATAAAAAGCGAACAACAGATATTCCTTAATAATATTTAAGATATTTAAAAAAAATTCATGAGAATGCACAGAAAGAAAATTAATCCTGAGATATTTAGTTACGAAAACTAAGTAAACAGTTTGCCAAGTTTTACTTAAAGGAATTTGCTGGATTAATTTTGATGTTAATGTTGAAAGTTGTCCTATCTGAATATAATGTCTTCAAAACTGATCCTTTTTTAGTTAGTTTATTTATTATTAAATAATAAAAATTACAAAACTACTCCCTAAAACAACAAACAGTGCTTTAGTTCAGATTCGCTAAAGGCATTTTTCTTTCTACCTATTTAAAATGACAGGCTGTACTCTGAGGTGGGTCTCACTGCCCTCCAGTGGTAGCTGTACAAATCTCCTTTGTCATGTCACTTGATGTAAATAGAAGTCACTTTAGAATGCCAACAGTCGAGGCTTAGATCTAACTAACTCTTAGCTTCAGCTTTGGCTGTCTTCGATCTGAGCTGAATTAGAAAGCACGTTTGGTTACCGCATCACTTGGACTTAACTGTGAATGAATTTGAAACTCAATTGATGCCAAAAAGCCAAAACAGCAAACACATCAGCAACAACAAGCGCGTTGCAGGCTGTCGTCGTCGTCGTCGTCGTCGCCGTCTTCGTCATCGTTATTCGACTCGACTTCGACTTTTCCTTCGACTTGAATGAATGCAAAGTGAATGTGCGTGACGATGACGCGGAGGATGCGGACTAGCCTAGAGTAGAGCACAGGGGAACAAGGGGGGCGACAGTTGCGAATGCGGATGAGGTTGTGTGTGTGTGTGTGTGCTAGCACCTAAGCCCCGCCCCTCCCTTTCTCTGACTTGACGTGGTTGCCTGAATGACTTTGTGCTTTTCATTTAACATTATTTTGCAACAATTTAGCTTCAGCCAGTGTTGGTGGCAATGTGGGCTGGGGGCAGTCGGGGCAGACATTGGAGCCATATAGAAAGCGGCTAGAGCAAACATGCTGACTGTGTAGCCCCAATGACTAACCTCTTCTTCAGTGCCCGGCACAAGCCAGTTTCCGCTTTAATTTAACGCTGGCTTACAGCTGAAGAAGAAGAAGCAGCCGCCGCATCATCGTAGAGCTCGCAAACACGTCAGCTGGCGGAGCAATTTAAAGCAGAAGCTGCACTGGCTGCCACCAAACCCCCTGGCAGACCACCCACCCCCTGGCTACACAAAAATCCAAGTCAGCCCACTTTATGATATGCTTGGAGAAGAGGCCCGGATGCCCGAAGAAATTTATTTAGTTTATGCAAAGCGTGCGGCGAAAATAAAAAACAAAAAGGGAAAAAGGTAGCACAAAAGCCGTCGGCCAGGACATGGGCGGGGAAGGGCGAGAACGTGGTCTGAGACTAACACTAGCAGTGCCAGTAGCAGCAGGACCTGCAAAAAGGACATCCTAGGCGCAGTGAGCGCCATCTGCTGCCGCTGTTTGTGTTTAGTTTGCAAATTTCTTTTGATGTCTTTTAATTTTAATGAGTTGCGATGTGGGCCGAGGCGGCGACTACCCTAAGCAAAACTAATTAAAAGAGAAAGCGGCACAATGACTTCCCTTTATGTATGTGTGTGATGAGCAGTGCATAGAGAGACTCTTAGCTGGACAAATTTCACATAGTGGCTGAGGCTGAAGTGGATGAATGAGTGGAAAAACTGAAGATACGCTCAACTCTTGAAACACATTTCGGATGACCATAAAAGCAGGTGTTCTGTTTTGAAAATTTTGAGGAAGAAGGAAACAATCTGATATTATTCAATGAACCTGAATATTCTTTTTCAATTCTTCAAACAAATAAGTTTTAAAGAAATGTGAGGCGGGGATTGTTTAGAGGCAAATCTTCCAATCGAATAAGACAAAAATCATACAACAAAATTGTAACACAATATTTTAATTATTTATAATTATACATAGCTTTAATAATAATTTATATTTTTTTAATAAATCTTTTAAAAATCACTTTAATGAAAACCTCTAATTACAAATTTCTTCTTTTACAGATTCCACTGCCAGGCCAATTTCAATCAGAGTCAAGTTTTTTAACCAAAAATGACGCACAGTTTATCAGCAAAAAAAGAGAATAGAACAACAACTGCAACAACTATAAATTCCAGCTACAAAATGTTCTCCCGCCAGTGCCTTTCCAGCTCCCCACGCTCTAGCAACCCCCGCTCATCATCCACAACACCAGCTTTGATAAGAAACCACCGTCGAGTTCGGCACTTGGCCAGACCGACAACAAACTTGAACAACTGGAACTGGAACTGGAACCTTCGCCTCTTGGCATTGATCACTGCCAGCGGCTGTTTAATGCTCAGTACGCCAGCGATTGCTGCCTTCGATATTGGTGAGTGGATGAACAAACCATTTCGCCTTACTCGACTAGTTTCTCGACTCACTGACAAATCAAATAAATGAACTCTGGGTCAGCAAGTCCAAAGGTGCGGAGTATTCATCAATGTGCCTTTGTCTCAGATAAAGTCGATGCCAAATAAAAAATTACTATATGTTTACTTTGATTCGATTCCCAGTTGAAGTGGTGAGGGGTATATGTATTTTTTATTGACATTGAAAACACATTTTTATGTGGCTCATCATTCTGGGAGCAGCGACAGGCGGCACAGTTGGTGGCTGCTGTGGAGTCGCCACGGGGCGTCCACTGCTGCACTTGAGATCTGACAACGCAATATTTAGCTCTCTCTCTAACTATCTCTCTATCTCTATCTCTCCCTCTCAGATTGCCTCATTAATTGGCATATGGACATTTTTATGCTGCTTCTAAAGTTTGGCGCAGAAATTGTCCATACACATACAGTAGTAGTTATGGCAACGCGACTTTAATGAAGCCATACTAAAGAGGTAGAGGTAGAGGTAGCTATTGTAGCTAGAGTCGGAGTCGGCTTAGGATTATGGCCACTTTAAATGGCCCTGGCATGTCAGCGGCTCATAAATTTCAATGCTGATATGAGGACAGACCGCTGGGGACATTATGAAGGCTGTCTGATGTACAGCACAAAAGCGAAGCGGCATGGGAAGACTTTCAAAGGAAAGCTTTGGTCAGAGGCAAATGGCATACATATAGTATACAATTATACAATTATACAAAGCATATAACACATTTGTGGCAACTTGGCTTTGCTTCTGAATCCACAATTTTGAATGTGTAGCATGAATCTATAGATGTTCAAAATATAATGGTCTTGGAAATGGTTTAATTCTATCATGTGGAACTGAAGTGAGAAATATATTCATCCATTAGGAAACCTTTGTGAATTAAAAAGCTATTATTTCCCCATATGCACATATACAATTTTCATACTGTATTAATTTGAATTACGAAAAGTTAGTACTAAATAATAAGACTAGTTTATTACTTATAATTCTTGTTGAATTTGTTTATGATTAACAAGAAACGTCATATAATAATTATGTTAAATATTTACAGAGTAATAGTTTCAAAACTAGACTTTTATTTATACATTCATATATCCATATAAATTCAATGTCTTCTCTGAAGCAAAGTAAAACAAAAACTGTTCCATTTATTCTGTAGTTTTTCCATTCAAAGTTTGTGATAAGTTTGCCAGACTTGCTTTCCAGCTTGTCTTATTTAAACATTTTCTTAGAGTCGACCACAACTTTTCCTGCAAACTTTTGCTGTTATATGAAGCCGCCTTGCCTGCCTGCCTGCCTGCCTGCCTTCCTGCCTGCCAGTCAACCTTTGTTTTCAATAAATCAAATCTGAGCCACAATATTTATAGTTAATCAAGCAAGCCAAATACATAAATACGAATTTATAAACATGTTGCCTCTGGATGGCAGTGGATACAAAACTGCCTGCTGACTTGCCTGCCTTCAATATTTGCACTTGCCTCCTACCCATCTACACTGCTCGAAAAGCGCATACACACAGACACACATAAGCAAATAAGCGGAGGAAGTGCCTTAGCAAGAGCATCAGTTGCCGTTGTTATTGTTGTTGTTTCTGATGCTGCTGTTGTTGTGCTAGACACATCGAGTGAGTTGAGTTAGCAAAACATGCAACAATTTTCCAAATGAATGCATTTGCAATATGCAATCGTTGGCAATGGCTTCTGACCCGGCCTGGCACTCACCCTCGCCCTCGCCCTCGCCCTGATCCTGGCCCTGGCCCAGCCTCAGTTAGAGTCACAGTTTCAGGCTTTGCCGAAGAGCTTCAGTTCCCATTAGCATTGCCAGCTATCAAATGCAATCAAGTGCGAATGCAAAGAGCGCTTCGACCAGGTTTTGCAATGTATGTGTTGCTTGTCTGTTTATTTATAAACTTCTAAACGAATGCACGCACCTTGGGCCAGCAAGGAGGCAATGCAACACTCGAACTGAGAACTGAGGGAAGCTGGTCCATGCTGTGCCTGCGCAACAAAAGTCATGTCAAATCAGTGTTGATTCTGGCGAAAATGTCAGCAGGCAGTCAGACAGCCAAACAGCCAAACAGACATCTGTTGGCGGCGGCGGGGGCCCCAAAGCTCATATCAAAAGCCAACCCAGAGCATATGCCTGAGTTTGTGCCTGCGAAATGCAATCGGTAGGCAATAAATTAACTAAAGTAGTTGACGTTCTGCCCGGCTTGGTTTGACTTTGGCAATGATTAAGTGTTTACCTTATTTAAAAGCAGATAGTAGTCGTGTCTGCTCACTTCCATGGGCTAACTGATAGGCCTACCTCCACGGACTACAGTCGGCCCCATTGCTGGGCGTGTCAGACCAAACACTCCAACCCAACCCCAACCCCAACCACAACTCTCACATCGAATGTCAAAAAAGTCAAATTGACGCTTGAGTTATTTTGATAGATTTGATGGGCGTTGCTCTGACGTTGGTGGCAGACCGTCGAGATCTGAGAGCTGGGAGTTCTAAATTTAGTTCGGCTGGCCTGTATGCAAGAAACCAGGCACTATCCATCATTAATTAACGTTATATAATTTTTGTGGCCTAAGGCAATTTTTAAAATTGTGATATTTTCATTTATTTTACAGCTACGTGCAATGTGCCCCTGGGCATGGAATCTGGCACAATTACAGATGCTCAAATCACAGCTAGCTCAGCCCATGACACGGGATTTGTTGGGCCACAACATGCAAGGTGAGTTAATATCTAACTTCAGTAAATCAATTATTTTCTTAGGATTATCATATAGCAGTATGAGCAGTTGAAAGTAAAAATTTATTTATTCCTCACAGTCTTCATTTTTCTTACAATATTTATAATGCTTAAATTTCTCAACTAATATCTGATTCGAGTCCATTAAATTGTCATAAAAGTATAAAATATGCACTTATTAAATCATTTCATTAGTAACTTAAATATTGAATATTAATAATAGAAAACAACAAAACTATTTACAACAACTTCAGTTTTTTACTGCCCCATTCTGAGGCTGGGGTCATAACCGAAAGCTGCTCCCGTCTCTGGAACTGCTGCTCTTCCCCTGCCGACCCTTTCTCTTGCTTATCATTAATGCGGCTGCGTGTTCGTTTAATTGCTAATTTTATAGACAACTTCATTAGTGCGATAAGGCAGTTTATTAATCGAAATCTTAGCCCAACGGCTAAAAGAAACTTCAAAAATATAAAAGCCCGAAACAATTTATGTTATGACAGAAACAGTTGTGGCATCAAACCTACAAAAAAAAGAAAAAAGAAGGAAATCAAATACTAAACAAATAAAAAGTTTTTGCATATCAGTTGAAAATATTTTAGTGTTCAGCTAGCGCCCTTTCAGAGATACTGACTTTGGTTGGCTAAGGAGAATTGAAATCTGTTCATGAATATGCAAGGAGCTCGCTGGGGCAATCGTTTAATGGGCCTGGCAGCGATATCTGAATAGTCGGCAGCCCTTTTTCCATACTAATTAAATGCAATTTCAAATCGCAAACCGGTTCACGAGGCGGTTCAACCAAAGGGCAAACCAGAAGCATAGAAACTCAACTGAGGCAACTAAACTGAATGCATTTGCCCGGACCGGGAAGCAACTGGCAAGTTCAGTTGAGTATTTCTTTTTTGAGGTTTTGTTTACATTTTATTGACGCATTTTTCGTTTGAATTAAAGTTTTATGAGTCCGGGAAGTGTGAGGCAATGCGGGTCAGCCGAATGGGGCGGAAGTTTTGCAATTGCCACGAATGATTGACGACACCATCATCAGGCGCTCTGTATTGCCATATAATTAGTAGAAGATATCGAAGTGTAACTAACAACCAAGTCAACCAGCAACCCACCCACTCTGGCAATATAAAGTAAAGCACTCATTCAAGCCATAAACATGTCAATTACCACGTGAGTTACGGCGAAATCAATGCAAACATCGGCTCTATATACACTATATAATCACAACAGATTCCACTCGTTTTCTGTAATAATTTGCTGTCTGCGTTTATAGACATGCACTTAAAAAACACTCAAGTGCAGGGCTGACTGCCAGAGACACACAAACAAACGAAGAGACACAGAGACAGACAGACAGACTCACCACAAAGGCATCATTAACATTAACCCTTTATGGCGGCACTAAAGTAAAACCACAAAACGATGCGTGATGAGCACGTTGAGATAAACAAAAAATACATGAAAAAAAAGAAAAACAAAAAAAAATATATATGTAGATGTACATCTTTTTTGTGCTTTCTTGATGTTTTGTTTTTATTTTTTCGTTCAAGGCAGATTAACTGGAATTTTTAACTAAAGAGCTAAAGAGCCAAAGTTGAACTCACAAAAAGCTAAAGACAATGTCTCGCATACTCGATTCAGATTCGGACTTTGTATCTGCATTTCAAATGCGGGCTCTCAGCTGTTGCTGGTCTCTTCACGGAATGACTGACTGACTGACTGACTGACTGAGTGACTGACTCACCTGGTCGTGTCGGGTACTGCTTAGTTAGTCGCTTGTGGTGGGCAAAGTGGATTCGGATTGACAGGCGATGTGGCGTTGCCGCTAAGTGACTCAAGACTTAATGGCAACTGAAATGGATTAGCGGGCTCCTCGCGTAGCGGACTTTTATTAGAGTTGAGTACAGCATTTAGTACATGCTTTGGGGATCGAGTAGTTGCTTTGTGTAAATAGCTAGTTTGATTTAATTTATTTGAACAAGTCTTTGATTGTTTACTTTTAGAACGTAGTAGAAAGTTAAAGAAGAATAGTTCCTAATGCGCTTTCTATCAGGATACAGTTAAGAAAGTATGCAGATTGATGTCATTTAAATGAGATCAACATTTTTTAAAACAGAATAATAACAATAATAAAATTTGCAATATATTTTATATCATATTTTGATTGACATTCTTCATATAAATTTTTAAATTCTTATAAATACATATTAATTCGTAGTTTTAAGATATATACATATATAAAATTTGAGTGACTAAAGAACTTCTTCTCAACTGGATTATCTCTAGTGACTGAGCACTTAAATCCCTAAAAGCTATAGATTGCAAAGGTTGAGACAAACTCCAATCGCAATGCGCCTTCAGCCTTTCACCTTTTACGAACTTAAGTTTGGCTTAACCCAATGACTGCCACACACAGCGCAACAAACTCTTCAAACTAGCTGCAACTTTCTTTTGTCTTTTTCTTCATCCCATCCACCCACTGAAGCCAATCAAGCGGACTGCAATTTGCTTAACTGAAGTGCCCTAGCTAAGCAGCAAAGTTCAAAAGTGCAGGCAGCATTATAATTTGTGGCTGCCGTGTACTCGTCTAACCAGGCAGCTAACTAGCCCAAAAACTCGAAACGAACTTTAAGTAATTCATTACAAGGAACATGCACTTCAAACAAACCACGCGCATTTGCCTACCGGACAGAGTTAAAGAGATCTGAGAGCACTGAGCTCAGATCTCGGTCCTAGGCCCAGAGGGTCAACAGGATGCGAACATAAACGCTGATGTTGACGTTGAAGCTGTCCATGTTGGCTCGTCTGGAGCTATTGAATTACAAAGATTAGTTTAATGACAGTTGGCGCTGTTTGATTTTCATTACCTCGCCCAGCATCCAACTGCCGTCAGGCCATTAAATTTACAACCTCTTACATATTAAAAACAGCAGAAAGGGGAAGAAAAAAGCACAAGAAAAGATACTCTCGCCATTCGACAGGCGGCGCTTGATTAGAAGCCTGTCCAGTTGACTCCACTCGGAGTCCAGTACGGTGCCCGGCAGCGAGCAGTTAGTCAGTCCATCAGCCGCTTAAAATGAGCAGCCGACGACGGAGCAGATTGTTAACTTTGGCAATAACAATAATTAAAGTCAAGTTGAAATGCACATAACGTCGGACATTAGCATTTTAAATGATGCTTATACGTATTTCACTCTCCGATTTTCTCCTTCGCAGCTCGGCGCTCTCCGTGATTCGCCACCGCCTTCTATGCCCTTAGGTTATTTGCTTTTTGAGCTACTGCGAATGAAGGCGGTGGAGAAAGAAATCTAAGCAATTTTATGATGATTAAATTGACCTTTTTTGCCAAGCTGTGGAAGCTCTTTTCTTTTCTGTTTTTCCTTTTTTTAATAAGTCACTACTACTTTGATCTGCGCACTTGAAAGTAATTGCAGTTGGTAATGATTATTACTTGGAATAGCAACCGGAAGCGTAGCAAACCACACAGCTTGCGGCATGAATTCAAGTCATGAGAACCAAATCATCTGTGCGAAGTTTTTAAATGATGTGCTGCGAAGTTTTGTAGTATTTAATAATTTCACAAATGTACGTGCAACAAGGAAATAAGAATGTACATGCAACAAATGTGTACAAATCAGAGATATAAAGTAAAGGCAAACATTTAAAAGGACCTCTCAATTGCCGCAAAACCAAATTGATGCCAAACCACACAATTGATGCGGAAGACGTTACTAATTGCACTGAGTGGACATAAGAAATAAATAACAAATCGCACAAATGCACAAAACTCATGTCGACCACTCAATAAATATTGCAATCAAATTCAATAACCTGCTCGCTGGCACTGGCCCTGGTTAAGACACCGATTCAGGCAGCAGCTGCTGCCAAAGACACAGCAAAGACAGGCAAGACAGCAAATGAAGCAATTTGCAAAGGAGCAGCCAAACGATAACAGCAGCAAAAAGAAGAACAACAACTGGCTGGGGCAGCAAGCAGCAGGCAACCTGAGTCTAGGCCTAGTCACAGCCGATGAATAATGGGCAAACATTAAGGCCCCCAAAATGCAATCAAGCATGTAAAACTTAATTGAAATATAAACCGAATAACGTATTTGTAGTGGTTAACATATCAATATTAGCGAAAGCCAGAAATTGATTAAAGTAGCAGGGGGTCGAGATGGCACAGGACACCACACACACACACACACACACACACACACACATACACAGGAAACTGGCTGTCTGTTCAGGCGTCTGTGTCTAACTTAAATTAATCCTTAATTACATAGACAACATCCTGCTGAGTCGAAAACCGCAGCAGCTTAACGAACGAGACGAGCTGCCAGACAAACGCAGTCCGGCTAAATCCCCCCACACCCCCAATCACAGCCCCACCCTCCATTTTAGGCCACAAATGTCAGTGGCTTAGACTGTAGCTGTTGCTGGCAGTGAGTGGAGCCTGGAGACTCAGACTCAGACTCGGTATCAGACTGGGGCTGAGGCTGCGGCTCCAAAGCCGTGTGGTGCCGCAACGCTTAATGTCAATTAATTTATAAAAAACTATCTGCGCAACTGGTTCTTCGCGCAGGCTACCGTTTGTGGAGGCTAATTAATAAAGTTGTCGTTCTTCTTTCGCTGCAGGCTGAAAACCGATAATAATGGCGGTGCGTGGTGCCCCAAGCACATGGTGTCCAATGCTTTGAAGGAGTACCTGCAGGTGGATTTACTGCAGACGCATGTGATAACCGCCATACGCACACAGGGTCGCTTCGGCAAGGGTCAGGGTCAGGAGTACACCGAGGCCTATGTGCTGGAATATTGGCGACCGGGCTTCGACAAATGGCAACGCTGGAAGAACATTCAGGGCAAGGAGGTAAGACCACTTCAATTAGTTATCACAGTTCAGGGGACTAAGCTGACTTCCACACAGATACTGCCCGGCAACATCAACACTTACAGCGAGGTGGAGAACGCCATGCAACCGATTATATTTGCCTCAAAGATACGCATTTATCCATATGGTCAATACGATCGCACCGTCTGCCTGCGCGCCGAGATTGTCGGCTGCCCCTGGGAAGGTAAGTTTCCATCTCTCTCTCTTTTTCTCTCTCCTTCTCTCTGTCTCTCTGTCCACAGGCACAATTTAAACGAGTGCGATAAAAACTCGACATGAGCAATGATAGCGCGGAAAGGCTAACAAAGTTTTAGTGTCAGCGTTAATTTATCATCGGTTGAGGAGTGCCAAGTGCCTCAGCCGGAACCTGAACCCAGACCCAAACCCAAACCTGGCCACTCGCTCAGTGCGCTCTGCGCTCTGTGTGTGTTTATTAGACAGGCCAAAGCGGCTTAAGTGTGTAGTTAGCTTGCGGACAGACAGCCATGAAGTGCATTAGCATAGCTTTGGCTAAAATGAAGATGCGGCATGCAACTAGAATGTCGACGATAGCTCGGCTTACTTGGCTGATCTCAGATATATGAATACTTGGACAACTGAGAATGTGGATGCAGATTTTTGTTTTGCTTGGATACGAAATGTTTATCAGTCTTGCTGCACTTGCAAAAAACTAGTTATGCATAGTAATTATATATATTATATATTATAACTACACTGTAGCAAGCTTTGTGAAATTTCTCAGCTACAAATTTAATTATTTTTTGTAATTCATAAAATTTTTATTTTTCATAAAAACTTTGCAAATGTGGCATTTGCTTAACTTCAAATGATATGTTTTCATTGCTAAAAATTACATAAGGACTCACAAATTAACGCTTTGAAAGTGATTACATAATAACTGCTGACTTATTCGCCATATAAAGGCGCCGTTTCCACCCAGTCGGCTGGCAACAATATTGCTGTTATTTGGACACAAAAACATGATATTATGGGCAGCAGTATTAGTTAAACCGCATAATCCAATCATGGCAACGACTGCGCCTATGTTCTGTGGACCTTCATGCCAGTTGTGGTGTTTTGGCCAACAACACGTGAGCCACCACGCAATGTGAGCATTGTTGTTGTTGTTTCTGGCGTTGCTCTCTTTGGTTGGAACATGCGAAATGTTCTTGAAAAAAATGTATCGCGTGCAGACATTAGTTGTTAGTTAGCGAAACCAAACCGAAATCCAGACTGCCTGAGAAAACTATGCAGACGACAACCAGCAACAGTAAACAACCAACGCATTGTTGTTGTTGTTGTTCTTCTCGTCTGGACAGCCGTTGTCGTTGCTTGCACGCAATTGTCAAGTAGTGCACGAGCAGCGACAACTAAGTACAACAACTTTAACTAGTCTGGGCAAACAAATTTTTCTATAATTTCCAGCTAGCAGCGATAACAGCAAACGAGAACCAAGCCTAATGACAATTTGTTTAAGCAGCGTCAGAGTTGGAGTTGAAGTCACAGTTGGGATTGGAGTTGGAGTTGGCTCCTTTGGGAGTCGGAATTCGAAATTATTCCGTAAATTAACGCAATGTGTGGTTGGCTGGGGGCCCTGATAACTGGCGCCATTTGTGTTGAATGGCAGTTTATGGGGGGTTGGTCAAAAACTACATACACGCCCTTTATTAGTTCCTCGGGGTAGCTGAGACATGCAAGCTGACCACCGACGCCCCCCAAATAAAGGGGGCGCCATGTCAGTTCATTTGCCATGGGGCATTTAGATGTACACAGCGCATTTCATATGCAAATTAAACTAGATAAGTTGGCATGGGACCCAGGGTATACGGTTTATGGTTTGAGGTCTAGACAATTGCCAGACAGACAAACAGACAGACAGAGATACAGCTAGATAATCAAATAGTCAGACGTAGAGAAATCAATAAAGCAGCAAAGTAAATGCGACTTGATTTTATGGCAGACATTAATCTCATCGATATTTAGACTGGAATCATAATTGTTTATAAATTGTGACCATAAATTCTCACTGCCACTGTCCAAAGTCAAAGCAACCTTAAATGCAAATCAATGGGCACACCTACGACTAGCAGCAGACCGCACCCAGTTTTGTGGCATTTGTGCTCTCTGGAAGCGCCGCCGCAAATAGGGCTTAATCGTGGGTTTGGAGAGGGAGGAGGCGGTCACGTCATGGCTGCAGATTATCTTCGGGGCAAGTGACACACTCTGATTTCACATCGGGCTAAATACAAATTAGTTTCGATTTAACAAACAGCTTAGCCTTTGAAATTTGAATCCACAACAGATTTGGGATTGGGGGGGCTTTATGCATATGCTAAAGTGCATTTTATAAATGCACAACAACTGATTAGCGTTGAGCTACAGATTTACAAAGTACTGTGAATAATTTATGAGTGTTTAGGGTGCATTTAAAAACAGCTTTGCTCAAGATATGATTTATATTGTTTAACTATGGAAACTGAAAGTTAAGCTCTCCGTAGGTGTTGTGAGCAAAATCTGTAGCTAAAGTTGTAATATAGACGAATGTAGGTATTTGAATTGGAGCTTAAATAAAATAAAGACGATTCCCCTTCTCGGAAACTTTCCAAACTTAGTTAGAATAAATCGAAAGTAAACTTTAACTCATGTACTCACTGAGAGGGAAAATTCATTTATAGATTCCATGTTTCTATACTTAAACACATTTAAATTACCCAACTTAAAGCTAACATAGATATACATAAACATGTATAAACGTACCGTATGTGATGAGTCGGCATTGCAATTGTTAATGTGCTCTAACTTATTTATTTATTTATTTATTTTTTTTAAAAAAAAAAAAAAAAAAAAAGCAATTGAATTTGATATTGATCAACCTACTGAAAGGTTATAAAATATTGTTTTGAAGATTGAATACATAATAACGGGGAATTTAAACTAATAACATAAACAAATAATTGGTTTTAACATATAACAATATTACGTAACATCAAATGTAAGATTATATATAACATTTATTGCACATTAACGAAAAATATTAACGCCCAACAGTCCAGAGGTCGCTGGTGTGGAGGCGCTTTAAGCGTCTGCGGGTTGTATGCGAGGGCTTTTTGATCATAGTTTTGCCCCTAAATCAATCGTACATTTAAAGTTAAAAATGAAATTTGAGGTCGGATGACAAGTAAAAATTATAGCCCGAAAATCGATATATCGGTGTATGGGCATAGGTCGAAACTTCAAAATGCCATAACTTCGTCAAAACTCAACTGATTTTAAAAAGCAAGGGCTTTTTGATCATTAGTTTTGCCCCTAAATCAATCGTACATTTAAAGTTAAAAATGAAATTTGAGGTCGGATGACGTAAAAATTATAGCCCGAAAATCGATATATCGGTGTATGGACATGGGTCGAAACTTCAAAATGCCATAACTTCGTCAAAACTCAACTGATTTTAAAAAGCAAGGTCTTTTTGATCATAGTTTTGCCCCTAAATCAATCGTACATTTAAAGTTAAAAATGAAATTTGAGGTCGGATGACAAGTAAAAATTATAGCCCGAAAATCGATATATCGGTGTATGGGCAAACTTCAAAATGCCATAACTTCGTCAAAACTCAACTGATTTTAAAAAGCAAGGGCTTTTTGATCATAGTTTTGCCCCTAAATCAATCGTACATTTAAAGTTGAAAACGTGATTTGAGGTCGGAAGACAAGTAAAAATTATAGCCCGAAAATCGATATATCGGTGTATGGACATGGGTCGAAACTTCAAAATGCCATAACTTCGTCAAAACTTAACTGATTTTAAAAAGCAAGGGCTTTTTGATCATAGTTTTGCCCCTAAATCAATCGTACATTTAAAGTTAAAAATGAAATTTGAGGTCGGATGACAAGTAAAAATTATTGCCCGAAAATCGATATATCGGTGTATGGGCAAACTTCAAAATGCCATAAGTCAAAACTCAACTGATTTTAAAAAGCAAGGTCTTTTTGATCATAGTTTTGCCCCTAAATCAATCGTACATTTAAAGTTAAAAATGAAATTTGAGGTCGGATGACAAGTAAAAATTATAGCCCGAAAAACCGATATATCGGTGTATGGGCATAGGTCGAAACTTCAAAATGCCATAACTTCGTCAAAACTCAACTGATTTTAAAAAGCAAGGTCTTTTTGATCATAGTTTTGCCCCTAAATCAATCGTACATTTAAAGTTAAAAATGAAATTTGAGGTCGGATGACAAGTAAAAATTATTGCCCGAAAATCGATATATCGGTGTATGGGCAAACTTCAAAATGCCATAACTTCGTCAAAACTCAACTGATTTTAAAAAGCAAGGGCTTTTTGATCATAGTTTTGCCTCTAAATCAATCGTACATTTAAAGTTAAAAATGAAATTTGAGGTCGGAAGACAAGTAAAAATTATAGCCCGAAAATCGATATATCGGTGTATGGACATAGGTCGAAACTTCAACATGCCATAACTTCGTCAAAACTCAACTGATTTTAAAAAGCAAGGGCTTTTTGATCATAGTTTTGCCCCTAAACAATCGTAGATTTAAAGTTAAAAATGAAATTTGAGGTCGGATGACAAGTAAAAATTATTGCCCGAAAATCGATATATCGGTGTATGGACATAGGTCGAAACTTCAAAATGCCATAACTTCGTCAAAACTCAACTGATTTTAAAAAGCAAGGGCTTTTTGATCATAGTTTTGCCCCTAAATCAATCGTACATTTAAAGTTGAAAACGTGATTTGAGGTCGGAAGACAAGTAAAAATTATAGCCCGAAAATCGATATATCGGTGTATGGGCATAGGTCGAAACTTCAAAATGCCATAACTTCGTCAAAACTCAACTGATTTTAAAAAGCAAGGTCTTTTTGATCATAGTTTTGCCCCTAAATCAATCGTACATTTAAAGTTAAAAATGAAATTTGAGGTCGGATGACAAGTAAAAATTATTGCCCGAAAATCGATATATCGGTGTATGGGCAAACTTCAAAATGCCATAACTTCGTCAAAACTCAACTGATTTTAAAAAGCAAGGGCTTTTTGATCATAGTTTTGCCCCTAAATCAATCGTACATTTAAAGTTAAAAATGAAATTTGAGGTCGGATGACAAGTAAAAATTATAGCCCGAAAATCGATATATCGGTGTATGGGCGTAGGTCGAAACTTCAAAATGCCATAACTTCGTCAAAACTCAACTGATTTTAAAAAGCAAGGGCTTTTTGATCATAGTTTTGCCCCTAAATCAATCGTACATTTAAAGTTAAAAATGAAATTTGAGGTCGGAAGACAAGTAAAAATTATTGCCCGAAAATCGATATATCGGTGTATGGACATGGGTCGAAACTTCAAAATGCCATAACTTCGTCAAAACTCAACTGATTTTAAAAAGCAAGGGCTTTTTGATCATAGTTTTGCCTCTAAATCAATCGTACATTTAAAGTTAAAAATGAAATTTGAGGTCGGAAGACAAGTAAAAATTATTGCCCGAAAATCGATATATCGGTGTATGGACATAGGTCGAAACTTCAAAATGCCATAACTTCGTCAAAACTCAACTGATTTTAAAAAGCAAGGGCTTTTTGATCATAGTTTTGCCCCTAAATCAATCGTACATTTAAAGTTAAGAATGAAATTTGAGGTCGGAAGACAAGTAAAAATTATAGCCCGAAAATCGATATATCGGTGTATGGGCATAGGTCGAAACTTCAAAATGCCATAACTTCGTCAAAACTCAACTGATTTTAAAAAGCAAGGGCTTTTTGATCATAGTTTTGCCCCTAAATCAATCGTACATTTAAAGTTAAAAATGAAATTTGGGGTCGGAAGACAAGTAAAAATTATAGCCCGAAAATCGATGTATCGATATAAGGGCATAGGTCGAAACTTCAAAATGCCATAACTTCGTCAAAACTCAACTGATTTTAAAAAGCAACGGCTTTTTGATCATAGTTTTGCCCCTAAATCAATCGTACATTTAAAGTTAAAAATGAATTTTGAGGTCGGAAGACAAGTAAAAATTATACCCCGAAAATCGATATATCGGTGTATGGGCATAGGTCGAAACTTCAAAATGCCATAACTTCGTCAAAACTCAACTGATTTTAAAAAGCAAGGGCTTTTTGATCATAGTTTTGCCCCTAAATCAATCGTACATTTAAAGTTAAAAATGAAATTTGAGGTCGGAAGACAAGTAAAAATTATAGCCCGAAAATCGGTATACCGATATATGAGCATAGGTCGAAACTTCAAAATGCCATAACTTCTAATTTATTTGGCTGACAAAATTGGCAAATATGCACAGACATCAAATAAAACTCAATCTGGATATATGCAAGATACGCACAGAATGAATACATTTGGTGCTGTCTCTCCCTTCACTGTGCCCCAAAACTGTGTACTATAACTCAGAAACTCAATGAGTAGTTTAGCCACAAGTTGCCTTGCGATTCAGGCCACTAAGTATCTATTTATTCAATTCAACTGCTGCTCAATTTGACTCATCAGCAAAGTTCGCAGACGTCGCGACGTCGTCTTCTGAGCACCATGAATGTTTTTGTGAATCTTTGCGTGACGAGGAGCGGAGAGATGGAAGCAAATTACATTTTCCTTTTTATTCTTATACACACATACGTATATGGTAGTTGAACACTGCCCGATTCTGTCTCGGACTACATACATATGCCACATAACATTTATTTATGAGCTTGCTTCTTTTTCTTATTTTTTGTTTTGCTGCACGCACTCCGTGGACTTTGTTGTGTTGTTTTATTATTTTCTTTCTTTTTTTGGCTGTATTCATTTTGTCTCTCGTGCTCGACACGCAAATAAAAATCGCATGTGAGCACGCGAATAACAAGGCTTAAGTGGAAGTTCCTCCACCCCCCTCTGGCTCCACTATTTAGTGGGGGTTACGTGTGGGCATTGCGTGAAAGAAGTCGCGACGCAATTGTAAAACGCGCTGCCTTAAATGTCTTTGCAGTTAATTAAATGTTGCATATGTAGGATTGTATATCGTGTACTCGAATAATGAAGGCTTATCTCTCCGCCTGATGGTTCGTGCTTAAGTGGTCGAGAAAAGGACTCTGTCCTAATTCATATAATTAAGTGTGGTGTTTTTTTTCCTCTGTTATTTTATTTATTTATTTTTTTTGGCACGACTACCCTCACATTATAAATAAATTAAATAATAATTAATATTTGTAGCTGGTTCTTGCCACCCTTAACCCTGCACCACTTCTTGAACAAAGCTCCATATGTGATAGTCGTTTAGGTGTACCCCTAATTATCTATGCAGAATGCGTTGCGTTCGATTTAGGTTCGCTTTTCTATATTCATGGGTTGTGCCGTAATTATGTGTAATTATGTGATTTTTTGTAATTATTGGAAAATGCCTTTGACTGCTTTGTGTATCTATTTCTGTGTCCTGCTTGCCACGTGCCCCCCCGATTGTGTAAACAGAATCGTTAGTAAATTAGTCCTCCCCCTTGCCTGTTTGAGCTTTGTGTGTAATTATTTGGAGTGCCCTGGCAACCCAGTGGTTGCTGTTGTTGGTTTTCGATCCAAATGTAATTGTTTTGTAGGTGGACTCACTTAACTGTAGCTGTTGTTATAGCTGTAGCTATAGTCGTGGTAATTAGCGTCAGGTGTTGTTTGCCTTCAACCAAAATGCAACCAACAACTTGAGCCGGGTCCTTTAATGCTTAACGGGCCTCACAGCAACAATCCCTCAACAATCAGCAAAACACTTTATAAACTCGACCACAAAAGCATGACTCAGACTCAGTTGTTGTTGCGGTCTGTCTCCCACTGTGACTTTGACATTGAAAAACTACAGCAGTTGCCGAAAATACAACCCACAACATCGCAACAACACCCCACCTCACCCCAATCCTAAAACTAAACTAAACTCTAAGCTCTCGAGTTCCCCTTTTTTGTGTGTCAGACACTTTGCTAAAAATAACCACAGAAACCAAATGGCAGACAAAAGACAAAAGTGGCCGCAAAACGAAATTATGTTTCAAGTAACTCAATATCCTGCACCCCTTCCCCCACATTCGTGGACTCCCTGCCCCAACAGTTGGTAATCTTGTTGCCAGCTTAGCACAGGGGAAAACTTTAAATTTACCATACAAAAATACAAATTCCAAACTCGCTTTTTGTCTCCGACTCGTTTGTCTGTGTCACGTGACACGAAACGTGACGTGACGTGACGTGACATGAAATGGAAGCAAACTAAAGCAAGTAGCACATACGTGTGTACATACACACATATACATATATGTGTGGGCGGCTCGTGTTACTCTAGTCTGAATATAGAGGCTTTGTGGATTTTGGGTTTTAGTTCCTCGAATTGTGTCGCTTTGTTTAATATTTCAATTTCCGTTGTTGTGCTTTCATTGCAGAGGGCATTGTTTCGTATAGCATACCGAAGGGAGTGCAACGCGGCATGGAAGTGGATTTATCGGACAAGACCTACGATGGCAACGAGCAGGGCGATCGCTATGTGGATGGCTTGGGTCAATTGGTCGATGGCCAAAAGGGCAAGGACAACTTCCGCACGGATATTCACGGATTTGGCAAAGGTAAGTGCTAAAATATGAAAAGAACTTTTATTTACATGCCAAAATGTTATTTTGGCTATTCATATAGCAAACACATATTTCACTTAGAGCCACCTCTCTCATTAGAAAGTTTACCCTTTTCTACACATATATCAGTGGAAGAGAGAAATTACAACTTATTACTGCAAAAAGTTTTTTGCCTTTAAAGGATTGCTGCTGGCAAAGTTTCGCCATATATTTAGCCCAAAAATTAAACACAAAAACATAGCTGCTCAGCACAGATTTATTGCAATAGAGAAAAAGCTGATTAACATCAAATAATTACAAAAGTTCACCGACAGAAAAAGCATAAGGCAAAGTCCAAAATAGGGCGACCAAACTGAAAGCTTACTTCATTGAACAAATCGGATGGGGGCGGGGGCGTGTTTCGAGGGCGTGGCCCCGGCCAGCAAAACTTTTGACTTGCAAATAATTTGCTTCGCAACACAATAAACAAAATAAATAATAATAACTTCGGACTATTTGCTGGCGTCGCAATAAACTTGGCCGGATACAAAAACGTAGTGCACAACGCACCAAACCGAACCAAAACATACCAATCCGTACCACTCCGCGCATTGTGAACCACTCCGCTGTTCAAATGTAAACATTATGCATATTTGATGATTTATGGCAACACTGGCATTCATTTCCGAGCCGGCGGCCGTTTCAAAAGTTCGCAACTAGCAAACTGCGAAATTCGCAAGTCTATTTTTTTTTTATATTCTAGATTCTATTTTTCCCTTTTTGGCATTTCGCTGGCGCTTTGGCAAATGGCCAATAATCGAAATTATTGAAAACTTTGCGCTGTGCGAATTTAAGTAGAAAAGTTCGTACAGACAATTAGACATGCAGTCGGCGACAGACACACATAAAAGCAATCGCATTGCAGCGATTCCAGTTGAAAACTTTTAGCGCATAATTTTCCACAAATCATCTCCCCTCAATTGACTGACTTGACTTTAGAATGGCCATCTTCTTTATGATTATTATGTCCTGGCATTTGGCTTATTTGCCATCGATATTGGGGTATGTCCCCGTCCTCATGCTATTCGAGTCTATTGATTTTCGGTTGTGCAGCTGAAAATTGTATAATTTCTAGTTAGAGCTATATCAAAACACGTTACCATTGTTGGTAACAGTTAAGATTGCATGACTTGTGCACAGCTACTTAAATGTTTCCTGGCTTCCTAAGCCGGGCACGTAACCTCTGCCTCTTCGAACCAAACACATACTTCCAACTTCACACTGCCATCTCTGGCAGCTGCCCACCTCATCCAAGGCAAATTAGGGCCATGCAAACACAAAAACAGTGGAAAGAAATGGCTTTAATGTCGCGTTGGCCATAATTTCTAGTTATGAGCAGCCATCCAACCCCACTCAGCCCCCGTGCCTGTGCCGTCAGCATTTGTTTGTTTTGGGCTACAAAACTTCACCCCAAAGTGCCATTGACTTGGGCGGGAGGCTTAAATAGCTTTACATGTCACTTTGGAGCATATATGCCGCCGGGTTGGCCTATTGATTTTCCTTTTGCCTTTTTGGGTAGAAAAAAATGACGCTACATATTATTGTATATATTTCATGTGGATGGCCTTTTCATATACATTATTTTTCTTCCTGTCAGGCTACGAATGGATTGGCTGGAGAAATGATACGCCCGGTCTGTTGAGCAAACCCGTTGAAATTGTTTTCGAATTCGATACGGTTCGTAATTTCAGTGCCATCGTTTTGCATACAAACAACATGTATACCAAGGATGTGCAGGTGAGTGTAAGCCCTAGATGATTTACGAACTGGGCTCTGAGAGCTTCCAAAAGTTTTAATGGCCGAAAATCAATAGTCAATATAAATGAATGATTTGCATTTGAAACTATTTCTGAAGAACATCAATTGTTCAGATTTATAAAATATATTTACCCGTATCTTACTATGCTATTCTTTATTTAATTTCTTAGGTTTTCGTTCATGCCAAAGTGTTCTTTAGCATTGGGGGACGCTACTTCTCTGGGGAGCCCGTACAGTTCTCGTATATGCCCGATACAATAATGGATCATGCTCGAGATGTTACGATTAAGCTGCATCATCG
Organism: Drosophila nr. perissopoda 5 BK-2023a; assembly: GCA_035044105.1. Taxonomy (NCBI): domain Eukaryota; kingdom Metazoa; phylum Arthropoda; class Insecta; order Diptera; family Drosophilidae; genus Drosophila; species Drosophila nr. perissopoda 5 BK-2023a. Next base: position 820,358 of record JAWNMK010000018.1, read on the forward strand.
TGTTGGCAAATATCTGAAAATCAATTTGTACTTTGCCGTCAAATGGATTATGCTATCTGAGATCAGTTTTATATCCGGTAAGTACGTGACTCAACTGTCGGGCACAAAAAATTGAATGAACAAAATTTGCTGCGCAAATTGCCCGAAAAATGCATTTGGCATACATAAAACTGCACACGCGACTACAAATGCATTTTTCAGCTTCATTTCACTTTCAAGTGTGTGACAGCAGCTTCAGTTACAACTGCAACTGCAACAGCAACAGCAACAATAATGCATTACACTTAGCTAGGGGATAAAACATTTTTCCAACATTTGGCTAACAACAATGCGATACGATGGAGGAGAGACAGACGAAACGAGACAGGCGAGATAAGCGGCCCAAATGGGAAAATCTCTTTAGCACAACTTAGTATTCTTTTTTATTCGTTTTCCTTTGTAAATTTCACGTAGGCAGCCCGTGTGGGTTGAGAGGGAGAGGGGGCCAAAGTCAATAAAATACCCAAAGCCCAGAAAGAAGGGTCTTTTCAGAGTCTCTGGCTTGGCTGTCCCTCAGCATGCAAAAGTAAACAAGTTGAGCAGGCTTAGGGGTAGCTGCAACCCCCTAGCTGGGCAATGCATGGGATGCCAGGCATGGACTGCATTTTTTCAACTACATTTCCTATGAATGCTGAGCGTGTCCCAGTCCTGATTAAATTGTACACAGCGCAAAGGTTTGGCATCTTGGGATGGATATTTGGACAATATATGCTCAGGGGTGGGCACGAATTGCCCATGAGGCTACAATGCTGTTAACATCAGCAGGATCGGTCACTGAACCAGAGATCATTTATATTCATTGATTCATTGAGAGGGGGTTGCGGGCTGTGAATGAAAATCTATGCGCGGTAGGTGTGAAAATGACTAGGGGATAAAACTGCCAGTTTGCCAACGGCATTTGATTGATGAGGCAAATAGAGCGTGCCGCATGAATAGGGGATTTCCACACAGATGGCATAGGGAATTAAGTACGAATGGGCAGGGGAGGATGGTCTCCGTTGTAGGCTTAATGGATTTATGAAGGAAGTCGCTTATAAAACCAAAGCAACTGGGATTTAATAGTTCAATAATAAAAGTTAAAGATCGCGAGTTTTGATTCAATGAAAAGACAGGAAGAAAGCTGTAAGAAAGGATATTTAACAAAGCTTGTTAAATACAAAGAAAAAAAATAATCGTAATGAAAGGAAACTAAAGCTATTGTGATGCCAAAGAGAGAGAGAGAGAGAGAACAAAAATTGTAAGAGATTTGAAAATATTAAGCAATCAAAATTCGTGTGAGTAATTCTTGAGAAAATCAACGATTCATTTATTTATATATTTACATGTAGTATCATATAAATAGGTAGTCACCTTCACTAGACCAGCAGCTACCCTGTGTGTACATTTGCAATGATCAACACCATTCATCGTATACAGCCAAAATGTATTTAAGCAGAGTGTGTATATACATACATATGTATCTAAAGGGCGACTTAATATGATTTACAGCTTCTAGATTTATTACCAAAGAATCTGATAGACAATTTAATTTGTATTTCGATTGAGAAGATCTTGTCATACATCAAAGTATATTCAAGCACTGCTGTCATAAACAACCGAACTGCTGAGCAACTCATTTTGAAGTTTATGAAAATCATCACAGTTCCTTGCAAGTAAAAAGAGCACACTCAGAGTCCCCTGATGAAGACTTTAAACTGAAAAGTAGAAGAGAATGCCGCACTTAAGATCAGAGCAGTGGATCAGCATTTGGCTTTCAAGTGCGCTACCGAGCATTACAAAGCACATTTTAATAATGGGAACTGCTGCCATTTGGGTTGAGCCCAGGCATGACATCCATCCATCCAACTGAGCCAAGGATATTCGGGCAGGAAACCACCAGAGAGCGTATACTGAACCGAGGTCGGTTTGGCTCGGTTGCACCACATGCTGCGCTTCCCTGGCAGCAATTACATGACGAGTAACAAACACCACGACGCATTTGTCACGCACAGGGAAGCTGAGGGGCGGCAAAGGGGGCAGCAGCAGCAGCAGCAACATCAACTAGCAACCAGCTGTTTTCTGGTTTTTATTTTTATTTTTACCAGTTTTTTGTGTTAAGGCTGACTTTTTTGTGCACTAAATGAGTGCTGGGGGATGGGGCGCAGAACGCGTAAGGGGCTTCAAGAACTAGGGTAAGGGTAAACAAAAGAAACGCACGTACAACGTTAGAGGCAGCATCTTTCAAGTATGTGTGCGTATATTTTTATCAGGCACTGCAGAGATTTAACCCCAATTTGTGAGATTTGCTTGCGGTGATTGGTGCTGCTGCTGTTTCTGCTGTTGTTCTGGTTGTTCTTGTTGTTTCTGTTGTTTCTGTTGTTGTAGTGCTTTATGGAGTTGTATTTAAAGGTTTCTAAAAATACAAAGGCGAAAAAACAATGAGAACATAGAGAAGACCCTGGGGACAAACACTCACGAAACGCACACAAAGAGAATTAGTTATAAAGGGCATGCGACAACAAATAAAAGCAGAAGAAAAGCAAAAAAATAAAATAAAAAATAAAGTAAAGGATATGCGGCATATTTGCCATTACTTTTATGCCACACACCCCGTTCCCTAGATTCCTATCCCAGTGTGTGATAAATGTGGCTCGAAATATTTTAATTATTTTAAACGTTTTATGACGACCACAGAGAGACAGGCCAGAGAGGCAGGGCGATCTCAGAGCTCTGAGTACAGTGCGATGGAAGATATGCCTTTATAAGTAGGAAGCTAGTAAGAAGAGAACAACAACAGTAAAGGACAATGACAATGTCGAAACAAAAGGCAGCCAAGCACAAAATTCAGAGGCATGCCTCTGTACTCCTTCCTTACTCGGTGTTGTCCTCTGGACTGCTGGCTGCTTGCTGCTGTCCAAGAAGGCGACATAGCTCAAAACAGCAGCCTGGCCAGCAACAACAACTTCACACAGTAATTACGCCATTTACTGTCTGGAGAAATGGGGTCACCCACTCGAGGAAGCATTTTTCGGCTGGCCGAGGGGCTTTTTGGGAGGAATTGTGTGTGTTCTTTGCAACAAAAAAAAAGCAGCCCCCACCAGAGGCAGCAACATTTTTGCTTTTGTTTTGCAATGCCCTCAAGATGTTTTAGCGGAGATAAATGACAACACTTTGCAGCGTTGAGCCATATGCTCGGGGCATGTTGTAGTTGGAGACATAAGCCGGGGGCATTAGAGATCAAAGTGAACGTCTGATGAGCAGGTGTTGTGGTAAAGCGCGCCTTCGGGCCATGACAGATCTGAGCCAATAAGTAGCATGGGCCTGGGAATAAGGTCAGCATGGAAATCGTTGGAGATATTATTGTGAACTCAGCTAAGGGTGGAAATGAAATGATAACAATCGTAATATCTAACAGTTAAGAGGCAAGCTAAGTGTAAAACATGCTAAGCCATGGACATAAAGAGGTCAGTTGCATTATAAGACCTTTGTAACTCGAGATAGAGGGTTGCTACAATACTACTGTTACCAACTATAAAAATAACACAATGCGAGAAAGCTAAAAGCATAGTGAAACTTGAACTGAAATCTACCAAAAACATTGTAACTCATAATATATGGGTCAGACTATTATAAGAATTACTGAGAATATATATATAAGGTCTCGCCATATGGGCTGGATTGTTAAAAACAAACCCATGCATATTCATAAGACAAGCGTCAGAAAGTTGGAAAAAATCTAACATCTGTATAAATTTAGTAATGCCGTAAAAACCCTAACGGTTGACAGGAAACGAACACGTTTGGAGGTCTGAAAGGTCTGGAGAAAGAAAAGCGTGGCGAAAGCAAAACACTTCAAAGTGGAACGAAAGGTGTAAAGAAAAGTAAAGCGAAGACAAACGAAAGAAAAACTAAAAAAAAAATAAAAAACTAATCATGGAAGCGCAGCTGTGTGCAATGTTCAACTCGAAAGCGGCAACTTTTGAAGATGAAGTTCAGTTGCTGTTGTCCAGAAGTGATTCGCTCTTTCACTCTAACATGGCTTGTTTCTCTTTCGCTCTTGCAGTGCCGGCGATGGGAAATTTTACAGACGAACAGGAGCAGCGAAATAGTGCGCCAGGCATCGCCCAGGATACACGGGAATATCCTTTGCAGAGCAACGACTATCAGCACAATCATAATAAAAACAAAATGAATGGCGGCATGGCTGGCAGCTCTGGTGGTGGTGCCAGCAACGGTGGCGCCACCGATGCCACCGGCAACAACAACAATTTCAACAACGGACCGCAGTGTAAGTACAGTCCACGTGCAGTTAAATTCAATTAGCACTTTTTTCGCATTTTTTCTTTTTTGTAATGCTAATTATTTAGTTGAACAATATTTACTTTTAATTTCATTCGATTGGCCAATTGCGAATTTCCTTTATTTTCCTCTCTTTTTTTTTTTTGCTCTGCATTTTGTATGTTAATTGAAATGGGCTTTTTTGTTTATTGTCGCTCTTTGCAGTAATTGCGCCACGGCCCATCGATCAGGAGCCGAGCGAGGCGAACTTCATTGGCGTTGTCATTGTTGTTCTAACAACGATAATTATTCTACTGGTGGCCATCATCCTGTTCATCGTGTCACGCACGAAGCGGGCACGCGGCAGCAACGTGCTCGATGCATTCCAATACAGCTTCAATCCCAACACTCTGGGTGGCAATGTCGACAAGCATCGTCCCAATGGCAATAGCATTAAGGTGAGAATACCAAGGGTCTACACACACACACACATTTATACAAACACACTATGTGTGTGTGTGATTTATATATATATATATATGAGAAGGACAAATTCCTGCTTCGAATTTCACATAATTGTTCAATGTAGCGTGGAGCTGCCACGTTCTCAACGTGTGCTCTCTCAGCCATGCCACACTTGACCAGGCGCCATGCGGCATTTATTTTATTTAATAGAACTTTTCAACGGCTTCCTATATATGGCCAGTACCAGCCGGGAACGTCTGGTAAATGCTTAATGTCAGCCCGTACACCCCACCCCCTTAGCGTACCCTCGATTTGTGGGCGCTAAGCTTAAGTGCCGTTTGTGCAACACTTTAAAGTCGAGGGTGTGCGTAGGGCATTAAAAGCAACTGCTTTAAGGCAATTGCCTTGAAGTTAAAAGAAAACGCCAAATGGCAAATGCCAAACGGCAAATGGCATTACAATGCAAAATGTATGAGCAGTTGAAATGAGCCCATAAGAAGAGTGGAAAAACTGCTGAGGAAAGTGGGCGATCAAAATAGTTGTAAAATTAGACATGATTGCTAAAGGAAAGTTGAATCAAATAATATTTTAAAACGCACTTGCGAACCCGAAGTTTAAGCCCCTTCTTGTTTTTACCAGCTTAACTCTATATCACTGAAGTGAGGCGCTGTGTTTCTTGCTGCACAAATGAACATATGGAATATCGAAGAGATGAGATATATATTTGAAAAAGGAACACAAAAGTATTTCAGTCATCTCCTGCAAAGGCAGACGAAGTGCTGCGCCGATTCCTATTCATGCTCATAAAAAGAACCTTTCGTTAGAATTTAATGACTTAAAGCCTATTCATCAGATTAACAATAAGAGAAGAGTTAGTTACAAATCTGAATTGTATTCGACAAACAATGAGATTGCTTAAAGCTGTTAAAAACACTGCTGAATACAATTAAATATACATTAGAAATCGAACAGTTCAGCTGAATGAAACCAAGTAGAGAACACGAACTCTAATATATGTATATATTGATTGCCCTGACTTGACACTACTATATATTAAAAACTGTGCATTTTCACGCAAACCCCCTTCTCCGCTCCACACACATTTCAGGCCAGCGTCGACGACAGCGATTCCATTGGCAAGAACAGCCTTTACCACGAGCCCTTCAATGTGAACATGTACACGAGCGGCGTGAACGGCTACGCAGCGGTTAATGATTTACAATGTAATATGACGCCAGACTATACAGGTGTGTATGCCAAAAGAGGCCATTACCCGGTGCCTAGTACACACAGTATCCAATACTCAAGCCCCCAACACTAACCAAACTCCAACCAATTCCCTTGGCTCGCCCATATCCGCTGCGAGCCATAAAATATGGCGCCGCCAGCAAACTAATGCAAATAAATTTTTGCGGCGATTGCCACAAACGCACACACATTATACATACATATATACAGACACTCACACGCACGCACATACACCTTTGCAACCTTTGCCATTTGCCTGACTAAGCGAAATCCTTTTGCGTCTTTTTTGCTGCCCCCGCTTTCGACACACAGATGTGCCAGAAGGTGGCTATGCGGTTCCCCATATGCAGGACTACATGCCGGCAACGAAAATGGCCAACGCAGTCGGTGGTTATGTGAATGTGCGACGCACGCCGCCGCCACCGCTGAGCAGCATATTCCCCAGGCCGCCCACAGTGCCACCGCCACCCATGGAGAAGTACTATGCGACTACGGCTATATTTAAGCCCATCAAGGGCGGCGGCGGCAGCTCGACGAGCGGCGGTGGCAGCAACACCAACACGGTAAGCAGCGGCGGCGGCAAGAGCAGCCACAGCAATCAGGATCAACTAAATGGCATCTACGACGACGGCATGGGCACCATGAACACCCAATCGACGGCACCCATGATCAATCCGTATACCAGTGGCAATAGCGCTGCTGCTGCTGCAGCGGCTGCTGATTTTCAGCGTGCCAGAACTTATAATTTCCGCAGCTATCCCGATAATCTCTAGTTCGAAGCCTCGCTCAAGTTGGCAGCAGCAGCGGACGCTGGCGGCGATGTGCCCCATGGCAAACGCAGCAGCGGCAGCAGCGCAGCCTCTACAACGATGCCGAAGAAGCCGCAGCATCTAAGCATCGCGGGCGCCAGCAGCGGCAACACCAAACCAAAATATAGCTTGACGCTGCACAACAACAAGTATGCCACGAACAACAGCAAGCAGCATGCCACAACTGTGCGCGACAATCATCATCATTATCAGCATCAGCAGCAGCAGCGCCAGCATCTCAAGGCGTTGCGGCTAACACGCGAGGTGGCCAATACGGATACAGGGGCCATTGACTATAAGCGACCGGTGCTAACGGGTCTCTCGCCCGCCGAGGATGTGGGCGTTCATCTGAGCTGCAGGAGTGCGGCTCTCAAGTCTGCTGCGGCTGTCAACAGTGAAGCTTCGACTAGTGTGACGACAACAAATGCAACTAAATTGACGATCGAAAATGGAAATGTTAACGCAACGCCAAATTCTAATCCGTTGGCGAACAGTGTTATCAGAACACAAAACAATAGGCTGTGGTATCATTGATGAAAACCCCATATTAAATGGATTTGAGGTGAGTCACATAAACCATTATCTTGAATTAAGTGTAACGCATTTAAAAAACTTACAGGTCAAACAATTATTAATTCGTACATCGAGCAAACATACAATTTTAATCATTTGTGTTACCTTAAATATTTAACAATCGGTTTTCCACATTTTTCTCTGCTCATTCACAGCTCTAAAACTCTACTCGGACATACATGAACTAGAAAATAGAAAATGAAATGAAGAGAAAATTTTAAGTACTCGAAATCGTACGTAATCGTAAAATTGTGTTAGTACCCGCCCCCTCCCTTATATGGAGAGCACAACGCGTCAAACAATTAAACCCACTGAGCAAATGGAAAAGTTAAATTAGCAAAGTTGAATATCTAAGCAAAATGTAGCGTCGAATATATGCCAACGAAATGATAATGATAATGATAATGATAATGATAATGATACAACTTATAGAATACAACCTGTAAATACATATATATGAATACCTAGTATATTGCACGGTGTGCAAAAGGTAGTGAAAAATGCATATGATAGTAAACCGAGCTGAATTTTTAAAAAAATTGCAAAACTAAACGCGTAAAAAATGGCACTAGTTTCTCATAGATCAAATGCAATCGAACAGAACATAAAGAAAATATAAGAAAAGCTAAATTAAAAACAACAAAAAAAAAAAACAAAAAACGAATTTAAGGTCTAGCACTTAGCGACACTTATTGTTTATAAAACGAGACGAACAGAAAAGAAGGAAGAAATATTATTAAATGAAGAGATAAAGTAACTAGCATATAATAGAGTTCAACTGATTTTTAGTACCTTTCCGAACGAAAAAAACAAAACAAAAAAGTAAAAGAAAAAGAAAAAAGATGAAATACTGCAAAACTTGCTGTAAATGCCTGTACAACCCTAGCCCTATATACTATATGACCCCACTATTTGAGCCCCACTGTACATTTCTGTGTATACATTTAGAGAGGTATCCGTGAGATACGTAGATTGTTTGCTTACCGAGCAGATGAATGATGCCGCGTCAAAAATTATGTAGAGAGACGTTGATGATGATAAAATTGTAACGGAATTTAACGGACCAAGAGAGCGTGCAGAGCGTCGTCGCCTAAAACCAATTAAAATGAAGTTTTCATCAATGATTTGTGATTAAAAATATATATTCAACTACTTACGAATATTCAGTTTCTTAATGCTAATTATAATTTATGCAAACGTTTTACCCCAAAAAAAAAACACAAATGACTCTGACTATAAAAAGTACTATGAAGAAAACAAAAATATATATATAAATCAACTATATACGAGTATATTTAATGTATAATTAATAAATAATCATGTATATGTTCCTTTTTAGTTTAATGCGCATACGATTTATTACAACAAACAAGTACTAAGAGTTAGAACATCATATTGCAGTAGCTTCGTAGTAGTTCAAAAATAAAGCAGCAAGTAAAACAAAAGCAAAAAATAAATAAAATACAAGTGTAAACACCGCATTTTATAAAATATCAATTAAATAAGCGCGTTAAACACCATATTTCAATAATAAAATAATACATACATACAGAGACACACACACACACACACACACACACTGAGAGACACAAACACTAAACACACAACGTGCAACAAAAAAGTAGTGAAAATAGTAAAAATAAAAGAAACGAAAAAACAACACAGAGACATACACATAAAGTATTTAAAATGTTTGTGCAACACTTTCGAGAAGATTTTTATTAATAGCAACAGCGTTAAGGGAAACGAGCTAAACATTAAGCTAAACATTTTTAGAAGAATACTTAAAAACGTTAATTACAATTATAAGCTGTCGAGAATCGAAAGGTATAAATATACTTAACAGTACATATATAGAATTCTAAACTTTCTGCACAGTTCTTACTTTTCCAAGTTTCCAATTGCACAACACGTTTTCCAATACTGGCCACGACAACAACACTCACACTATCACACACCCACACACACTTACTGAAACACTTTCCCCATTCAAATGCAGCTCTGCAACATTGGAGACACTATCGAAACGAAACGAAATGAAAATCACGAACCTACCTACAAGACTTGTATAAATAATAATAATAATAATAAACGGAAATTGAATAATTAGTAATTAAGTTTAAATTACATTTTGTAAAAATTAATAAACCAGGCATAAGTGTACACTGTAAAAAACAAATAATATACTACTTGTAATGTTTTTTTGTAAATTATTGCAAAGTTACACAGACGAATTACTAATTTGCTGTTGCTTCGCATTTCATTTCTAGACTAGTTTAATTTCTAAATTAATTTAAATGCATTTATTACAAGTATGTGTAAATTTCAAGGCAAAAATATAGTATTAAATTATTTAAACAACAAACCCAAACGCATTTGATAACTTCACTCATTTCATTTTACAACAGCAGCATTCAAATTGAAAGCAATTGCAAACAATGCAAGCAACTGAGATTGGCAAGTATAAAAGCGAGTATAACCATAAAATGCTATTCGAATTAAATATTCCAAATATTTAATTATTTATGGCATACAAAGCAAGCACACACAAAAAACCAAAAAACAATTAAAAATGGATAATAAATCATGGAAAATAAAAATACAACTAAAAAGAAGCGTCGTAATTAATATGGAACAAAAACCAATTATATAAAAACATTTTTGTGGCATCGATTTGTGGCAAGCATTTATAGGCACATATTAAGCCGCTTACCAGCGAATACCCCTTTTAGACATTTTTTAATGGGTATAAGGAATAAACTGATTTGAGGCATTGCGCTTTTACCGAGATTACATTTATTCCAACTTCTCTAAGGAGTCGCTGCGAATTGAAACGACTGCTTATTGAAATGCTGTCTTTATTTTCAGGCGTTGTATAAACACAAATTTAGTAAGATAAACAAAATGTCACTCGCACAACAGACGCCTTGTAAATAGCCTGCGGGTTTGATCTGCCATAACATAAGGCAGGCTAATCCGGTTGTTTCTCCGGAGACCTGCTGCAGGGACGCGGAGCTGGAGCTGTTTACTTTGGCCTGGAAGACTGGCAATAATCAGAGCACTTTACAGTGCCCGGGATCAATGACCGCCATGGGCTACTGACATCTGTTTTAATTCACGCATATTTCGCATACTCCAATTCCGAATGATGGAAAATCGACAGCAGTGACCGCAAATCGCTGCTGTCGAGGGTGGCAGGCGGAAGTGAGGGGCGTCTGGCTAGAGGGCTGGGAGGGAAAGTCCGCACATGTCGCTTTCGGGGAACGTTTAAATCAAACATAATAAAATAATAACATCGATTGCTGCGCTGCCAGCCACTTGGCGTTTGCCGTTTTTGCTGTTGTCTTTTAATTGACACTTTCGATTGTTGCACTGCATAAATGACGCTGAATGCCCGTCCATCAATTCATCAATTCATCAATTCACTGATTGGTGCCTGTTTGGTCTTCCTTCACCTGTCTGTCAAGCGTACGTTGAAAATTAATTTAAAAAAAAGAAAATGAATTACGGACAAAGCCAAATTGCCCGCAAAATGGCCAAATGATTTTTTCTTTTATTTTTTTTGTTGTGCTCTTTTCTATTTATTTTATTTTTTGGGAAAATGCGTGCAAAGTTCTCCCAATTCGTTGAATTGTCATTGGGCTTTTCAGTGGAGTGTTAAACGATTTTATTCTATTTATTATACCCTGAACCCATTGAAAATAGGAAAATGGTATAATGGTTTTAAGCAAACACGTTGAAGAAAGCATCTCTGACCCCATAAAATATATATTTTTTATCAACAGCTGAGTCGATATAGCCATGTCAGTCTGTCCGTCCATCCGTCTATACGAAAACGCGCATCTCAGAGACTATGATAGCAACAGACTTCAAATTTGGAATATAAGTTTTGGTATACCCAGAGCAGATCAAGTTTGCTCCATTCTATCAATAACTGCCTCCGTTTATCGTTTACCGATACATTTCGATTCCCAATTGCGATACATACATTACATACGCATGTATATATATGCATACGATTGTCGCTAGCCAGTTCGGTTCAGTTTGGTCAATAATACTAGAAAATATTTTTAACAGCTGTGTGAAGGGTATATCATAGTCGAGCTCACTCTAATACAACAGTCGTACTTGTTTTTCTTTGCACTTTTTGGATTTGCGCAGTTTACTTTACAACACTTCAATTTGTGACGCTCGTCCTTTGTCCATTTATTTTTTGTTTGCTCTGTTGGCCGGAATGACTTTATTTATCGCATTTTGTGCGTGGGCAATCGAAAAAGGGTTGAATTTTGCAGAGTTTGACAACTGGATGCGACACGCATTCCATCTGTGTGACATTGTGTCGCAATAAAAACGCGTGAAATAATCATAATTATGTGGCATATGGGCGAAAATGCTGGCCCAACTCAAAGGTTACTATGACGCCAAAAAAAAGGGTCTCAGTCTGTGACAAATGCGTTTTAAGTACTGGACTGAAACTGAAAAGCTATGTGACAAATCGGCTTTTGTTGACTTCATGCCAAAATCATCTGTAAATCGTTTATTGATTCATCACATTTCAAGATAGAGAGCTTAGATTGATCTGAATATATTAGAATTGTCGTGGCAAGGAAATTTGAATTACTTTTACTTTTAATTATTTGGCTTTCAATAACCAATGCCAAAAACTACTTCAATATATTTAGTTTCGAACCGAAAAATGAGAGAGATAAATGTAAAGGCATATTAATAATAAATTAAATAAAATATTAGAGTACTTTGAATATTTTGATATTATTATTAGCAAATTGTTGACATTTTCAGGCAATCTGTTGTCCCCAAACATATGCACTGAATAAACAATGTGCTTTAAAAAAAAAAGAAAGTATTTACTTGTTTACTCTAGATAATTCCAGCTAATACGCATGTATACCGCAACCGTTGTTTTTCCATTGAAATCAAATCCCACTCCATGGAAGAACACCAGCTCAGTTGCCATCCACTCAAGCTATTGTGTGCAGAGCATCAGCTGCTGCTTATGGTATATCCGGGTATCATGATGGCCATCCTATTAACTAGATATAACAGCAGCTCCCTACTAAGCCGTCTGGACAAATACTTTAATGCTGCAGCGCAAAGTCTACGACGTAAAAATGCAGAAATATGTTTTTTATATGCCTCGCGAGCCACTCCAACAACTGTGCAAATAAGTAAAAAGTAATCCTAATTACAATTGCTAGTTATAAATAAACATGGCCAAGCAGCGCAAGGCGGGCAAGGCGCACAACAAAGCCCGGCTCGGCCTGTGTACTGCGAATGATGACGACGTCATTGTAATAATGAAAATCCCCAAACAAGCCATAAAAGGGATAAACGAAACGAAACGAAACGTAATAGAATGAATGAATGAATGAATGAAATTTTCGGCAAGCTGCGAATGTGACAGAGTAACAGATTTGATGCAGCTACGTATGAGAGACTATGCGACTCATAAACTCGTAACACACGGATAGGAATAGGCACAGGATATTGGTAGATATAAAAGGACAGACAAGGACCATCAGATCAGGACCTGTGTAGATTTTTTTAGTGGATGATTTTCGCAATTGTTTTGTTTGTTTTTCCGCTTACGGATTTTAATAAAGCAAATCGCTTAAATAGCTCAGACAGCGTGCGGAACACTGCTCATAATTACAAATGTCGGCAAATGTCAGCGAAATGAAAATGTTGGAAATCGCTCAAATCGCATAGGGAACACGACACACTCCTAAATGCAGCCCGAAACGCATTTCAGAAGCCGTGCACCTTTCCCGAACCCTTTTTGACTTTTATATTTATGTCGAACTGGAATCAACAATGGAACAGCGCTGAACGAACAATAGATTTGAGTATACCCTGTACCTGGCAACTCTACCATTACCATTACCACTACCACATCATCATCATTATCCAGTGTTGTCAATTGCTCTATTGGAGCTACATATATATAGTTGCCCGAAGTTGCTTATCAAGCGTTAAATTGCAGCAATTTGACAGTTTATCGTTGAGTCATCGTCGCATGGCCATTGTCAAAGACAATGACAAAGGCTCCCAGCCATACTATTTGCACAGCGCAAGCCCCGTTCCGTTCCAAGCTGCAATCAAACCCGCCATCCACATTCCCTTGACCCATCCATCCCCTCAAGTTACCCCAAAAGCAAAGTACGAGTAAAATGTCAAAATGTCGGCGTTGCAACTAATGCAATTCATGTGTTGACTGTTCCATAGTCAACATCTCGCTCATTCTCTCTCTCTCTCTCTCCATCTCTCTCTCTCTCTCTTTCTCTTTGTCTGTTTGCATTTGTTTGTGTTTGTCAGGTCCTGGCGAATGTTCTCTCTGTCAATTTGCATGTTACCTTCCATTTATATAGGAATTGAATTGGACTCTTCCCTTCCCACTCTATCGCTCCCTCTCTCTCTCTCTCTCTCTCTTTCTCTCGGTGACCAACTATTAGTTTGTGTGCATGTGTGTTAGTCCTTATCAAATGCAGCTTCCGCCGCACGTCCTTGCTGGCTTCCTTTGTCTGTCTGTGTTTGTATTTGTGTATTTGTTTATCTAACTATCAAAGTGCTGCGTGCTGCTTGCATTGCTCGACATTCGAGTGTGTTAATTGCTGGTCTGTCAAGCCCATCCTTCTTTCCTTGCCACCTTACCCCCTCTCCCACCAACAATCTCTCTCTCTGCATTACCCTATCCTGCTTCTCTTGTGCGTTGCAGTTTTAGTCTACTAATTTATTATTTAGACCCACATCTCAGATAAATGTGCAAAAATCATTTTATTACTGGCATTCAAAGTGCCAAGTTCTGATTTTGCAGTTTCAGTTTTCGGCTCTAGACTAATTTGCAAGTACTTTAAGTAAGTCAAGAGATTACAGTTGATTTTGTCAGATGTTTAATTTAAAACAAATTTGAAACAGGTTAGTTATCGTCTCATATCAGCCAGTCTGTGTGTCCACAAATTCGTCACGTGTAGAGCTGCTATAAATTGTATTAAAAGCCAGTGTATAAATAAAGTAATTGCTTTACTTAATGGTCATTTTATTATAATAACTTTTTAAATAATCTGTGTAATTAAAGTAATTTTCTATGTTAAAACTATATCGATTATTTTATGTACAAACTAATCCAGTAGGAAATGTTTATATGCAAGTTTGTTTATTAAAATGTAAAACTAAATATTTAAAAAGAAGAAAGATTGAAAATTTGATAAGATTGAGGAAAAGGCTTGAATAACTGCACATACAAGTTTATTTTTATCCAAAACTGACGACTACAGCTTTCTTATCTGTTATTTAGCAGCTGAAGAAAAGTTTCTCATTTGTTACTGATTGGAGTCTAGTTACTAAACGGTAGAGTCCACTTAACGCCAACTAATTAAATCTGTGCCCAATGCCTGTTTATGGACCAAACAACTTAAAGCGCAAAGATATAGGAACAGAGCGTGACTGGGTGGGTGTGTGGCGGGGTGGGGTTTGCCTGATGTGCCACATTATAAACTGCAACCTAAGACTTGGCAATAATTTGATAATTTAATTACACTTAACCTCGTTGAACCGACCCGAGCATAATTTATGCAACTGCTAATATGTGTGAGTGTGTGTGTTGTTGGTGTTGCTGGCGACATTCTGCTTGTAGAAGCGCATGCATAAGTAAGTTCAACATAGGAGCCAAGTCGACGCCATCTTCAGATCCTCCTCCAGCCCCCAGCTTCGATATGTGCGGCATCCACATAATTGTCGGCCATGTATCTTACAAATGCAAATTAGATGCAAATGTTAATAATCTGCGTGAATGAATTTTAATGAGCAGCCCAAGTGTTTTGGCGACTTGTCCCAGTCGCAGTCGCAGTCGCCGCCGACGTCGACGACGGCGTCGCCACTAGAAAGTGTCAGACATGCATCAAGGATTGGCCCTGGCCAGTCTTAGATTGTTGTTTCTGCTGCTGTTGTCAGTTAAACATTTTTTCCAGCGAATGCCAGCTGGAAACGTGCCTCATAAATTCTGCACAGGTCGAGCTAACCCTTGCAGCTAGTTACGCAGGCAATTTGAAGTTGGGTATTTTATGGCGTGACTATCCTTATGTTCCCATACACTGAAAAGAAATTAAAAGGCAATTCAAATATTTGTGATAACTTATCGCCTAAAACAATAAGCTAACTCTTATGAAAAAGCAACAGTAGCTTTGTAGAGTTTACCAAATATATAATTAACGTGTTCACATATATATAAAATATATAATTTATTATTTAGAGAATCTTTTTTTAATAAATTTACGATAAGCTTCAAAATTTTCATTGTTTATTTAGAATTAAAAATTAAAATTAGTTTAAAGTTAAGTTGAAAAATGTTGATAAGAAAAATTATCCAGTTATCATTTTCAATATTTTTTAAGCTAATTATTTACCAGAATAAAAAATAAATTAATAATTTGAAACGAAATTTGTTGCAGTGTAGCAGCTGCTGTGTCGTAGCCAAACATCAAGTGGCTGCGGCTAATTAACGCCGCTGTAAAGTGCGTCGACTCCGACACGTGCTCCTATCCTGTATCCGACTATCAAAATTATGTTTTCTGACACTTTTTTGTGTCCAAATTTAGAAGGCAGTCTGCTGGCAGGGCGAACTCGTCGTCTGCATCATTTCCTTTTCAATGCGTTTTGCTGGCGCAGTGCCGAGGACGAGGAAGTCCAAAAATGAAAACAGATGTTGAAAATCAGTTGCACATTAAATGCTGTTCATGTGGAAACTTAATTGTTGCCACAGTCGAGAGTCCCTCGATCTGTCATTTTGCTACTCGGTTTGATTTGCGGCAAGTGCCGCACAGCTCTTAAGCTCTGCCTTAAGTTTCGGGGTTGTCGCCTCAGTGTTCCATTTATGTGTTTTATATTTGCCAATAATTTTCTACATATGTACATACACATTATTTTTGGGTTCTCTTTCATTTCTTGTTGGCAAACACACTGTGGAACGGCCCATAACACAAACGATATGTATATGTATATATCAATTATATGAGTTTATTTGCCCACACTCAAGGCGACATATGTTGAAAACTCCACGTAGTGGCCAAGGCAGTCAGCAGAGGTCATTTATAACGAGAAAAAGGCAATTGCCATTAGAAACCGAAATATATGTTAGCTAATGATTATTATGATAGAGACCTGATGGCACTGTGGAACCGATGTCACATAATGTTATGCTAGATGATAAAAGGCAAAGACGATCCTAACTTCCTTCATATCTATAGAGACAATATCTTTTAATTGTATATAATTTAATTTTTAACTATAATTTTATTTATAAATGTAGTCCTAAATTGCTGATTGCTAAATGGTTTTCCCTAAGTTGTAAGCTGTTTTTAATTAATATAATTTGAATAATTATATATATGCTTATAAGCCCGATACTGACACATTTCACTTGAAAGCCTTATTGACAAACGTAAATGCTTTTGTTTTGAAGTATCTCATGTAAAGTAAAATTTTTAAGGGAAGTATACATTTTTGTATAACAATATGAATTATATACTTAACATACATTATATAAGCTAAAACAAAATTTAAAAAGTTAATTTAAAACCTTCCAATTACATTAAAAGTTACTTATATCAAGATATGCAGATAGACCAGAATTGAAAATGTAATGTATAAAATGATAGTAAAATTTATTAAGAATGAAGTGGTTTTGATTAGATGGAATAACTGTTAACATATGGCTGACTACCTTGTCTGCCTCTGTCGCGTAATCGAACACTCAATTAAATTACATTACTGTAATTTTTCGATTGGCAACAATAATGCATGAATTTCAACATACGTTGCGCACATGATGCATTTCTCAGATCGATGGGTGCAGTGGCTGAGCTGTTTCGGGGTTGGGTTTGCTTGCTGTGAGGATGTGTGCCATAACTGCGCAATTTATCAAGCAAATACACCTGGGACTACCCAGGGACTGCACCCGGGGATGTTTGGGTGAACCAAACTATGAGCAACAAAATATACACAGTGGTAGAAACAACAAAACAAGGGGAAACTCCAAATGGAAATGGAAAGCGACGCGAACGTAAATTTTATTTATATGCGATTTGATGGAAATGGGAAAGAACAAATAAAAATATTGGATTGAATCAAATTTTGGGTACAGAGTCAGTGGCTGCAGAGCTGAAACCGTAGATGGAAAAATAATACAAACAAAATATTGTAGACTCTATAGTGTATAGAAGCTGGACTACGGAATGTGCAGTTGCATCAGCGAGAGGCACAAACAACAAATGACAACAAATGAAGAGCAAACAGTTAGGGGGAGTTGTCCAGGCAAACATTTCGCAAGTGGAACGAACCCCAACAAATTCAACAAAGAACTGGCAAAAAAAACGACCTTGTGAAATGTGAATGTCACTTTAGTTCAACGATGCGATGGCGTTCCATTTTGCCTTAACCATTTTCATTTGGATGTTGTCCAAAACAAAAACAAAAAACACAGAACAACCGTGAGCATTGTTGTTGTTGTTGTTGTTTCTACCGCCATGCTAATCCTGTAACTGAGCCCTCGAGGGTGGCCACAGTGGCCCCAGGCATGCCTCAGTGACTTTCACTGCCGCCAGCGCAGCCTCGGCGCCCTTGCCTGGGATTAATTCCACACATTAGCCGGAAATTGTATATGTGTATATGTATGTGCCCTGCCCTGCCCTGTCCTGGCCAGTTAGTGGTTCCACGAATATGTTTTTTTTCTTTTTCGGTTTTTTATTATAATGCCTGAGAGCTAAGCCTGGAAATCTTCTCGAGCTAAGCTGACATGACCAATGGCAGCCACTTGTTAATTTCTCATACTAATTTTGTGTTCGCAGCTCTTTCGCTTATTGAAGGGAGGTGGGTGGGGGGCGTATTTCTTTTATTTCCATATATATTGCCCCTTTCATTAATCACACTGATCGCTTTTCGAGCACGCACTATTCGCCATCATTTTTTAGGATTTGGCGAGCATGTGGAATTTCCACATTTCCCCCCTGGGAGTGGCAAATGCGACGCAGTTTCTCTCACTTTTCGCCGAGTAATTGAAATTTGTGTGAGTGTGATAAATTCAGTTGTGGTGCGCCATGTTAAGCGCATGATTAGCGCATTTTCCTAGACAGCCAACAGCCAACAGGCAACCGCCAACCGCCAACAACCAACAAAAGACTTTTCCACAACACAGTTTTGGCCAGACCGCTGTCGATGTTCGTGCCTGGCCTGCCAACAATGGCTTTTAATTATTTATTGCCTAATGACCTAATGACTTTACCATTGTGGGCCTGAGAAAGAACGAAACTCATTGTGATTGGCGCATTGCTAGATGACAGCAGAGACAACAAAACTAAACCAAAGTCACGAACATTTAAATAAGTAAGCCAGTTGGCGAATAAAAGGCAAGGGCAAGGGTAACAAACGAAAGAAAGGTTATCTACACAAATTAACAATTAGCCAAAGCTTTAAATGGAAATCGCTTTAGCTAAATCATATCTGTTTGCATTCTTCAAATGCTAGCAAGCCTAAAGATTTAATCTTCTTGAGCAAACTGAGATAGAATAATAATTTGTATTTAAATTACAAAATACATTGAAGTATACAGATCGATCATTGATCATTGATTTAGATACAATGGGCAAAACATTACTAACGTTAGAATTCTAGTTTCAGTCCTTTAGATTTTTTATTTTAATTATTACAGAATCTCTACAGACTGAAGTAATGGGAATACAAATTATATTTGTTCATTTAAAGATTTTCTTTTTATTTTATAGACCGACTACATAGGTCAATCAATATGTAAATATATTTTGAACATGTTTATGTTTTAAAATTTGCATTTTACAATTTTGTAGCATATTAAAATAAGCATATTTGAGTCTCAACTCTTTCATTGAAATGCGCATAATGTCAGGTCAGTTTTGTGCATTTTACCCTTTTCGAAACAATCTAATTGCCATGTAATCCTATTAGCACCTTCATTAACTGCCTAGACAGGTATGGGCTGTAATTCAGAAGGCAACAAATCGTCCCGCAAGTCAATATACCCCCACAATCAACTCAATTTGCAAATTGAGGCCTGGCATGTGCCACACTTGAAAGTATTTTAAAACCATTTATTTCAAATGACCCACACGATGAACAAGAGACGACGACGACGGCGACGGCAACGAGGACCTGGGCCGACAATTTTAAAACTCGGAACACGTAAAGGTAACCAGAGGCCGCGATTGCAACCTGGCCACCTGGTCATAAAAAATTCATTTGACTTAAAAACTTTTAGAGACAAAAAGAGGAAAAAAAGCGAAACTGAGGCAAAAACTGAGCAGCACTCGAAATTGATATTAAGTCAGGTGGCGCGTGTCCATTACACGCATTGCGGCTAGAAAGCGAAATTCAGATAGAAGTATGCACAGAAAATATGGAGGGAAAGAGAAAGAGTGAGACTGAGGAAGAGAGAGGGATAGAGAGAGAGCTCACACTGACAGTTTTCAAGCACGCACATCTCGTGAATGGCATAAACAAAACAATGCTCGCAAAGCAAGAATTCAGTTCTGGATGGGCAACAAATTTGCTTAGCCAGCGCGGAAATTGTGGCCGGTGCTCTATTGTCTTATTGAACTTCGGCAGAGTGTGGCAGTAGGAAACGGAAACGCGACTCAGCCCTACGCTACGGTCAGCGGCCGGCGTTTTGTCAAAAGGCGCACGTGAACTATTAAAATCACTTAAGTGCAATTCATGTCACGTTCGCGGCAGGCAGCCCAAAACTTACAGCCGATTGATATATGCGATGTCAGTCTATGTAATCTGTGTATGGTTGTGTGTATGTGTGTGTGTGTGTGTGTGTGTGCGATAAGTGAACTGACAGAATGGTTGGCCAATCCACGATAAACTTGAGTGCCCATGCAATTTGCATAAATCCACTTCTTCGCTCCCTTTTCACAACTTGTATGTTGCCCTCGTCGCATTTGTTGGTCAAGGTCGTTAGGGGCAAAACTAAACTTGGTAATATATGTCTATGCCAGATATTAACGTTTGTTTGTATCGCTCGAAGATCTATATTGGGTTTACTAGGATAGTGCAATTCAGGAAAGTATAAAACATTCTAGGAAATCCATATTTATTCGGTAACAATAGATAAGCATATAAAATAATACTTTATGTTGACGAATATAATAACAAAGCTTTCGCAGCACTTGCATTGTATTTTTTTTAATTACTGACCAGCGACTAAATATTTACATGCTGCTAAACTAATAAAGTTTATTTGAATGCATTTTGACGGTTGACAAGGTTTCCAACACATTTTAAATGAAAAATGCTCACGGACGCGTGTTTTAAATACAACAAACAGCGTTTTGCTCATTGCAATCTGTGATTATTCAGCAATAGTTTTGATGAAAGCTGATTATTTGCAATGATAATAGAACTAATTTAATACAATTATTGTAATGAGTTCGTTTTGAATACAGCTGCATGTTTTGACTAATTTTGCAACTATTTGCGCACATCCCAAAACAATTATTGTGGAACCACTAAGGTTCAGATCGTGTGCAGAAAACTGCAGAAGCGACCGGCTCTCAATTAAATGCCACATGCCGCCGGTCTAATGACGCACGCTGCAAAGAGGGGCACAATATGTTGCCCGTCCATTTACAAGGGAGCCACTTGAGAGGCGAAAAGAAAGAACAACTACAAAAACAATAAGAACAGAAATCGCGTTGCACTTCTTTCCATTTGGATGTTGGTATCTCAGCTGCACTGATTAATTACAGGCAAATAAATTTCCACCTCCCCTCCCCTCTCTCTTCCATTTACACACTTTACGTGTCATGTGTGGAAAATATCAAAATGCTTAGCACTGTGTTGGCGTTAATTTCTTTTTATTCTTTTGAACACCCTGTATAAGGTAAGGAATTTATAGTGTAAATACCTGTTTCATATATTTTAGAGTTGAGAGAGTATAAAGGAGTCGGAATATTGTTTAAATTCCTGGATCCAATACACTAATTTTTGTATAGACTTTTCTCAAAAAAAAAAATATATATAATCAGGAAACTATTTCTTGTATTGAGTTGCGAAAAGTGAGATTAGTTAAAATATGCATTTTTTTATGTTTCTAAGCTTGCAGCTTTCTCCTGCTGTAAATTTAGATTTATTATATAATGTTCTCATATATAGCAAGCATATTTACTAGGTAACTTCCAGTCGAACACACTCCACTATTTTTTTTTTCGTTGTATTTTAAATTTATTTCTGCTTCTTTGCCTGTTTGGATTATTAATTACACTGACACTTTGGGCCTGCACTAATGAGCACCGAAATAGATTTTTTTGTCCATAATTTGGCTTCTGTCTATAAGAATTTCCTGCATTCGTGATTGTGTTTCGTGGCCAAGAACCGTCCCCAACCGCCTTTCAGAGCGCAGAACACCTCCAGCTCCCCTCCTGCTGCTGCTGCACAATTTATGCAAATGATGCTGGCTGAGCAAACATAACCTCATTTTGCATGGCTCAGCTCTAATATAGTACTCTGTTCTTGGCGATGCTGTTGCTGCTGCTACTGCTGCTGCTGCTGCTGCTGCTGATACTGCCGTTGGCCATTCGCCTGTTAGCCCCGACGTACACGTTCATGAAAAATTATTATAAGTGGGTCACAGGATATGCAAGTGCTTCTTTTTCACGCTCAGCTAACGACAATGCCAAAGAATGGAGCAAAGTGGAGCACAGCTGCTGCCCCTGTCCGCCAGAGGGATCTGCTGGCGGCAGGTGTTGGGCCAACTCTTGAGTTATGTACACATATATATGAATATATATATAGACCGAACGTAGTGAGCGTACTTGGCAGGACATTTTGCAAATGTAACTGAAAGTTGGCCAAGAAAATGGTGAAAGTTTTACAGGGCTTTTGTATTTAATATATGCCATCGCAGCCAGTTGCAACTTACCAACTGCTGGTTGGCAGTTGTCAGTTGCAACTTTAATTTTTATAGTGTTGCCCAGCGAACTCGTGGCATGCAACACGGCACACCATATACAAATGTGAGAGTCCGAGGACAACAGCAGCAGCAACAACAGCGGCCAAACTCACATTTGATTTCATTTTCTTTGCCACAACTTCAACTTCAAGAACTTGCCGCAGTCGAACTCGCAACGCATGAAAAACTAATCAGAATGGTGCTCGTCCATTGGGAAGGCAGAAGCTGCACACTTTGACCAGGGGACATCCAGTCAAATTGCTGCCGGTCTTTTGACCTTTCCCGTTTGTTGCACATGTCCCGAGAATGCAAGTTTATTCAGCTTTTTACTACTCCATCTTTGCAAGTCAAAAAGTCGACTAGTTTTATGATTTGTTTATTTTATATATATATATGTATATCGCTTTAAACGGAATTGCAAAAATAAATATTGCATATTTTCATAGCATTTTGCGCATTCTGTAAGGGAACTTTCGCATCTCAAAGTTGGATGACTTTGTGCTGTGTAAATTGGTATTGCAATAACATGATAAAAACCATTTTTAATTTAATTATTTTTGAGAATTGAAAGCTATTATTAATAACCACCTAACTTGATATTCTCATAAATATGAGTGCATAAGGAAATGAAATGTTATTTCTGGCATCTATACCAAAAAATAATAACAAACATCAAATCAACATTGAAAATTGAAACATTAAATTGCATGATTCTCTTTATCTTAAAAGCTGGAGCAGACCAAGCAAACAGCTCAACCTCAGAGCACTGATTACCAAAAAAGCCAACAATGTCCCAGTCCCAAAATCATACCCAGCTCCAGCTTTTTTTTTTTGTTTTTGTTGCCCTTCTTTAAGCTGCTAACATTTTGCTTAGTTTGGCAAAAACACGCAGCGACCATTTTTCATATTTTCATTTATAAATTTATTATAAAGCCAACAACAGCAGCAGAAGCAGCCAGAGCAGCAGCAGTGCGAGCAACGGCTACACTTGGCTGGTGGATGGGCTTAATGGCTCCCCTTTCCCTTTCCCTCTCCCACATATCCACTTCTCTCTGTCTCTGCCACAACTCTACCCACTCTGGCAGTGCTCTGCTCTGGGCTGCGGTTTAGAGCAACGGCTACTTTGGCATTTATTTTAAATTATAGTTCGCAGTAATAACTAATGCTCAGAGAGCAGTTGTTGTTGTTGGTCGTTACTCGTTGGTTGCTGGTTACTGTTGGTTGTTGCTATCTGTTGTTGTTGCTGCCATCTACAGGAATTATAGACATTTTGGTCTGGGGCTTGTGTGTAGTTTTTAGCCGTTTAATGACAGTATTTGCTAGCGATTCCAAAGTTCTATGGCAGGTTGACATTAAATTCTGTTTTCGAGGTGGGGGCTTCAATTAAATTTTAGTTCAAAATGAATGTGGATTACACAGTTTCACAAGTCATCTGCATAATTATTGAAATTCTCCAGAAACCAGTTGACATTTTTCCGCCACTAATTGAAAATTCCTCAAGTCAAGTTAAAGCTGTCAAGCAGCTGGCAAAATTCTCGCCAATTTACTTGGCACCACCACAATGCCAATCGATGTTGTGTGAACGAATTTTCACCATCATGGTTATCGCCCCTTTGAGGCCCCCTAATGGGCAAATACGCCCATGTCTGTCCCTCCCCTACACATCAGTAAACAGAATGAGTTCCATGTTGATGAAATATTGAAATATGAAAAGACAAACTCTTCGCCCTCGCACACTCCGCAGCAATCATATGTCCATCAAAGAAAACTTTTCGCATAGCCTGTACAATTCAAAAGAAAACCGAGTACTTAAATGAATGCTTAAGTTAAGACCTGGAAGTACCCTATACTAAATTATGTAGTAGCTCCAATAGATAAGTGAGGAATGTCCTACATACAATTAAATATCGATTAAATCTTCTTATTTTTTATAACTTTGCAGTCGCTATTATCAAATTACGATATGTAAGAGGACAAAAGAAGAGTTTCTTATTAAACATTTTTTTCTTCGCCGAAATACGAATAAGAAATTAAATAAAAAAAGAAATAAAATTATGTAATTGAGATGTAGCGAAAGGATGAATAAAGCCCTTATCGCGGAGAAGCTCATTCGACAAAAAAGTAGCCAGAAACAAACGAAAATTACAATGCTTAATTATGAAAAGTGTTTTTTTCCTTCAGCTCGCCTAGGAAAACAAGTAAAAATGTAGAAACACGCGAAATGAGTTAATGAGCGAAATTATAATGTAGTTTTGCCTTGCCACGTCGTTCGACCCAAACGAAACAACCCCCATGGGTCGTCATTTGGGTCAGAGCTGGTTTTGGGGGCTGCTTTAATCGGGCTAATCAAATATTTGACATTTGTTTTGGGTGGCGCTGACGCTAATGTAGAACTCATTAGAATTCACAGCTCGACAGTCGCCAGAGCTCCTCAATGTTAAGATGCGCTGTTGTGGGGGCAGTCATGTGTGCAGTGTGCAACGAAAAATTTCATTAAATTATTTACATTGCAACTGCAGCCCAATAAACAGCCAACAGCCGACATCAACAGCCCCATTAACAACGATGGCAACAGCAGCAGAAAAGAATGCAAAAAAAGAATACCAAGCAAGAGGATGGAGTGCTATAAGTACAATAAGTAGGATTGGGCCAGCAGGAAATCGAAATGACCTTCACACAGATCAGATAAATTATACTACAGCTGATCAGCAATCTAAAGTAAATAATCGCTCAGAGATTGATTTAAAAAAATCAAAAAAATACTGTTTTTGAATCTTTTTTTTCTTTTTTTAAAGTAAATTTTCATATTATTACTATTTCACATTCTTTCAATAAATTGTATATCTCAGAATAGTATCAAATAACATAGCTGTAATACTTATACGCCTAAGGTAAAATGTCAAGGTGGCTTCATTAAAAATATATTATTAATAAAATAGATCACAGGAAGAAGCCATCATGCGTTGTAGTTGTGCAGCTGGCTTAGACTACGAGTAAGACAACCCACATTAATGTTGCTTGTAGTCCGAATCGTAGATGCTATTGGGAATTAAAGTGTAAATGCTTGCTCACAATCGAACAGGGGAAAATGAAAAAGGCAAAAGCGGAAGCGGAAATGTTTAATGCGGGTTTGGTAGCACTGACAACAATGCGTCGCCGCGTCCTCGCTCACCGCCTGGCTGGCTGGCTGACCAGAGTAAATCAGAGGCCGAGTCCGAGACCAGACCAGACCAGACCCGAGGACGAGGCCGGACCTGCCCATGTGAGTTACGCGCTAACGAAAGCCGATAAATATTTATTTGCATGTGTATGTATATTGTTGTGTGTGTGAGTGGCTGCTTGTATGTGTGTTAATTAAGAATTTGCAGCAGGCTGGCAGACGATTAAATGTGTACGAAAATGTGCCGCCCCATCCAGATCCACCTCCCCTCCATCCAGTGCCATCGATGTGCTGGACACGCAGAGGAGGACCATTAGTTCCGCTGGCTGGGGCAAGGGTTGGCAGCGATAATCGAATGAATTAATGGAACACGCAAATGAAATAAAAATCGGCAGAGCCAGCTATTCATTTGGATAAATCTCTTTACTCGGCAACGAAAACAAATCACTTTACGCACATTGTTGACCAATCTTCGATTGCGATAGCTTTCAACGTTTCCCGTTGATTACGGTAACATAATATTCCCTAGAATAAGTCCAAGATCATGGCCAGTACAGAATATGGAATAAGCTTAAATAATAATATAATCAAATTATCACAAATGATCTGTAATTTATTTTTGTTAACTATTTTTTACTCTCATAACTTTATTTTTATTTCCTATAATTTCTTGGACAGTAATAACACAACAATCTTATTTCTAAATAAAATTACAATCAAGAAAAGGCATAAGCAACCAAATGAGTTGATTATGCCTTGTTTTGAAGCTGCGAGTCCCATGATGAGCTGCTCAATGATGTCGCACAACATACTCGGTCCACTGGAGCACAAGCGATTTGGACTAGGATTTACAAGGTGTCTTATCCTAATCATCCCGTCCCCAAATAAGTCACTGCTTCAGTCTCCACTATGTTGGGCTTTATTCTTGAAAATCACTTTTGCCATTAATATTTGCACTATCAAATGCGAGGGCGCGGACACAGCAAGAATGTTTGCATCATGAAGAATAGCTCCGAGCAACGCGATCAGCTTGAAAATTCGGCAAAGACTGATCTGACGTCATAACTGGGAAAGTTTTATTTTAATATAATTAAATTATAATTTTTGACTAATGTTCAAAGTTTTGGTTGGATTTCATCATTACCGAGTTAACGATTACTATTAGAATTTGAATGCTGATAATAAAAGCAACTGTTTTCTAATTGAACATTTATAGAATGCAGAATACGAGATAAGTTCGCAAACTAGATAAGATATTTATTCGTATCTACTAATATTCAAATCTAATCAAGAGCTTGCAACAAAGCAAATATAACATCATGTAAGAATCAGTTTAATTACGAAATGTGGAATGCTTTGAAGGAAGAGTCTTAATCACATCTCTGCCTCCCTGTCTCATATATAAGCTATACCCAATAACTATCTTAAGCTTCTGTCTATCAGAGTTCATAAGATATATACAATTTTCATTATAATCATTTAATTTAGAGGTGCGTAGCTTGTGGTTTAAAATATGAAAATAAAACACCGAGCCGACGACAAAGTTAGAATACCCTCTGTGAGTTTATTAAACATTATCATTCCATGACCTTGGTCACTACATTAATTATTTTTAGCTGATAATTTCACCATAGGCTAACAGGCCTTATCACAGCAAATATAAAGCGTTGAACGCTCGTCTTGCGAACTATTGTTTTCAGAATTGTGCCAACGCCAACACCATGGAAGGTTGCGCTAATCGAATTCTGCTTCTTGCGATTGTTGGGGCTGTTATTATCAGCGGCACCCACAGCGCCAATATACTTGGTTTATTTTTGAGCCTGAGTCCATCTCACTTGATAATACAAATGTCGATGGCCAAGGTGCTGGCTGAGAATGGACACAATGTGACGGTGGTTACCATGCTGAAGCCGCCAGTTACCCACAAGGATTTCAATATTGTGAAAGTGCCATTCTCCGAGGAAGATCAACGCACGATGAACACAATAGTTGGGCAAATGGCGGCCAGTGATAACAGCAACTTGATCTTGTCAATGTTTCGCAGTATGGGTCAAACGAAGTTCGTGTTTGGCAAGATGCAAGAGGCGACGGGGGACCAGCGAGTGAAGGACTTGTACGAGAATAAGGACAACAAGTTTGATCTGGTTATGATTGGCTTCTTCCTGAACAACTATCAGGTTGGCATTGCTCACAAGCTGAAGGTGCCCGTGGTATTAGCAACCCCAATGCCACCGAATCAATTAATCAGCAACATGTTTGGTAATCCTGAACTGATCTCACATGGTCTCGCTCACGCCATGGGTCAACCAATGACCTACACGCAACGTCTAAAAAACTATCTTGTAAGCTATGCATTTGGAATATTTATTTGGATAATGGAGATCAATAGCGCCAAATCATACAAGTGAGTAGACCCCCTCAACAATCTTGAAGGGATTTCATCAAGTCATTTCATTCCTAACAGGGAACTTTATGGCGACGATCCCAATATGCCCGAGTACGCAGATCTTCATAAGAACATTTCTCTGGCATTCTTCAATTCCTACGGTATCAGCGAGGGTCCCATTAGGGCCAATGTACCAGCCATCATCGAGGTGGGAGGAATACAAATTAAGGATACTCCAGATCCCTTGCCCAAAGAAATCGACAGTTTTATAAGCAATGCAATCGATGGCGCTATTCTCTTGAGCTTGGGCTCAAATGTAAAGGGAACTCATTTAAAGCCCGACACAGTCCAAAAGATGTTTAATGTGCTGTCAAAACTGAAGCAGAGAGTTATTTGGAAATGGGAGGATTTGGATAAGATACCTGGTAAATCTGACAACATACTCTACTCTAAATGGTTGCCACAGGATGACATTCTGGCGCATCCCAATATTAAGCTCTTCATAAATCATGCTGGAAGAGGCGGAATCACAGAGTCTATGTTTCATGGAAAGCCCATGCTCTCGCTTCCTGTCTTTGGTGATCAACCCACCAATGCTGAAAAGATGGTCAACGATGGATTTGGTCTCAGTTTGAGTCTGTCGACACTGGAAGAACAACCTTTCCATGATAGCATTGTTGAGGTCCTCAGTAATCCTCAGTTTACGCAGAAAGTAAAAAGCTTCTCCGCTCTCTATCGTGACCGACCAATGTCAGCACGTAAGAGTGTTCTCTATTGGACAGAGTATGTGCTGCGTTATAAAGGAGCCCAGCACCTGCAGAGCCCCCTAGTTCATATGAATTTTGTGGCAGCCAATAATTTAGATGTTTACATTCTGTTGCTAAGTATCTTACTAGTATCTCTTTACATAAGTAAAGTCGTATTGACTTTTATATACAAGAAGCTGACAGGTAAAGCGCAGGAAGCTAAGAAAATCAAATCTTCTTAAATATAGCATAATGTCATTTCATTTGGTAGTTCGATTTTTTCGTATTTTGTGTTATTATTGCTTTATAATTATCAATGTAGACTGATAGTGTTATCTTATCAGCTTTTTATTTGCACTATAATCCATTTAGCATATACACATTATCGTTTATAAATAATATTTCACTCTGGCTGATATTAATGACTTTCTTTATTTTGCAGTCATATGTGTTATCATTTCAATAATTTATCCATATTATAGCTAAATCGAAACTTATAGTATTACTCATCACTGAAGTAGAGGAACCTATTAACATGTGCCATCAGAGTTTATACAGACTTTGACCTATGACTATCATTTAAAATTAAAGCTGAAGCTTAAAAATCAATAGCCAACAGCATTTTCTCGACTTTTCATTTTAGCACATATCTTCCCTTTTACACAAAAAGACCACAAGTGCTGTACCATATTTACACTTATTGCTTAAAGCTCTTGAATAGTTTCAAGCCAACTAGTGGAAGCCAAAGGTTTCGTTCCCGTTCCCGATTGCATTGCATCTGTTATTCATGGACATGGGGCTTCGTGCTGAAATACTTGGCAACTTTATTACATAAATTCACAAAATACTTTTGCACGTCACAATGTTGTTATCTAGGTTTATATTCCGCATACACTTTCGAACAGTACCATTTGCAAAAAAAAGATAGCAAACTGAAAATTCATCAAGCTATATAACGAGAGCATTGAGAACAAAATAACATTTTGCAATAAGCAAATTTCAATTGAAATAGCAAACTGAAAAGGCATGCAAAAAACGCCCAAATCCAAGCACTCTTCCTAGCCAAACCCAACCTACGACAACATGGTAGCTGGAACGTAGACAGCTCGAATTATTTTTTCACTTTGCTACAAAAAGGAAAACCAGGCAACACAGTTATCTTAGGTACGCCGAAGATTAGATACCCTTATACACCAGAGTTTAATTGCTGACATCCAAATTTTTATTCGCCTAGTGATGCAGATGAGAAATATACATATATAAGTTCGATCGGAGACGTCTGCTTCAATGGGTTGCAATTCGAAATGAAAAATGAAATACTGATAAAAAGGGTATAAAAACAAAATAGTAAAATAAATAAAATAACACTGAAAAGTATCAAGAAACCTGTGCTATTGTTGTATATAGTTGTGTGCGCTTTTCAATATTGAAATGCCAATTGAACTGAAGTACTCCAAGGAGCTGATTCGATTACTAGATATTTGGAGTTTTGCTGCAATTACAGCCAGACGAGCGAGTAAAATATTTTGCAATTAATGCTGCAATGGAAACGAAATTCTTCCATGACTATATCGTCATAGTTTCACACAATACCGTTTATTAACTGCCAGGAGAGGAGGCCAGCACAACACTTATTTTTTTTACATTTAGCAACGTAATACCGTTCAAATATTTATAAATGAAAATACGATTTACACTTGGTTGATTATTTTCGGGGCTGACAGAGTTGAAAAAATGTAGCAGAAAAACGACATTTTTCAGTTACGTGGATCAAACCTGCAATCAATTTTCATTAGGATGAAATTGTATTTGCAAAAGAAAAGAGTAAGCAAAGCATAATTTAATAAAATGTGGAATGCTAAATACTCTTTCCAACTGCAAATTTTAAGTTCGCTTAATTACTTTCTTAATTTTTATAGCTAACTCAACAAATAAACACTACTGCCAAGCTACATAAATACAACCTGAGACAACTCTGAGAATATTTAATTTACTTATTATTACAAAGAATGATTCCTTTTTATGCTTCATTGTTGTCTAAATATTTATTTTGCTTTAATTTACTTAATTGCATAATGCGCCACTGCGGATCACTTCAAGCATATGAATTCATTTCAACTAATTTGATTTGCAATCCTGTTTCTAACCCCCGAAAAACTAGTTTTACCAATTCTGTGGACTGTTTACACAAAAACTGTTCCCATTAATGTGTCGCTGTTGGCAGTTTGTTTAATTAAATGTGGAACAATACAATGCCGAGAACTGCTACCGATCCCGAGATCCTTTGATGAATGTAAGAGAACCCAGTTCCAGTGAATACCTTTTCAAGTGCTTAAAAAACAGGATTCTCTGTTAAGTGCTATAGGCAAAAATTAAAAAAAAAATACATATGAAAACGACTGAACATTGCCGCGTCATGGGCAATGTCAAATGAAAACATTTTACGCAGTAGTCGACGCATAATTCATAAAGCCGCAGGGGATATGACGATCCCCGTACCACACACAATTCCCAACCCATCCCGCCACCGTTCCCATTACCATTCCCATCCCCATCCCCATTCTCATTCCCAGTGCTACTTGCTCTTGTCCCAGGCAGCAGTTCATGATGCGTGTGATATGCGTTACCTACCCTACAACCTCAACCTCAAGTGGCAATGGCATCTGATATGTCTCAATCAGGACAAGCACAAGAGCAATCATTCCATCTCTTTCTCTACTCTCCCTCTCTCTCTCTCCCACTCTCTGCCCTTCTCTAGCAATTTGCACCCCGCACGTGTCCTCTGCAATTGCAATTACTTTTGGTTCAGCATTTTAACGATGGGAAACTGCATTTGCAGTTGTTGGTTTCGAAACTTTTTCGCGCACTTTGCCCAAATTCAATTTCGATTACGCCCATGAAGGTTGCGTGGGAAAATCGTTTGCTGCGGTTTGTCTGTCCAAAATGATGCCACGAATTTAATTTTTTTCTTCTGCCAAAGATCATTTGGCTGCTGTTATTGTAGGCGTGGCGGCGGTCCTGAATTGTGCAATTTTAAATTACTTGCGATGGGCTCTGTGGTGAGTTATGGATTTGCATTGTTTGGCAGAGGCAGCTCCCCCCGCCCCCCTCCCTCTCTGAAGCATTGCATTTCATTTGTTTTGCTTTGTGGGAGGGATTGTGGCGAATGTAAGTAATTCAAATTTGTTGCTGCGTAAATTGAATTGCCGCGAAAGCGCATAAACATTCCAATCAATTTGTAAGCAAATGAATTATGCATTGCAAAATTTCATGAATTCTGCGTTTGGGAGAATGAGGGAAATTCATTTTATTGGCTGTGTGGGCCATTGCCACATCGCACACAGTAACTATTTATTAGAAAATATGCTTCAATTTGCGGCAAAGCTCTGATTACATTCGGTTGCTTAATAATTCTATACATAATATATTACATCTTAAGTAGTATCACAATTGATGTTGCTCATCACCATAATCAACTAAACTATTTAAATGTAATTTGGAATATTAAAATTATGCAATTTAATCAAACGGTGAATTTAATAAAGTTCTGGCAATTTATAAACTTTGATTCTATTCCAAATTTAAACTGAATATTTTTGTATTATTTTTCATGCATGTAAAATCTTTATGCAGTCTTTCAGTACTACATATTACAAAAACTGCAGTTGATATATAAATACTAAATGGAATACTAATTTGAAATGAAAATTAAATGATTACACATTACTAGTCATCCTGTATAGATATATTGTCTGATTTTGTCGCAAAAAAAAAAAATAAACACAAAATGCATCTCTTTCATGTATTTTGAGTGATTTCACTTGGCTAAGCTTTATTTGGACAATCTACGAGTTAATAAACATTACAAGAGTATTTATTTTTATTTTGCCAACCCTTTTTCGAATGGATATTCAAAGCATTGTTCGTCCTAAAGCGGTTTAAAAGCACCCTCCTTAAATAGTTTGCCATAGCGTGAAATCAAAAAACCAGCACCAAACTTTGAGCTAAAAAGTGTTGGCCAAATAAAATCAATAATCCTTAAAAATACAATACTTTACGCATAAATAGCTTCCCTTTTTTTAATATGCTGTCCATCGAAATTCAGCACCAGCAACGACAGCAAAAACGTTTGTCCAGTAAAAAAAAGGATCAACAGGAAAAAAGCGTGGGATTTGCGCGATGCGTTTTTTTGCCGCTTTGGACGCGACAACCAATTTGTAATCAAAGTAATTTTAATGCAAATTTTATATGTGGCTGCACGTAACTGCAGCTGGAGCCCAAGTGGGCATTACAATGCCCAGCGACTGCCCAGCGCAGTCAGTAATACAAAAGCCGTAAATAAATACAAAAGTGACCCAGCGCGAAACGGGTCGCGAAAAACTGGTGCTTAACTGGCAACAGAGCCAACATTGCGATGCGCCACGGTTTGTTTATTTAAATGATTTTATGACTTTTCCAAAAACCAAATGGTGACAACTTGTGGCGCTAAAAGTTGAAAGTTTTGTGGCCAAACAAAGCGGACATAAAAACTGGCCATAAAAATGTATTCAATGAAAAAAGTTGACAAAACTTAAAGTCGAAGCAAAAATACACTGAAAGAAATACAGACCGCTTATATATCTAAAGAAACTAGAATAAATCATTACTATTATCAACTGTTATTTGGAAGTTAGATTAATTACAATTAATTCTAATCATTTTTGCACAACATAAGATAATAATAATGTTAAAATATTAAAATAGTTTCTCTCTCATACAAAATAAAATTCTAGCTCTGCTAAAAACTTTCTTAAATTAAAATCGACATTGTAGAACACCAATATTGAAAGGTTGTACAATTAGACAAGGTGATTCCTGGAAAATATATTTGTTTGCATTATATCAAACCACAGTCCCTATCTATCGTCACAAGCACGATATCAAAACTAAATATACCTTATGCAAGGCTTATTTAAACTAAAAAATAAAAAGTTGCGCTCTTTAAAGTCTTTAGTCAGAACAAAACACAAATAACACCTGTGGTCTTGTGGTCACATCAAATGTTAGGAGCAGCTACAAAGAAGCCGTGGAAACTATAAAATAAAAAAAAAAAACCAACCTTGCCCATAATTTGAGCCAACAAATTTTCGATGCCATGGGCCGCATAAATTTTCCCACTGAGAGAACCCAAACCCGAAAAGGTCACATTAGGCATCATTAGCCGAGAGAGAATTGCGGTTAAGGTGCGGCCAGCGACTCCGGTAGTCGAGTACCTCTGATAGGGGCCCACACACATGGCACGGTCGATTGGAAACGGCAACCGGACAGAAGTCACATGTGCGGCTAAGACAAGAAAAGAGGATGAGGGGCAAGGACAAAGCAGCTTCAGGTAGCAGCAGTGCAGTTTTTCTTGAGAAATTGCTTTGAAGTAATTATGTAATTGACTTTCGGCTTGGGACGAGGCTGCTGCCGGGGGGCGCCATAATCAGCAGAGGAAAGAGTACGGGGAAACCCTATATTCTACGGCTGTCATTTTTCAAACCATTGTCCTTTCTTAGTCCTTACGACCCTGGCTTATTTTCTTCGTTGTGATGCCATCAATTGTCAGCTTCCGTTTTCATTTCTTATTTGTGGCCCAGCAATTTTCACTGTTTTCTATTTATAGTATAAATTTATTGTTTTGTTTTCTCTGTTTTTCTATCTCTGTTTTTCTTTTCGGGTGCGTGGCATATGTCGCAAATTATGACATTTTAGCGGCATTTTGATAGACAGCCGCCAAGGAGCAGGAGCCTCACAATTGCCAAAGTTCCTAACTTCGCTCTTGTCAAGTGTCAGTTATCATAAATTTTGATGTGGGCCGCATTAGTAATTATTTAATGGTTCATTGCGTTGTGCTGATAATAATGTTTCATTGTGGTTTCTGAGCGGGGGACAAAAGAATTTCACATTATTTGTCGTTAGCAAGGTGTCAAGGCTGACAACCCTCTCGACTCATACAAATGAATACAGAAATAACAGTTGGTAAAGATGGGATTATGTGAAAGTGCAGGTAAGATGTATCGCGAGATTGATTGCTGCTGTGGCATTGTTTGTTAAGTAAAGTGAGTATCAATTACATTATTTATGAATCTTATTGGCATTCCTATAATCGTTCTAAATTCTCAAAAATAAGATATAAGAATCACGCAAAATATGTTATAGTCAGCTATGGAACATGGAAACGTATATAATACATCAAATAGACACATTAATGTTCAACATTTTAATTCAATAACTATCAGGAATATTTGCTTTTAATAAAAGAAACAAGATATCATAAAAAACAACACTTATTATTGTAATGTTAGTTTTATACTTTGCATTTTATTTTTTAATGCATTTAAAATTGAAAACGAACTTTTCAATTACATTGAATATATTTTTTTACTTCAGAATGGTACTGTCTACATTCATAAAAACCATACTTAATGTCTTTCCGTTGTTTTTTTTTTTCAGCTTCCCAAGCCAATGGCACTCACATTTGAAAACTGTGAACTCAACTTCTATGTAAGCCGATACTTTTTGCCTGACAGCAGCAAAAAGAATGAAATCGATTTAAAACACATTTCGGCTGCATTTGCCCGTTGCCTCAATGTGGCATTTAAATTTAAATCAAAAGCGACAAATGTCAAAATGACAACAACAACCTTAGAAACAAAATCGAAAAGGTGTGCGTGTCTATGTGTGTGTGTGTGTGTTTGTACTGCAAGTGGTTGTTGTTATTTTTGTTACTGCTTGAACTGTTATTTAATTATGCGCTAAGCTGTCAAGTGACATGGGTGAAACTGCAGCTCCTCCCCTCCACTCCTTCTCGCCCCTTGTGGCAACAACTCTTGTTACATTCAAATCAGCTAAATGAGCTGGGCCCAAACAGTGTCCAACTCTTCCACCCCCTCCCTGCTGTCGATTTACACGAAATCCGCTTGACATTGATGGCAACCAAATTGACATAGAAATTTGTACGTTGCATTCCTGGGGTTAAATACTTTAGTCAACGTTCTCTTCGATTTTTGGTTTTCTATTTTCAATTTTTTTGACAGCCTCTAATTGCTTGCCAAGCGATTTCCGCTTGCTGTCAAAATACTGAGCACAAATTTGATGACCTGTAACCAAGCAGTAGGAGTGGCTGTAGGTGCACTTTTTGGGATTGAGGAAGGGAGGAGCCAAGACTGCACACTTTCCAGTGAGCTAATTTTCAATTAGGCCAGCCAAAAATGAAATCAATGCAATGCCCCCCAGCGCTGTGGCGTAATTGAAAACGGCGCAGGAGCAACTTTTAATGAACCAGGCAGTCAAAGAACTAGAGAACAACTGAAATTAATACATTTTCCAGTAGTTCTATAACGAAGTGCATATTCCCTTGAATAGAAAACAAATAGCGATTTTGAATATATTTGAAATAAATATGTGTTTTGAATATATAATTAAACTTATTTAGATTGTGTGTACATACATTCTTAATTAATTTTTTATATATTTGTTAGTTTATCATTGCTTTACATAAATATTTACAGTGAATTGCACAATTTTAGCTTTCTGAATTGATTTTAAGAAGTGAACTTAATTGTGATCTAAAGAAACTGTGAGCATTCTCAGCAGTTGCCAACTTAAAGAGTATCTTGTTGGAGCCACGAGAATGCAACAAGAAAAAAGCCAGAAAAAGACGCGAAAATGCAAAATCTACTTCATTTGTTTGGAAACTTGTAGAAGTCGAAAGTTTCTAGTTTTGTACTTAAATTTTGTTGTGCATTGTTTAAGCAACTTGAAGTTCTTGCCAAATTTGGGTTAAGTGAAAGTGCAATTTCAGGAAACTAAGCAGCGAGCTTTTTAGTTTGTTTTTTTTCCGGTGTTGTTGGGGTCATTTGAGTAGCAGCGAAGTTGGTGAATTTGGCGTTGAGGCAGCCATTAAAATGCCAAGTTGTTAACATGGCCGCAACTAAAATGCCTAATGAACCAATAAATTTGTCTGAAACCTCCAGAGCAGTTTGGACATATGCACTTTGCATTTGGGCCATAAAAACAGTTCCAAGTAGCTACAACTCTTTGGCTGCATTTCAAGATATTCTCATTTTAATGGCGTGGCTCTAACAAATTCTGTTTTGGTTTTTAATTAAGGCGCAGCGGCCGAAACAACAACAACAAAACGGACAACAAAACTTTTGGGATCAGTCTACAAGCAGAAACGGCATTCATAGTCAGTTCCATTGATCTTTTGTTTGTGCTTCGAGTTTTTTACGATGGCATCTGCTTAGATTTGTGGCTGCTGTTGATATATGATGGAGGGTTTGGCCGTTAACATTTTCAGAATATGGTTGCCCCCTGGCTATTGGATGCATGCCTTACAGGCTATTCGAGATCTTATTTGTATATTTAAGTTATAAAAGTAAATATATTCAAGTTTTATGATGGTTCTCAAACTCGAACAAGTGCACATGAGACGTAATATGAATAACCACAACATACAAGTATAAATAGCCAATTTTTATAATCGGTAAGTTTTGGGCTTAGTTATACAATTTAAATTGAAAGATTATTGAAATTAGATTTCCAATGAATTTATCATAACAAATTTTGACTAGTTTAGTATATCTTTACTCAATGGGAGATGAACTTCGAATTTAATTACATCTAATACATTTTTCAACTAACTTTCAATACAATTTGTTGTGAATAATTAAATAAATATCAAAATCGTCATTGTTTTGTTAATATATATACTAGTTTTTACTACAAGACTTCGGGAGTCAAAAGAGGCAATTGTTCTTATGCTGATAACTTGAAAGTATCTTTAATCTACAAAGACTCGATTGGCCTAGACATTCTGAGATTCTATCTGAAGACTGGCAGATGAATATGCGCTCTGGACCAACATCGAAGAAAGCAGTTCAGCTGTGATGGTCTCCTTCGCTCGATCACCCCTATTTGATTATGGGACAATACACATCATATCATGCAATTATTCGATTATTGATGAAAACGATGGTCGGAATATAATTGTGATCCCACCTGTACTGCTTTAATCCGAGACTAAAATATGTGAGCCATCTGAAAAGTAATCAGTTCTAATTCTAGTGTTCTGGCGTTGAATTATGAATCCTTTCGTTTTTTCTTATATACGAAGCAAATATATTCGGAAATATTTTATTGAAATGGTTTATAATCCATTTATTTTTTGTTGAAATTGTATTTTGTTTTATACGAAGCGCCGCACGATTTGTGCTGTTATTATTTTGGACTACAGCTGCAACTTCATCTTGGGTGGCGCCACATGCAAAACAAAAATCAAATGCGAGGCATAACAAATTACGTGATGGATGCGGCATTTGCCAAATAAATGAATGCATGCATGCAATAACGAACGCTGAGAAGCCTCCGGGAGTGAAGAGCTGAAAAGTGCCAGGAAATTTCATAGGAAACCTGTCAGTAAACAAATGTCAAGAGTGCCGCTCACTTTCTCTCTCACTCTTAATCGCAGACTATCTCTCTTTGTGGCGCTGTGAATGACGTAATTGGTTTTGTCGATAATTGATTTGATTGTGAAACGAGAGAAAACGCTGATTTTTCAGTGTGCGCTCATAAACGTGCTACATCAGCATCGAAAAGGGGACGAGCCCCTGCCCAGGAAACTTGCAACCAGACCCATTTGGATGGATTCGGTGGCTGGGTTTATGGACAA
Source organism: Drosophila nr. perissopoda 5 BK-2023a (assembly GCA_035044105.1). Taxonomy (NCBI): domain Eukaryota; kingdom Metazoa; phylum Arthropoda; class Insecta; order Diptera; family Drosophilidae; genus Drosophila; species Drosophila nr. perissopoda 5 BK-2023a. The sequence goes on from JAWNMK010000018.1 coordinate 858,730, forward strand.
AGTTATTGCAGCGAGTGAAAATGAAAAGTCAACCAGCAAATTGGGTCAGCGTCATGAAACTTGACACACAAAAGGGAAAAGGATGCTCAGAAGGCTCCCAGAAAAAGGGAGTCCACGGGGCCGCCAACTGCGAGGCAGGCAACTTTTACAGCTTGCCAATTTTTTCCATGTTGCCAAGTTGCAACTTGCAAGTCGCATCAATGACAGCAAATGCAGAATGAACCAGTTCTCTCTCTGTCACACCATTTAGCTACTTTTCTCTCTCTCTCTCGCTGTCTCGCTCTCTCTCTCTCTCTCTCGCTCAGTTTGTTTGTCTCACTCAGTGACTTCTTTTTGTTCGCTGCTCTGTAATTGTTTTAAATTAATTTCTCAAATGGGAAACTTTTAATTGTTATCGAAACGAGAATTCAATGCACATTGCAGCAGATAGCACAGAAGCCGTTCGGGAGCCAACTATGAGAAAGTGCCCCGCTAGCTAATTGAAAACTTTAACATTCCAAATGAATGGAATGATAGCAGTAGTAGTAAAAAGTCATAATTAGAAATCATTGCACTTTCCATCCAATTGAAATTAGAAAGAATAACAGCGTTGATTTCAATAAATTCATTAGAATAATACACACAATAGTTATTTTAAATTAAAACTTTAAAGTTCGAAAAATTCGCACAAGTTATCATCTTCTTCTTCTTCGTTTCATAAGTATTATTTGAATTTGCAAATATGAAATGTTGCCCTTTATAAAAGTGTGTACCATTAGAAATAAGTAATAATCTCTTATCTTGGAAATGCTTTTATGTAGCTTTTTAGCTAAACATAGATTTTATCGTTATCTTATGTCAAGCTTTAATTTCCACTCGACTGCCCAGAAACTTCGGCAATTCCGCACTTAAAACTTTCAACACTGTTGCATCTCACTGTCAACTTGTGTGCCACATTTCCAAGGCGATTCTCTGCTATGCAAACTTCAAAACTTCTGTCATGACCATAAGATTCGTTTCGATTACAAATCGACAAACGTGACTGGCATTTTGACTAGAAGCAGAGCTCTATGCCAGCTGCCCTACCAGACGCACTTCATCCACAGCCACGGGTAAAAAAGCATTAAAAAAAAGCTGTGTTCGCATTTTGGATTTGCATTTCAATTTCCATTTCGCGCGCGGCGACATTTTTAAATCAAGTGACCCGCGGTGCTTCACCAGATTCACCAGATTTACCAGATATTCGGGCTGCTTTCACGTTCTGCAAATTGTTTTCAATTGAGTGCGAGGCAATAGTTTTTTCTCCATCCCCTTGCATTAAAGTTAATTTAATATTGCTGGTCACATTTATGAAGAAGATTTATGTGTTGTAAATGTGTCAGTTAATTATAAATTTATGTTACATATAATTTTACTATTTCCTTCCTTTATAACAATTGTAATAATACTCACCATAACCTATAAATTTATATTAATGAGCAAAAAGGACTGATAAGCTTAAACATTTGGATAGCAGCGTTGGGTACGTGAATACATTTAGAAAACTACTACTAAAATGTTCAACAGACTTGGCGGGGTTTTTCAGTTCTGGTCGTTTTACTCGTTGCACACCTTTTAATTGCCAACAATTGTTCTAAACTGTCCACTTTTCGCCTGTTTCTCAAGTGGCCGCTCCGCCACCTCCCCCTCGATCATCGTTAGGTCCACTTTTCAGCTTATTAACTTCCATGGCGCTTCCCGTTTGCACTCAATTAAAATTGGCATAGAATTATAAACTTTACATTTCGCGTGATTCTCTTTGAAATGTTGACAGCTTTGCAGCAACTGCTTATTTCGCTTTTTCCATCTCATTCTCTATTTCATCTGCTGCTTCTAGTTATTTCTATTCGCCTTCGCCTTTTCATCTGTTCATCTGTTATACAATTTGTGCTCATTCATCGCTCGTGGCTTGAGCCTAAAAATGGCTTCCTCCTTTTAGGGGCCCAACACAAGAACTTTTAGCTAATTTTGTGGAATTGTTTGGGCAGAAGGCAGTGCACGGATGGATAAGGGGTAGTGTGAGGGGTTTGGAAAATGCAGGGGATTTGAAATGAGACTGGGTCCTAGGACTGGGCACAAGAACGGGGCAGGCAGCAGCTGCAGCTGCAACTTTTACACATTCTATGCAATTTGGCGTGGCTCACATTTCATCCTCGCTGCACCACAATCCACACAAAACCCACCCAATCCTCAAACACTCGCTCCACCTCCCTCTCGCTGCCCGCTCCTTCGCCCAGTGCCTGCCACTATTCGCTTTTCATTCATATTTAAAGCGCAGAACGAGGCCCGCTTCCCATTCAGTGCCGCTTTTCAAAACGTAAATTTCTAATTTTATTTGCCCAGGCACTGTACAAAAGCATCCTGGCGTGCGCTTATTATCCTGTGCGTGTGCTGTCCATCCTTACCCCACCTCCACACCTCCACCCTCTCCACTCTCCACCTCATCGTATCCCTCGGCAGCTGCCCAGCTGAGCATTGTTTGGGACTCCTGCTTGGCATCGCTTTTAATGCCTATTAAGCCTAGCAATTAGTGAAGTATTGGTTTTTGAATGGGTGCAGTATGGAAAGGGGAATGTGGTGGCGGGGAGCGGACTTGTAGTTTGATTTATAGTCAAAAATTATTGGGAATAATCTATAAGAGCGACTCTTTAAAATTCTACACACAATTTGTGCATAATCCTAAAAACATCGCAATAAAAAAAAAAAACAAAATCCAAGTTTAATCCTAGGCAAATCAATAACAATATCTGAAAATGCGACAGACAACAAAGCGCCAAAGAAATAGCAATAATACGAAAATTAAGTCAATGCTACTTAAATTCATGAACAAGGCAGCTGAATTTCAGCAGTGAATAATTTTTGAAGCCACTCGAGGACGGTTGGAGGCCAAGTACAGTTGAAAGCAAAAAGGGAAAGCGAGTTGCTGCCACGTTGTTGTTGAATTTTTGGCATTTCGCATGCAACAGAGGACATAAGAGTACCACCGAAAGCACGATGTGTTGTTCGACACTGCTTTGGGTGCAGTCGAGCCTTATTTTGGCAGGGCCGTGGCACTGCAACAAAACGACCAGAGCGGGGCAGTGGTAGAGGCTGCGGCTGCGGCTGAAGTCGAGGCACAGAGTCACGCACGCTGCTTATTAAGTTTGCTTATTTTATGATTAAGCGAATTTACGGGGCACAGTGAAGCCCGGTTAGCCGGATAGCCGGATAGCAGTAGCTGGAGCCACGTGCACGCGAACTACCAAAACGGAACGTAAACTTTTAAAAAAAAAAAATAAATAAAAAAAAAAAATCGAGCTGCACGCTTTAAAAATGATTTTTGGCAATTAGCAGGGCAGCCGACCAAGCGACTGGCGAAAGAAACAATTTTTCCTGCTTCCTCGGTTCGAAGGACACGCGCGTGGTTTATTATCATGGGCTGGCTGCAACCTGAGGGATTCGTGTATATGAAAATATATTTCAGCATTGCATATTTCTTGCCCAACGCCCCCTCCCCCTCTCCTGCCATCCCTCTCAGCTGTTTGCCGCGTGCTGGTGCGTGCGTCCACGCCCACGTCGCACCAGCAACGCCCACTTTCCACCCGAGCTGCATAATAATGTTATGAAATTAAATATTTGCTTTGGGGTATAAAATTTCATAATTTAATTAATTTTTTTTTTCCATCAGCTCAGCGTGGAGACGTCTTGAAAAAATATTGAATTTTACGCTTGCTGTTTGATAAATGATTACCATGACTGCAATTTTGGGGTTGGGTTGGGCTGGCCAGACTTCAATTTGCCTGGGGAAGGTGTGCCAAAGCTTATATTGTAGCAAGTATGCCACCTTACGGGGTGAAAACATGGGAAGCGTGTGGCAGCAGCTGCAAAAGGTCTAGGCTGATTTAAGTGCAGATTTAAATACACTAATAAGTTTGATTTTAAAATGACAAGCACGTATTTTTGTAGGTTTGAAGCTATATTTTCCCCTTTACACATGCATGTTTATTTATATATACATATATGTGTACATAAACACAGAATACCATCGGGATAAATCTACAATAATTGATAAATTTACATTATTAGCGTATTAACAATTCAATTTAATGTTTTTATACATAAATGTGGGAAAATATTTCTAGTGATCTGTTTAAATTGAATTTAAATCTTATTATTTTTCAATTCGCTGTCTAGCATTAAACGTGATAGTCCGGCGTAATTGACTGCATAATACACTCTTCCCTGTGTCAAAACAAATGAAAATAGATGCAAGGGAATCTTTTGCAATACGATTGTTGACTCTGAGAATGGAGCACATATTAGCCAAAAAGTTAAATGCAGCCCAAATCGCCATATATCCATAAGTCATAGATTGTTAATCTGTGTGAACGGCTGAGTTTCCCAGCTGGCTGATTAACTTGTCAGCTACTTATGTAAGAAGCGACATCTCATGAAAACCTTTTCTTCAAGTATTATGTGGATCTGTAACTGATCCCAGATGCATGAAAGCCTGTCACTATCTGACATTATCTTGACAAGCAATAACAATGAGTGCATTCTTACCATTTGAGACAGTTGTCTGCTCAAATGCCTACTGTAATCTGTTAAAGGCCTTACTTGCAAGCTAATCCGCTTGTACGGCTGTGCTCAGCTTTAGGGATTTCGTAATCCCAATTCCTGGGGCACCAACCAACCAACACTTTCAGTTAATCTGTTTAGAGACTGTATGAGAGAAAAACCGAAGCCGAAAAACCGAAGCGTGTCTGATTTAACTGCTTAATGCAAATCACTTGCAATTAACAGCCATCCTGCAGTCAAGCCAATTAGGACAGGCAGTCGGAGCTGGATGCAAGAGGACGCACCTTTTGGCTGCTGCAAATGTAAGCCATGCAAATCCTATAAAGAAACCAACGTCGACTGCGACTGCAGCCAATTTCCGTTTGATGTTGCAAAATGTGTCAACTTTGGCAGGATTACAAAACGCACACACATACACTTGGCTTACACATACATAGAAGGTGCCCCTTTATTAGTTATGCCAGCTGCCAGTTGGTCCCTTTGCCAGCCAGCGTGTCTGCCTCCGCTTCCCCGTCCCTAATCGCATTGCCAGCGAGCCGGAAATTTTTCAATGCATATGCCAATTTTGTTGTCAATCTTCATGTGTGCAACTTGTCGATTCTTTGACTCGAAACTTAGATTGCCCCGCCACCCAATAATCGCCAACAACACAGTAGCCAATACATTCGCTGCATTTTGAGCCACAGCCCTTCAAAGGGCTAATTGCAATTTGATTGTGGGAACAGCTTGCAGTTGGTGCTTTAATTTCCATCATTTGAACGAATGGCGATTTTTTAATAGTTGGACGTGAATTGTACGCAAAAAGGGGCGGGATTGAATTACAGTAATTAGTAGCAGCTATAGACAGTAAATGAAACATTGAGGATGTCAATTGCAAGTCACAAAAATTCATGTGCTGCATTTATAAAGCAATTAATGTGTCAACTATTCAAAACAAAAAGAAAAAAATTATGTATATGTAAAACAGAAAAAATTAATTACAGCATTTTGATTTTATTTATAATGTTTTTTTGTCGCCACACTTCATTTACCTGCATTTGGCTTACTTTGTTAACTGCAATGAATCCCTATCAAATTGTCTGGCACAAACTAAAATATGCATTACTGCTAAATTGGAATGACATCAACATGCATTGAAATTGGACATGGAACGGTATTACTTAATGCATTTTTCATGTCACCAGTTGTATGCCATGACCCCGCCCCCCCCACTTGCTACACCAAATTCAGTTCACCGTTCCACCATATGTAACCTATCGCACAATTAAAACAGGAAATTACATTGATTTATTTGGCTTTGTGCGGGTTGGCCGAGCGTTGTAAATTTTCTTAATGCTACATAAATGTTTAAGCAGATGCATTAATAAATAGTTGCCTATTTATATATGTATATGTTTTTAAGAAGCTTGGTTGCTATACTTACCATATTTTCCCAAGCATAATCAGACTATTTGAATTGATTTATGAACCTAACACTTTGCCTGCCTCGCACAATGGAAACAGACCGCAAATAAATTATTGAAACAAGCTTGGGTGAATGGGCCAAACTTCTTGTTGTTGTCGTTGTTGTTGTTGTTGTTGCTTATAAAGCGCTTTTTAGTGTCTTAATTTGAGTGTTGAATTGTTGAAATTTGTTGATTGAAGTGTTGATAAAATAGCCAAAAAGCCAATATACAATGCATAAGAAATGATCGGCCCTTCATTAGGTTAGTCTCTAATCAGCTTAGAGCTGTTATACAAATCGATCGCTTGATTAATAGCTAAGTATATATTTCGTGAAGCTTTTTATTATTCTATTTTCCTACATTGTAATCAGTTCTCCATAGATAGTATATTTATCATTCGATGTAAACTTAACCGACTGGGTTGGTGTGCAAAGGAGTAAGATCGAAAATGACATGTTCGATGAAGCTGACATTATTACTATAATATTATTATATAAAATGTAATTGTTATTATTATTATTATCTTATCTTATTAAATAAAATATTAGAATAAATATAATTTTATTTACTGATTGTGAGCATTTTCAATCTTCTTTAATTTTCATTATCTGTGGCAGTTATATTTAGTTATTTTGCCATCGCTCTTTTCCGGTGTGCCATGCTCAAAATTTATGACACACGCCACCAATTTGTGTGTGCTGCACAAAGCAACAAGAGCAACAGCAACAACAACAAATTTGTTGCTATCGCGTGGCAGCAGTGACAACAACAACAACTGCATCGTCGAACATAGTCGTTTCCTCCCCTTATCGCCTGCAACGATATCTGTGGATTGCAGGGTGGCGACTAGACACCGAGCATTATTAAAAGGTAAATATTGCCCAGGCAAACAATAAAAAACCAAATCCAACAAATGTTCGACAACTGAACAATTTTTATGCGCTTTTTTCATAGTTTTTTGTTTTTTTGCAGACGACGATTTTTGGATTTCTGTGAGATTTACGAGACAGTTGAGGGGCAACACATAAATTCCAGTGAACCGTAGCACACACACCCGACTGCTGTTGTTGTTGGAGCTGTGGCATTCTCAAGTGCATTTAATTAGAGCGTCGTTTTTCCTATGCCTTTGCTAGAAAGAGAGCAGAGCATTTCTTTTGTTGTTGTTGGTGTTGTTGCTCATGTTTCTTTGTTTGGCATATTTTCCATGTCTCCAATTAAAATGAATGCGTTCATTGATCCGCCTTCAGTCCGGGGACGGAGACCGTGTCCCAATGTTTGCTGCTGCTGTTGCTTATCAGGCACTATAAATCTTGATATGCTGTCATGTTCTGTCTAATTAGCAATATGTCAATAAACTTAATTTAATTTTTTTTGCTTTGCCTTGCTTCTGTGTGGCATGCGTGTTCCTGGGGGTGGGCGGGTGTGGCGACACCCGCAACGGGGTCTGGGGAGGAGAAATACTTTAAATTTTACTCGTCGCTTTTGTTGCTGTTGCGGTTGCATTTATTGAATAGTTGCATTCGCTGTGGCATTCACGTGGAATTTAATCTGGTATTTTTTTTTTAACACTTTGTTCGAGCTATTTGTTTTTGACTTTTGTCTTATTTGATTTGATTATTTTTAGTTTGTTTTTTTTTTTCAACATGCCATAGCTTCGTCAAAGAGGAGTTTTGGAAGGAATGTATAAGCTCGTGGGAGAAAATAGCAAATGGTTTGAAGGTGTGAATATTGCACATCAAAAATAAAATATTTATCAAAATTACCTTAACATATGCAGACATTTGAGTCTTATGAATTGTAACCCAATCATATTAGAATAGTTAATTTCCAAATAAATTTCAAGTGCATTTCTGAACTAACAAAGAATGTCGTAACAATCTGACAGTTTGCAACTGAAAATATATTTGATTATTTAATACCTGTGATCAACTTGTGTTAAACTGCACACTTAAATACACACAAAAATTACGCATTATAACAGCTACACACATTATACCCTCAAACTCTGATGTGTGGCTGAAATGAAAATCCGAAACAACTCTGAATGCCATCAAAATGCATCATCAAATTGCGGCAGTTTGCACCTTTTATACAATTTCCTTTAATCAATTATGTGTAACGACAGTTGCAACAACGGCAACAACCATAACAGCGAAATGGACAGCAAAAACAACATCGAAATCGACAGCAACTGCCTGCAATAATAATAGCAAATTCGACAAATTTACGGCTCGAAATGCGCGCCGGCTGTCAACATGTTGAAAATAAATTACAAAACATTATTAGCATAGCCAGGGGGGATGATCGATGGGCGGTGTCAGTTGGGGGCGTGGTCACAGCCATTCTCAAATCAAATAAATTATCAAAAACAATTTTGTATGGCAAAATTCGGTGTGCTTCCCAACTGTGAAATGCCCTAAAAAAATTATCGATAACGACTGTAAATCTATTCAAAATCAAAACTTTTCTTGCAGTGTACAAGTCCATATTGAACTAATCATAATCATAAAAAAACGAAATGTTTTTTGCTCAAGTGTATACAAAAATTAATGTGATAAAGAATGTACACAAGATTTTCTGACTTGCATATTCTCTTTCAGATATGCCATGTATACAAATTGAACAGAGTATACGATTGACCACACAAATTGCAAAATGGAGACAGAACAGGAAAAGTGCGAGAAGGAGACAGCGAGAGTAATAGAGCGAGCAAGGAGATGTGATAGAGAGACCGAGTGTCATGTAATGAAATTTATTGTTTAGTTTAGGGATTTTGGCGATTTTGGTTGCGAGTTACGAGATGGATCATTGTTTGACCTGGAGACCTGGCTTCCGTTTGCATATATACACACACGCACACACACATATATATATATATGTATATACAAACACATAGACCCACATAAGCACTGAGTTACTTACATACATGTATTTAATTAAAGTCGATGTGGATGCATTAAAAGTGCCATGTTTAATCATTGTTTGATAATTTGTCAAGCCTCAAAGAATCGGTCGACCGTAAATGAAAATGAAAATTAATTGATAAACGCTGATAAATACGTTTAATTGGCAACCAAAAATCACATTAATTGCATTACACACAGCACACACACACATACATCAAAAGGCAAAAAACTCCGCAGCTAATGGTCAACCAGAGCCACAGGGGACAGAAGCAGCAGCCGAGAGGAGGTGGCACAACCAGCAGTACCAGCAAAATCATCAGACAATAACAGCGACAGAAACCACCAGTCAATAGCAGGCAGCAGGCAGCAGGCAGCGGACAGTTCTCAGTTCCAAATACACACAGACACAGACATACAGGTATCCTTCACATTGTCCACAATTAGTGACACAGCGAGACCCAAGTGGACAATTCCTGGCTACGGGGCACACTCGCTGCAGATAGCGAATATTTGCCTCAGGTTGTTGTCCATCTGTGTGTGTGTGTATATGTGTGTGTGTGTGTGTGTGTGTGCTTGTGAGGGTTTAGTGCATTGAACACATATCTCTTGGGCAGCTCTCTCACTCACAACGTTTTCGTCAATGCTGTTTTGTCTTGTTGTCAACAATATGCGAAATTAAAGCCGGCAACTCTTGACGCCCATCCTCATTGTCCTCTGCTGTGCGGTATCCTGCACGTAGTTTGCCGGTGCCCTCGATTGGCACACATCTGCGCAAATCGAATTAATGTTCACGCATGATTTGCAACGCAATCTTTCAGTGGGTGGATTCAACTGATGCTGCTGCTGCTGTTGCTTAGTAACGCCAGCGGAGTGCAGAAAAATGAATTAAGCAGCTTGTTATGAGATGAAAAACAAGGCTTAAGTAGGTAACATACAAATGAAGCTGATGGATAAACACAATACGGGTCAGAATGGTATTTGAAGAGGCAATTTGCCTGGAGATCCCAAGTAACCCTGAAGTGTGTCCGAATAGTACTAGCGAGGGAAAATAGGCATAGCTTATATTATATGTATTATGTCATCATTTGAGATATAGTGAAAAACGAAAATCAGTAGTTCTTAAAAAAGTGAACACAGCTGCACAAACTTAACAAGTCTTTAGAAATGTAATCAGCATCTCAGCTGATAGAAAAGTCCTAACTACGAAGAGCTTAAGAGCACATTTCGTTTGGCCTTGAATTACTCGAATTGACGTCAACTGCTTAAATATTGAAATGCAAAGAAGTAAACAAAGCAACATTAATAAAGTTATTGTTTAATATATCTCAATACAAAGATCAATATTTATGTTTGTGAAAAGCCAAACAGCTGTGTAGACTCGACAAGCTGCTAAAAGTTAAGCATTCTCTTGTTTAAACAAACCGATCTTTCAGAGATCAGAGCCAAGACAACCATTATGAGGTGAAGTCAGTTACCTATACCTAAAAGATTTGATTCTCAATTTCTGTACTAATAAAAAACTGTCCCTCCTTGGTGGATCACACATATATATTTATATATATATATCAGTAGGCTATATCTAAAATCTTTCTGTATACGCAGCTCTGATTACGCTGATGCTATCTGTTGGCCTGATGCAACTGGCAGCAATTAGTGCAGTGTTGCACGCCCTGAATCATATTATATTCGCTATGCACCGACATATATCTATATTACTTTCTAGTGCAGCTGCCTTTGCTGGCAACCCTTTGTCGCCTACTGTTTGTCGCCACTAGATATTCCGTTTCCCCTCCTGTGTACACACATCTGCGCTTAATGCACTTTTGTCTAGCCGCACACGGCAGTTGGGTTTTCTAGGCTGGGTAGCCAAACAAAGCCACAAAGGAGGGCGCTTAGGAGACTGTTGCCTCCTAGATTGAGTCAGTTATCAATGGCGCCAACTGCTGCCAGCCTGATCCTAACTGGCAAGCTCACTAATTTTAAGCACCAAACACCAACCACACGCCAACCCCGCACCCTCCCCGTCCCCCCTCCAGCCAGCTCAATCCAAATGCCATTGCCATTTTCCATTGCGTGCCGCGTCTGCCAAAGTCAGTGGTTGGCCTGGCTTTTCAAAGTCATTGCCAATATGTCGAGCTGCTGCTGCTGCTGCTGCTATTGCTGCTGCTTCTGTTGCTGCCAGTAAATTGCTGATAATTAATATTTTATGCACACGTCTGCGTTGATTTCTATCTTTATTGTTGTTTGTCTGCCACCGTCTCCATCGAACTGCTGCTGCTGTATCCTGGCATTGGCTTTGGCTTTGCTTCTTTTTTTTTAGTTGCCGCCATTGTTTGCCCAATGCCAACGCCTTTCAATGGCTTTTCATTTGGAAAATGTCTGCACGATGTGCGGCTGCGGTTCATTACACTTTCTGTTTAGCCCCCAACTCTGTGTGGATTATTAAAAGTCTATTAAAAATTTACGTTCAATGGGTTTCCTTTTTTTTCCTTCCATTTCGCCTTCTGGAGTCTATCAGCTGGCCCCATGTATTTGTCATAAATTAAGTGGAAAATGGAGCCACACTTATTATTCGGCATTGTGTTTACGGTTTACAGATTTCGCATTATTTTTTATCACACTCGACAATTTGTTTGCCTTTGGGCTTGGGCGAGGGCCACCGAATGTTTGCCAGCCTTTTAAGTTGCCATCGTTCGGGGCATGCCTTATCTGGAATTTCTGGGACTACGCTTCAAGCCGGAAACTCTTATGTGCGAGTGGCAAGTACGAGTAGTATTTCTCTTTTGCGTAGTTTCGATTTTCGAATTTCAATTTGAATTTGTATGTCACTCCATTTAAGCAGTCGCTCACCTCAGCTGTCATTAGGCAGGTGTTTGGCCTCTGGCTGACATTTATGCTTTGACTCCAAACATTTCCTTGTCATGAGTGCGAGTCGTGTATCTTTTATTGCAATGCACTTTTCATTTTCTGTGACTTTTTCTTGTCAATGTGGGATAAGTGTCATGAGTCTCGGTGAGTGCTGCTGGCAAGCATGATTGGCAGCTGTACGTTCACTGCTCAAGCTAAAATAATCTGAATACTGCACAAAGTTCAATAATTCCTTTTGGCTTATAGTAACTAAAAATGTATGGAAATTTTCCAGTTTTCATTTTTATTTTTATTTTTTTACTGAAATAGTAAAATTTCTATCTGTATAAGTGAGCTGATCTCAAAGGCAGCAGAGAGACAAATTTGTGTTCATTGCGAAGCAATTTTTATTTCTATTTTGGAGGTGTACAGCATATGTCCAAACTATACATTCCTTGTATTCTCCTTGATTCATTTCCATTAATGGTTTTTTGTTAAGCACATTGATTTGTGTTGTCATTCTTATCTTCCTCATTCAAATACAATATTATCCTTCTCTGTGCGCTAGAAATATATACATATATATGTTAAATTCTGGTTTGATCAAATATCAATCTTTCGAAGAGTATTCTAAAATATTAGTACAGTCATAATATGTCTGTTTAAAACACAAGAACCCTGCTCGGAGATTCTCTTAGTCCACAGCTGCTGCATTTTGTTGTCGTGCAATATTTTGTTACTGCCTTGTGGTTATTCCCTTTGGGGAAATCAAACATTATTCTCTGACTGCATTCTTTGCTTTGCAGCCCCTCTTCTACCTCTCCGCCTCGGCAAATGTCGTTTAATTGCGCTCGACTCCAGACACGCACAGAGAACAGCTACTAATGGAGCTGGAGGGAAGGGGGAGTACAACAGCATTGCATGCGTTGAGACAATTTTCCTAGGAAAACCCAGCAGCAAAATGTTTAAATAGTTCACTTGAATACGCTTCATGTCTTCGTCTAGTTGCTTATTGATGGCCTCGTGTTGTTGCGGACCTCGAAACGCGACTCAAATTCAAATGGTTGCTTTAAATTTTAATTATATATATGTATATATAAATATGTGTTTTTTTTTGTTTCTTTAGGGAGCTGACATTACAAAGACATAGTATCATATTTCTACCTCCCCCGCTTTCCCTTTCTCTCCATTATCTTAATGGAACCCACAAACAGTTTTAAATTGTTTTACTACATTTTACATTGGTTGACAAATTGAACAATGACTCGGATAGCAAAAGGGGTACGCTGCGTGTGAAAATTAATGTTAATTGGCGTTTTATTGATTCTTTGAGCCATTTATGCTATAGGTTTGGGAACGTTGCCATATGCTGAGTCAGAGCTGTTCCATGGAAACCCACTTGATGGCGACGCTACTGTCGGCCAACGTGAAATACAGCACCCGAACTAACAAAAGAGGCCAAGCGGCAACCCACTTGAGATCATGAATTTTTAATGCCACAACACCCGAATGGTCCTAACAGGCTGGCAGGCTGGCAGGCATTTAGTCCTGTCCATGGCACACAGCCAAGCAAGCCGCACAGCGATAATAATGACAATGATTAGTGTTAAATGCGCTGCGTGCGCCATTTTCCTGAAAAAGAAAAATATGTTTTCTTAATAGTTTTCAAGGGGCCCACAGTGTGCCACAGGCGCCTATGTCCTTTCTCTGTTTTTGTCAACGCTGCATAATTAGACGACTTCCCCCACCCCCACCATCACTCTCTCTCTCTCTCTCTCTTTCTCCACCCACTGTGTGTGTAATGTGCTGTCGACATTTTGGGTTATTTATTTTGGGCCACGCACTGCGGTAAATTGCTGTCCATTCTCCTTCACATCGCTGATATGCACGGACAGCACAAGGACAGTAGAGAGTTGCCCACTCGAAAGGATGTGTAATGGCCATGGGCCCGCTTATCAGCTGTGTTTGTTTAGCAACATGTGCGTTGAAGTTGATAAAATATGACACTAATGTCTGCAGAGGTTCTGAAAATAGTTATATGTATGTAGATATAGCCAGATAACGGAATTATTCTTTTCTCCTTTTCCGTCGGGTTGAGCGATAAGTGTGGTGCCACACAGCGTTAACCTAATTGCTTTCTACTCAAACTCTGTTCTTTTTTGGATATTTGGTTTTTTCTAATGTTGTTACAGTCTGTTTTTTTTTTTTAACTTGATAAGCCAGAAAAAAAAAAATATAATTTGAGGAATTCTTACAAATATTTGCAAAAGTCATTAAAATGAAAGAGAGATCTTACAAAATCGAGCGAAAAACAGACTATTATTATTGTACTTTTTATAGAAATATTTAAATTTTTCTTGAATCATTTTCGGCAAGTTCGGTCTTGGTTTTTCATAGCTTCTCGAGAGATATCGAGGTAAGTTCTCTTTTGTTATACTTCCCCTTTGACTTGCCAATGTTTTTGTTATCTCAAATCGACTTGTGTTAAAATGTTCTGCTTTTGACTTTGCTATCGCTTAACAATCGACTTGCGCTGCACGAATTAAGCTTTGTTCTATTTGGCCGCGACTGTTTATCAATTGTGTGCAACTCTTGGATGATAAGTTCACTTCATTAAGTTGGCCACAACAGTGGGCGAGGCACTTCAAAAGCCTCAACCCTTTCATATCGCCGGCCACTTTCCTGCTGACCAGCTTCCACTTTATTGTGAGATACCCGCACCTTGACAACAAAAGAACGCTTTGAAGATGAATAAGATGGTCAACAGTCCAATCAGCGGAACCCTTGACAAAAACACAGCATATAACGGGTTGGGGGTCGAGTCAAAGCGTTAGGGTGAAGTCTTCCATCATCGCAATGTTTTTCGGACAGTTAAGAAAACCCGTTTTCATAACAATTGAAGAGCTGCTTTCTTTTTAGCCACTCGATTTTCCCTACACCTCTTCAGCATCAACCCTCACCTCAACCGGGCTGTGTATGCGTGTGTGAGTCTGTGTGTGTGTGTGTGCCAAAGCCCCTTTTCCATTTCCCATTTCTCCTTTGTCCACTTTCTGCTTTTTGTAGCTGTCTGTCGTTCTCGATCGGCCTCCAGTGCAATTTTCAATCATGCAATTTTTTGTGCAGCATTTGCAGCTGAGCCTTCGTCTCATCCATTGTACTCATGCCACATGTGTGTGTGTGTGCGTGTCTTGCCCTTGTCCTGTGGTTCCATTTGGTCGACTGTGTGCGTGTGTCGGTAGCTGTCATTCATGCCATGGTCCCTTCTGAAGGCTTTTCATTAAAAATCGTTTAATCCACGCTATCATTTCCCGCTGCCTTTCTCTCATTTTTTTATCGTCCTCATCCTGCTGCTGCTGCTGCTGCTTGGTTTCGTGCTTATCCCAGCCCTGCCTGTTTGCCAATTGCTCATTGATGCAAACGTCATTTGATTGTCGTCATTGTTGCATTGACAACGACGAAGGCGACGTCATCAGCAGTTGCAAAGGGAGAAGCAGCAGGAGAAGCTGCACCAGAATCATCAGCAACATCAGCAGCTCGGCATGCCAGTCAACCGGATGTTGGCTCTTCAATTTGTTTTTCATGTTTCATATCCTGTCACACACCCCTCCCTCAACACTCACCTCAACATGTGTTCTGCGGTTGTGTGCATGGCACACTTGAAAGTTTTTTAACGCTCGGTAATTATTGGATTTGCCACGGTCCGCCTAATTATGGCGCAGCACGTGGGTGCCACAAATGTGACGGGGAGACGTAAGCGGGAGCAAGAGAAAGTGTGCAAACGTTGTCCTTGTATTAGCGCATCGTTGAACTGTGAAAATAATGGCCTCGACCCGGGTACGCATTGCAGTCCAGCTTATATAAACGCAGGCGACACGCGGCCACTTGAGTAAGTTTCTCGAAGGACTCCATACAGAGAGTGAGAGATGGTGGAAAGTTTGCTCTTTGGAGCTTAACAAAATTGTGGGCGATTAAAGTGGAAGGGATCTCAAGGAATGCCAATGGGAAAATGAGGAAACTTACCAGCACAGAGATGTGAGCTGGAGACGGAAATCTTAAAGCAATGTCCGAACTGAGATGGAAACTATTTAAGATCTTTATTTAGTTTAAGAGGATTTAATATAGAAATTCGAATGTTATTGTAATAATGAATATCCTTATTATCCTCATTTTAATGATACGATAACTGAATATAAAGTAAGGCAAGCAGAGTATTTAGTCGATTAGTTGTGTTTTAATTGCATCTTGACGCAGACTTTTCGATTTGAGTTGACTTTAGTATAAGATGCAAACTTAAAGAGGCAACAAATTCAATAAAACCTAATACCGACAACATCCGAAACTTATGAATACTAACTGTTATAAATAAACTTTGTTGGGTTTCAGTTATAAGTGCCAATTAGTGTCACAGTGTCTTGTCCTAGTTTTTTTTTTTTGTGTACCTTCCGCCTGATGTAGCATTTTGTAAGGGACATGCTGAACTATTCTCGTATCCTGCGCTAGCATCATTAAAAATAACCCAACAACAGCAGCAACAACGGATATAACACAAAAACGATGCTGCATCATAGACGATATTAACTTTTCTCTCTCGACCAGCCCAAGCACCCCACCACAATTAAAGTCATTACCCGGCTATCATGTTGATAGTTCTGCTCGCTGTTGCCGCCAAGTGAAACTCTAAGCTCCGGCAAAATCCCATATATCAGGGGTGTGCATGTGTGCATGTGTGCTGTGTGTGTTTGTGTGTGTGTCGTCGTGAGTGTTAGACCAACTCTAAGCTGCCACAAAAACTTTGAAAAGCCCCAGCCGCGCTTTAAAGGTGCCACCCGCCCAAATATACGAGCCCCCCAAACGTTTAGCATACAATTAGCCCAAAAGGCAACGCACTGGAAGCCAGGCAAAAACTTCACGGAAAATTATTAAAATTCCTCATGTTGGGTCGTTGCTCCAAAAGGGTTGACCATATGGAAATTAGCATATGATACCCTCGGCTTCGGGTTGGGCCTGATCCTGGCTCCTGCTCAGCTCAACCCACCTAGAGTAAAGTGTACACTTTAAGCTTTAAGTCGCTGCAAATTCATGTCTAGTCATGTGGCACGAACTTTAGTGTGTATGGGAAAAGAGAAAAAATAACAGTCGACGAGTTATGATTTTCCATTTTAAACACTGAGTGTTCATTTTTTGCTGTTTGTATTTTTTGTAGTCTATTTTCCCGGCTGCTGTTCTTACATTTTTCTCAGCGTAAATTTTCCACCTTTTACACATTTTACTTCCATTTGATTAGATCGGCTTTTTAGAGCGACACGTGCGTCGCATGCAGGAGGCAAGCAGCGGCAACAACGCCTCGCATCCTGTTTTGTTTTCACAATTCCGCCTCCTGAATTGCGCCTGGCATACACTTTCCCAAGGGGACTTTAACGTTGTTGTAGCATTCGTAGCACAAGTGTCGAAATTGCTCTGTAAAACTGACGGTCTCCTAAACACTTCCATTCAATTGTTTTACTAGATTAATAAAATGTATACAAAATATCAACATCTGAAGGACATTATAGTTTAAGTATTAGCTAAATATAAAAATGAATGCATAGCTTTACTTAAATCAGGATACTTATTTCTGTAATTTATTACATTAACTTATATTAACTTGAAAATGTTTAATTTATAGAAGTTGCTTGATTATTAAATTTTTATTTTCGTAAGTTAGTTTTTGTACATTTTATTTATAGGAGAGTGCATTGAGTTTTCGTCACGTTGCTTCAAGTTTTGCTTCTGTAAATTCCGTGCTTTATAGAAATTTGCACGCTCATCGCTTGAGAGTTTTTAGGCTTATCAGACAGGCAGCAACTTTGTCATAATCAACATCAAACAGGCCCTGCCACAGCCTGATTCTCAGCTTCAGCCACTCCGTGAAAACTCTCTGCTGGCATCATGAGCAGCAGCTATTATTATCCGGTGTCCGCAGAGTCAGCCCTCAGTTCTCGGCTTCGGCAGGGCACTTCTAATCAATGTGCTTAAAATCGACGTGATGTTTGGCTCGTCTCCAGTCAGTGAGGGAAAAGGATGTCATCAGCAGGCGAATGTGTTGCAGCTGCGGCTTGTTGTGTGTTGATTAAAATTTGCTTGTCATTTCGATAAGGTACGACTTTTTAGTGCCGATTCCGGGCTGGCAGTTCAATAACCCAGCCCCGGTTGCTGTGCTCTATCAGTTCCCAGAGCGGCTGCATCTCAAATGAGGGGCTGAAAGTGCTCATCGTTTCGTGTTTTTTATGTCATGTTTTATATCATGTTTTACTGTTTTTTGTAATTCTTTTTTTTCACTTCCTTCGCAATATCACTTGCAGTGAACCACAAAGCTTTAATTTGGCATTTGCTTTTCATGCCATTTTGTTTTTTTTTTTGACACCTTCCACGGCCTCTGCCCAACAAAGAAGCAAGAATAAAAAAGTAAATAAAATCGAGGACGAAACACATCATTAGACAAAACTTTGTGGGTGATTTTGTTGAATTGAGAGTGTTATGTAATACTTGTGGTGGTATGCATTTAATTTGCTGATTGTTATGCTGTGAAAAACATTTTCTTTATTTTAATGAATTCTTGAATTTTAATAAATTTAAAAATATTAATTTTTGATTCAATAAAGTTGTGTAAAACATTAGCTATAGAGATCTTGATGTTAGAAAATTATATCATTTGGTACAGAGACAAATTTAGGGCATTAGGGAAAAATAAACTTATGTGTAATTGAATTGGGATTATCATCCAAATGAAAAGTTCAGAAATTGACTTTAGTTATGCGGATATTATAAATACTAGGTTTAATGGAACGCACTACCCAAAAAAACTCTATTAAATTATAAGTTATTTTATTGAATCTAAAAGCGCAATTTAACTCCCAGCATAATGAATTTATTTATATGAATGCATAAAATTAAGAGATGCATAAGAAAGCATATGAACAGATTATTATATTAAAATAGCTTTATTAATTATTTAAAGAATATTAAGTTAAATTTATGTAACTTACATAATTTAGATATATTAATAAGAAATCCATTTGAACGTTAAACCATGTTATTATTTCATCAAATATACATACATACCAAATAGATTACTGATCGTGGTGATCAAGAATATATATATATTTAGAATAAGGAAAGTTAATTGCAAATACAAACTATAAACTCTCCAATAATCTCACTTTTCATATAAAATTTTTTTTGCGCCAAAATTTCCAACTGTTTTCTTGGAAAGTTTACACATCTGTTATGTGCGTATATTTGTCAAATATTCTTTTTTTTCGGTTTTGAAAGACGTCATAGAATTTATATCAGAATATCTTGAAGTTCTGTTGATTATACTTTGATACCGAGTGTACAATTGTTATTGGTATAATGCCATGTTCGTCATGCCGTCTGTCCGTCCACATGAGCGCACGTTTTGTCGACAGTCTTGACGTTAAAGCATTGAAATTATGAACAATTGCTGGCCTATGTCTGCGTCAGATCAAGTATTAAGCATCGATAAAATATAAAATAAAATAAACAATTTTCAATATTTTCGTTGATGGCAACTAAGGGAAATAATGATGATACATATTTATATTTAAATATATATTTATGTACTTATGATATATATTTTTTTGCATATATAAATCGATCTGCTGATTCGGAATAAGTGTATATCCTAATAATAAAGAATAAAAGCACAACTTTTCAATATTCCCATTTATTTAGTCATTACATTTCATGAACATGTCGCAGCGTAGTTTACTGAGAGCGACCTCTTCTGCCGCTACGCCTGCCAACAATACCAACACGAGCACGGCGTCCATTGAATAGACCACGTCCACCGAAAATACCACGTGTACCGAAAACAGAACGCAAAATGCGGCAGCCTCTGCGTGTGGTGGGAACTGCCTCTGTGGTTGTGGGTGCCACTGTGGTTACGCATTCAGGATCTGCTGCATTGGCAGCTAAAGTACAGTCAATGCAAGCCGGATCGGTTGGAGCTGCGGCGCAGGTGACTGCTTCTCCCGAAGGAAGATAGGCAACCAGAAGTGCCAGAAGAGCACAGCTCAGAAATACGCTTTGGGTTCTCATCTTAGCTGAAGTGTTACTAAATTGGTAATAATTACCAAATTCACAGCACTTTTATAGTGTCTGAAACCTCTCCAAAATTGCACATTCTTGTTTTGGTAAGATTACACAGCTGTTGCCTGGCTTATTTGTCAAATATTGCTTATTGTTAGCGATTTTGAAAGACGTTTTCAAAGTTAATTCTGATCAACTTTTAATGTGACGTGTTCACCTAATCTTACGCAATCAATTAAAATAGCATATTTTAAGAAAGTACTTATATTGGGATTATTTACATTTCTTTCTGTAAACATGACATAAATATATGTGTCAGGAACGCATTTTTGGTGAATCGGATATTGAGGAGATCACGCACAAGCTCCATATTCCAGAATTGAACATGCAAGAGAAGTGAAAAGTATCTTGGTCGTAGTTTAAGGGTAATCAAATTCCTTTGACCAACGCTTAATAAGACCCGGAACTTGAAGGGCTTTAGTGACAGTGAATTTGATAAGACTATCAAATTCGAACTTATGATCAAGAAGTAAGCCTATATCACCTACTTCATGCAGTTATCAAGCGGCATCCCATCTCACAAGAGCATTAAATTCAAGAAGGTTGGCTGTAGTAGAATTATATTTCACAAAACCATTCTGGTAAGGTGAATTTATAGACTGCAGTTGGGGACAATTTGGAGATACCCTTGTTGTTTTTTATAAATATAATAAATATTCGCAGTCAGCAGATCGACTTTTGTACATATAGGATATAGGAATACACAACTTTTTAATATTCTCATTTATTTAGACATTATATTTCTTAGAAGTGTGGCAAAGAAGTTTTCTAAGAGCGACCTCCTCTACCGCCACGCCTGCCTCCAGCACGTGCACTGCGTCCACTGCGAGCACCGGATCCACTGCGGGCACCGGATCCACTGCGGGCTCCGGATCCACTGCGGGCACCGGGTCCACTGCGTCCACCGGGTCCCCTGCGTCCACCGGGTCCACTGCGTCCACCAGGTCCACCGGGTCCACTGCGTCCACCAGGTCCACTGCGGCCACCGCGTCCACCAGGTCCACCGCGTCCACCAGGTCCACCGCGTCCACCAGGTCCACCGCGTCCACCAGGTCCACCAGGTCCACCGCGTCGACCAGGTCCACCGCGTCCACCACGTCCATCGCGTCCACCGCGGCCACCACGTCCACCGGGTCCACCAGGTCCACCGCGACCACCATGTCTACCGGGTCCACCACGTCCACCGCGTCCGCAGCCTGTCCTTGGACTGGTAATATCTGTGACAGGTTCCGCTGTGGATTCTCCCTCTGTGACAGGTGCCACTGTGGATAATTCCTCTGTGACAGGTTCCTCTGTGGATTCCCCCTCTGTGGATTCCCCATCTGTGACAGGTTCCTCTGTGGAATCTACCTCTGTAGTATCTTCCTCAGTAGTTACCTCTTCGGTTACGCATTCAGCATCTGCTGCATTTTCAGCTAAAGTACAGTCAATGCAAGCCGGATCGGTTGGATCGTCGGCGCAGGTGACTGCTTCTGCCGAAGGAAGATAGGCAACCAGAAGTGCCAGAAGAGCACAGCTCAGAATTACGCTTTGGGTTCTCATCTTAGCTGAAGTGTTACCAACTCGGGAATGATTATCTTGTCCAATTCAAAGCGCTTTTATAGCAGCTGAAACTTTGCCAACACCACCTACTTTATTATTACACACATGTGTACAGCTGTTAGCTGCGTTTGTTTGTCAAATATTGAAAATTGAAAGACGAGATGTTAAATGACATCATAGAATTCAGGTCTGAATAAATATAAGCTCTGACGTTCTTATTTAATCCTATGCAATAGATTCAAATAAATGGTTTCAAGTAAATGAATTATTTTTATTGGACTATATAACTAGTTCCTGAATTGACTTTAATCATGCGGATCGTGTAAATACTATGCTTAAGGGCGCGCTTTTAAATATTTATATTAAATAAGATGTTATCTTATAAAATCCCAACTACGAAATTAAAGTAGTATCAATATGAATGACAAACAATTAAAGTATTAATTACTTGCTTAGGAAGTAAACACATAAAACGAATTGTTATGTAAACTTAAGTTAATATCTTCAATTATTAGTTGTAATTAATGTCGTTTCAAGAATGTGTTTAATTTCAGAGCATCACTTCCTTAAGACAGCTTAACTCATTCTTTAAGTACCTGTTCGATTGGCTCTTTAAGGAGAGACCTGTCATTCTGTTTTCCTTGCAAACATTTCCGTATTTTGCAATCAGCATTCCGTAGAATTTATTACAATTTGCTACAGCATGACTTTTGATATAATTTTTAACGTGTCGTGATTTTTTCTTTATATATATATATATACATATATATACATATTTTTATTTTTTTAAGCTCATAATTTTTGGAATATTTGAGTCTCGTCAAACGTTTAGCATATTCTCTTTGTTCAGCTCCTGATTTTGCTTTAGCTTCTGCTGCGCATTTAATGGCGTGCCGTGTCCTATCGTCCTGTCTTCCTGTCTTTTTGGTGGTTGTTGCTTGTTGTTATTGTTGTTGCTGTTGTGCTCATTTTAACTACAAACAGCACAGA
This sequence comes from Drosophila nr. perissopoda 5 BK-2023a, assembly GCA_035044105.1. Taxonomy (NCBI): domain Eukaryota; kingdom Metazoa; phylum Arthropoda; class Insecta; order Diptera; family Drosophilidae; genus Drosophila; species Drosophila nr. perissopoda 5 BK-2023a. Next base: position 881,186 of record JAWNMK010000018.1, read on the forward strand.
CAATCACAGTCGCAGGATAATACCAACAGCAAGTACAACAACAACAACAACAACAGCAGCAACGCTGCCACCTTTGTTCCATTAACAAAAACAACAACAGACAGCAGAAGCTTCACATAATTCCATGTAGACTTTGGGATAAAATGGTCTGAGGCATGACGCTTGAATACCGCTGAAAGCGGGTATAGGGGTGTGGATGGGGCTCCCGGTCTGGTTTATAATGTGCGCCGCTTCACTACGCTTATTATTTGTAGAATACTTATTTGGTGGGTGGCTTTTTAAATATGCATAAAGAAAAGCACGGCACACATCTCTGTTCTGTCTTGCCTGGCAGTCGCATATTGCGGCGTACGAGCGGAGCGGTGGGGAGACGTGGGTTGGGGTCGAGAGCTGAAGGTGGCACACATATTTGTCTGGGGCTTTGCATTATGCGATGCGATGTCTTCCTCCGGTAGCTGCTTTTTTGCGTTCTGTTTTCTTTGCCGCTTTAACCTGGCGGCGTCTTTTCTCTTGCCGCTTTATTTAGCTTATTAAAATTTCACTTCACTTCATTTTTTTGTTTTGAAATTTATATCGCATGCAGAGGCGCCATATTCCACTAATTATATCAATTTTGTTAGACTTTGAACTTTGATTGCATTTTTGGACTGCCTCTTGACTGATTTTTCACGAATGATTTGGCCAATTCCTCAATTGATCGTTGATGGTGAGTGAATCACAATCAATGGTCAAATTTTACAATTCACAATTTGAGATCGAAACATAATGAATGTTGTATTATATATTTCCATTTCCTAAACACTACCAAAACAAATTATAATAATAATTATGAATATGTTTTCTGATTTCTGATTTCTGATATGTGTTAGCATTTCTACTTTTTAGAAAATCATTTTTAATGGTAAAAAATATTCCTGAGACAAGAACTGGACTTATGATTTTTTTCTGATTATTTAGAAATTACTGCTGGAAATTACAAAATTTGTTCACTTTCAGCTTCAGCGTGATTTTCATTTTATCTCAATTTTCAAAATTTTCTGATTAACTCATCGACAGCAATATAAAGGGCAATTGGACCGCCTTCAATGGACACAAACACAAACGACGTTGACTAATAACTTATTTATGAACCGAGTTTACTGTTGTGACTATGATCTCAAGCACGGGCCCATCAACAATAAATACATGCTAATCTTCTCAATATTGGTAACCTTTTTCTGCTCTCCTGCAAACGGCCAAAAAAAATTAGAAGGCAGCAAATAAAATAGTAAGCGGACTGCGGATTACACTTATATCAAAGGAGTACCACCTGATCTTAAGTGCCACGGAACCTTGTTATGGAGTTGGTGAGTTAATGGATGGGTGTGCATCGATCATTGAATAATCAATATTGTGCGTTTAAGATTTTGTGACAATAGCTCTAAGATTGCGAGAGATATAGGCTATATTTGTGGCTAAGAAATTGTTAAACCCATTTGAGAAGGAGGTTCCTAGCAGTCTACTTTTCTTCTTTTTTTAATTTAAATTAATTAAATTATAGCCTGAAAATCAATGTATCGATATATGGGCATAGATCGGAACTTCAAAATGCCATAACTTCGTCAAAACTCAACTGATTTTAAAAAGCAAGGGCTTTTTGATCATAGTTTTGCCCCTAAATCAATCGTACATTTAAAGTTAAAAATGAAATTTGGGGTCGGAAGACAAGTAAAAATTATAGCCTGAAAATCGATGTATCGATATATGGGCATAGATCGAAACTTCAAAATGCCATAACTTCGTCAAAACTCAACTGATTTTAAAAAGCAAGGGCTTTTTGATCATAGTTTTGCCCCTAAATCAATCGTACATTTAAAGTTAAGAATGAAATTTGGGGTCGGAAGACAAGTAAAAATTATAGCCCGAAAATCGATGTATCGATATATGGGCATAGATCGAAACTTCAAAATGCCATAACTTCGTCAAAACTCAACTGATTTTAAAAAGCATGGGCTTTTTGATCATAGTTTTGCCCCTAAATCAATCGTACATTCAAAGTTAAAAATGAAATTTGGGGTCGGAAGACAAGTAAAAATTATAGCCCGAAAATCGATGTATCGATATATGGGCATAGATCGAAACTTCAAAATGCCATAACTTCGTCAAAACTCAACTGATTTTAAAAAGCAAGGGCTTTTTGATCATAGTTTTGCCCCTAAATCAATCGTACATTTAAAGTTAAAAATGAAATTTGGGGTCGGAAGACAAGTAAAAATTATAGCCTGAAAATCGATATTTCGGTGTATGGGCATAGGTCGAAACTTCAAAATGACATAACTTCGTCAAAACTCAACTGATTTTAAAAAGCATGGGCTTTTTGATCATAGTTTTGCCCCTAAATCAATCGTACACTCAAAGTTAAAAATGAAATTTGGGGTCGGAAGACAAGTAAAAATTATAGCCCGAAAATCGATGTATCGATATATGGGCATAGATCGAAACTTCAAAATGCCATAACTTCGTCAAAACTCAACTGATTTTAAAAAGCAAGGGCTTTTTGATCATAGTTTTGCCCCTAAATCAATCGTACATTTAAAGTTAAAAATGAAATTTGAGGTCGGAAGACAAGTAAAAATTATAGCCTGAAAATCGATATATCGGTGTATGGGCATAGGTCGAAACTTCAAAATGCCATAACTTCGTCAAAACTCAACTGATTTTAAAAAGCATGGGCTTTTTGATCATAGTTTTGCCCCTAAATCAATCGTACATTCAAAGTTAAAAATGAAATTTGGGGTCGGAAGACAAGTAAAAATTATAGCCCGAAAATCGATGTATCGATATATGGGCATAGATCGAAACTTCAAAATGCCATAACTTCGTCAAAAGTCAACTGATTTTAAAAAGCAAGGGCTTTTTGATCATAGTTTTGCCCCTAAATCAATCGTACATTCAAAGTTAAAAATGAAATTTGGGGTCGGAAGACAAGTAAAAATTATAGCCTGAAAATCGATATATCTGTGTATGGGCATAGGTCGAAACTTCAAAATGCCATAACTTCGTCAAAACTCAACTGATTTTAAAAAGCAAGGGCTTTTTGATCATAGTTTTGCCTCTAAATCAATCGTACATTTAAAGTTGAAAATGAAATTTGAGGTCGGAAGACAAGTAAAAAATTATAGGCTGAAAATCGATGTATCGATATATGGGCATAGGTCGAAACTTCAAAATGCCATAACTTCGTCAAAACTCAACTGATTTTAAAAATCAAGGGCTTTTTGATCATAGTTTTGCCTCTAAATCAATCGTACATTTAAAGTTGAAAATGAAATTTGAGGTCGGAAGACAAGTAAAAAATTATAGCCCGAAAATCGATATATCGGTGTATGGGCATAGGTCGAAACTTCAAAATGCCATAACTTCGTCAAAACTCAACTGATTTTAAAAAGCAAGGGCTTTTTGATCATAGTCTTGCCCCTAAATCAATCGTACATTTAAAGTTGAAAACGTGATTTGAGGTGGGAAGACAAGTAAAAATTATAGCCTGAAAATCGATGCATCGATATATGGGCATAGATCGAAACTTCAAAATGCCATAACTTCGTCAAAAGTCAACTGATTTTAAAAAGCAAGGGCTTTTTGATCATAGTTTTGCCCCTAAATCAATCGTACATTTAAAGTTGAAATTGAAATTTGAGGTCGGAAGACAAGTAAAAATTATAGCCTGAAAATCGATGCATCGATATATGGGCATAGATCGAAACTTCAAAATGCCATAACTTCGTCAAAACTCAACTGATTTTAAAAATCAAGGGCTTTTTGAACATAGTTTTGCCCCTAAATCAATCGTACATTTAAAGTTAAAAATGAAATTTGAGGTCGGAAGACAAGTAAAAAATTATAGCCCGAAAATCGATATATCGGTGTATGGGCATAGGTCGAAACTTCAAAATGCCATAACTTCGTCAAAACTCAACTGATTTTAAAAAGCAAGGGCTTTTTGATCATAGTTTTGCCTCTAAATCAATCGTACATTTAAAGTTGAAAATGAAATTTGAGGTCGGAAGACAAGTAAAAAATTATAGCCCGAAAATCGATATATCGGTGTATGGGCATAGGTCGAAACTTCAAAATGCCATAACTTCGTCAAAACTCAACTGATTTTAAAAAGCAAGGGCTTTTTGATCATAGTTTTGCCCCTAAATCAATCGTACATTTAAAGTTAAAAATGAAATTTGAGGTCGGAAGACAAGTAAAAATTATAGGCTGAAAATCGATGTATCGATATATGGGCATAGGTCGAAACTTCAAAATGCCATAACTTCGTCAAAACTAAACTGATTTTAAAAATCAAGGGCTTTTTGATCATAGTTTTGCCCCTAAATCAATCGTACATTTAAAGTTAAAAATGAAATTTGAGGTCGGAAGACAAGTAAAAATTATAGGCTGAAAATCGATGTATCGATATATGGGCATAGGTCGAAACTTCAAAATGCCATAACTTCGTCAAAACTCAACTGATTTAAAAAATCAAGGGCTTTTTGATCATAGTTTTGCCTCTAAATCAATCGTACATTTAAAGTTGAAAATGAAATTTGAGGTCGGAAGACAAGTAAAAAATTATAGCCCGAAAATCGATATATCGGTGTATGGGCATAGGTCGAAACTTCAAAATGCCATAACTTCGTCAAAACTCAACTGATTTTAAAAAGCAAGGGCTTTTTGATCATAGTTTTGCCCCTAAATCAATCGTACATTTAAAGTTAAAAATGAAATTTGAGGTCGGAAGACAAGTAAAAAATTATAGCCCGAAAATCGATATATCGGTGTATGGGTCGAAACTTCAAAATGCCATAACTTCGTCAAAACTCAACTGATTTTAAAAAGCAAGTGCTTTTTGATCATAGTTTTGCCCCTAAATCAATCGTACATTTAAAGTTGAAAACGTGATTTGAGGTGGGAAGACAAGTAAAAATTATAGCCTGAAAATCGATATATGGGCATACTTTTCTACTTTTAGATTTCTTATCGATCCTTGAAGGGGATATACCTTAAAAATTTCGTTTTAGTCTGATGCGGGCACAAACTAGTATATGTTGCAAAACCGCGCACACTGATGAACTAATGGACGGGCAACATGATGGGCATTTCACAAAGCCTGCGGAATCAGAGTATAAAACCAAAAATGAAGTAGAAAATCAAAAGGCAGCCGCTTCCGCTGTCCGCCATGATACCGGAAAGAACTGCATGCAGACAAACACAGACATATATGCATATAGCAAGAGACAAATGCCATTTACAATTTTTGTTCATAAAGCCGCTTAAGCAGCACTCTGTGTGCCTCCCACTCACCGCCCTCTTGTCATGTAATTTGTTTTTATGTCTGCCCATATACGTGTGATAACGGGACGCGGTAAGTTTTTTATCTCCTCCTTTTTTTATTTTTGGTTCTTCGTTTTGTGCAAACAACTTCGATTAACATTGCCAGCACTCAACGGGAGACTCTGTGTAGGGACAGGGTTTGCCTCAGGACGGGGAGAGGATGGCTGGATGTCCGACCAACAGCAACAAATAGCACAAGTCGCGACGTCGACTAGTGAATGGCGAATGGCAAATGGCGAATGGCCCTGGCCGTGAATTTTATATATATAATTTTCGACGTGGCCTCCTGTCGCCTCCAAAGTGAAAAATATCCTTGCTACGTTGTGTTGCATTTCAAATTGTTCGCTAAAAAGCATTGAACGCATTGAACTTTATAGCCGGCTAGAGAGAAGCATGGCCGAAGTTCTTTTTTTAAAAAAATGGGGGGAAAAACTGCCGTCCTACATTTCGCCAGAAATTGAGAATTGGAAGGCGCTCAGCTTGGCTGGGTTTGAATTGGTGGTGGGTGGACCACCTACGTTGTCGTAATTTGACGTAAATGGAAGTTTCTCTGCGGCATTGCTGGATATACGAAATGTATTGATATTGACAGACTTTGTAGTTTTAAATTTAATATTATCTTAATTTTTTGAAGAGTGCTTATGCAAGAGTGATTTTAGAGAGTTAAACGTATTTCCAAATTAGTTGCGTAGTTTGATCTCTAATTTTAAGTAGAATTAGTAATATTTTGATGTGAACTCTGCCGCATCTGCAGTCCACAAATTAAAAAACCAAGTTGCTTTAGCACTTGGAAAAAGTCAAACTGTTTGCACAGCTTGGCGAAGAATTTACATTAATAATGAGTATTTATTCTGTGTGTGTACACAAGTATTCTGTATTTACAGCACACTCATATGATTTTTATACATGTTTTTCTTTCGCAAATATATTCATAAATGGTCTTCAAGCTTAAGCTAATTGTAAAGCAAGCATATTGCAGAGATTTTAATTTTTATGGAGAAGAATAAAGTTTAAACCAATTTCTTAATGATTATTTATATTTTATGAAAATATATAGCAACAGCTAATTAAATACTAAAATAGATAAAGATAAAGAATCAATATTAAAACACTCAAAAGTGTCTAGAATAAATTGCCATTTTCAATAACCATTAATTTTGGAATTTTTCTAGTTACTGCAAGACATGCAACAACATGCAACGAAAAATGTTAGTCCAAAACTCAGATATGGAAATTTAGGTCACAGATTTACTCAACGCACTCGCTTAATTAGAAATTCTCTACGAAGGCAATTGTTCCGTAAACTGGAATCATGGAATCCTTAAGCAGAGCCAAGTAAAATTCATTAATCAGCAAGGGTGGCTGCTTAAGGAACTTTTCGGGGGAAAACTAAAAACATTTCGGACAGGAAACTTGAGTTCGCATCACTTTCACCAAACGGGAATCTGTTTGATTTGGTTTGATGGTCACATTGCGTGACAGTAATTACAAAATAAATGCAAACATCATAGAAGACACAGCAGACACGCCAAGCCAAGGGGTTGGAAATTTGGGATTGGAAATGGAGTTGGGGTGAGCGTGATGCATGTGTTTGTCTGTGCGTATCTGTCTAGGTGGCTTTGTGTATCTTTGTAGTAATTCGAGTAGTTGTATGATGCATGCAGCTCTTGATGGATTGGCTTACAGTTGCAGCCACGTAACAAGGGGGGGGATTGGAGGTTTTGTTGTCCTTGCCACTGTATTTTATTACATGTGTAAGTTGCTCTTAAGTTTTTCCAAGTGTCTTGTGACAAATTTGACAACAGCTGAGACCAATTGCTCAAAGCTCTGGCCACGCACACTTTGCCGAGAGGCATGCATCGTTTCATCTATCAATCAAGCGATGGAAAGGCAATCATAAAACTGCCATTAAGCCACACACACACAGCCAAAACTCTATCATAAATCTTGGCAGTAATCTTAAAAAAAAACAGTTACCCCAACAACAGCCACCAATTGTCCTCGTCTGCTGCATGTTTATACTATTAACATATTGTTTACTTTACCCAAAATCCAAACACAATTTCCTTTATCTGCATGTGCAGCAGCAGCTGCAACCTTCCCCTCATCCTTGCCACCTATCCATTCCATTAGCTTTGCAATTTATCAAATATTTCATTCGGTAGCGGAAACGGAAGCGTCCGGAAGCTGCACAAAGCTACGTGTCATAATGGAGCTCTCTCTGGTTGGAAGGTTCAACTAATGGCGCTAATAACGCACCATCAAATATTAATAATAATGGAGCGAAAAAAAGCACTTCCGATTAACCAGTGTCCTGCCGGTCGCTCCACAAAATGAAGTGCCTTTGACAGACTTACACAAAGAACTCAACGCAGCGACGCCTGCCCCTTGCCAATCCCTCCCCCCCCAGCTAGGTTTCTTGTCCACGTCCATCAGATGCCACTTGGAGGCAAAGTTTGCACTCGAAACGCATTGAACTTGAGTATGTGTGTGTGGTGTGTGAAGTGTGTGTGCCGGACATTTTGATTAGCCTAATGCCAGGACATATACCGGAAATGGCAGCACAGCAACTAAAAAGAAAATAAAAAGAAACTGTGTGTATTTGACTTGCAGATATCCTGTAGCATTTGGCTTGACATTAATTATTAAACGCAAACTGGAAATCTTTTTTTTATTTACGAGGAAATTGAAAATTTTTGATGTTTTGCTAAAACGTTTAAGATATTTGTTTTTTAAAAATTTGTTTTTTATTTTCTTGCATAAGCTAAAAATAAATAATGTTGAGTAGTTCACTGAAACTCAAGCTTTAATTCTACATATTTATTTATTAAAATCCACATTAATTGAAATACATAATTAATTTTAAGTAATCAAAGCTTTAAGGTCCAAGATTACATAAATTTATCTGAGTATTAGGAAAAAGTATTGAAGTATAAAAAAAATTGCAATAGTTTAAAAGAGATTTCTGCTTACAATTTTTGTAATGTTTTCTAATTGGACTTATGAATTGGCATAGTTTGGATAAATATATATATATATATATATATTTGAAAGTAGCTCCGCACTCAGATTAAGCATCAATCGTTTATACAGTCATTTTAATAGAACTTCTAAATTGCAATTTATTTAATTAAGAGTGATGTTTAATGCTCTCGAAACATATCTGAAATTTGTGATACGTACTTGAGAATAAAAACCGAAAGCTAATTCAATTTCATCAGGCAGTTATTGAATATTGCAGGGTATTTAAGGGGAGCATTGATGCAGTGGCAGGCTACCCGAATTACACAGTTCGACTTATGAGAGGCACTCGATATGCAGTCGGGGCAGGCACAAGTTGTGCTCCGCAAGCGGGCGACAGGTGCCAGGCCCTGCTCCTGGCGAGACAGCTTGGGAGCCTTTTTTGCACCAGCCCCTTCAACCATTTGGCAAAAAACAACAATAAATATGGCACGCACACAGGCACAGATACTGTTGTGCCACATCTCACAGACACAGCCAGGTTGTGCCACAAATTGCTTAGCATACTTTACGGCTTCAATTGGCAATTGGCAGCCTTTGAATTTCGTTTGCCCCCTTTCCAACTTTTTGCTCGACATGCTACGCGCTTGACATGGCGGTGGGCGGGTAGTGGGTGTGTGGTATATGTGGTGTGGGACAGGCGAGTGGGTGCGGCTGCGGACTGAAGTGGTTACCTCAGCCATCAGCCGTAAGCCTGGTGCCTGCCTGTCAGCTGACAACTTGGCAAGCGCTTTCATTGTTGTTGTTGGCCGTTGGGTTTCCCGACTGCTTCACTTTTTTTCTGTATTTTTGAGCGCAACTGGCATGTTGCGGCTGTTCGGATTTAAAGGCGCACCACTCCGCGAGACAAGAATATAAAGTTGTGGTAATAGAATAAAGTACAACAGATTGCATAATTGAATTGTTAAAAGAGCCGGGTCGATCTAGCCATGTCCGTCTATCGGTCGGTATTTCGCATATTATGCACAGATTCAGTTTCTTTCACTATATCGCTTAAAATCGATTTCGAGCTTTGAGAATCTTCATTTGTCTAATCGGATATGTGTTCAACTTATGATGGGTATCTGCTTATCGAGCCATCTCGTTTACTGCATTCCAACTTGTTGTACAAACTTTCACGTAAAAAATAGTTAATAGTACAAACTGATTAAGTGGAGATGTTTAAGTCTACTTCTTGATTGGCCCTCGATCCACATACATCTTCGGGCTGTGTGGCAGCTGCCGTTTAACTTCCGTCTACAAACCTCTCTTTCACACACACAACACACACACACACTCAGGCATATTGGAACAGAAATTTCACACGCTGAGTCACTTTTGATTGAAATATTGACAGAAATTTTTGCATAGTTTGGCGTTGGGCTCTCCACCATCAGCACCACCAGCACCACCCGCTAAACAAGCTGAACTGCAATCGAATGTGGCTCATGTGCAATGCGGTGAAAACTTGAACAGTTGTAGCGAGGGGCCCACTCAATCGAGCCTGAAAACAGCTTATGACAGCTTGCCTTATTATAACTGTCAGGGTTGTCAGGTTATTAGAAACCTTTCGCGTCCCCCCTCCCTCCCCACCGCTCTGTACTCACAGAGAGTGTGGCTGGCGTAGGAGCCAGCGCCTAATATCTTCATTAGGCTGCCTCGAGACCCGTGCAACGTTCGCCTTTATTCTGGTGCATGACTTTAAGCGCTTTTCTATTTGTTTTGTTGCTTGTTGTTTCTTGTTGCTTTTTTTCCTCTTGTTATTTCATTTTCTACTTTGTATTTTTCAGGCCTCAGACAGGGCGACAGCTCAGGTGTAAAATAGTTTGCCACGTCAGTTGGCAGCGGCGTATTTTGTTTTCCCTTATTTCTTTTCTTTTGCCAGTTCGGTTTTGGTTCTTATTGATTTTCCAACACTTTTCGCCTGGCGCGTTTCTTCATAAATGTCAGAAAACACTTTGATGTCATGACTTTAAGGCTGCCAACCCACACAAATACACAAATACACAAATACGCAAACACTCACACACACACACGCATGCAGATAGATGGGCAGATATGAGCTCTTTAGAATTTGATTCCCTTTTTTCCATATTTCCATTTCGTTTTTCTTTTTCCATTGGTCACATGTGGCACTTTGATGTGGTTCTGTCTGTGGCAGATTTTTGTCAAGTCATGGCTGTTAAGCCCTAGATCTTTGGGTTTGTTGTAGGTGTTGCTGCCCGTATCTTGGGATTTGATGAGTTTTACAAATCATTTCGACTAATTGTTTTGGGACGCAAAACGAAAAAAGAAAGTGGAAAAAACCAGGCATTTGAAAATCCTTGAACTAAGGGTCAGCAAACGCAGATTGTGCCAAGGTCATTTGCCTGCCACCTGCACCATCAGCGATTGCTTTTCTATTTTTACCTCAGTTCCAATCATTGGTCACTCATCAGACAGTGCCTTCGACAGGCAGAGCATAAAAACTGAAACAAACCTAAAGTTAATCTACATCATCGACTAAATCATTGGGCAAATAACTAATTTCAAATTCAAAACTCGTTTTGCGCTCAAGATTTAAGCGACGAGACTTAAAAGTTGGAGCCAAGCGAAAATTTTGGGGGAGGAGGCATTGGAAAATGGGAAAATCGCTTTTTATCGAGACTTGAGCGAAGTTTTATTTAATTTGCTGAGCAGAATTGCATTTTTTTTTTGTACCATTTAAAAAGTGTGAAAAGTAAATATAAATAAATAAGAAAATTAAAAAAAGGAGTAGAATAATTAAACTGTGGAAGGTTTATACAAAGAGTACAACATTTGTCTCTAATATATTTGATTTATTTTCGAGAAAAATTAAATTTCCTAAAATTTATAGAAAGCGTTCTTTGAACTTGGAAAGCATATGTTAAAATCAGCTGAACTTCTTTGCAATCATTGAAAGTAAATATAGATGAATATAATATATATGAATATATATATATAAATAAAAATTTATAGCTTTTACTGTTTACTTTTTATTTTAATGCGGTTTCTTAAGTTGAAATTATTAATCGTTTACTCAGCGCAGGTCAAACAATTTACATTTGATTACAAAAATAAGAATGTGAAAGAAATATTTCAAATGCCATCATTGAAAACTTTACAGACTAATCCGCGGGCATTTGTCATATATATAATAACAGAACCTTATCAGTCTGAGATCGTGCAGAAAACTCATCGAAAGTTTTCCCATTGAGCAATTGAGCAAACAGAAATCAAGAAGAATGTCTTCGTTTTTTTTTTTTCATTGATAATATTTCGTTGTTATTATTGAGTCAACACATTGATATGCACTTTTTGTGTTTGTTATTTTGTTATTTTTTGTTTCTGTTTGCATTGAAAACAATTGGAGACATTTTGTGTGTGTGTCTTTGAGTTTTGAGTTGCTAAGCTTTTGGCGCTGCAACTTTTGACAGCATTTGATTGAATGTTTGGCAACGTCGACGTCGCAGGGGATTACCACAATGTGTTATCTCTCCCCAAGGGGGGCGGACGGGGGCCTGCACTCAGGCAGACCCCTCAGATGGCCCTAATTGCTGCGACATACGCAGAGAGTGGAGCAGGTGAAAAAAGTTACTCAATGTTCGCTTTGGAATTTTGTTCACTGCTCAAGAGTCGAGTCGTGCGTAGAATTCAGGTTTCATAAATTCGCCGACATTATTACGAGCATATCTTGAAGTAATTTGGAATAAGCGCAGAGCTCGACTTCTTGGAAGCTATTATTATATAATCTAATATCCGAATTCCTCATTTCATAAATAAAAACGAAATATTGTTATTTTTTTATTATTATCAATTTATTATTTTTAATTGTAATCAAAAGCCACATTTAAATATTATTTCCATCTAATCATTCATAATACAATCACAAATAAAATTCAAATTATAATTTACTTATTTCTAATAAAACTTATCAATAGTAAAATATATAAATTTAATAATAATGCTAAATTGAAAGAAAATTTATCATAAAATAAATAAGACTGAATATAAATAAATAATTTATAATATTAAAAAGGCGAAAATATTGGATGTGTTCTAAATTATAATAAAAGTTCGTATTGTGAGGACCAAATAAAATAGAAATAGTAAATGGAAGAAAACTTAAGAACAACACAAGGTACTAAAATGTAACTATTAAAAAAAACATTTCTTTCAATTATTTACGGCAGAGCAAACAAACTGAGTCTTCACACCCCTCTCCCTGAATCATGTAGTGAATACGAAGTTTGTCTGCTGCGTTAAATGCTCATCAACAGGCAGCTGCTGGCAGCTGTTCGGAGCAGACGCTCTTTATCAAATGCTCTCTTGCGTTTCACACGCCACGTTCCGTTTGCCGCAATTTTCTGTCTTATACGCAACAATTTGGCATTGAACCACAGCGGCAAAGCACAGCAAGAGCGAGAAGAGCAACCACTGCAAAGAGCACAAACATTGCGCTCTTTTACTCTATTCAAAGTAAATACAAATGTAACGTTAAGTTTTGTTTTTGTTTTTTTTGTTTTTGGATGTCGGCGCCAATTGTAATCAATAATATTAAATATTTAATGTGACAGGTAGAAAAGTGTACAGCATGTAAATGTAAAACAATAAGTTTTGCCGCAGATTCATTGTCTTTTTTTTTAATTTTTATTTTTATTTAAAAATAATTTCATAGCAATTTTTTATTATATTTTGTAGGCATTTAAAAAAAATTTATAAATAATAAGGAAAAAAATTACCTGTGCACCTGCACTACTCAATGCCACACACATGCGAATGGGTTCCACATGCAACAACTTTGTCGCTCTTTGCCTGCGCTCACATGCTCCCGCTCTCTCTCTCTCTCTCTCTATCTCTTTTGACTTCACACTCTCTCTCTCCCTCTCTGTGGTGGGCTTCGTTGAGTTGCGCGCTGCTGCTTAACGAGCCGAACGGTAAAAGAGTCGCATACAGGTGCAAGCCAACGACTCCCCCGCTCGCTTCGGCTCCACACACACACACACACACTATTACATGACTTACTCGAAACCGCTCTTCAGCAGCTCCTCTTTCGCTCTTTGCTGCTCTCTCACTCACTCACTCACTCACTCACTCTCTCTCTCTCTCGCTGAGCAGGAAACGTCGCAAGGAAATGGCAAAATGTTCTACGTCCATTCGTATTCGCATGTGTGCGAGCAGCTGTAACAGTATGCTGTATGTGTATGTGTGTGTGTGTTTGTGTTTGTGTGAGTGTGTGCCTGTGGATGACATTGCGGCAATCGTTGGGGCAGCGACAGTTGTCGGCTAACGGTAGTCGTTGCGAAACTTTTGCTGGAGTAACGTGTCGCGCAATTGAAATTGGCGGCGTTTTCATCGTCCAGCTGCGCCTCTACTGGCTTCAATTCACGTACTCGCGACTTCTTCAACTGTGTGTGTGTGTGTTGGTGTGGGTGTGTGTGTGTGGGACTGCCAATTAGTGTGTGTTACATTTGTGCAACAATCGACTCGTGTGCGTGTGCGCGTTTGCCTCTGTGTGTGTGCGTGCGTGTGTGTGTGTGCGTGCCCCATGCTGCATATGTGTGCGTGGGGCGCCGCAGCCGCCGCCGACAGAGCAACACAAATTTATTAAAATTTCATGAGAAATGTATTTCACAAAAAAAAAATATACTGCCACATAAAAATACATACATACAGCATGTGTATATCTATATATACATATATATATATAGAGTGCCCAGTAGGAATCGGCAGAATTAATTGATGTAACCTTTTGCTAGGTAAGCTTAACCCGCACAATAAAATATAATCAAACTTGTAACGAGCTTTAATTCAGTTTACTCACTTTTGGGTTTGTCTTTTTTTGTGTTTCTTCTCCCTTTTTGTGGTGTTTACTTATTTGCTGGCAAAAACTTTATCTAAATTCAATTTTGACTTGGACCCTTGAAATTGAAGTGAAATAAACTCGCAGAGCACACAACGCACGCTTATGGTCATTAAACTGAATTAGATAAGTTAAACGATGTCTAATGTCAATTTAATTATGTGAAAATAAAACTCTCACTCTCTCTCATAGCCGGAGACTATTCCCAACTGCTCTTATTTTATTTTGTATTTATTTTGTTAGTGGATTGTCAATTTAAAGTCACTCCCTGGGAAGCAATGGGACTGGATTCAGAAATAAAAAGAAACGATTAAGTTCCGCTTAGATACAGGGGATATTTCGTTTAGAGAAGTAACCTGCACATTATTATAATTAAGTTATTTTATTTATAAATGATTAAAAAATGAAATAAAAATTAATAAAAAAAATAATAAATCCATTATTATTTCAACATTAATAAATACTTCTTCATGCTAATTATTTGAAATGAATTAATAGTGTTTCACTCACTTCTGAACGATTAATAAAAATTAATCAAAAAATATTAAAACCAATATAATTTCAATATTAAACAATTCCGCTTGATGATGAGTATGATAAATAAATTAGTAGTGTTTCGCCCGATGACAGTCGATGAGAAAACTATTCAAGATTTTTTGTTATTAGTTATTGACGGTAGCTAATCCGAACAGCTCTCGACTGCATTTTTGAACTCTATTTAAATGAGCTCCATTCAGCAGTTACTTCATCTGTTGATCGTTTCCTCAGTTTTCAACCTTCGGGTCATGCTAATTGGCGGCTTAAAAGCATTGACAAATTTAAGTCGTCGAAATTGACTTGACTATAAAATACACAGTGCGCAACTGTTGACCCAAGCAAATAAGCGTGAAAATTTCAAAAAAAAAAAAAATATGATAAAAGTTGCTGATGAATATTAAATAGACAAGTTGGCGGAAAATACCAGTTAACAGCTAAGCGTCTTGCGTGGGAAAACACGGGAGAAAAACAACTAATGGCAAGGTCAGCCAATGGGCAAGTGACAAGCGACAAGCGACATGCGGCATGCGGCATGCGACACGCCCAAAACTCACGTGAAGTGCAAATGCATTTGGTTTTAATTAAAATGAGCAAAAGTGACTTTCGAAATGGTCAAGAGATAAAACTGCAATAACTATAAAGAGCAGTTTAAAACGGAATTGACGTTCGACAAGGGGTGGGCTGGCACACTGTGGGATGGGGGTTGTTTTCACATTGGGCTTGTACTCAAGTTGGGGACGCACACGCGCCAATTTGTTAAGCGGGTCACGTAGTAACACAGACCAACCTTCCCACCCCGAAAACCCCCACCCCATTAGCCAGCCCAAGTGCCGCGCGAGCCTCTTCCGTTCGCCTGTGTGTGTTTCTGTGGGTGTGTGTGTGTGTGTGTGCGTGTGTCATCAACACGAAAATAAAAATCGAAAATTAAACTCGCTGAAAATGGCAACAGTTTTTTGTTACTGCTCCTCCCTTCGGCCCGCAAATCGATTTCAATAAAGTTCGACTTTGATGACGGCTTTAAAATCTTACCAAATGACGCAACAAATTAAATGTCAATAATTTCAAATAATTACCAATAGAAAAATAAAAAATAATAGAACGTTTAGCAACAAATCCCAAGGTTAAATCAATTTGAAAGAATTTTTATTGCTTTTTAATCTAATTAAATACCCATAAAAACACAAAATACGCTGAAAAACTGTTACGAGAATTAAATGTATAAAACTAAATCAATAAAAAGTCATTTATGCACTTTAAAGTCCGCCGTAAACCGTTCGATAAGAGAAGCACAAACAAATTGACTACAAAGTTGTCTACGGTCAAGGCGATAAAGAGGGCAGGGATAGCAGGGGGAAGGGCGATGGGGAAGGGCGAGGTGGAAGGGCTGTGACTTTGTTGTTGTCAACTGGTTAATGAGTGCGTGCATCTAACACGAAAGGGCTGCCGCAGCCTTGGGGGTGCAGCAAAATGGGATCGTTGCAATAATGGCCTGCATTTTGCATGTGAGCAGCGGGCTTCTAAATGGAAGTGTCACAGGGGATGGGCTAAGAAGTGAAGGGAAGGGTGATGGAAGAATCAGTAAGATTAGCATACAACAATATTATACATTAATTTGATTTACTGGCAAGTTACGAAAGAAATAATAAGATAAGGTAACGATAGTAGCAATCATTTCGATGATAATCAATTTTTTTGCCTGACTATCTTTCCCACAATGCAGATAAGAAATATATACGTATATATACTGATATATAACAAAGTCTGTCAACTAAATAATTGAACAGCTTTTGATAATACTCACAGGTAGAAATAATTTTCATGTGAGTACATTCTCTTCTGGATGTGGTACTTGTGGTTTGAGGGCAGCATTATCTAAACTGAAAATATATCTGCCTACGTTCGAGTAATTTTATTTACAAGAGTCTGATTTATAAATGCTTAAGTCAGTCCTGCCTACAACTTAATCGCCATAACAATGGCTTCTGTATGTGGTGCTGGCGGTTGAATCACCACATTTCCATCCTCATCTTTATAATCTTTATAGCTCTCAGACTGCACACACTCCATGCCAAGAGAATCCATCACTCGCTTCGAGTAGAAACTGGTGCAGGTGGTTACCAACAGGGGAAGTCCCTTGGCACGGCCCACGTCCATCTGGGCAGCAGCCAGACAACGTCCCAGTCCTTGGCGACGCACAGTGGCATCCACTGCTAGAACACTCAAATACAGAGCATCTACTACTCCGTAAAGTTCAAAGAATCCTGCATTACGTTCAAGGTCGGACAGAAAGTAGTGAATATGTTCGATTAAAAGTTTCGGCTTCTGCTCGTTGACCTTGCTCCAATTCTTCTCCAGATCGCTTGGGTGTATCACTCCAGCAAATGCCACGCCCACAAAGCGACCGGCATCAATGGCAACCAGCGAAGTGTCCTGTGCAATGAGCGATAATCGGTATTCCCTTCTCCTGGCATCATCATAGGGAATTTGATGAGCGCCCGGTGTCTGCATTAGTGGCTCATGCCCGTAAAAATTGTCGCGCAGAAAGATAGTGGCCTCATCGATATCATCCAGCTTCATTTGCCGCACAATCGTCGTCATGTTGCACGCATCGGGGTCTAACTAGATCAACTTGCTGAACGGCCAGCGAGTTTTTGAGTGAGCTTATCGTCTAAAGCTTTTTATGTGCACTTGAGATTGTGACAAGTGCTGTATCACTTATACACTGTAAAAACATTGTATGGCAAACTAGATAACTGAGATATTTACATTATTATTAAAATACAATTGTAATGAAAAATGTTGTCTTCTTTAATTTAATTAGACATAGCGAAGAATAGACCCGATTATCATAAAAACATTGCTGAATGTTTCTATTCTATTATTTCGAAATAAAGATCGCGCAGAATTTATTTTTCTTACTGGAGTAAATTATTATAAAATATTCTATAAACATTTTTTATTAAATTAATTATAGAAAAAATGTTTTCTGTCCACAATCACCCAATTAAGAAATAAAGCAATTTAACTGATAAAACTACAAACTGTTACAGCTCCCACGTCATAAACATACTTTCTGCGATAACACAAGTAAAGACTTCAAAAATATTATGCCAAAAAAAATGTATGGAACAATTGCTAAAAGTTGAAAAAATTTTATTATATATATATATATATGGGGGAGTTTCCTGCAATGTTTAAAGAATTGAGTATGTCTCCTAATCTGCGGCTTCTGCTCAGACAATTCTGCACCAGATCGCTGGGATGCATGGCTTCTGCAAAATCCGAGCTCCGTCAATGACAACACTGTCTTGGGATGGTGATGGGATATTTTTGTATAAATAATTTTTAGTGCATAATTTTTTCGAATTTAATTGAATTTCCATTTAAATCTTCTACAATTTCAAAGTCATTACACTAGCCTTTGTGTGAGGTGCCGGGGGCTTGAACACCACATTATCATCCTCATCCTTGAAGGCATCATAGGCCTCCGAGTGCACGCACTCCATGCCCACAGATGCCATCAGTCGGGTCGAGTAGAGGCCAGTGCAGGTTGCCACCAGCAAAGGGAATCCTTTGGCCCGACCCACATCGATCAGAGCAGTTACTAGACGGCGACCAAGACCCTGTCGTTGCATTGAGGAATCCACTGCTATGATATTTAGATAAAGGGCATCCGTTACCCCGTATTGCTGAAACAATTGAGCGTTCCTTTTGATGTTGCACAGAAAGTAATCGATGTGTTCCTCTGGCTGCGTGCGCCGCTTCTCGCTCAATTCCAGCCAATTTTTCTCCAGTTCGCTGGCTTTGAGCACTCCAGCATAGGCCAAGCCCACAATGCGATCATCGTTGCTCTGATCGACGACAACCAGCGAACAACCCTGCCGAACAATCGACTCGTGATACTGTCTCCTCTCCGGATCGGGTGGCGCTTTCTGTCGCTGGATGCCGGGTGTCTGCTGTATGGGCTCGTGCTTGTTGAAATGCTCAGCTAGAAAGAGTCTTGCCTCATCGATATGACTTGATTTCATTTCACACACGATCGTCGTCATGTTGCGAGCTTCGGCGGTTGACTGACTGCAGTTGGAGAGAATTGCACGAGCACGAGCTTATCGCAAAACAATAAAATAGCGAAAAACAAAATCCGGTTTTTTTTGGATAACGAAATGTAAACACAAAGTGTTTCGACATACCGCCTCCCCAGCTGCCTACTCGACTGGGATCATCAAATTAATTTATTTACCTGTCATGCTTTTAAATCTGCGGATTATATCTCATTTCACTATTACTTTTTGTCATTAAAAACTAGTTGAATATGTGTAGTGAGAATGAAAAGAGCTGAGAATACCATTTTTTCTTCATATAGTTTTTAATGAACAATATTTAGTTTACAAAATCAATAATGCAACAATTTATTGAAATTAATATTAATGGTTGCCTGCGTAATAATACGAAAAAGTGGAACAAATTAATTTTATTTGCTCTTACACTTTGATTTGCACTTTGATTGCGTACTAAATATGTAGACACTAAATATTACTCTTTCCACTTGTATAGTCAAAAGCTTACAGCTTGATGGCCATAACGCGCAAGTGGGTGTGTGGTGCAGTTGGTTTGAACACCACTTTGCCACTGTCATCTTTATAGTCTGCATAGGCCTGCTCATAGACGCACTCCATGCCCAATGCCTCCTTCTGGCGGGCCGAATAGAAGCTGGTGCAGTAGGCGACCATTAGGGGGAATCCCTTGGTGCGACCTACCTCCATAAGGGCGGCAGCTAGACGCGAGCCCAGCCCCTTGCCACGCATTGAGGCATCCACATTGGTTATATGGGAGTAGAGAAGTTTGGAGATGCCGTAATGCTTAAAGAGATTCAATTCGATTTCGACGTTGGATAGGAACATCGGAATGTGCGTTTCCGATGCTGCGGCTTCCTTGCGATTCTTCTCCAAGCTGCTGGGGAATTGTGCACCCGCAAGAACCAAGCCGACAATGCGCCCAGTCTTCTCCTCAGTGGCCAGTAAGCAGGTGCCCTGCTCAATCATAGAGATGTTGTACTCATCTTTCTTCTTCCGATAGCATATTTTCAAATCCCTTCCAGTAGAGGCAAAGAGTGGCTCTCCGTCATGGAAATTGAAGATCTTCGCTGGCTTGTAGTCCGACACTGTCATAACGCGAATACGTATGCCATCTTTTGAGCACAGTTCCGTTTCCATGTTGAGAATTCGGTATTAAATGCAAAAATAAAATTTCATTCAGCTAAGCACCACTATTTATATGCGGTGGCTTATCTAAAAGTTCTTCTTATAGTTGCAATATCTTTCCCACAATGCAGATAAGAAATATATACGCATATATGCATATATACAGATATATAACAAAGTCTGTCAACTTAATAATTTAATAGCTTTTTATAATACTCAAAGGTAGAAATAATTTTCATGTGAGTACATTTTCTTCTGTATGTCCTACTTGTTGTTTGAGGGCAGCATTATCTTATTCTATCCATCTTCTTCTTTATATACAAAATAATAGCGAAAGGCTTAGAATCCCGAAGATTAAACACCCTTTAGTAGTAATCTAATAATCGCTTACTGTAAAACAAGAAAAGTAATCTACAATACATAGAAATGTAATTTATTATTAAGACAGGATGTATTTACTTCAACTTTTCAAGAATAATAAGCTGAAAATATATCTGCCTACGTTCGAGTAATTTTATTTACAAGAGTCTGATTTATAAATGCTTAAGTCAGTCCTGCCTACAACTTAATCGCCATAACAATGGCTTCTGTATGTGGTGCTGGCGGTTGAATCACCACATTTCCATCCTCATCTTTATAATCTTTATAGCTCTCAGACTGCACACACTCCATGCCAAGAGAATCCATCACTCGCTTCGAGTAGAAACTGGTGCAGGTGGTTACCAACAGGGGAAGTCCCTTGGCACGGCCCACGTCCATCTGGGCAGCAGCCAGACAACGTCCCAGTCCTTGGCGACGCACAGTGGCATCCACTGCTAGAACACTCAAATACAGAGCATCTACTACTCCGTAAAGTTCAAAGAATCCTGCATTACGTTCAAGGTCGGACAGAAAGTAGTGAATATGTTCGATTAAAAGTTTCGGCTTCTGCTCGTTGACCTTGCTCCAATTCTTCTCCAGATCGCTTGGGTGTATCACTCCAGCAAATGCCACGCCCACAAAGCGACCGGCATCAATGGCAACCAGCGAAGTGTCCTGTGCAATGAGCGATAATCGGTATTCCCTTCTCCTGGCATCATCATAGGGAATTTGATGAGCGCCCGGTGTCTGCATTAGTGGCTCATGCCCGTAAAAATTGTCGCGCAGAAAGATAGTGGCCTCATCGATATCATCCAGCTGCATTTGCCGCACAATCGTCGTCATGTTGCACGCATCGGGGTCTAACTAGATCAACTTGCTGAACGGCCAGCGAGTTTTTGAGTGAGCTTATCGTCTAAAGCTTTTTATGTGCACTTGAGATTGTGACAAGTGCTGTATCACTTATACACTGTAAAATCTTTGTATGCAAAAAATGTTTTCTGTACACAATCACCCAATCAAGAAATAAAGAAATTTAACTGATAAAACGTCATAAACATACTTTATTCGATAACACAAGTAAAGACTACAAAAATATATTTTACCAAAAAAAATTTATGGAACAATTGCTAAAAGTTGAAAAAATTGTATTATGTATATAAATGGGGGAGTCTCCTGCAATGTTTAAAGAATTGAGTATGTCTCCTAATGTTGCACACAAATATTGAACATATTCGAATAGAATCTGCGGCTTCTGCTCAGACAATTCTGCACCAGATCGCTGGGATGCATGGCTTCTGCAAAATTAGAGCTCCGTCAATGAGTGTTGTCATTGGGATGGTGGTGGGGTATTTTTATTTGGGAAGATTACAGGAAAACTTTAAATCATATCTGAAAAATTTAGAAAAATATATTTGCAATTTATTCACTTCATAAAATTTGTATAAATAAATTTTAGTGCATTATTTTTTCGAATTTGATTGAATTTCCATTTAAATCTTCTACAATTTCAAAGTCATTACACTAGCCTTTGTGTGAGGTGCCGGCGGCTTGAACACCACATTATCATCCTCATCCTTGAAGGCATCATAGGCCTCCGAGTGCACGCACTCCATGCCCAGAGATGCCATCAGTCGGGTCGAGTAGAGGCCAGTGCAGGTTGCCACCAGCAAAGGGAATCCTTTGGCCCGACCCACATCGATCAGAGCAGTTACTAGACGGCGACCAAGACCCTGTCGATGCATTGAGGAATCCACTGCTATGATATTTAGATAAAGGGCATCCGTTACCCCGTATTGCTGAAACAATTGAGCGTTCCTTTTGATGTTGCACAGAAAGTAATCGATGTGTTCCTCTGGCTGCGTGCGCCGCTTCTCGCTCAATTCCAGCCAATTTTTCTCCAGTTCGCTGGCATTGAGCACTCCAGCATAGGCCAAGCCCACAATGCGATCATCGTTGCTCTGATCGACGACAACCAGCGAACAACCCTGCCGAACAATCGATTCGTGAAACACAAAGTGTTTCGATATACCGCCTCCCCAGCTGCCTACTCGACTGGGATCATCAAATTAATTTATTTACCTGTCATGCTTTTAAATCTGCGGATTATATCTCATTTCATTATTACTTTTTGTCATTAAAAACTAGTTGAATATGTGTAGTGAGAATGAAAAGAGCTGAGAATACCATTTTTTCTTCATATAGTTTTTAATGAAATATATTTAGTTTAAATAATCAATAATGCAACAACTTATTAAAATTAATATTGAAATTAAAATTAATGGTTCCCTGCGTAATAATACGAAAAAGTGGAACAAATTAATTTTATTTGCTCTTACACTTTGATTTGCACTTTGATTGCGTACTAAATATGTAGACACCAAATATTACTCTTTCCACTTGTATAGTCAAAAGCTTACAGCTTGATGGCCATAACGCGCAAGTGGGTGTGTGGTGCAGTTGGTTTGAACACCACTTTGCCACTGTCATCTTTATAGTCTGCATAGGCCTGCTCATAGACGCACTCCATGCCCAATGCCTCCTTCTGGCGGGCCGAATAGAAGCTGGTGCAGTAGGCGACCATTAGGGGGAATCCCTTGGTGCGACCTACCTCCATAAGGGCGGCAGCTAGACGCGAGCCCAGCCCCTTGCCACGCATTGAGGCATCCACATTGGTTATATGGGAGTAGAGAAGTTTGGAGATGCCGTAATGTTTAAAGAGATTCAATTCGATTTCGACTTTGGATAGGAACACCGCAATGAGTCCCCAGGTGTTCGGTTCCATTGCTGCGGCCTCCTTACGATGCTTCTCCAAGCAACTGGGGAATTGTGCACCCGCAAGAACCAAACCGACAATGCGCCCAGTCTTCTCCTCAGTGGCCAGTAAGCAGGTACCCTGCTCAATCATAGAGATGTGGTACTCATCGTTTTCCTTCTCATAGCATTTTTGCACATCCTCTCCTGAAGAGACACAAAGTGGCTCTCCGGTGTAGAAATTGACGCCCATGAAGATCTTCACTGGCTTGTAGTCCGACACTGTCATAACGCGAATAAGTATGCCATCTTTTGAGCACAGTTCCGTTGCCATGTTGAGAATTCGGTATTAAATGCAAAACTGAAATGGCATTCAGCTAAGCACCACTATTTATATGCGGTGGCTTATCTAAAAGTTGTTCTTATCGTTGCAATAATCTAATCTACTTGTTATCAGTATTTGTCATTAAAAACTAGTTGAATATGTGTAGTGAGAATGAAAAGGGCTGAGAATACAATTTTTTCTTCATATAGTTTTTAATGAAATATATTTAGTTTACAAAATCAATAATGCAACAATTTATTGAAATTAATATTAATGGTTGCCTGCGTAATAATACGAAAAAGTGGAACAAATTAATTTTATTTGCTCTTACACTTTGATTTGCACTTTGATTACGTAATAAATATGTAATTAAATTAATAAAATACAAATTCATTAATAATTATTAGATGATTAGCGTTCATTCATTCCATTGTACTATACTCCTGATGAACAACAACGATCGACCCTTCATAGGCTAGTTTTAATCATAACTGTTTCCAGACACATTTTCAACGTGTTCATCGTCATCACTTAAGAACTAGACAACAAATATAACTTTTTTCACTTTTCTAATCAAAAGCTTACAGCTTGATGGCCATAACGCGCAAGTGGGTGTGTGGTGCAGGTGGTTTGAACACCACTTTGCCACTGTCATCTTTATAGTCTGCATAGGCCTGCTCATAGACGCACTCCATGCCCAATGCCTCCTTCTGGCGGGCCGAATAGAAGCTGGAGCAGTAGGCGACCATTAGGGGGAATCCCTTGGTGCGACCTACCTCCATAAGGGCGGCAGCTAGACGCGAGCCCAGCCCCTTGCCACGCATTGAGGCATCCACATTGGTTATATGGGAGTAGAGAAGTTTGGAGATGCCGTAATGTTTAAAGAGATTCAATTCGATTTCGACTTTGGATAGGAACACCGCAATGAGTCCCCAGGTGTTCGGTTCCATTGCTGCGGCCTCCTTACGATGCTTCTCCAAGCAACTGGGGAATTGTGCACCCGCAAGAACCAAACCGACAATGCGCCCAGTCTTCTCCTCAGTGGCCAGTAAGCAGGTACCCTGCTCAATCATAGAGATGTGGTACTCATCGTTTTCCTTCTCATAGCATTTTTGCACATCCTCTCCTGAAGAGACACAAAGTGGCGCTCCGGTGTAGAAATTGACGCCCATGAAGATCTTCACTGGCTTGTAGTCCGACACTGTCATAACGCGAATAAGTATGCCATCTTTTGAGCACAGTTCCGTTGCCATGTTGAGAATTCGGTATTAAATGCAAAACTGAAATGGCATTCAGCTAAGCACCACTATTTATATGCGGTGGCTTATCTAAAAGTTGTTCTTATCGTTGCAATAATCTAATCTACTTGTTATCAGTATTTGTCATTAAAAACTAGTTGAATATGTGTAGTGAGAATGAAAAGAGCTGAGAATACAATTTTTTCTTCATATAGTTTTTAATGAAATATATTTAGTTTACAAAATCAGTAATGCAACAATTTATTGAAATTAATATTGAAATTAAAATTAATGGTTGCCTACGTAATAATACGTAAAAGTGGAACAAATTCATTTTATTTGCTCTTACACTTTGATTTGCACTTTGATTACGTAATAAATATGTAATTAAATTAATAAAATACCAATTCATAAATAATAATTAGATGATAAGCGTTTATTGATTCCATTGCACTATACTCCTGATGAACAACAACGATCCACCCTTCATAAGGCTGGTTTTAATCATAACTGTTTCAATTTCCAGACACATTTTCAACGTGTTTATCGTCATCACTTAAGAACTAGACACCAAATATTACTCTTTCCACTTGTATAGTCAAAAGCTTAGAGCTTGATGGCCATAACGCGCAAGTGGGTGTGTGGTGCAGTTGGTTTGAACACCACTTTGCCACTGTCATCTTTATAGTCTGCATAGGCCTGCTCATAGACGCACTCCATGCCCAATGCCTCCTTCTGGCGGGCCGAATAGAAGCTGGAGCAGTAGGCGACCATTAGGGGGAATCCCTTGGTGCGACCTACCTCCATAAGGGCGGCAGCTAGACGCGAGCCCAGCCCCTTGCCACGCATTGAGGCATCCACATTGGTTATATGGGAGTAGAGAAGTTTGGAGATGCCGTAATGTTTAAAGAGATTCAATTCGATTTCGACTTTGGATAGGAACACCGCAATGAGTCCCCAGGTGTTCGGTTCCATTGCTGCGGCTTCCTTACGATGCTTCTCCAAGCAACTGGGGAATTGTGCACCCGCAAGAACCAATCCGACAATGCGTCCAGTCTTCTCCTCAGTCGCCAGTAAGCAGGTGCCCTGCTCAATCATAGAGATGTGGTACTCATCGTTTTCCTTCTCATAGCATTTTTGCACATCCTCTCCTGAAGAGGCACAGAGTGGCTCTCCGTTATAGAAATTGCCGCCCATGAAGATCTTCACTGGCTTGTAGTCCGACACTGTCATAACGCGAATAAGTATGCCATCTTTTGAGCACAGTTCCGTTGCCATGTTGAGAATTCGGTATTCAATGCAGAAATAAAATTGCATTCAGCTAAGCACCACTATTTATATGCGGTGGCTTATCTAAAAGTTGTTCTTATCGTTGCACTTATTACACTTTTATTCATCATTGGTGGCTTGTTTGCTTCCTGGCATTTTGCTATTATCAGTACTTTATAAAATCGCTAATTGAAATAACGTGTTGTTTAACTCATCAAAACTATTTTATTAACTTAACACAGCAATTGATTTTGGAGTGTTGACTACAAATATATGTATATTTAATAACAAAATATTTTATTTAAAATTAGTTTTTGCAATGATCTCAGATTGTATAAATTGAATATAAAATATTATTTTTATCAATAAAAATATGAATGTGTTATCTTAAGTAAAAAAGTTGGTGCTTACGCAATTCTTCAATATATTCAAAATACATTAGATAAGTGTATGACTATGGAGATAGTCTTCTAAAATAGCTATAGCATTCTCAGCCAATAGAGATATAGACTAATAACAGAAAAGGATCTATCTAGTACACACAGTTTACCCATAAATATTTAACCAATCTGTTGAATCAATTCATATGATATAATAAACCTGCAACTAAAATTAATCAAATTTAAAATAGTCTTAGAGAAACCTTATTAATTCCTGTATAATATAATAATGCATTCTAATTGGTTTCCCCAGATTAAAAATAGCGAACTTGTCTCGTCTTTGCTGCTCGCCAATAAATGCC
Source organism: Drosophila nr. perissopoda 5 BK-2023a (assembly GCA_035044105.1). Classification (NCBI taxonomy): domain Eukaryota; kingdom Metazoa; phylum Arthropoda; class Insecta; order Diptera; family Drosophilidae; genus Drosophila; species Drosophila nr. perissopoda 5 BK-2023a. Next base: position 907,833 of record JAWNMK010000018.1, read on the forward strand.
AGTAAACTCTTCACAACAATCTACTCTTTTGTTTGAATTACGTTCTGAAATAGATAACCATTTTCAAAGCAAATACACACAAGTTCTATATCTGGCCAAAAGTACGGAAGCGATTCAAGCAGTTGATTTTTAACCAGAGCCTATTAAAAGTGTGTAAAAAGTGTATAATGGGTTTGTACAGTAGTGTGAAACGGGCCTAGCAATTGAGTATATAGTAAATCGAAGATCTTTCTGCTCATCACAATCCTCTCTTAAAAGTAATATAAAATAGTTATAGCTATGGGGCAATCGCTTTCCGCCTATAGCTGCAGACTGTAAGTACAAATTATAAGCGCTTTAAGTTAGACAAAAATTGAGCACTGTTAACTGTTGAGTGTGGGGGCTGTCTGTTGGCCGGAATGCAAGCAAATTCCCAAACTGGTCAAAACCAACATAATTTACATGTCTGCTGGGTACGTTCGACGCAGAAAATGGGTGTTAAGCAAGGAGGGGAGGGGGTGGACAGAGGCTGGACCAGTCTGGACAGCTTAAACAGTCTGTTGGCCATGTTATGCCAGACTAGTTACATTTGCCGTTGTTGTTGTTGTTGGTGCTCTTTGGCGTAGCTGTTTGCTGTGGTTGTTTGTTGGTGTTGCAGCAACGCGTAGCATCGAAGTCAGGTGCTTTAAAATTAAGTCTCTTCAATTTGCTGGTCGCAAGTTTATCAAAGTTCATCAAAAATAGTCCATTCGTTTAGTTAATGTTCAGAGATTTGCCATCCGCTGATTGAAATAAATTAAGTGTGCGGGTTTTAAATTCATTTTTATTAGCTGCTGCCGCTGTTGATGCCACACAGTGTTTGGCATCCGACAAAGCCGCAGGCATGACCAGGTGCCGTTGCCCACTCCGGCCACGCCCAGTTGCGGAGCACAGTTGCATACTTTTAGGTGGCATTCACAAGGCGACATTTTTGCACAAATATTTGCAGAAGTGAATTTTTGATTTATGCCCCGCGCAACATGACCCAAATTTTTTTGGTTACTAACTAATTAAAAGCGAAAAGTTGACAACATTTTCCGGTTAAAATTTCTATAAACGAGCAAATTAAATTCTTTTTTATTATTTTTCACTCGATGTTTTTATAGTTTTATGATTTATGGCGCATGTTTGCCGTAAAAGTTATGACCGCAGCAGAAATTAATGAAAATTCAATCAAAGTTCGCGCCACTCAACACAGACGTGTGCAATAAGCGGGTCAGAGGCGGGGGCAGGCACAACTCAACACTTGCAACATATGCCCAGCTGTGGCACAGCGGCCTCAAAAGCCCTCCACTTGTGTGATTGTCTAGCTGACCTTAATGAAGATTAATTTAAAACAAGAGCTGCCCGGTGCTATGCTCTGCCTTCAGCTGCCTCATCTTCTTCTCATTTAAAAATTAAAGAAAAGAAAACTGTAAGAAAATAACTCTGCTCTTGATAACACACCAACAAAAGACAAGGGCAACGCACGATACGAGCCGAGCGACAGAATGTCTGTGATGGAGATGACAACAATGCTTTGTGTGCTGGGCGTACAGATCAAAGAAACAATTTAATAAAGTTTAGATTTCTAGCACGACATAGAAATGACAATAGACCCCGTACAACGTGAGATATTTGTATATGGAGCCTAGGCCATGATGAACACTGAATGCACTATTTAAATTAAGTTAAAAGATTCTAACGAGGGTAAATGCAAAAAAAAAAAACTTAATACAGTTTCAGAAAGTTCTCTTAGGAATAATCAAAGCCAGCAGAAATCTTAAAGGAAATATGAAATATGTGTATTAACTTTCATACTTCATAAATAAATAAGTTATTATCAATTCTCTAACAATATATTCAAAAGCTGATTCGATTCGAGAGATAAAAAAAAAAACATGAAACACAAAAATACAGTTCCATCTAATGAAATCCTACGGTGTACTTTGAACTTTGCTCAGTGAAACTAAATATAAAATTTGAATAATTTAACAAAATCATCGAACAACTGCTACTTGTGCCACTTGACTTCGATGATATCGTGGGTAATTAATTTATTAAACCATTTACCCATGCGACGGAGGTCGGGAACACCTCGGGGGGTGCTCGGGTCCACATGATGCCAGTTTCGAAATCTTTTACTGGCCCTTTTGTTTACCAGATCATATTTATACATAGGTGGGGGGTCCCGCTCAATTCAGCTTCATTAATTAGAAAAGAAAAGCCGAGGAAACCTTTAGAAATACTTTGCGGAGTGGCTGTTGTTCGGCCTACACAATGTGTAGCGCATTATCATAATTTCAGCTGCCTACTGACTAACTAAATTCAATTCAATTCGTTTATCTGATTTTCTTTCAAGTGGTCGGACAGTTCCGCTTCGCTCTGCTCAATTTTATTTTCTCTATTTTTTGTTGTTTTTGAATATTTATATATTTATCACATATGTTGTGTATAATAATTATGTTTAGATATATCTGAAAGAGCTAGCTGACATATCAACTTAAGAGCTAGATTACAAATATTACTAAAGATTTTAGAATCGAAAAGCCCTCATAATCTATGGAATTATATGTGTTTTCTGTCTGTCGAAATTCTAACTGACAAAAAGTAGAATCCAATTATGCATTTGCTTATATCTCTCTTTTGAAATGTGCAAATAAAAAGAAAATATCTTAATTACAATCAATTCCTCCAAAGGCATTTCATATTTGCCTCACACACATTTTATACATACATTTGACATTGTAATGTATATGCTAGCATGTGTGCAGTTAATTAGTTTAGGCCAAAATGATTTCTTTAGGCTATTAATAGAAGATTGAGTTATTGCAATATATATACATATATTGAACAGTAAATTTCATTTTTGACAGCTGAAGTAAATTTAAGTTGTTAATTTAAAATAGAAGATGCAGTTTTCTATGAGCTCAAACTTTATTCATTTTTAAGTCAATACCCAAACAATACACATAAAAATTTATATCTGCATGTTGTTCTTTTTGTTTCAAATATTTTTATGTGCTACAAGAGAAACGACAAGAGCGGCAGCGAGCAGCATTATAAAACTACGCAGAGACTATAAAAAGAGCTGCAGGGCCCCAACTCAACTTGCATATAAATTTGTAAATCGATTTTGAAAACTAACAAAACAACTTGCCAAAAAATAAAAAATAAAAAGGAAACGGACTAAAGGCAAAACCAAAACGTTATTAATAAACAAAAATGATTTATGTGTCTGCAGTGGTCGACAATGGAGGCTGAGAACTTGCCAAACTCTGGGAACTCTGGCCACTAGCCGGGCTGCGAACAGCGTCTACTTTACTCTGTGGTCAGTAACAAAACTGTAGCACTTATTGCCCCAGCCACCATCAGCCAGTTGGCCCGTTGTTATCTCGGGCCGTTAATCTAATCAATTGAGCTGACTTCAAGTCAAACAGCAGAGCAGGCCAGGGCAGAACCGAGCAGCACCCTCATAAACAGTGCTTAGCGGCGCCTGCGCAACAGGTATAAGACAATAGATAGAGAGAGACATAGAGAGAGAGAGAGAGAGAGAGAGAGAGAGAGAGATAGTGAACTGAAGGTCTTTCTCAGCACTTGTCTGTATGGGCATGGATCTGTATCTGGGTCTGTGGATTGGCAAATCTTGAGGCAACGTTCAGGGCGTGTGCATGACAAATGTTCTTTGATTTATTGACAGTTTCAAGTGGACGCAGTCGGCGTTCGCCTCAACGTTTGTCAACATGGCTAGTTGGTCACGTTCCTGGGTCGGTACTTCATAGACCTGAGGACACAGGCACAGGCACAGGCACAGTCACGCCACCTGCTGTGCGAAGGCTGCAAACATTTATAAATAGCACACAAAATGTGCTAGGGCACATCAAAGTATAAAATGCGCCAAACATTGTTCGATATTGACAATGTTTTTCTTCTTTTATTTGTGCTTTTCGCCTGTAACCGGAGCAGCCTACAAAGCGCGGAAACCACCCAACATACGTCAACCCAAAATACATTGCTTCCGCAGTTGAGTGCCGATTCCATGTATTTGTTATGCCCTACATTTGGGTATTGTCCTGATGTCTTATATAACGATCTGTAGATATCTGAGATTGCATACAGTCTTTAGATTTATGACTTCAACAGATTGGCCAGTCGATATAGCCTTGTCTCTAAGTGTCATCATTTAAAAACACATTTTATTCGGCGTAAGGCAGAGCGGTTATTATTTATGATGTCTACCATAGGAAATATCGCTAAGGTCTTATCATCTTTTTTTGCTTCTGATTATTTATTTAAACAGTTTCAGGGTATATAATATTCGGATTACCAAAAATTGCTGTGCTGTCTTGTTTCTTGATTTCTTTTCTTTCTTTTTTTTTTGATTTCCCTTCCAATTTCTGTTGCAGGTGTCGCCTGCATGCACACTTGACATAATATTGTTGCCAGTTGGCGGCACATTTCATTTCATTTTGGAATTTATTGTGCGCCCCCGGTGATTTCTATATCATTTTATTGCCGTTTGTGTGGGCGCGCATTCAGTTATGGTTTCTTTATACTCGCATTCGAAGTGGGGTATTTTATTCAAATTTATGGTAATGGTGTTGCGAAATGAAAGAGTTGATCTATACATGTAAGATTAATGCATCCTAAATTGCAAATAATGATGACAGTAGTGGGAGGTAATTACTAGCCAAGCGAATTCGAATATTAAACAAATACAAACAAATAAATATTTACATTTATTCAATTGTATGTATTGACTTATTATTATGAATATCAAAATTAAACTTCATAGCAACTTTGTGAAAATTGTTCACTCATTGATTGAGAACATCGGATCACCCAAACCGATTTTTTTAAGTACAGCGAAATCCACTTTTGTTTGGGATCTTTGTGTATTATGCTCATTTAAAGGGCATTTTTATTGGTCATTTTGATTTTTTGTTTTTAGTTTTTTATGACTCTATAAAGTTTGCGAAATGCTTTTCATATCTGAAACTGTAACATTCAGCACTCAATCAACGATCCATTCAGCGCATCAGTCAAGCAAACAGTGGAACGGAGCGAAATCACGGCCAAAGCGCTCCGACAACAACAAAGCGAAAACACTAAACAAAGTCAACATAACCTCAATTCGCCTTTAATGGCACAAACTTGGCAGGCTAAATACAATATAATATGGCGACGTGCAAACTTAGCCAGAGAGAGAGCGACCAAGAGAGAGAGAGAGAGAGAGAGTGGGATAAACACAAAATGGGCAGAAACAGAAAGAAACTAATAAAGCTGAACTACAATAAGGACGTTAAGCAACAAAAGCATGGATATAACAAATAGAAAAATAGAAAATTATGATGGAAAATTGGGAGTTAAGATAGCAACGTTGCCGACGCTAATGTGAACGAAAGTCATTTGTAAAGCGAAAGAGACAACAACAACGGCAGGCGCTTGCCGTGGTCAGCTGTGGTCATTATTGCTGAAACATTTGTGCTCCCATATTAATAATAAATAAATTTACGTATATATTCAACATTCTTTGTGTCCCTGTGACAAACACGAAGTCATTGAAAATGGGCCAAATTAAACGGGCACGCAAATTGTTCATTTTTCATCGGGCAGACAGTGGTTCATCATCAAGATCGTGTTCACTATTAGTTAGATAGCAGCGCAACTACCGGTTGACTTTTCGATTTTTCAAACATTACTGTACAAAACAACTGAATCTTTTATGAAAGAGCTTTTTATGTTGGAGAAAAGTCATTCTAGTAGTTAAAATTGTATATATCCCAGTGCATTTTATATTTTTTATTTTGTTATGTATTGATAATATAATCATTTAAAAAAAAAAAAATGTTTGCATGAAAAAATGATCTGAAATGTGAATATATTTCTTTCCTGATTTTAATTAATATCAAATCATATTATTTACTTTCTATTGCTTTCTATTTATTGCTGTTCTTTTGATGAATTTTGTGACCCTAATTACCTTGATAATATTCAATTAAAAAGGTGGAGCATATTTAAAATTTACAAATTTATCTTTTCAGTAAACATGTATTTTGTTTGCTATTTGTTAATTGTTTCCATTGTTTCTATTCTATCCAAATATACAGTGACCGACAGCTTATTAGGCACAGAGTCAAAGAAAATAGGCTACTTTTTTACATAATCCTACCTAGCAGGTGGGGAAACCCCAGTGTATTGGGGTCATATATTAATTTAGATGGTTAATACCTGTACCTACCATCGCTCATTGGAATTTTTGAAAAATAATTAATGATTAGTTTATGGCAGGCAATTACTTTTTTTCTTTGACTCTGTGCCTAATAAGGTGTCGGTCACTGTATATAACACTATTATTACCACCAGGCACCGTAAAATCAATATTTATAATCAAACAGAAAATAGAAGTCAAAGTATATTCTCTGCTCTTAACTATTTAAACATACAGCAATCTCGCTACAAAACAAAGTCATGGACTTGCAAAGCGATTAATTTGAATAATTTCTAGCAGTTAAGTCCCATTCTCCAAACTTCTTGTTAACTTTAAGCTTCTACTGATCCCAGCGGGTGACAAAACGTAGAAAAAATGAGTATCATTTTTATGCATATCCTGAACGAGAATCAGTGCCCCAACCCCAGCGCGAACTTCAACTCCAACTCGAAACCGAATCCGAACCCATTGCCTTCCCGCACCACCGCCAGTGGCAGAAATGGGATTTTCAAACATATCGCATATACAAAATGCAAACATGTCTGGCAAACACAAATCCCATAAATGTTTTGAGTCCCCCAACCAATCCCCCTCAGAGCCGTGGGATGCGTGGAGTAGTGATAAAAACTTGCAAAAAATATTTTCATATGTGAAAATGTGTAAAGTGTAAAAGTTTCTACCGTTTGCAGCGCGCTGTTCGCCTTTTTGTTATTTCCTATTTCCACATTGTGTTTGGGTTTTGTATATTTCTGTTTGGACTGTCTGACTGTCTGTGCATTTGTTTGTTTGTCTGTCCGTCTATCTGTCTATGTGTCTGCCGCTGTGTGAGCATCAGGTGCTGTGGCAAAAGAAATTACAACAAATCCATTTGTGAAATTGCAAACCGAGACAAACCACGGCCACAACGACGACGACGACGACCATCTCGGTTGATGATGACGCCTCCAACAGTAGCGCTTATCCGGTTGCCTTTGATGCTCCTCTCTGCTCCTCTTTCTCATTTCTTTTACTCGCATACTCGAGCAGACTGCTCTTTTGCACTGGCACTGGCACTGACAGCACATGGAGGAGCACTTTAAGAGCGGCAGACAATGTGTCCCGTCGGTGCTAACCAATTACATGGCTGGCCAGTGCCCCAGTCTAGGGCCACCTCCTGTCATTATGCACTCAAAATCAAGATGGAAGGCGGCACCCGCTGCCTGTCATTTGCCTCGGCAAACATTCATCTTACTAAAGTTGGCCAGTCAGCAGGCCAACGACATCGCCTCCCAAAAATACTCACACATTCCAACTCACTTTAGCTACTGTAGCTGGGAGAGCTCCTTGCCAGCGTCGAGACATTCATCAATTTGTTAAGCGAAGCCGAGCAAAAAAGCGAAATTGAAACGAACATTTTTCGTGTTGCCGCTGCAGCCTGCATATAAATTTGCAAAAATAAGTGCAGCTCCGGTGCTACAGCTCCAGGCTGAGAGCTACTACCAGCACTTAGCTACCAGCTCCCAGCACCAGGACAGCAAACTACACACGTCAAATTTCAAACAAGTTCGGCCGCCGCAGGACATGCAACAAACGGCAGCGGGCAGCACCAAGCGACCGTGTCCGTATCCCACTGCTCGAGCTGCATAAAAACTCTGCCACCGGAGTTTCTACACCAGTGATGCCAATTTCGCATTTTTCGCATTGATGCTAGCTTCCTAGAGTGTCAGATACAAAGCGGCGTACAATTTAAAATTGTGGGTGTTTTGGCTTTTGGTTATCGGTTTTAAAAATATTTTTTGAAAGATTAAAGGCATTATTTCACTAATCAAATTGGTTATATTGCTGGGAATAGAGTGTTCTGCAGTCGTCGGCCATTTCCCGTTAGAGATGACATTTCCGAGGTAAATAGTACTCTGAATACATTGATATCTAAAGCATCTAATTCTTCGCCAATTATATTCTACCTCTTTTCATTTTGGTGCTACTTCCTTCTAAAACTAGCTGCTTTTAGATCCTCAAAGGTTGGCAACACTGTCCGAGACACACAAACAGTTGGTTTGGGGCCAGAGTTCAGCAGGTGGGCTGTGTGGCATTTTTTCCTCACTTTGTTATTGTAAGCGCTTCTGCTCGTCTCTCACTTTACGGAAGGGAAGAGACGTGCAGAGCGAAGCAGAGCAACAATGAAATAGGCAACGTCTGAGATAGTGGAATGCATCCACTATTTCTACTTACTTCTCCCATCTGCTATCACAAATCAGGATGGTCTGGCTAAAATTTGCCTCAGCTTTAACGCTCTTTTCCAAAGTCTGCAAAGTTTTGTGAAAAACGGCCGAGCAAATGCGCAAATATATGTGTCTAATGTTATGTCGAAGGTAAGAAAAATAGAGAAAACAACATAAAATATTATTCGATTTTTTCACGCCAAAACAAAACATTCGACGTCTATGCGATTTTCGGATATATACTTTTCACTGTATTTGAGTAACCTCTCAAAGTTACTACTAGAGAGAAAGAGAATTTGCATCATTTCTGCCAATAGCTTGCAAAAAATCATTAAAAACAAGATATGTGGTAGGCAAGTAAATTGGCTTTTCAGCCTTACCTATATGCGAGTATTTTTGAGGGAATCATGTTTTGTTTGAGCATGGAAAAGAAATGCATTTTGCACAAACTGTGCGCAACAATTTGTAAAGCTCACATCGTTTTTGACTCGGCAAGTTGTGAGACTGAAACAATAAATGCAGCTGCAGCTCTAATATGAAAACTTTGGGTCTCTCCAGACCTCAAAGCAGTATTCGCCCATTCATTGGCTACCTGCTGCCGTGTTGTTAGCAGAATGAGAAAGAGAGAGAGAAAGAGAAAGGAAAAGAGAAGTAGAGAGGGAGAGAGAGTGAAGAAGCACACGTCAGTTTGGGGAATTGCAAATAAATATTTTCACTGCAGTTGCAGATTATTTTCACTGTTGCGACTGCTCTGCGAATGCGAATTCACCAAATTTGGGACCAACAAAAATAGCGAAAATCCACCCAACAAAATATACATACATATATATGCATATAAAATATAACACGAGGAGCGGAGGAAACAATGCCAAAGCTGCTGAGACAAGGAGAAACAGTGAAGCACAGAAATAGAGAAACAACTTAGCTTAGATTTCTCCGGGGAACTATGATAAAGTGCGCACCATGGCAAATGGCATAATGAAGACAAATAGAAAAGAGAGTTTCTGGTTTTGTTTGCTGGGCGTGGCTTAACTTGGCTTTTGCCTTAAATGATTTCAATTTATTTGCCTTCGATTCTCAACTGTGGTCAACTTTCATACATTCATGTTCACTTTTGATTCTGATTGTACTTCTTCAAGTAGATACCGCCAATTGCCTCCCGGAAGCGCCTTCGTCGATTGTCCTGCTTCAATAATGATATCAAATTTTTGGTGCTAAGGCCTCGATTAGCCTGACGCTCCAGCAGGGCCAGCTCATCATCGGATGCAATGCCGTCATATGGATACTCCTCGCCGTCATATGGAACTAGTGCCGGCTTGGCAACCGCTGCTTCTGCTCCTCTTGCTTCCGACTCAGTGCTTGGCACATTGATCACTTCGAAATTGTCATCCACAATGCTGCCCTGCAGTATATCAGCAAAAGAACGATGGTTACCGCCTCGGATAAATGCGGCAGGAGCAGTGGCAGAAGCAGCGGCAGGGGCAGCTGGTGCAGCACCTACGAAACTCAGATTCTGTGCATTGTTTGGGTTAACAATGACGATCGATCCACCGCTACCGTTCAGATAATCACTTAGTCCGGGAAACTGGAAAGGTGGACGGTTTGGCGGCTGCCCAACTGGATAGGGATAGTAGTTAGGCCAGTAGGGAGGATTATTACGGTTGTTTCTGTCATCATTTTGGTTGGGTTGCACAATAATAATGGGCTGCTGCTGTTGGTCACTCCCACGTCTAATCCAGCCAATCAGGCGTGGCTGAATTGCACTTAGTACTGTGTGAATGTAAAATAAAGATTGAATAATTATATGGATACAAAGTTCAAATGGAAATCAAGTCAAAAAGTCCAATCTAAAATCGATCAAAATAATTCGAACATATTTACAACCGAAATATATCGAAATTCAACAGATTGTCAATTTTTGTTGTTTCAAAATTAGGCTGCAATTATCAGTGAACTACATCGGCACTGTTTAGTTTAGTTAGCAACAAATTTGGAACTGTTGCAAATCCTTTTTTTTTTTAAATTTATTTCCAAGTTCCTTTTGCTTACCAGCATTGCGTGATGCGGCTTCGGCCGAGCTGATCCTAGCCCCAGAGGTTAAGGCCACACAGGCAGTGAAGAACAGCAAGAGTGTAATACAATTCTTGAACATCTTGGAAACTTGAGTGGATGAAGACTGTGCTCCAAGTGTCGATCATCAGTGGCTTATATAGTAGCACCTGTAATTGTAACTAGCAAAGTTCTGACTGCTTTCGCTTAGTTCACGGTTTAAGTGGCGTTTCGCTGAAATTTCACTCAGGTGTCAAGTGCTAATTTAATAGATGATCTATTGGGTGGGACTGCTTGTTAATATTATCGCCTCGTAAATCAATTTCAAAGCATTGCGGTTGCCCGTTCTGCCCAGTGCTCTGTTTATTGCAATCGTAAAATGTTTCGAAACTGGACTGTCTCAATAGTTTTGTTCGTTTAGCGCGATTTTCTTTGACCGAGTTTATGTTTATGTTTTGCATTTGCCTTAGCCGCTTTCATGATCGATTTAGCATTAAGTTGATAGTCCCCAGCAGACTACTTTTAGACGGCTGTCTGCCACGGGCCAATAGCGGGCGCTAATTTGTTTAGTTTACGACCAGATCAGATATTTAAGGCCTGCACTTGTGGGTCGCATGGATAACTTGCAGGCCTGCCAAGGGCCATTGCCCTCAGCGGTGAGGTTTGTACATTGAACTTGAGAAATTCTGTGGAGCTTATGAAAGCTGCTCCATAAAATACTAATGTGAAAGCAGCGGATTTAATTGGTAGTAAAATGCGGAGCAGACACCAATCGCATAAAGAAGGTGCAAATTATCTAAAGTAAAAGATTTTTTTGATGAAAAAGAGTAAATATTGTTTAGGATGGGTGGGAATTTCTCAACATTATTTGTTTGTATTTCAAATATAACTATCACGACCAGATCTTCTTTATCTCATTTTTAAGTCTGCACTTTCTATTTGTAATTATTCTAACTAACAAATTCACCAGTATAATAGTAAATCGTTTATTTGAAATACTTTCTGAAATCCTTCCTGCAGTTCAATCTTTAACAATTGTATTTTCATGACCAGGCCAATCATCGCATGTTTCTCCGATGCGTCCCATATCAATTTCCTTGTACGTTATCCCTACAATAAATCCATTTCCTTTCTTACGGCTGAGTAAATAGCAACTTATGTGCTGGCAACATACAAAAGCCTGCCAAACTAAAAAGTAAATGGCAAACAGCAAATAATATCAAACAATATCCGTTGGCATATACGAGTAATAAAAGTGAAAGTCGCAACCATCGTAGCTGCTCCTGCTGCAGTTATCCTTTGCAATCAGAAACCAGAGGCAACAATAAATCCTAGATACACAACGAGAAGTACGGCAGTCACATGAGGTAAATATTATTTAAAAAACCGAAACACGTAGGCAACACAAAGTACAAATCGCACTCAATCAAAATCACCTCGAGACCACACCACACAACACACCAGCGAAAGATGAAATACACGGGAAGTAAAAAAACGAAGAAGAAAAAACTGAAGGACTGGGTGAAAACGGATATTTTAGCTGGATGAGGTTTCTTCCTCTTTTCTGTCTGCCGTAAGCAAAAATAAATAAGAAGTGAGCAGAAAATAGATGGCAACAATTGGGGCAAAGACAAATTCAACATTGAAACTGCCATGTACGAGGATTTAACAGATTTAAATTCTATTTGGCAAACGCAACAAGGATTTTTGTGGGAGCACATCCGGTTTTAGATGGCCCGCACGAGACACTCCTCGAGGATTGTCATTTAATGTTGACCAAAGGCTTTCTCGTTTTGTTTTGCTAGTTCTGTGTGTGGCCTAAAAAGCTTGCCTCGTCATGTGGCAAAGTTGTAGCTTTGTTGAGCTGCTGCAGCCACTTAGCCCATATTAAGAGGCGTCTCCTTCTAGCAGCCCATGTGCAAATATTTATCGATTGGCATGACAATCCAATTCGTTATGCTTAAATCTACGGGCGCACTGTGACCAAGCTGCCCCTTTTGAGGTGTCAAGCCATAGAAAGAGAAAAAGGTGGGGATATTTCCCATTTTGTGATATTAAATGAAAAATCAGCACATGCACATCACCTGAGAGTCCAACCATCCGGCCCTGTCCTAACCTCTCTTTTTTCCATGCATGTTTGTGTGCCAGCATTTTTACGCAAATTGGCAGTTAAGACAGATTGGCCAACGACTGAACAAGTGGGTGTTCTCGAGAACCTCAGCTCAATTGGGCTCCCAGCAACTGCAACAGTAGCAACAGCAGCAGCAGCAGCAACAGCAACTTGGCTAACAAGTGTTTTTGTGGTAGAGTCAGGTAGTAACTGTGCTTTCCGTCTGGGTCTTAATTAAAGCTGTTGTGGCTGCATTCAGCACCGAACGTGTTAATCTGCTGAAAGGTGGAGGCGGGCTCGGCAGGTCTTCTATCTGAGCTATTCTGGTTCAGGTGAGATAAAACCATAAAGTGACATAGACTGCTGGCCAAGTAGTTTAAATGGGGCATTATATACAACTTCTAAATACTACTGAATGAAATAACAATTATAGGTAAAAATATAGAAACAACAGATCATTTAACTAATGGTCATCTAATGGTAAAGCCTTATTCAAAATAGGGTGCTATTTAAGAGAGTAACTTGTGATGGAATGATTAGATAAGAACTAGAAGCTTGAGAGAATGTCATTGATCACTGGACTCGCATCTTAGAAGTGTGTTTTAAAATATTTTCCCATAGCAGCTTTGACATATTTGTTTGCCTGTGCAGCTGCTGCTTGAGCGACATTTGCTGCTTCTAGAGAAAGGCATTTCCAGCTATTTCCGGCGCGTTACGTATGTGCGTCTGTGTTTTGTGTCGCGTTGCCATTAGGCATCCGCCACTGGGCAGCAGCAGGACGCCGCTGGCCGAGAGCCTCCAAGAAGCAACAACAACAACAACAACAACAACAATAGCAGCAGCTCTCAGCTGCCACTCAGCACAAATTTTCGGCAGCATGCTTTTCCGGTTTGGCAACGCAGCAGCAGCGCGACCTGTGAGTTTTGCTGGTTGCTCCTCCGTTGTGCTTCCTGCGCCTCAAGACCCATCAGCCTCTCAGGCTTACTATAGTTCAATAAGGATTTCCGTTTCAATTCGTGCGCTGCGCCATTGTTGCTCTCAACATCGCAGTAGCAGTTGGCGTCGCAGTTGCTGCCTTTGCTGGCGTTGTCCATTTTCGTTTATCGAATTTTTCACTTTGACGACCTTTGGGCAGAGTCGGAACTTTTTACACTTTTAGCAACAATTTCCTTGCCGTTGCCCCATTTTTGCCTTTTATTATTTATTTATTTATTTTTGTGCTGATTTCATGCGTTTGCCTTGCGACTTTTCGGCTGCTTTTTGTGCTTGATTTGCTTTCCAATTTTCAATGTGTCACTTTATGAGCGGGTCCATTAATCAAAAACCAAAAACAAAAATCCAAAGAAAGGGCAACCTGAAAAGAGCGTCAAGAAATTATTGCTTAAATAAGCGTGTTTCACTTCTCCTTTGTTTTTTTTTTTTGGAATATGGAGCGGTTGTGAAATGAAGCGACCACAGAATTGCTCTGAGTTGGCAATTCTTAAAAGTTTTTCACCCCTGCCACTTGCGCTTTTCTTATTGATTTTGTTTTTCATGCGTCATTTGGCTGGCAGCGTTTTGCATGCAACATACAAATTGCCACGCCTCAGCGGAGTCAGTAACGAATATGGCGCCGAGAACAGTCTTGAGTGCATAATTTATAGAGAGCCACATTTAAAAAACAACAAATCAATTACTCGAGAGGCGGCTGGCAACACAACGTTATCAAAGACTGACTCAACATCTGGGTGTGTGAGGGAGTGTGTGGGCGGCTTACTGTGACAAAGACCTCAACCCAGTCAGGGAAATTTAAGTATGAAACGAAGATATTCAAGTGATGCTCTTTTCTTTGTTCTAAGTCAAGATTCTAATTGGAATCATCAACTACTTATGATAAAAAATAATATAATTTATTCTTCTTTGTACCTATGACTGTCTAACTATGTTTTATGTACCTTAACTTGTGTTCATTGCTTTACAGTTTCTAATTATGAACCCACTTAAACTTCACATAAAATCACTACAAGCATAATAATCTTAATATGGTATCGCTATCTTTTCGTGCTTTAACAAGCCCATCTGGAGAACGAAGCTACCCAATCTGCAGGGAGCACACTTAACTCCATTCCGCAGCCACTTTCTTAGTCGCAATCTTCAAAGACAAGTACAACGTTCACATTTACAATAGCATCTGGCAAGTGGAAATAAAAAACCAAGAAATTTTTAAACACATCTCGTACAACAAGTCGTATGCGGAATGGGCAAAAAGAAAGACCAAGACTAACACCAAAAACCCAAAGACAACGGCAAAAACAAAGACATCGTCGTTGTTGTCGCATTTCTTTTGCAAGTGTCAAGTGTCAACGCCAAAATGATTAGGTAGGCGTTTCCAACAACAACAATAACAGCAAGAGCAACAGCAAGAGCAACAACAACAACAGCAACTAGTACTCTTGGCTGGGTTTGTAGGCGTGTTTCTTGTGTCTCTTGTGCGACTCTGCCCCGAAAAGCTATTAAACAGCCTCGCCAAGCGACAAGCTGGCAAGGGGCAGGCAGGCGGTCGGGGCAGGGATAGCAAAGGCAATGCTCCAATCCCCCAACATCCCCGTTTTTACACTGTCAACGCCAGCTGCGGCCCGACATCAAAATTCCCTGGTTTGCAGTTCGCAGTTCCCAGGTCGCAACTTTAGCTGCAGCTGCAAGTTGCAACTTCAACTTCCATTTAGTGTTTTAGTTTATAGTCCTGTTTTGATTTCGAAACATTATGACGACTGTAAAAGTTACAACTGCACGGCAAACTCATTCAACTTGAAATTGAAATAATTTTTAGCCTTCTCTCTCTCCCCCTCTCTCTCTCTCTCTCTCTATCTGTCTCTCTGTCTCTCTTGCATATTCCGCATGGCTCTTTGCGCTTTTTATGTCTTCATCATTCATATTTATGCGTTCCTTTTTTAATTTCGCTTAGCACTTGGCTCTCCCAACTAGTCTAGCGACTCCACCTACTCTATAAGGTGTCCATGGACTCGGCGGTATCTTTCCTGCCCCCATTGCGTGGGGGCGTGTATTATTGCCCCCCTGGCCCCACTCGCCGCCTCGAGTCATTTTGACAGCTCATCGGTGTGTGGTGTGTGGCTGTCAGCCAGTCAGTCAGTCAGTCGTCCGGCGAATCGTTCACATTTATGACTGTTAGGGCCAAAGGTTTTTGCGTTTTATGCGCTGAAATTGTTGTGCAAAAAGCAAACGATATGGCTCCAGAATAGTAATACCAGACCAGGTTGTTAAATGTAAGCACATCGAGCTGGCAGATGAACACGAGAATGTGTGTATGTTCTTCAGGAACTGAAACTTTTTTCTGAACGTTGGATAGTAAAAAGAAATAACTGATATTTTTACTTTTCTTAATATTTTCGTAATTCTTATGATTAAATAACCGCAACTAGCATTTAATGGTACGTCAGTTGCATAACAAGAATCGAAGAGTGAACACTTTGTGAAAAGCAAGTATCATAATGCACAAAGATATTTGTTCATTCTCATTAGCTCAACATTTTCAATAAATAAGATATGCATTTTTCTAATGCTTAAGGCTTTTCGAACTTAAATACAAAACCCCTTGCGGAAATATTAGAGTTTCTTCAGGATTGCTCAGTCTGTTAGCTGTGTAGCTTAGTTTGGCCATATCCAGCTATGTTAACTAATATCTGACAATTTATGAGGTTAGCCTACTCACATTTCCCTTGACCAATGAGCTGAATATATATTCACAGCCAACATGCTGAAGCCCCAATCACTTAAACATTCCCCCATACACATTTCAGACACTTTTTTTTACAGGTTTGGTTGCCGCATATCTCACGCCTAATCATCAACTGCAATTTCAACGGCTCGACAAACCCACAACCTACGCAAAAAGCAAAAGCACTTCACACTCCCAGGCACAGGGCGATTATTATATACCGGGTCGGGGATGTGAATGATGGTGCTTCAGCTTTGCCATTTACATGGCTATAAAATTTAAGCCAGGCAGAGGGGCGAACGGAAAACTTTCGCTGGCGAAGCGAAAATTCCCAGAGCCATAATTTTTCACAAAACGTCTCTGACGCCGCATAATTGCAGCGTAATTTTTGCGCATTTAATTTCAACGTCTGGCCCGCTCTGTGTGCTCTCCAAACCTTAACCTTAGCCAAGAAGTGCCAACAAACTGCAGCCGGCCATCGGAGGCTCGGGGGAGTGTGAAATGTGACCGGCAGACTGAAGCAGAAGCAACCAAAAGCGTTGACTTGTTTACCATATTCGCATGTGACGATTTTTTCCTTTTCTATTTCTCGTACTGGTTTTTGTTTTACTTCCCAAAACGACCTCGGCGACGTAGGCGACTTGTGCGACTTTTGTATTCAATTAACAAAAAACACAATGCATAAATTTGTGGCTACAACATTTTGCACTCTTTTTTTACCATGAAATGCTCTGTTCACAACTTTCTGGAGGGTTATAGTTGCCCTGCCAAACATAATAGACAACCACCAAGACGTAACAATGTTTCAAACTGTCTTCAGTAAAATATGTAATTTGTTAATATATTATATGCTTAATATCAATCTATTTGCAGTTTTATAGAATACAAAAGCAGCCAGTTATATTTAATTTTCAAAGAATATTATATTTTTGACAGAGACAACAATATTCGACGCAATTTTACTGATTTTATTTCTGGCTGTTCCCTTTTCATTTTCATGTGGCAAAAGTTACGTCCATTATACAAAAATATTTTCGCTCGTTCCCTCGTCGTCGTCACTTTGCGGCATTTCAATGATAAAGTGTTTTTTGTGTCGCTGCCGCCGTCGCCTGCTACGGAAAATATATTAAAGAAAATGTTAAAAATTGCTAAAATGGGTTTTCTATTGTTCTCTGGCCGCTCGCTGCCTGCATTTTTTCGCTGCAGTAAAAAAAATGCCTGGCAAAAAATTGTTTATTACATTTTTAGCTCTGCACAGAGGCGCACGGTAGGAAATTTATGCCCGACATTGAATGGTATGCAAGCAATGGCCCCAGAGGAGTGGGTCGGTGGTGCTGCAGGGCCGGGCCAAGGGCATCTGGTAGCCCTGACGCGGCGTCTTGGTTAAACAAATATTTTTTTTTAGGTGGCAGGTGATGGCATTGAACTTTGCTCGGATGTCATTTCAGCTGGTTAGGAAATGAAAAGAATGCGTGTCTTGAATCCATTCAAAATGCGACTTGCACAAGGTGATTGCAGTTGAAGTGCTAGACTAGGAAGAGCTTGTGAGAAAATATCCGGCATTTAAGTGACTTATTCAAGAACTCATTTCCATATGTCAAAGGTAAAGACTTAGGTGGCGTTTAAGACTGAAAGCTTCACTTAAAATGTGCAATGGTTTACACTTAGGTAGTGAGTTACAGCTCAATCCGAAATGGTTAAATATGTAATATAATTATTTTTTCCATATTTATTATTTCAATTAAAAACCAGCCAGTAACAACATCTACAACTCCCTGTGACTAATATACAATCGCAACATTATCTTTTCCACAACTTACCCACATTACTTTATCTTTCTCACTCTCCTCTGTCTCTCTCTCTCCTAGCAGTCGTCTCCCCCTTTTCCCTCTTGCGTCGTTAGTCCCACTTGAGTTCCCACATAAAATATCCATAACATTAACCACAATTACTATGAAATTGTATACCCAGCGAAATTGCAGAGAGCGAAAAAAAATTGCCATTGCTTGTGTTGGTATATTTTTTGTATAGCTGTTGGTGCTGTTGTTGCCGCCCACAAAGTCCGAAATTAAAAAATGGTTAAAAAATATTTTTCTATTAATTTTCCAAGCTGTCCTTTTTTTGCGCTGGCGTTGGCGTCGTCAACATGTGTTGCATTTGGCAATTAAATGCCAGGCAACACCGAAACCAAAAAGAAAGCAAAATGCTCCAACAAAAAAATACAACAACAACATCCACAACAGCAACAACAACTTAGATTGCATCGCGGGTCTGCTGCTTTGGCTGTTGCCTGTTGGTAGTGTAATAATTTTTGGCGCAGAGTTTCGCATCTTGAAGTGCAAATAAAATGCCGCTTTTTAGTGACTCAGTCGGAGGCAGTCGGGCCGGCAGTTTGGAGAGTGCGAAAATAATATGACCAGGCCGTAGGCAACGGTACTTCCACCATCAGCCAAAAGGGGGGGAAAGCTAGACAGAACGAGCTGAACGCAGAATGGGGTGCCCAGGCATAGAAAACTAAATGAATGACATGCCAGGGCGTCTGCAATGTCTGTCTGCCATGGGCAAAGATGCAAGGAGACTGAGCAACTGGTTACTGGCAGCTGGCCATTGGGAACTGGGAAACTGGGAAGTGGGCAACTTGCGGTCCGACGCCAGCCAGTAAACGTCTGCGGCGCTGGCTTCAATTAATTTTCGACTTGGTTATTGTTTGCGGGTGTTAATGGTGCGCGTTATCAGAGCAGCAGCAAGAGTTGGAGCAGCAGCCTGATACTGATGTTGGTGCAGTGGCAGTGGCACTACAGTTGCCTGTGGCTGTGGGTTATGTGGCAGCGGCTACTGTTGACACTTCATATTGCCAACTGTCCAACTGAATTGTGCAACTGAATACTGTACAGTGTTTGGGTAGCTATTGCTCTAATTGCATGCAGTTGCAGTCTATACTGAGTGGTGTGTAGTCCCATTGAGGGGTTTCATTTGATCCGAAATTTAGAATGTATATGTTAAAAAATACTTAGATTAATGTAAAATATGTAATTGGCCATTTAATACTGACTCGAATTCGTGAAATTATCAGACTATTTCATTAAGTGAATATAATAAAGAAATAAGGTGTATTTTCTACATTTTACAACCATTTAACTTGTTTTTATTAAGATAAGATAAGAAGAAGGTCAAAAATATCCATCTCAAAAGCATAACTGCAATTTAATAGATCTGACTGATCACATCTCATCTACATCTCTTATGCATTAAGTTTAAGTCATTCACAATTAAACGATATCTCATCACAATCTCAATCTAGCCAAACAATTCTTAAGTTGCTCCTCAGTTTTTCCCATCAACACTTTCCGATGCAATCTTCACTCACATGACTACCAAGATACGCGTCGCGACCTCTGAGATGATCTGTATGTTTCTCTGTGTGGTTGTGTGTATGTGTGTATGTGTGTGAGTGTCTTAGTCTGACCCAATGTCCGCCTCCAATGCCTCCGTCCATGGTTCGTGTCAGTCAAAGAGCGACGGCGCTTTTCACGCATCTGTTTTTTGCTTTCGTCACATAAAAAAATTTGCATTTGACGGCAGCTACCGAAGAAACGGTGCCAGTGCCAGTGCCAGTGGCAACCCACAACTAAGCAAGAGTCCGACAGTAGTTGAGTTCGGTGCCCCTCTGCTCCACACCTCCTCAACTGCCACAGAGTAGGGACTAAGCGCAGCGACCAGCTGCTGGTTTCATTGCAATTGCAACTACGGCGAACATGGAGCACATTAAAAGGCCGAACCATGGCCATAAAAACTATGCGACTCGCTGTGTTGCGAAAATTTTATTTCTTTTATTTGGGACTGTGCCGCCGACAACACAAACACAACAACAACAACAACAACAGCAATGAGTGCGACAACAACAAGGCGCATTTGCAACTTTGCTGCCACTTCCACTGTCAAGTTGGCGTAAAATTTTTCATTTCGCATATGAAAGGAAGTGTGGGCGCCAGTTTGGGCCACCCTACCCTTGTCCCTTCTCACTCACTATGTCCCCTCTCTCTCTCTCTCTCCCTCTCTCTCACTCGCTCTCACTCGCTCTCACCATAGCCAAAACAGATCCCAGGCCACAGCCGCAAAACGGCCTCAACGTTTGTCGTTTAGTTTTTTTCTTTTTTTTTCTTTATTTGACTTTTTTTTCCATTTGTACTTTGGTTTTCTTTTTGCATTTTATTAATTGCTTGAGTGAATTCGCGTCGGCTTTGCCGCCAGCCTGCAAAGTTTTCTTTGTGTTTTCTCGCTTTTGATCTTTTTTGAGACACTTAAGCATATATGTACTTTGAAAATGGCGCACATGGAAACTATCATGATAGAAATTAAAAAGTGCTTTAAATACAAAGATTGAACTAATGTGACTGGTTCACATAAAATATGTTTTCACCAAAGTATCAAGAATTGACTTAAAATTTGCATTGACTTAATTGAGAGAGTTATTTTTAAATTATTCATAGGTTTGCATAGATTATTTTGACATATGTATTCTCAATGAAAATACTTTAAGGAATTAGTCATATCCTAGAATTATTCAAAATAGATAGTCGAATTTTTCAAGCAATTTAAAAATGCATTAAGCACTCAAAATCAACATGCAGCTTAAAAGCAAATTCCGATATACATTTAAACGGATTTATGATGCAAATTTAATCTACACTTACCATATTTTGCACAGAATAAAATCGTTTTACTCAATTTATGCAAATTAAATTAATTCGCATTGGATTTGATTTGACCAACTTTCACTGGCTGACACAAACAAGTAATACAGTATTTGCCATAAATCTTACTATGTATGTATTTTTTTTTTATTTTTTCAAAACTTTAATTTTGATGGTTTAAAAGCAGGCACAGCAATTATCATAGTTGTTGTTGTCATGTCGCATTTCCGACTGCCTAAAAGGCAAACATCAGACTGAGGCCGACCTACCCTGCCTTGTCTGGGCCATCATTTTCGTACAGTTTTTCGCGCTGTTTATATTTTTGTATTTTGACACGTTTTGGCATGTCGCTGAGCTATGTGCAGGGGTTAGGCAGAGGAGAGGGATAGAGAGTTTAGGTTAGGAACTGTATGTCTGGCATTTTACATAAATTTTGCCTGCTGCGCGCTGAGAAAATCGTGTTGAGGAACTGCGCAAAGTCGCCAGCAACTGCGACATGACTTGCTGTCATGTGACACAAACGCGACAGTTTGCAAGGTCACGTCACATTAATTTGCTGACAATGATGTATTTAGAGGGCAGAAGGGAGGGGCAAACAGTCAGTATGCATAACTGACTGACTGCCAGCCTGCCTGCCTGCCTGTCAGACATTCTTAAAGCCAGTCCAATTAAGTTGCAAAATTTCAAGAATTTCTCGCCAATTATGCATTATTTATCAACTGCATTTTTTTTCTTGCATTTTTTATCTTTGCAGCATAAAATGGGCGAAATTTAAATGAAATCGCTGAATGTGTGAACACTAAATTGGAAAACGTAACAAAAGTCAAAATGCCTGCGATAAAATTACAGAAATTGAATTGCTGGCCGAGGCAACAACAACATTTGTCTATTGATTGGCCCGGCGAAATTGAAAGGCTCGAGTACAGCTGCTGGCATTCTGCAACAAATTATTTAAAAAGTTATTGCCGCATTCAGCGTCAGGGTGTTAATAACAGTAAAACTTTATGCTGGCTGACATTGACTTTGATTTTATTGAGCAGACCCAGTGGCAGTGGCACTGTCGTCGTCTCAACAGCAGTTGGAAACCCAGCGAGCTCAGCTGTGGCAGGCGTGGCAGCTCTGGAAATTGGTAAGTAGCTGATGAGAGGCACTGTGGAATACCAATTACAATATTGAAATTATTGAATTTTTATTTTTTTGGAAGAAGTACACTGTTCATTGTGCAAAATATACCAAATACCACACATTTATTAAAACCTTTTATCATGCAATCTAATATGTAATATAAACCAAAAATATAATAAACGAAATAAAAAATTTCAACAACCAATATAAGATAACAACAATTTGAAATTAAAAGCAGTCTGACTATAAAATATTTCAAATTTCATCATCGTAGATAACAAACAATAAACAAAGATAATTTATTTAGATTGTCAAATATGAAATCTATTAGGATATACTTGGCATTGTTTATTAAATATTCTTTGCATGTGCACAGCTTTTATATCCAGCATGCAACTTCCACATTGATACACAATTTAAGTGTTTTGACCAATACCCATTCCCCCTCTAGTCCCCCCCTTGATCAATCGCACTGACTGCCCCTTTGCATTATGGCCCTTCTCGGTTGGCCATTGAACAAAAATACCGTCTGTTCAGTTCCCATGACATAAAATTTATGCATTTTTATTTCGATAACACACTCATACACACACACAACCAAATTTCCGAACAGAAGCAAAAAAAATCTTGCTCTCAATATAAAAGGTACAAAAAGGTACAAAGCAATATTATGGAAAATATTTTGTGCATATGTAAAAAGGCCAATTGGAACCAAATTTGTTGCTGTACTTACATTGTTGAAATGCTCAAAATTTGAACAATACATAGAAAGTTCAGAAAAAAGCATCGATATACATACGACATGGTCAATAATACATCATGTATATTTTGTAATGCATGAATGAGTTTTCCCAAAGTAGACTGCTTGAGTTCAGTTCGAGACCCTGAAAGCCAGCTAAAAACATTACCTTTCTGACAGGGCTCCTTCCCTCGTTTGGCTACGCTGCTTACGATGCAACTGCTCGGGATAGCTGAAGTTCGAGGACTGGCATTTAATTTACCACTGCACTAAATACGCAATGGTTGAGATGGGGGCAACACTGAGTCAGAATCTACAAATTTGCATTTGCATTCAGCAATCAACATGGAAATCAATCAACCGCAAAGGGGAATAGGAGCGAAACAAGACAGAAACTAAAACATGCCGACGCTCAAGTGTTTCCCAATAATGCAAACCGTAACTAATAACTGTTAAGCGGGAGCAGGACCAGGAGCAGCACCAGGATCAGCACCCGCCATCTACCAGTCACGCACTCAACCACAACCAATTACAGAAATTTACGCAAAGCGCCAGGATGCGTCGACGACGTCGTCATTAATAAACATGAGCCTTGGCATATGCCAGGCCAAAAGGTGGTTAGAGCATAGAAGCATGCTCCAATACATGCATACACATATGTATATATATATATATGTTTATATGTATGAGATATGTGTATACATATATATATGCAGAGCCAGGTGCTGAGATGGCCGAGCAAATCGAAGCCACAGCGGTGCTTTTGATAGATGACTGCTTGCGTCTTGGTCTTGGTCTTAAACTTGGACGCTCCTCATTACCATTGCTGATTGGCTCCATCGTGGCGGTGGCTCCCAATGCTCACGTGTGTGGTCGCGTCCATCACAGCTGGCGCAGCTTCGGTTTTGTTTCTTTCCCCAAGCTGCCTCTGCTGCTGCTGCTATTGTTGTTGTCATTGTTGTTGTAGCTTTCTGTGCCATTCGTCTGCTGAGCATAACAAATTATCTTGTTGTGGGCCTCTGGCTCGTTAGCGAGCAACTTGTTTGCTAAAGCCAAAGATATAAACAATTAAGGATCATCGAACATAATATACACTTGTATACTTTGATATACTCGAAAACAAATGGATTTCAAGTTATAAATATTTTGCAGAATTTAAGCAAATTCATTTATTATTAACACAAATTATTTACCCATGCATTTTGTTATTTAATATTATTTCCATTAATTTACTGGATTTTGTTAGCACTTTATAAGAACTGGTCATTTTATTGCCTAATTTGACAAATTGACAAGTTGTTTTTTGCAACAGATTTATCGTAGAATTTTAAGTTGTCAATGGATCAATAAAATTGCACTTTTTAAAAGCACTTCCCCTTTTAGATGGGTTTAATAGTTTTAAGTGAATCGAAATACGAAGATTTTGAATATTTGTTGTAAATAGTATGTATTTAAGTGTATTTTTTAAGACGTTATTAATATATTTTTATTCAAATTCACATTTTATATATTTTATGGGGCTTAACAATAACGCTAAGCTAAAGTAGCCAGTTGCAGAGTATAACCAGGCCAGGTCAGTAGCAGGAAATGGATGAAGCTGAATGAAAATCATGTTGTCGGTTGGTTGGTTGCTTGTTCAGATTACTTGGTCTGTTTTGCTCGATTACGAATCGGTCTGCGAGTATTTATTTAAATGCGTAAATATCTGCATGTCTGACATATTTCATTTGACCGTAGGCGCGTTGAAATGTTGCTCGAATTGCCTCGTGGCGAGCAAATAAAAAATGACAACAGCACATAAACAGCATATACACACATAAAATTATATATTTGTGTACATAATACCACAGCGTTGCCGTTGCCTTTTTAAATGATTGTATAAATTGGCATTGAAATCGAAATGCCCCTTCGAAAAATGGCTTATGCAAAAGAACTTGTTGTAAGCAGTGAATATCAACTGCAGTCCGTGATATATTTCAATGGTTTTCCACAACAATTTATTGACGTGTACATATTTAAATCGGTCAGATTTTCCATGATTTTTTTTTAAATATGTAAAAGTATTTTTTTTTTTATTATTTATTTAGATGTATTTTGTTTTTGCAGTTGATAAAGATAATCTAAGCCGGATTATTATATTTATTCGTTCAATCTCAAAACACAATAACTTATATCTTTATTAACAAGTTAGTAAACATCGACTGGGCTGTCTTTCATTTGATTGTCGCATTTCAATCTAAACCCACACACGTTCGAATATCTCACACATATGGTTAACAGTTTGGTGCACTGAAAACCCTCACAGCTAGCTGACTGCTTTAAGCTCTCAAAAGCAATTTCCGAATTAATTGCTTGGCCAGCCCCATGGCCCATTTACACAATATACACTTTTACTTTCTAGACTCAGATGGGTGACTTACACTCTATAGCCAGCATACTGGGCAAATCCCACACACGCCGGTGCGGAATCTCTTAAAAACCACTTGCAACACACACAGACGCGACTCGTAGAAGCCACACAAAAAACCTGATATGAATTGGTCTTAGATGTTGTCAGTTGTCGGTTGTCGCTTGTCTCTTGGCATCTCCGGCAGCGATTACAACGCGACGGCCTAAAACAGTGGCCAAATGCGATAAACTAAACACCAAAGCGGCAAATGCTGAAATGCATGTAATTTGCCCCACTGGCCGCTAGCTGGCAGGCAATACAAAAATATTTATGCATGTAATGTGCAGCCACCGACCGGCAACCGCGACGGTGGCAATCAAAACTAAATGCAACACTAAGATTAGACGGTGTAGAAGGGGCGCAGGCAGAGTAATGGCCAATTAAGACTGCAGGCTGAAATGCGGCACTGGCAGTAAACAACTTGTGGCACATTTAGCGGAAGCTAAACACAAAATGTGTCTAAAAGAAATAATGAATAAAGAATAGACGAGTTTTTGCATGCGTATTTGAATGGAAAACTGTTTTGTTACCAATCAAATGTATAACTGGTAAAAAAGGCTTAAATTACTAAATTTATTGTAATAATAATAAAAACAAAATAATACCAAGAAAGTAATATATGTAAATAACCAATTAATATTAAATTATAATTATATTTTAATACTATGTTTGAGATAATATTGTGTCAAAATACTTTAACCAATTAAATGACAGCACAATTAAAATCAGGATTAACTTATTCGTGGCTATTGAGCATTTAATATGCTTTAATAAATTGTGGAAATATTAAACTAATCAAATGAAGTAGTTTCTGAATGCCACTAGTACACGAGGCATATCTCTTATCGAATATTAATACAATGCTTTGGTTAGACTATCAGATAGAGTCATTACCTCTTAGCAGCGATTGTTCAGCTCATACTTCTGCTTCAAGATAATACTTTCCACTAAAGTTAAGTGCACGGTGGAGTGACTACTGTGTGCTGTTAAAGCGTTTGGCAACTGAGCGCTAGATACAAACAAGAAAAAAACATGACAGACTTTTGAGATACATTTTATTTTACGTATATAGATTTTGCGATATAGATTTTTTGACAGCTCTCCGCAGGCCTATGGCCAAAGTTAATGTTGCTTCCAGGCTGTAGACCTGCAGCTGCAGCTGATCTCTGAGCGGCGATAAGAAACACGAACCAACAACTGACAGGCATGGCTGTGAAAAAAATTAAATAACAATTAATAGCCTAGCTGCCAGTGAAGGAGTTTTGGGGCCAGATCTGGCCCAGGCACCTACAACACCAACACCAACAACAACAACAACTTAAGTAAAGTAAAGTAGGGAACAGATTTTGCATGGTCAGTCACTCGATAAATTAAAAGGCCGTGCAAGAGCGCTGATAACTTGGCGACGATTAGGAGACAAGCACCGCAACATGAAACATGTTTTTCTTATGGTATCAATTTTTTTTCTTCTTCAATGTTTTTTTTTTTTGGGGGGCAGCGATTTATGTGTGCTGCGATAGAGCGTAAAAGTGAATGTTCGAAATGTGGTGACATGCATTTAAGATACTTTGCTTATAAATTATGTTAATTTATAGCCATATCGCGCTTGCTCTGTACAAAATGTTTTACATATAATGTGTACGTTTGTGTATCTATCGCTGTTTTGTTGCTGTTGTTTAATGTTGCATGTTAAATGTTTGTCACGTCCATTTCCATTTCCACAGCTCGTTTTGTGTTTGTTTTTTTTTTTGTTTTTTTTTTTTGTCTTTGGCTACGTACAATTAATCAGCGCATTGCCTTCGAGCCGGGCCCTTTGTGTTTATGGTTGCAACTTCCGTTGCATCCGTCAGATACGTTTTTGCTTATTGAAACCCAATTAAAACGAGTGCATAAATTGCTTTACACGAATCTCTCGCTCACTTTCAGCCCCAACGAACCATAGCCAGAAGTTTGGTGTTGTTGGGGGAGCCGCAGATTGGGGCTAGGGACAGGGAGGACGACGCTCATAATCCACGCCTTGTTGCTTGTGTTGTTTATGAGCTTCGGTAGCAGATACGCGTCATTGAACGCGTTTCTCGAGCGGCTTATGAGCTGTTTGCTAGCTGCTTTTTCGCTGTTTCCAAACTTATGAGCAGACTCACAGCTCTCACACAAAGAGAAACACATCGGAAGATTCGCAAGGTCGACCATTAAATGCTCTATTAATTTAATTGTGATATTGTATATTATACGTCAGTAATGTCCCACTTAAGCCTCCTTGAAACAGCAGTAAAACTAAATTTAAAAATATTCATTATACTGTCTGATTATGTTCAATTCACAACAGCTCGAAAAATACTTAAAATAAATACATATGTATATATTAACATATGATTGTACACTTATTTAGTGGCATTGTTGAATGCCCCAATAGTTGTTCAAGATGAATGAAAGCCACAAATATATGCATTCCTACCATCTTCTAAGCAACTCTCACAGTTCCACACTAATAAAGTCTTTGCATATCTCATTCACTCAATGAACGAAATAGCATATTAACATCATATTTCCTCTTTCTCGTGCTCTCAAGTGTATTTAAAATGTTTGCTTATAATTTGCCATGGATTACGGCTGCAGAGAAGTGATTTTACGATCCAACCAATCTTGTAACTCCATCAGAACCGCGCAACCACTTGTGCCTTGCTTTGGTTTGCATTGAACTGTGAAATTTGTGCAATTTTCAATTTCATAAAGTTGCGCCGTGTTTGTTTGTGTTGTTTTACGCCAGGGCCCGAATGAACTTTGAATTATGATTATCACAAAAATACACACATACACCCACACACACACACACACACACATAGACATCCTCACATGCAGAGGAGCCAGCTTGGACGCACTGCAGCGGACATACCCGGCCACGCACTCAAGTGCAGTTAATTAAATTTTGTGCAATTTATTTTGCGCAAAACTTTACCGTGAACAACAACAACAACTGTTGTTTGCGCCGTGCGTTGTTTACTTTTCACTTTGTAGTTTTCCATTTTGCCGTCAGAGTTTTGCAAAATAGTTTTTCCTGTGCCGCATCTCCAGAGGGGAGCGCGAAGTTGAGGAGGCCGCGCATCCATTCGATAAATTCTATGGCGTAAAATGCATTGTTTATGCAGTAAATAAAACGTTTCTCCATTTCCAGCATATTGCCATTGATTTGGCATAGTTTTCACATCTTTCCAATCATCACTTTCGCGGAGAGGAGAGTGCAACTTCTTCTGTCATAATTGATTACCCGCACACAACTATATTGAAACGTCTAGACAACTACGCGAACATCGATCAATCGGCGAGAAAAGCAAGAGTTCTCTGCACATAGTTTTTCTTGAACTTAGTCTCAATAATTAAAAATAATTTATGAGCAGCAATAAGTCAGGGTGTAATGTAAATATTACAAACTGTTGCTGTTGTAGCCTCTTTTGGTAGGCGTTCCTTAGCGGCTCTCGTGAATGATTGCAACAATTTACGGGCAATGGCAAAGTTTTGCTGTCTGTAGATAATTAAGCAATTGCGTTTTGACTAAATGAGTTTTCAGTGTACTGTGCTAATGCGCTGGGTAGAAAAACAACATATTTTCAAGGACCAGCGGGCACATAAGTACTTTCAGTGCTGATATGTACAAACAGAGATGAGCTTGATAAGTTGTGGAAGTTAAGTACCTTAACTAATAATAAGGAATAATGACATTTGTAGTGGGAATAGAAATACTTGAAAGGGCTATGTGCAAACTATCTTATTTATAAAAATATATATTGGAACGGTTACAATATATAAAATGGCAATTCAAAACCAAAATCATAATAGAACAAAATATCTAAATCGTAACTAAAACGGGAAGAACTGCGAACAAGCACTGTTGGAAATAGGTGATGAAATAGATATGAAGTTCTATCCCTTTTCTTACAATTTCTTTTTAAATTATAAATTAGATGATATTTAGTAACAAGAGTTCTTCCCAGGCTAAACACCAGAAACTTCATGGACAACCCGACCTTTGAAACCACTTAGAAACTGCTAGCACCAAGTGAAAGACCAAGACCTGGACTCAAAATAAGACACAGACACGACGAAAAGCTAGGAGGCGGTGCTTACATCGTTGCAAGTAAAATGAAACTACGACAGCGAGATGTAAAAGTATCTATAACTGCAGATGGTGCGATAGGGTTGCCAAGTGGGTATGCGAGCAGCAAAGCTCACTTGGCTGCTCACCAAGTGCTTGGGGAATAGTAGTCTCCCGGTTTGACCTTTGTCTAGTTTCCTGCTTTTGGCTCAGCTGGCTTTGACTTATGGTGCTTAAGCGTTGACTGATTGCATCTAATTATTCACTGAATGATAATATTGTTGATATTTTTCTGTGTGCCTGGCTGGAGCAACAACCAACTAGTTGATGATGCTGATGACGGCGTCTCAACGACCTATTCATGACCCTTTCGCTGTCTCTTGGGGGCCGCTGTCCGCTTGAGTGGAATTTCATTTGAAGCGTCAGCTGCTGTTGCTCTTGCTGTTGCTCTTGCTCTTGCTCCATTCGACAAGTGGAGGAGCCCAAAATGATAATTGCGCTTTTCATGCATTCTCTCAGATTCAGATTGATGGCAAATGGAAATTGAGTCTGCCGATTGTATCTTCTTCTTCTGCTTCTACCTCCCTTCGGCACGGATTTTGGGCACTTATTTGATTTTGCTTTGTTTCTGATTTAATTAATTTATGCGCTCGCCCGACAGGTGAGAGAGTGCGTTGCATAGCTTTTTTGATTTGTTTTAATTTGATTTCTGAATTAAGCTTTTTTTCCATATCCCAAAAAGCATAAATATATATGCGTATTTTGTATAATATTTCCACATATTTCATTTTAATTGGGTGCCATTTTTCAAGTGCCAGTCAGCCCGAAATGAGAGGCATGCTAGCGTGGAAATTGTAGTCTTGCTCGTTATGCATCTCGCTGCAGGCCACATCGCTGCGCATAATTAATTAACAAACATAAATAGAGAGAGAAAGAGAGAGAGAGAGAGAGAGAACACTAAATTAATGGAGCTACTCCCATTGCACAATCACATCTAACTGATATTCAAAATTAATATAATTTTTCAGGTACCTGCAAACAGGCATTGGGCATGGAATCCGGGACCATTGCGGACTTTCAAATTACGGCCAGTTCAGCACATGATATGGGCAATGTGGGCCCACAACATGCCAGGTAAATCCAATTAATATAAAATCACATATAATAATTGAAAACAATATTTAAAGCGATTGCAAATGTAATCATTTTGTTATCAGGTTTCCAAATTAATGTTGAAAAATAAAACCAAAATTGAAAAATATCAACAATTTATATATGCAAACATATGTAAATAAAAAAGCTCTCATTATATTTCAGTTATGATGATGAAAGTAATCGAATTCATAAAATGGGTGGAACTTATCAGAGCGTAAACTAAATATATTGATGCTAAAGCAATATTAAAATTTTAATCTGTTAGTGAAACGCAAAAGGGATTTTAATTACGACAGACAACAAAAAATGACTTTGTAAAACGCTTATTCTTGCCCGAAGGCAATACAATATTTAAGTTAGAAACCAACACGAAAATAACAGCAGCAACAGCAACAAACGTGTTATTTATGTAAACTTGAAATGATAAACAAGAAACATGCATTAAAATCTGCCACATAAAAACGGTTACATTGACGTGCGGCAAGCGGATACGTTGGAAGGGGACGGGTGTGTTGCCAAATGGCAAGTGAGGAATATTTCTGTATCCTGTGTACATGGAAATTATTATGAATTATTTTATGGCGTGTTTAAATGCCTTTATGTCATTCCTGCCAAAAACAAGGCAAACACACAAATGACATAAATTTAAATAAGCACACAAAGGCACACACACACACACACACACACCCACGAACATACTTATGTAAATTAAGGAGAATAATGATACAACTTATGAGCGCTTTATATTATGCTGACATTTATTTGCCTGCTGTGAAGTTGGCCAAAAGCATTTACTGATTTATCTTCTTGCCACACATGACAAATTCGCGCTCGCTAAAATAAAAAGAAACTCTCGGGGTAATTATTTAGTATGTCCAAGCGCTGACCCCGAGCTCTGAGATCATGAATACATAATGCATAATGTTGTTGTGCCCGTAATAAACCCGCACCACACATAAGAATAAACAATTTTATGACGCACTAAAATCATTTGCACAATGTGCTAACAAAACAAACAACATTGGATGGACACCAAGTAATGAAAACCCAAACAAGCCCACAAAATGTCAAATAAAATAACTTGGCAAAGTTTCTCCCTGCCGGAAAGAAAACAACCTATAAAATGGAACTTTTTAACAGTGTCCAAAGAAAACTATGATTGTACATCGAAACTTTGGGTTCTCACTGCGAAATGGATGCCATTTAAATGGAAAAGACGTTATTAATTTTTATAATACAAACATATATCAATATAATGCATATTTGATAGAGTAATCATTATGAGACAAACATAAATTATTATTTTATGAACACATACATATAATTTGATAAGTATCAAACTTATAAATGAACGAATTTTTTGTTAAGGTTGGTAATACACAATTTTATATAGTTGCAGAAAATATGGGCATAAACGGAATAAGATAATAATAATAGCACAAAGTTATTTACCCCACAACTGTGAAGAATACATATTATTTTGCATCAGGACTTATTTAGTAATATATGTATATCATTTATAATACTTACAAGAAGTATCCCATGTCGAAATTAATAAGGTCGAAAATGAGAATATTTCTTATAAGCCAGCATTATTGGCTGATATAAAGCCATCTTTCAACACCCCCTTAAAATATCCCGCAGATCATTATAAATGAAGCATGCATTGCTGCATGCTTCATAAAACAAGTTTGCCCCGCTGAATGCCATCACATATAAATGGAGCCAAAGGTCAGTCAGTAATGGGGAGAATCGAGAGACAAACATGGCAAAATGTAAGCAAAGCTACAAAGACGATGTAACCAAAACACAAAAGCAACAACATGCATATATGAGTGAAGTAACAAAAATATTGATTATAATGTCAATGTCGTCTTGAGGGGGAAGGGGGAGCTGTCAGAATTGAAGGGGGCTGTAAAAGTGGAACAGCAGGCGAGTCGAGTCGAGGCAAAGCGCATAAAAATAAAAGAAAAGCAATAAAATTGTGCAAAGTCAACAGAAAAACGACCAGCGACAGGCGACGACGACGCTGCCAACAACGTTGAGAAAGTGGATAAGGATGGGAATAAGGATGAGAATGACGGTGACGGTGACGGTGCCCTGGTACGTGTTGACTACGAGCCTCCAGCTGTATCCATGAGATATATAGAAAGAGAGAGATAGGGGGGAGAGAGGCAGATAGATACAGTGGGTCTACGGTGCGCTAACAAATGTTTGGTAGTAAAAATGTCACACATGGTGCTTTGCATGTGGCGCCCTCTGCAAAGCAGAAAGCAGATAGAAAGGGAGAGAGGGTGACAGAGAGGAAGAAACGTAGCTGACTCCGGGAATGTGCGTGCCCAGGCCTAATGATGCCCTCTGTGAGAGAGGGGCAGGCGAATAGTGGGGGTAGCGGGCAGTTTTACGTTAAACATGCGCCAAAGTCATATGAATTTTTATTACAAATGAAAAGGTTGCCGAGGCAGCGAGCGAGAGAGGCAGAGATCCAAGAAAAACACTCAACGTATGATAAATGAAAGCGCGCTGCTTATTGAAGGGTTAAAGCAACAATGTCTAGTGCTTTTCAGAGCCAAGTTCCAAGATTTACGGCCTGCATTTGGCCCACTTAGCCGCAAGGATACAGCAAGGCAACTCTTATTATTAGCGTAGCCTAGTTCGCAACACCCAAATGAAAAAATAAAAAACAAAAAAAACAAATGGCGAACACACTGCAAATGATGCCATTGAAGCATTCTTTATGAGCCTTACGTGACCAGAAACTCTTTGCCTATTTTAAGTTGTGTAGCATTCTCAGGTGATTCGAGCTAATAAACTTTAGCTTCAGAGAGTTTCACTTTGCGCGCGCCACTCGCAAAAAAGGCATTGAAGAAAATTGACTTTATTTGCCTAGCAGAGTGTTGCGAAAATTCATTGGGTGAGCTTTTTTTGTCGGGCTGGGAAAATGACAATGTGAGCGCCGCGTGTCAGCAAACATGAAAAGTCCATATTCATGCGTGAATTTTGATGGATGTCGCCTAATGAAAATATGCGACGCTTACCTCCCCCCTCTCTCTCTTTCTCGCCCACATATGTATCCTTTTTCTCTCTTTTTCACGCTCGGGAGAGCTTTGTGTCGTATGTGTTTGGCATAAATTGTTGACAGTTGAGTTATTTTCGAGAGTCAGCCGTGGGACTCGGTCTCCCTCCCTCTCCCTCTCTCTCTATCTCTCCCTCTCTCTCTCACACGCTGTATCTGCATTAAGTCGCGCTCTCTCTTTCTGTATACGCTTGACTCACGTTTGGGTTGCCTAAATGTAGGCTGCTCATAAATTTGTTTCGTTGCTTTTGATGTTTCGGCTGTTGTGGCAGTTGCCTTGATAATTGAAGCAATTTAAGAAATGGTCTAGCGAAGCACCAATACGCTCCTAGTCGCTGAAATATGGTTGGAAGCGGTTGGCATGTTACGAAACTGTGTCAAAAATTGTACAGTCTAACAAAAGTTATCGTGAGAATTGCAAACTAACATAAAGCCTCAAGAAGTGGGCTAAAATCTACATATTAGGTACATAAAAATTATTCTTAGCATTTAAAATATTTTAAATATGGATTTTAAATATTTAGTCATATTTCATTTAAAATTAAAGAAAATTTTAAATATGTGTTTAAAGTTCAAAATCTTAAATCAAAAGTTAATTTAGCATTTCACTTCGATGTTGAAGGCTGGATAAATGAAATCGACTTATTCGCCTGACTTTTTTTTGAGTTTACTGATAAGTCCCGTGGATATTGAAAAGAGATTTGTGGAAAATATCTGAAACTCACACATTCAATCCTTTTGGGAGCTTAGATGGATTTCAGGCACTTGCTCTGCGTATTATCGTTGCTTGAACTCAAAACTAGAAAAATGACTTCCGCTGTCGCTCTGTTGATTATAACCAGGCAGCATTCAAGCGGCACTGATTAATAAAGTTAAATGACTTATAAGTCCATTAAGCAAACTTCTTCATTCTTGCGTAAAGTAAAAATGCCAAGGAAATTAGCGAACCAAGGCAAAGAAAGCAAGAAACCAAAAAAAAAACCAAACAAAAACAGAACCGAAAAACTTTTCACGTCTGCCGCTGATGGACAGAAATACTTACACATAACATAACAAACGAGGAACCGAAAACGGGAAACAATTGCGAACATTTTCCAATACACAGCCAAAGAGCAGCTGAACCATTGAGCTGGCAAAAACGAACAAAATGAGGAAAGAAGAAAAAGAAAAGCATAAAGTGAACTACGTAAAATCTTATGGCAGCTTAGCATGCAATAAGCAGAAATCAATTGACCCATTTGGTTTATGTACTGGAAACAAAAGGGGCGGGCGGGCGACCCCAGCCAACCAACAAATGTCATCACATGGCGAATGCAAAAGGCGAGTGCCTGATTCGTATTGTTTTCACATTATATTGACAGCATCGAATCAAAATCAACGCAGTTTCAATTGAACCTATCCTCGCTGGGTGCCAATGGGAACCGAAAGCTGCACTTTATATGCCCCAACGCACAAAACCACAAAGAACTTTTGTTCACGAAAACTTACAACGTTTTGCAATCAATGGAACTTCGATTGCGGTTAAGGAGTGGCGAAGAGTGGCAAGGGTCGAGACTCTTAGGTTATGGGGTGAAGTCAAAGTCAATCTGAATGCGACCAAATGTCAATGTCGACTCCAGATAATGCCTGAAAATGCCTCCTTCTCTCGTTCTCTGTTTATATATCTCGTAGTCAAGGGTAACAATTGCTGGATAGAACACGGTGCGTATGACCAACGCTAACTGGCAATCATTTTTGTTTGTTGGAAAGTTGAGTTGATAAAGTGCCAAATTATTGTTTGCATTCATCCAAAAAACGAAAAGAGTGCCTCATGGTCAGAAAGCTGCGAAAAATTGTATTTCATTACTCTGAGTAACTAAGAAAATATAATTATTGCATTGTTTTTAGAGAAATTAAATGCATTGCAATGAACACACTCAATTTTAATTGGACTGCAGCGTAAGTTGCTAAGAGATATTATTTTATGTATATAAACGAGAAACTGGTCCAATTACGCTGAAATTAAAATTTCGTATTTAATTTTATGCTTATAGCTTTCTGTACAATGAAACTATTTCTCATTTACTCCATAATTGTGAATCTGACAGCGTATACAACTGATTTGCTTCACTCCCCTCCAGTTGTTGTTCCTGTCAGTCATTTGTAAATTGTATATAAAATACTTTTGGGATTCTACAGTTACAAGCTCTGAAGCATTCCAGTTGTTCCGTGGTTCAGCTTGTTGTTAATTACGAATATCGCTGTGAACACTTGGATATTCCGTATTATACATATTTGTTAAGCCAAAGGCAGATGCCATTGTTAGTTACGGGCATGTACTAATGTTACATGTAATCTGGATATGTTTGCCACAAATTGGAAACAGGTTTGAGCTCACATTTCAAATTACGAACATTTTGCATTTCGGGGGCGAAGCTCTTGCCCGCAGCTTCCCCACCGCTCCGCTTCATCCCTTAATTGCCGCTCTAGACGCTGCATTTGTGTTTAAGTCAGCCCCGCTGCCAACCACATTTTGTTACAACAACCATAACATTAATAAGTGTTCGGTGGGGGGGAGAGTGCTCAACTAGGAGATACCTTCAACACAGCCCTGAGCTTCTGTATCTCTGTTACCCGTAACATCAAACAGGTGAAGTATTTGGTATTTGTGTGTGTATCTTGCAACTATTAAAATATGCTCAAAACGTGCACTTAATACATGCACCAGTTTTCTAGTTTTTGTTTTAATTTATTTCGATATTTTATATTTTTAAAATTCCATTCCCATGTGATTCAAGTCTACCCATTTTGCTTGCTAGCAGGGTATAACAACAACTGAAATCCTGTGCTTTTTGGCTCCAATTCAGCTCCATTGTTGCTCACACTTTTTGGGTTTTGTCTGCGGCTGTCGCTCACTTAATCGTTGCCTGTCTGTCCGATTGTCTGTCTGTCTATCTGTCGTTCGGTCTGCCTGTCTGCCTGTCTCTGGCATTGATTTTCTACTTTTAGGCGAAAGGCACGTCACGCGGCCGGAATAGAGGCACGGTTACGGGCACTGATTACGGCAGCCAGCTGCCAGTTTTTGGCCACTGGAGCAATTGTTGTTAACGCGTTTTCCATTTTATTGCATTAATGTTTGATTTGGTTTTGCCTTACCCATACACCCCGCTTAATGTCGGCCCGATTGAATTGATTGCTGTGTGTATCCGTATCTTACGCTGTGGGCGTATCGGTATCTTTGTGTGTGTGTGTGTGTTGTTCTTTTTTTTCGCTGCTAGTTCTTTGGCACTTGTGTGCTCTGAAATTCGATTTCAATGCCAGTTTCGTCTCTGGCTTCGTTACGCTTCAGCTGTCAGCAGTATCAAACTGGGGCCACTCCCCTCTCTCTCTCTCTTAACGTCCTTCACATGCTGCGTAATGTGTTAATGTGCTTTTTGTGTTACAAATGAGTCAATTTTTATGATTTAATGTTACCCAGCGCCATCGTCCAATTCCAATTTTGATAACGGTTTGGCATTTTTCCTACATTGATTACCCCAAATATGGTGGACGGGACGACCCGACGAAAAGCATAAATTTGCTTGCTTATTGAATTATTTATAACATTTTATTGAATTTCTTCATTGCCACGCATTATTTCTCGCAACTTTGGCATTGATTTGGGTTACAGGCCTCAACAATTTATAAGCTTATTGCAACTTAAAACCGTTTTCCACTCTGCCCCACTTAATTGAAGAAAAATTACGGCAAGAAAATTCTTGCTCGCTTTGAGCAACTAAAGTTAAGGCATTTCCAAGGCAACGGACAACGGTTGAGGAAATTCCTTGGCATGACAGGGGGGAAAACATGTTTTATTAATTTCATTTATTAAAAATACACACCGTTGGTTATCTTCATTAGATTTTGTCAAGCTGCGTTGTCGTGCTGCTTGGAATGCCGACGCCCATACACTTAGGCAAACAAATACTTGCAGCTTGGGCGTATACCAGAAAATTCCAAGAAAATAGCGACGACGACGTAATTGCTGCAAAAGGTGTGAGCAGCTGTAAAGCAGTTGTAGCCAGGGCAAAACTTTAAGCGATATCTATGAAAGTGTTTTCTATTAAGCTTCCAAATGCTAAGGTGCTCTTCTATCTTTCTCTATAACTACCTTTCTGTCAACTTAAATCAATTAATATTTTATATATTAAGCAAGTTCTTAATATATTATTAAAGTGATATTTTATCTTATTAGTTATCTCACTTTTAATAATTTGAATTGGATTTTTTAACGTTGAACGAGTTTATTTCAACTATAATTGTGTAAATTTCAGTAGATTTTCACATTCTTATAATAATATTGAAAACTGGACGCGGAGTATATTTTGAGAACTAATTGGGTGACTTTTACTAAATGAATGAAAAACATAATAATAAAAATAACAGCAAATTCCGGTTTCTGCCAAGTTCAACTTCTGCCTTTCTCCTGATCGGAGTCTGCACACAAATAGCAATGGGAGAGATCTAAGCAGCAGTGCCCTAGAGCCAAGCCATACCCTCCAAGCGTCAACACAATTAAGATGCCTTCAGGCAGCAAATTGTGTGGCACGCATGCGTAACCAGCAGTAGCAACAGCAGCAGCAGCAAGTCTGGGAGCCGCATTGACAGTGCCAGTTAAATTTAAATACACCGAGTAAATACCGTGGAACTGTTTGCAGCGGTAATTGAAAGACAAACATAGTGCAGTGCCGACAAGTGGCCAGGAGACTAGCAGACTAGAAGACCAGAAGATTGCGCATGTGCAGCCGACAACAATGCGACCGAGACGACCCGGGACAACTCAATCGAGTGCGGAGGTCTGAGACCCCGAGACTATTTGCCTACGCATAGTTATGGCACATTGTGACTTGCCTATTTGCTCAAAACGTTTTCACTCCGACAACTGCAACTGCTACTTTGAAAAGAGAAAAAAAACTGGAAAAAAAAAACAGTTACAGCTTCTTGTCTATTTGTATTTGATCAAGAGTGACTCTTGTTGGGTTGGGTTTAGCTACATCTACCTACATATTTGGTCAGCTGTTGGGGTGTTCAGTAGATTAAATACCACGCCAAGTGTAAAGTAAGATTAGTAAAAGCCATACGAGTAAGCCACAGTTGATAAAATGCATTAATCGGCAGTTTGGAAGCCGGCAGGTTTATCAAGGTTAAGTCAATATTTCCAACAGTGTGAAGAGCATTGTTCATTTAAGAATGAGTTCTTGCGAACGATCTGAAAAGATATTTACACATTGGACAAAAAATACCAAACAAAAAAAACGTAAGGACATAAAGCCTAGATTGCGTTTGACAGTTTGAGTCACATTGTGGTATCATTCAGTTGCCTAAAATGCTTCCATCAGTTTGGCTGTCACCTTTTTGAATATATGACAAACCATTAAGACAAAAGTCAGGCGCGACCGCAAAGGAGGGTGGTGTAACCGCAGTGAAGAACCATGAAAGATGACTTTGTCACAGTTATTGCGCCCTGGCAATAATAACTCGAGAAAGCTGCAAAAACAACAACAAGCATGACAGACCGCAGCAAAAGAAAAAGTGCAGGCAAAGAAAACATAAACCCGACTTGCAACTAGCGAATAAGAGAAACAGCTGCCAAAAGAAAAGTAAATGGAAAATGGAAAATGACATGCGGAGGACTTGGTGGGTTCGTTTTGCCAACAGGCCGTAAAAATATAAAAGCATGCAATCCAAATGCCGGCAACACTTTACTGAAGCCAAGCAGACAACAAGACAGCATTAGAAAGGGGCTGTTGGGAGCTGGGTGGCAAAATGTTAAGAAAATGTGCAAAAAAAAAACTGCAAAAGAGTTTTGCATTTTGTGTGCCATTGTGTCAAGTGGAAATTGCACGGAGACGACGATGGTAAAAACCTAGAAAACTGGCAAACACGCCAGAGCGATGACAACGGAAAAGATGACAATAAAAATGGTGGCTAAGGCAAAAGCAACAATAACAACAGTAGCGGCAGCAAAAGCACCAGCAACGTCAACGGCTTAAAGTTCACTGGAAAATATGAAAAGCAAAATGGCGACAGCAGCTTCAGAGACGTGCAAGCTGGCGGCCATTAGCGTTTTATGGCACAGCCCAAGAAATCGATAAAAACACGCACACATGTCTTTCTTGTTGTTATTGTTGTTGTTCTTGTTGTTGTTGTCGTTCCTGTTGTCCGTTCGCGTCGTATGCAATTTGCCCTGTGCAAGGGTTAACGCCAGCCTCAGTCTCAGTCACTGAGTAAGAGTTAGCCTTTTTTTCTTACTGTAATCATAAAAGCATAACACAAAAGCCATTATGCAATATGCCCAGCACAGGCAAAGGGCACGGGATATGACTAAAGCAGGCTCTAATGTGGGTTAGACGTGAGTT
Source organism: Drosophila nr. perissopoda 5 BK-2023a (assembly GCA_035044105.1). Taxonomy (NCBI): domain Eukaryota; kingdom Metazoa; phylum Arthropoda; class Insecta; order Diptera; family Drosophilidae; genus Drosophila; species Drosophila nr. perissopoda 5 BK-2023a. Next base: position 947,821 of record JAWNMK010000018.1, read on the forward strand.
AACAGAGACAAGAGGAGACAGAGATGGCGAGAAAAGAAACGTGTTCGCTTTAGCATATGCACTTTTAAAGTCAAGCTCAGTCAACCGTGAAAAAAGGGGTGCAGATTGAGTTCATTTAGCGCAGTAAACTATAAGTGTATGTAAATATACATAGAAGTGTTTTGAAGAGCCAATCGCATGTTCTTGTATTTATCTAGATTAAATTGTAGTAGACGGTCTTTGCAATCCTAATTTTTAAATATTTCAAAATACTCAGAGCATGCCATTTCTTCACTTAGCCACAAGCTTTATTTTACAATACGAATTCGTTGGTAATTCACCGATATTCATAAAATTAAAAACCACATACCCAAGCAAATACTTTTCCAAATATACAAAAATACATCCAAGTCCGACTAAAATATTGTTTTGTGTCTTTTAAAAAGATCTTAAAATATGTAAGATGTATAGTTTATTACTACTTCAGCAAGTGTCAAATGTAAACAAAAGAGGTTTGAGGAAGGGATTCCACAAGTATTTCGTAATGTTTCACACTTTTATGTTATGTCTCTTCTTCTGCCAACTGACATTCACTTAAGCCTCAATGTCAATCTATTTAGGTGCCATAATTATTTGCAGACACTGTGCTTAGGTACGTGGCAACAGCCAATTAAAGACATCTGACGACCATTTTGAGGCTAAAAATTAATTTGTTAAAGGATTGCTTGGCAGTACTGGCTTACGGCATGCCACCACAGCAAGCTTCAAACTCTTCTAGCTTAGCAAAATATTTTGGTAAGGGTGCCAAAAAATAAAAAAATTTATTTAATTAAAAACTCGGCGAACTGAGGCTGCTGCTGTTGTCGCTGTCAGGCGCTAGGCGGCGCTGGTGTGTTCTGAGCGATAGAAACAAAAGCAGCAGAAATTGTTTTTGCCATTGTGCGAGGGAGAGGGGAAAGGGGTTTCCTTTATAAACGTCGACGTCGACGACGACGTCTTTATGACAATCGTAAAAAATAATTTTTAGTAGCTTACAAGCCGTTGGCAGGAGGCAGTTGAGCCCGTTGCCTTGGCATTTTAATTGCATCAACTGCCATTAAAAACGTTGAAAGAAAAATTGGAAATTAAATGAAAAATAAATATGTATGTGTGGGAGAAGGAAAAGTGAGTCAGATAGAGATAAGCTTAGGAAGGGGCGACCCTTGAGCATCGCACACACACACAAGAAATTGAAAACGTAAATATTTGGTCGTCACCTGTGTTTTTCTTACACTTCTCACAATTTGCACACATGCAATAAGATTGTGACGAAATGCTAAGAACTAAAGAGAGAGGGAGGGTGGAGGAGGGTGCAACTCTTCTGCTGTGCTACTTATTAGACAACCCGCAGCATGTTGGGGGAGACTCTAACATATGTGGCTATATATACTCGAAATGGTAAGCCGCTTAAGTTTTGTCTCGGACCCCCACAAGGCAAAAGTTAAGTTGCCCAACCAAACGAGCTTCATTCAGTGCAAATCAGCTTAACTTTTTGCTCCATAAACTGTAGCATATTTTCAAGCCTTTCTTATGTGTGTGAGTGTGGGTATCCAAAGCACCAAAACAGAAATCTAGACAACCTCATTAAAAATAGGAAAACAGCCAGCAAGCAAGCTGAAAACGAAACTTAATAAAGTCTCTGCCTCATATGCATAGACCCACAAAAAAGGATACCCAAATTCAAAGGCTAAAGAAGAAAAAAAATGGAGGAATATACAACACATATCAGCCTAGGGGCAAATTCTTGCCAAAATAAAAAAGGGTTGCCTTAGTCTGTTAAGGCTTGCATTGTGCTTAGCACAACAAACCAATTGGGCACCTAAGCTACAGGGTACTTCCTCTATGGATAAAATATATGCAAATTCGATTTTGCATAGAGCAAAGCGCACAATAAATATGCCAAAAGGACTTAAAGAGTATTGTATAAAAGTATTTAAATAAATAATGGACCCGAATGTTAAGTGCATTGTAATGAAGTCAATGAACAAATTAGGAAGCTGTATTTCTATACCGGCATTAGAACATTAACGAACCTTAAGAGACCTTAAAACATATACGAAACATTAACTCGAAAATCCGTTGTTTGAAAACGCTTTTGTAGACACTATATGCGACTTAGACTTGGCCCTTAAATCAATTTAATGTAATATTAAATACTTATAGTTACAGTAATAGTAAAAAACTTTTGAGAGACGCTTAAATGGCCTTAAATCCTACATGGATATGTACCTTTCCCAACAAAATGCATTTTAAATTAGGCCTCTACGTGATAATTAACACTAAGATTACAGAAGATAAGTAAATTTGTTTTGCTTGCTTTTTTATTCATAATTACTCTCAATTCAATTGTGTCCAACAATTTGCAATAAGCAATATGTTATCTGAACCAAAAAGTATTCTACACTTTTCAAGTACTAACCAAATTTGCCACAAAATTTAGAAGCGCACCTGGTGTTTGCATCTTCACCCACCGCAGATCCAATGCACCACAATAACACACAAACCATATGGCGCCGCCATCGAGCCACATGTCCATGCATATATTTTCATAATTATCTAAATAAATGTGTGTAAGGCCACAACAAAGCACACAAGTGAAAGCGACATGAATTTATATTAAAAACAGAGTATAACTTTACCAGAAACCGGGACCCAGTAGCCCACAAATGTATCTGTGAGATACTTGTGCGTGTGTTTGTGTTCTTGTATATGTTGGTTGACTCTAATTTCAGCTTCGTTTGCAACCATTTCGTGCTGGCGAGCATAAAGTAACACAAGACCTAGTTAGACTTGCCTGCAAACTAAATGTGCCTTGTATCTTGTGTATGGGTAAGAGTGAGTGTGAGTGTGTGTGTGTTCAAATGCAACATTATGGCCACTTAGTTGTGTTGGTTTCGTGGTTTCGGGCGCATTGCCCCGTTGTGTGTGTGGCTGCAGTTATGCGATAGCTGCAGCCTTTTATGGCATATTTTAGTAGCTTTACCTAAATAAAAGTGGAGCTAGGTGCCATTTCCTGCTGCTGACCATAACGCGCCAAACTATGCAGCGGAAAGTATGCTCAGGATAACACGCACACACACACGCACACTACTTACTCGAAACGCCGCAAGGAATGCAAAAATTTGCTGTAAAACGAAACCTCAGCTCCAGCAGAAGCACCTCGAAGGCACAGAGTGAAAATATTTTGTGTAGCAACATCAAATTTTTTCACATGGTATTTTTCGGACTCGTTTGCATTGCATACTTTTATGGAAAATAAGGTAAAATAAGTGTACAAGTTTTCGGGTATTGTATAGCCGTAGCAGTATAAGTATCACAAGTATCTGGCTCGTTAGTTGCAAATGAGAAGGCGTCGTCGAGAACGAAACGAAGCTAATGAAAACCTTTAGCTGAATGCGATGCAAAATGATGCTGTACTCAAATACCAAGACTCTAGCATGCTTATCCAGGCTGCATAACAAGCACAACATTGGCGGTGGCGGAGGGAGAGGGTGCTGCATTATATAAGTGGAGCAGAGCACGCCTTTTAGGCCTTCAGTCAGCATTGGAGCGAACCACACTTGGTTCCAGGGTTCTTTTGCCTATGCCCATTATTCGCCCAATTTGAATGCGCATTGAGAAAACATTTGCAGCAGCCTTGTCATGCAAATGATGTTAAAGTGCTATCCCAGGTGACCCATATGTTAACGGTAATAAACAGCTCCAGAAGTGAGAGGCTGCTACCAATGATTACGGAGTGGATTCTCTACGTCCGTACGAGTATGAAATACTCTATAAATTTGTGTTGAAAGTATGTAATATAATATAAAATTGATTCATATTTAAAAGCTTATTATATTTGTTTTGTGTATTTATTCGTATATTTATCTAATTGAGTTCTGATTTTAAGTCTGCTGTAACATTAGTATATTAGTATTATATATATACTATATGTATTTATACATAGTATACGTATATAAATATAGTATAATATTTAAGATTAATACATATTTGTTTTAATTATTGTATTTCTCCAACTACTTTAAATAAAACGTGTTTCTAACCACACTTGAATTGCATTTATTTAGCAATTCTCTCAAATGCCTAATAATATCACATTTAAATTGATTGCAGACAATTAACTAAGTAGCACAAATAGTATCCGATATAACAGTCATGCCTCTTGACAATTTCTAGATATTCTTTGGCATGTTTGCTGGTAGGCAAAAAGTAAGAGTCAACATTAAATGTCAAGCCGCAGAGTAGAGACCACATCTCATTGGATTTATGACAACAGAATTGATATTAATGTAGAAACTCGCAGCACACTTGCAAATAGGCCAGCCCCTGAATCATGAACAGCGAGGGGAAGGATATTGCAATATGGAAGCTTGGCAGACAGTCAACTTGGTGGCTTCCTCTGCCTGTTTTGCATATGAGTTTCGTTCCCTTGGCCCACAGCCGCTGTCCCGGCGTGTTGTAAACCGCGATTAACGTAAATAGCGGAAAAAATGGCGCACAGTGGCAGCAAAAAACAACAAAAAAAAGCTTGGAGCAGATAGGCAGGCGAACACACATACACTTGGGGGTAAAAAAAACTTGCAGGGAATGAGACAGAAACGGAAAATCTGACTGCGCAACAGAGGCTACAGCATTGGCAAAGCCACAACATAATGTAGGTCATGGCGGGGATATGTGCGAGTTTACTCCAGTGGAGATACCCTGTCTGTAAATCCCTCCAGCAGCCAACGCCATGCGTCAGGATAAAGAGTTCATATGTTTGTATGGCACCAGCCATGCGGAAAATTTGTAGCAATTTCAAGAGAACGAGGCAACTGCTGATGTTGATGTTGATGTTGCTATTCAAGCGACTGCTTCTGCTGCAGTTAATTAGCAGTTGAAGTTTTTTTGCTATTTATTAGATAGCAGATTAGTTGAGCTATTGACATGAGTCCTCATGCTACGAGAAAGCCAAGAGAAAATGTACAAAATATGATTTTACTTCAAATTTCATAACATGCATTTAATGAGGACATTAAATTACTTAAAGTTCCCATTTTGCTTGTTACTTACGGAATGTTTGATTATATTGAATTATAAATCCATATGTTAAACAACTTAAATTAACTTGATGCTAAAGAGAAAATAAGTTTTTCTAAGCCAGATAGAACGAAACAATTTCTGAATAGTCGAAAATGAATATAAGTATCTAAATATGAATAATAAAATAAAAGAATTCTTAAAGATACTGTATAATTCAAAGTGTCTTTTTTGAATAACTTACAGCATTATCGCAACAACATAAACTGTGGCAGCAACAAAAAGCACATGCAAGCCAAATGTTGCAGAAACAAATATCCATGAAACAATACCATAAACATTTTTCCCCACTGGATAACTCTCTATTTATGACAATATTATGTACTCTATACAAAACTGGACAAATTTTTTAAATGGCTTTGCCTGAGTCAATAACTTGCATGATTTACTGCACTTTGCACTCCCCTCGCAGAGTACGCTATTCTAATAAAAACCAACTGCAAACTAGATAAAATATGAATATGAACATATAACGTATGCCACACATAGTTTCGCACATACATATGCTTATAGCGTACACACCTATTCTGTGTGTGTGTGTGTGCGTTTGTGTGTGGAAAGAAATTGTCGCAATGCAGTTGCAACTTTTGAGTTTGTCGAAAAAGTTAGTGTTTGAGTTTTGAGTAGAGTTGAGTTGAGTTGAGATTTTCATTTTGCCAGTGCTTAAAGTTTGCACAGCAGCGCAGCATGTGACTAACGTTTTTGTTTTTCAGCTGTTTTACGCCAGTTTGAAAAATGAAAGTGAAAACTACCAAGCTGCCGCAGCTGTTGTGGATATAAAACAAAAATTGAGCGCGAATGTTGCGGCAAAATAAATTAAAGTTGAAAAGTCATTCAATGCTCAAAATATGATTAAGTATGCAAATTGGCGCCTTGACACACACCAAAAAATTTTAATGAATAAATATTGGCGCGTTATTGAAATTAATTATGAAGTGACAGTGGATAATTTAATGCATATTAAAACTACATATTGAAAAACTGTAAAGCTATTTAGGGAGTCATTTAATTATCGGTATTATTTAGGGTTGTTAGGCTAAGAACTTTTCTTAGAATATTCAATATTTTTTTAGACATGTGATTTAGTTGATTTTATATTTTTTGAGTGAACATTTTCAAATATTAATATTAGTTTGATGCCATATTTGATTAATTTTTCATTATGGTTGAGATTTACCGAATGAATTCAAACCATTGAACTAAGTTCTAATCAATACTTAGTATATTTTAAATCATACATCCATAGGCAGATGGCTCAATTGTTAGTGGAAATGTTCAACTTTAGTCTGGCAGATATACATATATATTTGGACACACACAAGAGCTTTGTCAACACAATTGTCAATCAAAGAGCTTCTCACAAAAAAAAAAAATATACTCTTTGGTGTCCACGTACAGTTAACGACAATTAATTACAAGCAGGGCACGCATTCGATATGCAGCTCAATTATACGCAAATTCAACAAAAAGTAAGGCAATTTTTAATTTAATTAAATAATTAACGCCGCGCCTGTAAAACACAATGAATGACGATTGGAAAAAATGGAAAAAGGATCGAATGACAACAAGCATGTATTGGGCGTAGTCGTGCGCTGAGTTAATCAATGCAAATTCAAATTAATTATTGATCAATATTGGCAATAATCAACCAAAAAATCGTACCTTTGAAACCAGCAAAAGTGAGCACACTTATTTAAAGTACAATCAACATTTAATATTAACAGGTGCAGTGGCAAACAAATTTTTAAATATAAAAATAAAGCACACAGAAAAAATTTGTATTTAATTGCAATGAAATAAGTTTAAAATACTCATTTTGAGGGAATACTTCACATAGATAATTATAACCTCATATTACGTTGAAATTGGGGAGGCCAAAAATAATATTTCTTATTTAGTTTAACGTTAAGTATTTATAAAAGTCATATTTTGAATTAAGAACTTCTTTCCTACGGAAAACCCGTTTAATAAATAAATTCAGGTTAGTTTTTTATAGCTATCATAAAAGAAATCATATTTTGTCTGCTTAAATTAACATAAAGAAATTCTGTTCTCTTGCAGACTCAAGGTGGACAACAATGGAGGTGCCTGGTGTCCCAAGCATATGGTCTCACGTGGTCTCAAGGAATATCTGCAAATTGATCTGCTGCAGGTGCATCTGGTGAGCGCCATTCGAACCCAGGGTCGGTTTGGCAAAGGTCAGGGTCAGGAATATACGGAGGCCTATGTGCTGGAATACTGGAGACCGGGCTTCGAGAAATGGCTGCGCTGGAAGACCATACAGGGCAAAGAGGTGAGTGTGCTTCAATAAAAAAAAAAACCTTATTCCGTCCCTTTCTCTCTGTGCCCCCACTCGCTCCTACACTCTCACGCTCTCTGCATTCACACATTAATCAGGAACGGGCCGGGCGGCGATAAGCATCGCAATTGCCGCTAGCCACGAACAGATACAAAATGCATCCACATCTTTAGGCTGTACAATTTACGTGCGAATTATCGCGAGGTGAGCGAGAATTGCGTAGGTGTCGCTCGATTGTGGAGGCCCAGCCTGCAGCTCGTACCCGTTCCATCGATTTATTGTGTGCCGGCTAAGAAAATCAATTTGAACGCTTTTGTTTTTTCTTTCGGCCAAAGAACTCCAATTCCCCCACCTACACGCTCGCTGCTCGCTATCCAGCCGGGGCATTAATAACATTTTTTTTCTTTAATATTATTTTTGTGTTTTCTTTATTGTATCTTGCAGATACTTCCTGGCAATATAAACACCTACAGCGAGGTGGAGAACGTGTTGCAGCCCAGCATCTTTGCATCGAAGGTGCGCATCTATCCCTACAGTCAATACGATCGCACCGTCTGTCTGCGCGCCGAGATCGTTGGCTGTGCCTGGGAAGGTAAGTGGTCCATAGTCATAGCCATGAATTATTGAAAACATTGAGAGTCCAGCACCCGGCCTCTCACCTCGTACTCCAACTCCTTGGTTCGCACTTGTTCATGCCCTGCGGCTGGCAAACAGTTAAAGTATCTTTTAGCTGCAGCAGTCAGAGAGTTAAATATTAATAATAAGACAAATAGAATACTCTATCGAATTTTCTACTAATTTACTTTAATCAAAGTAACTGTTTACATCTAATTTAAACTGGCTTGCAAACTACGTAATTTGAAGGCAACGGTTAAGAAATTGGATTTGATTTTAGAATCTCGCAGTTGATTGCAAAACAGAAAAGAAAAAATAATAATACCAAATATTAACAACGCGACTTAATATTCATTTGCATCAGTTATAAATCGCGCTCCATATATTATTATTTCTATTTATATAATTATTATTTAAAATTAAATGAATACTTTTCTTTAATAATTAGATATAAGAATATAGAATTTAAATGTCAAATAAATTGCGTTAAATCCAAAATTTATTTATTAAAAATACATTTATGAAATGACTTATGTTTTATTCTGAAAATGCTTATTATTAGAAACGAAGTGTTTGTAGCATTACTAACTTAAACTATATGTTACTTATGGTTTTGATGAAAAAAATATGCATTGGATTCTTCACTTCGTGAGTGTATAAAAGTATCTGCAAGCATGCAATCAAGCGTGCGACCGGTTTTGATGACTTTGTTTTGCATTTGCAGGCCATTGCAAGCAAAAAGTTAGTTATTTTCTTTTATTGTTCTATTAAAAGTCTTGTTGTGGCTCGGCTGTTAGCCAGTCGCATGCTGCATAAATGATTTACTGATCTTAGACCAGGGCAACCATATTTACGTAACTTGAGTGGCGATACATAAGATAGCATTATATTGACGAGTAACTAGGCACTGGCCAAAGCTTAAAATATGACTCCGCAAAATGGCTTAAATTGATCGGTTGCCTTTCACTAAATCATTTAATTCAGCCTATCTTGATTTTTGCAGAGGGCATTGTCGCCTACAGCATTCCGAAGGGCGTTCAACGTGGCATGGAAATCGACCTCTCCGACAAGACCTATGATGGGCATGAGGAGGGCGATCGTCTTGTGAATGGAATCGGCCAGCTTGTCGATGGGCAACGCGGGAAAGATCATTTTCGCATGGATCTCAATGGCTTTGGTAAAGGTATTAAATATTTGGCTGGCTCTTAAAGAGTAAAGACTGCTTAGTTCAAAACGGACTGGTCCATAACGTTTTTTATAGTAGCCCATGTCCTACTTGTCACATTAATAGTCGAGTCTAGACGTTATTAGACTTAATGCTGCTTTACATGTTGTTTGCTGAACATGAATGTCAAATAAAATTTGTCTAAACTGGCACGGCTCTCATTTGATATGACATGTAATGGGATATAGTACTCGACTTTATAGTTGATATTTATAAATGTGGTTCAGTAGGGAAAGGACAAAATAGAGACTTCGAAGAGTAGTGAAATCAAGAGAAATACTTATTCGTACACGGTTAGTGTTGATTTAATACTTAAAATAAAAATCTAGTTTAGTAAAAATGATAATGGACCAATATTAAACCATTTTCGCTTTTACCTCAAACACATTTTCATTAAAAAGAGGAAGAATGTAAGAAAATGTAATTTGTGAATGCAAGAGTGCAACAATACAAAAATGACAAAGTCAAGCACCTTTTGCAATATCTAATATATTATTTAATAATGCAAAAAAGACGTACTTTCAGGCTATGAATGGGTTGGTTGGCGTAATGACACATTATTTGGTCGCCCAGTGGAAATCACATTTGAATTCGAAACCGTGCGCAATTTCAGTGCTGTCATTATACACACAAACAATATGTTCTCAAAGGATGTGCAAGTAAGTAAAAAATCGCATTGATAGAATAAGACACCACAACACTACACACCCACCATTGTCGACAAAAACCCATTACTGTCAAATGCAACCGCAAATGCATTTCACCACATTTTTGTTGAGCACTCAATGTGCATGGAAGACAACACGATACTGTCATTTGCGGACAGATAAATTGGCTCTTTAAAAATGAAATACATCAACAACAACAAGCGAATTATATAAACAAAATGTGCTGCGCCTTTTGTTTGGAAATCGTAAAAAATCAACAGACGCCGCAAGGTCCGAAACGCAGCCCCTCTCCGCCAATGGCCCCACTCACAGTTCCCTCTAGACATACTGGCGGCGGCAAACTGAGCAAATAAATGCTAAACAGTTCCGACAACCACAACATCAACCGCAATAATAAAATAAAATTGTCAGAGAGCGGGGTAGCGCGAAAGAAAAAATACGAATGATTTTTATAAACAAAGCAAACACGAAATCGAACCTAAACAAACCGCAATTGATACGAACGCAACGATCTGACTCAGGTGGCACTTGAAATCTGGTGGCGGTACTTGTACCATACATATATATATATGGTATCCATAAACATACGTATGTATATTTGGGAGCATTATAGAGTCAATTTTCTTACTCCTTGCGGTCTTTATCGAAAGTAAACAATGTGAGTACATACGAATACAATCATACAATGATTGGGCGCTGTTTTCTTTTGGTTAGCCACACAAATGCTTAAGGGGCCTACTCGTTCCCTCAAATTGCTGGCCCCCATAATCTGGCTATAAAACTGAAACAGAACGCAACATAACAGAATTTTGTTTCAAGTCTATTGACCCAAATTGTTGTGGCAATGTGTTAAATTGTAGATTAAGTTAGATATGAGCTTGTTGACTGATAAGAGCACCCAAATTGTTTCACTTCGCTTCATTAAAAGGTAGCTCGGCAGCTGTGCAACACTATCTTTAATTAAAGGCAGCATTAGTGCAACTCAAAATGATTGCATTTTCTTGCAACCCAACTCTCGTATCATAAATATCTTGTACATTTTCTTTACTTGACAGCTTCGAGTGTCGTACGACAGTTTAATAATTGGAATATGCGCCCTGTTTGATCTTATCATTATTAGCTATGTATATTTGTAGCAATATAACCCCCCCAATGCAGCTCGTACGCTTGTCAAATTTGTGTCACATTAATCTCGTTTTTGTTTTTTTTTGGGCTGTGCAGACAGATAACTATAGTTCAACTAGTCGTCTGGTATTTGTCATAAATATGCATTTAATATGTACCTTTTATTAGTGATAAGTTGTACATGCATTTGTTGCGTACATCTAAGAGTCAGCGCCAGTTGTGGAATGAATATTAGTCTATAGTTGGGGTCAGGGTATACGATTTTTGTAAAATTTGTTGTGATTCCGTAGTGAATATGAGAACAATAAATAAATGGTTTTTTTTTCATCAAGATCAATCAGTGCTCTCCACAGCTATAAAATATGATTTACTAATCAAGAGTTCTCCATTTTTACTCTTCCAATACCTTGTTGGAAACCTTTTCAATTTGTAATCTCTAATCTCTTTCACAATCTATGAGTGCTTCTAATGAGTCTGAATTTCTGCTACGTAAATTCAAATTTATGATGCCCATTTAAGCACATGAGTAATATTCTCAAGCGTTTTAGTCTGAAAAGAAACGGCTTTATCCATCATTAGAGGCCGTCTGTCTAGATAACCCAGCTTAAAGAATTTCGTACTTCTCCTCAGTTCTGCTGACGTAATTAACCACAAAGTATGCAGTCAATTGGCAGCTTCAAGCGGCACATAAAATTTCAATTACCACAAATTTTCGCGGGCTTTGATTTGTTGCCGCCATTTATACGTGAACTTAACTGGGTCTGTAGTCAACAGTCTCTGGGGTGGCAAAGTCCTGGTCTACCTGCTCTGCGGACACTTGAACGCTGCACGGTGGTGCGAAATCGTCGCTTCGCCAATATATATTTCATATTAATTCCAATACTCTAATACCAAGCTAAAATTAAATAAATAAAATTTATTTATATTAATTGATTCTTTTTCTTATTTCCAATGAATCCAAAGAATAAACATTAAATATAATTTGTAATATGTTCTCTTCGTAGCTAGGGCTTTCGAACTTATGCCAGCAAAATACTATTTGTTACCACTGTGTATTGACCATTCGGTTTATGGTTGCCATAATTTACACAGAATCACCGACGACGTCTTCGTGGCCGTTGCCGTCTCTCACTCGCTATAAGTCTCATTTTTATGATTTTTCATTACCATTTGCTTGGCCAGCACCATTCGGAATGGCCCATAAGTCATAAAATTACTTAGAGCTGCTCTGGACCCAAACCCAAGCCAGAGGCATCGCTGCCATGGGACACGCTTGGCCTGGCTGTCGTGCCATAAATACTCAAAATGCCATTTGTGATGCATTGATAAGCTCAAAATTATGCTAATTGCGTTTTAATTATGACACGCGTGTGGCTGCTGCACCTTTCACCGCACCTGCACCTCAACGGCAAGCCCACTCCAGATTCAAAGCCAGCCCCAAGACCAACTCCAAGTCCCAGTCATTATATGTCAGATGTTCGATAAGCCTCTGGAGCTCTTGTGTTGTCGGTTAGCGTCTGCTTGTTTGACTTTGTCTTTAGCATTTCTAATGAGCCACAAACTCCTTGTGTACTCTTTAAAATGCGTGCCCAGATTTATAGTTCCGATTAAGACATAGTCGTGGGGGTCAACGTCTACGTGTGGTCCTAATAATTAGTGTGTTGGGGCTTAGTTTCCACAGATTGTTTGTCTTTACAAGTGGCTGACTTCCGTTAGCTGTGGCCATACCATGGGAAAGTTTGTTTGAGAACAGTTTGACAGGTGGTTTTCGAGAACGGACTTAGCGATTAGTTGGTGTGTAAGGGTATCATTTTCCTTGAGCTATAGCTTAAGTTTTGATTACATTAGCTCTTTATATATTTAGAGATTTAATCTTTAGTAGGTCTAGTTAACTGAAATTCCCTAAAAATCTAAAGAGTTTATTTATTTATTTATTTATTGTGAACTAAGATCAATCGACACAAAATATACAAAAAGTAAGAAGTTTAATTTAATTTAAAATACAAATAAAATTATAAATAAATTTAATAATAAAAAATATTTATAAGATTTCTTTAGCTTTAGTTAATCAACAGTTTATTCTTTTGTCAATATCAATGAAAACCGTTTATACATCTAACCCACACTGGTCAACTAACTAGCCCATGCCTTCGATTGATATTCAATGCTTTCAGCAAAGCTGAATACAAAGTCCAAGTAACACCTCTTAGTGTCAGCGACAACTCATTAGCCATTCTCAGCCCAAATGGCAATGGGAAAGACAACACTTACACATCCGGCTGGCACCAAAAAGTATCCAACGGCCAAGCCAAAAGTAAATGTTGTATATACAAATAATGAAATTTACAATTGTATATATACGGACATATATATTTTTTGTATCTTTTTCGCCTTTATCACTTCCGTGGCACGTCCATAACTGAAACTTGCTCTGTCGCTTGACCAAAACGGTCGACAGGGCTAACAAATATGATAAAAACAAATACAAACAGAGTGAAGAACAAGCGCATCGTAAAAAAGAAAATAAATGTGATTACTTTAATTATTATGCCACTCACACACATACACACACACACATATACAAACATAAAGAAGTCGTCGTCCAACTGTTACTCATATCTGTCTACCGTTCCCTCCCTCTGTCCATCTGTCTGTTGCAGGTGTTTGTGCACGCCAAAGTTTTCTTCAGCATTGGTGGACGCCAGTTTACTGGGGAGCCAGTTCAGTTCTCCTACATGCCCGACCAAGTGCTGGATCACGCACGCGACGTGACAATCAAATTACATCATCGCCTGGGGCGTTATCTGCAGTTGCATTTGTATTTCGCCGCCCGCTGGATGATGCTCAGCGAGATTACATTTATATCAGGTGAGAGCCAGAAAGCAAAGAAACGAAACGCCCGCAGGGCCAAAAAATAAAAACAAAAAAATATGTTGCCGTACAAATTATTTTATTAAAAATATGTAACATGAACACGCAAAACGTGCAAGTTGCGTCGTAGAGAGAGAGAGTGAGAAACGGAAGGGTTAACTTGTCTGCCACCTTGCTTGTGTTGGTCACCACATGGTGCATGTTGCACCACTTGCAATAAATGCGAATTCATTCGTTGTCAACGCCATTGCTGTAGGAGGTGCGATGAGCATGCTCGTTGTTGATGTGCCACTGTTGTTTGTAGTTTGAATTAATTTTTATGCTGGTTCCCGTTGGCTTGTTAGTGGATTTACAACGCTGATGCAGCGACAGGTTGCGTAAAGGGCCAACGTAGATTGGGTATTCAATGTGGAAGATATTCAAAGCAAACAAATAGTTAAAAATATGATAAAGCAGAATATTTAAAATTCACAATTTCTTATGTAGCTGATTAATCTTTTATAGATTTTCCTCTTTTTAAAAAACAAAATTAAGCACAAAGAAAGATTATGTATATTAAATATTAGTTAGATATTTTTAATTAGAAAAGGTTAACCAAAAATTGTATTTACTTATGTTGTAAGAATACATTTAGTGAGCTGACAGACAAACAACCGGGTATTGGAAATCAACAATTATAAAAGCGTAAAATTTACTTTTAGTAAATGCGCAAATTAAATTTTCCGTTCTCAAATTATGCCTAACCCAATTGTATTGTTCTGGCAGTACTTCATTCAACTATGCAAGTTCTGCACTCCTATGGGTCAACCCACAAACAAGAGAGGCTCTATTTACATTGCCAACAGTTTAAATTGCATATGCTGTACCCAGGTAAAAGCGACGTGTAAATAAAGTGGAGGGCGGGAGAGGGAAAAAACTCACTTAAATACCAACACGGCTTGTTTAGAGCAAGTGGTATAACATACAACGTATAACCCAAACAGTAAACATAACTTACACAGGCAAACTACAAAACTCAGTGCGCCAGCAAACATAAACTGCAGCAGCAATGGCAACTGCAACTGCATTGGCAACGGCTGAAGGCAGCTGCAGCAGCAACAACAAAAATAACTTTAAGCAATTGAAAATTCCACTGACACTAAAAATTCGTTGCGCATTTCATTAAAACCCCTTGCAAACGACTCGTCTCCACTTGAACTCGACTGTGTGTCGATGGTGCAAAATATATTACCAACTGGGAAGCAGGGCTATGAACCAATTTTTACTTAACTCACATCGCTGCTAAGCCAGCTGGGAGCTTTGTTTTTATACGAGTGTGCTGTGTGTGTGTATGTATGTGTGTTGTGTGAGTTGTGTGTGTTGTGTGAATGTTGTGTGTGTACTGTGTGCAATTGTGCATAGAGTGATACAAAGCAGGCTGACTGTGTGTGGACCTGCAGGGGGAACCGAACTTGGTGGCAAGTCAGCCATTGTAGCCAGCATAGGAAACGGAAGCACACACATACAGAAATTCAAAGCAACAGATAGACCAGGACAGAGACAAAGGGCGAGCGAAAGAGAAAGAGAGGTGTGCTTAAGCTTACACAGACGGGGATAAAACAGCAGCAACGGCATATGCTCGACTACAGCCAGAAGCAAAGCACAAGGATATTGTGAAAATTAAATGAGTTGCATTACTTTTGTGCATTTGAAATTTGCAACTCAATGAGCACACCGAGCATAGAGCCAGGCAGCCAGACAGCCAGCCAGCCAGCCAGGCAGTGCAGTGCAGTAGAGCCAACGGTATCCAGGGAGAGAGCGAATCGATGGAAATGGTGACGGCAACATCGTGCTTTCCTGTCTCTAGCTTCCTCCTCTTACACAATGCATAATAAAGCGCTGCACTGCTTTCTAATGCTCTATGCCGGATTAAGTATGCACTAAAGTTGACTAAGCACAGATATAGCTACAGATAAATATAGAAACTGCTAAAACTGAAGTAGTCAAGCAGCTTTTCCCATAGATCTTCATCAACAAATATTGATCAAAATCAATCATTTTGTGTAGCAACTTTTTGGAATCCTGAGAAAACCTGCTCCCTATATCTTTCGGCTGCCAAAGGAACAATCGGCGCATTTTTTTATTATTAATAATCTAATTTGGAAGCAGATGGAGTCCGGTCTGCAAGTTTGTGTTATCTACGTCCTTTCTAAGAGATTAGTTGTTTTTTGTCAATATGCTAACTTGATTGACATAGTGATATAATTATCTAATTTAAAGGAGTTATAATTTTAAGGAAAATCATTCTTATTCACTAAAAACATATATTTATATTGCTATATCTAATTGATTGTTTTTTTATGTTGTTGCTTTTTTTAAATTAAATTTTGAATTTATTGAGGAAATATTATTACTATTTTTGTTGACATAATATGCATACACCAAATGCATACTTATTGATTCACGCCCATATTGGAAAGGGAATTTAATCATCTACTTGCCTCATTTGGGATTCTCTCTTTGCCATTGGCGCTTGCTGTGCCGTAGTTCGTCTTGCTTACAGATTTGTTTTTTGTTCTCCCTTTTATAGCTTTCTTTCAGCATTTTTTGTTTTCAATTTTTTTTACAAATTTTTTTTATCCGAAGCGTACTTAAGCTTTGCAAGTGCTTTGCTTTATAAATCAATATATTTGTGCCATATATTTTTGCATGCTGCATGCCCCTTACCCCAGATTTGCTTTACACACGATTTTGATTTTGTTGTTTGTGCGCTTGGATTTTGATGCATTCTGTTCAGGCAGCCATTCATTCAGTCATTCAGTCAGTCAGTCAGACACTCATTCATTCGCTCAGACAGTTAGTCAGTGAATCAGTCAAGCATTCGCTGCATACAAATTCATTTCAATAACTTCGCTGCTGCTGCGCTTTAAATCCTTTTGCAATTTCCCTCGCTTAATCCTTTCTAATTGAAAATCGTTTTGTATTCGAGATCCGAGAGTGCCTTTGGAATGTGTTTATATATAAATGTATGTCTGTGTCTATGTGTGCAGAGTGGTAGTCTGTATGGTAATGCGTATAACTGTGTGTAGTTGATGCTTCATGAATTGCATCAGTATATGATGTAGTTGATTTGCTGCATTGTAGCCTCCGCCTGGCCTTGAGCATTCGACTATATTGCAACAATGTGCATCATTTTGAATTTGGAATTCCGCTCGTAATTTGCTTAATGGTTGAGTTGAAGTGCCACCCAAAGTGCATTGATATTGAAAGCATTAAATTGCCGAGTGCATAATGCAATCAATGCAGAAAAGGAAAGCAACTGAGGCAGCCAAACAATGCGCTGTTAATGGAGGTCACGTGCATTGCGAATGATTAAGATGTACCATACACGAGCAGATTTCAAAGCATACTACTAAATATATGTATATGTATATTTGTATGTATATAAACATCTCAAAGTTGGCGAGAACTTATTTGGCAGGAAATTAAACTATACAGATTAGTTTGTATACAGAATATATTGAGTGCTGCTCAAGTTATTAAAGCTAATACATATTTGATAATTTTCAGATATCAGTTATTGTCATTCTAAATAAAAAGGAAATATATTAAAATTATTTCTGTATTCAAAATATTAAAACTATCCAGTATAAATGGTGAAATGAAATACAGAATGAAATTGTGAAAGAAAAACTGAAAACCTTCAAAGATCGGCACATAAATTTCGCATTATTGTCTGTTACCTATTATCAGCAGGTAATACCTGGCATCCCGATATTCTGCAGTCGGTTAGGGCCAACTAAAACATACTCACTTTTTTAAATATGTATTAATAATTTTCATTATGGCACCTTTAAAGGCTCTTTAAATACCAGGAGTATAATACAACTTTCAGACACTCTGCTATCTGCCATTGAAACTTTTGCCAAGTAAATCCTTAACACTATCGTGTATCTAAGTGTCTATATGCAATCTGTATCAGTGCCATGCACCACTCGAAATATCAAGTGGTGCTATTAACATTTTGTCTCTGGCAACAAATTAACATATTTTGGGTTCTCTGTGGTTCACAGAACATATGACGCGGCATTTCGGAGTCCGACTACCCAATTCCCAACGGTTCTATTTGCAGTGGCGGACGAACTTTGATGCCGCAAGCGTCGCCCAAACCAACAACAGAATGGCAAAATTTTGTTGCCGTCGCTATTTGCATGGCAAATTCAAACACACGAAAGTAAACAAAAAACTTTTGTGCCAACAACAGAATTTGACGCCAAAGAAAATAGACGACACGCGGCAGCAACAACACCAGCAAAAATAGCAACAATGCCAACAACCACATTAAGCAAACAAGTTCAAAATCAATGCCAAGAGCTGTAAAAATTTGCATTTCCCTCAACGGTTTTGTGTGATGTTTTTTTTTCGAAAATTTTGTTTTTAAATATCAAGCGAAGTTCAACAAAACCTCGAGGCTAAAATGCATTTGGAAATTGTGCTCCGAAACAGGATAACCATCCGGGGTAACAAAACAAAGTCCACAGTCGACAGTCCATGGTCCGAGGTCCGCTGGGTAAACATTTTGCCCAGTGAGACGAAGGGGGTCAGCTGTTGTTATTGGCGACTGTCTGGCCTGGGTTTGTCGCTGGGTGATAGCGTATTTCAACGTTTCTATTTATTGTCTGGCTGCGAACGGTCAACAGCAAACAATGCACACGCTTCAACGCCTACTCTAGTGTTGTGGGCGTGACGACACCTAAAAGTATGCAACACTAATTGGCACTCAAAGGGGCGTTCTTCTCAGCGTCAGCGTTGACATCCCCACTGAAGAGCAACTCAGCAGCTCATTTATCATAATAATCGCGATTCCAGACCGCAAACCCTCTATCTCCCACTCTCTCTCTCTCTCTTTCTCTATTTATCTTTCACTAGCGCACTCTCTTTCTCTCCCTCTCTAATTGCTCGCCGAGTTGGTTTATCAAGACGGGCAGCTGTCAGGCAACAGTTTGCCACCCTGCCCCACTCCCAGTTAGCTGGAATCTTTATGCAGCCTATTTAGCTTGCAAATGAGCAAAATTCTCAATGCATTCTAACCTACATTCTCGTCTCTTCTAACTAGTGTTTTCTCTTACTGTCTCTGTCTGTGTCTCTGTCTCTGTTTGCAGTACCCGTTGTGGGCAATTTCACAGATGAGGAGCTGCTCAATGTGCCGCCTTCAAATGGGGCCGCTGTGCCAAACACATCGGAATATCCGCTGCAACGCGATGAGGTGGGTCGTGCAGTCAGCAGCGGTGGCGAGAGGAGTCAACACACCACCCAAGGTAAGTGCATTGAGACAGATTATCGTTTAAGTTTCGGAAATTGCTGGCTTACGACTTATCTGCCCCAATATGTTCGAGGTAGTACTTAGATAGATCTTAAAATCGCAGTCAAACCAAGGCAAATTCCCCCAGTTTTCGTTTACTAATTGCAAATCGGCAACTGTAAAACTCTATAGTAAATCTATCTCTTCATTTGCAACGAGTTAGCAAACAAAAGTGTGTGTGCAATTGGCATGGCAACAATAATATATATATTATGGAAGCCCGTTGTACATAAATATTCTTTTCCGTCCGACACAGCAAAATACTGAAAAACTGCAAAAACTTTTTCATTAAATGGTTGCGCTGCACTTTTTTCTCATTACTTTTTTCAGTTGCTTGCCACAGAGTTAAGCAGAGTCATTGTCTAATGTTGTTGTTGTTGTTGTTTCATATCACATCATGGAGTTATCTTATGCTCTTGCTTTTCGCAGTTATCTCGCCGAAGCCCATTGACCATCAGGAACCAGAAGCAAGTTTCGTTGGCGTCATAATCACTGTGCTGGCAACAATCATCCTCTTCCTTGTCGCTATTATACTTTTGATAATAGCTCGCAATAAACGCGGACGCGGACGTGGCAACGTCTTGGATGCATTTCAGCATAATTTCAATCCGGACACGCTCGGCGGCGTAGATAAGCGACTGAATGGCAATGGCGTCTTGAAGGTAGGCAAATGAATATACTGCCACACACATGCAAAAGCACACAAACACAATCTACTGACGTCTAGTTCGGCCACTAACCGGATGACATGAAAAGTGCATAAGCTGCTGTCGCACTGTGGGCTGGCGCCACAGCCAACCCAAAATGCATGTCCGAAATAAAAAAAAAAAACGTTGAAAAAAATTGAAAATTGCTGCTAACGCACAAGGGTCTTAGACGGTAGAGAACCAGCTCCATATGCAAAAATCATGATTAAAAACTGTACTCTATTGGCTGTCAGAGCACAAAAAAAATAAACTTTTCAACTTTTTTCGTGCAGTGCATGCCACACATGTGTGTACATTTCAATTTTGTTTTTTTTTTTTTTCATTTTTTTTGATTTTTCATTCTTTCACCTTTTGCCCTTAGGTGGTCACAACAATGGATGACAATGAGTCGTCCATTGACAAGAACAGTCTGTACCATGAGCCCTTCAATGTGAACATGTACACGAGCGCGGCCAGTGCTTGCTCCATGAATGACCTGCAGCGTCAGCATGTAACTCCGGACTACACAGGTGAGTTCACGCAAAGAGGAGGGCGCACAGAGTTTGTTGCTGCTACTGCCGCCGTGTGGCACAAACAGCGCTCACAGCATTGCCAAGGCTTTAGCTCCAACTCCTGTTTCTGCTACTGCTGCTACTGCTGCTGCTCCTGATGGTGTCGCTGCTGATGAGTTTGATGTTTTGAGTCCTGCCTGTGACAGGACATGCAAATGTTTCTGCAACGTTGCGAACAAAAAAGAGAAATGCGATAACGAAGCAATGCTTAATTTAGCGCACAACATGAAAGTTCAGCCTGATGGACTTTGCCAGCGGCACTACAGCAGCAGCAGCGACAGCAGAAGCAGCAACAAAACAAGAACAGAAGCACTATCAATCAAAAAAGAACAAAAAAAAAAAGGAGAAAATTCGCGCGTTGTTGGCGCCGCAGGACATAATTTTGAATTGCTTAGTCGCCGGACGGTGCAAACTAACTGAAAGGGTATGCCAAAGGTTTATGAATTGTGTAACAATTTGGCGTAGAAAATCTGCAGCTTAATTCACTTTGCTTTTTATGTCAGCAGCTCAAATCTGTGATATATTTAGCAGTGCATTCCCAATCTCAAAGCTGATACTCTTTTTAAAATATCTATAAATATGTATTTCAACTTTCCTTATAAAAATAATTAGCAAAAATACATATTTGAAACACTAAAAAAAGGTATTGAATTGAGAACAGTACAATATCTTAGTTAAGGACATTCACATGGTACATGACTGAAAAGTAAATGAACTCAAATGTAACCTAGTAAAAGGTACTCGCTTAATCCGCTTACGAACTACTTCTTTGTCTCAACCCAAAACCCGCCCAAATAGCCAATAATGAGGCCCAATCCTTTCGAATAGTAGTCAACGTTACTTAAGCTGCCCAGTTAAGAGCTGAAAAAAGAGTACCACATTAAACATGTGAATGCTTTTAGGAGAGTAACTATATGTCAGTATACAGAATTTGAAGGCAACTGTTAGAGTTAGATGTGCACTGTTTAATTGCCACACGAAAATGTAGCATTCGGTTTGGGGTAACGACCATAGCTACATAATTTGTAATGAATTCTAATGTCTCGTGTCCGCTGCCCAAAGGCGTGCCACATACTTTTTGTGGCTCTGGCGCTTATCTCGAATAGAGACTGAGACACTGAGACACTGAGCCAAGCGAAGCATGGCACATAAAATCGACAACACGCAGGACAGAGCAGTCACATTGTTTGCACACATTCCTGGACCATCGTCATCGTCATCATCATCATCATTATTATTATCATTATGCTCATCATAGCCATTGTCATCGTCATCATAAACGTTTATGGCACGCCTTTCATGCGCTCGAGGCATTTGCCAAAAAGTTTTGTGATGTTGCCTTTGGGTGCATTTTATAACTGGGCAGCAAATATTTGTCATCGTCCCACCACCCACCTGCCAGCTCCTCTTCTTAGTCTGTCCGTTGCCATAATAATTTAATTTAGCTCAAATAAATTATAACTTTAGCCATGGAACTCTACCATTCCTCAACTGAGTACCCATACCCCATGCCCATGCCCAGCACTCGTCACAGTCTCGCGCGTACCGCACGCTTCAAATTGAGTGCTTCAAACTTCGTTGGAAAACTTGTACTTGCCACACTCGGCTGGCAGTCCTCCTTCACACACACAGACACACACACACATACTCAAATTAAAGACCATTTTTGAAATCAACTGCCAATTTGCACTGCCGTAACGATCCCCTCGACAAAATCAGTTCAAGAAAATCCATATAATAACATTGCATGCAAACAAACATGGCAATAAGCCTGGGCCAAAAGCACGAAACTCGTTTGAAAACAGGTTGCAATTTACTCAGCAACACCTCGCCGTGTTTGTGAATATTGTACAAGCCGGCAATTAAAGTAAACTCCTATTGAAATCAATAAATTCAACTCATTGCCAATGTGTATAATGAGTGATAGCTTGAAACTTTTAAATTAATTTGTTTATATTAATTACATTTTTCTCTAAATAAAGATGGGATTATTCTGAAATCACGTAAAGTAGAATACAATTCAATACAATTCAAGTAATAAAAAGTTAAAATACAAACAAAACTTATCTTTCAAACCAAACAAAGTTAGACGCGGCATACGAATCGTCTGAAATTTAATTTAAAATAAAAAAAATAGACAACGGTTTTTTTTTAAATTTTATTGTGAAAGAATTTTATTTTATAAAGTTCATACATATTTTTTATTTTTTCCTAAGAGCCAAGCCATGAAGCTAGTTTTTCATTTTATATTCGACTATGCTCCAATTGGAATAGCGTATTTGAGATCTCTGCAATTTCAAGTTGAGAATGTAAGGCCACAAAACTTCAGTGCAACATCAAAACTAAGTCACTGATTGCTCAAATACATAGATAGATATAAGGACACACACACACACACACACACACATGCACATTTGAGCAACTTGCATACGAATTTTGCACAGTCGTCGAAAAGTTTTGTCATTAACGTTCTTTGGCTGTTTGTCTGTCTGTCTGTCGCTCTGTCTCATTGGCCATCTCTTTCGCACTGTCTGTTATTTTATGTTTTCCACCAGCTTTTGGTGAAACGAATGCAAAAATGACAGGCACCATAGAGGCCGAAAAACAGACAGACAATGAGCCGCACACAAACTAAATAATGTTATTACAACAACAATAAAATTAAAACTTATCTTGCCGCCTGCGTCGAAGGCGAGTGCGAGCGAGACGGCACAACGCAGTTGCAATTAATTTCATTTAGTTTTTTGCCACACGCCATTTTCTCCTGCCCGAGGTTCTACGCCCCCTCTCCCAGTTTTTCCTTTCTATGTGCAACGAGAGTTGACTAAATGGGAAAAGTTTGAAGTTGAAGGCACAAAAGTCCTGGACAAGACAAATGAAAATCAGAGACAAAGGCGCCCATTTCCTGGAGCGAGATGGCATTACATGACGGCACTGTGGACTACTCACAGACAAACTGTTCAACGCAGAGTTGCATTCTGTTTGCCCCGTAGTTTCAATTTATGAGTGGGACAGTTCACCCACTCTCCAGCATACGCTTCAGCAAGGGGCAACAGTAGAACTGCTAAATAAATTTCTCTAGCAACACTCAACTTTCTGGCATATGTTTTGAAAATCAGTTTTACCTCATTTTACAAAAACTTTTCTGTTGGCAAAAAGTATTTTAAATATACAGAAATTCAGAAGTTTACCTAAAAACGAATGTGAAGAAAAACTTTAAAAAGGATTAAATATTTTAAATTTTCAGAACGACACTTCTGACATGATATTTTATAAAGATTATATCTACTTGGTACCTGCAATTGTTGATAAATCAAAAATGTACTTAAAGAAAATGTGTTTTCTTTAAATGTTTAATTAATCTCAATTATAATAACAAAAAACTTATGTTTTTCATAATATCATCATACATTTTCAAACCTTACCAATACTTTGGAATTCCGTTTTATAGCCCAGCTAAACTTTAGCTAAATGAATTTTAGAGAAACTTGCCATTTACAACCTGCAACGAACATTCATCTGCGTCTTGTGTAGTGGAGTGTGAACCTCACTTGAATTTGCTGGTAGAATTTTGTGGCATCTTTTGTATAATTCGTTAGCCCGACAAAAGTTTTGCCTGGCACGTAAAATGGCGCTTAAAACTTTATTGTTTTGGTGAGGTGCAGTTTGGCCGTTCTGTTTTATGGTCAAAAATTAACACTCTCTGAACTCTAAAAAGCATCCTCTGCATTTTCCTCCCTCTCTTTTCACAGATGTGCCGGACATTGTGTGCCAGGACTATGCGGTGCCTCACATGCAGCAGCTGCTGCCCAATGCCGCTGGCACCGCCACCGCCCGCAGTTCACTCAATGCATCCATCGTTGGGGTTCCAGTTGTTTCAGCAGCAGCAGCAACAACAGCAGCTGGAGGACCCGGGGCAGCACCACCAGTACCACCGCCACCAGAGAAATATTACGCAGCAACACCAATTTGCAGCAAAGCAGCGTCGGGCCCGCCAGGCTCACAGAGCAGTGGCTCGTTGAGTTTGAGCTCCTCGAATACGGCAGCGACCACGCCCACGCCAACGGGCGGCAAACCACATCATTACAATTTGGATATGAGCGCTAATTTCGCCGACATCAACGCGGAGCAGGCCAATTGCCAAGTGCAGGAGTTTCCACGCCAGTCGCTGGTAATCGTCGAGAAGCTCGGCTCTGGTGTATTTGGTGAACTGCATTTGTGCGAAACAAATGTGCTGAAGTAAGTATCCACTATACACAACCACCCACCCCAAATGTACTTAACCGAGTCGTGTGTTGTGTCTGCTACAAGCGAACCAAAAATCATTCTGAAAATGCAACTAAAATAGCTGCGTTAGGCTTACGGTATATTTTCCGGCTACACTCACATGCCAGAGAGCTGCCTTTTTCAAAAGCAGCAAGACTTCAATGCATTTGAACAAAAACACAGATGGAATGCCACAGCAGCAGTTTAGGCCATAGGAACTGTACCTAACCCTGGCTTAGTCTTAAAACTTTAGGTGATTATTGAGTGGAAGCAGGAGAAAAGTGCACTCTTTGGCTGAAGTTCTTAAATTCGATCGGGAATGTTATGTGCATTAAAAAATAGAAAGACTACAAAATTCACATGTGCTTATGATGAAAATTTAAAAACAAAATTTAAAAACAAAGAAATACACAATCGAGAGGATTAGTCTCCAATGCGTCAGAAAAGCTAAAAATGCTTAAGTGAATTCTACATTCTACAGTGCTCACTTCAAGGCTTACTGCTGATGCAAAAATCACTTAATTTGAAATGTTCAGAGAAAATAAATTCTGTTGTTATATCTTAAATAAGCATTTCAAATATAAGTTACTTGACTAAGTCATACTTACAAAAAAAAAACAAATCTCAACGAAAAGCAGCAAGTCAATTGATATTTATGGAAGGATTCAAACGTTTACAACAAATGAATCATCTATTTTGACATATTGCCAATTTGGTTGCTTGACTTACAACAATGAGATAAATAAGAGATTATCCAATTCATAGAAGCAACCAGATTTATACATCAAATATGTCGCTGACGTTGGGCAAATGAAAGGAAAAACCAAAAAGTCGTATAACAACAGTTGACAATGAGAAAACCGCAACGCTTTAATGCCAGACGCACATAACCACAAATATATATATATTTATATATATATTTATATGTATATATATATATGTATATAGATAGAGAGAGTACATCAAACGGTTAGATGGAAAGATAAACGAATATGAAGGCTGCAGGTAGTTGCATGCAGCAAGCAGCAGGTTGCAGGTTTTGCAGGATATAATACCACGTCTGTGGTAACAACAACAATAGCAGCACCAACAATAATAACAACAGACGCACATGCTGGCCACAAAAAAGCTTATCAGAAATTCCATTATGAAAACTTTAACCAAAAAAGGCAGCAACAGCAGCAGCAGCACCAGTAATGTCAACAACCAAAACCAAAAGCAGTAACCAGACGCAGGCGAGACAAGTTGAGAGCTGAAAACAGCTGAAACCATTGTATTCGTCGGGTAACTAGTGGGAGGGGAAAGGGTGGTTATGGTGCAAGCTACCTTTGATTTCATTTTTGCCGTTTAATTAAAGCTTTTTATTGCACATTATACATATATGAGCAAGGGCGTGGCCTGGCCATACATTGGCTACAATTTGTTACATTCTGCTGCTGCAGTATGTTTTCATTTTCGCAGACAGACCGGTGCATGCGTCAAGTGTATGCGTGTGTGTGTGTGTGTGTGAGTGAGTGTGTGCGTTTGATTTTCCACTTGCATGTCTATTATTATTTTCATCTGTGGTCTAGCACAATAAAGTCCATCTGTTGTCTGATAACTGTCTATCCAGCTGTCTATTAATATTTTATCAGAGGGCCACGCCCAACACAAGTGGTAGACGGACGACCTCGTTCGATGCGGACCACTTGAAGTCTTAACCCAAGCAGACCCCTGTGTAGTGCCTGTGTGTGTGTTAATTATTTTGCATACAGCTGCCCAGAACATGCAGCCAGTGGTCATCCTGGCAGCTTTTGCTTCTAGTTTTTCTACAACTGCAGTGCAATATTACGTATACGTAATACGTTTTGTGGCTTTCTAACCGCAAATCTATTAAAGCAAGCAGGCAAATCGAATGGTAACGGAACATATCGAAATTGCCAGGGCAACCAGGATTGACAATAGCAGCAACAGCAGTCCAGGACACTGACCAGGACACTTTTGAGCTACAATAATTGATTTTTGCGCCAGAGAGCAATTGTCATGGGCATACATATTTCAATTGTTATATATGTAATTTGTAACTGGTGTTCAGATAGAAGAAATGGGAGTGAGTTGTGGTCGAATGTGGGGAGTAATTTGCGGCTCACACACTAGAAAAGCTGCAAAAGGAACAAGTAGTTCAAGTGAAATAAATCGCTAAGAATTTCTGCAGGAAAACGAATGCAAATAAATTAAATAATTTTTGATTCATTGTTGCATTGGCTCTTTTGGTCGTATTAAATTTGGATAGGCTCAAAAATGGTAAAGCGAATTATTAAGAGCATTTTCATAAACATATTATTTAAAATATTTACTTTTACTGATATCTTTAGTCTCATAAGCAGATTAAAATTTTTGTTTATCTTAACATCAATTGATTCCCAATCATGAATCCCAACTTCTCCTATAAATGTCAATCCTAAATCTTACAGTGCCACCCTTGTTGCTGTTGCCACTCTACGTCCTGGTGCTAGTGATCATCTGAGAAAGGAGTTTCGCAGCAAGGCCAAGCAACTTGCGCGTCTCAGCGATCCCAATGTGGCACGTTTGGTGGGCGCCTGTTTGCGGGACGAGCCCATATGTATTGTGCAGGACTATTCGAATTGCCTTGGTGACTTGAATCAATTTCTGCAGGAACATGTGGCCGAAACAAGCGGACTGATGGCCAACAAGAGTCTAAGGTAGGTGAACAAACGGAGAAAGAGAATGAGAGAGAGTGGGAGAGATAACGAGGGAGAGAGAGAAAGTGGGGAAGTTGAGTTTTTCCCTTTTAGCTAAGCGCCACTCTAATGTGTTTTGTCTCTTTTCGTTTACTGGCTGCGTTTTTGCGTGCGTTTTTATCATGTTTCCTGTACCGACGCCATTTGCCGACGCTACACTTCCGGTCTCGTGTTCAATGATTACGCCGATCTACCAACGAACAACCACCGAACAACCACCAACAACATGCGCAAACGGATGTAAAAACTTCGTTAACTTTGCTGCTGCTGCTGTTACTGCTATCGTCGTCTCCGTCGCCGTCGACGTTGTCGTTGTCGTCCTTGCCACACGCGAAAACTTTTGAAATACTCATTTGACGTTGGCATCCTCCATTGGCATCCGTTTCGTGACCTCCCAACCTCCACCCTCAACCGAACACTCATGTAGCTATGGCTGCTTAGTCTACATTGCCACACAAATTGCATCGGGCATGAAGCATTTGGAGCAAATGAATTTCGTACATCGGGATCTGGCAACAAGGTAAGTACTTGAGATAAGAACACCTTACACCACAGATTGTGCCCCCTCTGTTTGAATTTCTGTCGCATCATTGCAGCAAATTGAACTTTAAGTTAACATGTTGAAAAGTTTCTCTCCTTATTTTTTTTGTGTGGTGCGTGCTCAAAAACTTTTTCAACTTGCGGTTGAAAGGCAAGCGAAAATAAAGAAGATGTTTTCAAAACTACATGAGCTTTAATTTCACCATCTCCTTTTATATAAAAAAAGGTAAAAAAAATATATTTGTAGTCAATTTTCTGACCATTTAAAAAAAATATTCATACTTATGTAGAAGAAAATATTCATCTTGTTTGAAATAATTGAATTACTCACCGTGTTATTTAAGATATTAAATTAATCACTGAACTGATAAGTATCAAATAAATATTCGTGAATTTCTTTTTTCACCTATAATAAAGAAATTTGATCCTAAAGTTATATTTTCGAAATGGCATTCCAATTGAGCACCTGGGAAAACTGAGAGCAAATTGATTTATGGAACACACTTTGCATTGCCAATTTCGTCAGAATTCTCAAGTTACTTTAATGAAATTGCGTTGCCCCACAAACGTAATCAACTAATAATATCACATTATTACCAGCCGAAGTGCCGGCAAGTGCGAGTAGTAGAAACTGAGTGAAATGCCAGGCAAGTTATAAGTAAGATGGTAATTCAATATATCGAAGAGCCCGAACGCTGATGCCGCTGTCTGCACATTTTCGCATAAAATGTAATCAATTAAAATTAATTTGCTAATGAAAATGTCAACAAGGAGAGCGCCATCAAAAGCAACAAACATGACAGCAACAATAACAAGAACAGAAGCTACAACAATGGCCATGGCAACACTTGACGACGTTCCAGTCGCTTATGGGCGAAATTCTTTCTCCTTCTCTCATTTTTTTTATTTGCTTTTAGCTTATATAAATGAATGATAGATATTGTTGTTATAGCAGCGCCCATCGCCCATCGAGCGCCGCCGAGCTGCCATCGTCGTCATAACAAATCAATAGACTTGTAGAGCATGTTTCGTCGCATGTTCTGGCCATATTTCTTGAATGTCTTTGAAATCCAATAAGAAATTTTGCTATTTTTGGGCACGCAATTGTCAAACACAATCGTCTGTCAGCCGCCCAGCCCACACTCCACTCCAGCACTCAAATGACTTCCATTGCATAACAATGCAATCCAATAAAAGTAATGAAAGCAAAAAATAGTAGAAAGGTATATCATTTGACAGCAATTGGCCACGGCGCCCAACGAGGGCCGTGAGTTATCTCTTTTTCTTTCGTTTAGCCATGTACAAAATTCTTTGCTCAGCAACGCCATATGAATTGCTACCTATAAATTTTTGAACATGACAATCCGACATACGCACAACAATACTACATTTGTATGTATATTGCGTATGTATGACATGGTCGCAAGTCCATGAGTTATTTAAAATTTTACAACATATTAAGCTAAAGTAATATCAGCTTAGAAATGCATCAGGACAAGATTGAAGTTCAGCTCTATTAAATGGGCTGTCTAGCCACAATAATGTTTTGTGTCTATTTTTAAACTGCTTATCCAAATCACTGGCATGTTAACTGACCCGTTGTGTAGCAATTTGAGTTACATATGGCTACAATTAGTATGTGAAAGCCAGCGAGCTTAAGCCTGTCAGTGCGGGCATCAACTGAAGCACTTAGAGGCAAGGCTCTGTATGTTCGTGCCTTTTTGGTTAGCTTAACATATTTGCCATAAAAATTAACTAAGATTTCAGGCTGAATTCACTTAAATAGAATTTCTGCTACATTTGCCCAGGCAAACAAAGAACCCAAGCACAAGCACAAATACACACACTTGCACACACCGCACACTTATACTGTCACACACTCGAATGAACGAATGTATTCCAGGCATTGTTTGATTTGCCATTTTACCTAGCACACAGACAACGACTCAGGAAACAGCAGCAAATATTAGCTGCTAGAACCGCAACGAACGACAAGTGATGGATAAATCTGCAAACGATGTTTGCTCAGGGTTCTAGCAATAAGAAAAACAAGTCGGGTAGTTTCTTTAAATAATATAAAGTAAAACTGAGAGAGATTAATTAATAAAAACTATTTTTTATATTTTTACACAGGATGTCAGATGTATTTTGCTTTTGCTGCACTTCTAGAGCAATTGTTTGGTTTTCATTTATTAATATTTGCTTATAAAAGACTCTACAAAATTTTTTTGGTACTCAGTTGAAATTGTGCAGCTGCGAAATCTTAGGTCTAAAGTACTTTTCCAACTGCCACAACAAACCGCTTCACGCCGCTTTGTCCACTTATTAGCTAAAATTTCACAACAATTTCAACCGCCTGCCCGCACAACTGTAAAGTAGTTCTGGCCACAAGCCAAATTTGCACAAATTTGCTAGACACTCCCGATTCTGTCATTTCCCTCCCTTGGCCATGGTGAAGTTGTCACAGCACTGCAAGGCATACAAATTGTTGGCCAATGTTTGGGAATCGGAGTGGGAATGGTGGTGCGACGGCCACTATTAAAATTTTATACTTAACTAATGTGCTGTTGGTTGGGATTTTACTTCTGGTCGGATTCCGACGGCAAACAGCTGACGTAAACAGTGTACATAAAGAAAATTCTCAGAAGTACCACAAAAGAGGAAATTCAGTAAATAAGCGTACACAGTTGCATGGCAGCTTAGACATACAAGCTTACATGTGTTTAGTCAACAGGATGTAGAATTGTCTTTGGATTTGTGCTTTTGCAGTTACTTTTGTTGCTTTTTGCTTTCGTTTCTGGGTATTTGTTGGCAACGCCCATGTAGGAAATGAGTTTATTGCTGTTGTAAATATTGCAAAATGTTTTGTGTGCACCAATAAAAGCAAAAAATGATTTTATTCCACCCAATCCTAAGCTATGCCAAAACCTTAGTTGATGACCGCAAAATTCGAAAATTCTCTCAGCTTCTACGGTTTTAGTATGGTCTTCCGTTGACTGGCCAGAGTAGCCATGTATCATTGATTTCACAGTTTTTGTTGAAACATTGCCCAGATTGGGTTACAAGCAGTGCTGTGGGTTCTGTTTTATAATTTAAGTGCTTGTCTTTAACCACAACTTCAGTTCGTCTTCTTTCGCTGTCTGCCTTCAGTCAGATTACTCAGTTGATGTGAGGTGTTGCTGAAAAGCTTAATGTGGTTAAGAATATGAAGCAGCAAAATTCTTGAAATATTCCTTATGTACATTTAAAAACAATTCTGAGGTAATATTTATACAAGTTCAAAATAAAACAACATTATAAAGCACTGAAAAGATACCACTCGAAATGCAAGCCCTTAACCTCTTATTGACCTTAAATTCCCAAAACATTTTTTAGAATTATTTATGGCAAAAATATAGAATATGGAAAGCATTTTTTTTCTGAGTTCTTTTTATATTAATTTCAACCTATCATAAAGTTATTTTAAGCTTAATTCAAGTATGTTGAAATTTGTAGTAAAACCCAAATAGTCTGCACAAAATAAATTACTTCTAAACTCTTTTGTTTATTATTTCTTGTAAAATTTCTTTGAGGGATTTCATAATTCCGAACGTTTTTCATCCACCCAAACATAACCTTACAATATTTTCCAATCAATTTCACAATTAATCTAGAAGAATCTAGAACTAATAAGCAGAAGGCATGGCCATAGTCGTAAACTAAAAGTGATTTAAATGGAACGACGTTGTCGTTATGGCAACACTTTTATCAACATTTCCTGCCAACAAGGCGTGAACGCATGTGAAGGAAGTTGAGAACCACAGGACATGAAAATAAAACAAGCAGCTGTTGTTGCTGACTGTGCTTCCGCTTCTGCATCTGCATCTGCTTCTGCTTCTGCGTCTGCTGCAACTGAATCCTTGGCCGAAAAGAGCAATGCAATTCAATTTCGGCCTTTAAATAGTTTTGCCTACTTTCGAGCGGGAAAGCAGCTGCAGCAGCAGTGCCAAAAAAAAACAATGTGCCCTCTTTCACTAGCTCGTTTGGTCTGCTGAAAGTTTACACTGTACAAATATGCATAGCACATACACACGCGCACACACACACACACTCACTCACACTCGCATGCATACACTTATCTATATATACACACACACTCAAAGAGGCACCCTTCCATTTCCTTTCATCCCACTAGACTGCTGCATATTCTATAACGACGCATTTTTTCCCACCCTTTTGCTGCTGCTACAAAACTCTTATCAGCGCCATTTCCCTTTTGGCCAAGAGTGGGCGGCATGTAGGGCGGGCGTGGCATTGCTTGCACCCAGAAATTGTTTAAAAATAGTTTGCAACTGGTAAAGAAGATGATGAAAAAAATAGACCCCCACACACACACACAGATATAAACTCATACACACACTCAAGTGAAAGCCCCAAGATATGAAATTTTGCGATGAGTGTTGAGTGTAGGGCAGCCAAAGTGGGCGTGCTTCGGCTGTGTTGTCATTTATTGCTGTGCGTAGTTTTCATGTAATTTTCAAGTATTTTTTCAACAGCCAAAAACTGTGCAGTCTCTGCGACTATCCACAAACTGAGTATAGGGTATCTTAGGCTCAACAAAACTTAACTGAAGAAAGTTAATTTAAAAACAAATCTCATTTTCCCTAGTTGTGAAATCGACAGTTTAATATAATTCGAAGTACATTGAAATCGTGTTAATTGATTAAATA
Source organism: Drosophila nr. perissopoda 5 BK-2023a (assembly GCA_035044105.1). Classification (NCBI taxonomy): domain Eukaryota; kingdom Metazoa; phylum Arthropoda; class Insecta; order Diptera; family Drosophilidae; genus Drosophila; species Drosophila nr. perissopoda 5 BK-2023a. The sequence continues at coordinate 980,576 of JAWNMK010000018.1, forward strand.
TTTATTAGGCAATTAATTTAATTCTTGTTGCATATGTAAATAACTTTTAATTGAATATTTAATAATATGTAATAAACAATAAATTAATTTCACTAAATTTCGTTTATTTTGAATTTTGATAAAATTCTCTATTTATTTGATTTATTTTTAATACAGTTTTAATTTTATTTTGATTTAATTATAGTCTAATATTTAACTATTTGCAGTTGAACTAAAAATATTTATTCCGAATACATCAATATACATATATGCAACAGAGTATCCAATCGTCTAAATCGCTTGATCTGTAACATTCTAACTTATTTCTCATGCTTCTTGTTGGCAGCCGCAATGCAGCAAACTTTTGTCATTCACCCACCCACACAGCGCAATTGTGTGTGTGTGTGTGTGTATGAGTGTATGGGTATATAAGTATGTGCATGCATGTGTGTGTGTGTGTGTGTGTGCATAACCCATCGTTGTCGTTGTGTCTGGCCCCATAGCGCACATCAGCTAAGTAAATAACATTTTTCGCACTCTTAGTCACGTTCCTAATCATTTTTATTTGGTAACTGTTTGGAAAATGTTTGCACACCAGCAGCAGAAGCGGCAGCAGTAGCAGTAGTAGTAGTAGCCGCAGTCTACTACTTGTGCAACACACTATCTCACACACACACACATACACAATACTTGGCACACACATATACTATGACTATACATAGAATATTTGTTGAAATGAGCTTTGGCACTAATATCGTTTATTAGCTTGGCACTTGAGTGTTTAAATGCTGAAAAATTGCTCGTGATAGTCCTTGGCAGGACAACGACGGACGTGCAACGCTTGATGGCTTGAGAGCGGAAATGGTTGGGCAACGGGGAAGGAGAAGAGGGAGGTCAGCAGCGCGCTTAACGTCCTCGCCATCGTTGAGTTTAATTTGAAATTAGTTGAACAGTTGTCGGTTTTGCGTTTTGTGCTAACCAAGCATATTTGTGTGCTCGAATACTTTGCGGGGGGTGGTACGGGGCACCAAGATTGCAGGGGTTGTTAGATTGCTGAAAACGTTGTAATAGGTCGTGGGCTCAATTGGGCTAAGGAAGCAGCCACCGCAAGAGGATTGTGGCTCTCAAGTTATAGCTAAAGATGTGAGCAAGGTCAGTTTTGCCGCGTTGCATACGAAAAATTCAGCAAAAAAGTTAAAAGAAATTTAGAAAATTGACCGGAGTCTAACTGATCACAGCTTAAAATTAGTTATAAAAAATAAGATAGATCCACTGAAAACTAGGATGTGTGCTTAATAAAAAATGATAATGTGTATTTTGATAAAATAAATTTAATTTCCCGTAATTTAACTGTGTGCAAATTTAAATGCTATATTTGCAACCACAAAAACCGACATATCAATTATAAAATGTGGAAATGAACTGCTTTGTAGTTCATGTAGTTCAATCGATTGTTGAACTTGACAACTTTGCATTAAAAACTTAGTGACAGCTTTTCAAAACCCACTAAAAGCTGCACCTGCATTTGGTTAGCTTACAACACACACATGTATTCAACAGTATATACACATAGATGATGTGGGCGTGCCTGTTTGTGGCAATGCGATTCCCGTCATTGCTTCTGTTGCTGTTGCCGCTGTTGCTGCTGTTGCTGTTTGCATATTGTTATTAATTTTCATTTTGAATGGCATGTTGACAGTCACTTTGACACTGACAGCTTTGGTAAAAAGTAGCAGCCAAGTGGCAGAGAGAGATAGAGAGGCAGCAACAGCGGCAGCAGCAGCAGAATTCAATACGTTGATCCTGCTGGCAGAGCCGATAGATGAGAGTTGAAAACTACTACGAAGTAGTCGGCGTCAAAAGGTTTATAATTTCAAAACGTCAACAATATACATCAGGTGTAAATCTCTCACACACACACACACATTGTTTTTGTTTATTTGCTTTTTAAAATCAGTTGAGTTTTGACGAAGTTATGGCATTTTGAAGTTTCGATCTATGCCCATATATCGATATATCGATTTTCAGGGTATAATTTGTACTTGTCTTCCGACCTCAAATTTCATTTTTAACTTTAAATGTACGATTGATTTAGGGGCAAAACTATGATCAAAAAGCCCTTGCTTTTCAAAATCAGTTGAGTTTTGACGAAGTTATGGCATTTTGAAGTTTCGATCTATGCCCATATATCGATACATCGATTTTCAGGCTATAATTTTTACTTGTCCTCCGACCTCAAATTTCATTTTTAACTTTAAATGTACGATTGATTTAGGGGCAAAACTATGATCAAAAAGCCCTTGCTTTTTAAAATCAGTTGAGTTTTGACGAAGTTATGGCATTTTGAAGTTTCGATCTATGCCCATACACCGATACATCGATTTTCAGGCTATAATTTTCACTTGTCTTCCGACCTCAAATTTCATTTTCAACTTTAAATGTACGATTGATTTAGGGGCAAAACTATGATCAAAAAGCCCTATGCTTTTTAAAATCAGTTGAGTTTTGACGAAGTTATGGCATTTTGAAGTTTCGACCTATACCCATACACCGATATATCGATTTTCAGGCTATAATTTTCACTTGTCTTCCGACCTCAAATTTCATTTTCAACTTTAAATGTACGATTGATTTAGGGGCAAAACTATGATCAAAAAGCCCTTGCTTTTTAAAATCAGTTGAGTTTTGACGAAGTTATGGCATTTTGAAGTTTCGACCTATACCCATACACCGATATATCGATTTTCAGGCTATAATTTTCACTTGTCTTCCGACCTCAAATTTCATTTTTAACTTTAAATGTACGATTGATTTAGGGGCAAAACTATGATCAAAAAGCCCTATCTTTTTAAAATCAGTTGAGTTTTGACGAAGTTATGGCATTTTGAAGTTTCGACCTATACCCATACACCGATATATCGATTTTCAGGCTATAATTTTCACTTGTCTCCCGACCTCAAATTTCATTTTCAACTTTAAATGTACGATTGATTTAGGGGCAAAACTATGATCAAAAAGCCCTATCTTTTTAAAATCAGTTGAGTTTTGACGAAGTTATGGCATTTTGAAGTTTCGATCTATGCCCATATATCGATACATCGATTTTCAGGCTATAATTTATACTTGTCTTCCGACCTCAAATTTCATTTTTAACTTTAAATGTACGATTGATTTAGGGGCAAAACTATGATCAAAAAGCCCTATCTTTTTAAAATCAGTTGAGTTTTGACGAAGTTATGGCATTTTGAAGTTTCGACCTATACCCATACACCGATATATCGATTTTCAGGCTATAATTTTCACTTGTCTCCCGACCTCAAATTTCATTTTCAACTTTAAATGTACGATTGATTTAGGGGCAAAACTATGATCAAAAAGCCCTATCTTTTTAAAATCAGTTGAGTTTTGACGAAGTTATGGCATTTTGAAGTTTCGATCTATGCCCATATATCGATACATCGATTTTCAGGCTATAATTTTTACTTGTCTTCCGACCCCAAATTTCATTTTTAACTTTAAATGTACGATTGATTTAGGAGCAAAACTATGATCAAAAAGCCCTCCACACCAGCGAACTCTGGACTGTTGGGCGTTAATATTTTTCGTTAATGTGCAATAAATGTTATATTTAATCTTACATTTGATGTTACGTAATATTGTAATATGTTAAAACCAATTATTTGTTTATGTTATTAATTTAAATTCCCCGTTATTATGTATTCAATCTTCAAAACAATATTTTATAACCTTTCAGTAGGTTGATCAATATTAAATTAAATTGCCAAATTAAAAAAAAAAAAAATAAAAAATAATAAATAAAAAAGCTTTTCAAAACCCACTAAAAGCTGCACCTGCATTTGGTTAGCTTACAACACACACATGTATTCAACAGTATATACACATAGATGATGTGGGCGTGCCTGTTTGTGGCAATGCGATTCCCGTCATTGCTTCTGTTGCTGTTGCCGCTGTTGCTGCTGTTGCTGTTTGCATATTGTTATTAATTTTCATTTTGAATGGCATGTTGACAGTCACTTTGACACTGACAGCTTTGGTAAAAAGTAGCAGCCAAGTGGCAGAGAGAGATAGAGAGGCAGCAACAGCGGCAGCAGCAGCAGAATTGAATACGTTGATCCTGCTGGCAGAGCCGAGAGATGAGAGTTGAAAACTGCTACGACCAGTCGGCGTCAAAAGGTTTATAATTTCAAAACGTCAACAATATACAGCAGGTGTAAATCTCGCACACACACACACACATTGTTTTTGTTTACTTGTGTGTGTGTGTTTGGAAGTTTGCAAGCTTAACTTTTGGCCAAAATAGAGCAGCAATTGCCGCTTGCTGTTGAACAGCTGATAAGCAAGAGTCGCCCAACCACAGGTTCAAGTCTGCATCTCGTTGAAACTGTCAGCTAATGATATTTTTATTTAAAACTCTGTTGGGGTCTTTTCAGTTTTCTGTTTGGCTAAGCTCAAGTGACGTTTCCTTGGCTCGTTACAGCCTTTCGTGCTTTCGCTTTTTGCTTTCTTAATTACACCACTCGACAAATGGCTCGCAAAGTGCAGCTCAAGAAAATTGCAGACACGCAAATAGCCGCAACCCCCGAGGTGCTTCACAAATGCTGTACATCTGCTGAAGCGAGGGGGGAGCCAGTGCAATGTTAAGCTTGAATGCAGCAAATACTGTTTACAGCAATTGGAACACTTAGTAGGAGCATTTATAAGTTCTTAGCAATATATACATTTAATTTTAAATTATTGAGATAAAAGGGTATTTTGTACTTCATGTGTATGACATGATGCTCGCCAAAGTCAAGATACCCAACGACAAACAGTTTATTTTGAGTCATAGCCAAACAATGCCGTTGGTGTAGCCTTGGTGTTTCGAATGCAGCCCTTCTGTGCTCACATTGCATAACAGAAAACCTTGGACCAACTCTACGTATGCGCAATATTTGGCTTGAACGTCAACTATATTTATATACTTCTTACTTTGCGTGACGCGTTCAAACAGTGGCCAACCGTATGAGCATGTACCCATATAAAAAACGGGCAATTAAGGTTCATAAAGTTTAAACATAACTGTGCTTGTAATTCAAGAAGGAACTATGGCTTTAAGTAAATTAATCCTTGACACAGAAATAAGTTTAAGTATTATTTTTTTTTTTATATCTATAATATAAAAAAAAAGAAAGTATAAAATGTTTAGTCATTATAAAATTGCAAATATAACTTAACAAATGAAATGAAAAGTAAAATAGAATATCAATTGCATTTTCTTTTAACAATTGCAGCTGAAATACATTCCATTCCAACTTCCAAAGACCATAAAATAAATAACTATAACTTGCTTGAATTCTTTTTGTTTCCCACTACAACTGGGAACATTTCACATAAGCCACCTGCATGTTCTTCATTTTCAGCATATCCATATGCATCATAATGTTGAAAATAATATGTGTATGTATGTGTGTTTTTGTGTGTATGAAAAAATTTCGTTGGCCATGTTGTGTTTGTGTCGTTTGGGGTTCGGGATTCCGATGCCATGTCCGTTGCTGTTTCTGTTGTTGTTGGCCCGCATTTCGACACCTTTTCGCACATAAATTTTAATAACACATTCCGGGAACGCAGTGCATATAGATTGCACGACCCATACGCCCCCAAAATATATGATATATATATATATATATACATATATATTCAAATGTATATATTTATATATACGTGCACAACACACAACACAATTCCCAAATGTAGCGACACGTAGCTCTGAAAAACACTGCTGTTACTGCTGCAATTGGCAAACAAGTCAAGGTGGTAAATATCATTGGAGTAAAGAGAAGTTGGCTAGAGGCTGTTTGGTGGGCGGGGTGTATCCAACTGGGACGACCTACATGGCGCTCATTTTGTGTCAACTGCACAACGTAAATTGCGAAAAGGGCAGTCAAGAACAACAACATTAACACAAATACAGCAACAACATGAGGCAAGCAACAAAGTAAACGCCCGTTGACAACTAAAAAGTTGGTATGGGGCATCAAACAACAAAAACACTTACACACACACACACACACAGTTGGAGTAACAGCAACAGCAGCAGTCAATAAACTATAAAATATGCAATGTTTGAATATATATTTTTTTTTTTCAACGAAAATATTTTATGCATGCAGGTGAATTGATTCAACGAGCTGCCAACGAATGAATGCATAAGCCAAGCTGGCATTCAGTCAGCGAAACCAACCAAATGGCAACCAACGTTGCACCCAAAGGAAATTAGCTTGACAGGAAATTCCACAACATTGCGACGAGGTCGCGAAACCACCATGACCACCCACAATGAAACCCACTGCGCCAGTCGCCGCCCCTCCTCCCCCCAATACTCTGCTTGCCGCAATGAACGTTGACATTTTCACTCATGCCGATTTTCATATTACATTTGGTTGGGCTTAAATGACAAATGTGGTTGGTAAGCCGACGTCTGGGAACTGCGTCCCAGGTTCTGTTCCTGCTGCTGACTTTGGTTCTCGGTCTGGTTCTGAGCATGGACTGCTCGACTATGCAGATCGCTTGCCGGCTTGCATTGAAGTTGAGGCATTTTCGGTTTGCGGTATTATTGCTGACTGCCTGACTGCCTGAATGACTCTATATTTGAGTTCCACAGATTGTATGTGTGTGCTGTGGTGTGTTTGTGTGTGTGTGAGTGTAAGTGTGTGTGTGAGTATGAGTGTGTGATTGACTGCATACTCCTCTGTCTGGTCGCGTTGGCTTTGTGATTCAGATGAATTGCGTCGGTGGTGGCAGAAGTGCGGCGACAACGACTACCATGTTGTTGACTGCCTATCACTTTTATACTCCGATGCCGTAGTTAACAGAGCATATTGTTTTATGTAGATTTTTTCTACGTAATTGCATCTGGAGACTTGAGACTTGATCTTATGTGTGCGTCAGACACAATAAACGGCAAATCGAAGCGTATTTCCAGGACTGCCTTCTTCACCTCCCAAAAACCCTGAAGAAGTCTCCTTGTCACCTTTTTCCGCTGGTATCAGAGCAATATGCCGCCTATAAAGTCCAATTACAACGTTCTCACTTGCATGATGTACAAAAGAACCAAATCGATAAAAAAAAAAAAAGTATATATAAATATATAAGGGAAATGACGATTTCGAGCATTGTTTAAAACTGAATTAAGAGCTGTCAAGAGTTAACATGTCCATGCAAAAGCAAGCAATAGCAAAAGACTTCGTTACTTAACACTTTCTTGCCAACAATAATATTAATAATAAAATATTTTAAAAATGTTCGAAAATATTGGGCAGGCAATGCAATGAAAAAATCGTCGATACTGGCCAGGCCAACCACGAAGCAATCGATGGCCTCCTCCTCATTCCACGTCAGATGAATGAATGAAAGCCATCAATGATGGGCCTGCGGTCAGTTTGATCGAGTTTCTGTTATTTATGTGTTGGCCATTAGCAACCGAATTAATCAAAATGGCTTAGCTAATTGGCACAGAATGTTTCAATATACATATATGCAATTAACAGTGAATGTAGAAATTTACCACGATGGATAGAAATGAATATTCAATGGGAATACATATGCAGAACACTCTTACATCATCACCAAAAATCCTGTATAGAATTAAAAGAAATAAAATACACCAGAGTAACATGAATGCTGCAAATAACTTTTATTTTCGCAGTGCAGATTTATATTTGTACTGGAAAGTAGTATACTGCCCGAACTTATCACGGTACCAGAATATTTCAAGTGTTATGTGAATAAACAAAATAAATGAGCTTTCAAAAATGTTTTTATTTGTAGTCACAATATTCATGTCTTTACTCTCTCTGAAAATGCACATACAAATGTAGTTTAGATACGCAGATCTACTTGGTATATTTATATAAGTAAGAGTATATTTGAATAAACAAACGATTGCTTTAGATGTGATACATATGTATGTATTTACACAACTCAGTCATCATTGCCATTTAACTAATATTCGTTTGAATGGAAGTGTCTTAATGGGTGTTCTATCGCATAAAAAGGTCTTCTGGAGCAGAAACAACCCCTGTGCATTTGCACGGCACAACACCAACAATGGCCAACAATTACAACGACAAAGCTCAACAATGAGATGCTTATCAGAGCCTATAAATAAATTTGCCATCGCCAAGTCAAAAGCAATACACAAAAGGCAACAAAACTGCGAAAATATTTTGGAAATTAATGCAGAGGCGTGCATACACATACAAATAAAATTGGGAACGAAAAACACGCATACGCAATGTATGACGGCGGCCGATATAAGAGGAGTAGGAGTAAAAGCAATAAAACCGTCAAGTTGGCAACATTGACGAAATCGAGCAGGACGAGTGAATACAACGTTTTACGACTGCAGACGATGTCAACAAATAGAGCAAATACTGTCACAGTTGCGGCAGGACGCAGGAACAAGGACCAGCTCAGTGTGGGCCCAGCACCTGCGGCCTAAAAGTATGCAATAAAAAGGGCAGCCGCTATTTTCGTTGTCGGCATTGCGTCGTCGCCGCTTTGCATTACTCCTGCCAAAAAGGACTTGGCTGCGTTTCTTTTGATACTCTAAATAGGCTGTATGTAATGGGTATACTATACTTGGTGGATAGCAGGTTAGGCGAAAATATTTAGATTGAAGGTTCAGTTACTCAAACGGCACAATTCAATTCATTTTTAATCAGAATTATAGTTTACTTTTACTTTAACTTGAAATCCATTTGATTTCAAAACTTTAGACTGCTTTTAGACAATTTTTATAGATTATGGTTTTTTTTTATAAAAAAAAAGAATGGAAATGCATTATATAACTTTATACTCTGAACTGATAATAAAATCAGAAAATGGTACAAACAATTAATAATTTGAAAATGGTTAAGCCTTGAACTATTGGTAGGATCTAATTGGTGGGACATTTGTTAGACAAATAGGCAAATTTATAAAACCTTGCGTATGTTTACAGAGTATTGCGACAGCGTATATCTATTTCCGTTAACAATGCTTACTTTGTTTGCAATGCGCTTTTAATTTGACCGCGTCTGGCAGCAACGATGGCGATGAGGACGACGACGCCGACATTGGCGTCCTTTCCTTTGCCAACGCAGCGGCGCAGAAACTTAATTTTGCTTACTGTTCTTGTTGTTGCTGTTGTTGTTTTTGAAGTTGCGTTTTTGCATTGCTTTGCAAAGTTTGTCGAGTCGCTAAAACTTTAGCCATTTGTTGTTCTTGCAACAGTTTCCAGAACGAGGCTATTTGTTGCTTCGCTGGGCCAGACGACATCAACGTAAATGTCGCCCAAAACCAATCATTTCCTTTATTCTCAGACCAAAGCCGACAACTCGTTCCTTACTATCTCTCAGCGGATGCCTTACTAGCAACATTTTAATATACTTGTGGATGCCATTGGCTCAGTGCCATTTTCAACGACCCATGCTCTAGTGTCGCGCAATTTTCTTACCAAAATAAATTTTATTTCGCACGGTTTTTGGTTTCTCAACGTCGTTTTTCATTTCATCGGGCGCCCTGTTTATGAACTGCCTGCCTCTAAATTGTCTTTATGCCATGGGCCAACTGCATGCCACTTAGACTTTGTCCTTTGACTCAGTCTGCTCGCTGCTTAACTTCTTTCATTTTCTTTCCTGGCTCTATTCCTGTTTTTCTTATTTGTGTTATTTTTTGCTAATATTTTCATTTTGGCAAAATGGCATCCTTTGGGTAAGCGAACAGAGCGCCGAAATTTTTGTTCAAATTTAGTTTTATGCTCCTTTTGGTCGTCAGACTGCATATTTAGTCATCGTATCCTGGGGGAAATTAAAATGTGCTTACCGAATAATTTGAGTCCATTTGGCTACTACGTTTTGATGCCCTGTAATGGAAATGAATACTGGGTATTTAAGAACAGAACTGAACTTATATATGTGGTTACACATTCGTTATGAGTGTATACATCATCTCTAAAAGTCCGTATTTATAATTCGGGAGCTTGGAAAGGTCTTTCCAATAAATTCATATGGGCTTTTACCTTTATACCAATTCTTAATAGATACATGCAAATATTAAAATATTGACTAAAAAAGCATCTATTTTCTTCTTTAATCCAATGTGTAATTAATTTTTATCACTGTGGCCCCTCTTTTAATTTAAAATTAAAAAACTGTTTGTAAATACGCTCCAAAATGCAATATTTTACAAATCATCAAACCCAAGGCTAACACAATTTTTTGTGTATTTTTTCCTGTATGGCCTCCATCGTTGTCTCTATTTGTGCATGTCAAATATAATTTCATTGAGTTTCACAATTTTTCGAGTGCACACTTTGAGCATGCGGCATCAAACGATTAAACTATTGCAGTCTGTGTGTTTCACAGAAGAAGAATCCTTCAGAGTTCATTGATTTCATTAAGCACAAGCTCTGAGCGAATATAAAACAGAACAGCATTTATAGGAAGCAGAATATTTTTTTATAGTTTCTAAATTTCATACAGAGTTGATTTAGCTTGCGAGACTCGATAAACTTATATTAATCTTCAACGAAAGTACTTTATTCAATCTTGTCCTTGTCATTCGTCAAGTTGCATTCATATTCGGGTTCATCATGTTGTTCCATCTCAATTTTCTTTACGTTTCCATACTTATACCATATTACGGATATGATGCCCATGCCAATCCCAAAGACTATTCCAATCAAACCAATCGCAGCTAGAAACATCAGATAGTGCACATCATTCAGCAAATATGCCAAGAAATCTATAATCGGTTGAGCCACATAGAAGCAAACGATTTCAATTGGATTTAACATCATCTTGTTACAGTTTCAATCTGTATTTGAAAATATTTTGAAGATTGATTTCAAATATGACTTAAAATTCGAAGATATTTCGTTATACTCGAAAATCAGTTAGTACTTGAAATTCTAAGATATTTCATTCCGATTCAGTTCGAACATTTTCTATTTCAAAAAAAATTCTCATGGAGTTTCAGGAGTATATGCGAAAACAATTGAACATATTCAATTATCATTTACACTCCGATTATGGACTGCTGATCAAGACGGCAACTTGCATTGCTTTTGGAGCACTCTGTGGCTGGCTGATGGGCGTCGTAACTTGGATGCTATATAAGATAGCCAAATGGCTGGAAATACTGCCTGTGACTGAGTACAATTATCAGGATGATGATTTGGATTTGGATTCACAAACAGATATCGGGTATAATATCCAGCGCGAAAACTCCATAACCACTTTAATAGAAAGGCAACAGCAAGGGCAGCATTAGAATCGCCTGTCATTGATCCTTTGAGTGTGTGCAATAAAGTTCAAGACGCGAGTAATAAAAAATTGCTTTTGCTCGCTTCAAATTCCTCTTAGACTGTCTCAAGTGGCGGGCGATTTGAAGCCGATACTGTGGCAGAACATGTATTTCGCAACTGACTGTCGCAAACTCATTAGCAGATTTATATATTTTATTAATGTTGCAGCGCTTTAAATTCAATTACTCATACGCCACGTAGCAACCAAGTCCACATGAAAAGCTGCTCCACTCTTGGCATGTGTGCTTGCTTTGAACATTGCCGCAGGCTTGCAATATTTAATAAACCATATCTTTTATTTTCTGCCTCCTCTCCGTTGTGAGCTAAATTTTATAAAATTCGTGTTTTTGTTGGTCTGCGTGTTGCCTGCTGCTGATTTCCCACAAATAGCCGGTAGCTGTTTTTCCACAAATTTTATATGATATGTATATATTGGCTGTCTTTTGGCGTTTCTGCTGTGTGGGTAATGAAGGTCATGACTTGATTTTGAATTAGCCTTCGAGCTCACTTTTGCTATATGTTTTTTCGGTGATTGCTTCTTGCTGATTTATCTTAAAAAGTTACACCTTATGAATTGCAAACTTTAACGATGCTTTCTTTGCAGGAAGCTGAAAAAAACAAAGCTGAAGCGAAAACGCCAACAAATTCCTTTGGTCTAGAAACAAATTCAAGATTGATCAAGTCGATGATTATGGCGTATAAATAGGATAGTTTTTATATGCACAGATGTGAAGCTTTATCTACCTTTGATTTAATCAATTTATTTGTTTGCATTTTGTCCTCAATTAAAAATTTTCTTCTGTTGTAACTAATATGGTAAACAATTAATGTTTTATTGCTTTTGTCATTACTTAAGTTATATAAGTAGCAGTAGGACAAAAGCGAGCACTAGGAATTTTAAGAAGTCGATCAGCAGCAAGCAACTAAAAATTCAGCTCATAATAGAACGTAAAAGAACAAAAATATCTGGAAAACGTACCAGAGTTTTAATATAAACTTCATGATATAAATATACTTTTTATTATTCCCCAAATGTACAGTCCACATTTATGAAAGCCCGCTTTTCATTCATTGCTTTACCCGCAGTTATTAGCCTACTTTCAACAATTTGGCAACGTCGTCTGTTCTATTGTTGTTTAAAGACCATTGTCTATGCTTGAGCACTTGAGAAATGTTTACAACATTTCAGAAACAGACTCGGCAGCAGCAGCACAGTGAAGCCTCTGAGAGCGACTGGGAGCTAAGGGCCAAGAGATGCGACTATGACAACCCTAATTCTGGAAAGCGCGATATAATTGCAAAAAAAAGTTACAATGAAGTGGGCGGAGATAAAGGGTGAGGGGCAGCCATATTGCGGTAAGACTGAAAGAGAATCTGAATCTGAATCTGAATGAATGCCCTGACAAGAGGGTGGGTGGTTCAAAAACATTTAATCACCCAACGCAACCCACACAAGCCCGTGTAATTCATTTGACGTTGAATGCAGAGCTTAAGCCAGATGGCGTTTCCCTTCCCTTTTGCACAGGGGTTGCTTGCCACCCAAATGCAACCTATCCGCCGTTCTCGTGTTCCTCGTCCACGGGACACAAAACAGCTGTCAGCCAAGTAAATTTTCAAAATGCAACTCCCAAAAAGCTGCCATGCACTTTAGCAGGCTGGGAGAGTGGAAATGTGCCTTAATTGATACATAAATAACAAGGGAGACTATAACAATTGAGAATACTCGACTGCAAAATACCAATTTTAATCGACTTCTGTTAAAAATACATAGAAATTAAATTGAATATTAAAATTAGATAAATGTATAGTTTTGCAAACTAATGAAAACTGAATAATCAGGCATTTTAGGCAATAATAAAATTACTAACAAAAAGTATTCATTTTAATCAAAAACTACTACTTCAAATGGAACCAAAAGTTAAACCAAAAAAAAACACCCCTTGAATTGCATTACAGGGTGTTCAAGTGCCAAGCCGCGACTAGACAGCCAAACACTCTAAGCCTTCGCCGGATGAAGTGTGTGTCGGTTGTGGGATTCATTAAGGTTTTTCATTTCATTGAAACATGAGCATTTTGAGAAGTATTTTTCATATACATATGAATACGAAAGCGCCGTCGTTGAAATAAGTACTACAGTTTGTAAATATGTATATATATATATATATATATATGTACATAATTTATATTTTTACGATTTTTCCCGTACCGTGCGTAATGAGGCAGTCAGCTTAGACGGGATGGGATTGCGTTTGTTCGAGTGGGTGTGCCTTCTATGACTGTATGTGTGTGTGTGATCGCTAGTGTGTATTTCCTTTTGTTATTGTCTAGGCAACGGCTCAGCGCCCTTTTTTACATGCATCAACAGCGCAGCAACGTCAGAGTTGCATTTTCCGGCACTCGCATTTCCATTGGGGAAATGGCATTTCCAAGTATTTTACACGGCTAGGATGCTCGTCTCACTATCTGCCTGCCTGTCTGTCTGTCTCTCAGTCTGTCTGTTTTGTGCTCTGCCTCTAATTTTGGTACATTGAACCGTCGCTCACTTACGTTTGCATGTGTATGCGGTTCACTTGCAATGAGATTTCTTTTGGGAGTATTTTCACATATTTTTGCCCTGAAGAAAGGAAACTAAAACAGAAAAGATTTTACAAAGAGCGGCTTTAAGGAGTGCTCTCAACAAAAAAAAAGGATTAATCGAAGTGGAACGTTACTTTTCTATACAACATTACTAATTTTGTGCATCATTAGAAGCATCCACATGTCTGTTCCACTCAATATTGATTTATTCATTCGAATGATTTATTTTATGTTATGCCTGGGTCGTTTCGATTAATTCGCCTGCTAATGGCCAGCACATAAATAAGAAAAACTCAAACATACTGACCACAGGCACAGTATCATTGCCGGCTTTCATTCATTCGCTGGCCGTCATGTGGAATACAGAGGACATCCGATTGCTTCGCAGTGGGTCCGCCCAGGCAATCTATCGCCGTTTTTTCCAGTGTATTGCCTGGCTGCTCTACGGCATCGCGCGTTGTTGTCATTTTTTCAAGTTGCGCTACAACTCACAGCACAAGCGATTGGAGCCGACACAGTATCATCCCATCGCCTCCAAGTTGGTGGTGATTGTTAAGTTTCTAATATTCCTAAGCGATTCAGTGAAATACATTGTGCTCGGTTTAGTCCTAATGATAGGTTTCTATCGCGTCGATGGCAGTGCCGCACAGAACTTTCTGATTAGCATCGCCATGCAAGGCTTCATTATGTATGCGATGCGGCGCATTATAATATTTTTGCATTCGCAGGAGGATCGCAAATTGATTATGCATTTGGTCAACGAGATCTTCTACGTTACAAGGAGCATTGAGAGCAAATTTGGTATGATCTATCACTGCGAATTGTCCCTCCTTTGCGTTTATAACGTCAAACTGTGTTTGGTATACGTAATGATGGAGTCGATGTGGCACAAACCCTACTTTCTCTGGATCAACTTCTTCTATTGGGTGCTCTTAGAGTATTGCAGTCTGGCGTACTTCATCTATCAGCTGATTTTGCAAAATTGGTATCGCAATTTGGCCTACTTCCTACAGCGGTTTATCGAGTATCATCAGAGTCAGAGTTTTATATCTGGTCGATATCACCGCCGGCTCTTGTCGCTTTTCAAGCTCCATTTGCGTATCAATAATCTACATCAAAGTATTAAGAGGAATGTAGCCTGGCTACCCTCAGCGATCTACTTGGCAATATTCAGCAGTATTTTCAACATGACTTTATTAATTGAGTGCATTGTCTTTGCGATGGATGAGATTGAGAATAAAATGTATATCATATTGGACGGTTGTCTAGGTCCTACCATGATTCCCATAATCAATGTTCTTTTAATTGGAATGTGCACGGATCGATTACGCAGCGAGGAGTTGGCACTTCAACAGCAGATTGTGCTCATAAATGTTTTGTATGTCCGGAAAGCTTATCCGAATGATTATTCACTGAAAGTGCTCAACAATGAGGTGGGTTGATGAATTTAATCAATACAATAATTATTATATATTTTCGCTTGATTTTAGCACACTTCATTGATTGTGCACCAGAAACTGGAGCCGTTGCAAAATGTGATCATTTTGGATACCACCTGTGATCGAGAATTTGCTTTTAATTACTTTTTGACAGTCATTCTAACTGCACTATCATTTATTCAATACACCCTTTCAACAGATTTTATTGTGTATGAGTGTGTGAGCCATAAATAATATTTATATAAATACATATTTTTTGTTGTTTAATAAACTAACTTTGGGAAATTAAATGGATGTATTAAATTGGTTTCGATTAATATTTGTGATGCCTTGTTTATAAGTAAGATTCCTTATGGGAGTATTTCAATTGGAGTTCAAACTTCTTCAAACTGGCTTTAAGTATGGTTCATCTTTCTAAGTTGTTTCCATCACATTTCATCGACAATAACTCAATCTATTCTTCAATTTATCAGAAACTTTCCCGGCGGGTAAAGTTTTCAAGGATTTACACTCAATAAACGCAACAATTCTAACATTCCACAGTCACGTACGAATTCGACATACATACTACATTTTGCAGAGCGTAAAGGACTAAGCCGAATATTCAATTTTTGATACATTTTGCTGGTACATTTAAATTTATTTTTACAACCCTCCAGTGAACGTGTGTCGCTAACAGTGCCTATACCAGCCAGACGATAAAATAATAATCGATTTGACTTTGGTTTGAGTTTTTTTTTTTTTTTCTCTCTCTATTGGTTAAAAAGCCCACAACTCATCTGCGTCGCCCCACAAAAATAAGAAGCAAAAAAATGAAGCTGCTGTGGCACTTCCTGCAGGGAATCGATTTTTATACATCTCCCCAACCTGCGAAGCTCCCGAAATTTATGCGAATTTGAATTTGATATGGTTAAACTGTTTGCCTAGGCAACGTCAGCCATGCAAATGCTTTGATAAGAGTGCCACCAGTGGGTGGTGGGGTTATGAGGTGGTGTATGGTAGGCTGTCATTGTGCCTAGCTTTGTCGCTTTTTAGTGTAAAATTAATTTGCTATAATTCATCAATGGACCCAGGCAAAGGATTATTTTGCATAAAAAATTGTGGCACTTGTCGATTTTGCATAGTCGGCTTTTGGGGCACAGTAGCAGCTGTTAGACAGGGAATAGGGGAGGGTGCCCAGATATGGGGTAGGAGAAGAGGGAAGAGTCGGGGGTATTGCTATGCCATTCGGTGTGTGTAACTGACGCACTTTGTGTAATTTATGGCTGCACATTTATTTTATTGAGTTTAATGTGGGCGCAGTTGTTGCCAGCGCCTTACAAAGGTGAAAGGTTGGGGACGGCAACGGTGTGGATAAGAGCTGTGCAGGCAGGCATTCAGCAGGTTGAAGGATGGGAACTGGTGGCCCATTGGCGCTTTGTTATGCCTGACTGAGCGCACTGTGCTAGATGTATTAGATTTGAACAGGGATGAATTGTATATATTCGAAGATGCCACAAACCGGATTCATTAAATTAATTATTGCTTTCAAGTTATTGAAAAATTACATTCAAAAAATTTCTGCACGATTAAGTGCTGCTCTACAGAATATGTAATTAAAAACATTTTAAATACATTTCATACTTCCTGTCAGCGAATTATTAAATTAATTAGAATATATTACTAAACTAGTTAGAACTCAATTATCTGTAAAATCGAAAACAAATAAGTTTGTCCTTTGAACCAGTTATTTTTATACATGCCTACCTCAAATGTCTATAAAAGTTTATTAAAATACTTCACTTCTTTAATTTATTGAAATATTAATATTATTTTAAAAGAACAACGCATGTTTTTTTTTTGGATTTCACATAATTTTTATTCAAATATTTGATATTATTTTAATTACTTAATATTTTATTCAAATAAACTTGTAGAGCCTGCAAAATTAGCAACTTTTGTTAACGCTTCAAGATTTCTATAGACTATAACTTAGCATTAAAATGTAATAACGCCAATTAAATGAAATATGTTTTGTTTGACGACTCCTACGCTCAATGGGCAAACAAATTATATCGTTAGCCCCAGTAACTTTGCGAAAACACAAAACACAAACAGAAAATGCCGCCTGCTTTGTGTGCGTCTTATTGGGCTGCCCAAGAACTAATTAAGCATTCAAAAACGTTTTGCCATAAAGTTTAAATTGTCTGTGGACATGGGACTAGGCTACGAAAATCCAATAATAAAGCCAAAGTCGACGACGACGCTTGACGCTCATAAATTATAGCAAATTATTAAGCAAGAGTCAAAAAAGTTTGTACCGCACGCTCCAACAACAAAGTTGCGAGTACATTGCGTATACGTAATGCGGCGTCGCCTTGTGCTGTGCAAATGATTTATTTTTATTATTATTGGCGGTGAATTTTAAATCAAAAAGCGCACAAATGCTGCTGCCCCAAAATTACGAGTGACTCGTCCCCGGCCCCGTCCCCGTCTCCGTCCCACCATCCCCATCAGCGTCCAACAACGAAAAAAGTATGCTACAGTTTTGTGTGCTGCCGTCGGTGGCAGCTGCTTTTGTCATTATTAATAACTGTTAATTATTCACCATTATAACTATGCCTGAGAGCACGTTCTTGTTTGCGTTGTCGTCTGGACGTCGGGCCATGCTCAGCGCACACCCACATCTCGCCACTTACCCCTCTCTCCTCATTGCTCTATGTACTTTGCCGCTCAAGTAAATTCTCTTTTCACATTGTTTGGCATTATATTTTCTTTGCTTCTTAGTTAACGCCTGTTCGTCTTGTCTCAGTTTTGCTCTCTCTCCCTCCTTCTCTCTCCCTCTCTCTCCCTCTCTCTCCCTCTCGCTCTATGTCCCTCCTCGCACTCTCTGGCACTCCCCTGCTCTCTATTATTCTCTATTGGCCATATTTACATATTATTAAAAAGTTTTTCAAGCTCAGACGACAACAAACGAGAACATCGTGGAAAAAACTTTTCTATTTTGCCTTGGCCAAAGTTATTGAAAATTCATGAATAATTGACATTTATTGCAGTTGGCACAAGTGATGGCCGATAATGGACGACCATACGCCCACTTTAGAGGAGGCATGCCATTTGAAATTCTCTCTCTCTCTCTCTCTGTATCTATCTGTCTCTCTATCTGTGTGTGCGCCTGTGTGTCTCTCTGCCCATTTATAGACATAAATATTAAAGTAGCTTACGTACTTAATTGTAAATTATGTATTCAATTAGTTATGCCAGGCTGCCCAAAACTCAGAGCTGCTACTCACAGATGCAGTCTTTTGAAGCGAGTGCAATGAGATTGCAGAATATTCAATGAAACTTTGATTCTACATAATTTACAGTTCATATGCAATTTTGCAACTATTAAATATTTATTTATTTTTGTGCAACGATCATTCTAAATGCTTACCATACATAACAGTTTAAGATGATAATATTAAAAAAAAATAATAATTATTTGGTATTCAGTAACTCAGCTGTGGAACAAATGTTAGATGCACTTTATTTGTATCTCGTTGTCTAACAGGCAAAAATTGTATTATCATTGTTTATTTGTTACCATAAAATTTATGTGCAATCAGTTGGCATGTGTCAAAAAGTCAAAACAATCAGCAAACTAGTCCAAGAACAAGTGACAGCTAATTAATTACTTTTTTTGCTTATCAACTTCAACAAAAAGCACTTACCAAGTGAAGAGCTTCAATGTATGCAAGCACACTGTAGATTAAAAAATCGATACAAAATTTAATAGAAATTCATATGCATATATATTTAATGAAAACCACATGCTTGTATTCATTTAATAAATCTAGTTCTCAACAACAAACATTTTATTGCAATAGGCAATCAAAATGACAACGACAACGACAACGTCAAGTGCTCTGACCGAATAAATTCGAAAAATCTCCCTTGAGTGCAATATTAAATAAAACATCATCATAAGAGACGAGTTGAAAAGCAAATTAAGGTTTTAGTTTAAAGAACTGCTAAAAGCAACAAATACCTATGCACTGTGCTGCTGATGTTGAAATGCCATTTTTGATTAAATGTGGCCCGCAGCGATATTACGGAATACTCGACAAATCTATATTCATATGCATACATAGACATATTGCCCACTCAGTAGATGTACGCACTACAAATGCATGTGTGAGTCTCTCGTCCTTTGGTGGCTCTTTGCCATTGTGGTTGCTGCTTAAATATATTTTGCCATAAAATAATACCAGAGGGCGCTGTCAGTAGCATAAGCTCAGCATTTCCGTTTTAGTTTTAGTTACAACTAATATATATATATATATGTATAAATATATGTGCGTATGTATGCGAAAGGTATACATGTACATGTCAAAACATTTATGCTGGAGTATGTAAACCGCATGTGCTGATGGTCGAGAGAGTCGGCACTACGCATTGGCAGGCATTTGCATTCAAATGCATTTAATTAAATCAACTAGAACCAACAGCAAAATGCAGCAGCATCAGCAAAGAACTTAGCTCAACCAAACGAATGGCCTTCCATCCACACTCGGCCACACACACACACAACCAATCCAACCAGCGTCATAACATTTAAAACTAAATTTATTTTGTGCAAATTTTGCCAGGTTCGTTAGTTTTAATTGTGTTTAGTTTTCATTTTTATTGCGAGCTAGCACAGTGGCACAAAATTGACAGTAAAAATCAAAATAATTAGCTGAGAGCATTAAGTGGTTATATTTATTCGGGTTGTGAAATCCAACAACTAATTTGATATGCATAAAATTCCCCACAGGTTAAGATGAACTTTTTAATTGCTTTAATGTTTTGTTAGTTTATTTTGTGTAATACTTATGTATTTTATTACGAATGATATATTTTAAAGCGTTCTTTTAACTTCCTTGTCATTAACCGCATGGCGTTCCATTTTCAACTACTCTTTTTTATCATTAGTTTGACACCAGGGTATGTTGCCTTTGTTTAGCTTGACAACAATTTTTGCCATGATTACAATTAACTTGCTGGAAAATGTATTTTTTTTTTGTTAGTCAAATGCTTTTGCTTTTTCTGCCAAATTGACAGTTTTGGGATTGTGGTTTTTAAAAACAAGCGAAGCCATTAAATCGAGAAAGCTGTCTACCTGTCTGCTACCCACTGCCTGCCAGCCTGGCCCACTGTCCCAAGGCCAATCGCACTGTCAATTAACCAACGGCTGAAACAGCGTACCCGCATCAGCCTGTCAAAAAGTTAAATGTGGAAAACTCGTTCGCATCATTTATATTATTATCGCTAATTGAAGACAGCATTGAAGGTAATGCCAAATGGCTTCAGATAAAAGCGTCATCTCACAATATTGCACTTCGCTGCCTCACACCCGCCCCGTCGCCATTTCACAATTGAAATCAAATCATGGCTGAAACGAACCAATAACAACTTAGCCAACCAGCCAAGCCAAGCCTAGCAAAAAAAGGGTAGAAAACAAAAACATTGTATTCAATTTTATTAACACTTGAATGCATTTTCTTTGTTCCAATTCAGTTTGCTTCTTGCCAGATTCAGCAGCTGTCATGAAACTTGACGGTAGGCTCTGACCCAATGGGATAATGTTTTGAATCAAGTTCATTTTTGTTTTTTCAAAAGAAAATTCTGCACGACTTCACTGATTTATTTGGGCCAATGCCAGACGGACGACATTTGTTTAAATAAATGGCGAAATAATTTTATGTGGTTGATTTGCACATTTTGGAATACAATTAATCATAAAAAACTTCTCCCAAGTTGAGGGCAAAGATTTCTTATTAAAGAATCGATTACCATTGCTACGCTTTTTGAAATTTAACACAGATTTGAGTAACTCATATTTGGCTCCCTCAACATGGAAAGTAAAAATGTAAAGAAATGCTGTTAAAGTAAGTCTCGTAACATAATAATTATCATCATACATGCACCAACATTATAGCAGTAGTATATTTAATTAATTGAAATGCCGTCTTCTTCTTTAGACCATACACCGGAGCGAAATTGAGGCACTCTGCTTAGGAGTACCCCAACTTAAATATACATACCATCCATTAGTGGGGCAGCGAGGCATAATTGTGCCAACATTTAGCATCATTATTTTTGCGCATTATCTTTGATCTTAATAGTTTGCTTTGACAATTTACCATGGCAGAATGTTTTTACTTGTGGGTCCAGCCCGCAAAGCATTTAATGTGATTAATTAATTTAAAGTCCCCAAGGAGCACGAGGCAGATTTTATCATCATCTTTGACGTCCAACGTTATTTCAAAGCAACGTCAAAACATTTCTGCCCACTGCCTCTAATTGCCTTCTATCAAATGAAAACCTTTCGTTGACACTGACACTTGAAAAATATGATGATAAGATAAAAAAAAAACAAAAGAAGAGAGTATAAAAACTAACGAAAATGTTGATGTTGACTACCGCAAGGCTTCTTTTTGAAAAATGAATGCCTAATGAAGAGGTTGAGTGTTCAGCGAAAGTTGATGGTGTTTATTTATTTGGTGTTTTGCTGGGAGGCGGGGGGAGAACCCTTTGATAACTGACACCAGGTGAGCAGCAGTCGACACTTTTGATGGACAAGCCTCATCGGTACAGTCAAGACAAAAGACGAGCAGAGCTGAGCCGAACCATTTATCAAGGCGCCTTGGCTTAATAAACAATAATCAGGCTGTAATTATATGATGGTAATGGCATAATGCGAGCCCAGACAATACGTCAACGTCCTTGTTTGGCTCGATAATTGAAAATGTTTGTAATTTTCGCCTGGCTTTCCTTTTTGTTTGTTGTCTTGCTTTCCCTCAAACTTTGCACTTTTATCTGTTGCAAAACTTTTGCTGGCCTTTTTTTTCCTTATCCTCTTCTTTTTTTTTTTTGTTGTTGGTTGCTGCTCGTACAAAACTTTTGCGACAGTTTAGGGATTAGCAGACCCGACAAACAAAAAAAAAAGTTTCAGGTCATGTCCACATTTAAGTGCTAAAAATTCGCTGGCTTATGCGGCACTTGATGAAGTTGTTGCGCGCTGAATAAAATGCCAATATTTTGGCTCAGTCTTTATTGCGGCTGTTACTAATGGATTTGTCTGCAAAATATTGAAATACAATAGAGCAACAGTATAGCCAACCTCGAAGTAGTGCCATGGGTGAATCGGGCAAACTAAACTTTGGATTATTACTGCCAGCAGCACACACGCATAAAACTTAAGACAAACACAGCTGTCGGCTAAGAGAAAGATAATATAAACAGATAGATGCGGACACATTGAGCAAGAGAGATAGAGAGAGAGAGAGAGAGAGAGAGAGAGAGAGAGAGAGAGAGAGGGATGTGACTTGAAGGCTCCGCGGCCTATCAAGATAAATATTAGGCGCATTTTACGCCCGCTTATTATTTTTAGGCCAGGCAAAGTTTAACTTTTAGTACGGGATGCTGCTGAAACTAACAAAAAGTAGAAACAAAATTTCAGCAAATCGGGAGAGTAACACACAAAGGAATGATGTTGATGATCTTTGCAAAACTAAGATGGTCATATACACTTTCTGAAAATAGAAACACAATTTTACTTATAATCTGTCTGACTGATTGTATACAAATGACATTATCGTTAAAAGCTAAATGAAAGGGAATATTTTCTTATAAAAAATTATTGTAAAATTAATAAGAATTTGGTTTTTTATTTGTTTGTATGATTATTGAGTTCACATTTATGTTAACAATTCAATGAAATCGAATATTTTTTTATGAAATTTTAATTTTTAAATGAATTAAATAATTAAAATTTGTTAATGCAGCAATCACACCTGAATATATGAAATCGCATAATTTTGCTCATCGGGATTATCAGCCTAATGACTAAGCTATAACACCCAAATCGAGGGTATGGTAGATGGTAGATGTAGTACAGCAATTCGGATGGAAAATTAAGTCCCAGCGCAGCTGACGTACTAATAATTTTCGGTACACGTCAGACGTAAGCCCGAAGCTGTTGCTTTGCCAACGACTTTGTAGTTGAGGACGAGTGTCCGGGCCCAATAGGGACATTATGCGGTGTGTGTGTGTGTCTGTGTGTGTGTGTGGGGGGGGTGGGGGGTAACTTTTTACTAAGATGCTTGTACTTCCAGGCGCTTCGACTGGCCGCTTGAGCAATTTAACTAAAAGCTCAATCAATCATCGCACATAGACGGCAAGCGGCTCCTTGGTAATGCTTAATTTCAGCTTTAGCTGCTCCTCCTTTGTCAATGTTGTCATAGAGTTTCCTTGGCCAACGACCGTTTTGCCCAAAGAAGTTTTAAGCCGCTTTTCAAGGCGCTTTTTGAAGTTTATCTGCTCCGTTGGCAAGCTGTCTTGGCTCAGAGACAGCAGCTACCTGGGCAAAATGTGCGTTGCATGCAACATTAGGTGCCCGCTAGGAAAACATATTTGTTTAGCTGCAAAAGGGTTGATTATTAGGCAACGAAAATTGTCGAGACTAATGCGCCCAAAGGCGGCTTAACGATTAAGTCTGCAACGTGACGAGGCCTTAAAGTAATTGCTTGGAAATGAGCCCAGCTTTTGATGTACATGTTGTGCAATTAAAATGCAAAGCCTTAAAGTAGGCTACATAAAAGAAACGCATAGATAAAAGGTGTGAACGACCTTAAGATGCCCTGACACAGATGAAGCATTTAAAGTGACAACAATCTGCAGCAGTGAATCTTGTGTAGAAATTATTTTAATCTGTTTAACAAATGTTAACTAAGAAAAATTAAGTTGTAATTAAGTCGAAATTAATAGAAATAATAGCTAAGAAAAAAGCAAAGCAGAAACCATTGAGATTATGCATAAGAGAGTAAAAAATCAAGTTTAAATTGTGTGCCTATTAAGTTTTCTTCTAAAACGTAATTCATAATTTTTTTAATTGCATTATTTTAAGAAGCAGCATAAAATATCTTCATGTGGTGTACTCCACTTAGTTAGGATCATAAATATGCACTACAATACCAACCATAAACTATGAACTTAATATATTAAAGAGCACCTGCATTGCTTTTTCCATAGCCAAAATGCCCAGCTGCACTATTTCAGGGCTAGAGTTGATGGCATAAGAACTATGCTTTATAAACTTACAGCTCTGGGCTGTTGCCACTCTTATTCCCAGACAACAAGAACGACAATGATGATGATGAGCGAAATAAAAAAGAAAAGGAAGAAAAAAAGATAAGAAGAAGAGAACGAAGGCAACAGTAAGAAAAACAACAACACGAATAAGAATATAATTATGTCTGCTTTCTGCAATTATTTCAATTATAAACACAAGCTGTTGCATTTGGCAGTGCGCCACAGCTGCAGCAACACCAGCAACAAACAATGCAAAAGTTGCTGCGGGGCGAACAATGGGCGAAGGAAGGCATTTGGCGCTCGCATAAAAATCTTTTTGCAGCGCGCAATGAGGGAGACGCTTACATAAAATGAGCACATTAGCCTAAAAGCAGGCAGCATAAACTGTGCGAACTCCGCCAGCAACAGAGCCAGAAGCAGAAACAGAAGGTGTTCGACTGAGCAAAGAAATAAAAGCCACCGGCAAAGAGTTATCTTCGGGTTAATGTGTATTAAATACCCTTTCAGACATATGGCAGATGCCTCATCAACTTTTCTGATCTTAATATAATATGTATTTGTCGGTTTAATATGCATTTTTATGAGGGGTATCTAAAGTATATTTATGCAAAACAAATGGCATATTCTGAGGTTTCGCAGAGTTATAAAACATTTAAAAAGTGAGTTTGTTTAAGCTATTGTTAAAAATACAAAACAAATGCAACTCAAAATTAATTCTCAACTTATCTTTCCAATGCTGTCAACTGATAAAGTGGTCTAACTCACCCCTTTTACACATTTGGAATGTGTAAAGGGTATAAGCATAAAGAAAAGCACCAGTGCATGCAGCAGTTTTTTATGTAAGTGCCACTGCTTCTGTTGCTGTTGCTGTTGCCGTTGCTGCCGCTTGTTGCATATGCATGCCTAGGCGTAATGCGTGAAGTCTGGACAGCTCAACAACAACTACAACAACAAAAACATAATTACTATATAAACTGAACGAGCTTGACTGACTTTTGACTGTGTGTCTCTGTGTTTCTCCTCGTGTCTTCCAGTCGCTGTTGCAGTCTATTTGTTTTGTGTGTTGTCTTACTTTTGGCATGTGCCGGGAATTGTTTTTGGCTCACGTTTGCAAACAGCAACAAAATCAACTCGTGCTCATAATAAAACTTTTACTATGACAGTAAAATTTTAATGAAATCACTGCAAAACTACAAAACACTTGTGCTACAAAAAGCGTACCACAACCAGCAACAGGACCAGCACCAGGACCAAATAGTACCCGCCAAGAATGTTGACTTTGCGGGCCAGGAGCTTACTAGGATGAGTGAGTTGTCTGCTGTTATTATTGTTGTTGTTGTTGTTGCGAGTCGTGTTAAGTGCATCGCAGGCAATTGAAGACAGCAAGTCGAGGGAATTTGCAGTGTTTGTTTGTCCTGGCAATTTGTAACACATTTGAAATATTTATAAGAAGTAAACATAATCTCAAAGATATAAGTATATTTAGAAGCAGTACGTGAGCTGGCTAGAAGTTTACATACAATTGATCTAGAAAAATGCATTTCTTTAAAATACAACTTAGTTTAGAAGGATTTCCTCATATTATATAGGAAATTGTATCATCTCCTAGGTTAATTCCATCCTAAATAATCTTTAGACGAAAAGTGGCATTTTACAAGTGAGTTGCCTTGCTATACAGACGAAAATAAAGGTACTTAACTTTGATTGATATACATATATATTGTATTATATTATCTTAACTGAACATCTTTGAACGTCAGATTCTAGTCTCAATTGGTACTTACGTTATTTAATGCCCCTTCCTATTAAATAATTGTCTGACATACAGAAAATACAGCTTGTGCATCTCTCACATAAATCAATTGAAGAGGCAGTGCTGCTTTGTGTCGCCCACCTCAAATATATAAATCAAATCACATCCATAAACCTAACCCCGGAAAATGACAAAAGCAATATAAAAATTGCCGCCCAAATGATAACCTCACAAAAAATGAAAACAAAATAAAAGGCAACCGCTTGAATTAATTTGCATTATTAAATCGTTCGCATAAATCGCAGAGCAGCAGCAACAAATACAGTAATGAAATAACAAAACAAAAATACAATACGATAATTAAAACATCCCCAAGGATCTTGGAACTAATTGCCGCAGCCCTTTGGCAGTCGGCAGCAGCGAGTGTTATAAATAAATAAATGAAAACCAAACCAAACCAAACCGAACCGAAACAAAGTCAACGCCATGCATAAATTATAAGCAAGTGTGGCGATGGCGCCTTAATTTATGCTTTAAAATATCATATTAATACGCACAGCATGAAAATTGGCCCGCAGCGACAAAGTGAGACAGTCAGAAGAGAGAAAGCGAGAAAGCGAGAGAAATCAAGAGAGCGACAGAAAAGCACTAATTCAATAATTTATGCACATTTTTTAACACATGAAGGCATTTACGCAACTGCAAAAATTCATGAATCCTTTTTTGAAACTTTTAATTAAAATTAAGTAAAAGCACTGCACTTTTGAGGGATTTATATTGTAAATACCCTGTGGTATAATGTGCATATTTGAATTTTAAATTTCAATACAATTTTTCATTTTTATCTTATCGAAATCGCCAATGATGTGGATTTAGGCAAGCTTGAATATTTCAATGCAACTTATTTTTAAACATTTTTTTTTTTCTTTTGAGATATTTTCTATTGGGTGATATAAAAGTTGCATGATCTCTGATTGATTTTGGTTACAGGGTATATAAATAATATTCAATGCAATAAGCACATTAAAAGAGGCACTTTTGGCATGGCGTGCGTTCCAAATTGAGCGGATTAAGTTTAATTACAATTTTTCGGTGGTGGCGGGTGGGTGTTTTTGGTTTTTTGTCTTCACCGATAACACATGCACGCCACACAAGAGCAGGGACCTCCTTTGTCCAATGCAGTTGTAAGGGTTGTTCCTTTGTCTGCTGCATAAATGAAAAATAAACCTTTATGCAACGCTGCGGGATGCAGTGCAATGCAGACCAAAAACGCGAAGCACAACCGCATCAAAAGCCAACCCCCCGAAGCAACCCCCAAATAATTACACACACTTATATATATATATATATATTTATGTGTATTTCTGTGTATATAGACGAGCATGTCTGTCGTGAATTCGTTGCGCACACGTGTTCCATTGGCCGACTACTGCAGCTCCTGTTGCGCTCTGTGCCCATAATTGGATTTAGTTGTCGTTAAGTTTGGACTGCTTATTGTTTTCCTCCGGCCGTGCATATGTCGGCTGTCATTATTGGCACCCAACGACCAAGGCGACGAGACGCCGGCAATCTTCGCCAGCTTCGAGGCAGCTTCGAGGCAGCGACTCGTGTGCGTGTTTGTGTGGATTTTAATAGCTGGCATTGCCTTAATGCATCGTATTTGGGGTTGTCGCCTCAACGACGCTCGAGCCTTGAAGTAACAGACCGAACATTAAGAAAACTGATTACTTGATAGACGACGTGTCAAGAGGGTTCGCCGACTTCCAGTAGACTTGTAAGCTTAATTTAATTCAATGTGGAATTTTAATGTGTGTTTCTCCAGCTCATAATGAATATGAATGCTGCCAAGAATTGATTTATAGGAGCAAAATAAACGAATATACAACAGTTGTGTCTGGGGAAAACAGAAAAACACAACATGTGGAAATTTGAGCCTGCAATTAAATAAATACTTTGAGCAATTGCAATTGTTTTTGTGACACAACTCATAATCCGTTCAACCTGCAGTTAATTAAACAAGAAAACAATACACATTGTTTGGGGATTATAAGAGCAAGGCACGTATAACGTTAAATGCAAATGAAGCTGCAATTAATTCAAAAAGATAACAATTCCAAATCGGAAAATATAAAATCATTCTCATTGGCCCATTTATTTTATGCGAAAAATTCATCTCCTTTTTCATACAATGTAAATATGACGAGGAAAACTTTAATACATTTGACACAAATAAAATGTTGATATTTGAAATTTCTGTGTCATGAATACAACTATATTAAAAGCATTTATTTATTTATTTTTTTTTTTTTTTTAATTTAGCAATTTAATTTAATATTGATCAACCTACTGAAAGGTTATAAAATATTGTTTTGAAGATTGAATACATAATAACGGGGAATTTAAATTAATAACATAGACAAATAATTGGTTTTAACATATAACAATATTACGTAACATCAAATGTAAGATTAAATATTACATTTATTGCACACTAACGAAAAAAATGCTGAACTACTCGATGAAGTTGCTCTGGTGCACCATGGTGATGCCCAAAGCCAAACTGATGATCTGAAATGATCAGGAATGGCATTCTGGAAGCCACTTACTGCCGACAAACTTAGATTATACGGCCTGCCAGGTTTCGGAATCATCGCAATCACAGCACACTTCCACGGAGTGGGGAAGTGGTGGAAGTAAGAATTATAGCCTGAAAATCGATATATCGGTGTATGGGCATTGGTCGAAACTTCAAAATGGCATAACTTCGTCAAAGCTCAACTGATTTTAAAAAGCAAGAGCTTTTTGATCATAGTTTTGCCCCTAAATCAATCGTACATTTAAAGTTAAAAATGAAATTTGAGGTCGGAAGACAAGTAAAAATTGTAGCCTGAAAATCGATATATCGGTGTATGGGCATAGGTCGAAACTTCAAAATGCCATAACTTCGTCAAAACTCAACTGATTTTAAAAAGCAAGGGCTTTTTGATCATAGTTTTGCCCCTAAATCAATCGTACATTTAAAGTTGAAAACGAAATTTGAGGTCGGAAGACAAGTAAAAATTATAGCCCGAAAATCGATATATCGGTGTATGGGCATAGGTCGAAACTTCACAATGCCATAACTTCGTCAAAACTCAACTGATTTTAAAAAGCAGAGGCTTTTTGATCATAGTTTTGCCCCTAAATCAATCGTACATTTAAAGTTGAAAACGAAATTTGAGGTCGGAAGACAAGTAAAAATTATAGCCCGAAAATCGATATATCGGTGTATGGGCATAGGTCGAAACTTCAAAATGCCATAACTTCGTCAAAACTCAACTGATTTTAAAAAGCAAGGGCTTTTTGATCATAGTTTTGCCCCTAAATCAATCGTACATTTAAAGTTGAAAACGAAATTTGAGGTCGGAAGACAAGTAAAAATTATAGCCTGAAAATCGATATATCGGTGTATGGGCATAGGTCGAAACTTCAAAATGCCATAACTTCGTCAAAACTCAACTGATTTTAAAAAGCAAGGGCTTTTTGATCATAGTTTTGCCCCTAAATTCAATCGTACATTTAAAGTTAAAAACGAAATTTGAGGTCGGAAGACAAGTAAAAATTATAGCCCGAAAATCGATATATCGGTGTATGGGCATAGGTCGAAACTTCACAATGCCATAACTTCGTCAAAACTCAACTGATTTTAAAAAGCAGAGGCTTTTTGATCATAGTTTTGCCCCTAAATCAATCGTACATTTAAAGTTGAAAACGAAATTTGAGGTCGGAAGACAAGTAAAAATTATAGCCCGAAAATCGATATATCGGTGTATGGGCATAGGTCGAAACTTCACAATGCCATAACTTCGTCAAAACTCAACTGATTTTAAAAAGCAAGGGCTTTTTGATCATAGTTTTGCCCCTAAATCAATCGTACATTTAAAGTTAAAAATGAAATTTGAGGTCGGAAGACAAGTAAAAATTATAGCCCGAAAATCGATCTTTCGGTGTATGGGCATAGGTCGAAACTTCAAAATGCCATAACTTCGTCAAAACTCAACTGATTTTAAAAAGCAGAGGCTTTTTGATCATAGTTTTGCCCATAAATCAATCGTACATTTAAAGTTGAAAACGAAATTTGAGGTCGGAAGACAAGTAAAAATTATAGCCCGAAAATCGATATATCGGTGTATGGGCATAGGTCGAAACTTCAAAATGCCATAACTTCGTCAAAACTCAACTGATTTTAAAAAGCAGAGGCTTTTTGATCATAGTTTTGCCCCTAAATCAATCGTACATTTAAAGTTGAAAATGAAATTTGAGGTCGGAAGACAAGTAAAAATTATAGCCTGAAAATCGATGTATCGATATATGGGCATAGGTCGAAACTTCACAATGCCATAACTTCGTCAAAACTCAACTGATTTTAAAAAGCAAGGGCTTTTTGATCATACTTTTGCCCCTAAATCAATCGTACATTTAAAGTTAAAAATGAAATTTGAGGTCGGAAGACAAGTAAAAATTATAGCCTGAAAATCGATATATCGGTGTATGGGCATAGGTCGAAACTTCAAAATGCCATAACTTCGTCAAAACTCAACTGATTTTAAAAAGCAGAGGCTTTTTGATCATAGTTTTGCCCATAAATCAATCGTACATTTAAAGTTGAAAACGAAATTTGAGGTCGGAAGACAAGTAAAAATTATAGCCCGAAAATCGATATATCGGTGTATGGGCATAGATCGAAACTTCAAAATGCCATAACTTCGTCAAAACTCAACTGATTTTAAAAAGCAAGGGCTTTTTGATCATAGATTTGTCTCTAAATCTAACTATATTAAAAACATTTATAACCAGAAATAAAAATTAAAAAATATTTTACTCATATTCGTATAAAATATTCTTTTAAATGTCATAAATATATAAAATATAAATGTGTAATAAATGGCTCTGAATAATTTCCATTTTTACATTTTAAGGAATATGCTAAATCAGTTGTAAAGAAACGTTATCATATTAATTTAATTAAAAGAAAAACATTTCTAAGTTCAAAATCGGTTTTTTCCTTTTTTTATAAGACGTTTTCCACAACCCACCTTAAAATAAATAAATTCATTAGTTTTACTGTTATTAAGGTCATATGCTAAATCATTCTTGGATAACCATAACCAAATTAATTGAATTTGTAAAAATAAAACCCTTTATCGATTTCTAAGTACAAAGTCAACATTTTGATTGGCTTCTAAAGCATTTATCCACAAACTACCTTAAAAAGCTGTCACTTCTGAACATTGAACGCATCGAATTATTTACAGAGTAATTACATCGAATGCTTTTCTCTGTCCTGTGGAGTCCACTCAAGCCACATGCGCCTCTAATTACTTTCGGAAAATTGTGATCAATCACTCTATATGTACATACATATATATATACATATATATATAAATGCAGCACTTTGCGGTTGACATCGCCACCCCAGCGACTCCAGCATAATGACCAGACCGCCATAGCGACTCTGGCAAACACCTAAGAGTCAAAGCCAGAAGCCAATGGCATGGCTAAAAGCATTTGAGCCTTAATCGTTTCATGTCGCGCGACAAGTTAAACCCCCTTTGAGTCTGACTGGGTATTTGCTGGGTGTTGGATGGTGGAGCTATGGAGCTGAAGCTGGCTCGACTGCCATGGTAACCACTACAACGACAGGCGGTGTGGTCAGCTGTGCGTTAGATTTGTGTAGATTAGGTGTACAGCTGGGTTTGGTTTGCCTTGCAGGCGCTCTTAGTAATAATTGCAAATCAATGACAGGGAAATTCAATTCAAAGGCTGCTGGGTGATACCCCAACAGCAGGAACAACAACAACCACAACAACAACAACAGCAAAACCAATAGCAACAATAGGAGCAACTTGATAGCAACTTGAAATTTCAATTGGATCGATTGGCAGTTGACAAAAAACGTACAGAAGCAAATGTAGACGGACATTTGAGTTGAGGGCCAGCTCCACAGGACTTGCGCTTAAATGACCAACGCAATTATGGCCAAGCATAATTATAGGTGGGTGGCTGAATATAGATATATATGTCTGACTATGTGAGCGTATGTTTTCGAGAGCCGTTGTGCATTGATGTGCCTGTTCCACACTGTGTTGTTTTGGAAAATGTAATTGATTTAATCAAACAATGACAATGATTAATGCGGTTTATTAAAGTGGACATATTTGAAGTGGTGGTAGTGGTAATTGATATAAATTTATAGAACGCGATTTCTATAATTATCAAATTAAATATTTACAATATTAATGAGTTAATCAATTGCTAAGATACTACATACATACATATATAAAAACTACTTTGCTTTTGCACGATATAACTTGTGAAATTGTGAACATTTCCATAAAATGTTAATAGAAAAACATTTAAATTAGAAATGTATTAAAATTAAATCTCAAAGAAAGTGATTTCGAATTACGGAATGTTTTTATTATTTTTTAACACATTTTTTGTGTATTTCTTAAAATAAGCTTAATGATGATAGAACAAAAAGCAACTTAAGTGTCATCCAGCACGTTTCCGAATAAAAAGATTCATGTACATAGGATGATTAATTAAAGAACATATTCGTGATAAGTTGTTGAAATTCGTAAAATAAATGCTATATTATAGTAAATATTGTCATTTTTATGTAAACACTTTTCATCACCTTCATTGTATAGTATTGGATTAATCGCTTTTTTATAATAAGCCCCGCAGATAATTGCCATGTTTATCTTATATTTTAGTGGGTGTGTGCTTTGTGTAAGCGAGATAATTGTTTATAAATGCAAAACAATAAATATGCATATATATAGGATTATATATATATATATATATATATATATGTTTTTGTGTGCGTGAGTCCATTCAATAGCTGCATATTCGCAAACAATTATTTATTAAATGGTAATTGTTTATGGCATATTATGGCTATTATGGTGCATGCCTCCATTTATTTTAATATGCCTTCAATCAATATACACAAATATCAGCACATGCAAGCACAACTGCACGCACACACACACACACTCACACATACACTCACACAACACTTGAAAATTGCAATCAATTGTCATTTGCATAATATCAACATTAAAACAGCCGCGTCCTCCTGCCACAAAAATGACATAAAAAAGTCAGAGCGAGCGAAATTTTAATTAAAAATCAGCTTGCAACAAAAAATGGCCGGAAAACATGTAAAATTTGTATTGTAAGGTGAAAAAAAAGTAAAAGTTTCTAAAGTTTAAAAAAAAAAATAAATAAAACGAAACGAAACGAAACGAAAATTTCTGCGCGCGCGCCGAGAAACTGCAATAAATTTCTAGTCAAGATTCACAAGAAAAATACTAGAAAAATGCGCATAAATTAAGCATAAAATGTTGCCAAGTGCAACGCTGCACAGAGCTGGAGTTAACGGTAGTTAGTTAGTTTTATAGCGAGTAGCGGATATGGCGGGTTGAAGAGGGAGGCACTTAACTTATATGCAGTCATCCGAACCTTAGGCATTGCAGTGAAAGCAGTTAAAGTGAAAGCCCTCAAATGCAAGCGATTTGCATAAATGCTAATTTATACCGAGCAAAGAACCCAAGCACATCACTCAAAATGAGTCGACGCACTAATGAAGCAACAAAGGAGGCGTGGCTGCAAGCTCAAATAAAGGTGGCGTTGCGCTTAAGCAGCGAGCAGCAATTTAAGACAACGCCCATTTCATCAAAGTAATCAGACAGAGAGGCTAGAGGTATACTAAACAATATATATAAAAACAAACGGAAAAAGTTTAATGATATACTTAACTTAGATCATATAAAAAAAATCAACTACTATCTTTTATAATGATTTGACAAGGAAAATTCGGGAGAGTGATCAGAGCTATATAGATTGTCAGATAAAGACCGAAAATCGATGAGTAAATTGTGTTGTGTTTCTGAGAGATCTCGTTTACTTAAATTTATATTAAGTAATATTGCTAATCAATTTGATATTATTATTTTATTTGACTTATTAGACCTCTTCACCTTTATATATGCATTTTATTAGCCTTGCAAGTCAAGTGAAAAGTTTTCTGATTGCTGACTGGGAAACTTTGATTTCAATTATGGTCCCCATTGAGTTGCATTCAAAGTCAATCAATGCGCTCAGATATAGCAACTACTTCCGCCTGGCTGCACATTATTTCCCGTCGGAGTCAATACTTCTCCGGAGTATCAGTCTCGCTCCTCTCCCCAGACTGTGCCATCTTCCAACGTCAGCGTTGGTGCAGCATCAACTTCGTTTCATTTTATTTGCTCGCTTCGCGTTGTCAAGAGTTAAATGCATGTATTACCGAGCCC
Organism: Drosophila nr. perissopoda 5 BK-2023a; assembly: GCA_035044105.1. NCBI lineage: Eukaryota > Metazoa > Arthropoda > Insecta > Diptera > Drosophilidae > Drosophila > Drosophila nr. perissopoda 5 BK-2023a. Next base: position 1,015,109 of record JAWNMK010000018.1, read on the forward strand.
ACCCACCAATTTGACCTTATTGGCAATGGCTGTCATTTTCCTTCCACCTGATCACATCTCACATGGTCGCAATGATATCTGTTGCCCTCTTACCCTCTGCCTACCCTCCCTCGAGGCCTGTTCCCGTTGCTGTAACAATTTTTGCATGCGTTGACATGTGAAATTGTTGCGCAAGTCTCCAGGCGATGTTTTGCTGCTGTTTGTAACTGTCTTGTATTTGTTGCAATTGTTGTTGTGTACCTGTTTGGGAGCATGGTGTTGATGTTTTAATTAATGGCCATGTGTCAACTGCATGCAAATGGGTTAAAAGGCAAACAATTTCCGTATAAATACTACAGCCAAACACCACTCGCAAAGCTGTTCTGTGGCTTTAATTTGCGAGTACAGCTTATGTGTTTGTGGCTAATTTTGAAAATCTTTGAAATGAGCACAATCTTTATTTACATAAGATTTTGGCAGATACGATTTTAGGCAACATCCAATTAAGAAAATTTTAGAATATGATTTAACAAAATGTTAAAAATTCCACAATCTTGATTAATATTTCCAATATATAATGTGCGGCACACCATCAATTTCAGTTTTAGTCTCTTATTTTTGCTAAAATGTTGTATATTAATATTGCACAAGTGTCAGCTTAGTTTTAGCTTTAAGCCACAAAGTAAACTAAAATCAAAGTTATGGCTGCAAAAAAAAAAAATCAATCATAAATGGCAAAATGAGGCCCGGTCGTAACCTTTGGCCCATCGATGCTGGGACACAACTCTTCATCGTAATCATTAGCATACATTAAGGCCTGATCCTCAAGTGCTGTCCAAATGGCCTATTATGTGCTTGTAGCTGGTTGCTCCATTGGTTTCCTAACTCACTTTTCTGCTTCTTTCCATTTTTTTTTTTTTTTTTGTTGGTGTTGTCACTAGCAAAGGTCCTTCGGTCCCTCGGTCTCCGTCCAGCAATAACTGCATGTGTGTGTGCGTCCAGAGCAAATGATAATAGTTGTTGGCCAGCTAGCGGGAGTTGACCCTCAACTGATGCCGTCCAAGTGATAAAAAAAAGCTCAGTTCCACTCATGTGTTGTGGGTCATTTTAGTTGATGTTTCGCTGGCATTCTTCATTCATCGGTTCGGTCATTCAAGCGTTTCAATTGAGTGGAAAGCTAACGCTGCCATGGTCCAATCCGGAAGCATGTCCCGGTTCTTCATAAGCTTATAAGCTCGTTTATGCCTCCCTCCAAACCATGTATTTCCTTCTCGTAGTTTCGCTTTTGGTTTCATCTCCCGGTTTTTTTTTTCAATTTGACATCCGTTTTTGTGGCTACATCATGTCTATTATGTTGATGATGTCCTTTGACAATAGCCCTTGCCATGGCTGCCAGAATGACCAGTAATGATAATGGCCCAGAGTTTGGCGTTTGTCGTTCGCGTTTGGCCATTGATATCAAGGATTGTCGAGAGAGCCTGGTTTATGTTTCTTTTTTTTCAATCGGGATGTAGTTGTTTTTTGTGGTTTGTTCTGTATAGCAGTGTACCCAAGGCAAATGGGCAGCTTATAGTGTAAGTGTATCAATAGATCAATTTAAACAATTTAAATGCGCTCTTAAGTTTGCTATATATACGCATTTTTTATAAGGTTTCGCAAAAACAAACATTTCAATTAAATGTATAATAAAATAAAATTAAAATGAAAAAACACATCGAATGCGAAAACTATTTTACCAGTTTTAGTATCATATCTAGATTTAAAATTAAATTTGTAATGCAAATCATGAGCTAGGCAGCTAAGTAGATACCATTTGAAAAATTTTAGTAAAGCTCTCCAGAAAACCACTAAATCGCATGGATGACCTATATAAAGCTGCTCGTATCTTTATACTTCAGAGCGCCCCCGGTTTGTGTAAGCTTTCAGCAATCGATTTCAAGGAGATCTATAATATCCTTTGAGACAACGCCTAGCGGCATTTGACTTTATTGGTGGTTGTTCGTGTGCCTCGCTGACCAGAACACCCTTTGACCTCAAGCAACTCATCAGACTCGAGTTTAATTGTTTGTTTTCTTAGTTTATTGAACTGCGGCCGACGTTCGACTGACAACTGACAACTGGGCAATGGGCGATGGGCAATGGGCAGCACTTTAGTTGATGCACTTAATGTCGATGGCGTGTTTTTAATGGCCATCAGCTTGTCTGGGACTTTAATTAACTCGCTTAAAGCCCACTGGGCAGCACATGAGTCTTTCTAATTTATAACCAACTGGCAAGACGCGTCCAACGCCAAAGCAAATCCCAAAGTCGTTTATTTGTCCTTGCTGCCAACCATTTTATTTATTTTACTCGCGTCGCGTCTTGTGCAAAATAAAGGCTAGTACGCTGCTGCCTGCCAGAGTGTGTGGGTGGGGATTGTTTTTCCTCTGGCTCGGGGACAACTAAAAACCCATAACTATATGTTTTTCTGACACATTTTTAAAGTACGCCGCAAGTCGCCTGCAATTTATTGTTATTGCGTTTTGTACTCGTTTTTCTTTTTTTCGCTGATGTTGTTTTTCCCCCCCTCTCTCTCCCTCTATATACATATATATATTTGCCTCCCCTTTTCGCAAATCCAAGGACTTTTCGTTGTGCATTTGTGTTAACCTAATATGCTTGTAATTGCCAGCTAAAAAAAAAATAGAATCAGCTTCAAAAACTAGAGCAATATATGGTTCTGATGTTGTTTGTTATTTTTGTTTGTTTGTTTTTTTTAGTTGTTGGTTTTGTTTTTGTTGCTGCTGGTGTATGCCAGATACAGACGGTTAGTGAAAGTTTCGAAAGCAAGGACGCAAACTAACGGCACTGTTGTCCATTGTCTGCCCTTTTATTATAAAAACATTATAATGTCCCAACCAAAATGGAGACTATCCATTTTCTTATTATGTTTGGTTCGTAAAATCTTTTTATATAACTTTTTATTTACTTAAAATAAATATTATTAATTATAGCTAGTGCAAATAATTTAGAGTTATTTATTGCAAATTGAAATCAAATAAATTTTTTTTATATTATTGCAAATTTTAGATAGTTTTCAAAGTGTAACACAATCACAAATCTTAAAATCAATTAACAGGGTATATACTAGTCGTGGAACTGCTAGGAAAAAGCACTCCCAGTTTTGTGTTATGTTATTTTGGAAAAGCATTTTTAGTCGCTTTAATTTGTTGGTCAGCTTACAAAATTTTTACGACGCGTTTTAATTGACGCTGATTCTGCGCCAGTGTCCATATCGCATCGTGTTTTATTTTACGTAACCAAATTTATGGTCCAGAGTGTGTGTGGAAAATTAATTGGGTTAATAGTGCCGGCTCTTGAGTTAATGGCTTGGAGTAGAACCATATTCAAGTCAGTAAAACGGAGAGCTAAGCGAATAAACACAATTCGCTTTAAAATGAAGATAACTGATAGCTAAACACATATCAATAGGCCAATTGCGAAGACAGCAAGCAGATACATTTTATGTGTAGAAAAGTGAAGTGGGGAATTGGGTAGGTGGGTGCCGTACCATGTTTCAACCCCCCCAGCAAAACCTCGACACGTGTCAGTGTCGCTGTCAATAGATGTCAAGAGCATAGAAATAGAAATGGAAATCCTACCCCCAGACATAAACTGCCTAGACAAGCCTACTTAACTACTCACTCAACAAGCGACATTCTATCCATGTTGCAACTGCGTCGTCATACACACACACACACACACATTCATCGCATGACAGCTGAAAATTAAACCTTTCACTCAACTCAAATTCAATTGTTGTTGTTGCGTCTTGCGAAATCGGAATCTATAACGCACGAAATCAGAAACTGTCCGCCATTGCATGGGGGAAAGGGACGGTGGTGGCTCAAACTCCCAGTTCAACTCAACTGAACGATGCGGTGCGGTGTGGTGCGGTGTGGTTTGAGATTTGGTCTAAACGCATTACACAACGAACAGCAAACGAGTCCGACGAGACGTCGAGTCGCGCTTGACGCTGGCGCACTTGTGGCAGACATTTTATTTGTAATATGACAGCACTTCATATCCTTTTCCAATGATATTAAGAGGCAGGCGAACAACAGGAAATTATGCACGTCAGACCTGTCTGCTTATGTGTAATGCCCCATGCCCACATCTTGGTATTTGCCATATGTGAACTGTGGACAGGGTGGCGTTCACATTTGCCCGCTGGCCCTTCGTCAGTTATTTGGTTAGAAGCCCCCCCCTCCTCCCTCCTCCCCCGTTGTCATGTTTGTCAGGTTTTCGCTGGGTCTTTGCATACTTGATTGCATTTCCGTTAATGAATTGTTGTTGTTGATGAAACAGATGTGCGATAGTCCTCATAACTATAACTGACTACAGATTTGGGCATCAAACTTCCAGTTGAATTAACTTTCAACGAAAATTTGGCCTTTTTTCTTAACAATCCTTTGTGCCTGTTTTGTTAGCCACATCTATTATCCATATGTTTAATATGCCCTTATTATTATATATATTTATTAAATGTGGTTTTAAAAAAGAAATATTTAAAAGTTATTAAGCAAAAAAATTGTAAATTCAATTTAAAATTAAAATTAAAGTTGCAAATTAAATTACACTATCCATGTTTATAAGGCAACAAATGTATCTCAATCTGTGTATTTTTACATTCTATATTTCATTGTTATTGTCAGTTTGAAGCCATTAATTTTAATGGAATAAAGTGGAAAGCAGCTAAATTTCTTTGTTCATTAAAAATCCGTCTGTCAACATTCTCTGCAGTTTTTCTCTCTTTTTTCCGTCAGTTCCAGTTAAACATTTTTCGCATCATATTTTGCTTTCGCAAGGACTCTGTTTATAAATATTCGCAATGCTTGAAGTTCTCAATTGCCCTCTAAGGTATGTCATCAGTCATAACCCAAAGCTGTCGCTGTATTTATTTAACTTTGGCACACTCCGTTTTGCTCGATATCAAATGTTGGTTGTGTTTACCATTTCATGGTTTCATTTACGACACTCCCCCGTATGCAGGCCCTGCCAGAGCCAACCCAAACCCATTCCTTTCTTCGTGCTCCTTGCCACTTATATTGTCATTTTCAGTCATGCTTCAACGTTTGTTGATCCCCAGTTTTTGTTGCACAGCCTCAGCAGACTCATCTCTCTGCTTCCTGCTTGGCTGGTTTGGGCTGCGCCTGAAACAATAATACAGAAATACAAAGCTAGCAAATGCTACCGTCGCCCTCGGGGTGCTCAGTACTCCGTGGACTGACCACTTGCCAGCTTCCAAACGTAACATGAAATCTGTTATTCGCCGGTAGTGCCCTTAAGCAAGAAATAACAATGGACATTTAAAACTCGGAACTGTGCATACCCTTCAGAGTCTTATCTTCCTTGAAGTTATTCACAGAATCGAAAGTTTTATTTTGATAAATTGCTAAAAACAACAAAAACAAATGAATTGATTATCATAAAAATCAATTCAGTAATTTTTTATTCTAATAAACATAAAAATGTACAAAATAAAAAACTTTTCTTAAACTTTTCAATAGACTTGAAACTTTATTCAAATAACTGATTTGATGTCAAATACGTCTCAAAAACCGATATACTAAGCTAAACTGTTGCAAGTCCCTTGATCAAGTTGCCAATGCCATCTCAAAAAGTAGAAGCAACAGAACTGCTACACATGCAACCCCTTCAAGTGAGGCACACAGCAGCAATGAAGACTGATAAAATGATAGGAAGGGAATGGGGTGGGGAGGTGGGGTTTGTTTGACAGCGACGCTCGTTTGAAATGCAAGCAACGGGAATGATGCGAGAATGGCTATGTGGCACGAAAGTGGGGAACGATGAACGAAGCAATCAACTCGTGTTGGCAAGGAGCATATCCTGATATCCTGACAGACTCTCGTTTGACTTTTTTGGCCTCCGGATGTGTTTGTTTATTTAATTTCTGTTATTTTTAATTGAATTTTCAATGCTGCCACAGATTTCTGATGCAAAAATCTCAACTTAATCCCTCTCCCATTGCAGAAGTTGCATCATTGGACCCGAGCTGAGCGTCAAAGTCTGCTCCATTGGCACTGTGATAAACCGTTCGGCCTATTCGTCGGACTATTGCCAGCTGGAGGGCACCACGGGTCGACAGACGCAGCCAATGCCCATACGCTGGATGGCCTGGGAGAGTGTCCTGCTGGTAAGTTTATCCAATCCCCCTACCCCAACACTTTCCTCCACTCCCAAGTCCAAATGCACCTTGTTCACATTTTTATTATTTTTTTCTTATTTGTTGCTGCTTTGCTCATTTACTGCATGAATTGTGCGCAGAGGCAGAAGTTTATAATTATAAATTAATGAACAGTGTTCACTCTGGCTCTCCTTCTCTCTGCTTGTTTACCACTACCTTTCCCGCTCCTCCGCCCACCTGGGCACTCCAAGAAGCCAGTGGAGTTAGCCGTCAGGCTAGGGGTAGTCGATCCTTGAAGACAGCTTGACAGCAAAATGAGTTGTAATTGTGTTAATTATTTTTAATTTGCTTTTTCTGCTGCCCCCTTAAGCAGGCGATTTATGTCAGTAACCTTTTCCGGTCTTGAAGATCTGCAAACCACATTTTGACAAGTTTTAAAAACAAATTTGTGTTTAATTTAAGAAACAAAAGAATAAGTTAAGTGTGAATATTGATAGAAAAGTGCTGTTAATATGTATTTTCGTAGTTCACGAGAAGTTGTTGTAGTACGTGCTAAAAAAGAGTATTCTAAAGGTAGAAGCCATCTGCACCTTAGAGATTTTCAGTCTAAGTATAATAAATATGAACCTATGCCATTAATAAATTTAACTAAATATTTAGCAAGCCCAATTAACTAATCTATGCATTAGATGGAGTCGACTCGTATCAAATGACAGTGAAGCACTTTAATTTTCGCTGAATATGGGATGGAACAAGAGTTGTATTGGCGAGTAAACAAACGAACCAACAAAATGCGAAAAACAAAAAGACAAAAAATAAACAAAATAATAACGAAACTGAGCCAAATATTTTGTAAATCCCCGAGCGAAAAACCGCACTAAATAAATTAATTAACTACATGAAAAACGGCGCAGACAACACACAAAACAGCCGCACAGACAAAAAGGATATATGAAAAGGCATGGATAAATTCCACGCATATAGCACCAGATATATACATATGCTTGTTGTTGTTGTTGTTGTTATGATTATTGTTGTTGTTGTTTGTGCGTGTGTGTGTGTGTGTGTTTTAGACAACAAAGTACAAGCTGCTTGTAGAGCTGTGCCATTGCCTTGGGGGCAAACGAATGCAAAAGGGTTGGCAAAGGGTTGGCAGCGGGTTGGCTGGCTGGGATGCTCTTTGGTATTCAAACATATATGCATATTAAAAAGCGCAAAAGTTGCCTTAAAGGATATATATATGTATGTATGTGAATGAATGGCTTTGTGCCGGTGCGCAACAGCAACCGTAGAATCCTTAAGCCAAAAGCCATGTAAACAAAAATAAAGCGAACCAGTCTTTTGGTCGTATGCGTTTGTTTGTATTAATAAAAATAAAAATAAAAATACAAATAAAAAAAATACTTCAATTTAATTGCAGGCCAAATTCAGCACCAAATCGGATGTTTGGTCCTTTGCCGTTGCCCTCTGGGAAATATTGACATTCGCCCGGGAGCAGCCCTACGAGCACATGACAGATGCGAATGTTATTGAAAACATCGGACATATCTATCAGGACGATAAAATGCATGTAAGTAACAATGCAGTGTGCTAACTCGTAACTATATATATACACATTTGCTCTATGCATTTCGATTTTTTTTCTATTTGCAGGAACTCTTGCCAATGCCACTCAACTGTCCGCGCGAAATTTACGATCTCATGTGCGAATGCTGGCAACGCAACGAATCAAGTCGTCCCAATTTCCGGGAGATACATTTGTTTCTGCAGCGCAAGAATTTAGGTTTTAAGCCCAACACCCAAACGCTGATGTATTAAATTGTATTTGTAAAAAAAAAAAAAAAAAAACTAAAAGGAAAAGAAAAAAAACACAAAAAAAAAATAAAAAAATAAACAAGAATTACAAGCGATTTTAGCACACATTTGAAATACATATATACCAAATATTAAATGGCAAATTTAAAATAAAATGAAGAAACCACAAAAAAAACACAGAAAATGCGCATTTTCGCATTTGAAAGAGAAATGCAATTAAAATTAAATGATTTGTAAACAATCTGCGGCTTGTCGTAGTGGAAAATGCCCTCACTAAAACGGTAGTCAAAAAAGTGTCCCAGACAACAGATAAATGAAACAATCAAATAATTATATTAACTCACAGTTGAAATCTATATTCTGATTGAAAAAATGAATATTTTTTGTAAAAATTAATGGCTATAATTGAACACATGGTTAAATCTATATGCTTCAGTTCTCTTCTTGATTTAATACTCGATTTAATCTGGGAAAAATCGACGCGCAAAACTACAATATTTATAATTCGAATTAGAAACCACATTTACATCAAAAATATCCCAAAACTATTCGATTGGGTTAACAACTTTTGGTTAGGGCACCCAGCACATACAGTAATATTATCATAAGTGATTTATTGGTCAGACACAGGATATGCTTAGCGTTAAGTTCAATATTTCGAGTCAATAGCTTAAGGTTTACATTCAACACACTCGTAATTTAAATAGAATTGTAAATATATTTCAAACAGACTATACACAATTGACAATTTCGACATATGATAGATATAAGTATTTGATGTACTGTACGCGTATTCTATGAAATAGAATCTAAAATGTAAACATTGACATATGTGTGTACCTATCGCTCCTCCACCTGAACGCTCTCTATCTGATAATTTTGCTTTAAATGTATGTACATACCTATACCTATACCTATGCATATAGTATATATATATATACGAAGAACTCATATATATTTATATAAACGTAGTTCTATGCAAAAACTCCCCCCTCAATTCTAAAATGAACTCTATCAACCACAACTCAAAATTGAATTTTGATGGAAGAATAAAATCCAAAAGACGAAAACCTGCGTATAATTTTGACAATAAATGTTTGAGCAACTGAAAATTAGAATTTCATTTGATGCAAAACGCTTCTAGAACTGCCGACTAGAGAAGTGTTCTATATAAAACTCGTATGCTAAGCGTAAATATTCCCAGCTAAGATAACACTGTGTTTTCAAGCCAAAGCTCGAACCTTTAATCATGACAAAGTCAATTAGACGCATATCAAAATATTTCTTTAATTCAGGCTTTATCTATCATATCCCTTGGTTTTTCTATCTTTTCTTAATCAAATAAATATAGTTTCTTGTGCCTTTTCCGCGCTTCATTTTTATTTCCCACACATTATATAGAAAGTAAATTAATTGCTAATTTGGCAAGTTTGTGTTTAATGAATAAGCTTTAAAAAGGTTTCGCTCTAGCAACAAAATACTTGAAAATATATTCTTAAAACTATGGAAAACCATAGGAAAATGATTTCAAGCTCGGGCCACCGAGCTTAACTGTCTTTCCAAAACGAAACATTTTTTCAGAATTTAAAAATATATATATATATAAATATATATATGTATCACTTAATTGTTGTGTGAGTAACTTGGAAAGCACATTTGATAAATTATTTAATTGTGCAATTATTTAAATTAAAACTTGTTTCGTAGAATATTCCAATCATAAATGCTGATTTGCATTGTAGATTAATAAAAATGCAATTAAAACTATTATTACACACCTAAGTATTAAAAAATCGACACATTTACAATTATTTGGAAAATGCTGACGAATAAACGAAAAAAGTTTCAATTGCAACGAATCAAATTACTGAATATTATATTCATCAATTAATTTTCATGTCATAAAAAACATTTTTAATAAAAGAAATCATTAAGACCTAAGATAAAAAGGAAAAACGTTGAGCACAATCATGTTGAATAAAAGTTTAAACATTTAAGAGCATTGGAAATGGCAAATTACTTCAAAAAATAATAATAATATTGAAACAAAACAAAAAGAAATTTACATCTTTGGCTCGCCGAAGATTACATATCCTTGCAGACCAAAGTGCAACTGCTCACATCTTAAATTAATTATTAATTGATATAAAAAACCAACTAATTGTTTCTAAACAACAACAAAAATACACAAACAAAACTCAATAATATATATTCTTGACTCAATCGACTTAAGCCAAGAAAATAATTCTGCAACAAAAAAAAAAAACTTGGTTTGGTGAAACATTTATAATACCCTCTGCAATGGTATAAAAAAGAAAATTACAAAAAGAAATAACGAATAAATAGCTTAAGAAAAACTGCAGCTAAATACAAATACAAAAAACATAATTTAAAAATCACAAGTACATTAAATGCAAAAATAAAACGAAATACAAATAAAAATTGCGTGAGAGTATTTATATTTTTTTTTGTTGGTTTTTTTGCCACATGCCACTGTTGCATGCCTAGTAAACGGGAGCCAGCAAAACTAAATGAGACTTTGAGCCGCTGTGTGCAGTCTAACAGCTGAGTCCTGCGAGTCCTCGGTCCCAATTATACGGGCCTCTGCGAGAGGCAAATTAAATAACATAAAATACAAATCCGGCACGAATCCGAAGGCCAACTTGAAAATAATAAACTTATTAATTCAAATTGCTGGCCTCGACGCCAACCAGCAGCGGCCTACACAGGACCTGGGCCCAGAACCTAGCGGCTGGCTCATCATTGTCGCATTGTTAAATCCTCGAAACATCTGTGACCCTCGAGCTCAATTACAGCCAGATTTTCCTAGCCGCCATGTTTCTTCTGCTAGAGATGGGCACGTGAATCACGACCATTCATTATTATCATGGAGAAATAAGAAAATTTAAATAACTTCTGATTTTTATTTATAAAACATTAAAAAAAAAACTCGACAGCTGACTGGATATAGCAGCGAATCTCGGCGAAATATATCGGAGTAGACAGAAAGCATTTGACCTAAAAACAAATCTAAATATAATAAAACCACTAATGCATATTTTAAGGTATGTATAATATTTATGAAGTTGCTCAATGTTGTGGGTTATAAGTAAGCCTCATCCCTAGCTCCCACACACTAATCCCCTAATGCAAGTTACAGAATTTGTCCCACACTTTTGTTGCTTAGCTTCTAGAATTGCGCTCGCACATTATTTTTGCTTCCTTGTTGAATGTGTGTGTGTGTGTGTGTGTGTGTGTGTGCCCAACTGCCAACAACGGTTACGCAATTATTTGTGCGGTTTTGTAGCGTTTCGGTCTGAACTGGGATTTGGTGAATCCGGCTACTAATTGGAAAAAAAAAACAGAATGCCAGCAGTAAAAATGCTGGCGACAAAGTTGTGAGTGCAAATAGTCGTGGCTACTTTAATTTAAAGTAAGTTTGCATTAACTGTCGAATCGAAATCAATAAGTTATTATTCGAGGGAAGGCCTCGAGGCTCAACTCGCTGGCTTTGCCGGCTGCTCCCGCGGGGATGAGAGTCGAACTGGAACTGAGACTGGGACTGGCACTGGCACTGGGACTGCGCTTATTTGACTTGGTTTTCTTTTAAGGTTGGCGGAAACAAAATCCCAGACGCAATCTTTGATTTTATTGTAAGCAAGCCAAACGAAAACAAAGCAAACGCAAAAAGAACACACAGAATGAACGCCAGCAGCGATGCGTGGCGACGGCGTCGGCGTCGGCGTCAGCAACAAAAGTGCTCAGAGATTTTGCTTTGGTTAGAAAAACAACAGCAACAACAAAAACACCAAGCAGGCAAAATGCCGCAAGGAGCACGAACCATAGAGAGAAAAGAAAAAAGGGGAAAGGCAACAACAACAAAGGCATTTTAATAGCATATCCACATGTGTATATGTGTGCATGTATGTGTACAAAGCATATGTGTGTAAGTTCTTAAATATGCATATGTATACATGTATGTATGCGTGCATTTATGTGAATTTATGTTAATTGCGCTCAACAGGTAACGGATAAAAATATGTAAATAAATAAAAAGCTACATTAAATTCGGAGAGAGCATATCTGGGTCTGTGTTCTCATCTCAAATACAAATTTAATATTTTTTTGAGAAGCCATAAAAATGCAGACGATGTCAGTGGGTAACGGTAAAGCCATTTGCACTGGGGACATGAAGTCATCAACCACTCCCCCCTCCCTCATTGCGTGACCCTTTGCCATGCCTTGCCTACTTTTTTGCTCGACGAAGATCAGAAGGAGAAGAGAGCAAAAATAGCCCACTGCACCTTAAGGATTTGCTTTTTATGTTTATTATTCTCTTTCAGCCACGTGGCTGACTGTGGCACCCTTCGCCAATTCGATGCGCTAGTTTCACACCCTTGTGCCACGCACCCTCTGCCATGCCTCCGCCCCTGTCTACGAATCGCTTCCCCCTTCAAGAAAAGCCACAAGCGAAACATGTTGCGTTTTTTTATGTGGCCTACTCTACGAGTACACCACCAGGGTTTAAGATGGGTGGGGAGTGGGGGGGGTGGGGGGTTGAGTTGGCTCCTGTCTAAGGTCATCAATAATGGCGCAAACATGCATTTAAGTTGCTTGCTTTGCATTAAGACGAAATTGCCACAAAACCTGAGCCCTTTCCGTTTTCTATTCTTATTTTTGTTTTTTCTATTACTACAGCTCTCTGGGGACCCACTACTTTCAATAAAAATTTGTTTGTACATTGAGGACAGTTTTTTGAGGTGGACTTAACCTTTTTGCTAATAGAAATGGACGGGATCAAAAAATACTGCTTTGGGGTGTCATTGTTATTGTTGCACTGTTATTTTAAATATTACTCTGCCGTCAAGGCTAACAGCGCTGACTGTTAACGCAAATCGGAGTCTGTTGTTGGAAAGTCATGTACGATAACCAAGATTATCGACTGGCCGCCACAGCGAAACGCTGTTCAAATATTCACGTATATCGGCTGGGGCAACACTGGCGCGGCGAAACCCATTGTGCATTTTTTCTAAATTAAAATGGCATTTGCTAGCTTGAAAAAATTAGTTTAATAAAGTGCAGTACAACATACGAAATTGCATGCAGGTATGCTGTGCACCAATAGAAAATACATATTGAGAAACAAGCACCAAAGTAGCAAGTTTTCTCCTTTAAAAACTATGCGCGTGTGCCTATCTATGCAAGTGTGTGTCTATATGTGTGTGCCTGAGTGAAATTCCAACAATGCGCAGGGAGCGAGTTGGCTGAAATTTCTTTATGCAAAGCGTACGCAACAAAAAAGAGGAAGAAGTGCAGGCAATAAAGCCAGGAAAATTATAGATACTTTGAAAAAGTGCGTATAATTAGCAAGTGCAACAACAAGCGTTGTCAATATATATTTATGTGTGTGTGTGTATCGAAAGTAGCCTACACAAAATCGTTGAACTGTACAAAAACACGCCCATATTTAGTATGTGTGTAAAACGCCAGATTTGCTTTGCATGTGTATGGGTGTGTGTGTTTTTGTGACAGTGTTTATTTATTACACTTTGATTTTGCAATAAGCTGCTGCTGTTGCTGTAATGGGAGCTTATCCAGTGAACGGAAGTCGTCGCCTACAATTTTCGTGTTTTTTTATTTTTATTAGTTTTTGCTGCCCCCACAGACACACACATACACATAGAAAACAATCAAACAGGCACACGCATACATACACATGCGTGCAAACATACATGTATATATATATAATTCACAGCCAGTGTTGCCGTCGCGGTTGGCTTCGGCGTCGGCAGCACAGACTCAATTGCATGAGAATTTTTTTTATATCTCTTGTGTTTTTGTCTTACTTTTTTTGTGTTTTGTTGTCGTCGCCGAGCAGCAGCAGCGTTGACTTAATTTATTGGCAGCATTGTTGCTGCTGCTGCGCCTGCTGAAAATGAAAGTGTGTTTGTATGTATATATGTATGTATCTGCTGCAAACAAACAAAATTGACCAATAAAATCTCACAGTATTTTTTTTCTTTTTTACGAGAGATTTAAGAGATTTCCAGTTTATTTATTTTTTGTTATTTTTGCAGCTAATTAGGTGAATTTTGTAAGAGTCTTAGCCTCTGTCAATATGATGATTAATAATCATTAAATAATTATGCATTTAACATTCAGAATTTTATCGTATATATTTTTCTCAACTTTGAACTCATAAACTAAAAGAAAAACAAGTAGAGCAATAACAAGAGGAATATGAAAATATATAAACGTAGCTGAAGAACTTAGTTGTTTGGTTTCTTGCAGCTTAATCACAAGGTCTAAAGTTCAGCACACATATCACCCAACTGATTGGCATGCCGTAGCTGCAGTCGGTGAAGTAGCAGCAGTTGCAGCAGCAGCAGCATTAGCAGCGCCTTAATGGATCCATATCATCATATCAGACATCATGTGAGTATCTTCAATCGTCCTCAACCATCATCTACAATCAAGCAGCCATTGTATGTGCATTATGAACATTCATTTGATATTTTCCTTTTGTAGTATCCACCCACTAGTACAGCCGGTTCAACGGTGGTTGGCAGCGGCACCAGCAGCACAATCATTCGACCAGAATTGCATCAAAAATGCAATCGTGGCTCGCACTCGAGTGACACAAGTTCAGCGTACAGCGGCAGCGATACAATGGCCTCTGTCTACGGATCATCGTTGGAGGCCGAGGAGATCGATCTCTCTGGCCTCGTCGAGTCTGTGGTCGACTCCGATGAGGAGGATCTCGCCGAGAGCATGGATGTGAGTCGGTCATATCAATCCAAAAATAAAAGAAAACAAATTATTTTAAATTTCTTGAGAGACAATTTATTTAACGAAATAAATAAGCGCTATTAGATCAGTTAAGATCACATATTATTGAATCGTACTTTATCGTTTATATACATGTATTAGCTATATCTTATAATCTATCTCGTCTCCACAGAGCCTCAACGTGCGCGATGCGGTGCGCGATTGCCTCGAGAAGGATCCGTCGGAGCGCAGCGAAGACGATGTGGAAATCCTGCTGGAGTTCACGCAGGGCCTGAAGGCATTCACAAACATAACGCTGGCGGTGCGACGTGCTCTCTGCTCTGTGATGGTGTTCGCTGTGGTGGACAAGGCCGGCACCGTTGTCATGTCCGATGGCGAGGAGCTCGACTCGTGGTCGGTGCTAATCAACGGCGCCGTCGAAATCGAGCATGCTAATGGCACACGCGAGGAGCTGCAAATGGGCGACTCCTTTGGCATATTGCCGACCATGGATAAATTGTATCATCGCGGCGTGATGCGCACCAAATGCGATGATTGTCAGTTTGTGTGCATTACCCAGACCGACTACTATCGGATCCAGCATCAGGGCGAGGAGAATACTCGCCGACATGAGGATGAGAACGGACGGGTTGTGATAGTCACCGAACTGCGATCGATAGGTGGCAGCGGGGCGGAGAGCGCCACAACAGCTGGCGGCAGCGGATCAGCGGCCACAGCACATTTGAATACGAAGCGCGGTCATGTGGTGATCAGAGGCACACCGGAGCGACTGCTGCAGCAGCTTGTCGAGGAGAACTCGATGACGGATCCAACGTATGTCGAGGATTTCCTGCTAACGCATCGTATTTTCATACACAATCCCCAAGAGGTGACCAGAAAACTGTTGCACTGGTTCGATCTCGAGCAGCTGGACACACACAAAACGCAGGAGCTGAGAGATCGGGTCACTCGAGTCGTCCTACTCTGGGTGAACAATCATTTTACCGATTTCGAGGCGGATCACGAGATGATGGAGTTCCTGGAGATCTTTGAGGCTGGCCTGGAACGCAAAAAGCTGCTCAGTCAGCTGCGTTTGCTGCACATTGCATGTGCGGCCAAAGCGCGCATGCGCAGCTGCATCTTGACGCGTTCCTCACGCGACGAACCACTCAATTTCCAAATCATTGGCGGCTACGAGCTGCGCGGCGTTGCAGCTGCCACAGGCAATGCCTCCGTCGGCATTTACATATCGCACGTGGAGCCGTGCTCAAAGGCCCAGGATGTCGGACTGAAGCGTGGCGATCAAATCCACGAGGTGAACGGCCAATCCCTGGATCATGTGACCAGTAAACGGGCCATGGAACTGCTGACGGGCACCACCCACCTGAGCATTCAGGTGAAAAGCAATCTGCTCGGCTTCAAGGAGATCATGCAGGCCCTGGAGCATGGCAGCGGCAGCTCAGCCAGCAGCGGAACCGGTGGTGGTGGTGGCGGCGTTGGTGGCATTAGCTCCAGCGGCAATGGCAGCTTTAAAAGTTTGCGCAGTCCGCGTCGGATTTGTGCGAATGACATTGCCAAGCTGCATGGACGCAGCGACAGCACCAGCGAGGAGCTGGCCAATCGGGCGCACATGGTGCGTCTCAGTTCGGTGGATATGCTACTCGATCAGCCAGACTGTGCGCCGCCCCAGACGCCGCCAGTGAGTGGCGGCGGCGGTGGCATTATGGCCTCGAACTTTATGCAACAGCTGCTGCAGAGCGTCAACTCGAATTCGGCGAAAAAGGGCAGTGGCGAGGACGCGAAACCGGGCGGCTTCATGACCCTGGCGCCCAAGCGACGTTTGCAGAAAGCGCTGGCCAAAATGAACCTGCTGAACAAGCAGCAACAGCCGCTGGTGGGCAGCCTCAACGACAGCTCCGACACGCTGCTAAACGAGCCGCAGAGCAAGTCCAAGTTGTCCGCTGCCAGTTCCGGCAGCAGCAGTTGCGCCTCCACAACCAACATGTGTAACACGGCCGGTCGCCTCTATCAGTCGCAATCGAATCCGGATCTGAGCAGTCTCAACTATGACAACGGCAACAGCGAGCCCATGGCCATGCTCCAAGTGAACTATTTACAGGCGCATCTACATCGTCCATCGGCTGCGAGCACGCTGACCGCCAGCTCCATGCTGCCGCCGGACTATCCGGAGCATGTGCTCAAGGTGTACAAGTCGGATCAGACGTGCAAGTATGTGCTCATCTACAAGGAGACGACGGCCCATGAGGTGGTCATGTTGACACTGCAGGAGTTCGGCATCCATGATCCGAGCTCGAATTTCTCGCTGTGTGAAGTGAGCGTGGGGGAGGGCGGCATGGTGAAGCAGCGTCGTCTGCCCGATCAGCTGCAGAATCTAGCGGAACGGATCAGTTTCGCTGCTCGCTATTATCTCAAGCTGAACGACAGCACCGAGCCGCTGGTGCCGGATGAGCTGGCCTTGGAGCTGGTGCGTGAGTCGGGTGTGCATTTCCTGCAACTGAATGCATACGAGCTGGCCATCCAGCTGACACTGCAGGATTTTGCCAATTTCCGTCAGATCGAGTCCACGGAGTACATCGACGAGCTGTTCGAGCTGCAGTCCAAGTACGGTGTGCCGATGCTCAGCAAATTTTCGGAGCTGGTCAATCGTGAAATGTTCTGGGTCGTGAGTGAGATCTGCGCTGAGCACAACATTGTGCGTCGAATGAAGATCGTCAAGCAGTTCATCAAGATTGCCCGGCACTGCAAGGAGTGCCGCAACTTCAACTCCATGTTTGCCATCATCTCGGGCCTGGGACATGGCGCCGTTTCGCGACTGCGTTTGACCTGGGAGAAGTTGCCGTCAAAGTATCAGCGTCTGTTCAATGATCTGCAGGATCTGATGGATCCATCGCGCAACATGTCCAAGTACAGGCAACTGGTCTCCGCCGAACTGCTCGCCCAGCATCCCATCATACCGTTTTATCCCATTGTCAAGAAGGATCTGACTTTCATCCATCTGGGCAACGATACGCGCGTGGATGGTCTGATTAATTTCGAGAAACTGCGCATGCTCTCCAAGGAGGTGCGTCTGCTGACGCATATGTGCAGCTCCCCCTACGATCTGCTGGCCATATTGGAGCTAAAGGGACAGACGCCCTCCAACGCCCTCTTCTCGCTGAACCAAATGTCTGCGTCGCAGAGCAACGCTGCCGCGGGCACTGTAATTGCGGCCAACGCTGGACAGGCTACGATTAAGAGGCGCAAGAAATCGACAGCGGCGCCCAATCCCAAGAAGATGTTCGAGGAGGCACAGATGGTGCGACGCGTCAAGGCCTATCTGAACAGCCTGAAAATACTCAGCGATGAGGATCTGCTGCACAAGCTCTCGCTCGAATGCGAACCGCCGCATGGCTCCACCTACTCGGGCAGCATTTCGCATGGCAACACCTCGCATCGGAGCGCGGGCAGTGGCAGCATCAATGCGAGCAATGCAGGCGCTGGCAGCATCAATGCTGGCGGAGATCAGCTCAGCATTTACTCGCACACCAGCTCCAGTTCGGCACCGAACTCATCGCTGTCGCTGCGCAAACGGCATCCCAGCTCGCCGACACTCTCCACGACCAGCTCGACGAGCTCGACCAGCGATCATCAGCGTCGCCAGCAGCTGCACAACAATGGACCCAAATTTGGCACCGCTTCGCCGCAGGCGGTCAAGAAAATGCTATCACTATCTGAATCCTCAAAAATTCGGCCACATCAGCCATTTGTGCCGCGCCACAATTCGGCGCTGCCCGGCGTCATTCCGCCGCTACATCATCTACATGCCGCCCATGGATTTAGCACACCAGCCGCCGGAGGTGTGGTGCCACCGCCTTGTGCTGCAGCTGTGGCTGCTGCTGCTGCGGCAGCTGTCCCAGCCAGCGTGGTCAATGCACAGTGTACGCCCAGTCCGAGTCCATGTGCGCATCGACGTTTGGCATCTGGAGGTAAGTAAGCCAAGCTCATTACTAAGCCGTGGATTAGCGATTCCGGGCATATTCTGCTGGCTTATCGACTGATCTCTGTCATAAATGTATTTTGGAGTTCTTGTGAAAACCAACAGCTTTTCTTTAGAGACGAAATTGCTTAGAGTGGAAAATCAGAATTCTAAAGAAAATTATGTTTGTGTTTGGGATTCACTGATAAATTGTTCAATGAAACCTAAGATTAACCATGGTTCTTATAATTTGCACCTACTCCATTCTTAAACAGAGGAGCTAATTGGATAACAATTCTAAACAAGATTATTCCAATTTAAGCTTGTGCTTATGCACACATACACATACATGAGTTGAATTCAATTACTAAAAGCAAATTTCTACAATTTTTCAGGCAACATAATGCCGACTCGTGCGATACACGAGCGTTCCCATTCCGATACGCCCGCCCCCCCGCCGCCGTTGCCTTCGGTGGATCTCTCGCTGGAGAGCAGCAGTGTGACAACATTTCGTGATTTACCGCTGCGCAAATCCGTGACTTCCGGTAAGTGTGCTGCATATGAACTCTGTGGCAAGAATGCCTGCCCCTCTGCTGCCCCCGCTGCCGTCATATAAACGCTTAGCGCTGCCTACTAAAACCAAAGCTCAATCTTAGATCATAGTTCATAGTTAATAATAATCACAGTGCCTAATTGTAGCTTAACTTTAGTTTGAACTCTAGCTAAAAAAAGCAAAAAAAAAAAACAAACATTTTTAGATATGCTTTAAATATACCCCGCTCCTCGCTTGCATTGTGGCCGATTCTATAAATTGGTGGTTGGTTATCGCTGCTTTGGCATTTGGTTGTTGGTCAAACACACACACACACACACGCACACACACATACACGCATTTACAACACTCAAACACTCACACATACTGTGACACACTTTACGCTACTTTTACTCTACTCTCATTGCCACAAAAAAAAAAACACACACAACCCACAGGTTCGGTTTCATCGTGTGACAGCGGGCATGGCTCCTACGCCCAGCAGCAACAACAACAACATTCGCATCATCAGCAACACCACTTGACATACCAACAACAACAATCGCAGCAGCAACAACAACAACAACAGCACAACAATGATCCATCGCCGCCCGTTTATACGGCCGCTGATTGCCGGCTGTTGCAGCAGATATCGAACAATGCCGTCACACGGAATTTGAATAGTCCCTGCCAGAGCACGAGCACACCACCCAGCACACCCACACCACCAACACCACCACCACCGACACCACTCCAACAACCACCAACAGCATCCATACAGCAAACACCGCTTCCTGCACCGCCAGCGCCATATTTGCATATGCGCAGCCACCAGCAACTGCAGCAGATACAACAGCAATTGGCAATGCCACCACCACCGCCACCGGTCTACACAAGCAGCCTGTACAATCACCATCACAGCAATGCAACCACCAACAGGCATCTAAACCACATGCATGGTAAGTCGAGAGCAGCAGGCCCAGAAGCGACAGAGCCACCAAATGCAGCGTAAGAGTAAACGGGGACTGAACTCTGAGGAACCCAGATCCTAAGAATATGACAGAGTAGGCGAAATCTTCCACTTAATGCTCAGATCATTTTTTTGTTTCTCGATTTGGGCCGATAACTGATTGATGTGAGAGTTCTTTATAAGTATTTTAATTGTTTATTCAATTCGAATGCGATAGCAGACTGAAACACCGATTAAATCTTATAGTTTAATTAATCTTTGACTTCTTTCTTTAAAGTTAAGAATTTTGTTATAAACCTTTTCTCATATATAAGTAGTAATATGTATTTAATGTCTGAGGCATTTTAATTTTTAGATCTACTTATAAACACAATTTTATAGGTATTATCATATTGAAAACAATCAAATCACTACATATAATTTCTTTACATCATTTTCTCCGGCAGGTGGCCCGCCAAATTTTATGGATAGCACCAAGTGTACCATATGCCCCATGCCACCCATGAATCAATAGATCAAACTGTGCTGTTTTAACTACTAAATGTTAATTTAATTAGTTGTGAGTACAGACATCTAATCAACTCCAAGTTCAATTACTAATCTGTGTATCTTTTACTTTACAGCATATATAGATGCCAAAATTTGTTAATGGTTGTGGTTTCCATGTTACCAACAAACAAACATTCACCTACATCAATCGTCATCGTCATATATACAACAACAACAACAAGAAACGCAAAAAAAAATGAACAAAGAAAAAATGAAAATATGTTGCATATACATGTTCAAAATCCCATTTATCATTTATCAGCGTCAACGTTCGAAATCCCATTGTCACGTATTCTTAGATTAAGCGCCTAACATTTAGTTTTGCTGTATGTTTTAAGTGGCTTACCATTAATTTTAATTTAGCACAATTCTTTGTAAACATTTTCCTCAAGAAATAACTCAAAACCATAAGAATGATCCACAAAGTTGTTGCCTTCTCACATGCATAGAAAAAACACAAAACGTCTGCAGGCAGACCAAATTAGCAGACCCCCAGAATCAAAACTTTTGCAATCAAAAACTCTTTTGAAGACTCTCAGTTGGCATTTAGGAGAAAAAAAAATACAAAAATAATGAAAATGTTTTGCCCAAAACCCAACAATAATAATAATAATAATGATGAAATGAAAGAGACGAGACCGACTTATTCAAACTATTGTATTCCATTTATGTGTACTTTAGCTCTACATATACAAAAGTTAGTTATATCTATGCATACACATACATATAACACATATACACATACATATGCAAAGTAAAGTATGATAAAAAAAAACCTTCGCTCCAATTCCAAATATTTAGTTTGTAAGCTGAACGATTTTTTCGAATATTTTTCAAACGTTGTGCGTATTCAATGTTTACTTTAAACAACAAAAAAGACAAACGCAATTAATGTAAACGATAAAAGACAAACCTAGACAAAAAGAAATATGAAAGTACAAGCAAATCGAAACCAACCAGAAACAACAACTAGAAAACAAGAACCTGAGACTCGAACATCAACAAATATAATAAGATGAATATTAATAATGTTTTGTAAACATATTTTTCTCACACGTTAACGACTCCAATATTTTTGTGTGTGTATTCGATTGCCTGTTATATATACATAAATATACATTATATAAATATATATACATACGACTATATACAAGAAATCTCTCTATATATATACATTGCTTATATATACCTGAACAAAGTGCAGCCCGACTACCATAATTTATATACAGCATCAATATATATGTTTTTCCTATATGAAGAAAATGCTAAATGTTTAAATGTACTATATTTGTGCTCTTTTAGGTTTAAGCTAAGATAAACTTTTCCTTTTATGGCTTACACAAGTAAATGAAATAATGTAACAAACAAATATTTGTACTGTTTCGCTGGAATCAACTTTTAATTAAAGTAAAAATCTCGTCTAATGTTGCAGCGCCAAAAGAGCGAATTTTTCAAACTCTTTTCTAAAGTTGCGAGAGCTATTTATCGCTTCATAATTAAACTCCAGATCAATTTATAAGATTAAAACTGATTTAGCAATGTCAAAAAAGAAAATTGATTTTACTTTAATTTTTTTAAGAACTGCTTTCTAAATATATAATGCATTTATTTGTGCAAAAAAAGTTTATATCTCACTAATGTGTCTCTTTGCTATATCATTTAAATCCAGAAATGTTTTCTCTCGATTACCAATTATGGATTAAAAGTAAACTTTCGCTGAACTCCAACTTTAGATTAGAACGGAGAAAACCCAAAATAAAATAGAATAACAAAAATGTAATTTCGACATGCTTGACAGTTAAATAAAATATTTACAAATAATTTTAATTAAAAATTGCAATCATGTAATTCATTTCAACTTCGATATGGATGTGTATTATATATGTCACATATATAATATATGGAAAACCCATAAACAAAATACATTCAGTATTTGAAAAGTAAAAAGTGTCTTTATTATATATTTGAATGAGTTTTACATTTCAGGACATGATCAAAACACTCCCTGCAAGAAAGAAAACACAAAAGTTTTATCGAAAAATTTAAAATGTTTTGTTTTTTTTTTTTTTATTATTATTGCTTTGCGTTGCGTAGAGCATATCAATTGGTTCTTTAAAAAAATGTATAAATAATTTGGCTTTAAACCTAAGCACTATGATTAACACAAAAATTAGTATTTGTATTGGGTAGAGCGCGTAAATTTTGGTAACAACTTCTGAACTTAAGTGTAAACAGTTTAGGGGATCACAAAGCGAATAAACTAAATGATCGTCACTAATGGTTGGTGGCTGGTGGTTTATAGCTGCACACTTGGAAGAACACTCATATGATACTTATCGTTATTATTATATGGAGAATATGAAACTAAGTCTTTAAGTAGTAGTAGATGCAAAACAGTTGTTCGTTTCTCTTCTCTTCTTTTCGTTTCGATTTTTGTTTTTCATTCATTTGTTATTCAAATGTTAATGGCTTAAACATGAAATACTATGTGCAAATGAGCCAGTTTACAATCGCTTCAGATTAACCTCGTGCGTTTCAGATAGGTGATGAGCAGATTGTAGATAAACTTATATTGCGCTAGCGATGGTATAATGCTGTCCCGCTGATGTCGCAGCTGCCCAATGACGCGCGGTATATCCAAGTCCTGCCAGAATTTGGAATACGATTAAAATGTGTAGAAACTGTAGATATATTATTGATCGTACCTCATTGTGATCCAGTGTGTAGAGCAAGAGGTCCGCTGTTAGGGTGACACCTGAGCGACCGCCACCCTCGAGGCAGTGGATGAGCACGGGCGGATTGGTGTTGTGGCCGGGCGGCACCTCGTGCGTCGATGCCAATCGCACCGAGTTGAGCTCCTCGAGAAAGTCGAGAAAATGATTGACATCCCGCGGACAATTCTGTTCGACCCAATCGGCGTACTGTAGATGCCACACGGAGCGATAGCGACGCGACGGTGCATGATACAAACGCAGCTTGCTCGTCGTGCAGCGATCGGTGGTTTGTGAGAATTCCTGATACACCTGGAACTGTGAAGATCAGAATTGATTAAGACTCTTGTTAATTTCGCCACTTGTCGTCCTATCTGCTCACGTGTCCAAACTCCATGCGCTGCTGACTGCTGAGCGGTATATAGCTCATGTCCTCGGTTAGCTGCACCACCAGGTAAACATCCGCCTCCCACACGCACTGCCAGAAGATGCGCATCGTTTGCGACTCCTGCGGCGATTGGGCGACAATATAAAATCGTTGCTTTGTGCCCACAGTGGCCTACACAAACAACAAATGCAGAACGTTAGCGAGAATAAAGATCAGGCAAGATTGTAAACCCACCGATATATAGGAAGCATTCACGTAGCCATGTCGATTGTCCATGGATGGCGTTAGACGCACTCGATTATCATCGTATGGCAGAAAATTGGGATCATGATTCTTCGGCTCGTTCTCCTCAAGCAAGGCACAATCGTATTGGGCATGCTCGCGTCTCTTCGGTATGCGCTCGAACTCCATAAAGAGCTGTGCATCCTGCAGCTTATCATTTAATATCTGGCACTGCAAGCGAGTAACCAACATAATCAACATATGTAAAATAATATAATATATATATTAAATAGTTAAAGCTGAATTCATACCAATTTATCCTTGGAATACTGGCCTGAAATGGGCTGCGGCTTGGTTTGGCCCGTTGACCAGCGATGCGGCAGATTCAGATCGTCCTGGGCCAGCTTCATTTTGGTCGCCAGCTTGGCTTGCTGGGCGGCCGAGGAGGTGGCCTTCTCTCTGCCGAGCGTGGCCGACTTTTGTTTGTCGGGCGTTTTGCTGCGCGACAAAATGTTCCATCGACGGCGACGCTTAACTTCTTTGCTGGCCGACGAGGAGCCGGTGGTGTCCAGCGTTGAGTTGAACATCGAAGATGCCGTCGACGCCGAGGTCGAAGTATTGGCTGATAGATTCATGGCACTGAATTGCTGGTGCAGCGAATCGCCCGCCGGCGAAATCACATCCACCGTCGACTTGTTCAGGCTCGCCGTCGAGCGATGTTGGCGCGGCGGCGGCGTCGCTCCAATTGCTGGCGCCGCACTTGCCGCACGTGCGGCACGCAACGGTGCCTGTGGCTCCAAGAACTGCAGCTCTGTGCTCGCCGCACGATCCGCGCCGTATTTCTTAATATTTCGGGTAATCTCATCGTCTGCCGGCGCACTGACCGTCAGCGTAACAACATTGTTGCTGTTGGCGGCTGCTTGGCGTGCAGCTGGCACTGGTGCCACGCCCGGCGGCGCTGATTGTATGGAGGCGGCACGTTGCCGCATGGCATCTGCATTGGCATTGCCGCCGCCGCTGCTGCCACCGCTTGCACGCTGCGGCAGTGGCACATTCTCGTAAATCGGCTCAATGGAGCCATTCATCGCGCTGCGTTGCAACGGCGTCGGCGTTGTTGCCACTGCCGGCTGTGGACTGCTCGCCGGCGGTGGTGCAGAGCTTCGATAGCCACTGGGTGGCAGAGTTGGTGAACTGCAAGATTAAAAATAAATAATAATAAATCTTGCAAGTCTATGATAAATTCCTAGAGAGATTTATTGCTAATCTTCTAATCTTCACCTTTGGGCCGCTGCTGCTGCGGCGGCCGCCTGACTCATTGCAGACTGACGGAGCTGGGACATAATGGACGGCTGCTCCTCGATCATGTTGAGGTTCTCAAAGGTGCCGTGCGGCGGCAGATACGGCTGCGAGTGGCCCATGTGGCTAATGTACGGATACTGATGCAGCATTGTGGCACCCGATGAAGTGGGCACGTTGCCACCACCGCCACCAGCACCACCGCCGTGCACACCGCCGGCAGCAGCCAACGCGACAAACTGACCGCCATTGAGCAGATTGCGATTCGACACAAGATCGGGCGATGAGCCCGAAACATAATTGCGAAAGCCTTGCAGTGGGCGCGGCGTGGCCACGGCCAGATCCGGCGTGGATGAGGAGCTCAACCGATTCACAGGATACGGTGGCGGCGCCTTGTGCCGCATCATTTGCAAGCGCTGCGAGAGCTCCAAGTATGCAGAGGGCTGTTGCTGCTGTTGTTGCTGCTGTTGCTGCTGCTGTGTCTGGTAGAGATTGAGATGATGATGATGCGCATGCAGTGCAGCCGCAGGCTGTGCCACATCCGGATAACGATGTGCGGCCGTCAGATGATGACTGAACAGCAAACTCTCGCCATAGACGCCGGGATTGTGGACATCGGGCTGCGAGCCGGCATAGTAGGCGCCCGCGTTCCCAGGCGTTGCCAGCGCCAGTGCCACATTGTGCAGCTCGGCGGATGGGGTGCGATATTTGAGCTGCACGGCTGTCTCATAGTCCGGAGCAGGGCGATAGGTGGGAAGCATGGCCTTCAGGCGCTCCCGTTCGTGGGGATCTGCGTTAATATTCATGTTGCTGCTGCCATTATTGCTGCTGCTGTTGATGTTATTGTTGTTGTTGTTGCTGACACTGGCGTTAAGATGCAGCATGCTGTTGCTGCTGTGCAAATTGTTGTTGCTCAAGTCCAAACAACTGCTGCTCTGCCCCAAAAGCTGACTATGACTGGCAGCGAGCGAAATATTTGATGATAGCAGCTGTTGCTGCTGATGTTGTTGCTGCTGCAACTGTTGCTGCAATTGTTGTTGGTGGTGTTGCTGGTGTTGTTGCTCCGCAGCTGCCATATAATCATACTCCACATAGCCAACGCTGTCGGCGCCCAGAGTGCAGTGTCCATTGTTGCTCTCCATGTCGGCGCCCACGCTGCTGCCCAAACTGGAGGGCGTCTCTGTGTCGATGTAGCGCTTGAAGAACTTGTGCTGCATGATGCACAGCTTCCAGAAGTAGCGTGCCACGTCCGCTTCGCTAAAGATAAAACTGCCGACGATGCTGCCATCGCCATCGATTTTATTCTGTTCGATTTTGATGGTGCGCTTATCAATGGTCACCGTGTGAAACTCCTTCCACGGAAAGTACTGTCTGCCATTGTCCGCATTGACGACCATCCCATTGATGGCCAGGCCCAGCAGCAGATCATTGCCGAGCGTGTCCTTGGCAGCGAAACGCTCCTCGCCATAACCGTCCAACTGCTGACAGCACTGTATATACATCTCCTCCGCCTGGCTCTGGGTCAGATGCGCTATTCCCGCATGCTGCTGCAACACCTCCATAATCAGGCCGTCCAGCATGCTGTCATCGTTGGCCAATCCCTGCATGTTACGCGGCAGCACCAGAGACTTTTTCAAATAGTCCTTCGACTGCTTGTCGCCCTGATAGCTATCGTACTCGGCCTTGCGGCAATAGAGCGCCAGGAGGATTGCTGTGCGTATATCGCAAGCAATGCGTCCCTCGTAAATGTCGCTCTTCAGCTGCAGAAAATAATAGAAACGCGTCGCTTCGTCATTCAGATGACGCACTCCCGTTGTCACATAGTGTCGCACTCGCAGATACATCTTTGGTGCGGCGGCATATTTGTCCCTTTGCCGGCTGAGCGAACGCTCCAAATCGATCCATTTGTATTCGTCCTCCTTGTCCTTGACCAAATAGCGCAGGCCAAAGAACTCCGGCTGCTGGATGAGCAGTCGCTGGCACACATTGTCCAAGCACTCCTGGCCCTTGCTCTCCGAGCTGATGGTGCAGTCAACGGTGCTCGAGGTGTCTGCCAAAGATACAAAACGAATATTTCAAAGACAGATACACATAAAATACGTGCGCAGATAAAACTCAACAGCAACAACGAAATGTGCTTGGCAACTCACAGCACGCGCAAATATGCTAATATGCACACATCGAAGATATAATATTTGTGTGCCATATACATATATACAAATTATTTTTGTTGTCTAATCGATTTTAGGATTGCCTTTTACGTTTTTATTGAGCCACCAGAAACACCAAACGGAAATCATGTGTTGTTGTTGTTGTTGATAACTGTTACCTAACAGTGCTTGGCTGTTAAATGAGTCGCGTAACATTTGCACAAGTTAGTCTTTAAGAAGCAGACAAATCAGACGAATGCATTCCAAATGAGTATATGGATAGCAAAAATTAATTCACTTAAACATTATTAGCCAAAATTGATTTGATTGCAGATATTATTTGTATAATTTTACTAAAAACAAAGCAGAATAAGAAAAAGCAATCCGGTGTTAACAGCTTAACAGAGGCGCTTAAAAAGATAGAAAAATTGCCGTATATGTTAAATATATGTAGTTGTTGTTGTTGCTGATATGTTTTGGCAAAAGCGAATTCCACAAAACTGGTCATAAAACGAAAGCCGTTGCCAAGATAAACGCGCTGCTTATCTGCACTTGTTGTTGTTGTTGTTGGCCATATAATAAAAAAAATTAGTTGACACACACAATTAGGTGTTTCCAATTAAAAGCGCTCCAATGACTAAATAAATCAACAAGTGTACAACAAAAAAGGTTGAAAAACTTGGCGTCTTGTTACTGGTGTTGCTGTTGATGTTGCTGCTAATTATATAGGCTCGTGTAATTGAAACTTGTGGAGTGCCGTTATTGTTATTTAGTCTTCTTCTTGCTGCTGTTTTCTGTTTTCTTGTTGGTGCCAGGCTGATACGCCCCCCACACACACACAGACGTAGCCACACACAAATAGACACACACACTCACCTAGCAAATGATGCACAGATATAACAAATAAACTTTTTGACGTCACATTATATTGTCGACATTTTTTAAATAATTTCAGTGGCATTTCCGTGCCGTTTTCTACACACTCCGTTTTTGACAATGTGCAAAACACGCTGCGCTGCTACTCCTCTTGTTGTTGTTGGCCTTTGTTGCTGTTGTTGTTGTTGGCCAGCAGGTATAAAAGACATTTGCATGTAAATTACACAATTGGTTTTTAGTTGGTTGTTTTTCAAGCTGATTGCGTACAGCTTGTAAGGCACTTTGAATCGAACACAGTGGCGTACACGCTTAGCATTTCAATGTAATTATAAAAGCTAATTGAAAGTCGTTGCAAATAATAAATAAAAGAGTTAACAAAAAAAACTAAAAACGAAAGAGTAGTTTGATAGTGGTATCGAGTAAGCGACTGAGTACAATGGCTGGGTGTTAGCGATGTGCAGCATTATCGATGCTCAATGCGTTTGCTGTTAACTTAGTGTTAAGCAATAATTTGCTTGCATTTAGTTGATGGTAAAACTTTCTAGAAAAAGAGAATTATAATTGGCTTTCTATCTACATTCGAACTTCTATCAGTACTTCAGGTGTTTAACAATAATTATTATTATTATTATTTTCTAATTCTCACTAAGATATTGCCCGCCCCAGATATTATGATCTGCATACTCTGCTTGCCCGCGTTGGTTTCGTTAAGTTTACTCACTTGACGATAGTCCGGCGATGAATAGCAGCAGCACCATTTGAGCAACAATAACAGTATCACTTTGTTAAAGCTGCTGATCGGAGGTGGGCCGTTTTTTTTGCTGTTTTTAATTGGCATCGAAATAAGCACAAATTATTTATCAATTGACTTACGATATCAGTTTAGCTTTAACCGCACACCGACACGGTTCTATCATTAAACGAGCAACAGCCGCACGCGCGTTACACTGTAATTAGCCAAGTACGCATACTAAACATAGAAAACTACACGCACACATATTCATATGGATGTGTAGGTGCGCTCGTCGTCGTCGCTGTTGTTGTTGCCTATGCAGTCGTCGTCGTGGCTTCCAATTTAACTAAATAAAACAAATTAAGCGCTCGCGATAAAACGAGAGAGAGAACACCCGAAAAAAGGAGAGCAACAATAATCGTGTAAGGCGCATGCACAACGTGTCTAGATCAAATTAACTTTGTAAGTTCTAAGCAATTATATACATATATATCCAAACACATACACACACACATAGATGAAACATACACGATAAATGATCTTGAACCAATTGAGAATTTCGTTTGCCGCTTTTGATGGTCAAGGTTACACTGACAAGAAGAGATCAATACATACACACACACACAGCCACATGTATACATCATACATGCACAGTGCCCTCTGTCTGCCTACGTGTGTCCGTGCGAGATAGCAGACGTAATGTTGATTACCTGTTGCTGCTGATTCGCTTTGAGTGTGACTGGGACTGAGACGGTTACTAAACAGGTTGCATGCTCATTCAATTTGAGGTTACATTTGACAGGCCAGCAGCCCTGTCTCGTTTGCACTCTCGCTGATTCTGCTCTGCTCAATAAATTTTGTGCGTTCTATATATATATATACATTTGTATCTGTGCCAGACGCGCCCTGAAATAATATATAACTGGAATTTGCTCTTTTTTGCTTTAACTGCTGCAATCGGTTAGCTATCAGCTGTTTTTGTGTTTTATTTTTGTTGGCGACTGGTTTATGAGATTCGCAATTAATTTATTAATTGTGTATAATTAGTACGTACTCATATTTTTGTAGACACACTCACACAAACAAACAGTTTTTATTAAATGGCAATTAAGTTTACAGTCTAAAGTGTTGTAATTTTACATTGGTGTAATTAACATTGTCCAGCAAATGTTAACTTTTACTTTAACATTAAGTGAACAGCAACAAGTCAAAAGTTTGACTTGCATTGACTTTGAAGCTCAGTTTGAATTTGAAACTACATCCTCAAATATGGAATTTGAATATATTCAAAAGTTTCTTGACTTTTCAACAATTTTTTGCATACATATTCATATATTTGTGTGTTTTAAGCTTAAACTTTGCACGTTTCGTGCTATTGACCAAACCAGAAATACAAAAACAACTGCAAATTTGTCTTTGAACCAAATAAAAGCGACTGTTGATTTTGTTTCTTGTTTCGGTTTTTAATTCGTTAAGTTTTTGCCTTTAACCTTGACCTCCCCTCCCCAATATACCGTGTTGTTGTCAAATAATTATGGCTCCACAGCAGTAGCAATGTGCTTCACCCCTTTCAGCACACAACGCTTGAAATTGCCCCAACCTGGAGACAAACAACAATTTCAACGTGCCAACGACTTTTCACAGCGACAACAAATAAAATGCAAACACACAAACCGCAGTCGAAAAATGCCTATTCATGCTTACTATTTAGTTTAATCACTCGCTCACACTGACTCGACTCGTTTTCAATAACTAATCTCAGTCTTTGAAACTTGGAGCAACTCAGCATACGTTTGCAATTAGTTAATGGAAAGCACGCACATAATTTTATTTAAGTAGAGAAATATATATATATATATATATCTTTTATGAAGTGATTTTTTGACATTAAATTTTTCGCACGACACTTTTAATCTCAAGCAAAGTAGTTGTGGAATTGTTGCATGTCTTGTTTTATTTTTTAATAAAATAAAATCAAATTCTTTTACTTTGTTGCATGAATCATTTAACGTATCTGCTGTTTCCAAACTTATCTTTTTGTACTCTTGAGTTTGGTGTGAATGTACTTGATAAGAATAGGTAGTTTTGTTGTGCTCTATATCTTTATTTTGGTTAGATTACGCTCTGTCTTAGTACAAAAGTACATGTGTTAATGAAATATGCACAGAACGCACGTAGCCCACGATAATCCAAAGGAAATATGCAAAACTATAAATTAGAATATGTAAACAGTTGAATAAAGTTAAATGAAAAATGATTAAGAGTTGTACATTTAGAGAGCTACGAATCGAATACCAAATTACACATCAGCTATTTAATGGAAAATATGCAAAAGTTTAGTTTGGAAAATTTATGAATTTAAAAACAAAAATGGTTTCGCAGCTTGAGAAGATGAGTATCTTATGAAAAACTTAATACGCTTCAGTGTCGAACCAATTGAATACCACATTCCCGATTACTATATATTAATGCAGCAATTCTGAACACGATGGCGTCACACATCACCAAAGCATTCTAATTGTGACCTACAACAAACGAGTGAACAGCAGCTTTTCCCCAGTTTGCTGTCTGCCACTTGTCATAGATAGTCGATGCCGTTGAACGAAGTCCCATTATTTGTGGTGGCTACTCAACTGGTGGTTGACCATAGAGCAACCTTTCCTTGTGCGGCTGCTCGAAGGTAGTTCTACCTTTGATTTGCATACGCGTCGTCGATTGTCGTCGTCGCTGGCAAATGTTTAATATTTATTTTTTTGCCATTTGCTGACCAGCGCCGATCACAGCAACAAGAACTAAATATTGCAAGAGCATTTTCTATGCACAAATTCGTACGAACGCACGTAGCCCGAAACCGATTAGACATTAAAAACTCTGCTCACAATTCCAACTCAAGGTGCCACGTCAATGTGTTTTTTATGATTATCCGATTTTTTTTCCTTCTGAAAAGCGACAAAAATCATATTTTAAGAGCTAAATATTGTAGCACAAGTTAACAATATTGAATTAAATTTGCACATATAATTAATGTAGTTTTGAAAAACTTAGTTTATTAGTGACAACAGAAAAAATTAAAAAAAAAACATGTATGCAAAACACTGTAAGGAATATGGTAAATATGACGATTTTTAAATATAACCTAAAGCTAAAAATAAAATCTACAAAATAAGATTTTATACAAAAGTTTAAATAATTAATAATTCAACTGAAGCTGTTTTTTTTTTGCTCCGTTAAAATTTTTGATTGTCTGGAAGATAAATATGTCGTATTGAACCTGTTATTTATTTTCAATGCATTAAATATTTTTTTTGGATTATTTTTATACATTATTCAAAAATTTTCTTAAAACAAGATACATTCAAAATGGTTTGAGGCCATTTACAATATATATATTATACAGTTTATGTACGAAAAGTAAGTTAATAAATAATAGAACACTATTTCGAGCTGTGCAGGTAAAAAATACAAAAAATACATATATAAAATTTAATGAGCTCAAGCAGATCGCGTACAGATCAAGGGTTAAATTTGTACTCACAATACTGTGACGTAATAAACATTACGCCATGTTAAAACGTAGCAAAAATGAAATTCAGTGCGTATTTTTGAAATATAAAGAAGAAGAAGAAAGAAAGCGTTATTCGCTTACTTTCGTTTCATGGTGTGATTTCCTAAAACCATGTTTATCATTGTGAATAAGCTCGTTCTATTATCTTTGCAAATTTTTTAACGTTACTGTTTATTTGTTGTTGCTGTGCAGTCAGTGGCGATTATTTTGACGCTTAATCGCCGCTTTTGTTGATAAGCGCGATGAGTTTTGACATAAAACTGTTGCGTCCATTGGGCTGTGCTGTTAGTTAACAGCGCGGTGTTAAAGCGATCGGACGAAGGTGAGCAGTAGTGAGTCAACCGTTAATTCGAGTAGAAATAAAAAATAGTATAAAAATGGTATTAATTGCAGCACACGTGGAAGTGTGTGACATAATAGATGGGCCGATAACAAACAAGTTGCATTAAACCATAGGGTCAATGTCAATGCAGGCGCATGTGAAAGAGAGATTGTCAGATTGCTAGATTGTGTGAGCGAGAGAGAGATAGCACACTAGCGATCGTGTTGTACCGTTAGAACAAGTGCGGAAGCGCGTTTGCCGTTAGGCGCCTGCGGTCGCATGCAAAATAGTCACCAGACTGTACTCGCATTATATCCTGTACATTTTCGCAACTGCTGAGCGGGTATAACAACTTTATAGACATTTAAAATATAAAGAGATTATTATATTTTCGTTCGGTATAAATACAAATATTACGATATACTATAAGATCCATTGAACATTATCGATTACAAAAGTAAAGTTTACACCACATCGCACAACTTTACAACTAGGTATCTTTTAGCCGGCACAAATTTGTTCTTTCTTATTGTGTGTGGCATACGTGGAATAAATTTAGTGCGTGCTCAAAGTGCGATATGTAAATATTATAAAGACAGCCCACCCTTGCTACCCCCTCGAGCAGTTTACCCCTATCGACCCCACCCCGTTGCTCGTGCAAAGTGTATGCAAAACTTATGAAACTAACACGCAACATTTTTCACTCTTCTATTCGTTTTGCAGTCAGACTTTAAAACATGGCCAGTGAGCAGACAACGATGGATGGAGCCGGAGCTGGAGCAGCTGCTGCTGCTGCTGCTGCTGCTGTTGCTGGGGATGAACCGTTTTTGGGGCTGCTCGATGTTGCGCTGCTAGCGGTGCTGATCGGTGGTGCTGCATTTTATTTCCTGCGCAGCCGCAAGAAGGAGGAGGAACCCGTGCGCAGCTATTCCATCCAGTGAGTCATCACGACCATTTGCTAACTCTTGAATATTAATTTATTAATAATTGATTTCACCTAATCGAATCGCTCAGGCCGACCACAGTGAGCACAACGACAGCGGCGGATAATTCGTTCATCAAGAAATTGAAGACCTCCGGTCGCAGTCTGGTCGTCTTCTATGGCTCACAGACGGGCACCGCTGAGGAATTTGCTGGTCGTTTGGCCAAGGATGGCATACGGTATCGGTTGAAGGGCATGGTTGCCGATCCAGAGGAAAGCGATATGGAGGAACTGCTGCATCTGAAGGATATCGAGAACTCATTGGCCGTCTTCTGCCTGGCCACCTACGGCGAGGGCGATCCCACCGACAATGCCATGGAGTTCTACGAGTGGATCACCAACGGCGATGTCGATCTAACGGGCCTCAATTTTGCGGTAAGTGCACAGATTCCTAATTACGCCTTTATTCCGCTGTTTGTTGCTACTTCGCGAATCGCGTGGCCTTCCACATTTTTAACGTGGCTCTTATCACTGCTGATAGGGCGACTTATCATTAAGTAGCAGTCTACATATTTTATTTTTGTACAAACAATATCAGCACAGATATTCGATCTATTTAATATGTATATAAAATGCACAAGTGCTAGTGAGATATTTGAGAATTGAGTAGCGGGAATTGGAAACTGTCAAGCGTAACAAATCTCAGGCAGTCAGTTAAGCTTGGAGGGCATCAATTATAGATTATTACACTGTTTTATTGGGATTGACAGTAATCGAGATAGTTAGGGAGAGAGACAGAGAGGGAGATTATTAGATTACAAGGTAATACTTATATAATAATACAAAATAATTACAAAACGAGTATGTTAATACCGTTTTCAAGCAGCCTAGTAGTTAATTTTATGCATAGTATATTTTTTAGTTGAAAAAAAGTAAATATTTTATTTATCACGTTTGACGAAGTATTAATTACAAAATCTTAGAATTATTTTGCTTAACGCTAACATACGCAGTACATTTTGTGACGTCACGCATATTTAGTTACTGATAGGAATGCTTGTCTACCTCGCATTACCATGCTGTTAAGCGCTTAACAGGTTGTGTTAATAGTTCTGTAGTTGGTCACACTGCTGCGTACCAGCTGTTGCCACAACGTGCACACTTCGCTCGCACAACTGTTGCGCAATTTCGTTTGCAGCATGCAATGTGAAACATTATAATTTTGCTAATTCGCATTTGCTGAATGAAAATATTTGCCATGTAAAACGTTTCCGATTGCGGCTGCTGAGCGAGACAAAGTGCACGACAATGCTGAACAGCGCCAGCGTCGCTATTGGCCTTGGCACGCGCCGCTGCCAGTCGATGAGACGTACTTTGATCTGGCTATTAAATAATTTATGTAATACACACAGCACAACAACAACAGCAACAACAATAAGAACCCATCAGCCCGGGGTAATTGATCGTTGTGTGACTATCAATTGTTATAACACTTCCACTCCATTGTTTGCCATACTTTCAGGTATTTGGACTGGGCAACAAGACTTACGAGCACTACAACAAAGTTGCCATCTATGTGGACAAGCGTTTGGAGGAGCTCGGCGCGAATCGCGTCTTTGAGCTGGGGCTTGGCGACGATGATGCTAAGTGAGTAGTCGCCTATACTCTGAGCATTTGCGAGAACTTATTGTTACTAATGCCTAACACTTTTTCACATGTTTATAGCATTGAGGATGACTTTATCACGTGGAAGGATCGCTTCTGGCCCGCCGTCTGTGATCACTTTGGCATAGAGGCCAGCGGCGAGGAGATGCTGATACGTCAGTATCGTTTGCTCGAACAGCCCGATGTGCAGCCGGATCGCATATATACGGGCGAGATTGCTCGGCTCCATTCTATGGAGAATCAGCGACCGCCGTTCGATGCCAAGAATCCGTTCCTGGCCCCAATTCGCGTCAATCGTGAAATGCACAAGGGCGGCGGTCGCTCGTGCATGCACATCGAGCTGAATATTGATGGGTCGAAGATGCGCTATGAAGCCGGTGATCATGTGGCCATGTATCCCATCAATGACAAGTCGCTGGTGGAGAAACTTGGCCAGTTGTGCAGTGCCGAATTGGATACGGTCTTCTCTCTGATCAACACCGATACGGACAGCAGTAAGAAGCATCCGTTCCCATGCCCCACCACCTATCGCACGGCGCTGACTCACTACTTGGAAATCACGGCCATTCCACGTACTCACATCCTCAAGGAGTTGGCTGAATACTGCACGGATGAGGCGGATAAGCAGCTGCTGCGCAGCATGGCTTCGCAGACGCCGGAGGGCAAGGAGAAGTATCAGAGCTGGATACAGGATGCGTGTCGCAATGTCGTCCACATACTCGAGGACATCAAGTCGTGTAGGCCGCCCTTGGATCATGTTTGCGAGCTGTTGCCTAGGTTGCAGCCGCGCTACTATTCGATATCATCGTCGGCCAAACTGCATCCAACGGATGTGCATGTGACCGCTGTGCTTGTCGAGTACAAGACGCCCACGGGTCGTATTAATAAGGGCGTGGCCACCACCTACCTGAAAAACAAACAGCCCACAGATGGAGGCGAGGAAGTCAAGGTGCCCGTCTTCATACGCAAATCACAATTCCGGCTGCCCATAAAACCGGAGACGCCTATTATAATGGTGGGTCCGGGCACGGGTCTAGCGCCGTTCCGTGGCTTCATCCAGGAGCGTCAGTATTTGCGCGACGAGGGCAAAACGGTGGGAGAGTCGGTGCTGTATTTTGGGTGCCGCAAGCGCAGCGAGGACTACATCTACGAGGATGAGCTGGAGGAGTGGGCCAAGAAGGGCACACTCACGCTGAAGACGGCATTCTCCCGCGACCAGGGCAAGAAGATTTACGTGCAGCATATGCTCGAGCAGGATGCAGATCTGATTTGGGATGTGATTGGCGAGAAGAATGGACACTTTTACATTTGCGGGTGAGTTGGCCCTCTTATTAATCTCTCCTATTCTCTTCGATTATACCCTATCTAATTGTATCTTCAATTCCCGCAGCGATGCCAAGAATATGGCTGTGGATGTGCGAAACATTCTGATGAAAATTCTGTCGACCAAGGGCAACATGAATGAGGCGCAAGCCGTGCAGTATCTGAAAAAGATGGAGTCCCTGAGGCGCTACTCGGCCGATGTCTGGAGCTAATCGTCGAGAGATTAGTTCTCTCTACTCCTCCTCTACTCCATTTTATATATATCTGGCTGAGTCAAAGTCGCGGAACAAAGCAATGAAAACAAATGAAAAAGAAAAGCAAAGAAAAAAACAAAACTAGAAAGAAGCCACATTTTTTTACATAAGCGTAAAGTCGTTTTAGTTAATTAAGCTATATAAATTAATTATATTAATCGGTTTGGGAACTCCAGCTGCGGTTCAACAAACGGCGTTTTAAGCAACGTTTATGCCTAATTTTTAGTGTTAAATTGATTGATAATATAAATATTATATGATGACTTTTAATTATGTTGCACTCGAGAATTGGAGTGATTGATGTTAATTATTACTGAGAATGATTGTAATTATTGTAAGTAGCCTTATATGTACGTGTGCAATTAATTTGAATGTTCGCTGGCAGCCTTTTAATTTAACTTGTATAATTTTCTTCGGTGATTTCATGCAAGCAGATGAAATAATTCGTGCAATTTTAATCAATACAAAATTGTATTTTGTTTCCAAACGTAAGCGAAAAATAAATATTGAACAAATTTATACAACAATTATTGCTGTAATGCGTAATGCAAAATTCATAATTGGTTTACAGAACAATCGGTATTTAATTTATTTTCTTAATTTATTTTCTTTTGGTTTTTTTTTCTAATTTCCCCGCGTATTGTGTTTTTCAAGATCTGGCAACTCAAAATGAAAGGTAATTGACAAAATAATATTTAAGGATACTTAACTACTTTTGGCTCAACTGTTGTTATTCAATATTTGCATTAGTGAATTAAAATAATTCTGTCAAACATAATAATTTAATAAAATTAAAATTTAAATTGAGTGATCAGCAGGTAAATTCGGTCAGAGAACTCTGGCAGCACTGGCAACTCGGCATGCAACGGTAAAACTTAGCAGATCAAAGAACAAAAATCTGTGAAAAGTGCGTGTAATTGTTTTAAATCGTTTTTATTTATACAAACTATGCTATTATATCAACTAAATATATGTGCAATATTTGTAAACTAAGCAACAAAAAATATAAATGAAAATAAAATCGTAGCCGGGTAAGTGAACTATTTATAATTATTATTATTATTAATATTATGTATCAAAAACACCAGCGCGCTCGAAATGCGGCAGAGTAAAACGCAGAATTTCGGCCAAGCGAACAGAATTGAACATTTGCTCGAGCTTCTGCTTGGAATCGGCTATGTTCACCAAACTGTTGTCAGCGATCTGCGTCTTGTCCTGGCTAACCACGGGCAGAATGCCATAGCTGGCAAAGAAACCGTAAGCCTCGCGGCGATGCACCTCGGCCAGCAGCTGGTCGTAGCTGGGCACCGGCACGCCCATATCCAAACTGAGAAGCGTTTCGGTCAAGCGATTGTGATAGCATCTCAGCAATTGCGGCCTCTTATGCTTGAGCACATCGAATTCGAGACTGGTGTAGAAAAAGTAGTTTAAATCGAGTCCGGGACTGCCCCAAACGCTCATCTGATAGTCAATGAAGATTGCATCCTGCGGTTGTTTCTTGTCGTCATATTTGAAAAGCATGTTGTTGACCCACATATCACCATGATTAAGCACCTTAATTTCGTTGTCCACTGGCGCCTGGGAGCGCACCAAATGTTCGCGCTGCTGCATAATATATTTGGCAATCTTTTCCGCAATGCGCTCGTAGCCCGGCCAGCTGTTTACCAGCTTGTGCAGCTGCTGTGCATTGGCGGACATGAACCGCATCATTAGTCCGTCGTCCTTTTCCATACCTTTTGGCGATAACATGCCATAGCCATAGGCATCAATGATTTCGGGATCCTATACATGAATAGACAAAGCTTTACCTTTTGATACACATGTGGGAAAACATTTTCCTATTTATCTGACTTTACTTTTATTTATTTGATAAAGCCACATCTGTCGTTCCTTCTGCCCGTCTGTGCATTTGTCCTACCT
The DNA here is from genome assembly GCA_035044105.1 of Drosophila nr. perissopoda 5 BK-2023a. Taxonomy (NCBI): domain Eukaryota; kingdom Metazoa; phylum Arthropoda; class Insecta; order Diptera; family Drosophilidae; genus Drosophila; species Drosophila nr. perissopoda 5 BK-2023a. Next base: position 1,054,232 of record JAWNMK010000018.1, read on the forward strand.
GTCTATATTGATTGAACTTCAAATACATCGGTCGAAAAATTTGTTCCCGTATGAAAACATTTTTTATCTATTTCAAGCTCACAAAATATGCGTTTTATTATGTTCCTCATATTTGGCCAAGAAAACATTATCAAGATTGAAGATTGAGAGTCAGTATAAATATCGAAATTTCCAATACACAAATGTCGAATATTCCAATTGACAGTTCGCCATTAATAAATAATTGTTTACAAACAAATAACCCGTAATTAATATATTGAACACAGGGCTAAACAAGTTTTGTTTTACATATATCGGGTTTTATAATAGTTTAAAAAAATATTTGCTTAAGGCACAATAATTTATCATATTCTTTTCTCTATCTGGTTGATTTTATTATGGATGTAGAATGAATATCTCTCAGTTTGACTTACCAGAACGGCCAGCGCCATGGAGGCAGCATGAAACTCGGCGAGGCGTTCCAAAATCAGACGACAATGGACCTCATCCAGACCCGTTTCGCGTGAGCCCATCACATATCCCAGCTGGCTCAGATCCTCAAAGACGAGCATGTTCTCTGGCCGCCTTGTGCACTGATATAGTCTGAAAATTGATATTTTTAAATGCCATCAATTTTTTCATTGGCATAATTGCTTGCTCTCACTTTGGTCCAAAGCGTACTTTGCATTGCATGAGAAGTTCGAGGCGTGGCAGCACCTCATAGTATGTCATCTTCTCCTTCAGATACACCTGCAAATCGTCCACAAACTCCACACCAGGAAGGCGCTCTATGTGCTTGACAATGAACGACAACTGCTGCTCCTTTTGTGCACTTTTGCCATCCTGTCGCTTGTAATTTACGCGCACACGATAGATTTTACTGCAATAGTTGTCGCCGTTGCCGCTGCCCATGCCACAGTGAATGCCCACAATTTGAACACGGCTGGTGCGCAACGCCGTCTCCAGCACATCCTCGAAGAAGGGCACATCCAAATGATTGGGGGCCTGCGAGTCCTGCAGCTCCTGATCGTATTCAATGCTGCACATGCTGCTGTGATCGCGAACACATTAATCACTTTTGTCGAAACAGTTCGCATTTTATATGTGCTGCTCAACGTAGGCAACACATCAGACTTAATTATTATAATAAATAGACACGCTCGAAGGTCTCTCAACCTGTTTGTCGTAAAAACGCCATACACCCGTATAATATTGGCTACATCGATTATTATTGCGCCTGCTTGTGTGCCACAGTAATCCTAATCACATGCGAAACACGTAGAATCGAGTCTATCATTTAGACTGCAAAGCGAGAGAGTGACAAATGCACCGCATTTCTATTGTTTTGCCGCTGCTCATGATTTTGATTTTTTTTTTCCATTCCCAGATTGTGTGCGTAGTTTAATATTTATATATCTCTCTCATTTTTTTTCTTACTTGATTTCAGTTTTCGACAGGCAAATTATAAATTTTTACGTATTTAATATATCTTATTGACATGTTGCGTTTGCGGTAATCACGCAGAATTGTTTTTCCAATTACTTTTAAGTATATATAAGTAGCACGACTGACAGATTAATTAGCATGTAGCTATTATATTTAGCTATTATACTATTAATTTGTCGGATTTTTTTACTTTTCAGTCAGATGTGAGATGCCCTGCATAATATAAATAGCAATTTATTGTTCACGGTGATGAAATGACAAAATGATTTCCTAATATATTATAATATAAAATAGTAAATGGATGCAATCAAAGTGAAGCAATAGAAAAAATTGTTTGAATAACAATTTGTTACTGATTAGAAATCAATCGAAGATTTGCAAGTCATCTAAACGCTTCAGCGTAAACTTGAGACTTTCGAGAGTGCGTCTGTTGCCGTCAAACATAAGTTGCACCTTCTGTCTGGCAAATTCCTCATCGTGAAAATTCTTGAGTGTGTTATCCTCCGAATCAGTGCCAATCATGCTCATCAGCGGAAAGAAACCAAAGGCCACAAAAAATCCGTATGCCTCCCGAGCGCGTATCTCTGCCATTATATCATCATACGTGGGTAGTGGCTGGCTCCAGGGAAGCTCCTTCAGGCAGCCCACCAGGGCATCGTAGTAGGCATCTATGAGTTGCTCTCGCTGATTTTTGAGCACATCCAACTCCAGACTGGTGTTGAGAAAGTAATTGACATCGAAGCCCAGGCTGCCATAGAAGCATAGCTGAAAGTCAATCTAAGAGAAGCAGCCCCAATGAAACTCACTCAATCCTCTCAACCCCACTCAGCTCACTCTTACTTACAATCTTCACCTGCTGCACTTTGTACTGCTCATCGTACTTGAAGAATATATTGTTTACCCATAGGTCGCCTTGGTTAAGCACATTAAATGCTCCACGCAGCGGATAAATCGATTTCAGTACACGCTCCGTAAAATGCTCGTGATAGCGATAAAGTTTCCCTGTTATCGAACCAAATCCTTCACAGTCACTAATCAATGCGGCCAACTTCAGCAATTGTGTGCCAAAGAGCAGCTTGAATGGCTGCGATTTGATCGCATCCATGTGCAGCAGTCCGAACGGATAACGGTCTATAATCGTTTGGGGTTCATTGTCGGCCATCACCATGGTTAGAGCATGATACTCGGCCAACTTGCGCATCACCAGCTCAGCATGGGCAGCATCCAGGCCCAACTGTCGACACTTCAGCTGATAGCCCTCACAGCACAAATCCTCAAAGATAATGGTCTGCTCCGGCTGCGTGGTTGAATAGTAATGTCTGGCATAGACAATGCAAATCAGAATTAATATCTTTTTTGTATGCACACAGTTGAGTTTAAAGTTCAAAATATGTTTCAAAACGTATTTAATAATAAGACAACAGTTGTCCTTCAGCACTCGTAATGTGGTAAATGTTTATGTTACTTTAAAATACGTATAAGATATAATAAGAAGGAAGAATTTCTTGTATGTATGTCTGAGGCTAGATTATCTGGTCAGAGACTTCATATTGGGAACATCTAGTCAGATTTATAACGATCACAATTACCCATTTAGTTTGCTGTTGACCAAACAAAAAAGTGCGCCGCCTTCAATTTCAGTTAAGGGAGTTAATTTTCTGAGAAATCGAACATTGAACTTTGAAAATCAGATTGAGAGTGCTGAAAATAAGTTTTTCACTTCTCTTATCAGCATTTTCACCCATCGCAAATTATGCAATTACAAAGTCGTATATAATTATGTAAATAGGCACTCTCTGAACGAGAATTTTCCTGCTTACCTGGCCCCCAATGACCAGATTTCTTGGCCTGGATTTGCACGCCACATGAGCGCCTCCAGTTTTGGCTTGATGTGCATGTAGAATATGCTCTCCTTGTTGTAGATGTGAAGGCGCGAGAGGATTGCCTGTTTCTCGGCCGGCATGCATTTGATTATGAGCGAGGTCTCAATGAGATCCCGTTCCGCTGTCTGGTACTTGACATGGGCCCGATATATATTGCTGCAGTAGTTCTCGCCGCCTCGCGTCAGATCTGTCAGCTGAACATCAAGGATTTTGAGATCCTGCTGTTGCAGACCGTGCTCCAAGGCGCGCCTAAAGAACTGCGATGTTAGGTAGAGCGGTAGCGCCTCCGTTGTGGCCGACATTGTATTGGGCTATGAATCAGTTTGAGCTCATCAATGAGCATTTTATATGGAAAATCAAAGTCACTTCCAATTGACCCCAATGGAAAATCTTTGAGTGCATCTGCCTGCACTTTGATTGGCTTAATGAAAATGCATTCTATGTCTCGACGGTGGATTAGCGGTGGCTTCTTTTGATGCACACTCTGGCTTCAATGTTTATGTTCAGATTTAGTCAAATAAAGTATATTGAAAATGAAATATATTAATAAATATATTTGAATATGCCTAAAATAGAATAGTTTAACTAGGAATATTTAATGAGATTCATTTGCTTTTACTATTGTCGAGGTAAGACTATTGTCTCTTGAGGTAATCATGGTAAATATGCGGATAATATTAATAACAAACTGTCTCTCAAAGTACATCCTCGTAGCTAGCATCTGAAAGTAAAAGTATTTGCTTATAGACATCTCTAAAGTATTTGGATCCGTACATATTGTATCTGTAAATTAAAATGTGGCGTATTTATTGATTCTAGATAATATTATATATTTTATATGATTTAAAATATAACTTTCAATATATCCAGAGTAGGTAGGTACATTTTCTAATATTTTTCTGGTAATATATGATGTTCCGAAACATAATTAAATCAGATTTAATATCTCAAGTCATATGTGTTAAGTAGTAATAATTTAAACAGAGATTAAATGCTGAAACGTGTAAACATTCAATTGTTTTATAATGCTCTGATCGGCTTCTCTACCCAGTCTCTAAAAATACGCAACCCAATAAAACATTTCATTAGGTTCACTCAAAAAACACACCCATGTTCGATCATTTTAATTGAACTCTGGCCAAGTAGCCATTAATTGACTCGGCAACTGCACATGTGTGTTTGTGTGGTTGTGTGCGTGTGCTTGATAGTTTCTCATAAGGGTTGATGAGCCAAGGAAGCCCCAGAAGTGGCTTCCGTTTAGAAATCCGCAAAGACACCCAATTCCTCGGCGCGTTTTAGAGCCCATTTGTGATAGTCATTAAGAAACTTTTGCTTGAAGATGATGTCCATTTTTTTTTTATTGAAATCCTCATCCTGCAAGCTCTCAATACTATTGTCGTGTGACAGCTCTTTGGGAATTGTAATCACGGGTAAAAAGGCAAATAAGCCAAATAGTCCATATAACTCTCGGCTGCGCAGCTCCCAGAGTAAATCCTCATAGCTGGGTATTCGCTCAAAGCGTGCATATTCCAAGGCATCACTAAATGATTTATAGTATAGTTTGATCAGTTCCTCTCGACGCTGCTGCAGAATCTCCAGTTTAACGCTGGTGTTTAGAAAGAAGTTCAAATCGCAAGCGGGACTGCCATAAAAGCTCAATTGAAAGTCGACAAAGATGGCGCGTGTGGGAACTTCAGGCTGAGCCGCATTTCCATAGGCATACATAAAGTTATTTGTCCACATATCTCCATGATTGAGTACGACATAGCGATCATTAGATCTAGGCTTAGCAGCAGATGCACAAACTTTTCTAAAGTTATCCGATAAACGACGTAAGTGCTCCGTAATCTTCTCGTATCCAGGCCATTTGGATGTGGCGCCGATAAGTCCCTTGAGGAAACCACCAAACATATTCTCAAAGGTATCGCTTTTCATCAAAGTTTCTTCACTTAGCATGCCGCGTTGGTATTGCTTAACAATTTCGGGATCCTTTGTGGGATATGAAATGATGATTAATCTTTTTGTGACTATTTATTAAAGTGCTTGTTACCTTCTTGGCCAGCACCATAGATGCAGCATGGAATTTGCCAAGCTGCTGAAGAATGAGTGACGCATGAGCCCAGTCCAAGCCTGACTGGCGTGAGGCCACCTTAAAACCATCCACTTTGAGATCTTCGAACACAATAGTCTGCACGGGCGTCTTTATTGAATGATAATATCTGCAAAAAGGTGCTAATCAACACACCTTCTCTGTATATTTTACTTTGTGAACTCACTTGGCTCCGAAGCGGTCGCCACTGCTCAGAATATCCAAGCGGGGCAACATATCTGTGTAAGTTTGCTTCTCCTTGATGAAAACTTGAACATCCTCTAAGAACCTTGTTTCCTCTGTGATGGGAATTGTTTTGACAATAAGCGAAAGTTTCTCTTCCTTCTGGGAATCAGCGCCATCTGCCCATCGGGAGAATGTCAATAGCACTTGATAGATGGCCGAGCAGTAATTATCTCCCGGATTGCTGCCCCAAGCGAAATTAATCTCGTGCAATGTTACTTTGCTTTCACGCAAACCTTCTTCCAACGTTTCCACAAAGAATGATTCACTTAGATATTCGGGCACAGAAATACTGTGCACATTCTTCGTAATTACCATTTTTCAAATTGTACCTTTGGAGCTTTTCCGTCTGTGTTGCGACGTGTTAAGTTCCAGAGAGCGACTGGTTTCTATACTCGTTCAAACATTTCTTATATATACTGATTAGTGTGCTGCGAATTTTTCCAGTCGTCGAGTCATCATTAATAGAGGGTGATAACTGCGCGTGGCGAGACTGAGTGTAGACAAATACTCAAAGCATAATGAAGAAATTGGCAAAGTGCTTACAAAAACGATAACTAGATGTAAACAAATGAAAGCAATAATATATAAAATATTGTTTAAAGTAATTGAGATCCAGAAAGTGTTTAATTTTCGGCTAATTGTTTACTATTTCGTTTAGTACATTTTTATTTGAATCCACTGTGTATGTAATGACGCCATAAGCGGGTTTAGATGCGGCACCGACGACTTAAGCATATCATTAATTTAAATATTTGCATAAGCATTGTCAATCTACTTGCCATGGGTCTAGGGCCTCTAAGTCGATCGAAGAATTCAGAGTTTAATGTATATTTTTAATTATTTTAACTCTGAAAAAATGTTAAGGGGTAAGTGTCGTACACTCAGATAGAGTACAAATTTTAGAATGAAAATTGTATACAATTATGAAGCTGTCCACCCTTTTGTGATATTATTTTTAGATTTTATACATTTAAGTTTGTTTTGGTTAAGCCCGCTTTACAATTACACATTGTACGACTTGCAGCAAATGCTTCGTGGGAACTACTTTGTTCATTGGATAAACAAAATATTCATAACTTGCCTTAATTGTTTAATTAGCAACTATATGATATTTACTATAATACAACTGAGCAGTATGTATATATTTATTAATGTCATACTAAAGTACTAAACTACTATCATAACAAATACGAGATTGTAGGCTAAGATAAACAAATGGCTGGCGCGTGTTAAGCAACACACACACGTCATCACTTTGGCACAATGAATAAGCAAAATTTGATCTTATTGTGTATTATGACTAAGTAGACAACACAATATTTTATTTTACTATTCAGTGTACAGTGTATAGTTCAAATGTTTACTTGATGTTATCAATTTCCGTGGAAATAAACAAACTTGTGTAATAAACACTTTTGAAACTATTCAATTTTATAGTTTATTTTTTGCTATAGGCAGTATCATCGGATTGCAATTTTTGCAGATAATTTTCGGTCTGAAGGGCTGCCCAAAAAAGCCGCTCTTTGATTTTAGTTAACCTATCTGGGCAAACTCACCAATTCTGAGTTTTATAAAGTTATATGTGATAAACTTATCACCAAAGAAGTCGTTGCACCCCAGTTACCAACCAGATTATTGCGCATGCGGTCTGAGCAAAGTGTAGAAAAACACCCTGTTTCTAGTGTTTAATATTGGTCTTTGATTGACTGATTTCTGGTGGTGTTATCTACTCAAATTGGGTTATGATATGAGAGCGGGTTGTTCCCATTATTTGCGCCACTTTCGGAGTTTGGTATTTAGACAAGATGTGCATTAATTTATACCATAAAATGGTCCAAATTTTATACCGGATATTGTACTCTGAGTATTTTAATTTTTTTTAATATTGGGAAATGTGTAAATTGGCAGCCCAAAATCATGAGGTTGATATATAAGCTAAATTGACCAAGCCACAAACTAAACTGTCTTGCCAAAAACATAAAACTTGACTAAATGGATAAAGAAACGGCGTTTGTTATAAAATTTGAGTTTCTGTATCTTTTCATATATATATATTTGTATATAATTATATATTTATTTATACATTGAACAGTAACAAAGGAGGGTCATTTGCTATTTGAATATTATTAATGTTAACTAAACAAAATTTAAAAAAAAAAAAACAAATGGTTAGTGTCTCCGAGTAGAATATACTTTGTATGCAGTTGTAAGCTTATCAGGGAAAATATAAGGCCCAAGGCCATGTTTATTATTGTCATTAAATTTATAGAGAACAGCCTTATCTGTTTAAATGTCAAAAATCAAGGTATATACCTCTAACATTGAGGGAGTCTGAGAGTTGCTTACAAAGTGAGTTAATCCCTATCTGCGGATGCTAAACTATAAGTCCATTAGCTTATATTTAACATATATTATTTTATATTCAGAACATTTTGCTCACGCAATATCTAGTGTTAATTTTATACACACCAAATCGATTGACTTCCGTTCTAATTCTGAAATTTTCCAAGTACATCTTTTTAGACTTTTCCGCAGTTTTCAAACTGCTCGCTTATGTCTATGTGCAAATGTGCTGGCCTCTACCGAGATGCTCTTGGTGTTGTATTAAATGCGTTTGCGGTGCTTTCTGCTAATAAACAAAACGACGCAACAACAACAATAATAACAAGAACAGCAACATAAACGAACTTCTGCCGCCTTTTCTCGCCCATTGCATTTTTTGCTGCTGCTGCTGCTGCTGCTGCTGCTGCTACTGCGCCCTACGATATGCATCACCAGTTGCATTTTTTCTGTGGCCATTCAGTTGAGCTAATAGATGGGGTCGGGTGGGCGGTTCATGAAAGGCCAGTTCGCCGTGTTTGCGATGTTTGGCAAATTTGCTTTTGAGTTGCCAACGGGGAAATACATATGCGCACACACACAGCCACACAGTGTGCATGTCACGTGTTTTTGCAGTTCATGACGGCTTAATTAACTCGCATGTTAGTTACATTTTCCTTTTTTGTGCACTTTTTTGATGCTTCTGAGATTTTATGTCAAGCTTTGAGGTGTTTTGCGTTAGTTTTCCAGCAGCAAATATAAATTTTGCATTACACACGTTTAGCGAAATGCATTAATAATCAAAAGCGTTTAAATGCGCGATTGCACAGAAATTAGTGACGAAGCCACGGTTGTCTGGCCACGCCACCCCACAGCTTACCTCTCCCATCCCTAAACTTAACCCGTCACAAAACCAACCACAGGAGCCTCCCTCCCCTTGTCAGCCATCCTTTGAGCAGCGCTGATGTATGCGATTTTAATCGTACGCTCAGACACAAACATGATGCGAGTCCCCCCCACAGAAATGGCCAGAAACCAAAATCCATGGCAACCCCCAATGACAAGGGACAAACGATAATGGCGCATTGCGAGTGGAGCAGGCAAGGGGGGCAACACCAAAAAGTAGACAATAACCCAGCCCAAAATTTGGATGCAGACAGTACTGAATAAATGACCATAATCAAACACTTTACGCCTGAAAGCATGCCAGGCATCCTGTTCTCTTGCCGTTGATGAAGAAAACAGTAAGCAGAAACCAGCTGCCCTAAGCTTCATACATCGGATTTTAGATTCAGTTGTCCTATCTGTGTGCATCAAAGTAGCCGTCGCCGAGTTTAATTAGTACCCTCCAATAGGGTTCCCTACTTTGTCATTGGCTCTTTTCGTTTTCTGATTGAGTTTGCCGTTTGAAGTTAGTTTTGTAGGGTTATTAGTTAGGATTACCTTAAGCTAACGAACGGATGGAAGAAAAATTGATTGAAAAGAAAAAACCAAAAGAAATGACTTTTTGTTATTTTTTTACAGTCATAACAAATTTATAACTAATTTTGGCTTATCTAATCAATACAGAGCTTAAGGTACTTATCAACAAGTGCTTTCCGATAACACTTATTAAATTCATATATAAATGCTAGACTCGTCTCCTGTCCACACAACAGTTTTCAATCGGCTTCCGATCAGTTTAAACAATGCATTCTCCCGTGAAACTTACGGCTCTTGCGCTGATTTTCGCCCAGCTATTAGGCGCAATACATTGTGGTGTGTACGACAATACAGATAATTGGGTCGCATCCGACAAGTCAAAGAATTTCCCCGAAAACGCTGTTCTCGGGGGCTTTGATCCAGAAGGCTACAGAAATTTCGTGGGACGCGTCGTTTATGCTAGCTCTATCCTGCCAGCACGTATTAGAGCCGAAACTGCATATGTCACTTTTAACACCGAATCAGTCGCTGCTTTGACGACCAACTTCCAGGTTCTCATTTCCAATGAAACCGTCAGCTATCACTGGGTGCGTAGTTTTGATGGATTCTTGGAGGATAATGCCGTCTCTGTTGGAACGAGCTCTACGAACGATCGCGTTTATATCTGCCGGGTCATAACTGATGGTGCAGTGTTCATTGGCACATTGTATCTAGCACAAAGGGCATGCCTCGTCCGCTACGAGGCTTTGCCCTTGAGAAAGTTCGAAAAATACGAGGTGCTGGTTCGAAAATATAAGCCGGCGTAGTGGATACCATTCCATGATGAAATCAATTGATAAGATTCCATTAATAAATGCTTGAATGAGCTTCAATGAATATGAATCAACAGACTGTTTTGCTTAAATTGTCTTAAATCGATCATAAATTGTCTTAAGTCGGTATAAAAATATAAATGTAGATCATTTAAATAAACGAATAAATATGGATTTTCTGCACGGCTTTTATTTTGTTTGATGATAAGTTTGATGTTATTTGTTTTTTTTTTAATATATATTTTGGATAACATTTTAATCAAGAATTAACCTGATAGAAAATAATTTGGAATACTAATTTAAATATTTTTTTTTTTTATCTGTAATTTTTCTGTTACTGGAAATATTGGTTACTTGGGTTTCACTGAAGACTTACAATTATTGGTTAATAAAAGATAATGAGATACTAGTTATTTTATTAATATTGATCCACTGGCTATAAACAGTACTTTGTTTATCATTTTATTTAATATATGATTGAAGCATAGTAATCAGAGTTTGTAACCTATTGAAGAAGGATTGTAAATGCGGCAAGAACTGCAGATCCTAAGAATCTGCGCTTTCTAAACAGCTTCAATGCAGCCTCATGTGAAAGTAAATTCCAGGAAATTCCACAACTAAATCCATCTTAATTTTGTTCAATTTTGCATAATCTGTATTTGAAATATATTATAAAAATAAATATATCAAATCACAATGCCCTACTCAACTTATCAGATAATCAAGTAACGAATTATTTAAGTACATTTTATTCTATCTGCGTATGTCTTATGAAAAACTAGAGATAGACAATTAAATATGAATTTTATCTCCATTTTTGAGCCAAGAAAAAATACAACAAATGCTAAGTCGATTCCGCTGTTGATGCCGATGTCTTCTTCTACCGATGCATATATACGTTTCCGTAAATATTTAGAATTAAATTGAAATCTGATCAGATGGGAAACACCCATTTAGTATTTTTTTTGTCAGAGTGTTGCCAAGGTACTTCCAAAAATTGATGTTCATAGACATGGACAATATATTTATAGCCATTCAATTATTTAATATTTATTTTTAATGCTAATCAGCGAAACTTGAAAAATTCTGAGAAAAGTTTAGTTCATATGTCAAAATCCTACAACCCCCCAATCTACATTGACTACAATGACGGCGCTTATCAACATTTGATTCTCTACAACACTTATTCAATTCATATATAAATGCTAGACTCGTCTCCTGTCTACACAACAGTTTTAAATCGGCTTCCGATCAGTTTAAACAATGCAGTCTCCCGTGAAACGTATAGCTCTGGCGCTGATTTTCGCCCAGCTATTAGGCGCAATACACTGTGCAGTGTACGATAATACAGATAAGTGGGTCGCATCCGACAAGACAAAGAATTTCCCCGAAAACGCTGTTCTCGGGGGTTTTGATCCAGAAGGCTACAGAAATTTCGTGGGACGCGTCACTTATGCTAGCTCTATCCTGCCAGCACGTATTAGAGCCGAAACTGCTTATGCCACTTGTAACACCGATACAGCCACTGGTACAATTGCCGCCTTCGAAGTTCTGGTTTCCAATGAATCCGTCAGCTATCACTGGGTGCGTAGTTTTGATGGATTCTTGGAGGATAATGCCGTCTCTGTTGGGACGAGCTCTACGAACGATCGCGTTTATATCTGCCGGGTCATAACTGATGGTGCAGTGTTCATTGGCACATTGTATCTAGCACAAAGGGCATGCCTCGTCCGCTACGAGGCTTTGCCCTTGAGAAAGTTCGAAAAATACGAGGTGCTGGTTCGAAAATATAAGCCGGCGTAGTGGATACCATTCCATGATGAAATCAATTGATAAGATTCCATTAATAAATGCTTGAATGAGCTTCAATGAATATGAATCAACAGACTGTTTTGCTTAAATTGTCTTAAATCGATCATAAATTGTCTTAAATCGGTATAAAAATATAAATGTAGATCATTTAAATAAACGAATAAATATGGATTTTCTGCACGGCTTTTATTTTGTTTGATGATAAGTTTGATGTTATTTGTTTTTTTTTAAATATATTTTGGATAACATTTTAATCAAGAATTAACCTGATAGAAAATAATTTGGAATACTAATTTAAATATTATTTTTTTTTATTCTGTAATTTTTCGGTTACTGGAAATATTGGTTACTTGGGTTTCACTGAAGACTTACAATTATTGGTTAATAAAAGATAATGAGATACTAGTTATTTTATTGATATTGATCCACTGGCTATAAACAGTACTTTGTTTATCATTTTATTTAATATATGATTGAAGCATAGTAATCAGAGTTTGTAACCTATTGAAGAAGGATTGTAAATGCGGCAAGAACTGCAGATCCTAAGAATCTGCGCTTTCTAAACAGCTTCAATGCAGCCTCATGTGAAAGTAAATTCCAGGAAATTCCACAACTAAATCCATCTTAATTTTGTTCAATTTTGCATAATCTGTATTTGAAATAAATTATTAAAATAAATAAATCAAGTCACAATGCCCTACTCAACTTATCAGATAATCAAGTAACGAATTATTTAAGTAAATTTTATTCTATCTGCGTATGTCTTATGAAAAACTAGAGATAGACAATTAAATATGAATTTTTTCTCAATTTTTGAGACAAGAAAAAATACAATAAATGGTAAATCGATTCCGCCGTTGATGCCGATGTCTTCTTCTACCGATGCATATATATGTTTCCGTAAATATTTAGAATTAAATTGAAATCTGATCAGATGGGAAACACCCATGTAGTATTTTTTTGTTAGAATGTCGCCAAGGTACTTCCAAAAATTTATGTTCATTGATATGGATAATATATTTATAAGCAATCAATTATTTAATAGTTATTGCTAATGCTAATCAGTGAATCGTGACAAATTCTAAAGAAAAGAATGTTTAATATATCTTCACATGATTTTCGCAAATCTAATCAATACTTCAAAATCCTAAAACCCCCCAATATACATTGATTACAATATCGGCGCTTATCAACATGTGATTCCCTACAAAATTGATTAAATTCATATATAAATGCTAGACTCGTCTCCAGTCTACACAACAGATTTCAATCGGCTTCCGATCAGTTTAAACAATGCAGTCTCCCGTGAAACTTATAGCTCTGGCGCTGATTTTCGCCCAGCTATTAGACGCAATACATTGTGCAATATACGATAATACCGATAAGTGGGTCTTATGCGACAAGCTGAAGATCTTCCCCGAAAACGCTGTTCTCGGGGGCATTGATCCAGAAGGCTACAGAAGTTTCGTGGGACGCGCCGTTTATATCGATTCTGTACTGCCAGCACGTATTAGAGCCGAAACTGCATATGTAACTTTTAACACCGCATCAGTCGCTAGTTCAGTGGCCTCCTTTGAAGTACTGGTTTCCAATGAAACCGTCAGCTATCACTGGGTGCGCAGTTTTGATGGATTCTTGGAGGATAATCTTGTCTCTGTTGGAATGAGCAACGTAAACGATCGCGTTTATATCTGCCGGGCCAGAACTGATGGTGGAGTGTTCATTGGCACATTGTATCTAGCACAAAGGGTATGCATCATCCGCTACGAGGCTTTGCCCCTGAGGACGTTTGATAAATACGAGGTGCTGGTTCGAAAATATAAGCCGGCGAAGTGGATACCATTCCATGATGAAATCAATTGATAAGATTCCATTAATAAATGCTTGAATGATCTTCAATTAATCAATAGATTGTTTTACTTTAATTACCTTAAATCAATAAAAATTTCTCTTAAATCGATTAATAAATATGAGTACTGAAAATTGAAATAAACCTATAAATAAATATATTCAAAATAATAAAAAGGTTCTCTACGGTTTTCGCATAAGTTTTATGCTATTTATTTTTTTAAAATATATTTTGGGTAAACATTTTGACATTTGTCTTCTCGTAAATGTGATTAATCAAGAATTAGCCTGAAAGAAAAGAATTTGGAATATTATTTTAAATATATTGTTTTGTGCTATGTGTAATTTTTCGGTAACTGGAAATATTGGGTTTCATTGAAGACTTACAATTATTGGTTAATAAGAGATTATGAGATACTAGTTATTTTACTGATTTTGTTCACTGGTTAGAAACAGTACCTTGTTTATCATTTTATTTAATATGTAATTCAAGTTTAGTAATCAGAGTTTGTAACCTATTGAAGAAGGATTGTAAATGCGGCAAGAACTGCAGACCCCAAGAATATGCGCTTTCTAAACAGCTTCAATGCAGCCTCATGTGAAAGTAATTTCCAGCAAGTCTTACAACTTGGTCCGTATATAATTTGTTCAATTTTGTATATTCTATATTTGAACTAACTTATAAAAATATATCAAATCACAATGCCCTACTCAACTTATCAGATAATCAAGTAACGAATTATTTAAGTACATTTTATTCTATCTGCGTTTGTCTTATGAAAAAGTAGAGATAGACAATTAAATATGAATTTTCTCTACATTTTTGAGCTAAGAGAAAAAAAAACAATAAATGCTTAATCGATTCCGCCGTTGATGCCGATGTCTTCTTCTACCGATGCGTATATACGTTTCCGTAAATATTTAGAATTAAATTGAAATCTGATCAGATGGGAAACCCCCATGTAGAATTTTTTTTGTCAGAATGTCGCCAAGGTATTTCCAAAAATTTATGTTCGTAGATATGGATAATATATTTATAGCCATTCAATTATTTAATAGTTATTGTTAATGCTAATCAGCGAAAAATCTTCATATGATTTTCGCAAATCTTATCAATACTTCAAAATCCTACAACCCCCCAATATACATTGATTACAATATCGGCGCTTATCAACATGTGATTCCCTACAAAACTTATTAAATTCATATATAAATGTTCGACTCGTCTCCAGTCTACACAACAGTTTTAAATCGGCTTCCGATCAGTTTAAACAATGCATTCTCCCGTGAAACTTACGGCTCTTGCGCTGATTTTCGCCCAGCTATTAGGCGCAATACATTGTGCAGTGTACGATAATACAGATAATTGGGTCGTATCCGACAAGTCAAAGAATTTCCCCGAAAACGCTGTTCTCGGGGGCTTTGATCCAGAAGGCTACAGAAGTTTCGTGGGACGCGTCGTTTATGCTAGCTCTGTCCTGCCAGCACGTATTAGAGCCGAAACTGGATATGTCACTTTTAACACCGAATCACTCGCAAGTTCAACGGCCTACTTCGATGTACTAGTTCCCAATGAAACCGTCAGCTATCACTGGGTGCGCAGTTTTGATGGATTCTTGGAGGATAATCTTGTCTCTGTTGGAACGAGCTCTACGAACGATCGCGTTTATATCTGCCGGGCCAGAACTGATGGTGGAGTGTTCATTGGCACATTGTATCTAGCACAAAGGGTATGCATCATCCGCTACGAGGCTTTGCCCCTGAGGACGTTTGATAAATACGAGGTGCTGGTTCGAAAATATAAACCGGCGGAGTGGATACCATTCCATGATGAAATCAATTGATAAGATTCCATTAATAAATGCTTGAATGATCTTCAATTAATCAATAGATTGTTTTACTTTAATTACCTTAAATCAATAAAAAATTCTCTTATATCGATTAATAAATATGAGTACTGAAAATTGAAATAAACGTATAAATAAATATATTCAAAATAATAAAAAGGTTCTCTACGGTTTTCGCATAAGTTTTATGCTATTTATTTTTTTAAAATATATTTTGGGTAAACATTTTGACATTTGTCTTCTCGTAAATGTGATTAATCAAGAAATAGCCTGAAAGAAAAGAATTTGGAATATTATTTTAAATATATTGTTTTGTGCTATGTGTAATTTTTCGGTAACTGGAAATATTGGGTTTCATTGAAGACTTACAATTATTGGTTAATAAGAGATTATGAGATACTAGTTATTTTACTGATTTTGTTCACTGGTTAGAAACAGTACCTTGTTTATCATTTTATTTAATATATAATTCAAGTTTAGTAATGATAGTTTGCAACCTATTGAAGAAGGATTGTAAATGCGGCAAGAACTGCAGACCCTAAGAATATGCGCTTTCTAAACAGCTTCAATGCAGCCTCATGTGAAAGTAATTTCCAGCAAGTCTTACAACTGAGTCCGTATATAATTTGTTCAATTTTGTATATTCTATATTTGAACTAACTTATAAAAATATATCAAATCACAATGCCCTACTCAACTTATCAGATAATCAAGTAACGAATTATTTAAGTACATTTTATTCTATCTGCGTTTGTCTTATGAAAAACTAGAGATAGACAATTAAATATGAATTTTATCTCCATTTTTGAGCCAAGAAAAAATACAATAAATGCTAAACCGATTCCGCCGTTGATGCCGATGTCTTCTTCTACCGATGCATATATATGTTTCCGTAAATATTTAGAATTAAATTGAAATCTGATCAGATGGGAAACCCCCATGTAGAATTTTTTTTGTCAGAATGTCGCCAAGGTATTTCCAAAAATTTATGTTCGTAGATATGGATAATATATTTATAGCCATTCAATTATTTAATAGTTATTGTTAATGCTAATCAGCGAAAAATCTTCATATGATTTTCGCAAATCTTATCAATACTTCAAAATCCTACAACCCCCCAATATACATTGATTACAATATCGGCGCTTATCAACATGTGATTCCCTACAAAACTTATTAAATTCATATATAAATGTTCGACTCGTCTCCAGTCTACACAACAGTTTTAAATCGGCTTCCGATCAGTTTAAACAATGTATTCTCCCGTGAAACTTATAGCTCTTGCGCTGATTTTCGCCCAGCTATTAGGCGCAATACATTGTGGAGTGTACGATAATACAGATAATTGGGTCGTATCCGACAAGACAAAGAATTTCCCCGAAAACGCTGTTCTCGGGGGCTTTGATCCAGAAGGCTACAGAAATTTCGTGGGACGCGTCGTTTATTCCAGCTCTGTCCTGCCAGCACGTATTAGAGCCGAAACTGCATATGTCACTTATAACACCGAATCAGTCGCAAGTTCAACGACCTACTTCGATGTACTGGTTTCCAATGAAACCGTCAGCTATCACTGGGTGCGCAGTTTTGATGGATTCTTGGAGGATAATCTTGTCTCTGTTGGAACGAGCTCTGCGAACGATCGCGTTTATATCTGCCGGGCCAGAACTGATGGTGGAGTGTTCATTGGCACATTGTATCTAGCGCAAAGGGTATGCATCATCCGCTACGAGGCTTTGCCCCTGAGGACGTTTGATAAATACGAGGTGCTGGTTCGAAAATATAAGCCGGCGAAGTGGATACCATTCCATGATGAAATCAATTGATAAGATTCCATTAATAAATGCTTGAATGATCTTCAATTAATCAATAGATTGTTTTACTTTAATTACCTTAAATCAATAAAAAATTCTCTTAAATCGATTAATAAATATGAGTACTGAAAATTGAAATAAACGTATAAATAAATATATTCAAAATAATAAAAAGGTTCTCTACGGTTTTCGCATAAGTTTTATGCTATTTATTTTTTTAAAATAGATTTTGGGTAAACATTTTGACATTTGTCTTCACGTAAATGTGATTAATCAAGAATTAGCCTGAAAGAAAAGAATTTGGAATATTATTTTAAATATATTGTTTTGTGCTATGTGTAATTTTTCGGTAACTGGAAATATTGGGTTTCATTGAAGACTTACAATTATTGGCTAATAAAAGATAATGAGATACTAGTTATTTTACTGATTTTGTTCACTGGTTAGAAACAATACTTTATTAATCATTTTATTTAATATATAATTCAAGTTTAGTAATGATAGTTTGCAACCTATTGAAGAAGGATTGTAAATGCGGCAAGAACTGCAGACCCTAAGAATATGCGCTTTCTAAACAACATCCATGCATATTAATCATACATTTCATGTGAAAGTAATTTCCAGGAAATTCTACAACTGATTCCATCTTAATTTTGTTCAATTTTTCCTATATTTATATTTGAAATAACTTATAACAAACACTTTTAAAATGCCCGAACTAATATATCAAATACATTTTATTTATCTGTGCATGCAAAAAAAGGATCTAGAGGTATACCAATAAATACTAGCTTAATTTTCGAAAAAAGGGTAAAATACAATTACGATGTTTTCTCCTATATATGCATATAGTTTACCCTCGATATTTTGAAGACAAGTTGAAAACAGATCAGATGAAAACCCCCATGGGGTATTTCTTGTAGTCAAAATGCAGGCATAGCAGGGAGTGAAATCCCAAATCCGAGATATATTTTGTGTATTGACTACCAATCACTTAGTCGTCAAAGCTAATAATAAAATAATATTAATGTTTATTAGCCAATCGTGACTATTCTAAAGAGAAGTCTTCACAAAATTTTCGGAAATCTAATCAATGCTTCAAAGACCTACAACTCCCCATTATAGATTGTTTTACAGCATGGCGCTTATCAACATGTGATTCCCATCTAACTAATTAAATTCATATATAAATGTTAGACTCGTCTCCTACACAACAGTTTTCAATCGGCTTCCGATCAGTTTAAACAATGTATTCTCCCATGAAACTTACGGCTCTGGCGCTGATTTTCGCCCAGCTATTAGGCGCAATACATTGTGGAGTGTACGATAATACAGATAATTGGGTCGTATCCGACAAGTCAAAGAATTTCCCCGAAAACGCTGTTCTCGGGGGCTTTGATCCAGAAGGCTACAGAAATTTCGTGGGACGCGTCGTTTATGCTAGCTCTATCCTGCCAGCACGTATTAGAGCCGAAACTGGATATGCCACTTTTAACACCGAATCGGTCCCTGCTACAACTACCGCCTTCGAAGTTCTGGTTTCCAATGCATCCGTCAGCTATCACTGGGTGCGTAGTTTTGATGGATTCTTGGAGGATAATGCCGTATCTGTTGGAACGAGCTCTACGAACTATCGCGTTTTTATCTGCCGGGCCATAACTGATGGTGCAGTGTTCATTGGCACATTGTATCTAGAACAAAGAACATGCTTTATCCGCTACGAGGCTTTGCCCATTAGAAAGTTCGAAAAATACGAGGTGCTGGTTCGAAAATATAAACCAGAATGGATATCAATCCATAATGAAATCAATTGATAAGATTCCATAAATAAATGCTTGAATGAGCTTCATTGAATATTTATCGATAGATTGTTTTGCTTAAATTGTCTTAAATCTGTATAAAAATATGAATATAGATCATTTAAATAAACGAATAAATATAACTAGAGACAGACAATTAAATATGCATTTTATCTCAATTTTTGAGCTAAGAGAAAAATACCAAATAAATGCTAAATCGATTCCGCCGTTGATGCCGATGTCTTCTTCTACCGATGCATATATACGTTTCCGTAAATATTTAGAATTAAATTGAAATCTGATCAGATGGGAAACCCCCATGTAGAATTTTTTTGTCAGAATGTCACCAACGTACTTCCTATGGCAACAAACTAAGTTTCGTAGATATGGACTCTATATTGATAACCAATCAGTTAGTCAGAATTTGATTTTCATTCAATATTCTAAGCTTATCATATAAATATTATTAATGTTTATCAGCGAAAGCTTACCTGCGCTTATCTGCATGCGATTACTATTAACACTTATTGAATTCAAATATAAAAGTCAAGTAAAAGTTCAATCGGCTTCCGATCAGTTTACACAATGTATTCTTCCCTGAAACTTACGGCTCTTGCGCTGATTTTCACCCAGCTATTAGGCGGAATAACATTGTGGAGTGTACGATAATACAGATAATTGGGTCTTATCTACAACTAGCTGTGTATGTGTTGAATGGGACTCTTACTACAAAATCTATTTTGCTATTAGAGCATTCCATTTTCGATGTGTCCTGCCCTTAAGATGTACATGTTGTTTTGGCAACTGTTAAATTAAACTTCATTTGCACGTAGCGCGTGGGTTGCAACTCGCTCCCGCTGTCGACTGACAAACTGGTTGCCCTTTAATCACAGTTGGCGCAAATCAAACATAAACAAATGCCCATCATCATCATCATCGTCATCATAGGCAAAGGGGTGGTCGGAGTGGAGCTTTGGTTTGGTTTGGTGCTGGTTTTCGTTTGTCTGTTGGGCAGCTGCAAAAACTGTTGCATACCATTGGGCGGCATCATTGGATTGTCGCATGCCTAGCATACTTTTTAGCTGCGTGGCCAAGCGCATGAATAATTGATTTCCATTGCCTGAATGCTGCGCGCTATCTCACTCACTCTTCAGCTATTGTCGCATTGTCGCTAGACCTTTCTCTCCGACGACGTGTCGCATTCATTTGTCAGTAGAGTTCCTCGCCCACCGACTCAGAAATGAGCGACAGTTTATTTGTCTGTTTGTTTGTTTGTTGGCTGTTGTTGTTGTTGTTGGCTCGTCGTTGTGGTTGTTTATTTGTTTGTCGCTGTCGTCACATGCAACATATATTTTTAGCTCGGCCCTTGCATAATTCGCCAGTGTCCACCGGCCCCAGACTCAGCTCACCCACCCCGAGCGCTATTGTTTTTTCAGGCTGTCGCTTATCAGTTTATTTTTGTTCATACCATTTGCGTGCTACTGTCGCTGATCCGTCGCTGCCACCTACCCCTCATCCGCACACACACATACATATATTATTGGCATATGTTTTGGACTGGTCGCGTGTTTGGCTTTAATCCCAGCCAACGCATTACGTTGCCATGGCTTCGATGTTCTGGCTTAACTCGAGCCCACAACATTTTTGCTCACTTATGGCTAAAATATTTGGTCGCTAACAGGCAATTCAATCGCAGCTTATTTTCTATGCTTACAATCATATGTATGCATATATGTAAATGTATATAAAAATGTTTATAATGCAAATGGTTGGCTTTTGCAGTGTGTTATTAATTCTATTCGTGCTGTCTATTTTGTAATTGCACTGAATATATTTGTGTACAACTGTTATTTCTTGCCCTGCTCAATATTAACATTTCACATATTTTAAATATGCACCTGTCACGTTAGCTTCTTAAAGTAAATTAGAGCTTACCTTAAACTAGCGAATAACAAATGCAATGATTGAGACTAACATCGTTAGGACTACATGCAACTTTGTACGATTTTGGCATCAGAAGATAGAATGTGCTCATTGTAGAATCACAATTGAGACAAATTTGTATTAAAAGTCAATCACATAGTTTGTTAGTTGTATGTTAGCTAATTCAATATGTAAAGTATGATATAAAATGCTATTAAATATATTTCAGTTTATTAATTTAATTTAGCGACAACAAATAATTTATAAATATGCCTTAAGTCATTTTGTTTTTAATTAATCTTTTAGCTTAATTGACTTCAAAGGTTTTTTGTGAAGTACTTACTATCGCAATTGCAGACATTTCTGCCTAATATCCATAATGTCTCTTTTACTCGAATAAACTGTCTCTAATGCCAATGTTGTAATATTTCTGGCTTAAATCCTCTGCACATCTAATAAAAAAAACAATCTCCGACTTTTTGATCAACAATCTTTATGGCCTTTCAATCTCAATTCGCGTGCTTCTGTCAGTGACAAGCAAGTTATCGGGACAGGTTCGTTTTGTGCTTCATATCACTGTAAGGACTACCAACTCACCGCTTTGACTATCCGTGATATATGCGCGGACATTGTCTGTCTGATATCCTGGCGAGGAGTGCATGATGCTGTCCCTGAAATGACACGCCGGACAGCAATAAATGTCAGACGGCAATTAAGCCAAGGTATGCGCATGGTACACAAGAGCAACCCCCATAAGTAGGGGTAGTGAAAATGTCCCAAGTGACGTCACAGTTTTGAGGGGTGTTTACATTTGCTTAGCTTTCCATGCGTTCCATTCGCATTTCCAATGAGCGGCAGTCTTTGCTCTCTCAAATACTTTCCATTTGTTTTGGGAAATTTTTTGTTGTGCTTTGGCGGCAAATATTGTGGAGTTGGTCCGCTCCAGTCCATTGGGGTTTGCTTTTGCTTCTGGTTATCACTAATACTCGAGACGTTGTCAGGTGGGTGCGTCAGTGTGTGTGTGTGTGAGTGTATGTGTGCGGTACTGCTAATGCGGAGAGTTCTCTGTGTGGCGTTGACTTAATGGGAACTGAAACACCAGTTGATTGCCTGGTGGTGTTGCATTTCAGCTTGGTCTGTTGCCATTGCCTTTTGGCAGCGAGTATATTGCATGTGGTTTCTGTGGCAAGCACGAGCGTTGCAGAGAAAAGGGAGAAAGAGAGGGAGAGTAAGAGAGTGGCGCTCGTGAGCTTTTGCAAACGGTTTCTAGTTTCTAATGGCTAAGAGTTTTGACAAGCCAATATTAATGTGTAACTTCATACAAGAGCTCTAGTTGCAAAATTCCGTTTCTGCACTTTTTCAATGCCCTAAGTGTTAAAAAGTGTATAGCAAAGTTGTTGAAGTGTATGCAAAAGGCCGCATCCATAAAATATATACATATTGTATCTCCTTGTCGTTTACTTTCAACTAGAGCACACTTTTTCTTCTGCCTCTTGTTGTTTTGAGTTGCATGTCTGTGTGTGTTTGTGCCACAGATGGAGGCAAAACGTAATTAACATGCGATTTGCCTTCTGCATTTCAAGGTGTCATAAATCAGTGCATTGTTTGGTCTATGACTGTGAAAAAGGGGTGTGTTTCCCCTAGTTAACTGCTGCAGCTGGATGAGGGCGTTTACTGCCGGTAAGCTCTTCATTAAAAAGTTCAATTTACCCTTGATTTCCTGGAGGCATTATTGTGGTAAACAGGAATCGTTTTCTTTGGTATGTCGAAGATGTAATACCCTGGCTCTTTTTTAAAAACCAAAATCAAATAAACCCAGGCCGTATACTATTTGGACCAGTCGGCGTCAAAAGGTTTATAATTTCAAAACGTCAACAATATACAGCAGGTGTAAATCTCGCACACACACACACACATTGTTTTTGTTTACTTGCTTTTTAAAATCAGTTAAGTTTTGACGAAGTTATGGCATCTTGAAGTTTCGACCTATGCGCATACACTGATATATCGATTTTCGGGCTATAATTTTTACTTGTCTTCCGACCTCAAATTTCAGTTTCAACTTTAAATGTACGATTGATTTAGGGGCAAAACTATGATCAAAAAGCCCTTGCTTTTTAAAATCAGTTGAGTTTTGACGAAGTTATGGCATCTTGAAGTTTCGACCTATGCGCATACACTAATATATCGATTTTCGGGCTATAATTTTTACTTGTCTTCCGACCTCAAATTTCATTTTTAACTTTAAATGTACGATTGATTTAGGGGCAAAACTATGATCAAAAAGCCCTTGCTTTTTAAAATCAGTTGAGTTTTGACGAAGTTATGGCATCTTGAAGTTTCGATCTACGCCCACATATCGATACATCGATTTTCGGGCTATAATTTTAACTTGTCTTCCGACCTCAAATTTCATTTTCAACTTTAAATGTACGATTGATTTAGGGGCAAAACTATGATCAAAAAGCCCTTGCTTTTTAAAATCAGTTGAGTTTTGACGAAGTTATGGCATTTTGAAGTTTCGACCTATGCCCATACACCGATATATCGATTTTCGGGCTATAATTTTAACTTGTCTTCCGACCTCAAATTTCATTTTTAACTTTAAATGTACGATTGATTTAGGGGCAAAACTATGATCAAAAAGTTCTCGCTTTTTAAAATCAGTTGAGTTTTGACGAAGTTATGGCATCTTGAAGTTTCGACCTATGCGCATACACTGATATATCGATTTTCGGGCTATAATTTTAACTTGTCTTCCGACCTCAAATTTCATTTTTAACTTTAAATGTACGATTGATTTAGGGGCAAAACTATGATCAAAAAGCCCTCGCTTTTTAAAATCAGTTGAGTTTTGACGAAGTTATGGCATCTTGAAGTTTCGACCTATGCGCATACACTGATATATCGATTTTCGGGCTATAATTTTAACTTGTCTTCCGACCTCAAATTTCATTTTCAACTTTAAATGTACGATTGATTTAGGGGCAAAACTATGATCAAAAAGCCCTCGCTTTTTAAAATCAGTTGAGTTTTGACGAAGTTATGGCATCTTGAAGTTTCGATCTATGCCCACATATCGATACATCGATTTTCGGGCTATAATTTTAACTTGTCTTCCGACCTCAAATTTCATTTTCAACTTTAAATGTACGATTGATTTAGGGGCAAAAC
The DNA here is from genome assembly GCA_035044105.1 of Drosophila nr. perissopoda 5 BK-2023a. Classification (NCBI taxonomy): domain Eukaryota; kingdom Metazoa; phylum Arthropoda; class Insecta; order Diptera; family Drosophilidae; genus Drosophila; species Drosophila nr. perissopoda 5 BK-2023a. The sequence continues at coordinate 1,078,642 of JAWNMK010000018.1, forward strand.
TATGATCAAAAAGCCCTTGCTTTTTAAAATCAGTTGAGTTTTGACGAAGTTATGGCATCTTGAAGTTTCGATCTATGCCCACATATCGATACATCGATTTTCGGGCTATAATTTTAACTTGTCTTCCGACCTCAAATTTCATTTTCAACTTTAAATGTACGATTGATTTAGGGGCAAAACTATGATCAAAAAGCCCTTGCTTTTTAAAATCAGTTGAGTTTTGACGAAGTTATGGCATCTTGAAGTTTCGACCTATGCGCATACACTAATATATCGATTTTCGGGCTATAATTTTAACTTGTCTTCCGACCTCAAATTTCATTTTCAACTTTAAATGTACGATTGATTTAGGGGCAAAACTATGATCAAAAAGCCCTTGCTTTTTAAAATCAGTTGAGTTTTGACGAAGTTATGGCATTTTGAAGTTTCGATCTATGCCCATACACCGATATATCGATTTTCGGGCTATAATTTTAACTTGTCTTCCGACCTCAAATTTCATTTTCAACTTTAAATGTACGATTGATTTAGGGGCAAAACTATGATCAAAAAGCCCTTGCTTTTTAAAATCAGTTGAGTTTTGACGAAGTTATGGCATTTTGAAGTTTCGACCTATGCCCATATATCGATATATCGATTTTCAGGCTATAATTTTTACTTGTCTTCCGACCTCTAATTTCATTTTTAACTTTAAATGTACGATTGATTTAGGGGCAAAACTATGATCAAAAAGCCCTTGCTTTTTAAAATCAGTTGAGTTTTGACGAAGTTATGGCATTTTGAAGTTTCGATCTATGCCCATACACCGATATATCGATTTTCGGGCTATAATTTTTACTTGTCTTCCGACCTAAAATTTCATTTTTAACTTTAAATGTACGATTGATTTAGGGGCAAAATTATGATCAAAAAGCCCGTGCTTTTTAAAATCAGTTGAGTTTTGACGAAGTTATGGCATTTTGAAGTTTCGACCTATGCCCATATATCGATATATCGATTTTCAGGCTATAATTTTTACTTGTCTTCCGACCTCAAATTTCATTTTTAACTTTAAATGTACGATTGATTTAGGGGCAAAATTATGATCAAAAAGCCCTTGCTTTTTAAAATCAGTTGAGTTTTGACGAAGTTATGGCATTTTGAAGTTTCGACCTATGCCCATATGTCGATTTTCAGGCTATAATTCTTACTTCCACCACTTCCCCACTCCGTGGAAGTGTGCTGTGATTGCGATGATTCCGAAACCTGGCAGGCCGTATAATCTAAGATTGTCGGCAGTAAGTGGCTTCCAGAGTGCTATTCCTGATCATCAGTTTGGCTCTGGGCATCACCATGGTACAGCAGAGCAACTTCATCGAGTAGTTCAGCATGTCCTCGAGGCCTTGGAAAATAAGCAGTACAGCTCTGCTGTCTTCCTGGATATCCAGCAAATTTGGTGCTAAACATTGTAGCCCACTGAAAAGACCCCTTAAGGTATCAGCGATTCTAGCTCAGTCTGTGAAACCATAGATACAGTTTGTCAGTCTCGCTTTCTACCTGTGGGCTTAAGAGGTTGTCTGTGTACGGCAAGGGTATGTAATCTTCGGTGTCCTATTCTTCTTGTGTTTTCTTGTCTTTGGTTTTTTTGCACACATTCTTATTGCAGAAAGCCAACACAACTAATTAAAAGCACTTTGTAGACTTGCCAGCAGACACATTTATTAGTGAGACGCAGCTGCAAAGTCTTTTATAAAGCGAGGCGTGCTGCGAAACTTGAGCCTTTTGGTAAATGCCGACCGCTAAAGATGTGGGCGTGGCTGTGGGCGTGTAGAAACAAAAAACCGCTTCGGCAAACTTCATTAAAAATGCACACGAAGCTGCTAAAAAGCCTCTCAACTTCACTTCAGTTGGATAAAGTTACAAACAACCGCACACACACACACACACACAAAGTTTTGGAATGTGTGTGTGTGTGTGAGTTTTCCGGCTTTAATTTATGAAGTCATTAGATGCAATTTTCGAGCACCTGAGCAGACGATTTCCAAACAGGCAATTTGGCATCCGTTCAAAATTGCTGCAATTGTCCCAAATGCCACGCATTTAAGCTGCGACAGCGATCCTTGGAAATCGAGGCCAGTCGGTTTGACAGCTGCCAGACGATTACACCCCGACCGAGGTCAGTGCATGAGGCCAATGCAAACGTTTTCTAATTTTCCACGCCATTAAATCAGGGATTTCCAGCCAGACGCATGCGATTCCAACTGCCACTGGCATCGTGACATGCAATGTGACAACGTCTAAAGGGCGGCCAAGTTGAGCCTGCATCTGCAGACTTCAAGCGAAACAGGCAACAGAAACAAATGTCCTTTTTAAATAAGGAAATTATGGAAAACTATTTAGCAGCTTGGTCAAGTGAGTGACGAAGTTTGTGGAGCTTTATTTCTCCCGTTCCCATATACGTGCATCATATCCAAGCTCTATCAATATCTCTTTACAATCTTATACATTAAAGATAGTTCATTGTTTTGCACGAACAGCTTCACAGGGTATTGCTTCTTATTCCTGCCAAACAAAAAATATAATAGAAATAACAGTATGTCGGTAAAGTTTTAATTTATAGCACTCTGCGCGAACCTATCAGGAGGAAAAACTGACCTGGTCTGAGCGCATCCAAGACCGAGAAGCCCAATACAAAGAGATATTTCCCAACTAAACATAAAGAGAAACAAGTTTTTGTGAAAAGTTTTCGCACAACGTGACAGGCAAAGAAAACTTGGCAAAAACAAGTTTTCAGGTAGAAAGCCACGTCGCCAAGCCCACGATAGTACGCCCACTCATTATGTCAGTTAATTGAATGCAATGCAATTAATTGTCAACGCATCTTCAAAGTATTTACGGCTTCGGCATTGATTGCAGCATAAATTTAATTGAAAAACTTTTGCCAAAGATCGAAATACGTTTGCAATTAACGTGTATTGTAATTAACATTAGTTGTACTTGTACGCTATCTTCTCTGTTTGCCTTGACAGTGGCATCATCAATAAAAATTGCAACAATGTCAGCCTAACATTTTTCAACCTGCAAACTATTGCGAGCCCTGAGCTGGAGTTGCACCTAACTTTACCTGTGCTTCCTGCCAAAGTGCAATTCAGCGTCGTCAACTTGAACTTTGTGTCTTGTAACGTGCTTGGAACTTTGTTAGACTCCTGGGGAGTGTAACACCTAACTTGGTCATGTAATATGATACGCTTGGAGCAATCCAATTAATATTATGTTGAATTCATTTAAAAATCTGAAATCTATTGTAAATACTTATAGATGTGAGATAGAATAGGCACCTTATTAGGTTAAGTTTATGCAGGGGATATAGCATATTATGTTTTCAACTTAAAGAACGTGTAAAGATAAAATTTATGTAGTGTTGAAAATTTAAAATCTACATTTTATAAATTTATCATTATTGATCCAAGAATATATGTATATACACACCTAGCACTTCGAAGAGAACTCCCCTTAAATCTGTTTTTTATCACCAATGCAAGTATGCCAGAGACTTAATTTTTGGTTCTAATTAAAGTATATTCATTTATTAAGTTTGGAAGGAAGATTTAATGCTGGGATCTTAATTTTGCTCCACTGGAATGAGAAATTTTTTTAAAATATTTTGTAAAATACAGATTCATTTTTCTTAAATCTTCAGCTTAATCTTTTAACTAGTAGATTTAAATAAAGTGAATTGTAGTCTTTGAAGCCCTCTAATGTATTTACTTTCTAAATCAAACCAATTTTCTTTTACTTAAATTAAAGTAATATTATGTTATTGATTTCTGTTGTTATGATTGATATGCCTTTACTTCTTATCGAATGCTATTAATGGATTAAACTCATACTATATTATATTAACTTAAGTTATACTTTGTCGTCATATTTTGCTGTAGTTCTTTTTTTCACAACTGTGTTAGATCATACAAGATTCGATGTCATACAGATAAGTTTTTCGCTCGCTTGTTGCTGCTGTAATTGGTATGCGAGTGACTGTTGTTGTTGTAGTTAAAAGTTAGACTATGGCGACGACATCGTCAGCAGGTGTAGCTCTCCATATTATTTACAAGTGGAGAGAGCACAAAGGTGCAGCAGCGCTCGGCATTCGCCCACGAGGCACCTATAATTTAGCGCTGTTTATTTGTAAATGTCTGTGGCACACAGCACAGGATCGAGTTGCAGGGGTCGCAGTACTTGTTCTCGTCACGCTTCATGTCAACAGCGGCAACTTCATTGTCTGCCCTGGGCTCGAGCTCCCAACTCAGCGCCTCAGCAGCGATACCCCTTCCCCGCTAGTTTGTTTGTGGTAAGAGGGGGAGTTATGTGTGTGTCACTGACATTAAGTGCAGTTGGTTGCTGGGTTGTTAAGTCGTCGGTTTGTCGATTCGCAGAAAAACGTTTTGCAATTTATTAACTGACATTTGAAGTGGTTGTTGTTGTTGTTGCTACGGGGCAAGTCGGTGGCTCGCGATAAGCGAAACCTATGACACTTATTACTGAAGCAGCTGTGTGCGGTGGTAAATAAAAAGAAATGCCGTTGCATGCATATTTGATTAAGCTGCCTCAGCGTCGCCGGTAGGTAGGCAATGATATTTGCAAGCCAAACTTTGCAGACAAACGCGCCCGCGGCCCTTGATACAAACACACAGGCAGCAACCCAGGCAGACAGACAGACACACACAGAGAGAGAGAGAGAGAGAGAGATTAAGAGACAGAAGGGTTAAGGCCGAGTTGGCAACCTGCAACAATAATACGTAAGTTTCTGGACCAAACCAAAGTTACAAGCGTTACGTATATTTAGGTTGGGCGCCGACAAAACTGCCGGAAGCGGAAACTGTTTTGTACATTTGCAAATTTGATACATTAGTTAAGCATGTGGAAGGACAAGAGTCCTAAACTCAAAATAGGTAGGCAGACAATTCTCAGTTCCATGTGGTTATTAAATGCTTATTTTGTGGTCAGGTTGGAAAGGTTCACCAACGCAAAATGAGCATAATAAAAGATTATACACAAGTAAAAAGGTCCCATGGACCTATACAAGTTTTGACGATTAGCCAAAGGAGCAGTAAGTGGCTCTTAATAGCTGCCTGTGAACCCACACAAATGTTCCTCGCCGCGTGGTGCCTAATTGATTATTTATGAACTGGGCAATCGAGGCAACCGAAGTAAGCAAGTGGTAAGTCTCTGGCTTACATACTTATATACCGAAAAATTGAAGTCTTAAATATTTAGTTAAATTAGAATACTTAACACTTTACTAGGTATTTTATATCTTATCATTCAGCCATTAATATTATTTTGAATTCAATTTAGTTCATTTATTATAACAATCCTGCTTAAAAAGTGTAAAAATCAACTTAAAGGCAGGCATATAGTTTTAAAGATAATTGGACTATATTGAACTGTTTTATTGAAGTGTAGAAACATTAGCTTTAAGTTATGCGTATAGTTTCAAAGGCAATTGGACATTCGTCTGACATGGCATTCTCTCAAATTACCTGCAGTTATCTATGGCAAGCATTCTCAACTAGCCACTTTCCAAATAACAGCTGCCTTTGTTAACGATTAAAGCCACATGACATTACGTCAGTCCCTTTGCTTGCTTGCTCATTATTTTTGCCGCTCATTACGTGCAATCTCAGGTGTCATATTCCAGATGTAATGATGTAGACCCTTAAATCAGAGGGTGGAGTGACGATTCATTTGATATGTATAGCACGACAACCAGAAAAGAGGAACAAAAAAGAAAAAAACACGATAAGCAAACAAACAGGCAAATGCTATTTAACACTTTAATGTGGCATACAACCAAACAGACAGATGCACACGCACAACCCTTCAACATGCGCACATATGTATGTGTTGAAAAACTTCAATTAAAATTCCAGCTTAACAATGCACAATGGAGATGACACCCATCCTACCACATTTGGGGGTTCCTTTTGCCCATCTCATTTGCAATTTAATGTAAAATAGCCGTAAAGCCACAGAAAGGCCAAGTAAGCGACCTGGAAACAAGCGAACCAAACAGTCAAACGCTTTGCAATCATAAAACGCAATGGAGCCCTTAACTGGCAACTGGCAACAGGCAACTAACAACAACAAAATGGCTGCGCTGAGTGACGGTGGCCCTGACAATTGTTTCCGCTTGCCCTACAGAGTGAATCGTTTAAAGAAGTGGGTGAGAGAGAGGTAGATATGCGCCACGGGCAAGGTATTTTTGTTCAAGTACATTCCAAATATTAATTCTACTTGTAACTCTCTCTAAAATAAAACCAAAAAACAAATTTTTTTCGCTGTGTGATTGTCTCCCTTAGTTAGAATATGCTTGTGTAAATATTTTGAATACCTAAATTCGAGAAATGCAACTTAAATCCAAAATTTTATTATGAATTAAAATATTTTTTTTTAAACTAAACTTTATAATTTGTATTTGAAGTTGATCCAAAAATAAATATTTCTGGCCAAGCCAAAGATCAAAATACATTTTGAGACTGATCCCCCTTATTCAAAAATGACAACTCGCGGAATTGTGCAAAGAGCGTTTCCCGGATAACATTATTTTTGCCACCTGCCCACTGGCATTGTTTTCTTTTGGATTTTCACATGGCGTAAGAGATGCTATAAAAATTTACAGTTAAGTGATTTTGTAGCAATTTGCAGTTTGTTGGCATTACACACGGCCAGGTGAGTGGAGCAGCTAGCGCCAAGTGGCAGTCGTGCAGGCCACAGTCGTAAATCCTTGGCAAATGTTTGCCAAGTGTGAGCTCTCAGCATTCAGTCGTAGCACGAGTTGTCCAGGCAGGCCATGTTGTCAGTTCTCGCTGTGGCAGGTTTCCTGTTACGTTGATGTCAGTAAATTCAATTTATTTAAAAGCTTGTCAACAATAAGTCAAATGAAATGCTCTGCTCAGCTGTAAATATGGCGGGCCCAGTAATAAAGCTGATTTATTTGCCCTGCTCAGATTTACAATTCCACATAGCTGCCAAGCGTTTGAAATCGCATCGAAACTAAGCACAACTGACAATGGAAATGAAATGAAATTAAATGCTTGAGCGAAATATTTGTGGTTATTGTGGCTATATATTCAAATTTAACGTGAAATACATTTGTTGGCAGCTCCCTTTCTAAAGCCTTTTATTTTGGCATCTCCTATATGTTGTGTGTGTGTGAGTGTGTGTGTGTGTGTGTGTGTGTGTGTTTATGTTTGTAAATATGTATAAATAGATGGACATGCTGTTTTCTAATAGTAGTTCTGCTCGGCAACAGTAAATAAATCTTGTCTGTTTTGGTTGGGGCTTGGGTAAGGCTACAGATAAGCCCAATACAGTTAGGAGAATGCAATACAATGGAAACAGAAATTGCCCTGCAGGACATGTGGTTGCTGTAGCTGCCCAGGACATCAGCTCAACTTAAACGGCTGGTAAAGTGCAATGAGGACTGGATGGGGCAACAGAGCAATGCCACATTTGGCAAGCAATATTAAGTGTGTCCGTTTTTTAACATTTGAAGCACAAATAAAACAATGCAAAGCACAGCGAGCAAACACAAACAATTATCCATTCATGTCAGATGAACGAGGGTTGTCTGGTTTATAAATAGATATTCGTTAAATTATATATACATATAGAAACCATTTTCAACTAAATGTTGACATATTATATTCTCTTTTTATTGTTTTGCTTTCCTATTAAAATTTTGTTAAAAATAATATATTTTTATTTTATTATATAATAAATTATGAATTTAGCTATTATTTATTTTAAAGCGATTATTTTTTTATTAATATTTGTGAACAAATACGTGTAATTGATAATGATTTTGACATGCATAATATTATTTGAATATATATTATTTTGTAATTGCTTGCTACACACTTTAAATTATCAACAATACAATGCAAATAATATGGGTATGTACATATGTATATGTAAAGTTTATGTATATGCATATGTATATGTGCGTAAATGTGTAACATAAGTGTTCACAGATAAAAAAAGCAGTTTGCGAAGCTTAAACAATGCTATTGACTGAACAAAATTCTGCTTTTGCTGTTGCTATTTCTGCTGTTGACTTGGCTCATAAATCCATGCGAGTGCTGTTGACTGACTGCCGTTTTATGTTTGTTGTATATGTACATATATTGTGTATTCTTCTGCTCTAGTGAAGTAACTTAAATTATTGATTATTGTGAAACTTGGCCACAATTCAACTGCAACTCATATCGCGTTGCCAAAAGCGGAAGTTTGTATTTCCGTTTGCCTCTGGTATCCTTTATGTGTACAGTTGACTTCATTAAAAGCAACGAAAACATGCACTAAAGCAAATGACATTTAGCAGTTATTTAAACCAAAAGCAACAAATTACAAACCTATGCAACGTAGTACTTGTCTAATGGTCATAATCACTGAGCTTTCCCTTTGTCCTTTTCCCATGTCCCTTGACATGTGCGCAGTGCTAAGAAAAACGTATCCCATTTTCAGTTTTTGTGCTGTCATAACAAACAAATTCCCAGCATGTGTGCGGCGTGTGGAGGCAGGACCCGAGGGCGGACATTCGCTTGGTCAGCTCTTCTGAGCTCCAAGAATTTAATTATACTTTTGATTTTAATGAAAAAAAAGTGCACACTCTCGCCTTATGTGTCCTATGCCCTTTTCGCACGAGTTATATACGAATTGTTATTAAGGATGTGAATATGCGAACCATGTTTTAAGTTTTTTACTATCTAATAGTACAATTAAAATAATAGTAGAATATAAAATCAAGCAATTTAATATTTTGTCTTAAGAAGGACTACTTTGATAAGTCTCATGGCATCGAAATCGAGGTCTGCAACATATTATCGGTGTGATGTTTGTTACTTTTGTTTTGAGCAAAGTTGAAAAAATATTAGTTTTATCCGCAATTAGTTTTTAAGTAATTTACTTTGAAAATTGGCAAACTTCAGAGAAGTTTCCCCTCGGTGCACTCACTCCATGTTTTTGTGACTTTGTTGCTCTTAAGGTCGTCGTTGACATCAACGTAAACTTCATTTGTCGCTTTTGTGGAACTCATTTCAGTAAATGTCAACGGAGTCGTCACTGTGAAATTGCAGTTTAATTACAGTTTTTATACATTTTAACTTGTCTTTGAATGTCATTGTAAATGGACGACATTAAATGAAATTGGTCTATGGGGTAAGACAGGCTACTAATGTGTTGGCATAAATGTCCTTTGTATGGAGATTTACATCGTATTACGAGTAGCTTTCAAACAGAGACGAGGCAAACACACAACATGTAGATTGCCATTGAGATTTTTAATAAGTTTAAATAGTTTTGAAAGCAAAGTTATAACCGATACACAGATGTGGGTTACATGTAGGAGCAATGGGAAATATAAAATAAATAAGTTTTAGAATATATTAAATTGAACGTAGCAGAATCGCTTATTGATAGTTCATTATGAATATTTATGAATAAAACAAAACTGTGGTTCTTTAAATTATTTTTTCCTGAATTTTTTAAAAAGGAATTTGTGTGGCTCCTATGCGTATCGTGTATGTGTGCAACAGGTCAATTTTTCAATCGTGTAATCAATGTAGACTTAGCACATCATCTCAATAACAAGTCATAAATGCATTCAAAGCTAACTTGTGAATACATTAACAGTTATTATAGATTTCATGTGAGAAGGCAGAATATTTTGTTATAGGATATGCGAAGCCTTGCACGCAAGCAAATCTCAAACATATCGCATTCTGACCGCACTTTGAGCTGCACTTGAGTTGCGTTTGCCACCCATCACCCATCACTCATTTGTGAATATGTACATTTAATATGCAGCGCATGTTCTGACAGGCCTTGCCAGAGCTCCAGCTACATCACCAAAACCAGCTCCAGCTGCATTTGTGGCCGGTCACTTGCCATCTTGCATGCACAACATGCACTCGCAATCAAACATGTCCGCCAAGTGAGCGTCACGTTGCAACATTCGCTGTGCGGAGCTTTTAGGGTCTTCGAGAGCTGTAGAGGGCTGTTGCTTAAGACGCAGTAGACGACGACGTTGCTTTCACAATTGCCGACTGGTTGCTTATTTGCATACAACACTTTGACGCATTGTTCGCCCACCATCCAGCGAGACAGATGGAAGCACAAGCTGTGCCCACTGGCTTCCCTTCACAAACTTGAGCACTAATTAAAAGCAAATTCAAGCATACTTGTACTCAAACTCCAACTGCCGACAAGTTGCCTAAAGACAGACGCACGAAATTTGCCAAATGATTAAGTTTACAAACGGATCGCAATCCGATCCGATGGGGCGTATGAGCTACGTAGACTTTGGCTTTGCCACTGCCATTGTCTCTGATTGGAAAGCGCTTTGCTCAGCAGCAGCCAAATGAGTGTTAATTAATGCGAATTTAAGCAGCAGACAATCGATTCGAAGGCTTCCGAAAATTCAACCGCCTGGCAGCCATCATTAACCCATTTAAGGTGCAAATCCAATTAGGAAAAGCCGTTAAACAAAATTTTAAGCCGCACATTGGCAAATTGAAATTCGAGTGTGCCCGCAATGCGCATTAATTAAATTTAATTTTAATTGTGTATTAGGAGCAACACAGATTTTCAAGTAGCAAGAAAATGTGATTAATTTATTGGACTTTGGATGTGTCCTTATCTCTTTTAATGCCATTATACTGAAATAACATTATTATATCAATACACTAAGTAATGTGATAAGTTTTAGGAAGTTCGTTTAGATTATTATACATGTTACATGAGTTCTTATCTTATCTTATCTGAAGCTATTTAATTATAATTTCATTTAAAACTGTTTACTTTATAATATGTTAATAGATTATAGTTAAGGATTTATGTCTTGCATTTATCAGGCCGTCTCAATAATTTTGATTAGGAATACTATTTTAGACATTCCAGCTGGTAACTAATCTTTATTTTAAAATCTATTCAGATCCGTCCATAAATCATTTGCTGCTCTGAAAGCTGCTACAGCCGGTGGCGCTAAGTGAAAATCTTTTAAGAGCGCCCAAGTAATGCACATAAATAATAAATACAACGAAAATTAACTTTCCGGCGACAGTCGTGCTGCACGTGCCTGCCCTCAGCCCTCTCCGACTAGACCAAAAAACCAACACTAAGGGCCAGTTCTTTCTTATATTTTGGTTATACTCTCTATTAATAAGTTGTTATTATTTATTTCTTATAAATATATTGGTATTTAATTACAAACAACAATTTTCTCTATAATTGTTTACTGTTTGGTGAGCTCTTTTTATATAATTTAAATATGCTTTATAAATATGTTTTATATTTTTTAAATACTCCGATATATTTCGAATGCCGTCGGTATTCGTCTTCAGGGGTAGATTCACATCGTTTATTCAGTCAGCAACTACTACTAATAAGTTTTTGCAAAATTAAAAAACAATTTCGCCTTCACTAAGAACAGAGTATTGCGTAGTCGCGAGGTGTCAGCTTTAAAAATCTTATTTGATTCCTTTTCGGCTTTTTACCTGGACTGGCGTCAACTATTTAGAAATGCAAAGCACATTGAAAGTTGAAAGCGTGCAACGTTGGTTTTGGTTTTGGTTACGGTTTTTGCTTTTAAGGTGCCACAAGCAAACAAAAAATGGCTGTAAAATAAAAAATAGAGGGAAAGCCAAGGAGAAACTGTCAACGTACGCGTTAAGTTGACAGGCATGCCCGTTGTGGTGGTGGGAAGGGAAGTTGGGATGAAGTGAGGCAGGCCAAATCTCAGTGCGCCAGCTATAAAAATCATAAATTGTATTATGTATTAATGTTGGTGGTGCCGTTAGCGGTGACGTCGACAGTATTATTATTTTTTATTTGGCGGAATATATTTGTGAATTATTCAAAAGCTTAGCCTTGGAGCGAGTAAGTTGAAGGTCAATAAAGAAGACCACTTTAAGGAAGCACAATAAGAAGAGGGAGAACGGTGCGTGCATATTTGACAATATTATTAGATTAAATTTCATATAAATGTGTTGATAATGCCAGCCAGACATTGTCTAGACAAAGCACACATTCAGCTGAAATTTGAGACTGGAGTGAAAGGTGGCAGCAGTGGATCACGGAGACAGGGAAATAAGGGAACAGGTAGCCAGCGCATAACTTCATTGCATGGCAGTCACAAATGCCACAAAATCCGCACGAATGCAGCAATGCAAAATTAATAGCTGTTGCATTCGAGTCTTTCAACTACTGAGTGGATCAAAAGTTTGTCTGGCTGCCAGGCACGCTCAGAATGTCAGAATGTCAGCGACTGTCTTCGACTCACACTCGCAATTCCAACATCATCATCATTTAGCAAAAATGTCAAGGGCAACGTTTACGCATAGTAGTAGTAAAAACTTTTGCTGACGTAGGTGTGTGATTTATGCGAAGGCAATCGTATTCGAATTTTATCATTTTTCTATGGTGCGCTTGAAGTGCTCTAAGCCTTTAATCGTTGTCCGGCTAAAAAAGTTGAGAAAAATTGTTGCAGGAAATTGCTGGTGAACAGTTTTCCGTATGCTTTACAATTTACAGGGTGATATAACTACGCATGATGTAGTTAGTGATTGTGTTATGAAATAAAAATTAGAAGATTCATCAAATAGGCATTTATTATTTAACTGGTTAATCTAAAAGTGTAAAAATAGGTTTAAATTCGCACCTATCAAAATCAAACTCTGCTTTAAAGCCAGATTCAATGTTGAGCACACAATCAAGTTGGTAACCCTGTATTTATTGCCATAAGAAACATTCAAAGTGACATTTGCATTTTATTGTTGAACGCCGGGCATTACAACTCCAACTTTCCGCTCTTTGGCTTATTGTGCAATTTCCCAGCTGCGTCTGCCTCCCATCCTCTTATCTTTTCTTGCCTTTTCTATTTTCTTGCCTCTGAGTGTGTCTGCATGAAATAAGAGTTAATCTAGCGTCCACTGGGACACACACACACACACACACACTTGCACATACGATGCTGGGTTTTCTTACTGTAACAGATGTCCTTGATATTTCATTTGACTGGAGCATTGCTTGCGATATTTCAAAGGCAAAAGTCGTCTGCTTTAGATTTGGCTGCAATTCTCTTTTGTGCGACATCAAAGTGCAGGCGGGCTTCATCAAGTAAATCCGTCAGCACAAAGCCGATAAGGTTGCCGAAAGTGGCTGCTCATAAGCTCAAATATGCCACAAAGTATGCAATAATAATGGAACAATCGAATTGTCAACGCGACAGCGCGCCCTTCTTGTCTGCTTTTAATAATATTTTAATAGAAACAGCAAAGCGCACATTTTTTTTGTGGTTTCTACTTTTGCGGTCGGTGGTTGCTTTTGATGTCGGTGTGTTCGCCCAGGTTTTCGAGCAGCTGGAGACGTTTTGATGGATGGCTAGAAGTACATAAGCATAAGCGAAGTTGTTTCCGTCCAGCTTACATATCATAAATCATGTGTGCTTGTTATGATATTGTTGCCAACGGGCACATCAGCTGTTGCATCAGCCTTAATTTCACACTTAGCATAACAAATTTTACTATTCTTTTACTTCATACATTATATTCACTTTTTTTAATTAAATACTTAATATTGCATAATAATTTAAAGTAAATAAATATATTTAGGTTGAATTTATTTTATTTATTAAAGGTCTGCTGTAAATAAATATAGTGAACGGCTCTGAAAGGTGTATCTATGTCGGTTTTTTCTATACACGTATATACATATTCCATCTTTCTGGTTGCATAATTATTCATGACACTCGTGGCATGACGCACGACTTGTGTGTTGCCATAGATACCCCCCTGTGCATCGTGTCGGGTAGCTTATTAAATCCGGTGCCTGGGCGTGTGTTGTATTTTCAGCTCCACTGAAGCAAAATAATTGGGCCATGCTGCCCAGGTAAGAAGTGGAACTTATCGACGTTATCATAAGGTCAAATACTTGTCGCTTTGCGCTGTGTTTTTTGCTTGTTAGTCGCAATTCGAAAGACTTATGGCTTGGGCCAATTGCGTCTTGTTAGTGTGCCTTAAAGCTATTGATTTTGGCTTGTCATTACCTCAAGGGATTCTCTCCCAACATCATCTTTTTGGGGACGTTTTTAATTAAAAGTTTTTTTGCAGATGACTTTGTCAAAAGATTTAACAAAATTCTGGCATTATCAGAGTCAGCCGGAATTTAAGCATTTACTTGTTGGCCAGTTTAGTCTTTTACTTTATTTAACCAAGGTAATTAACTCCCATTTATCTGCCACAAAACACTCACCATTAACATCAACCCGGTGCACTTCAACGCTTTGCCCGACAACTTTTGGTCAACAGTTGGCGAGTTTCGGATATACCAAATGGATGCTGGGCCAACAAAGGACCGTTAGATGGCCATTTTGCAGCGTCGCCTGATTGCTAAATTTCATGTTTAATTGCTGTGGTCTCCAACAACAATGAACTGCAGGTGCCCAGATTTGGTGCTTTGTTTTAAAGTTTTTGATTATTTTTTCTTTTCGTATACGCCGTTGAAAATTTAAGTTTTCACCACTGAAAGTAAACAGCAACATTCAGGTGTTCGACCAAAAAATATAAAACTTTGTTAAATATGGTACATAGTCTGTACATAAATTGTAAAAAGAAAAAATTGGGAATTTTTTATATCATCTTTTATATTATGCGTACGCAAAATATTATTTTTCCTATGTTATGATTGGGAATTAAAGATTATTCTTTATATTATTTACAATATATATTGTTACTTCATAATAATAATTGCTTCTCTATGAATCTCTCACATTTATTAATGATTTCAATTGAAACTTCTTATTAAAAATAATAACCACTCATTTTTAAAGTTAAAACTTACCACAGCTTTAAGTCCTTCGTTCTGGCCAGAACTGGCGCCTGATTGTATGCAACAGCAAATTGCTTGTTTGGCTTGTGCATTTGGTGTTCGTGTTGAAATTTTCATATTGTCTGGCAATGGGCAAAGTTTAAATTGCGAAATCTGACGCGCTCGATTAACGTTCCGACAGGGACACATATGAGCCAGTGGATGCCCAAGTTTCAATGGACAATCTGCAGTCTTATTTGCATTTTTAATTAACTAACAAGTGCTTGCAATTATGGACGGCCAAGTCCAGAGCAACCATATTCAAACACATGTGTATAATAGCAGCTGTGGGTCCCATTCTGGCGGCTGTTAGCCGTAAATCAATTAGGCATAAATGTGCTTGCAGGCAACTGTAGTTGGCATAAATTACAAACTTACCATCTCTTGGCTGGCACGTCAACTGTACATAATTTGCATACTAAATTTCATATTTTAATTTCTCTAATTACTTAACATTAGCGAACATTTTAATAAAATAAAAACCCATTCGTCAAGCGCGAACTGTCAAAAGTTCTGCAGTCGACATCTGTGTCATGTTTTGAGGCCCATGTGTTGCCGCCATGTCAGATTATGTCGTGAATATGTTAAGCGGTCGCCTTTTTTGACAGCCGCCATTTGGCGTTGAGCCAACTTGAAAGACGCATTTGACATTTATTAGGCTTCCTTCTTGCACTGCCGCGTTGCATTTGCCTTCAATTGCAGCCAACACAATTTGACAAGTTGAGCGTAACTACGCCAAACAACGACTGACAGCGCAAATATTTTAACAACTTCGACTTACCTCGCCAACTGACTAACTGACTGAACGACAGAGAGACTGTGTGATGGCTTACCTGCCTGCCAGCTAACTCTGTTATTTTCCCTTTGTTGGCATTGAGTACATTTTCCTTGCTTGACATAAATCAATTGTGATAATATTTTATAGTACCACATATTCAAAAGTCGTTGGCCATATTTATTCTTGACTTATGACTGCTCGTGTGCAACTAATTTGGTAATCAATTACAGTTATTTTCGTGCATGCACTCATTGAATTTCAATAAGTTCGATGTGGGTACATTTTTAAAAAATCTCTTTTTTTTTGCTTGGCTGCACAGCGAAAAGTTTGTTACCTGCCAAATCGATATGGAAGCAAACCTTGTGTGGAATATTTCTGTGTGCTCTATAACATTCTCTACTTTTTCAATACTTGGTATAGTAATAAATAAATAGATTTGTTAACATATGATAAATAAATGCGATTGCGAGAACAAATTTAATTTATTCACAGATTTATTTGCATAAATTATCCTTTTAATTGAGAGAACAACTTTAAAAATGTTATCGATAACATATTTCGATTTATTTGCAGCGCATTCAAGCAGCTTATAGCCCTAGTCAAACATTTACATGTCAACAGTCTGAGTCTATGTGTCATACAATACACATTCCCCACATGCAACCCAGAAACGAAATGCTGTCGCGACATTGAAATGAAAAATGATTGCCTGCTGTGCCTTTTTGGTCGCGCAACTCACAATTCACGTGGCTTATGCATTTAAAGCGCGCGTTACTGCCTTTTCCGCGTAAATAAAATTACGCATACGCCCCCGCTGATATATCACAGAGTAAACAATGCGAACTTAAAGCCAAGCGAGTATCGCACAGGGTCCCAATTGGGACTCGGCTACCATGACAGCGTGACCTACCACAAGCACCGCAGACAACAAGCACAGCACCCACAAGCAAACAAACTATGCTTAATTGCAAAGGGGTTCTGAGGCAACCCCAGCTCTCAGAAAGTCAAGTCCATGTCTCAATAAACTGGAAAAGTTGCACTTGGGAGCAGGACTTAACCTCAATTTTGATTAACAATGTCTGGCAATGAAGCTGTCAACGTGCGGCAAGAATGAACGAACCCACAACTCACCACAGACTCTAAAAGAGGCCTCCCCCGGATCAGGTTGTCTGTCCTGCCTGTACGAGCCTGAAAAATGAGAACAATTTGTTTGTTGGCTTGCCAGCTGCGGCTGCGGCTGCGGCTGCTGGTTGGCAGCCACTTGCTTAGACCTCAAGCTCGCACCACTTTAACGCAAATATTTATTTTATTTGTGCACATTATTCATTTGCTAATAACATGTTTACGGGCGAACGTATGGCGTTGCCAGTTTTGAAATTTGGCTGTCGATATGTGTGGTGCCTGCTCCGCCTTCAGCTGCATAATGTAATGCTCCAGTTGGTTGGGCATACCCGATCGCAGTTTCAATGTGGGCGTGTTTACTGCCATATCCATGCGTCGCTTGGCTAGAAAACGCTTACGCAAACCCCGCAGGCCAACTACGGGCACTTCGATGCACACAAAATAGGCCAGCTCCATGCCGCTAATGAGCGAGCAGCCCAAAAAGAGTCCGGCAATGCCACCAAAACTAACTGTTACAAAAAATAGTATTGTATACTAGACAGTCATTAATTAATTGTCAATTGCATGTGTCGAAATGAATTTGTATACTTAAATAATTTTATAAAATAAATTTTAAACATAAAATTGATAAATTGAATTGAATAGCTTAAAAAATGTTAAATAAAGTTCATTTAAAAGTAATATTTAAAGCTATTATTTAGCAACTGAATTTAAAGACTGAGGACATCCTAAGTAAAATATACAAATCATAATTTTAAATTGAAATTGATAAGAATACAAATTAATTTGAGAATTAAATGTGTTTAAGTCACTAAATTAACACACAAGAAATAATTTACGCCGAAATAGCAAGCGAAGTGAATGAATCAATCACTGATTTTTGCTTATGCTTTTGCTTGTTTCCATTGGCAACTACTAACCCATTAAATCAACCCAGCCGAAGACCAAACTCGTGCGATAGACCATCATAGTCTCAAATCGGAAATGCACATCCAAGTCCACATATGATGAATTGCCGACCACTTCCGGCGGCAGAAAAGATGGACGCACATCGTTGATGTAGTTGAGCGAGTAACAGTTGCGAAAGCATTTACATTCCATACCCTCATAATTGCTGCGCACAAAACGCTCCTCGCCCGGTTGATGGTAATAGAGCAACCTATCTGTGAATATGTGCAATCAGAAGAGGACCTGACCACTGCGATGATAGTTAGTCATAGTTTGCTACTACGCACCATTGTGCTGGGCCAGGCAGTACAAGTCCTGAGAGCGGCATGACCGAAACTGGCCTACAAGTGCAAGGGCAGAGTTTCAAGTCTTGTATTGCGGTTAAGAGGAACGTGCTTACCCGGCGGAAAAAGCAAGTCCATTGTGCAATTACAGTAGCGCACCAAGTACTCCTGATGACACTCCGATTGGCAATTCTCAATCATGTAAATGTAACCCATCAACGATTTGAAGTCACGACTATTGTGCTCGTCCTGCAAACATATTGAAAGTGCACTTATCAAGTTCATTAAAAATATGCTGTTTTTCAAGTTGAGCATTCGTAAACTACTACTGAACATTTGATTGAATAGTGCGTCTTAATTAAAAATGATAAAGTTGTGACTATATGTACTAAGGAAGATTTGGAATAAGTTTTCGTTCAAAAATTGGACAGCAAAAGAAAAATACAAAAATCATAAAGTGAGTAAAGCAAGTTTAAGATGTAAAGTAAAAGTAAATGTATATGTTTGATAAATATACTTCCGAAGCTTTTTTTTTTTGCTATTTTTCAGAATTTATTACTATATTATATAATTGCCACAGAAATTAATTGACGAAAACATTTTTTGCTATCAAAAATATCTTCGTCCGAGTGTTTTAGACTGCCAAAAGAAACTAAGTCTTTTAAATTAGCACAATCGGTTGGCATTTAAATGAATAGTTCCTTAAATTGTAGCAGGGAGGCGACAATCTGAAGGATTATGTCTTTTATGATATTTGTTCTTTCTTATTTGTATTATTTTTGGAAATTTTTAAAAGTGCTTGAGGAAAAAGTAAACAAAAATTAGTGTTTCGATAAATTTCGGGTGTCGAAAAACGAGCTAGAAACCGATGAAGCTAAAGCTAAATATTGATTTTTCATGTTCAATTATGAAGATCATAATAAAGTGCAGTTATGATTGAAATTGAAATTACAGTAAAGTTAGAAAAGTGAAAAGGAAAAAAGAAAGAAAACTAACATCAAACACACATTGACGCTGATCAGAGGACACGGAACGTGTTCCGTTGTCGTAAAAGTAAATTGTGGGGTCAACCTCGATGTTAGTTTGAGTGTCGGCTGGTACGCTAAACGGATCCTTGTGCCAGACATACGGTTCCGTGAGCATGACATCGATACCCTTCTCATTGCGCCGTCCCGGCCAGTGCTTATCCGGCTGAATGAGAACTCGCACGGAAAGCGCGCTCTTTGGGCCGGCGGAACCAGTGCGCCAGGGCCACAATGAATCCAGCAACTGCATGCGTTTGCCCTCAACGGTTTCCAGAGTATTAAAAGCCCAGCATAAGCCATTCTTGCTGCGTCGCTTCGAGAAGATCTCACAGCAATTATATGGAAAATGTCGCCACTTGCAATCTGTGAGAAGCTCATCACAGGTCCAGGACATAAAGTCAACGACCAAACTGAAATTTATGTGGCTGAGTTGCTGTGTGGGCTCGTTGCGCAACTGGTCGAAGGAATCGAAATGACCGAAGGACACATCATCGTAGCTGCTGACGATGCGCTCAAACAAATTTAGTTGCACGGCATCGCTTACGTTGGCCAGGAATCGGCTCTTGGCCTGGTCTATACGCTGCCAGTTGAGACGATTGTGATTGCATATGGTGATGACCGGAAATGGTATGCGATAAACCGGATAGCGTGTGCTATCCACCACAGTTTGGAATTTGCCGGCGCTAAACCTTTGCGAGAGTATAAGACACACATCGACAGCGCCCAAAAAGGCGCACACAAACGTGCACAGCCAGACGAAGCGTTCCCAGCGACTGGCCCGTGCAGCTAGTAACTTATCCAGGCCATGGATCGATGTCCGTTTGCCAAAGTTTACCAACAGCTGCCAGGCGGCTTCACCCAGTTGACGCAGGAGGACATAGCGATGCGGTAATGAACGGGACTGCAGGTGCAGTGAACGTGCCGCTGTATTATAGGCCAGCGTCATGGCTGGTCAACAACTGAATCCGTTGCAAGCTCATTTACGGTCTTTTATATGGTGCGATTCTTTTGGGGTCTGCGTGCTGGAATGTTTTGTGTGTGATAATTAGATACTTAACCATGTCCTGGGCGCTAACGTGCTTAACGCCTATTAAACTCGTTAGAGACAACTATTGCCACAAAGGTCAAGGCGGACCTAATCGATGACAAAGCGCTTGACGCCTACCCAGGGGACAAGATTGACAATATTTGCATTCAGTGATTTGTACCCTATTTGTATCTATATACATACATATGTCAAGCTAATTGGACCAACTGTTGTCAATTCAATTAAGTGCTTTCAATGTCAAATGATTTGCAAACAGAGATTGGAGAAATGAAAAAGTTTTAACACACATCGAATGCACTTCTGCATGCTCTTTCTGTGAAACTTCAGACTGGCTTAAATGTTTGCGTAAGTTTAGCTGAAAGCTAAATTCAAGAAAATATTCTTTCAATCAAGTTTCTTTCATATTAAGCTACTCAAAAAGATTAGCATCCGACTGCTTACCGTAGTTCTAAGAATCTTGGAAATATGCGTTTCTTTGCCATATTCGTGAATTTATTTCGAACTGTGAAACAGAAAGATGGAAAGGAATCATAAAACGTATTTACCATTTTTTACAAAACACCCTCTTGGTTAAGAGTATTTAGCTATAATCCCGGACGGTATAAAAGACTTGACCTACAAACAAAGTGAACACAATATGCAATTTCGTCAAGTGAGAAAAGTGAAACGGAATCGACTGCCAATCCGGGTAGTGAGGGAATACCAGCAGCCGAGCAGTGAAGCAGCTCTGATGCACTTGCTCCAGCCCTACAATGGATCACACATACATGGTTTGTATCAGCTCTTCTGGCCCAAAATGAGACGTCGTATGCGGTGAGTGAAGCGAGTGAGAAGGAGTCTCATTCATGATCTGATCTGAGCAACTGATCTGCAGTTTACTCTGGACGTTGGCGCTACTCTCTGCCTTCGTTGTGCTCATCTATATTTGCTATCTGCTGGGAGAGCGACATCAACGCAAGCATTTCCACACACTAATTGCGGACTCGCATTGGCCCATTCAGAATATTGCTTTTCCCGTGATAATCGTGTGCAACAAAAACCGCTTAAACTGGTCTCGATTGCCCGAGATTAGTCGACGCTACAACGTAAGTGCTGCACAGCAGCCCCTGTTTGAACGAGTGCTGACTGCCTATGATGCTCTGACCACATCACGTTTCGATGTCTTTGAGACACTGAATGGCCAGCCTCTGGAAACCATCAATCATCTAAATTTTACGCAGATTGTAAGCGAGTTGAGCTGGCGTTGTGATGAACTGCTCGGAGATTGCAGCTGGCATACGCAGAATCGTAATTGTTGTGAACTCTTTCGCCCACGTCGTCTGCCCCAAGGGCCCTGTCTGGCCTTCAACGAGGTGGAGCAACGTGCCAGTGCGGAGACGGGAAGGGGTACAGGCCTAATTGTTCGCCTGCTGTTGAATGAGCAGCGGCATGCGCCTGGCAATCGGGAGACCAAGGGTTTTGTGGTGCGTATAAGTGTTGCACCTCGCATTTACCTGACAGACTGGAGTAGTGAAATATTGTCGCTCGATTACCTGGGCGACACTTGCTAAAACTATTAAAGTTAATATATTATTACGCAATATATTTAAATGTGTTATATAAAATTATCTAGGTCGATCTTATGGAGCCAGGTATTTGGTTCAGTTTCCCCATTAGCTTGATGCCTTATACGGACACGGACATTGGCATCAATGCCATATATCATTTCTACGATGAGGACACCTATTCGATGAACAGCCAGCAACGTCAATGCCTGCTGGATTACGAGCTTGAAGGTCATCACTACCAGACGTTAAAGGGCTACAAGTATATGATGGAGAACTGCCTGGCCGAGTGTCAGCAGCTTTACATGCTGCGCTACTGCAATTGCACTTTTGATCTGTTTTATCCACCTTCCGATCATGTCGCATGCCAACTGAAGGACATGCTTTGCTTGGCGGCACACAATCATCTGTTTCAAAATATGGGGCAGCCCGGCGAGCAGTCATATGTAATCCAGAATGAAACTGGTATCATTTGCGATTGCGTGCACAACTGCAAGTCACTCACGCTGTTAACCGATGTGCGTCAAGTGGCAAGTGGAAAACGGCAATGGAACAACAGGTTCTTGAACAGGACTAACCGTTCCATTTTGCTCAATTTCTACTATACGAAAAAAAAGATTCTTGTATACAGGACTAGCTTAATATATAGCTGGATGGACTTGATTGGTAGGTGATTTCGCTGCTTCTTAATTAATTGTTCAATTTAAAAGTTTTGACTATATTATATGTTAAACTTTTGAAGACGCTGATTTTATTTAAATTGTGTTTTCTAAATGAATTAGGTAAAAATACCAAATTTTAGAAGCATCTATAAGCAACAAGAGTAATAATTATCAGAACTGCAAGCAAGATATCTTTGCACAATGAAAATTTTTTATAATATTCAGATTTTTTAAAAATTAATTATTTGAAAAAATGTTGCATATTTATTTATTAATCTTAACCCTTAACTCTTACTTGCAGTTTCTTTTGGAGCTATTTGCCAGCTCTGTTTGGGCTGTTCCATTATTAGTCTCCTTGAGCTCTGCTATTTTATGCTGGTCGACGTGCCCCGCTTTTGCTGGTCGCGTTATGGGTCAAGTTGACTTTGTTAATCTATCCAATAAAAATGCCATTTGACGGTCTAATTTTTGTTTGTTGCTTGACTTGGCTTGCATATGCAAAGCATTTACTGGCAAATGTCCTTTATTATTTCTTCTTATTCTTTTGGGCCAATTTTCACGTTTCTAAAGTTTTTACATTTTGAGCATGGGGTTCGAAAGTCAACTGTTAACGTGTAAGCTTTGTCAAAGCTCTAAGTGTAAAGTTCATTCAAGCAGTGCGCATTGTAAGTGTAAAGTTCATTCAAGCAGTGCGCATTGTAAGCAGTGCAATGACAAAGCTACACCAAAAGCAAGAACATAGAAAACATAGAACTTAGTAGGTGGAATATAGAATATCGAATATAGAACACGAAATATAGAATGTGGAATTTAGAAACATCGCTTGCAATACTGCGCATCTTATATTATAGCAAGAACATAGAATTTCGATTTAACTAAAGCAGTCAAATTTCTATGCCGTAGTTACTCTACTGACCGCTAAATGCGAACTTACCATTTAAAAACAAAAAAACCAATTCTGACAATGGAATATGCTGGCATACATATGACACTTGTTTGATACGTGATATACATTCCCAAAATGTATATGGAATGATGCAATTGTAGCCGCAGAGAGGAGCATCACAGATAAGATTTAGATTGTTGACAAATTGCTCTCAAGTCAAATAGTTTTCCATTGACGAATTTACAATATCTTAAGAAAACCAATAAAAATATTATTCATAAAGTGTATATTTTTTTTTAAATATTCAAGTTGCTTTTTAAGTTTTCTTGTTGTCTTCAGTTATCAGCCGTTTCTCTTACATTAAACAAATTTAATTACTTGTACGAACAATCAAACGAGCAAAGCAACAAACAAATATTTCTGCTTGCATTTTTGCTTTGTTTAGTAATTATTGTTGTTCCTCAGTTTGTAAAATTGGTTCTTGTTATATCTTGAACCCGCTTAAAATGGGTAGAATGATTATAGAGGCAAAAGGAATCATCTCCGACTCCATAAAGTATATGTATATTTTTTGTATCAGCATCCAAGCGGATTCCCGAGCTACGTGGGATGTTTACTATATGCAACATCTGTTCTGACAGGACGTGTCAGGGCGGCAAATTGAGATGTTACTTTTACAACCGAATCATTCACATATTCAGGGATCTCCTGCGAGTTTCTGGTTTCCAATGTAACCGTTGGCTATAACAGAATGCCAGGCTAAAACTGATGATGCCATGCTTATTGGAACCATTTATCTAGCGGATGTGATATGCAATTGACAAGAAGATGGAAAGAAGAAGAAGAAGGATGTGATTAATCTGCAGCATATGTAAAGTTAATTGCAATAGATAACAAACGCAAATTAAAAGTATTTTGCCTTTAGATAACTCTCGGTAGTCGCTCTAAAATGGAAACTGAATGCCTTTTTAGGTATATATGCATTTGAATGGCGTTTTATGACCCTACTCATTTTTCAACGATCGGATAATAAACATTGCATTTATTTCCCATAGCTCTGTGGGTAGAAACCGCATAGCGTGAGATATCGATAAATTCGAATAGTTTAAGATTACAATTTGTTGTATACACAAGAAATTGGCTAGTATATAGCCAAGACATTTTGAACAAATGTATGAATTTCTTAATCGTAATCGCTGATTATTAAAAGAAGCATAGGTATACAGACTTAGACTGTTACTGATATCATATACAGCTAATGGCATATATACTGCGTAGTCGATTAGCAATGGCTGCCCAAATATACATAGAAATCCTTACTGTCGCTCAAGTTGTTTTTTAACGGTTTATTGACTGGCCGCGGGCGGCGACTTAACTGCTGAAATGTCGTCCTAACAAACAGCATCCGGGCACATTTACGTGGGTCCTGCTGTCCTGCTTGTGTGTTCCATACGAAGATACACATATATTCTTAAATACATATATACACGTACAGCTACGGCTGCTTTGTGGTTGGGCGTCTTGCCGAAATTACGCTCATAAACGTGACTTGACATAATAATAATCTCTGACTGGCTCTCTGAGTGCAGCCGCTGGCTTTGTCTTCTGGCTTCATCACTTGCTGCTCCTCTACAGAGAGACATACATATATATATACTTTTTTTTTTTGGTTGGTTGGCGTTAATTTTTCTCGCTGCCTCTTGTTGTATTTTCTTTTAATTTTTGCTGTTGTTGGCATTGCGGGGTCAACTTTCCTTTGGTTTCTTGTTGTCTTTTGGGGTCAGCAGCCGGTTGGATAATATTGCAAAAATTTCATTAGTTTTACAAACAAGCAAACAAACAAAGCAAGAAACAAATATTTGTACTTGCATTTTTTAGCAGTTTAGTGCCAGTTGTTGTTGTACAGCTTGTTGTTGTCCCTGTTGGCAAGCCCTACGTTTTTATCTAAAATAAAAAAGCAACGCCAGCTGGGGTTATGGGCAGGTTCAGGTGAAGCCAACGGTCGCCTGGGATCTAGCGTAAATAAACAAAACGCAAAACAAAGAGCAAAATCTAATATCAAAGCGTCGATTCGAATATACACTTAACAAATTATTTCTTAAAGAGATAGCGACAGCGAGAGAGAGAGAGAGAGAAAGAGATAGAGAGAGATTTGTTATATATTACAATAATGATATTTTATCTATGCAAATTGACGAGGTTTTAAAACAAAATAAAAATATTTTCTATCAGGCATTGTAGTTTTAGCCAAAGACTTAGAAAAAGAGTAAAGAATAATAAAGTTTTAATTATAATAATTCGCAATATCAATTCAATATTGAGCGTCGAGGATTGCCACACAGGTTGTATGCCCTGACAAAGGGCATAAGAATACAAATGGCGCGTGCGCTTTTTCAAAATTGCGTTGGTTCTTTTAATTGAAAACTGTAATGGGGCGCACGTTAAAGCACAGCATATAAATAGTGTCGCGAATACACGTAAGACCACATCCGTATATATATCAAAACTTTACATGCATACGCATACTCGTGTGTCATATTTGGGCGCCTCGCTAATTTGGTAGTTTAAAATGCATAGCGTCCAGTCAAGTGTGCTTTATGGGTTTTCGTTTTTTTTTTTTTGTTTCTTTCAGTGGCCCATGTGTGCGTGAAATGCTCTCATGACTTCAAAATAACTAAACAGAAAAGCTGCAACCCGTTTCGGGGTAATTAGACGTCTCTGTTGTCCTTTGCCGCCACATGCCCTCCAGCCAAAAGCAATGGCGCAGAGCCGCTCGGGCTGCTGTTGTCGTTTTCATTTTTTCTATAGCTCTTACTTATTAAACGGACTAAAGGTGGGTATCGTTATATCGTTTGAATATGCGTTTATCTAGATGCTCTAAATTATATATTATATTGATTGTCTGCTCATCGTCAAATTCAGAAATCTTTGAGATCAAAATTTTGCATATAACTGTCAAAATTTGCAATGAAGCATTTCTCAAATAAAGCAGATTATCAGTCCAGACGTTATTCAGGAATATGTAAATATATATATATAAATATACATATATGTATATGAAAACAAACACATATATATTTCTACCTCGCTGACTTTTTCACTTTTTTGTTTAACACACCTCTTTCTTGCTGCTTTGAGTTGTAATTGCATTGGTAACCGAGTAGAGTATGTGGCAGTCACGTTCCCGAATTCTTTAAGATATTTTTTTTATCATTTTTATTGTTTATATAGGTAAGTATTCAAAAAATTGGGTATTTCGGCTGTAGCGTAACGTTTGCCGGATATATGCATTTCAATAGGTAACTGTGTGTTTAAATTGTTCAACTCAAACGACAAAGGAATACTAAAAAACATATGCATTTTCTAAAGAACGGATACTTAATGTATGATCAGAAATATTTTTATGCATTTTTATTATATCTTTAATCTTAAATGAAAAATATATTCATTTTCTGTACAAGCTTTCTTTATTTATTGATCTTTCGTGAACATATAGTTGGGTTCATAAACTTGTTTCAAACCTCGCCTTACTTTTGATAGAGTATTTCGAGAGAATTTTGTTCTGGTCAAGTAACCTTTTGCCCCTTATCACCTTGGTTCATAAATTATGACGATGAGGTTACTTTTTAATCAGCAAATTAAGTTTATAGCCGCCAGCCTATATATATTTATATATTTTTATACATGTATACATATATATAAAGACTTGCAAACACCGAAATGAAAAGTAAACTTGACAACGACATTTTTTTGTTTGTTTTTTCTGTTGTTTCTTGAAAAAAAATGAACACGAAAAGTGTTCAAATTTAAAGCGTTCTTTTTAGAATTGACAGCCGCGACAACAATACACAAATCAGTCATTAAATTGTGCAGCCATTTTGCGTTAGATAATCGAAATTTTAATGCCACGCCCGCAATGTTTGCACAGGACCAAAATGGGTCACATTACTCAGACGCTCCCATCGGGTTGGCGGCGCCGTCCAAATTTGTGGTCTCTCCCAATATCGCTGGCAATGTTTTTGGCACACATATACGTCGTGTAAAAGGGCGGGTATGAGGGGTGTGAGAATTTGGATGAAAGCTGGTGTAGACGGCGTCTGCCCGCAGCCGGTAACCAACACATGCGGTAATTTACCTAATTTTCGGGCGTTACGCCCACATCCACTTTGTTGTTGACTGCCGCCGATAGAGCTGATTGGATTTCCGACTTTGCTTCTGCGACACTCACGCAAAACATGCGTTTTAATCGAATGCGTCTTTCAGTCTGTTAACGCAGCTAAATATCAAATATTGTCGGTTTCTGTGTTTGCCTGCCCTCCAATCTGCTCTCCTGTTATCAACGCAAGTTTGACAAAATTTGACAACGCTTCGCTCTGAGTACACAAGTTTTCATTATGCATTTTTATGGGAGGCACCGCAGCAGCCGCTACACATTTGTTAATGATGCTCCTTTGAGGCTTTCAACTTGTTTGCGTATCATTATATTACTTTTTTTTTGTGTGCCTCCCTGACAGCGAAAATTGCGATTTGAGGTTTTAGGCTGTCAAGGCTGGGAACGGTGATGGGATTTGGCAGATAGCTCGCTGGCTTATCAGCGATTTCCATGTACATTTAACGGTCAGTTGTGTGCATTGATAGCGGAGTTTAATAGTTCAATAGGCTTATTCGATGACCCTTATCAATATTTGAGTCACCTATAATCTTGGCAAGCGTATAACATTCGAGCATAGTACACTTTGTAATCAAACTTGAGAGTCTTACTGAATTCTAGACAAGAGCTAAGAAATTACAAACGCTTCTTGTATCTTGAGCAATAATTGTACATAAACTGTATAATTTTTAAAAACATCTTAAATATAAAAAAAATTCGTAATTTATTAGTATTGTTATTATTCTTAAAAAGAGCAGCAGATTCCTAAATATTAAATATATTAAAGTTATACAATATTATTAAATAATCGAAAAAGAATGCACAACAGATTTTCAAGTTAAATAATTAAATGCGTACGATTTTGGGGTTATTTCGATTAACGTGATAAAGAAAATAGTTGGTCTTCTTAAAATACAATAATAGAGTTCTTAAAAATGATAAGCGTATTGAAAATTCGTTATGTTGGAATGTTGCATATGCTGTATGCTTATATCTTTTCGGATATATTGGAAAAAGTCTGTTCAATTAATAAACTGAAAAGGGCAACTGCAGCAAGGGATTCAAACGGCTGTCAAAATGTCACAGCAAGTGATTTTCATTTGGTTTTGGGTCAAATCGGAACACATGTATGTATGTACACACGAGCATATACATATGTACATATGGATATTGTGTGAATATGTGAGTTGTGCCATATGCTTGAGGGGCGCACCTGCCAGACCCAAATCCGCATTGGGCTGACGCGCTTGCCGGAGTCGTTTTAATAAGACACGGATTATCGCCTGGCATTATTTCAATCACATACCAAGTGTCGAGTATTTAGCAGACAAGAAACACGCGCCCAGCTCATCCCTATCCCGGTTCCACTGTCAGCCAGTCGAGCTGCTAAAAAAGCCAATAAAAATACTTTGTTTGACAAATAAAAGCCGCAGTGAGAGCTTTGGCGATAAAATTTTGTAGATTGCGCCCAGTCGGTTGCAAGGGGCAGCGAGGCAGTGGAACAGCAGTTGGCTGGCGAATGCCTGCTTAACTGACAGTCACATAAAGCCACATGTGTAGGTGTGAATATGTTTGGGTATGCCTGTCTTTGTGTGTGTGTGTGTGCGTCTGTGTGTCTATGTCTGTGTCTTTCTGTTTGAACGGATGTGTGTTTGTCGAGCAGCTTCTTCGCATCGTTTGACTTTACGAGCCGAACTTAGTGGATAAGTCCTGGCCATCTTGTCTGTCTGACTCCTTGTTCACACACTGCAGCCCTTGGCCATTTTTGGCTAATACTAGAATTAAGCTTAAGCCAGCGTCTAGTCTTGTTTGTTTTTCATTGAGTAACCTAAAATTATGAAGTCAAGAAAACTCAGCTCCATAAAAAAGTTTAAAAAAAGATTACATGATGAAATTATGGACATAATGTTCAAACATCGATCGCCACCAACCAATTGAAGATTATTGAGGAATATTATGTATTCTACGTTGGAAACGCTGAAGCTTATTTAAATTAAAATCATAACGAGGCGTATTAAATTTATTAAAATTAGACTAGAGTATACCAAGGTCGACTACTGTCTAGGAAAATAGTTTTGCTGGTATGCTACTTGGCTAACTTAATGTTTGCTTCCACTCAAAGATCGTTGTTATTGTAAAGGAGGACGACTGCAACAGCAGTGACAGCAACAACAATAACAGCTGTTTCTATATGGTCCGCCAGCTGCTTTCATCGTTGTCTGTTTGACAATAATCAACGCCGACTCTGATGTCGCTATGTCGCATTTTATGTGCTTGTCAACAAGAGCGGTCATCACTGATATACTTTATATTTTATCCTTGTTGCCTTAAATTGACTTCAAAATCAGCTGACGACATCATCTCATTATCATCATCATGCTCAACCCGTTTTCGTGACTTGACGTTGTGCTGTCAGATTTTCAATTCGATGGCTTAATGTGGAAGGGCGTATTGTCAAAAACTAATTAAAACTATATGGCAGGCAGTATATTTTTTGGCGGCACTGTTAATGTGCAAAGCTTAAAAAAAAGACAGTTGCCTGCTTTTGGGCGCAGTTTGGAATTGCACTTAAAGATGGCACAGCAAGCGTTTCAACCTATGCACTCGGGCACGTTTCGGGCTTCAAAAGCTCGTTACTTATTGCGTGTGGCCGTTGTTTGCTCATATGCTGCAATAATGTCAACACAGTCATACACACACACACGCACACATACACACACGCACATACATATATGAGCACATTGATATATGTATGTTCCACAATTTGGCAACATTGACAACATCAACTATCCGGCGATTGTAAAGTCATCCAAAGTGCACAGATATATATATATGTCCTCGTCATTATTGAATGTCCTGCCTGCCGTTTGACTCTTGTTTAATTGCAAGCCCATCCAATCACATCCATACATACACACGCACACACACTCACACACATACATGCTGCTGCTCCTTTCCACTACTGATGCACCAAGCGCTCCCTCTTGATTACTGCAAGCTTCAATAATGTGTTGTATATTTTTAAATGTTTGTTGTATATGTCTGTTTGTTATGTTTGTTTTTTGCCTTTCTATTGGTTGCTGCTGATGCTAATTTTTAAGCTTTCTTTGTGACATAAATCATAAATCACATTTATTCATTTTGTGTCAAATAAGTTCTATGACATGGCAATAATAATTTAAATTGCATTTTTCAATACAATAACTCTCTTAATTCTGTTATTTGGAATTACTTTTCAATTAAGTTAAGATTTTAAAATGTTGGTCATCTAGTGTAATTATTTTGTTTGGTACCGCCGAGATAAAGATTGCTTTTTATTTGCTGAGGTCAGCAGGCATTAATTCAGTCACGCGATTTTCGAATATACAGATACAGATACACACATAAATACAAATATAGTATTAAAATTCACTGTGATGTTCAGTAATTATAAATAATGTTTTTAAATGTTTTTATGTATGTTTTTTTTACATATGTGTGTCAAATTTAATGTGTTCGCATTATGTTTATTCACAAAATAACTTTTCAAGTGGTCTGGGAAATTTGGCACGTGTTTTGGTTTTTCTGTTTGTCTTTGGGTATCTAAACAAATATGTTATATATATGTATATGCATATACGAGTATTCGTGTGTGGCTGTGTGTATGAGAGAGGGCTTTCTCTTACAGCCATAACAATGAAGTCGCTAACAATAACATATAAGCACTCGGACAGCTGCTGTCAGTTGGGTAAACAAATCAACAACAACAAAAACATCAACAATTACAAACGCTGCAAACACCAAAACATTTGCAAACACTGTGGCAAACCACAAAATTTGTTGTTACTTTTGACATTCTGGCTGTGCCGCAGTTTTGGCAATTGCGAAAGTGCCATTTAATAAACACACAATCTGCTCCTGTTTGTAGCTGCAGCTGCAGATGGTTGGCGGAAACGCTGCGGCACATAGGACAATAGTGTTAAACACTCGGACAGCGGACAATGCCGTTCATGCCACAGACACTCGAAACGTGCGAATTTAGCCACAGATTCTGTTTTCTTGTTGCTAATGTTGTTTTTACTGCTGTTGGCCGGTTTTATTTTAAAAATTGCAGCAAATGAGTGTGATGAATGGTGGTTCTTTGTGTCAATGATGTTACGACATATGCATTCGCAGTGATGGAATTCAATGGAGTGATTTCACAAGTTATGAAACATTTTTTAAAACATACATAGATAAGAGAGACAAATAAATATGTTTGTAGAAAAATATTGATAACAGATTATTCGAAAATTTAAGCTTCTATAGAACATTTCTATAACCTTTTATTATAATTTGTCGTCAAGTGTGTATATTTTTGATTCGCCTCAGTCTGCCTCTTTCATTGCAGAATAGTGTCTCAGTCTTAAAACTATCTTCATGAAACAGTAAATATATATATTTTTGAGCTTTAGATCACTGAATATTGATTCTCTTTAGATTGCCGAAGATCAAGCGAATATGACTAGACAGGTTAGACAGCCCATGCAATGTATTATCTAGGTATTTATATGTGTTTGGATTCTTTTTCCAGACTTACTTTAATTAGACTTATAAAGGTCAATGTTCAGTAGTTCACAAGGGTATCTACATTATCCCATTAACAAGATGCGCAATAAAAAATACATATGCATGCAGACGTGTAGATATACATTTGTTCTCTACTACAGATGGAGTTAAACCAATCAATAAATCGAGTTATTGCAAACCGAAACTATAATGGAACACGTGCATCGCTGGCCAAACCAACCGATTAGGGTACGGACAGCAGCAGCAACAGCCACACGTGACGAGCTGTACAGTTGAACGCATGTGTGCAGTGGATTAAGGCGGTCATTTTGAGCAAGTGGATCAGCGGTTTCGACTGGGCAATACAAATTGAATGGAAACATGGCTATATGCAATTGTTGCTATTATTGCGTCACTCGAACACGTGAAATGCGAGCTAAGCAGTTTAAAATTAAACTTAATTATTAAACGATTCGAAACCGTAACGAAACTAATTTGACTTACATGAATGAATGAAATTTCTCACTGATAAGTCGCACAAATACAAACGGAAGCACAAAAACACAAGCAGCACAGGCACACACACAACCACACCCGGGGGCAGCGAGCAAACCGCACATTGAATATCAATTTGTGTGGTCGCGCGAGTCGGCGGCGAGTTCAGGAAACCGCAAGTTCAGCACGCTCAGTATTCGAGCCGGGGACCGTACAAACTGCCGAATAAGCACTCATATGTATTTATGTACGCTCACACACACACATATATATATATATATATATGCATGTAAGAGTTGTCAGCCAGACAATGTGAGACAATCGCATAAGTGCGCATAAGACAAGCGATACCTCCTTATACCGGGTATATAGGGTATATACATTACATAATGTATTTCGCGATGCATTCATATTATCGAATCTGAATGCTTATTAATATTACAATGATTATCAATATGCAAAGAATTATTTTTATAATTTTTTTTTCTTTAATGTTTTATAAATTTTATAAATAATAATTGAAGTGTACCACGAGTTTTTGTGATTTGCATGAATTTATTATTAAAACCAATAATAATAATAACAAATAGTTTACATTATCAAAATATCTTAGCAGATTTGTATTATTTGTAATCAGTATATTATATTACTGTATACAACAAATGAGTGAAATATATTTAGATCGATTTCAAAGCTGCTTAATTATTGGCATTCTTTGCTGAATTGAATTAAGTGCAATAAATTCTGTTGGAAATTCAACATTTCTACACATTTGATTATTGAATTCGAATTCGAATTCAAGCACATTTTATCTGCTTAAATAATTAACTCGAATTTCATCATTCCTAAAGCACGCTTAAATAACAAAATCGAATTTCATCACTCCAACCACTTAAAAATTGAGAGCTCGTTTATTAAGTTACTATAGCTAAAAAATTAATAATATTGCCATGTCGATATTAATATATTATATATTATATATGTAGTTTTGATATACTATACTATACTTTCTCCACAAGGAGCATGTGTTGATCGGCGATTTGTTGGCTTTACTTATTAATAACGGAGGCAATGCAGTCAGGACAATTGACATGTGGATCACGTGCAAGGATTCTGGTACTGGTGCCTTGTTAATGGTCTATTAATGTGGCCGCCAATTGCAGTTGCCAGGTGACTGGGATCTATGCTGCGTATGAGTAATAAGTCAGAGCGACCTTCAACCAGTTGTCAAGTGAAAATCGACGACGTCTGCTGCTGCCGTTCAGCTATTAGTTGGGTTGCACAGGAAGCGCGTTAATTAGCAAATAAATCGGGAAAAAAGCGTGCCGGCAAACCAGACAATCACAGTGCGCATATGTTTGTGAATTTACGTGAAACTGCGTGTGTATGGGTGTTGATATACAGATGTATGTATGTATGTGTATCAGTGGCTGTTGTATCTGTGCCTCTATTTGAGTATCGCTTCTGCTGCGGCTGCTGTTGCCGTGCCACATGCTGCTGATTTCAATGCATGACGATGCCAACGAGAATTTTCTTTATGCTGCCTCTGCATTTCAGATTTCCCATTTGCAGTTTGTCGAATGCGCTGCAAGTTAAGTTAAGTTGGTGTCCATACACAATGGCTGTTGAAATGTGATGAATAGTATACGATTATTTTGTATTGGCAGTAAGTTGCATTTCAATTTATTTCTGATAAGTCATTTAATTAAATTGCATTGCATTATTAAAATGTAAACGAGTAATTAATGAAAATCAATTTTAATAAATCTATTAGGCCATGACATATTGAAATTATACATATGTACATACAAATGCATTTGTAAAAAGTGCACTAATCTCATTAAAATTACATTTTCGAGCGCGGAAAACTAATCTAAATACTATGAACTAAGATGAAACAGTTAAGCAAATAACACAAACCTCTATACTCCGAAATGAATTGTTATCAGCTGGTTAAAACTCTTACCTCTAATACCTATGCGACTCCTTGTAAAGCTATTTATATCATTTAAAATTTGCTCAAAACTATCAGAATTTACGTTCGGGTCGCTACAGAGTTCCGATAATGGAATCTGCATCCCTATTTAATTACAACTTGAATTTTCTTTGCAGCTATTGTCAGCGGCACAAAATGTGACTCATAAGCCGGCTTGGGTGCAGTACGTTTGCAAATTCATGTAGCCTAGTGTTTTCGGTTGGATCCGTTTGTAGACGGAGTCGCGTATGCTTTTGGCATTCGACTTTTGCCCGTCTCGCACGTTGTGCACGTAATTGAAAATTAACTTGTCTTGCCGGCTGCTAGTTACCTTTTTTCCTCACGCCCGGTGCTTGAGCTTTGCTGCTAGGCTGTCAATGATTTCTGTGGGCATATTGCGTGCCGCATAATAATGAGACAGAGAAGACAGATTTAGAGAGAGAGAGAGAGAGAGCGATAGAGTAGTTACTTAAGCATACTTTTATTTACAATACTTGTTGGCTTAACTAGTTAAAGCTATACACCAGCTGCGAGAGTATACAAAACCATTTATACTTGAAATGCGATACTACCAATATCTGCAGCGCTCGACGGGATTCATGGGCATTCCCGGGTCACACTGAAATACCTCAGCGAATTCGGGCATCTGGGCTAAGGCATAATTTAAGCGCTTGCTGCCCGTGTCATGGTATATGTCCGCATCCTCGCCACAAAAGAATTGCGCAAACTGCAGAAAATACAAGCGACCATTGTTGCGCTTCTCCGCCGGCTGTTGCATATAGGTTCGCAGGGCCAGCCGTGTGCCACTGATATCTGCGGCACGTTCATTCAACATGATGACTTCGCTGTCATTGAGACAATTCACGCCACTCACGTAGTGGGTATTAAGCAGCAGCTGCTCGCTGTAGTCGCGCATCGCACCCTGCGCATCATAGTCCACAAAGTAGGTGTCGAAGGCGTGCAACATCTCGTGCCCCAAAGTGTTGGCCAAATCGCCATAAAGTAACGCTGGCCAAAACTCAGCATTGTAGAACGGCAACTGTACATAGGCATAGGGTATTATGATGATGCTGCCCAGACAATAAAAATATGGCGTTGCATCAATGTTATCCAGCAGCTCGGGTCCATGATGATTGAAGCTGTACCACAGTTGTCGCATGCTGGCATCCACACTCCTCTCCAGCTCCGTCAGATATCTATAATAATGCAGCAGGCTATCCAAGTGATTCTCATAAAAATCACTGCCCACACGCCAACGCTGGGTGGCGTCCACAAAAAACTGTTCGCTCGCATTGCGTGGCATGTTGCCCAAGTTGAGTCGCAAGCCGTAGACTTTACGCAGCAGCGCCTGCAACAGCGTTGCATCCAAGCCAAACTCATTGCGTCGCAGCTGGTGGGCAAACTGTGACTTCAGCTCCTCAAAGACACCAAATATGACGCGCTCATCTACCTCACGTTGCTTCCCATAATAGTTGTGGTCGTAGGCATAATTCATGGGCAGATAAAGCGTTTTACGCATATGCTGCACACAACTAATTGATGAACTGGCGCTGGCCGTGAAGGGATTGTGGCTCAGTGGATTGTGGGGTAACTTTTGCAGATGCTGCAGGAACCGAGCCCAGCTGTACAACTGCAACAGGCGTGCATCGGCCTGATTGAGATAGGCTATCAACTGTCTCAGAACCAGAGGCTCATCCACCAACAGCTGATGCCCACTTGGGTATGTGGCACCCAGTTGCAGCTGCAATGCATGTGTCCAATTCAGATCGGGCAGCTCCCGCTGCAGCTGCTCCAGTGTGTAAAAGTTTAGCGTATCCTCATCGCTGCTGCCGTTTGTTGGATTCGACAGCTGCTGCAGCATCGCGTCAAGCTCTGCGAATTGTGAACGCAACTGCCCCAAATGTGGCAGTTGAGCGTGTGTGTGCCGCCGCAAGGCACCGTAGATGGCCGCGGTGAGATTCAGGTTGTGATTGTAGTTGTGCGGCTGTACGACCACAACATGCTGTGTGGCATTGTGCTGGCTCACCTCGATCTTCACATAGTGCTCGTGATAGCCATAGCGACCGAGTATCGCCAACAGCTCCGTCCAATGATTGCTGGCTGCTTGTGGCAGCTGCTCCAAATAGCGACGCAACCGCGGCTTACCCAATGCCCGACAGCTCTGATAGTAGCGCAACAGTTTCGCATGCATGGGCAGCCGATGCTCCGGGGCGTTTGGCTCCCTCAACAGCCGCTCGAAGAGGTCCACATAGCGTTGATCGATGCGTGACCCGCTTAGCGACATTGCAGATACACCGGCCGCATGCACCGATCGCCAATTGCCGCAGGAATACGCATGGAAATCCTCGCATGGAGACAGCTCTGGTCGCATGTAACGCTCCAGCCGTTGGATGTGCCGCAAATTGATGGCCGAGCTGCATCCTGTTGTGAGGCGGCAACTTTGATTCAGTTGATTGGTGGGCAGCGCCTTGGCGCTAGCCAGCAGCAAACAAATCGCCCAAAGGCGTCGCATTGTTAGGAATTGCTGCTTTGCCTTCCTTTGAACACTTTCAATTAATTTCGCTTTTCTTACAAAATTGTGTTTCTTTTATTTTTTATTTTTTAATTTTATCCTGCAGTTTGGTGCGGTAATTGCTGTTGTTGTTTTTGTTGGTTTCTTTCGGGCGCACACATGTCAACTAGCGATTTTAAATAAAGTATTTTTATTTACGTTTTTTTTTTTCAATTGCCGCTTTGATTTGCAGAAGGTTTCTGTTGCGCGTTCGCCGCTTGCTAAAGTTCAACTAAAAACTCGTTTCATGCGATTTCAATTTTTATGTATTCGTATTTAATTCATTCCACACATACACATTTATGTACTAACATGTATGTGTGTGTGAGTCTGTGTGTTTGCTCGCGCTACTGTTCATTTGTGTTAAATTCTTGCAGCGCGCTTTTTACATTTTTTTTTCTTTTTTGCTTGGCTTGCTTATCAACCTTTTAAATACGTCTTTTCTTTTAGTTCGTGTGCGGCGGGCTTATCTATGATACACTGAACAAAATGCACGTAGATTGGCCGACAGCATCTTAAATTAATTATTGAATAA
Source organism: Drosophila nr. perissopoda 5 BK-2023a (assembly GCA_035044105.1). NCBI lineage: Eukaryota > Metazoa > Arthropoda > Insecta > Diptera > Drosophilidae > Drosophila > Drosophila nr. perissopoda 5 BK-2023a. The sequence continues at coordinate 1,116,076 of JAWNMK010000018.1, forward strand.
TATATTCATTATTTGTAATGAAATATGTAAATAACTGGATAGAATCGTATTTCTTTCGCATATTTTAAAAGCAGATATTATTTTATGATAATGATAAAATCATTATTGTAATTGCATTTTTTGCAAGTCCCATTTTAGGATTAATTCTGATCTGGCTTTGAATTCAAACAAATTTCGCTTATTATAAACAAATTTATATATAAAAGCCATATTTATTTATAAATGTTAAGCAATGCTTTTCAGTTAATTTCTCAGTTCAAATTTATTACGTTTATTTCGCTCAGTGCATCTGGGCTCAGCTTATATTACAACAAGAAAGAACGGCCATATTAGGCACACCGGCGGTTACATACACTTGCTGGCATCTAAATTTGACTATTAATTAATAAACTCTTTTAATCAATTGCCGGATATTAAGACGAATAACTGATGACTTTGTCAAACAGTAATTTTTGTCTCATCATTCGGCTGGTTTTTTCTATATAGAGATAAGATCCGACCAACTTCGACATACTTACTGTCTGCTTTAAAAGCGGAGGGTGCATAGAAAAACACAGATTTGGCTATATCGACTCGGCTAGTGACAAAGATTAAGAATATTGGCTCGGGTTCGACCCTCTGCAAGGGTATAAAAAGAAAATTGTTTCAATTCATGTTTTAGTTATTAATTATCATCAGCGTCGCCATCGTGTTTAACTGCCGCCTGATAAGGCATTGAATTAACGAATGACGCAATTTGGCACTGCAATTAATGAGTAACATTAAGCTCGAAAGGTTCTCTCTGGAATCAGAGAGCGGCTACCGCTGCGATATGCTTGGCCATCGCTTATGCATCAATTCAACTCGATTCTTTTGGTCGCGGAGAGGAGGCTTGGCCTGGGCTGACCGTGCATTGGACTTTTGACTCCCGACCAACAGCAGCGAAAGGTCACAAGATGAGGGGGAGAGAGAACAAGGGGGATGTGTTTAATCGCAACTGTTTCCATTGTGCCGCCGGCGTCGTCTGTGACGTAAGTGATCCCATATAGCATAATTTGCCATTGGCTGATTGTTCCAGCACTTAAGTGTGCTTTGATTGCTAGAATTTATTCACTTACGGTTTCCATTGGTGCATCTTACATTCGCAGCTAAAATACAATAATGAGTTGGAAACTTAAAGCACACTTTTCTGAATTATAATCCCATAAATTAAAACGAATCATGACACCGGTCACAGTAGCACTCTGATCAATTATGACAATACAAATGTTATTTGTATGACAATTATTAAGCGTCATAATCTCAAAAAATATTAAGTCTAAATATTACATGGTATGAAAGCTATCAAATTACCATGAGAACATTTTAATAGTTGGTTCTGTGTATATTGCGAAATTATTTAAAACGGAATCAATAAAGAGAAAGCTTCATTTGCTTTTAATTGATTGAATTTTAATTAAACAGCAATTTGTGGCTTTCACACACAAGCAAACATACCCACAGATTCATTTGCAAAGTCAGCAAAATTGACAACACATGAATTAATAACTATTTTTTAAACATGCCAAACTTGAAACACGCATAATTACATTGTCAAAGGCAGATAATTCCTTAAAACTATGCAATATATTTTTAACTACTTTAAAAATATTTGATAAGCTGCAGAAGGGATGAGCGTTGGGTGTAATTTATATAGACACAAAACTACATCTGTATGCTAGGCGCCATGTAACAAAGTGAAAGCTTTACGAAAGTTATTTATATTAAAATTTTCACTTTTGCGTTGCATATTTCATTAAAGCACAGAGCAAAGTGATTTTGATAGCCATAAAGCAAAATTTCCTTTTAATTTTTTTGTTTATTAACATGAGAAAAGCGCGAAAATTAATCTGCTCGCATCGCACATATCTCGCGCAATTGTATGTGTGTGTGTGTGTGGTGTGTGCGTGAGTGAGTCTGTGTCCGTACAGAAAGTGCAAGCATGTTGAAAGTTGTTGCCGTTAACGGTTCAATGGCAACCCAACACTTGCCCATCCTCCTCGATGCCATGTCCCTGCCCATGTCCTTGGCGAGTTGCCTGCATCAATGCATTGGCATCGCCGCCTTGTCGAGGCATGAATTTCATAATTCAATTACGCCTGGCAAGTCACGAAAATTATGGCGAGGCGCAGCCAGACAGCCTCGTCCGGATGCTCTATCCGAACAGCACGTCAGATAATAAACAAAATTATTGATAAGAAAGAGTAAAAAGTAAAGAAAAATGAGAGCTTAAAATGCCAAGGTGGGTAGATCTATCTATATCTATGAATATACATATATGTGAATATACTAGGGCGAGCACAGATTTTGCAGGGGTCAGGGGATCCACTTGGCAATGATTTCTATTTTGGTTTGGCCCTGGTGGATCTCTCTTATGCACCATAAGGAACATTCCGTAGGTTTCACAATTTATTTTAATCTATTTGTCTGAATGTAGATTACTTACAACATTTCGAAATGCTCATTGATATTTTCTTAAATGTTTGTTTTTACTTGTATTACTATTTCCAATAATACTATGTACACACTTAAGATAAATCTTCATTAATATATTATTATTATTATCTTCAAAGCTCTTCTTAGTATTATAATTTTACATTTCAACGGGATTTAAGGTATGGACATTGTTGGCCAAATTCAGATAAAGCTGCGCATGGTGAAGGGTATACAAGGTTTCGCTGAGCAATTCTTTGAGAAGCGCATAAAAAGGAAAAGTGAACCGTAATCGGGTTGAGTAAACTGTTTGCCTTGTTTAATGCTCACTTACGCATGCACTCAACATGCCGGAAGCCTTGTTACCCTTCTGCTTTTTGCCGACCAATAGAGTGCTGCGACCTCCCTGCACTTTTGCGATTTGCTCTAAGAGAAGGGCACTAAATAGTTGCGGTTGGTTCTGCATCTTAAAGTCAATGGTTAGATGCGCTCATACATAAATCTTCCTTTCTATTTTCAAGTTTTTATTATTTTTATTTTTGTTTGCTCTCAAGTTACTCAAGTAATTCAATTTCCGGCGTCTGTGAGCTATAGAAATGATATTAAAGATATTGAAAGCGAACGGCAAACAAACAACAGTCAGGCAAACAGACAAAGAAACTGTTCAACAAAAAAAGATGAAAATTCGACGAAATGTGAAAAACCTTTTACCGATTTGGTTGTGTTTGGTAAATTTGTTGTCTAGACTAGATTCATTTGATGGAACATTCCATGCGTGGAAATATGCCACGTGGCTATTAGCAAATTGAAATGGCCGATTTTAGGGCTCAAACTCTGTCGTCGATGCTATTGATAATAATGCAATAAAGTTCGCTACCTTACTCACAAATGTCATCATCAGCATTCAGCATCAATTCCAGCTTAGCACCTGGCTGGCGAATACCTCTCACTTTCAGCTTTGTCGTTGATTTGCATAAGGCGCCAAGTGGCGACGAGTTGCCAGCTGGCTCAAATCCAATGAAATCAAAGCTCATACCAAGCGACAAGTTGAAATTTTCGTGTGTGATTTTTATTGTGGCACACACAACCCTCTGGGGTCTAGTTAGTACTCGCAATTTTGTGGTTATTTCTGCCACCTTTTTGTAAGCTCTTTGGTACTAGCATCAAGCATTTTATTGCTTTCCTTGGTGTTAAGGGTTTTGCATGAGTATTTTCATTAAAACATTTTTACCCCAGATTCAACGTACTGTAAATTGTCTGGTGATGTTTTCAAAAATGCTGTAACTTTATATACTTCTTACTCTACTTGATACTTAACCAGACTCTCCTGTTACGAGTGATCTTATATTTTCATAATATGGTCTTTAATTCTTCGTTTAATTAAATGAATCAGCTTGATTTATATGATATTACCGCTGAAAATCTGTCAAAATTAAAATAAATATGTTTTTAATGTAATTTTTATTAAGATCATAGTGTCTATAATTCGTATATAAATCTTTATTTATTTTATAATATATGTATGTACAACTGTTGTTAATCTTGGTGTCTACAGTAATGTTCCAGCTTGCTGATCCTAGTGCCCTTTTTTCTTTGTCTTAATAGAGTTCTTGAAACCATCAGAAATTATCACTATTATATTCTGTCAAGATTTGTTAGCAACGTTTCAATGTTAGCCAAAGCCCAGTTTGCATATGTCAAGTCAACTTTATTAGCAACGCATTACCTATGAAATTTTCAAGACTTTTCACTTACCTGTTACCTTTTTTGTTTGCGCAGGTCATTAAATTGGAGATTTCCTGGAAGGTCCGCTGGATTGCTAATTCTATGCTGTGAAAACCCAGAAATGCAGCTGTGTTTCGATTACGATTACCTGGCCTTATGTTAGACAGATTAGCGGGTGTCATAAAATTTGCATAGTATTTACCTGAGGCGTTTAAAAAGGCGCTACACAACCTTTGCCGATCACAGTTACAAACTGCAACGTCTAACGTGAACAACGCTAAAAGAAGATTTCAATATGGTGCTAAGCAATTCCACACCCAATAATCAAAAGCAAAACGAACTTGTCGTCGACACGGCGGCAATGAATAGCGCCGATCTCAGTGAGCTTCTGCAATTGAATGCGGAAATTGAGGAGAGACGCTCTCGACACTCCTACTGTGATGGCAACAGCGATGCTCGGGGATTGCTCCGAGCAACAATGACGCGGGAGGAGCTCTTTGAGGTCTCCTCACTGGATGATGATCGTTTCCTAACAGCCTTGGAACATCAGAACTCATATGTAGGCCCGTCACATGTACAAATCACCGATCTAGATCTCTCCAGCATAGAGAATATCATGAAGTACTTTGACGAGGAGGTCCCCGTTACACCCAGCAAGCACACAACATCAATAGCAATGGCTACTGCAACTGCTGCTGTTAACTGCACGGGTAAAGTGGCCAGCGTCATTGCCAAATTGGCCAGCCAGCCAATGCCAGTGACGTTGTCCAAGCCTAAAGTCGACCGAGGCAAGCTGAAGATCACCGAGTTGAAACAAAAGTACGAGGATCAGCAGTGTCAGCTTCCAACTCCCCAAGCAGCTCGTGGCGCCCCAGCGGCCAAGTCAGCCGGCGGCAGGCTGCCCATGAAGGTCAAGGAGATAGCACAGCTCTTCAACTCGAAATTGAATCAGGTAATGGGGCGAGCCGAGCTGCCGCAATACGCCACGCTGCACAATGATCTATCACTATCACCAGAGCCGGTTAAAACACAGCCGAGACAGAGGCAAGCAGAGCAGTCCGCAGCTCAGGGACCCTGTCTGGTGGCGGAGGATGTCTTTCGTGAGCTGAGTGTCAAGGATAAGGTGTTGCTGTTCAATAAGTTTGTCAGCGACATTGCCGCCAAGCATCCCAAATTCAATGAGCATGCTGCCGATCTTAAAGCGCAGGCTAAAAAGCAAATGGCACGCGGTGAAGTTATTGCCGAGCAGCAGGCCAGTGTGAAGCATCTCGCCAAGGAACTGGAGGCCAAGTGTGTGTTGCACTCAACACCGCCACGACCAACGAAATCAACATCTGCAGCAACAACAACAACGCCAGCAAAATTATCTACACCATCTCTGCATGTAAGCACACTGACTGTGGTGCTGAAGCCGAGTCCAGAGCGGAATGTTATTGAGCTGCAAACCTCCAGCGATCGACTAATGCCATCGCAGAAGCGCAATTTGTCAGCTATACGACGAATGCTGCCGACAGAGCCGTATGCGCCACCCAAGAAGATACGACGCACTCGACAGGAGCGCTATGCTGGCAATGATAGTCACCTTTTTTTTCAAAATGAACCGTTGGAGAGTCTCTTCTACAGTTGGCTAAGCAATGAGAATGGTGTGCTCTTTGACATAACCAGTGCCTCTAACAGCGAGCAGACCATTGAGATAGCCAGCGGAGAGGATGAGGACGAGAAACCCGCTCAGATCACAGCCAGCTCCATGGGCGATATGAGCCAAAAGTCTGCCGTTGAGCGACTGCTCGAGGAGGCCATTGCCAAACTTGAGCTGGAGAGCAAATCTAAGGAGTCCAGCTATGTAGAGGAAAAGGATGTGGATACGACCACAACGCTATTCCGAACGTCAACTGCTGCACCAGTCACACCAGTCACGCCCACGCCACGTAAAACCAAACGTCCAGCGCCTCCAGTTCCTGCTCCACGTCCAAGTCTGGGGCAGCCGCAGTCCGGCTGCATAACATCGAGCAGCTCCTCGAGTTGCAAACAATCTGATGCTGAGGAAAGTGAATCCGGCTTGTCTACATTACCTAAGGTGAGTGCGTCTCTTATGGAACTCTCAAGATAATTGATAATCTGGGCAAAATTAAATTGCTGCCACGATGCCAAAAACATAATTTTAGCTTTCAAAATGTCATTAACAGTCTACTAAAATGGTTAAGATCAGAATTTCCCATAGACTAGCAAATATTCTAGCACATATTAAAAAAATATTTATTTTCATTCTCGCAGATAACCAGTGATGAGTCTCAGCCAGAAATGCCTGCAACACCAAATGAAGCTACCGATTTTGACTTTTCGAAGCCCGTGCGACCGCCGCGTAAAAAGAAAATGCGTCGCACGCTAACCTGGAAAAAGGAGAACTCCATTGTGGAGGCCACTGCCAATGCTGTGACCAGCACCGACTCTGAATCCGATTACAAGCCAACCAAGAAAAAGGCAACTAGTACAACTAGTCCAACTGCAGCTGCAACTGCACCACATCCACTGCCTTTGCCCGAGCAAAGCTACATTGAGCTGGACAAGTCGCTGATGCGTCAGGTGAACTCGCCCAGAAAGATCAAGTCTGCGTATACGTTGACAGTGATGTCTTCGCCATCTCCGAATGCCGACAGCGATCAGTCACCCTCACAGACGCCGCGTCAGTCGATGGATCAGCAGCTACGCGATAGTTCCGTTGATCAGGGCTTTGAGACGTGCTCCAATGATGCCATGGACAACAGTCCGTTGCGTCGCTTCTCGCTGGGCGTCGGCCAATTGAGGCCCTCAGGCTTCTCCACGCCAGTCAAGGGACGTAATTGTGGCAGTGTTGCGCAGCAGCAGCTCTTCAGTCCCGGACAAGTGGACAAGCCACGTCGCAGCTCGTTAGCCATGCAAGTGATACGGGAGGATCACCCGTTGGATTTGGCCAACACATCGGATGCCCCAACAACACCTACGTGCAGTGAGCACGAATTTTTTGCGAATGCACCAACTGTGGAAATGAGCTCTTCGCAGCTTGAGGAGTTACCGCCAAGCAAACCGCAGTCGAAGTTTTGGATTAGCGCCGGTGATTTTACAGTCACAATCGAAATTATTCTCAATGCACCGGAACGTTTGCGTTTGCTTTACGAGATCTTTACGCAAAAGGCATGGGAAACCCGGGAGCTGACCTTTGGCATTGATGGACACAAGTTTTGCCCAACCAAAACTGGCGTCCAGGAGACAAAAGGGGGTCTGCCCGAGCGACCGCCGAGTGTGAAAGGATTTTCACACTATTGGTTTGCCAGCGGTGATCTGGCTGTGCCCTTCAGTGGCAAGCACATGCCCAGCGAGAAGATTGAGCGTCTGTTTCAGTTCCTTGATGCAGAGCTAAGCACTGACGTAGGTCAAGAGCTGCGTTTTGGCGTCGATAATTTTGAATTTAGCAGAGTGCCAGAGTTCTGGCTCACATCACCCAAGTTCTCCATTGAGAGCAGCTACAGCATGCTGGTTGGCCTGCAGACAGGTAATAGCAATGGGCTTGAGGGACGGAGCAAGTATGCCTGGCCCAACAATACTTACAACAATAGCTCCAGCAATGCGATCAAGACCAGTGATCTGGACCAAACCGAATTCGAGTCGGACAGCTTCAGCAACAATAGCGGTCGACTCTCCTTTTCGCCGGATATCTTTAGCCAGGAGTATGAGGCGGTGCCGCTGGATGAGCTCTTTGATAAAACACTACCCGTTATCCGCTCAAAGCCGATGAGCATGTCCCAAATGCTACGCACCATGCAACAGCAGCATAGTAAACTAAAGAGCGTGGAGCAGCGGATTCGAAACTACGAGTTGCCATCTAATCTGAACGAGGCCACGTTGAAGGAGTGCCGCGCCAAGCCGCAATTTGCCAACAAGCTGCGTGAGATTGACAATATTGCACGCAGCAATGGGTTTCGCGCTTGCTCCATGGAGGAGCTGGAAAGCTACATGCAGTTCCTTATCAAGTATGCTGACATTTGTCTGGGCAACTGCAGTGAACACATCGAGCAGATTGTCGACACGCTTCTGGACCGATGCTCAGTCGCCGTTTAAATCAAAGAATGGCCAATAAGCACTATTTAAAATCGGTATAATCAGCATATTGTAGCCACTAACATATAATGTTATAAATATTACATTACTAATAATCTTTAAAAAGAATAAGGCTTGATTAATTTACTTTACCCTTTCACATAAAATAGTGGGTTAAAATTCAAAATATTTTAGCTTGTAAAATAAAAAAAATAATAAAAAATGTAATGAACTTAGTACAAATGCTGTGGATATCAAACAAACCACAGTTACACAAATTTTACAAATTTAGAATCATGTTTTACAATACAGAAGACACTTAAATTAATATGTTTTATCGAAAGTCTTGTAAAATATCTCTAAATGATTATTTTTTATTATATTATAAATATAATTTCATTATTGATACATTTTTTATTATTATAATAGATACATGATTCCCAGAAACTATATCTCTTTTTTAATAATTTCGCGGAACTTATAAAAACAATATAATATTTGTGTCATATTGATGCAAACGTTAATAGATAATAAATAAAGTTCATGGATATCCAAATAAGGTATTAAAAAAAAAACTATTGACTCTTACAACACGATTTTCAGGCTATAATTTTTACTTGTCTTCCGACCTCAAATTTCGTTTTCAACTTTAAATGTACGATTGATTTAGGGGCAAAACTATGATCAAAAAGCCCTTGCTTTTTAAAATCAGTTGAGTTTTGACGAAGTTATGGCATTTTGAAGTTTCGACCTATGCCCATACATCGATTTTCAGGCTATAATTTTTTCTTGTCTTCCGACCTCAAATTTCATTTTCAACTTTAAATGTACGATTGATTTAGGGGCAAAACTATGATCAAAAAGCCCTTGCTTTTTAAAATCAGTTGAGTTTTGACGAAGTTATGGCATTTTGAAGTTTCGACCTATGCCCATACACCGATATATCGATTTTCGGGCTATAATTTTTACTTGTCTTCCGACCTCAAATTTCGTTTTTAACTTTAAATGTACGATTGATTTAGGGGCAAAACTATGATCAAAAAGCCCTTGCTTTTTAAAATCAGTTGAGTTTTGACGAAGTTATGGCATTTTGAAGTTTCGATCTATGCCCATACACCGATATATCGATTTTCGGGCTATAATTTTTACTTGTCTTCCGACCTAAAATTTCATTTTTAACTTTAAATGTACGATTGATTTAGGGGCAAAACTATGATCAAAAAGCCCTTGCTTTTTAAAATCAGTTGAGTTTTGACGAAGTTATGGCATTTTGAAGTTTCGACCTATGCCCATACATCGATTTTCAGGCTATAATTTTTACTTGTCTTCCGACCTCAAATTTCATTTTCAACTTTAAATGTACGATTGATTTAGGGGCAAAACTATGATCAAAAAGCCCTTGCTTTTTAAAATCAGTTGAGTTTTGACGAAGTTATGGCATTTTGAAGTTTCGACCTATGCCCATACACCGATATATCGATTTTCGGGCTATAATTTTTACTTGTCTTCCGACCTCAAATTTCGTTTTTAACTTTAAATGTACGATTGATTTAGGGGCAAAACTATGATCAAAAAGCCCTTGCTTTTTAAAATCAGTTGAGTTTTGACGAAGTTATGGCATTTTGAAGTTTCGATCTATGCCCATATATCGATACATCGATTTTCAGGCTATAATTTTTACTTGTCTTCCGACCTCAAATTTCATTTTTAACTTTGAATGTACGATTGATTTAGGGGCAAAACTATGATCAAAAAGCCCTTGCTTTTTAAAATCAGTTGAGTTTTGACGAAGTTATGGCATTTTGAAGTTTCGATCTATGCCCATACACCGATATATCGATTTTCGGGCTATAATTTTTACTTGTCTTCCGACCTCAAATTTCGTTTTTAACTTTAATTGTACGATTGATTTAGGGGCAAAACTATGATCAAAAAGCCCTTGCTTTTTAAAATCAGTTGAGTTTTGACGAAGTTATGGCATTTTGAAGTTTCGATCTATGCCCATACACCGATATATCGATTTTCGGGCTATAATTTTTACTTGTCTTCCGACCTCAAATTTCGTTTTTAACTTTAAATGTACGATTGATTTAGGGGCAAAACTATGATCAAAAAGCCCTTGCTTTTTAAAATCAGTTGAGTTTTGACGAAGTTATGGCATTTTGAAGTTTCGATCTATGCCCATACACCGATATATCGATTTTCGGGCTATAATTTTTACTTGTCTTCCGACCTCAAATTTCATTTTTAACTTTAAATGTACGATTGATTTAGGGGCAAAACTATGATCAAAAAGCCCTTGCTTTTTAAAATCAGTTGAGTTTTGACGAAGTTATGGCATTTTGAAGTTTCGATCTATGCCCATACACCGATATATCGATTTTCGGGCTATAATTTTTACTTGTCTTCCGACCTCAAATTTCATTTTTAACTTTAAATGTACGATTGATTTAGGGGCAAAACTATGATCAAAAAGCCCTTGCTTTTTAAAATCAGTTGAGTTTTGACGAAGTTATGGCATTTTGAAGTTTCGATCTATGCCCATATATCGATACATCGATTTTCAGGCTTTAATTCTTACTCATCGTGCCCACATGGAAATATGGCTTCGTCACTAGGGTCGAATACAACCCGCAGACGCTTAAAGCGCCTCCACACCAGCGACCTCTGGACTGTTGGGCGTTAATATTTTTCGTTAATGTGCAATAAATGTTATATTTAATCTTACATTTGATGTTACGTAATATTGTAATATGTTAAAACCAATTATTTGTTTATGTTATTAATTTAAATTCCCCGTTATTATGTATTCAATCTTCAAAACAATATTTTATAACCTTTCAGTAGGTTGATCAATATTAAATTAAATTGCTAAATTAAAAAAAAAAAAAAAAAAAAATATTTTACAATACAGAAGACGCTTAAATTAATATGTTTTATCGAAAGTCTTGTAAAATATCTCTAAAGGATTCTTTTTTATTATATTATAAATATAATTTCATTATTGATACATTTTTTATTATTATAATAGATACATGATTCCCAGAAACTATATATCTTTTTTAATAATTTCGCGGAACTTATAAAAACAATATAATATTTGTGTCATATTGATGCAAACGTTAATAGATAATAAATAAAGTTCATGGATATCCAAATAAGGTATTAAAAAAAAAACTATTGAATCTTACAACACGAATAATATGTACCCATAACTTGTACATTAAATTGAGTTCCCTGAATTGTTTCCCGCTTACTTGTTTATTTCCCTTTTTTTGCAATCAAAGCATATTGAACATTTTGGTCAGATTGGTTGGCCAGCTGAAGTGTAGCCATTGAAAAGCTACAACTTGCTGTTGAATTGACCCATTCAGCTTTAGTTGTCAAGTAGGATACTGAATGCCTTCTCAGCATCTTTATCACAACGATTCCCTTACCCTGTCTTTCGTGGGTGTTTACATTGCGCATACGCCACGTAGGACAAGCAGCGTCACGTTGCTCTTGACGTCGCTTTGTAAGATATTTGCCTTGAGTTTTTGTGGCCAACAAACAGGTCATGTGAAGGACTTAGCTATGCAGCAACAAAATCTTCTACTTGCCGTAAGCAGTTATAGATGTGCAATGTGCAATGTCAGTTGGCAGCCAAGTGAGTAACGCCCCCGGAATCAATAACAATTTCACGTCCTACTACTCAAAGTGCTGCGCAAACACGAAATCAAATAAAATCTCTCATGTGCGGTATTTTGGTCAATCTCCTCGTCGCTTTCGAAAATTCGAATGTTAATGAATCGTATTATTAGTATGAATAATTTATTAAATTGATATGAAATACAAATTAATTTTTAATTTATTTATACTCCTTTATTCATTTCACCAATATTTTTCGACCACATTTACGGATTTATTACGTTAATGTTATATTGTGATTTCATTATAGATCGTTAATTGCAACAGATGTAAGCGGTTATATCATATAAATTGTATTATGTAATTTGCTTAATGCTGTAAGTGTTATTTAAAGATTATATGATGTTAGTAATACATACTTTCAACGTACATACTGAAAATTCTCAAACACCCTCCCAATCTTTATTTCCCCTCTGCAATTTTTTCAAATTGTGAGTCTTCGATAACTACACGTAACGCTGGTGAGCAAGAATATGTTGTCCTTGTAGTGTAGCTTGAGAACAATTTATATTATTATTAAGCTCAACGTCACCAGCACTTTGACCCATTATCCGCCATACAGAAATGCACATGGTACTTGTACTGTTTATGTCACCGGCTTGTCACCAGACTTTAAGTGGCTTTCCTGTTCAATACAGTTATAAACTAGCCGGAGCAGGCTGGACTGTGATTGCATTCCGAACTGTCGGCGAATTGAATTTCTTTCGGATATGGGAAGAATATAAAGGAAGTTGTGTAAATTGCACGCCATAACTGCCACAGAGCCACATGAGCTTTACATATATTTAGGAGACTTTTCAGAGACTAAGCGCTAATATTTTAGATACTTTTGAATTTTCGTTGAAGTTTTAGTTACTTAGCTTATTTTAAGTGAGACAGACTTCGTAAAAAGAAATTTAATCTGTAGAGCTGAAACCAATTAACAACAGGAAAATAAACATATCTGTATATACATAGGTAAAAAAAAAAATCACAAATGTATTTTTTAGCTTGATACCTGAAGGGTGCCATATATCTATGTTCCAATTTAAAATATATCTCTAAGAATCATCGACTTCATCTAAACTGAAGTACCATGAAGTATACGAATAGAGTCAAAAGATCGCTCACATTGGATACTTTTAAGGGCTTCTGGGGGATATTTTCAATGACTCTCTCATACTTACCAAGGTATTTCCAATATTCAGTACATAAATTGTAAAAGCAAATTATTTATATTTTTTATTTATTTATTTTTTGCATACGAAGCAATCTTATAATGTTGTTTATTCCGCTGCCTCCTGTTGTTTTTGGGGGATTAATTTCATTAAATGTACATTATCACTCTTATCAATTAGAAACACAAACTAAAGCCTATGATATATTTATGTATGTATATATGTAGTTTAGTTCTTAATTAGGCTGCTATTTATGTATGTGAGCATAGATCAGGATATTTAAATATGTATATCATGTCATTCGAATAGAGTTGTATGTTAATTAATAGTATAATTGCTATGTATAAAAAGAAACTTGAATTTTTCTCTTCGTTTTGATTAACGCCTCTCCAGCGAGATGTAAGAGTAATTGTTTGGCTTCGTAAATAGAATGTTGTCTAATTTCATACAAATTAAAGCGCAATTTATTATAATGCTTATAACGAGTACATAATTTACAATTGTTTATGTGTGTCTAATTATTTACATATGTATGTTTGACTGCATTTCTTTTTTTTTTGGCTGTGTGTGTTTTTGTGTCCGATTTTTATCGTTTAACAATTTGGCAACAATATGTTAAATGCGCATATTTAATAACTATTTGCTTGCTCATTTGCATTGATTTAAATTTCAACATGTTTATCAAATGGAAAACTGAATTTATGTGCAAACTGTCAGGCACTGAACAAATAAATATTTGACAGTGAAAATTAACACATAATTGAGAAAATAGTTCAAGGAATAGGTATTGAAAGTTAAAATCAGAAATAAAAATCGATAAACTAAATACATGAGAACTTATATTTTGCATTGAATAACTATTCATTTTTACTATAAAATATTTGAGATGCAAGCATTACAAACTGCATAAACACATGAAATAACATGAACATGAGCAAAAGCCACTCAAAATTTAAATACTGATTCTTTTGAAAATAGGAATAAGAATAAGGGTATTTTATTTTCGGCTCGACCCTCTACTCCTGGAGTTGGTTTTTTTTCTTTTAATGGGGATCGAGTAAAAATGTTAACCAAAATTTAACCGCGATGCAATTGGCAATTTGCTCAATTGTGTGTTTGTTGTATTTTTTAATGTTGTTGTAACGTGTGTTGCTTGTTTTTGGCTTTTTACTTTGCTGTGTGTTGTTGTGTTGCTTGCGATGCTTTTGTTTGTTTTTTTTTTTTTTTTGTGTCAATTATTATGTGTTTTTTATTTTTATTTTGTAATGGCACTTTATTAATACAGGTTCCTCTTATTTTTTAATGATGCCAATACGTTGCCAGCAGTGAGAGAAACGTTAAAAGCAAACAGACAAAGCCCGGTGATTTTCCAGCGCCACTTTTGCCCTTGGACCAGTCATAGCCTTCCGAATTGCTACCCATAAGTTTCTGTTCAGATTTGCCGATCTCATTTAAGTTAGATTGGTACTTGATGCCCACTGTTAGTAAATATCAGAGAAGAACAAACTATAAATGTAACAAAATGACAGTCGAATGCTTTTAGCAACTTACATTTGTCAATCACAATCACCGAGTTCGTGGGCACATCTCCGCCGAAGCCATTGAAGGGCGTATTCGAGTCATAGGGCAAGTTCATTGTTATTGTTGTTGTGCGCAATGTTGTGGTTGTGGGCGGTGGTTGTGTGGTTGGTGGACTGGACACTGTAAACAAAAGCGAAACATGTTTGGGGCGTCTGATTAGAAAACACAGTTCAAAGCCAATTAAATCAGTTAGTAGACTTCATTTACTATTGAGTTCTTTCATTAGATTCCTAACTTATTAATGAACGAGTGCGGCATTCATACTATGGAATGACCAAATTAACTTTAGAGATAGTTCATTATGATATCATATTTCATATAAATGTGTTTTTTCAATTTGAGCGCGTTTAGAGAACTCGAGAATTTAAAGCGAGCTTCTGAAAGACTTTAGCAGCTATTTTCATCTCCGTCTAATCAGATTTGTTTAATATGGACACATAAAACATACAGCTTAATTAAATAATATAAACATATTATCATAAGAGCAATCAGTTAAAATACTCGTAGTCTATTATTTCATTTCTAGTTCAATGCAATTTCGAGTATATTTACACTTCTTTAAGTCTTTCATTTATCCAATCGTACCCCTCGTAAATTTGTCGATATTGGCTTGCCCTTCGTTTTCAATTTCTTTCTCTGTGGATGTTCTCTGGTGCCATATCATTATTGACGGCAATTTGTTGGGTAAATTTATGAGGCTGGGCGCTTGGTGCTTGGCCTTGTCATGCCATGACTCCTTATCGGGAGCCATGCCAAAGGATGCGCCAAACTTTCCTAGCAATGCTGACCACTTAATAACATTGTCACAGGTTCATTGTTCTCATTGTATTGAGTGGTGCCATTATTGCCGCCCTCTTATTATCAGCTGCTGTGGCTGCTCTTTGTTACCTTTAATTGGTAGATCGTTACCACCCTCCTCCCACCAACATTCTCAATGACACAGCAGCAGCCCAATTCACTGTATTGTTGTTGCTGCTGGCGTCGCGTCAGCCTCGATGCTGGCTGTGTTTTTATCGTCTGCGCGCCCAAAAATAAATTAACTTGTCGCATTTTCACATTGACAATTTCTGGCCGCTATTGGCCATGGCCTTTTGCCGGCGCCCTCTTTTTATATTGTGGCGCAATGAACGAAACGAACGAATGGATATTTTATATTGTTTTATGAACTTTTGTGACCGGAATTCGAGTTACGTACTTGCTGATACTTACATACATATATATATATTTTGCAACCGGCTTCTTTAATGGTCCACCAACTGGGACTGATTTAGCAAATTGACAGATTATTGGCATTTTATTGGCCCCATGCCCAACACATCAATGGAAGCAGTTTAATTGTCGCGTATACGCCGTGTTAGCTGCCTATATCACTTTGTGTTACTTGACAAATTGTCATATCGATTTACAATCATGTGCCACATCCAAACTTATGCATTTAAAACTACAAATAATATCTACCTCAACATTTTGTGGAAAATTAAATACAAATTTTGCAAAGCTATCTGATAGATATTTATGGGATTTGATAGGATTTAGATCAACTTCGTTAAATTCTTATGTATAAGTGAGACAAAATAGACACAAATGTATCTGAATGAAAAAAACACACAAAGCTGTTTTTAAAATACAAATGAAAGTGTAATATATATAAAAATATCTGTGCGGATCCACAGTATTTTGAAAATATATTATGAAGATTCAGGTTTCAGCAAACAACCTAGGTTTTCATTATTTCCTGTTCAATATTTCTGAAAGGGTTATTAGATGAGCTGTGTAATATGTCTGATATGTGAATGCATTTAAATTCATGCTTACATTTAAATATATATTTTATACTCCGTACATAGCTGGCTATAGCCTGTTGCCCAACTAAAACAAATGACCACATTATCTGGCACACACACAGGATGACCCCGTCGGACGCCGTGCAATCAAGCATACATAATTGCGCGCCATAATTAAAGCCACAAATGGTGTACTTTTGAATTTAGCCGTGTCAGAAAAGAAATGAAATAAAATAAAATAACAACAAGTACAAACAAGTCCACACACATTTGGACCAACACTAGTTATTTATTGCACCTATGTGCGTCTGTGCCGTGCCGCACTGTTCACGCGTTATGGGCCAATATTAAAAAGTATAAATAACATTGCGGGCACTTACTGTAGAGTTTTATGTTGCCATCCATGTCGCCACGAGGATTTTTGGCGACACATTTGTAGTTGCCATAATCGCTGCCCTCCACATTGGTAATCGTCAGCCGCATTGTCGCCTTGTACGATGGATGGCCCGGAATCGTTTCGGTTCTGCAATGAAGCAAACAAAAACAAAAGCCATTGTAGTAATAACATAAATATAAACAATAGATTGTTGTGTACACAAAACGGTTGCAACAGCAGCATAATTTGAGCAAGTTCAATGACAGCAATTGCGCCGTTCCTCGGTATAGGTCAGTGGCGAGTGGCGTAGATTCAATGAGAGTCAATCAGGGGAATCAAGGCCAAGGTGAAACTGATAAGCATTGTCTGTGACCAATTAGGTCTAATCAGAATGCGACCCGGCACCATGCGCACAGTGGTCACAAAGCGATAGCAAAACAGGGTGTTGTGCATTTGTGGGTTGTCGTTTCTCATTCACAATTCCAATATGCTTTTAAAAAATTATAATTATTAAAACTTTAATTAATAAAATAGTTTCATAAATAGTTTAGTAGTATTATAAACTACATTCTATTTGGAACAAAATAAGCATGGATATAAGGTAAGTGAACTACACAAATTAAGGAAGTTAAAACACAAAAAAAGAAAGATAATCCATTTAACATTATGTTTTTTTTTTTCATATTGTATTTTTTTGTTTTAGTTTTCGTACTTCCGTAACAGTGTGGCGAGCGTTGCGATGAAGACTGACAGGCAGCGCTGCTCGCCGCCGGCTAGGCAGCTAGAGCCAGCGTGTCGGCTTATGCTCTGGCCAGTTATAGTTCAACGCAGCAACATGCTGAAGCTCAGCCTGATTGGCTGGCTGTTGTGCTCGCTAACATGGCGCACTACGCCCACAAGCTGTCGTCAGACGCGAACAGCGCCTAGCATACAAGAGCTGCTGGCTAATCAACTACATAGCTACATGGACATCAAGGCGCGTCCGTGCGAGAATTTTTATCAGTATGCCTGCGGTAATTGGCAGTTGCAGCAGGAGGAGCTCCCACAACACACACCACAATCGCAACAGCAGCAACAACAAAAACAACAACAGCAACCCCAACAGCGACAGCAACAGCAGCACAGGGAACAGCAGGAGCAAATACAGCCAAGCGATACATTGGCTGTGCTGGACTATGCACTGAATCGTCAGCTGGAGCAACTGCTGCGACGCACGGGTAGCAATGAAAGCAGTACGGAAGAGCAGCAGCAACAGCAGCAGCCTCAGCTGGTGGTCCAGGAGCAAATGCGTAACTATTATCGAGCCTGCAAGCGCCTGAAACCGTACAATCTGAAAAAGTATTTGCAACTGCTGCAACCGGGTAACGGAACAAACTGGCCACTGCTCAGTCGCAGCTGGCAGCCGGAGAAGTTCAACTGGCTGGCGACAATTGGACGCTTACGCTTGTACGGTCTCAACGGGGTGCTGCTCAAAGAGCAGGTGTTGCCGCGTTGGGATGACTCCAGTAGCTATAGCCTTTATCTGGATAAGCCCAGCCTGATGGAGACGGCGCCAATGGGCGAGGGTGCCATGATAGAGCTGCTTCTGGACATTGGACAGACGAAACGTGTGGCCAACGAGCTGGCCCGGCAAGTGGATAGCTTTGAGCGGCAGTTGCATCGACTGCACGAGCTGGAAGATGACGAGGGTCCCAAGGAGATGCAATTAGGCTATTTGGCTGAGTTTATGCCGCAACTGCAATGGCTGCCATACATGCAGCAATTGCACGCCACAGCAACAGATGGCAACGAACTGGATCTGCTCTCCACACTTATCATCCAAAATTTGCCCTATATGCGCGCCTTGGATGAGCTGCTGCAGCGCCACAAACCGGAAGCAATTTGCAATTATATAATGCTTAAGTTGCTTGCCTTTCTCAAACAGCAGGGTCCAGCGGAAATATCCCGCGTTGAGTGCATGGCCAGCTTGAGGCGTGCCATGCCCCTGGCTGCGAGTTGGCTAATTGGCCACCGATTCCACGAGTCCAGCTTTGAGCCGCTGGTGAATGATTTGTTTAATCGGCTCAAGCAGCACTTTGATGAGCTGCTCGGCGCGAATCGGCTGCGATTGGAGCAACCCATTGTACAAGTGTTGCGCGACAAGTTGCAAGCAATGCGTTTGCAATTGGGATACGTCCAGCTGAATGACTCCAGTTATGTGGAGGATTACTATGAGGGGGTGCAGTTAAATGCGCACAGCTTCTATGGCAATCAGCTGGCGCTGCTGCGACTGCGTGTCGAGCGGAATCATGAGCTGCTGCTGGACGGCGGCCAGTCGGATGCGAACAATGTGAGCTACCTGATGGAGCATTGGTTGAGCAGCAGCTCATCACCGTTCTATGTGAAGCCGAGGAATCTGGTATTGGTGCCCTATGGCCTGCTGCAGCTACCCATTTGGCATCGCAACATGAGCGAATTGCAGCAGCATGCGACACTGGGATTTGCGTTGGCCCATGAGCTAATCCATGGATTCGATAGCTCGGGCATTGACTACGACAGCGTCGGTAATATTATGGGTCCCAGCGAAGAGATATCGGCTAATGCTCGCTTTGTTCAGGGTCTCAATTGCATGCAACAACAGCTGGCCACCGGCTCCAGATCTCTCAACGAGAAGCTGGCTGACTATGAGGCACTGCGTCTGGTTTATGAAACATTTTTTGGCGAGGATATGCTAATTGAGCGCCGGGAACCACGTGATCCTCTACTTCCGGAGTTCAGCCAACGCCAGCGCTTCTTCATCAGCTTTGCGCAGTTCTTCTGTGGCAAGTTGCAGAGTCTCAGCTTACATGCCCAGCATCTGGAGCATGCTGTCGACGAGTTACGTGTGCTGCAAACCCTGGCCAACTTTGAGGAGTTCGCCCGAGAATTTGGATGCGAGAGACGCAACAAGATGCAAGCCAAACAAAAATGCAGAGTGTGGTAAAGTGTTGGTGCAAGCAAAAATCTAAGAAAAATAACACATGATGGAAAATAATATAGTATTTAATTAAGAAGAGTGGGTGAGTTGGCGATCTATCTAAAATTACGGTGAATTTAAAGACAACAATAGTACTATTATCAACGTTAAGAAATTATAAAATATTTGAATATTTAAAATATTTAAATAATGCGTTTTACATAAAATGGTTCCTTGTGTTATATAAAAGATATCTCACATTCGTCTTTTGCTTTGGTTCAAACAATATGTATTCAATTTTGCCAACAGAAGAAATAGAAAAGGTGTATTTTAGCAAATTATTAAAATATTTGATATATATTTAACTTATTTGTTTCATTATTAATAACTTCTTAATTGTCTGCAGTATTTTTTACCACAGTCGACACTTTTGAGCCGGATGCATATTATCGAGACCTTGGCGGCAACCGTGTGTCTCCGCAAAGGCTGAGAAGTTGATCAACAGTTGCCTCAGACGCATCTCATCCGGATCGTGATCCTCAAAATCAATTGGCGCAGCATTGCCACAGAAGAATTGTGCCGCGTTCAGGAAGAAGAGCTGCTTCAGTGTCTGATTTGTGAAACTGGGCTGCGACTGGCTGAATTTTGAGTCAGGATCAAAGTATACATCATAGGCAAGACGGATGCCAGCAATGTCCGCCTCACGTTCATTCAGATAATCGGTTTTATTTTGATTGAGACAACGCATTCCCTCCTTATACCGACTTGTATTAGTGATCTGCTGACCCCGTTCATCGAAGTTGCCCTGGGCATCCATGACCAATCCCGAAGATTCGAAACCGTGTATAAGCTCGTGGCCGAGAATGAAACCCAACAAACTAATCTTGAATATATCGTGTGCGCCGTGGTAGAAAACGGGCTCCTGGAGCATGCCAAAGGGCACAATGATTGTATTCTGGCGGACCATATAGTACGGTGCCGAGCTGAGGCCTTGGTCCGAGTCCGATATGAAGAAGTAGCCGCTCGCACTAAGCGGACTGTCCAGCTGCTCTAGCCTGCGGCGAGTGCGGAACTCCAGCAAAAGCAAATGATTCAAAGCATAATCACGATCCTCAACCAGCTGCAAGTCTGCATAGAAGAGCGTAACGAAGCTGGAATGATTTGCATTCATTGGCATATTGCCAATGTTGATGGTCATGCTGCGCATCTTGGCTCGCAGCAATGCCAGCTGAGCGGGCTCCAAGCGCAGATGATTCGCATCTATCTTCTTGAGGAACTGATTGCGCAGCAGCTCAAAGAGCTCCAAGACATCCGCTTGATACTGTCGCACCTTGTCCGAGCCAATTAAACGCTGCTCATAGATCAAATTGGTCGCTAGCTCCATGTAACGTCGCACATCCTGAACGCATGCAATGGACTCATTGCCATCCATAGTCTCCGCCTCCACATGCGAAACAAAGTGCAACATAATGTAGCTAGCTATTACATGACTATCGAAATTGGCGACTAGCTGGTTTAGCTTCAATAAATAATCCGAATTTTTCACGTGCAACGCAAGATTGTAGGGTACGATGCGGCCAAGCAAGATTTGCAAATATTTTCGCCATTGTCCGCCAAACTCTAACTCCAGCTGCAGCACACTCACCTCCTCATACAAATTTGATTCGGACTCGTCATACATTTCGGCCAGCTCACGCACAGCGAACTCCAACTGTTTGACTTGTTTCGCCAGTGACCATGCCCTACGGCTGTGAACGCCCAGACTGCGTAGCCTAATGAAGAACATAATTATCCTCAGTCGCTCTGACTTCTGACTGAAGTAGGGCATATCAACGTATATTAAGTATTTGCTGCTGTTGAGCAGATCGGGCCGCACATCCAGATGGAAGAGCACATTGTTCAGTCCGTAGCGTTGCAGTCGTGCCAATGTTTCCATCCAATGGAATTTCCTGCTACGCCAGCCATCCGATCGTCCCTTGAACTGTGGCCAGGGTATTTGCTCATTTGGTGGCACCAGCTCCAGATAATGTTTGCCTGACCGTGTTGATTGCTCTGCCTGGCGGCAGGTCTGATAGAAACTCAAGACCTTGGCCTCCACACTGTTTGGTGGAAGTGAACGATTCTGCTGCTTCTGTTGCAGTTTAGTCATAAGAGTTACCAGATTGGTATTAACCTTGTGATCAATAAGGCCAGTTATCTCCATAAAATCATCATCCTCATGCACCTCTCCCCACTTGCCACACGCGTATTTGTAGTAATCATCACACACCGGGACACTCTCGTTCACATAGCTAAGTATCTGATTCAGTAGCTTAGTATTGGGATCAGTTTTGTCAGGATGTTTTGTCTGACCACCAGCTGACAGACACAATAATATTATTAATATAAATCGAAAATTGCGACAACTTGATGTTGGTGTCGACATTGTCATTAACGAACTGTCCGCTCCGCTCGGCTATTTTTTCGATTTGAGATGAGCCGCTGATCTTTAATCAGCAAATATGTATAATATGTAATAAAGATTGTCTCAGTTTATTTTCGTAGAGAGCGCAATTAGACAATATAAATAAGGTGGTTTTTTTGGTAAGATAAGCATCAACAAATATATGTCAAAGATCATGCGAAATGGTTATTCAATAGAACAGTATCAGTATTGCTTTTTCATTGCAATTTTAGTTTTATTTTGTTGATTACCATTTTCCTAATAAAAATAAATGTGACTTTTTCATTAAACCAAACAT
The DNA here is from genome assembly GCA_035044105.1 of Drosophila nr. perissopoda 5 BK-2023a. Classification (NCBI taxonomy): domain Eukaryota; kingdom Metazoa; phylum Arthropoda; class Insecta; order Diptera; family Drosophilidae; genus Drosophila; species Drosophila nr. perissopoda 5 BK-2023a. Next base: position 1,138,587 of record JAWNMK010000018.1, read on the forward strand.
TTAAGAGCAGTCTTGAAAATGCGGTGCATATACGAATATTCATTTATTTGTGAATCAGAAAAACCAAAAAACCCATATAAAAAATACATTTTGAATATAACATAACAAGTTCCTTAGGCCATTCACATTCTTATTGTGGTCTTGTAATTTCATGAATATTTGAGCACAATTTGCGAATAATAAAACAAGAGTGATTTCTCAAGCACACAAAAAAGAGAATTATTCAAAATTAAAATTATAGCAATTCGAGCGAATCTAGATATTTTTAAATCTGGAGAAAAAGTAGATTGTTTTTATTAAATGTTTCAGCTACGCACTTTTTCGATGTTATAGAAACTGCAAAGACCTCAAATGACACATGCAACATATCAAGTGTACAACTTTTTATCTTATTCATCAGCCAGTTGATTTAGATATCGTATTAAAATATTTGTATGCTCTTCTTTTCTGTAAGACGCTGTCTTGTCTGTTTTGAACCTCTTATTGTTGTTCTCACTCTATGTGTCACTATCTTATTTTGTGTATTTAAATTGCAAATTATTAGAAAGCTTTGCATAGTTTTGGGTGTTGCAAAAATCTCTCTCCCTCTCTTTCGCAATCTCTCTCCATCTTTCTGACGGTTTCTCTTTCACTGTCTCACTTTTCTTCTCTTTCTTTAATCAAGTATAAGTCAAGCATATTTTTGAATGCCCGAATAAAAACAAAGTATTATCAATGCTTACAGGATTATCAAATATAAATCCAATAAATCAAAAATGGGTGGATTTTAATATTTATCAATACAAAAGCTGGCGACGTCAACCCGATTTACATACACAGACATATGTCAGTACATAGATATATAATATAACTTACTTGTACTTTGCTGACTCGGTTATCATTTGTTCATTCTCGCGCGTCCAATAATTGAGCGATGTGGGATTTGCCTCTATGAAGCATTCTAGCGTGACATTGAAACCCATGGGAATCCCAACCAGCTGATGGGGTATCCAGACCATTGGCGAAACTATAATGCAATTTCAAGCATTGGATTATGTGTTTATGTATCGATTGAATCATTTCCCAACTTACAGTCAACGCTGACTTTGATGCGCTTGGAGACGCTGGGCGGCACACCATTTGAGGCAATGCAGAGATAAGCACCCATGTGCAGGCGAGAGATGCGCTCGAGTTCCAGTGAGTCTGTCTCCAGGTCATTCACTGCAACAATCAGCAATTCAGTGTAGTCTAATATATTATGCGAATTGCCTTGCAGTTGGACTCACCTTCGAGCGTCTTGTTGATGACAATTTTATGGTTGTCATCTCGCTTCCATTTGATGGACGGCTCTGGGCTGCCTTTCGCCTTGCAACGCAGGGTGACATTATCGCCCTCGCGCACAATGACATCACTGGAGGTCAGCGCATCGTCAATGTTCGGTGGCACTGTTAAAACAAAAACAAAATATGAAAAAACAAAAACGGTTTTGGGGTAAGGAAATTGGTATTGTTATTTCTGCCAAGCTAAACATAAACTCAAAGCGAGCAGTGCTTGATTTAAATGCAAAAACTTTTGCATTTTGGCAAATAGCGTTGCCAAGAAAGTGGACACAGCAAAAGCCGAAGAAGTCAAACAAAGCGTGCAACCCACGAATCAAATATACACTTTTAGATTCTATAAATCCAGTCCATACAAATTTATTGTATACAAAATAAATTATGAATATTTGGAAACAAAATATCTGGTTTTCAAATGTGTTTAAATTTCTGTTTAAATATAACCATTTCATCGTGAATAAAGCCTTCACTATAATATATTTATCTACTAAGCTCTTATAGAGCTACAATTTTATTTACTCAATATAAGAATTACGAACTTTGGAAGAAATGATTCTTAGCTTTTCCCTGTTAAACAAGAATAACCAATTATCTTTTTAATGCTTACATGAATTCAACTTTGACAGATATTCACCGCAAATATGCAACATGTTTTGGGAATCTCAATAACAAATTCTTTTAAAAACAATTCGCAAACGAATAAGCAGCTATGTAAAGCGAACAAACAATACGACAAAGTTCGATGGGACTTTTGGGAAGTGTAGAAAAAAGCATTTCACGCATTGTTGACTTTGACGCGCTGATTCAACTTTGTCCCAAGAGATATTTTAGTTTAAGCCTAATTAGCTTTGCGACAAGACTTTGGCCTGGCTAACTTTTTGGGCGAGTCTGTTAATTTAAAAATCGATGCAGCAACCTTCATCAAATTGTCATCAGCCTTGGGGGACACCGTTGCGCTCTGGCTTTCAATTGCTGGCCGAAACGTTTCTGTCGAACCCTTTATTTTTAACTTTCTTTTTGACCATCTCTATGCTTTGCCCTTCAAGTTGAAAATCTGTAATGAAAAATCTATGCAAATCAAAGCGCACAAAGCCAGAGGCCATGGATTTGGACCAGACGAGCGGACAGACGTAAACGGGCAGACAGGCAGACAGACAGATAGCTAGCTGGACATATGGACCTGAGCTGTCGTTGCCGCTGACAGACGCTGCAGTTTGTCTCATTTTATATTCAGAACAGCGCCTGTAATCAAAAGATATCGCATGCAATTTTTTTCATTTGGGTAAAGCCCGGAAGAGGCTTGTGAGTCACGTACCCGACGCGTTTAGTTGTCGTCTGACGTTTGACGCCTTAGCTGTTATCTCGATGCCTGACCTCCAATAATCTATGCTACAAGAGAATTTCAATTCTTAAGCGTGTAAGTTCAAGCGTAACTTTGCATAGCTGATAATTCACAATGGACAACATTTAAATTTACAGCTTCATTTTTAATTCAGCTTTTACTAAACATTGATTCACCGACTTTGCTGTATTCCTGTTGAATGGACAATCTTATGCAACTTAACTATTTTTCAGTTAGAACAACATATCTTCATTGAAATGAACCACATACGAATTGGGAAAATCTCTTGAAATGTGTTTCAGTATCATTAAATCTCAATTAAATTTTTGAAAATTTGTGCAGCACTGCCTCAGGCTGTTTCATGCGGATTTAAACTGGTTAAATCTTTACCTTTCGGTCACATAGCCATAGGGGACAGGGCGCAAAAAACCGAACTGTAATTAAAAGTTCCAATTACTTGAACTTTTTCTATGAGCTGTAAACTTTTGTCTTTTAGCTCCTTCGATTCGCTTGCCCCATAATGGCCAGGACCTTTATGAGCCAAAAGTGAGAGAATAAAAAAGTTTGCTCGAACCGTTTGCTGTGCTATTAATAAACGCTTGATGTGCTAATCGCCGAGCTGGACATAAGCGCAGCGAATTGCTCCTACGGCAGCTGTTGCCCTCCCTATTTGACAAATTAGTTTCTTTATTGATATTTAGCAGCTGGCGACATAAGAAAAGCTAGAAAAGTTTTCTTTACCACAGACGTGATGGCTCGTATATTGTTTTTCTTTGTAAACTTTTCACATACAAGCTGGAAATTTAATTAGCCAAACTAAATCCGATGTACAAAGTTAGATTTTGAGCCTTGTCACAACTTGGGTGCCTCATAAGCCAGCCAAGCAACGTTTATTCAATTTATAATTACAGTTTACAGTTCACAAAGAGTATTAACCTAGGCAACACTATGTGGCAAATTATTTAATTGCCGTCTCCGCTCCCAAAGTTTTTCAGTGTCCTGATAACAACGTGACCACCTAGCCGCCTAACTATCTAATGAGCTGCAATTAGTCTTCATATCCTTAGCGCACAAAAACACAGCCGAGTTTATCATGCAATGCATACATTTTTGTTCACCAACAATTTTGAAAGTTATTTAAAAAAAAGGATTGGAAATGCGCTTTTTTTGAACGCTCTAATAATTTGCTTGTAATATGAATAATTTGTCTGCCTTTTGATATACCATAATCAAAATTATATTTCGTATTATTTTAACATTGTACAGATTTTTTATCCTGTATTCAAGACTTGACTCTCGAAATGCTTACATATGTATAATATATGCACAGTATTTTTATAATCACCTGAGATTAATATAATTTAAACACTCTGTTGAACACAAAATGTTCTTCGCCTGAGTTTGGCTGCAAATTGTGCAGTCTTTTGATCAGTTAGATCCAAAAGTAATAAATTTACTAGCATGTGAGTGTTTTTTTAGTTGAGTCTATGCTCATAGATGCAGTGTTGCACATAACTCAGACGCAATGCTGTTCACCCCATGCCTTGGGAATGTCAACGTTGTAATTGAATTTAATAAATTGCCTCATTATGTGAGTAGAAATTAAAAATTATGCGCCAACAGAGTCAACATTTTGCAGAGCTCGTTATTGTTGTTGGTTGCTGTTACATGTTGTTGCATTTGTTTTGCATTTTGTGCGGTCATTTGGCCGACTTTTGGTTTGGGGATTTCCCCACCAATTGCGCACGCTCCATTCCCTGGGGCGCCGCAAAGCATGCAACACAACTGCTGTTGCCAGTTGGAGCCGCATTTAAATGCATTTTGTGTGCGTGGCTCATAAATTCAAACGCGTTTAATGTTTGTTTTTACCGTCCCGCCATTTTAATATTTCGTGCTCTTGGGCTCGTGTATATTTTATTTCGTTTGCCTCGTTTCGAATTTGGCGCTTTCTGTTTGGCTCAGCAAATTAAATACACAAATGTTGCTCCGAAATGTATTTATTTATTTACTCGTGTGCCCTACAACATTCCAAATATATTTTTTGCGCTCTCTATTTAGACGGCAAATGCAACGATTTCATTTAATTATATTTGCTGCACAATGTAATTATATTTTTTTTTAGTACTTAAATTGTTAAATTGAGTGTCTTTCTAAGTGGCGTTTCATAGAACTCTTCCCAATAATCGTGCAGTCTATTTTGATGTTGTTTTTTTTTTGTTGAATGTTGTGGTAAACATTGTGCGACATTTAATGTTGTTGCCTTTAATTGGATTTGCAATTTAAATTAAATGCATTTCATTTGATTCCGTTTAGCTACGTTTATCAATTATAAATTTGTGTTTATAGTCTGTTGTTAATTTGTATCCTATTTAATAAAGTAAAGAGGATATCAAATTTCAAATTTCATTTAATGCAATTCTTGATTAGGCCTATTTCAAGTTGATGTTTTTAGAGATGTAGTTCAGTTCTGACTATAGGGTATCTTGCAATCGAGCTTAATTAATTATTTTGAAGTTTCCCATGCAGTTATAAAATTGAAGCTCGCATTTGATTTTCAAATTAGCTTAACTTGTTTACACAACAAGTTCCAAATAAACACAGATTTACATTTGAATATTGTATCTATGCATAAATCAGATGCAATTGTAAATCCAAGCTAATTTTCCATTCATTTCTAGGAATTTAAAGAATAACCTTTCATGTTAAGAATTTAAAATTTCACCTATTTTTGCAACATTTTGACTTTATGAATACAATTAAGATAGAACTGAACAAATATATAATAAGATTTATTGAAGGATCTTCTCCACACCAAAGCAACTTGTATTATGATATATATAACGTCTCATAATAAAAACACATTGGCATTGTCTCTCCATTAAGCTTAATTAATAGTGTTTCTATCTTTTGGATTTGCTGCCAAATATTGCCCGAGCTATATTTCAGTTTTTAATTGAAATATTTTAATACTATCTCACTTTTGCCGCAAGCATATAAGTATAACGACAAAGGCTGCAAACAGGTCCAGATGATTGAAGCTCTCGTATTTCAATAAAACCGAAAATATGAAAAGGACTAAATGGCGCATGGGGCTTGCGGTAAACAAAGTTTCCACAGCCAATAAAAACACAATAAATGAAAAGGATAACTGCAGCAATTCAACTATACAAAAGTTGAGGCACAGCATGTGTTCGGAGATTGGGCAATTTTCAGCATGCATTGTTAATAGTTTGGCAGTTCGTCGTTTATTTTTTACTCAACGCGGTTTTCAACGGATTGGAGACCCTGGAAATGGGGCAATCGGAAAGTTGGCCTATAAATCTAACAAAAATGCTAGCAAGTTTTCAATGTCGTGGGAAATACAAGAATTTCGCACGAGATCCGCTTTTCAAGTTGACAAATAAACATCATCCGGTGGACAAACATAGAGCACACTGGGCAGCAGGACGTGGGTGTGTGTGTGCATGTGGATGTGGATGTAGGCAACATACGTTTTGCGGCAGTCACATAAATCAGTTTTTGTGGCAAAACTTGAAAAATATGTGCGCAACCAAATGGCATCCAAGCGGAGTCTGCTGCAAAACTGAAAACTGGGAAATGCAACAGTTTGGACATGGACCAGTGGCACGACAGCGACTGGGACAGAGGGGGGTCAGCGCCGTTCGTACACATGCAAATGTGCGACAACATACGGAAAAGGCACATATGCTGTATGTGTGTCAGTTTCAGTTTAGACTTGTCGCAACAGAAAAACAAAAGGAAATTACTGAAAAAAAAAAAATGCAATAATATATTATGGCTGCTCGATTGCCATAATAAGCAATCATAATTTAAATTTTTACAATTTACTAGCTAACTAATTACGTTTTGAGTTTTTGTTTATTTTCTGTGAGTGTTACAAGCTTTGAAAAACAGCTAATATACCCTAGCGAGTATAAATATGCCAGTCGCCTATCTTAAATTATTTTTTTTTTTCGGTGGTATTTTTTTGGTGGTTTTTGTTTTTTGCGAGTTGACCAACGGCCAAAGTTGGCCTATTTTTTTCCGGTAAATTTGCCTTACCACGACTTTTGCCACATCAGCATGTGTGTGTATGTATATAGAAGATAAGTGTAACCATCGTCAGTATGTTCGTGGGCGAAAAAAAATTGCACAAAAAAAAATCAGACAACGAGATTTCAGAAAATTTTGTGAAGCTGCCGCCGCCGTTTTGGTCACGCCACGTCGAATTGCCAGAACACGCATGTGGTGCGTGTGGGGCGTGTTATTTGAGCATTTTACAACACTCAAGCGTGCTTAACGGCTTTTTGAAATTGCTATCAGGGAGCGAAGCCGAAAAAAAAATTCTTCACAAAAAATACAAAATAAATGTATGTACATAAAAATGTGTTTTCAGGCATATTGCAACGCCACGTAAACGTGAAACGCTTAGCCTTACACACATATGCACTTAAGTTTGTACTGTGCCATGTAATGGAAACTATGGGTATCACATATGAAACAAGAGACAGGTGGGCCAGTTATGCAAATTGCTAGAGCACACCTTGTCAACTTTGCCATAGATTTTAAGTTTTTAGTCAACACATTTTTGAGTTCAACTCAGAAGATCATAGCACTATAAAGATTAATTAATGCCCTCTAACAGCATATAAATTTTATATAATCTCTTAGCTATATAATGTGACATACTTCAACATTTATGTGACGCCAACATCTTAATACTGCTAGAAAAAATTCTTTGTTATGAAATGCACAAATTCTTATACATTAAAATGCCTAGAGAAGTCTTAAAAGAGAAGGAAAATTTCACATGAAAAAGTAAAAAAAAAATCTCTAAATTTATATGAAAATACAAAAAGTCATTTGTTTGTTTTGCAAAATCAGCAATGAAAGAATATTTTATATCCTTTGGCGTTCTAATGCTGATATCTCATAATATTTATCTAATGTCTGCTGCCTGGACTTGTCACAAAGATTCTGCTGGCCACATTTCGCTGACAGAAAGTCCAGGAGAGAGCCAATGACTATTGCATTGTCGTCCATTTTCCAGTAGGCCAAGAACACCTTGCAGGCAGCCCATGCCCATGCAAATGTTCATTCTCAAATATCACATTTCTTTGAGTGTGAGTTTGTGTGTGACTGGCCGTCAGAGGTGTGAATGTAAGGGGCAGCATTTGAATTGCAATTTTTAAAGCATACTTCTATGGGCAGAGTGGACAACGCAGACCTGAGTCAAAGTCCAATGTTTGCTTGCCTTAATAAAGTGTTTTGTTTGGAATTTAATTGTATGTTGGTTTGTTTTACTTGACCGAAACAAGGCCTAAGCAGATTAGGTTCGGACTGTGTGTTCCAGGAAAGGGTAGGGGCGGGGGTGCATCAACTAATACCTGGCTATAGTTTGTCTGGCAAATGAAATGAAATATGCAAGGGACATGTGTCCAAGTTGCGACGAGTTGTTCATGTTACTAGAGGCGCACGCCAGAACAAATAATTCAATGTCAGCCATGCTGACATTGTATACTCACACACACACAAGTACACACACCGGCACACGGAACAGCACATATAGAGACATACACACGATCTCACTTACCGACAACTTTGACAAAGCCATATTGGGTTTTGGCCGTCACCGTGTTGATTTGGCACATGTAGCGTCCCATGTCCTCCTCCTGTACGTTGTTGATGTGTAGAAACCAGGTGCGATGTTTGTCGTGCTTATCGTGCGTCACGCTAATCCTCGGATTACGCGTTATCACATGATTGTGCACCGTCAAAATGGCCGACTGCTCGAAGTGCATCCACGCCACCTGCAACAGAAACAATGTTGACTTTTATAAATCTATTTTTAAGTTATGCTTAAGGCCGTTTATCACGCCAAAAGTATCAAATGTTAATTTATAAGCAGCTGACAAAAATGCCAGCATTCGTTATTGGCAAACTTCGTCTGCCATCATCATCAATTTTTATGAAGGATTAACGACAAACGATGGCGTCCTGGTCCGTTGGTCAAATTGCCAAAGTTCGCGTCACATGTGACAACAGCTGCTGTCACAAACTTTATTGCCTTGGTGCGTCATCAGGATGCGCATCCTGGACGACAGCAACCGCTCCATTTCTGTCGCTTATGCAATAGTTTTACAGAGAACAACCAGCAATTTATGCAAATTTAAGCGAACAGAGAACATTGGTAAGACGTGCTAAATATAAAAATAAAAAATATAAGCAACCCACCATTGTAGTCTACGTCTACTCTTCCGTCGCGTCGATGCCATTTCAATGATAAATTCGAGCACACACACAAAACAGACAGCAGCGGCAACTTGACAGCAACAACAAAAACAACAACTTTCAAAAGAAGTAAATAAAGGGGGTAGTGCCCATCAAGTTGACGAGTAGGATGCGCTAATGTTTGCTCTGCATACATAGCAGAGGCTTAGGAAAGGGTGCAGAACATATTTTGTAATTTGGCTTGATTGCAAAATATAACTAGAGATAGGCTGCTTAAATTAATTAATTCCAACTAAAACAAATACTTAAAAGTTATATAATACACTGAATAATCATAAATATAAGAAATATTATTGGATTATTTAAATAAATATAAAGCATAAATAATTTGGGTTTTCTTTTGCAATCATTCCATTTTACAGATATAATATTTAGAGTGTGTCTGGTTTTCTGGTTTCTTGCAAAACACAATATTTAGTAATAATTGTATTATTATTGATCACATTCTTGTTGAATAAATAAATGATTTCTTAAATTTAATTTTCATCTGAACTTTTAACAAGGCAAACTGAACAATGAATTGCAGAACGGATATAAATACAGAGGAGAGCATAATATGGATTATCCTTAAGGCTGCGGAAAGCAACACATTACTAATTATATATTTGGACTTAGACTACGCATCAACCGCTATGATTGATATGCCGCGGCTATCACTCTCAAGGGGCCCACTCGACATCAGACTGCACTTAAGTTGATAGCTCTCAGTCCATGTTGAAATGGCAGTGACTTTCACTACAAGCTTTCACCTAGTGTCTGCTTTCGTTGTGCTCCTCTTCGAGGCCACCTCTGTTGTGGGGCGCCCATTGAGATGGTTGGGCAATGTAGAGCGAGGTGGATCTGAAGCAAGGGAAGCCTGCCCAGCTCATCGCATTGCCGGCATAGTGTCAGGCAGCATAGACAGATATCGGTTAATTTTTCAATGTCTGCAATGAAAACGTGCGACAAGCTAACAAAATAAAAGGACCTCCTTGCCTATTTACATTGGTTCGTTGTCTGACTCTTTGGCATCTCGACTTGAATAAAAATCAAGCAGCTGTAGTTTGCTTAAGTAGTTCGCAGTTCTCAGTTCTCAGTACTCAGCTAACGCCCCCAACCTTCCTTGAATAACAACAAAGTCAAATATTAATGAAGCCACGTTTATCAACCGAGTGAGGGCAGAGAGCTCCAAGTGGCCACCAGGACAGGCCATATGCAAAATCAATAAAACTGCATTAGCGCTCAACTTGCCAAAGCTTTTAAAGCGTCAGATGCCGAAAATGCATGCAGACCCACACACACACACACACACACTCAACAACATCCAGATGGTCTGACATTTTAAAGTGTTGCGCACAAAATTTGCTGAAAATTCGCTGCATTTGCATTTCACATTTTGGTAGTTTTTGAGGTCATTTAAATAAAATTAATTAGGCTCATGTAACGCCAGCGAAAAAGTTGAAAAGCCAAACAAAATGGACATTAGCTCCCCTCTACCCAATCCGCAACACCTCCATTTGCAGTCAAAAAATGCTCTGCAGATTTTGGGATATGGAAGCGTTGCCAGTGGTTTGAGTGTGTGATATTTGGCTTAATAATATTCGGTTGGAAAATGTCAGCGGAAGTCAAGGCAAATTTGACTCTGCTGTGGGAGGCTGTGACTTTTTAATAGGCTTTCCATCTGCCATTAAAATTTTACGCATATTTAAGCCCATTTACAGTTGCAACGTCCTTCCCAAGGATTATAGGGAGGCTGGCTGAGCAGATGAGATCTCCACATTCAGACTGAAATTCGAGCTCGTCTCGCGGACGACTATGCTGGCTCAGTCTGCATGAATCTCAATTTCGACTTTGCCTAATTTAACTTATGCCAATGAACTACATGGGCACACAGTTGTGGATACAAATTGTTCGTTAGCTAAGTGGATAGAGTTTGGCGAAAGCAAATGTTACTTGAAGTCCATGTTTAACTAATGAATAGAAAGTGCTTTCTGCATTAAGGCTGGTCAAGACTTTTGGCTAGAAAATAGTAACATTTAATGCAGTAACAATCCGCCCATCATTATATAGACAAGCTCACACAAAAATTAAAGGTATTTTACATGTTTTAGAGCATTAATTGGGGATGACTCATTAAAACTTATTCACATCGTTTTTAATAATAACAATCATCAACATCAACTTAAAATACGAAAACATACGGCTTATGTCAGCAAAGCGCATTGTAAACAATTCGGGGGTAATTTTCTATCGTTCACATGACAGCTCTTCATTATAATTGTTTGGCTTTTGAAATTCAATATGTATATAGCAAATGGACATGACTGAAATAGATATGCAAAAAAAATGTACAAAATGCAGAGGCGTAATATCGAAAAAAAAAAAAGGGTTTGAGGGTTTATTCTATCAATGTTTAATGAATGCATTCAGTTATTTTGTCTGTAAGCAGAAACGAAAGCAGAGATAAAATGTAAATTGAAATAGTTGTCATGCATATCTTCGCTTAAGTTTCTAACAAAGGGGTACCCAAAATTGCAACACATAACTAAAGTTTCATAAGGTTATTAGTTTTACGCGAGTTCTGAGTTGGTAAATTAATAAACTCTGTTGCTAGTGGTTGCAGCTCTTCAGCTATTCATTAAAAGACTATATATATATATTTAATTTGAACAGAATTGAATTTTATTTTAATTTCGTGATGTCAAAAAATAAAGTTCGATAATCATAATATTCATCATTGTACATATAGTCATTATCGTTATCTAAATACTCAGTGTCATTATCTTCTGATGAGCAGGTATCTTTATTTTCCATTAAAAAGTTTGCTTTCTCTGCATTCGATTTTGTTAAGGATTTATTGAGAGCAAGCAACTGCTTTTTATAATAATCGAAACATTTACTTCCGTTTCCTAAAAGGTTCCAAATCTCATCAATACGTTCACTAATTTTTTCCTCAAGCTCTAAACGTCGCTTGTTATACAATTCAAATGTCTTAAAAACGAAATTCTTCTCTGAATAAGATTGTTCCGACAAATTGCTGACCCGAATTACATCGCCGATGTAATATTCATACTCTTCATTGCCAAAAAATGATCCTTCTTTGGAATTGATAAGCCCTTTGAGCTTCTCAGTTAACTGATTATCTAGACCCGTGATTATGCTCTGTAAATTAACCTTTGGTTAAAATTGCTTCAAATAATAAAACAAAATGCTGTATTTTACTTCTGTTGTTGTAGTATCTGTAGTACCATTTGGAGATAGGCTTTTTACCGGTTCGCTTCCTCCGATTATTATTATGAGCAGCAACGCCAGTACGTATGTGAGTAAACTCCAGTTCCCGATCATATTTATGTTACCTTGGATTTTGCCAAGCTCGACTGAAGAGTGTGCTCTATTGGAAGGGCCTTTTATATCATCGCCAAGAACAGCTCGTTAAATAAAGGCATTTTTCTATTAAGCTCAATCTGATAAGAGATATCGAAAGCAAATAAATCTACTTACATACCCACAGTGTAAAGTTTCGCGACTTATCAATACTCTGTATCCAAGCGGTATGCATTTAAAGTTTGAAATGCGCAAATTTGTTATTGGTGACTATTTTTATTTTTATCTAAATAAATATGTAAACGTGATTTCTCACATGTTTTTTATGACAAATGGCTTATAATTATCATAATAACAAAAATACATTAATCATTCTACTCTGTTCAGATTAAATAACGAAAGCAACATTTGTTGCAAGCAAAATATCATTAATATGCACCTGCAAAAAAGTCAATAACTTTGAAAATTGTAATTTCAAATGCTAAAAAAGCACTTGTGTGGCAATCATTCCCATACCGGGAATTGAACCCGGGCCTTCCGGGTGAGAGCCGGATATCCTAACCACTAGACAATATGGGAGATAATCAAAAGAGCGCCAAAAACTAATAAATGCATGAGCTTGCTAATTTAAAAATAGATTAATTTATTTATAAATAGAATTTTAATATTAATAAATAACTTCTCAGTTTATTAAAATAAAATTGTAACTGAAAATCTGATCATACTTTTCATTATGAACAATGGCAACGAATAGAAAATCCCACCATATTTATTGCTTAAATAGTTAAATTTCTTTCTGGCTGCTTTTCTGATTTTGCTCTTAGAATTGGGAATGAAACTTCAAGCTTGTCAGTCATTGTCTGGTCAGACCATTACTGGAGCTCGGAATTTTTTGTTTAGTGTGCTTTAAGTCCATGCATATTTTTCCAGAATCACATGGATGCTGTCAGGACTGAAGCATATGCCGAAGGCGTAAATCGATAGACGAGACAGACAATGGCCAATTTGCAATTTGCGTAATGGCATAACTTGATGTCTTTTGTTCTCACTTGGCCAGAGACTACGCTATATGCACGATATACTAAATGAAGTCATAAAAATTTAAACAAAAACTACAAGCGGAAGAAAGAAAAAAAAAGAAAAACTACAAAAACTTTCAGCCAGAACAAAAATAAACACACTTTATTATGCCTGAAAATGTTTATGGTTGACTCCGGCGTACAACGATGGAAGGCAGCATCGGCAACAACAACACAACTAAACTTATGCTCATGCTAGCCTTGTTGTTATGTCTGGTTGTTTGTGTAGGCGTTGAAAATTGAAATACAAACAAGAACATGACAGCATAAGAGCCGACAGTTTTGGCATGAAGCTACTACTAGGCAACTCAGGCAAATGGTTAATGGTAAATGGCTGAGCAACGCTCGAAATATTAACAATTTAAGCGTAAACGTGTTAAAGGGGCGTCGGAGAACTACGCGAGTTAATTTACACGCAACTCAAATATTTGCACGCCAAGAATAGCAGCAGTTGAAAAGAATTAAGATACGAAATTAACCATTAGCATACCGAAGCTAAAATACTCTAGCAGACAAAATTAAGCCAACCGCCAAACCATTAAGATCCATTTAAATGCTTATTAGATTTCCTAGCAAAATGGTCTAACAGGATGTGCTCAAAGGTGATGTCTAAAAAAGCATTATCCTATATAGCATATATTTGACTACGATCCAAAAACACATTAAACTTTTTGTTACTGAAAATTCATGCTTAATTAAAACTGTGCTGTTACATGTATATACCAAAGTATTTATGTACAATTCCAAGTATTTATTCAAATATAAATCAAGTCACATTATATAAATGTACAAGATAAATAAGTCAAACGATCCCATATATGAACACTGACAACTTCTACGGCCGTGTAGAAGTCACCAGAAAATGCACTTTGGCCAACTTTATAAGAAAGTTTTTGTACCCACGGCCGGGATATAAAAATCAATCCCAATGTAACCTGCTGCTTGCTGCCGGCTACGCAACTATTTTGCATGCAAAGTCACGTTTTATTGCAGCTACGCGTTGTTCCTGCTATTTTTGCTGGTCTTTTTTTGCTGGTTAACTTTTGAGCATACCTGCGGCAACTGCGGTAGCGACGCTGGTCGCCTGGGCTTCTGCGCATTGTTAGTTTGGGGCGGTTGGGCTGGCAGGGTGATTGCTATTGCATGCCAAACTTAAGGGCCATAAAAATTATTACGAGCACATAACATGCGCTCGCTGATAAAAGATGAAGCGAATATCTCGTTATGTCTCTCGTGTCAAATGGAATTTATGCACGTTTCGGCCGACGCATATTATGGAAATTCAATTGGATGCAAATTTAAATCGCCGGGCACTCAAACACACACACACACACACAAACACAATGAAAGCCATTGAAGCTCAAAGCGTTCGAGAGCTATGCATATCAAGTGCAGCCCAAAAGTATGCAGCGCACAATGAATATTGAACAGTATCTCTCCAAGTGGATTGGACAGACCATCCACATTATTAACGTGCCCCGACATGGCCATTTGAGTGTTGCATCTGGGGAGACTTGAGCACAAATTACTTAATTAAAGACATAGCTCTCTGCAATGTTTGGCTGTGCTGTCGAGCGCTGAGCAGAGGGCAAACATGACTGGCACAATATTACACATAAACAGAAACAAAAACAAAAACAACTAACAACAACTATGAGTACAACTCATGTGTTTGGCAGAGCCAGGCAAGTCAACAAGTTCAATGTGTTGCCCTTCGTGTCCAGTCGCCGGGGGGCGCCTGTTGCTATATCTATTGTTGTTGTTGTTGTTACTGTTGATGTTGCTTCTGTGGACCTTGACTTGTTTCGGTTTGATGTTGTTGTTGAATGCCCCATAGACATGTTTGTCTAAGACAGCGGCATGTTAGTTCCCTGCAGGCTTCCGTGTCTGTCTGTTAAACACACTCACAAACTCTAGAAAGCTGAGTTAACTACAAGTTGGTTAAAGTTAACTGACACTCAAATAAAGTTCACTCTATGCGGCAGATTACATTTTGTGCGTTAGCAGAGAGTTGGTAATATACTTGAAAAATGAATTCCTGAAAAAATACAGGGTATTTGCAAGCACATTTCACACTCTCATTTGCTAGCCCTTTTTTACATTTTTTCTAATTAATCAACAATTGTGTTTACCTTACCTTATATGAGCCGAGATTCTTGACCGAACAGGCCAATTTGACATTGCGTCCCGCGGGTACTGTTATGTTATCAATGACGTCCGTGAATTCTGGATCCTCCTGTATGACTGCAAAGAAAACAGCACAAGAAAAGCACAAGTTATTGCGACATAACTAATTAAGGCAGCAACTCAAACAAATTTCCCCCATAGACAGACATATTTGTAATATAGTTTATTTTCATATTCTCATATATGTATGTAGAGTTGCTCTATTTATAATTGGCTGTGCTCCCAAGCTACAATCAAAAATAGTTTTGAGTTGTCGTTAATTTTCGTTGAAGGAGGCAGACATTTTATTGGAGGCACTTCAAAATATTAATAGCTGTAAAGACGCAAGCCAAAGTGATTAGCTCATTAATGGCTCAACTTTCGAAAGTTTTGACAGCCAAAAGAAAAAGAAAAAATAAACTGTCAATAAAATATGCATACTAGCAATACTAGCTCATAAAATTTGAGAGGGCTGCTTTGAGGCGCTAGCCGAACCCAATACAAACACACAGTTATTTGCACACAATAGATAAGCCTAGCAAAACAATAATTCATAATTGAATTTCACGCTATGCGCCTCTTGATCGCCAATGAGATAAAAGCTATAATCCTCAAAACCAAGTGTCGGGCGAATTGCGAACCGCTGCTGCAGTTTAGCCTAGTGTGAAATTGCATTTCGTGGCATTGTTGTGTTCCCCCCTCCCCTGCTCTGTATTGTTGTTACTATTCTCACTGTAAGGGCTGCTCGTTGTAGCCTTTGCCTTGCCAGCGGGCCCCATCAGCAAACCTACAACATGCCCCCACGAACCATTCTCACCCAAAAGCGAGCTGCGCTGTTGTTGCTGGTTCTATTGCAGCATTTAAGGTGATAAATGTTGTGTAAACGTTTGGCAGTTTGGCAGCTCGGCATGGTGGCTTTGGTTTGCTTAGGGCTGAATCAATAGTTTTATTCTCTGCGTAAAGGTTTTTGAGCAAATAAGTCAGATGTGCGATTGGCTTGTTTGCACTTTATGTAATCGTCTTAATGCTCTCCGTTTTATCAACATTGCAATGATGTTGCCATATTATTTACTTGAATAAACTCTTTTTATTTACATATTCGCCATGAAGTCAATACTGAAATGGAGCTTATTCTGCAATTTTCTGTTAGTCGTGTCTTATGTGGAAATTACATTATTGAAAATAATTATTCAAACACAATATTATTAAATTAAGACTTAGTTTTTATTTCAATAATTTCAAATAAAGTTGTATTAAATTATATTTATTTAAGATACTTATTTATGTACTTAGATATGAAAAAATTAAATTGTTCAGAATTACATTCACAGTTCTATGCACAATATGACATCTTGTTACAATGCTTCTGAGAAAACTAATCAAAATATACAAGCTTAAAGAATATCTCACATTTATCTGATGCCAAAAATTTCTAGGTTTTTCAATGTTAAAGTGAGCATAAATGGTGCAAGAGCAGATTTGAAAAAAATTCGGACAAATAAGTAAAATTTAAATGTCAACTATGTAAATATTGTCATCGCATTGTCCAATGTGATTACAGTATTTGAGCTCAGTGATGTTTGCCAAAATGTGATACAGTCAAATGACAACAGCTCAAACATATTGGATTACTTGCCACAAATGTCGTTTTGGACACAGCCATGCAGACAAACTGTGTCGACTACTGTACATATTTTGCAATCGTTATGGTCACATTTTGGGATCGCTTAGCGTTAGTTTCAGGTACGATGATGCTGTGTGATGCTGACCGCCGCTGCTGCAACTCATTTAAGTTCTAATCACCTGAAACTGCGGCAATTAATTAGCTGGCTTGGGCTAACGACAACGGCAGCAACAGTCATTAGTTTGGCAGCCGGGCTGCCCCAAGCAGCCAACTAGAACCAACCTGGACTAGCCTGATGGCAGCATCAGATAAACAACCACATCAGCATCAGCATAATGCGGCAAAGCACAACCAGGATGGCTGCGTGCGACGAGTGCGAGCGAGAGAGGGGCAGAGTTGCGAGTGCCCCGAGTGCTATTAAAGCGACATCCGATGCAGCACCCAGGCAAACCGTGACGGATATTACAAAGTACATAGCAAAAACAACAAAAACAACATTGCAATACGAAATATAATTAAGCTGTGCTTATATTTGACATCCTTCAAAAGCAACGCTCCTTAGGCTCGCCCTTAGCCATTGAATACTGCGCCTCATAATATTCGAAACGGAACTCATCATTGGGGCATAAAGTGGTATTAAGTTTCTTATTCTTGAAATTACGTGGATGCTTGGCAACTCAGTAAATTACATGTACTATGATCAGCCGCTACCAAATTTGACTTGAATTTTATTGTTATAAGTATAATATTGTACATTTTAAAATTTGAATATAGTATAATTATACAAAGTGTCGCATATTTTATATGACATTGTTATGATTATATTTTATTTACTATAAATGATTATACATGCATTTTAAATTCGAAAAATTCGATTGAAGTTGATTTGAATAGCATAAGCATAAGTTCAACTTCCTTATCCATTATCCATTATAATACAATAAGTACAATTTATAACATAATATCTACAATAATAATATCGGGTTCTCAAGCAAAACTCAATTAATTCTGTATTTATGGATTTGCATTTAAAAGTATTCCTAGAGAAGTCCCTTGCACTTGGCCTTAATCATATTGAATGTAACACTGCCCACATTCTGTGCTGCATTGTTGACCATCTCGAAGATGTGATGATTCTCCTGACCCTCATCGATAGTGCGCTCGTGCAGGCGTCGCAATGCCGCAGTGTATGCCTCATATTTGGCTGCGCTCTCCGTGTCCAGTTTGAAGCTTTCGTAGAGCTGTTGTATGTCATACAGCTGCCGGCTAGTCTCGTCGTACAGCAAACTGGGCGTCTGCGGCAGCAGCTGCGACCAATGCTCGTGCACCTGCTCCAGAAACTCAAAGTTGCTAAACAGAAAGATGACAAACAGATCCAAGCCCTTGGTCTTTAGTTGCTCCATTAACTGTTCGGTAAAATGTTGCTCGATGTTGTCACCATGGATCACTTGCTCGCCCCTTGGATTGAGATGGCGTTCCATAAAGGCATAAATACTCTGACGCTTGTCAAAGAAGTCTGGTATGGCCAGCATTTCGTCCAGTTGTTGCACCAGTCGCTCAAGTTGTGTGGTCTTCTCCGATAGATCGGCATGCTCGCCATCGAGAATGTCCTGCAGTAATCCTCGTAGTATGTGCACATAGCTATCGATAATCTCGGCACCGGAGACTTTAACACGCTCGTAAAGCTGCTTTCCAAATTGACGCAAATCCAGTCGGGTTTCATTTGTGGCAATGTGCGTGAGATTTAGCTGCTCCAGTGCTGCGCCCACACTTTGATCATTGATCAGGCGATGTTGGCTAGTCGGACGAGGTCGCTCGAATTGCTGACAGAGTCGATGCACTCGCAGCTGGCGTATCTCCTGGCTACTGGCATCTCGGGCAGCACGCAGCTGCTGCTTGAGGCGGCTTATGAACAGTAGATTGCGCAGCACACATGTGTGCTCCATGTCCAATTTGCTGTGTTGTTGTGCATCCAGCAACTGCTTTATCAGCAACACCTTCGGCTGTAGCTTCTGGGATGAGCGTGCATTGTTCAATTGTTCAGTGTAATTGGCATAGATGGCATTACGCTGCAATTGTTGCAGGTAATCGTTGAGGCTCAGCTCGGCACGCTGCTCGGCAAACTCGGCCAAGGTGTGCAAGAAATCCAGCTGAAAGTCCTTGGCATTTAGCTGGGATTCCACAGAAAGAACTGCAGCTGCAGTCACCAGCCACAACAACGAACAGCAAAAGAGTAGCGGCAAATTAAACATCTTTTCACGAATACCTTGGTTTGCCAACTAAATCGGAGCTCAGCGTGGGTCAGTTTCAGTGCAGTCGCAATGTAAACAGCACTTGTAACAGCTGTCTGTCTGATTACGATGGGGAGCGAGGAGAGGGCACAGAAAGGAGGAGGCGGCGGTGCTGTGGTTCAGCGCTGGGGTCAGTCGGTTTGTCGATTGCAAGCGGCAGCTGCTGCTGAATGAAGCCTTATCGCTAAGGCGACGACTGCAGCACAGACTGCATATACACTGAGCGAAATGCTATGGGCAGCCACGAACACAGCTGCATTTAACTTTGGCACGCGAGTAAGCCAAGAGCCAAAGCCAATTTATGTTAAGCCTCACAACAATTTTTTTTCAGTCAATTGGGAACATGAAAAGTTGGCTAAAAATTATATTGATTAGCGGCAACTTGTATACTCTTCTTAATCGGAAGCTTAAACTACTGTTAGCATTATAAAAAAAATGACAAATTAGAGAAATATATATATGTGTTTACAGGAATGTTCTCATAGTCTTGATTTGTGTATTTGCCAATACTTTAACCTTAATTACTGTCTATAAAATTCCAAATGTATTTATTGAAGTAGAAGGACTAAAGAGATATTCTTGTTGCAGCAACTGCAAAGCTGCATTGAAAAGTCTAAATCATCAGGACTTAATAGGGACTCGAGCAGAAACTGCTACAAATGGCTAAAAGAAAAAAACAACCGACTATCCACGAGACATTGGTATACCACTATACCGTTGCCCTGCCCCGCACACTGTGTTTTTGTTTGTGTGTATGTGTTTTTGTGTGTGTGTGTGTGTTTGTGTGTGACCCTCTACGTGAGTGCACGTTCTAGGCGGCAATTGTTGACCAAGCACGGTTGCTCTCTGTGTGTACGCTGTGTGTGTGTGTGTCTGTGTCTGTTTGTGTGTGCAACTGTGGCCCTCTCGCAAGTTAAATAAAAGTTGCAGACGCTTTTCATTCATTGACAAAACTTCAACGGCATCCTAATTGTGCCATGGCGTGACTAGGGATGTACCTGGTTGAACCTGGACGCTTTATATCTATCTAACTGTGAGCTGTGAGGCAGATTTCACCGCAACCTGATTGAAATTTGTCAGGTTGATTGAACTCGTTTTGATGAAAGTCCGTTTTATTTGAGGGTACCTTTTTGCCGCTTTAAATCATTGTAAATGCCAAACGAGTTTAGTTGCAGCTTAGGTTCTTCTTTTATTTGAATTTTGTTCGTTTATTTATTGGAAGTTGGCAACGAGCCCATTTTGTTCATTAGCTTTAAATATTTGATCAAAGCGACTAATGGCCAAACACAGACACACACACACTCACAGTACAACCAATCGAACTAAAAAGTTCGCCTCTGTTTCTTACTAGTTGTTGTCCCAACTCGCGTCCTGCAGCCGCAAGAATCTTCATTACTGCCAACACCTATTAAGGCGGCAGACCACAGGTAGGCTCCGACTGGCGCAGGCAGCCACAGCACACAAAGCTCACGGGTGTAAAAAACGGAAAAAGACCAATCTAACAAAAAAAGGCAAAAAATGAAAAAAGTCGCAACGTACAAGTTTTTAGCTAAAGAAATTTTCCAACAATTGCACAATTGGCATGCGCTACGCATGCGGATGAATGGGCTGCTAACTCAACAACAAAGCCAAACTGTGTGTCCTGTGCGGAAGGCACAGCAGACCTGGTCAAGTCAAAAATTTAAAGACTTTATTTAAAAGTTACCTTACATTTAATTAATTGAAAACCTTCTAAGGAAACGGTGCTTTTAAAAAATTGATGATTTGCATTCGAATTACTTTTAAAGAACTCTTTCTAGATATATTTCGGACTTTCAATTGCCAACTACCTTAGAAACTACATTCTATTAACATTTACACAATATTTTTAAGTGAGATGAGAGTAAAAAAAATATAATTATTAAATAATTTTAAAGATTCATTTTAAAATCATTTAAGAACTTAAATCTGACTTTCGTTAATTTCATTATTAAGCAAATAATAATTGTTTAATTGGGAAGTTAACGAAACGAATCTTTTAAAATTAGTTAACGCCAATAAAGGAACAAACACGATACAATACTCCCCCTATTGCCCAGATTGTGGGAGAATTTTCTACGCCAGTCATCCTGATTTCGCTTACTTGTATTATTCCGATAGTTTCGCTACGTAAGTCGCGGAACTTTGCCATTTTTCCCCATCAGCAACAGCGCCAGACATTTTTTACAAAACCGAAACAAAACTTTGTTGCTCTATGGCTGGCAATCATGAGGCAAAGAGACAACGATGTCGACTCGGGGCCATCCATAAAACTTCAGAAGAGTAGGAGACATCCTGTTTGGCTGGTGTGAAAAGCGCTAAAAGCGTTTAAATGAATTTAAAACAGCAAAACTTTTGTTTTTCCAACAAAATGCTAAAAAAAAAAGAATACAAAAAATACTCAACTCTTTGGTGAAACATTTCTGCTTTTGTGAGTTTCATATTGTTTTTGCAATGCTGTGATTTTATTTAAAGTTGTATAAAGTTGATGCTTTTGAGGTCGCTAGGAAGAAACGGATTGAGTGGTGTCTTTGTGTGTGGATAGGGTAATTTCCATGCAAATGATAAGCTGACTCTTCGGTTACCACTGCCGGAAGCCAGTGCTAACTTAATTGATATCCTTTGCAAGAAAAACAGACCCCAGTGACAGTCACTGAAACTTGAGCTTAGCAAACTTTGCAACGCCCCGCCACGCCCTCTAACGCCAACGCCCCTACAGCCGCCATTCTTTATCCTTGGCCCAGTCTACATATTGCTTAGCACAAACTCCGTCTCCATGCAGTAACCCAATTCGCAAGTCGCACAAATTGAGATCTATGGACCATATAAATGCAACGGAAAATCGCAAGAGCCAAAAGACAAGGAGCACAAATTGTTCAGCGTCGAGTTCTAAGACACTCTTCAAAATTACATTTTTATGATAAAAGTTATGAATATTTTAAAATTTAATTTTATTCTTCATAGCTCTATTTCTATTTTAATAAAAACAAATTTTTGTTTTATCGTTATACATATTATTATTATTATTAATAAACTCTTTTTATGGCATATAATTAATTTTACTTCATCTTTACTTACAATTTAAATAAAAATCAACAATTACAAAATACTATCAGCGTAATTGTAAGCTTTTAAATATAATCCCTTTCTGTTAATTTGTTCTTTATTAACTTGTATAAAGATAAGTTACAAATTGAAAGGCAAATGATATAAACTTCAACTTTGCAAGTGTATAGAAAGTTGGTCTTTCTCAAAGTTCACACTCAGTGCTTCATGTCTGTCTCTCTCTATCTCTCTCTGTCTCCCACACTCTGTCGTTGTTTCTAGTTGGCGGATTAAGTGATGAGTTGAGAAGCGGCCAATAAACATCCCAGAAAAAATAGTCATATATTTTTCTAGTTTAGTTTGCGTTGTCTGCCGCTTCAGCTGATGAAAAGTTCTCTTTAAATTGTCTGCGGCATAAAGTATGCTACAAATACAACTGAAGTGTCTAGGGGTATTTTTGCTGTTCGGACTGGCCTCGAATGTGTGTCAGGTTGGCAAGCCTATGCATTTAGCAACGTGTCTCTTCCGCTTAGGTGGCTCACTGGATTCTGGTTTTGTAGCCAAATCCAGGCGACTGCCAGGCTCTTTGGCTGCTATCAAGAAGCTGCTACCATCCAAAAATTCAAATGCAAAATCATATGCAACCACAAGCAGCTCCTGTGCGAATGGGTGGGGCATGGTGCGGTGCGTGTGTCGAAGGGATACAAGTTCAATCAAGCAAATGTAAAGCTGCTTCGTACGCCAATTGCAGGCGAATACGTACATAGTATAAGACAAAAATTGAAACTCGCATTGACAGTTTGACTGAATGAATGAGTGACATGGTAATAATGTATGTGTGTGTGTGAGTGTGTATGTATGTGTGTGTGTGTGTGTGTGTTTGTCTGGTTGTGAACATGTCCTGTTCTTGCTGTTGTTGTTTTCGCTACCGTCCAGTTAATTATGAATGCAAGTGGGCTGTTCGAAAAGTTACTTGACTATGAAACTACCAAATATCTATTAGTTTTTTGAAGTGTCGATCTATGCCCATATATCGATACATCGATTTTCAGGCTATAATTTGTACTTGTCTTCCGACCTCAAATTTCGTTTTCAACTTTAAATGTACGATTGATTTAGGGGCAAAACTATGATCAAAAAGCCCTTGCTTTTTAAAATCAGTTGAGTTTTGACGAAGTTATGGCATTTTGAAGTTTCGATCTATGCCCATATATCGATACATCGATTTTCAGGCTATAATTTTTACTTGTCTTCCGACATCAAATTTCATTTTTAACTTTAAATGTACGATTGAAATAGGGGCAAAACTATGATCAAAAAGCCCTTGCTTTTTAAAATGAGTTGAATTTTGACGAAGTTATGGCATTTTGAAGTTTCGATCTATGCCCATACACCGATATATCGAATTTCGGGCTACAATTTTTACTTGTCTTCCGACCTCAAATTTCATTTTTAACTTTAAATGTACGATTGATTTAGGGGCAAAACTATGATCAAAAAGCCCTTGCTTTTTAAAATCAGTTGAGTTTTGACGAAGTTATGGCATTTTGAAGTTTCGATCTATGCCCATATATCGATACATCGATTTTCAGGCTATAATTTTACTTGTCTTCCGACCTCAAATTTCATTTTTAACTTTAAATGTACGATTGACTTAGGGGCAAAACTATGATCAAAAAGTCCTTGCTTTTTAAAATCAGTTGAGTTTTGACGAAGTTATGGCATTTTGAAGTTTCGATCTATGCCCATATATCGATACATCGATTTTCAGGCTATAATTTTTACTTGCCTTCCGACCTCAAATTTCATTTTTAACTTTAAATGTACGATTGAATTAGGGGCAAAACTATGATCAAAAAGCCCCTGCTTTTTAAAATCAGTTGAGTTTTGACGAAGTTATGGCATTTTGAAGTTTCGATCTATGCCCATACACCGATATATCGATTTTCGAGCTATAATTTTTACTTGTCTTCCGACCTCAAATTTCATTTTTAACTTTAAATGTACGATTGATTTAGGGGCAAAACTATGATCAAAAAGCCCTTGCTTTTTAAAATCAGTTGAGTTTTGACGAAGTTATGGCATTTTGAAGTTTCGATCTATGCCCATATATCGATACATCGATTTTCAGGCTATAATTTTTACTTGTCTTCCGACCTCAAATTTCATTTTTGACTTTAAATGTACGATTGATTTAGGGGCAAAACTATGATCAAAAAGCCCTTGCTTTTTAAAATCAGTTGAGTTTTGACGCAGTTATGGCATTTTGAAGTTTCGATCTATGCCCATACACCGATATATCGATTTTCGGGCTATCATTTTTACTTGTCTTCCGACCTCAAATTTCATTTTCAACTTTAAATGTACGATTGAATTAGGGGCAAAACTATGATCAAAAAGCCCTTGCTTTTTAAAATCAGTTGAGTTTTGACGAAGTTATGGCATTTTGAAGTTTCGATCTATGCCCATATATCGATACATCGATTTTCAGGCTATAATTTTTACTTGTCTTCCGACCTCAAATTTCATTTTTAACTTTAAATGTACGATTGATTTAGGGGCAAAACTATGATCAAAAAGCCCTTGCTTTTTAAAATCAGTTGAGTTTTGACGAAGTTATGGCATTTTGAAGTTTCGATATATGCCCATATATCGATACATCGATTTTAAGGCTATAATTTTTACTTGTCTTCCGACCTAAAATTTCGTTTTTAACTTTAAATGTACGATTGATTTAGGGGCAAAACTATGATCAAAAAGCCCTTGCTTTTTAAAATCAGTTGAGTTTTGACGAAGTTATGGCATTTTGAAGTTTCGATCTATGCCCATACACCGATATATCGATTTTCGGGCTATCATTTTTACTTGTCTTCCGACCTCAAATTTCATTTTCAACTTTAAATGTACGATTGAATTAGGGGCAAAACTATGATCAAAAAGCCCTTGCTTTTTAAAATCAGTTGAGTTTTGACGAAGTTATGGCATTTTGAAGTTTCGATCTATGCCCATATATCGATACATCGATTTTCAGGCTATAATTTTTACTTGTCTTCCGACCTCAAATTTCATTTTCAACTTTAAATGTACGATTGAATTAGGGGCAAAACTATGATCAAAAAGCCCTTGCTTTTTAAAATCAGTTGAGTTTTGACGAAGTTATGGCATTTTGAAGTTTCGATCTATGCCCATACACCGATATATCGAATTTCGGGCTACAATTTTTACTTGTCTTCCGACCTCAAATTTCATTTTTAACTTTAAATGTACGATTGATTTAGGGGCAAAACTATGCCCATATATCGATACATCGATTTTCAGGCTATAATTTGTACTTGTCTTCCGACCTCAAATTTCGTTTTCAACTTTAAATGTACGATTGATTTAGGGGCAAAACTATGATCAAAAAGCCCTTGCTTTTTAAAATCAGTTGAGTTTTGACGAAGTTATGGCATTTTGAAGTTTCGATCTATGCCCATATATCGATACATCGATTTTCAGGCTATAATTTTTACTTGTCTTCCGACATCAAATTTCATTTTTAACTTTAAATGTACGATTGAAATAGGGGCAAAACTATGATCAAAAAGCCCTTGCTTTTTAAAATGAGTTGAATTTTGACGAAGTTATGGCATTTTGAAGTTTCGATCTATGCCCATACACCGATATATCGAATTTCGGGCTACAATTTTTACTTGTCTTCCGACCTCAAATTTCATTTTTAACTTTAAATGTACGATTGATTTAGGGGCAAAACTATGATCAAAAAGCCCTTGCTTTTTAAAATCAGTTGAGTTTTGACGAAGTTATGGCATTTTGAAGTTTCGATCTATGCCCATATATCGATACATCGATTTTCAGGCTATAATTTTACTTGTCTTCCGACCTCAAATTTCATTTTTAACTTTAAATGTACGATTGACTTAGGGGCAAAACTATGATCAAAAAGTCCTTGCTTTTTAAAATCAGTTGAGTTTTGACGAAGTTATGGCATTTTGAAGTTTCGATCTATGCCCATATATCGATACATCGATTTTCAGGCTATAATTTTTACTTGCCTTCCGACCTCAAATTTCATTTTTAACTTTAAATGTACGATTGAATTAGGGGCAAAACTATGATCAAAAAGCCCCTGCTTTTTAAAATCAGTTGAGTTTTGACGAAGTTATGGCATTTTGAAGTTTCGATCTATGCCCATACACCGATATATCGATTTTCGAGCTATAATTTTTACTTGTCTTCCGACCTCAAATTTCATTTTTAACTTTAAATGTACGATTGATTTAGGGGCAAAACTATGATCAAAAAGCCCTTGCTTTTTAAAATCAGTTGAGTTTTGACGAAGTTATGGCATTTTGAAGTTTCGATCTATGCCCATATATCGATACATCGAT
Source organism: Drosophila nr. perissopoda 5 BK-2023a (assembly GCA_035044105.1). Taxonomy (NCBI): domain Eukaryota; kingdom Metazoa; phylum Arthropoda; class Insecta; order Diptera; family Drosophilidae; genus Drosophila; species Drosophila nr. perissopoda 5 BK-2023a. The sequence continues at coordinate 1,165,453 of JAWNMK010000018.1, forward strand.
TTTCAGGCTATAATTTTTACTTGTCTTCCGACCTCAAATTTCATTTTTGACTTTAAGTGTACGATTGATTTAGGGGCAAAACTATGATCAAAAAGCCCTTGCTTTTTAAAATCAGTTGAGTTTTGACGCAGTTATGGCATTTTGAAGTTTCGATCTATGCCCATACACCGATATATCGATTTTCGGGCTATCATTTTTACTTGTCTTCCGACCTCAAATTTCATTTTCAACTTTAAATGTACGATTGAATTAGGGGCAAAACTATGATCAAAAAGCCCTTGCTTTTTAAAATCAGTTGAGTTTTGACGAAGTTATGGCATTTTGAAGTTTCGATCTATGCCCATATATCGATACATCGATTTTCAGGCTATAATTTTTACTTGTCTTCCGACCTCAAATTTCATTTTTAACTTTAAATGTACGATTGATTTAGGGGCAAAACTATGATCAAAAAGCCCTTGCTTTTTAAAATCAGTTGAGTTTTGACGAAGTTATGGCATTTTGAAGTTTCGATATATGCCCATATATCGATACATCGATTTTCAGGCTATAATTTTTACTTGTCTTCCGACCTAAAATTTCGTTTTTAACTTTAAATGTACGATTGATTTAGGGGCAAAACTATGATCAAAAAGCCCTTGCTTTTTAAAATCAGTTGAGTTTTGACGAAGTTATGGCATTTTGAAGTTTCGATCTATGCCCATACACCGATATATCGATTTTCGGGCTATCATTTTTACTTGTCTTCCGACCTCAAATTTCATTTTCAACTTTAAATGTACGATTGAATTAGGGGCAAAACTATGATCAAAAAGCCCTTGCTTTTTAAAATCAGTTGAGTTTTGACGAAGTTATGGCATTTTGAAGTTTCGATCTATGCCCATATATCGATACATCGATTTTCAGGCTATAATTTTTACTTGTCTTCCGACCTCAAATTTCATTTTCAACTTTAAATGTACGATTGAATTAGGGGCAAAACTATGATCAAAAAGCCCTTGCTTTTTAAAATCAGTTGAGTTTTGACGAAGTTATGGCATTTTGAAGTTTCGATCTATGCCCATACACCGATATATCGAATTTCGGGCTACAATTTTTACTTGTCTTCCGACCTCAAATTTCATTTTTAACTTTAAATGTACGATTGATTTAGGGGCAAAACTATGATCAAAAAGCCCTTGCTTTTTAAAATCAGTTGAGTTTTGACGAAGTTATGGCATTTTGAAGTTTCGATCTATGCCCATATATCGATACATCGATTTTCAGGCTATAATTTTTACTTGTCTTCCGACCTCAAATTTCATTTTTAAATTTAAATGTACGATTGATTTAGGGGCAAAACTATGATCAAAAAGCCCTTGCTTTTTAAAATCAGTTGAGTTTTGACGAAGTTATGGCATTTTGAAGTTTCGATCTATGCCCATATATCGAAACATCGATTTTCAGGCTATAATTTTTACTTGTCTTCCGACCTCAAATTTCGTTTTTAACTTTAAATGTACGATTGATTTAGGGGCAAAACTATGATCAAAAAGCCCTTGCTTTTTAAAATCAGTTGAGTTTTGACGAAGTTATGGCATTTTGAAGTTTCGATCTATGCCCATACACCGATATATCGATTTTCGGGCTATAATTTTTACTTGTCTTCCGACCTCAAATTTCGTTTTTAACTTTAAATGTACGATTGATTTAGGGGCAAAACTATGATCAAAAAGCCCTTGCTTTTTAAAATCAGTTGAGTTTTGACGAAGTTATGGCATCTTGAAGTTTCGATCTATGCCCACATATCGATACATCGATTTTCGGGCTATAATTTTAACTTGTCTTCCGACCTCAAATTTCATTTTCAACTTTAAATGTACGATTGATTTAGGGGCAAAACTATGATCAAAAAGCCCTTGCTTTTTAAAATCAGTTGAGTTTTGACGAAGTTATGGCATTTTGAAGTTTCGATCTATGCCCATACACCGATATATCGATTTTCGGGCTATAATTTTTACTTGTCTTCCGACCTCAAATTTCGTTTTTAACTTTAAATGTACGATTGATTTAGGGGCAAAACTATGATCAAAAAGCCCTTGCTTTTTAAAATCAGTTGAGTTTTGACGAAGTTATGGCATTTTGAAGTTTCGATATATCGATACAATAAATTAAATTGCAAAATTAAAAAAAAAAAAAAAAAAGAACTAAAACTGGTGTTAGAATTCTAAAAATCATTCAAGCATAAATTGTTTAAAATTAATTAATTAATTGTTGAAATTGTTGACTTGTTATGCATTTATTTAATTTTACATAATTTCCATTGACAAACTTTTGGGTATTTGACAATTACAATTTGAAAATTCCAAAACAATATTAAGAGATACATCTACTTGTGGACAATACTAATTTCTGAAAAAGCAGTTTACTAAAAACAACAATGACTGCTGAATAAAGCTCAGCCCTCGCACGTGTATGTACGTAGCTGCACACACAACTACACACACACTCACACACACATACGCATGCGTACTATATGCACTTAAATGTAAGCAAAGCAAGACAGGAATGGAAACAACTCAGGCGGAAATGCGCATAACTGCATCACAGACACGACACAAACATACGCACACCCACACATACACACACTCACACACACACACACAAGGACACACTGAACTGCGCTCAGGACTTATGTAACAGCCTGGACATCGGCAAAGGCAATGGAAGCGTCCATTGCCTTTGCTTTTGCCTTAGCCTCTCCTCTATCGAACGCTAAGTGCTGCTTTATTAACCAGAAGACAACGAGGACAACGAACACGACAGCGACTCACCATCGAGTGCTTTGATGTTGCACGTTGGCCACAAACAACTAACGAGTAAACAAGTACACGACCAAGCAACAGCGCCAGCAGCTAAAGTCCCCAACGGAACTTCAGATTGTCCAAGAACACTCAATTATGCACTTTATTTGCTGCTTCTGCTGCGTCGAATTGAATTATAACTAGATCGGAATTGCATTAGCCAGCTGGTAGCAGATTACACGCTTGCAACTGATGCCAAATGCAATGCCAATTTCATTATATTCATCAGTCGCGATCAGTTTAGTCTTCGCCATGAACTGGTGCAGAACCAAAGGTTGCAACTACGAATTTATTATTGTGCTCAAATTATCGCTTCTGTTGCTGCAAGCGAATGTGGCAATTGCTCGAAACTCACAAAATCTCACGGGGCAAGTACAAGTTACTCAACTACTACGTATTTGTGGCTTATAAGCACAACCTAAAGAAATACAATACATGTATAAATCTTTAAAAATTATTCTGTTATTAGTCTATTTATAATGAAACTGAAATCATAAATTAACACGTATTTTCCATGTGGACAGCTACTATGCCCTATCTGCCGCAAGCAGCATCTACTCGGGCCGTCCGTATGGCGTTGTTTTGGCCACCTTCAACTGCAGTATCAAGACCAGTTTTGAGGTGTCTATTAGTGGGCCCAGTATCAGCTTGAGCGTGCAATTGAATACATCACCGCTGCATCCGCACAGCTCGCATGTATTTACTGTGCCGCAACTAGTAAATGGCACCTACTTGCTGCGAGTGAAAAGTCTGCAAGGCTTGAAAGTTGACAGCTCGACGCAATTGATGTGGCGTTATTTTATGAGTTTTATTAAAATACAAACGCCTAAAACGCTTTACCGACCCGGACAATTGTTGCAGTTCACTGTGTTCTACCACAATGAGAATATGCAAGGTGTTATCCCACATTCCAATGCTCTCATCTGGATTGAGGACTCCAAAGGGAATCGAGTCAGAGTTTACAACAAATTCACGGCTACCAAAGGTATATTTCAATCGGAACTGCATCTGAGCCGACAGCCCAATCTAGGAAAATGGCGCATCTGCTCCCAGAATGGAATTTATTCCGTTGAGGAGTGCGCTGACATAAGGGTAGAGCACTATGAGCTCCCTCGGTTTGAAGTTAGCATTGATGCGCCGGATGAAGTTAAGTCAACGGAGAAATCGTTTGAGGTAAAGATGGAGGCCAAATACGCCATCAAAAGACCCATCGATGGTAACCTGACCCTGTACATTCGAACCCTCACGAAGAGTGAGACATCGCAGAAGCCTGTACTGCTCAGGCGATCGGCCAGGCTTGCAAATGGCCAAGCTACGATCCTGTTGCCACTATCATATTTCACATCAAGTATACCCTTGCGAATGCCGCTGCGAGTCAGATTAAGGGTAGTGGTTCAGGAGAAATTCACAGATAAACTGCAAACTGCCACAAAATTTGTGACTTTATTGGGTGACACTAAGGAATCTTTGATAACCCCAAATATCAGCGACGTCAGACTGCAGCCAGCACCCGCTGAACGTGTCAATTTGTAAGTATTTGCTGACAAAACATATAACTACTCCTATTTGGCAACATATCTATAATCTTATATGTAGGATAAAAATTATAAATTTCGGTACACCATTAAAAATCCCAAGGAAGATACGTTTTGAGCTTAGCCATAAACTTACAAATGCCATATGCGTCGTATTGTTTATTGGTCGAGTCGTGGGCTCCGGGGAAGTCTATCCCGAAAAAAATACCAATAATTTTGATATCCAAATACAATTTACAAAGAAAATGTGGCCATTTGTGGATGTAGTTCTGTACGGCATGGAAGCGGACTCCGACGTTTTAATTGTAGCTAGTCAGACCATTACAGTATCGCGAATTGAGCACGAACACGTGAGTATCCAAATGCAAAAGCAAAGTCAATCAATAAAGTTCTGTACCCACATAGATTTATATAGAGGCACCGACGCAGGTAAATCCTGGTGAAGAGATACAATTTCGTATTAGCACATTGATCGATTCATATGTGGGCCTCACAGCAATTGATAATCATTTAGTTCGCATCGCAGGCGATTCAGTTAATCACTTCAATCCAGACTATTTTAATCATTTGGCGAACTCAATGCGAGCAACTGCTTCTGATTTTATACCCAATGAAAAGCTATTGCATCAAACTTCCGGCTTAATTATATTGAGCAGTGCAACTAATGTTTTGGATATAACAAGCGACACACAGTCGAGAACCACACGGTCAGGATTGCGGCGTATTAGGCGTTCTGCAGATAATTCAACTAATATACGCACACAAGTCAGCTCAGAGCAAGAGACAATCTGTTGTCCATTACCAAATGTTAGAGAACAGTACAACGATGTTTGGATATACGACAGCATAAAGAAGTAAGTGGATTTTGCAAACATGTTAACAAAGTTACTTGTTGTTTAAAATTTAAAAGTGGATTTTTCGATACACAGTACCAAAGCTGACTGGACAAATTGGAAGACGCGTGTTCCCGATGCAATCGCCAACTGGCGACTGAGCGCCTTTTCAGTGAATTCCGAAGTAGGATTAACTTTGCTCGCTCCCCAACCCTTTATAGATATTAAGAGCAGCAAGCTCGTCTTTATGTCCATTGACTTGCCTTATAGCATTAAAGTCGGTGCGTTGGCATTGCATATAATGATCGGACAGTTTCATAACGATTTTCTCTTGCTGTCTATCAGGTGAAGTTCTAAGACTGTTATTGATATGTTCAAATCAACACGATATGGAGGTTGAGGTCGAAATCAAACTAAATCAAGATGTCAATCGGTATCAACTGCTCAACAATGATGGCACACCTTTACCTGCCTCGGATTTCGCTAAACAAAACACGAAAATAATGAGCAATCGAACGAATGCAGTCATTTTTAATCTACACGCCCTAACAGCTGGCACATTGAATCTAACTTTTAACGCAACATCTGATTTTGAATGGGATATTCTAAGTCGAGAAATAGTGGTCTTACATAGTCCCCAACGGTCGCAAAGCAACGTGGTGTCGTATAAAAAACTTACAATGCACAACCCAAAAACTAAGTTCAAACTGTATTTACCACATCAACCATCAGACGATGGCATCAAGTGTTCTGTCAGTGCCCATGTGATTTCCAGCAAACTACACAATTTAAATCTTGTTAAGCTATCGGACAATGGCGAAGAATTAATCAGCAAGATGATGTCCACCTACCATTTGTGGAACTATGTGAATGATAAGAAATGGCTATCGAATCGATATAAAAAGTTTCTTCAGGATCAGCTAAGCGATGGCTTTCAATCCTTGATGCGTTTACGCGCACGCAATGGAGGATTTACGTATAATGCCGCTAAATCAGAATCAATCTGCAGTTCAACATGGTTGACCACATTTGCCCTGCAGCTGATACAGTTGCTAAGAAACACGCCCATCAGTTTTGAGGATAGTGTGGAAAAGAAAGCAGAAAAATTTCTGATCAAACGCATTGTCAGTGCAGGACACTTTGAGGAGCGCTGTGTGACGCCAGGTCGGCGTAAGATCGAGACATTGGAGTTGAACATTGAGGTGCTCAAGGTGTTGCAGCATTCAAATAGAATACTGCCTCTGCAGGGGCCCCAGAAATGGACGAACGATCAGATGAATGCTGAAAACGATTACCACTTGCTGGCCAAACGTGGACTTGACGCAATCGAATGGAAACGACCGGAAAATCATTCAAATGTCAGCTGGATGGAACAGCGTCGTAATCTGGAAACCGCTGGTCGCATATTATCCAGTCAACTACAAGCTGATCAACAGCCTGAAATCTTTAATTGGCTTACGGTCCAACTTTTTGAGGTTGAGAAGAATATCGAATGCTATGAATGCTCTGTGGCCAAGCAGGCTTTTTTCGAATATCTGCAAAACGACGTAACTAATGTACCAAGATTAAACGTATCGATTTGGGGGGCAAAAAATAGAAAAAACCAAAAGCAGATTTCGATCAATGACAAAAATCGCTGGTTGCAGCAACAAGTGCTGATCGCTACACAAACCCCAGTCATTAATTTAAAAGCGGAGGGCATAGGTCAACTACTTATACGCTGCACCTATCAATACGAGCCAGTAGACGTAGACGACCAGAGCAAACGTTACAAAATATCAGTCAAAACCTCCAACGGTTATCTGGTTAATACTACGTTTTGTGTGACACGCAATCAACTCGATCTGAGAGACTACGTGGGCAGCAACATAGAGTTGCACCTACCCTCGGGCTATGTGCTGGACCCTGGAAGTGTGCAGAAACTGATGTCTACTCCAAAAGTGCATGTAAGTTATTTCCAAATATTATGTATTTTTAACAGATTTTATTTATTAACAATAATATCGCACAGTATCAATAGGAATAATCTAATTTCTGAAACTATTGTCAACTAGTTTTCTGTTCAGCTTAATCAGTCAAAGCTTCATATTATTTTTTGACTTTAAGAATAAAAACTTAAATCGATTTATTTACAAAGTAACGAAAATACAACAAGGAGTTTAAGTATCAATTAAATTTATATTTGGTCGACATAAAGTAAGAAAATTATTAAATAATTTAAAAATATACACTTTGAATCTAATATATTTCTCGCTCATTTTATAGCAAGCCAACGAATTCGATGAGCAAACGAAGCTCTTTGTAAATCTGGTAGGACTTGAGCCTGGCAAATCAAGTTGCAGGTCTGTGATGGCTAGGAATTACCACAAACTGAAGCATCTGAAGCCGGGTATGGTGTATGCCTCGGATATGAATGATATGAAAACGAGCGAAGCGTTCGCCTTCGAAGTAACTTTTAGCTAGATTTCTGCTGCTTAATTACCAATTTCCGGAATAAACAGGTGTAGATTTTATATTAATTAGTCGGCTTTCTCATTAGCAATGTTGCTGATCTAACTGGCAAAGCCATGGTTGGAGTTGAAGTTGCTTACCACCCACTCTCCACCAGCGAATAAAAAACCCCCAAAAAAAAAAAGAAATAAAAACACACACACGCTGCTTGTAAAGTTCAAAAGACCCGATGGGGTTGATGGTGTTTCAGGATTCGGAATTTAATGACTGACGCGTGGCAGTTGCATATTTGTTTACGCCCCTAAGCAAAAGTGAAAGCCACGATTTCTGTCTCATGTTTTGCTGTCGTGGTACTTAAATTGAATGGGTCTGGCACAGGAAATGGACTTCAACACTCCAGCACTGATGCAAACTCAACAAACTCAGTACTTAAATATTATTGCATATTAATGAAGGTGCAAATGGGTGTTGGGCTTGCAAAGAGGTGTTTGTGTGTGCAGCATGCCTCAATAAATACAAATAAATTAAAAACATATTACAAGTGGCACACATCACAAACAATTAAAATACAAATGTAATGTGAGGGCAACAGCTTAAGCACAATAAAACTGTGGTAAAAAGTGTGCCCAGCTTAAAGCAAAACAAGTGGAATTAAACATGAAATATTATTAAAACTTTTAAGCGGATGAGCTTAAATTACATTCAATGACTTGCAATTAACTATTTCTGGGTTGAAAATAAAAAATAACTTAATAAGAAAATAAGCTAACAAAAGATTAAATAATGAAGCTTTGTTTCTTAATTGTGAACATAAAATATGATTATTAATTTCTGAGGAGGAAATACATTTTATGCCTTGTATCGAAAAATCCAATGATTATATTCCAATTGCATTGAAATTCAAGAAATTTCTTGTGCCAAATAAAAACATTTAAATTTTTTGAACAAAATGCATTTTACAACACACATATACACTTTAGGTCAACATTATCATGAAATTGTTCAATTCAATCTTTTGAATAACTTAAACGGCATAAAATATTTGATGAGGATTTTAACAAAGCAGACATTGGCCATAAAATAAACATAAAATATTTGATGAACAGTTTGCATATTTAGAATGGCCTGCAGGTGATGGAGAAATGCAATCGCAGCGAAATTTCAAATATGTGATTGAATTTTCAACAACTTTTCAAAAAATTGCCCCGACAAAAAGCAAAGGAAACAATAAATGCTGAGACAGCCGTCACATACATCACAAATGTATATCGCACTTCGGTATGCTAAGCTTATGATAATAGCCAGAATGTCCAAATGCTAATATAAGACCTTAGTTCCATTCACAATCTCAGCCCTTAGGGCAGGGCAACAAAAGACCAGGGCTGCCTACTACTATTGTGACGTTTGCTTTTTTAGTAGTCCTGCAAAATTTTCAATTTCTTCAAAATATACAAAATGAAAAATTGTGCAAAAATATACATAACGTATGCAAAAATAACAAAAGGCGAATAGACAGCAAAGCCAACGGCATAACCACCCCATGTGTGTTTGGGGCAGAGTGGTGCAGTGGTGCGGAGAGATTGGTTCGAGGCGATAATGTATGAAATAGTCTCAATTATGTATGTGTCTCACACATAAGCAAAACTTGTTTAAGAACAAACTCAAAAGTCGATTCAATAAACTCTGCCCAACAAGCAGAGCAAAAATTCATTTAATTCATTGAAAAGCTTTTTATAAAATGCAACAAAAGCATTTATTTTAAATTGCACAAATGCGCAAGAATTAAATAACGTATCTAAAGCAAAGATAAGCACAGGTATATTTTTATTACTTGATTACATTTGATTTATGGTGTCATCGTTTCTTCATTTTTTTTAATTAGTCAATATTTTAATCTATTTGATAACTAATCTATAATTATGAGCTAGATGCATAATATAATTGCTGTTTAATCGGAATCGCAGTCAATTTGCAGCAAAGCCACAACAAAAACAATTTCTTAACTCGTCTTAAAATAATTGAAACATTGGCCAATTATCTTAATTAGCCTGCAACCCAATTACGTCTCGGCTCTTGTCAGTCCAAATACAACTCTGCTCAAACTTTTCGAACGAGCCTCGCTTCTCACATCATCACTCATGCTGCATGCCCATGCTTTACGGCTTTATGCATAAGTAATATCATGTTAGTGTCAATAGTTGTCAACGAAACGTTGTTGACAGACCCCATCTGCTAAGCTGATGCCTCCCAAAAAAAAAGACGAAGAAAAGTACTACCCACTCACAGTGATTGTGTTTTTCGTTTTTTTTTTACTTTATTATTTTCTTATTTTTTTATATATTTATTTTTATTTTTTTTTTTGGATGTCGTACATTTGTTTTGTGGCACTTCGTTATCGCCATATACGCCCATCTAGTTTGCTTTGACGGGGCGTGGCGCCCCCTCAAGGCTAACACATGCTACACATTGTATTATTTTAGATTGGCATTACTTTTGGGGCCATTGGAGATGCCTGTGCTAAATACAACGAAGCTCGTTAGTTTTGCTCTCGGCGTTTGGATTCAGTTTTTCGTTTTATTTGTATTTTTTTTTTATTTATTTATTTTTTTTTTTTTGGGCAATGCGTTGCCAACTTCCGGCTGGGCGCGTTACGTTGCTTGTGGCGTGTCCTTCAGCCAACGCCTTGCTAGTTACGTTTACGTATACATATGTATGTCTATGCATGTGTATATATATATGTGTGTGTGTGTGTTTTTGCGAGTGCGAGCTTGTTGGAGGGCCGCATATGTTACTTTATTGGCATTCAATTTGAGTTATCGCTATTTTTTCCTGTTCATATGCGTTATTTTTTGTGCCAGTGAAAATGAATTTTTCTACTCTTCACAATGTCCATTTTTGCTATTGGTTGTTCGAGATTGAATGCAACGTCCAGTTTGAGATTTCCACGCTAGTTTACTCATGTATCTGGGCACGTTTTTGTGCGTCAGACCTCGACTATTCGGATAATCACATTTTATTTTAACTTTTATCTCAGTTTATTTGATTTTATTCGTTTGCCATTTGGCCAGTTTGCTGTGCGTTCAAGTTGATTTAGCAGACAGTTTTTGTTTGCCATTATTGTTTGCCAGGCCAAAAGTCTTTTCAAGCACACTCAAAGTTCAAAGTTTATTTATATTGATTGGCTGTGCAGGTCATTTGGGTATAGTGTGTGCCTCTCTGGACCTCTCCGATCAAAAGTCATTGCAACAATTTTGATTGATGCTTATGGAGAAATCAAAGTACAGCCACTTGACAGTTGCATGCATCATTTAAAAAACCTGACCTGTTTTTGTAAATTGGGTTAAGCAGTTTGGAAGGACAGTCGATTCAAATCAGAATTGATTAGACCATCGGATGTGGACTCTTTCTTAATACAAGATGTAAATGGATTTATTTTGGGCTGCAACAGCTTAAGTTTAAAATTTCTTTACATTTGTCTTACCACAATCTTTTCTTTAATTTCTGACCGCAAAATGGTATATATCTTTCTGTTATTATTTAAATTTTCTCAGCTTTGCTCGTAATTAACAATCCACTTGTTTTCGTTGTTTTACAAGACCCGCTGATTGCTCCTCATTTGATTGCGCTTCCGAGTTTAAAAACTTTTTTAAAAACTTCCAGCTCTCAATTCAGACAGCTGCCAGCCACACACACATACACAGAGATACACACACAGAAGTGAACGCCCATCGTTACGCCGCTGAGCGGCGCTTTTAATTAAATTAACAACACAAATTGTCAGAAGCAGGCGTTGCAAATGTTACACGAACCTCAGGTATGCATAGAGCAAAAATAAAATCAAAATAAACAACAAGTATAACATCGTGGAGCAACCTTATTAAAAACGTGTCAAAAACATTTTCATAAATATATCAAGTAAACTTTTTGTGGCTTCTCAAAGTGCCAGTTCCAAGTGTCAAAGTATTTGCGGAAAGGCTACGAAATCAATAAGCGGGGAATTCTTTTATTTTAAAGTAGGAAAAATATCGAAGTTCGCTCATTATGCCCAAGATAATTTAATTCATTCAACTTGTGTAGAAATAAATATAGGAAATTAGAAATTTAATTAATTATGAAGTTATTAGCCCGTTTTTGTGGTCCACTTTTAACTACTTGAATCGCCGATGAAAACTACACATTTTTTTAACAAACAGAAAACGAGATAAAGTCAATCAATTTTTTTAATTTGTATTAATTAATTTACGTCTGTTCTGGTTGGTTCCTACCAACGCTTATACCCAGGATTTGTATTCAATAATGCTGTCGGTCTTTGAAGCGATGGGTCGGTGATTTGAGGGAATATATATTAACAGTTTGGTTTATTTAAAGCACACACTAGTTTTCAACTGTAAATATAAATTTATATCTTGGCAATTGAGGAAACTGTTTTGGGACACTGTTTCGGACGTCCACTCATAAAAAAAAAAAATCCCAACTTTGTACCGTTTGCGATAAAACGTACATTGTGTTAGCTTTCGGCTGATCATACGCGTACTAGTATAAAAATGGGAATAACACACGATATCAATAACCGTGGCAAATAAAATCAATTGTTATGATGCCATAACATATCACATGCCACATCTTTCGAGATGGAGATAGTCACGCCGTTGCAATGTGCGACAAAGTTTTTCGTTTGCGTTGCCGAAAACTTCAGAGCCTCTGTGAGTGTGTGTGTGTGTGTGTATGTGTGACTGTGGGTGTGGCTTTTTTATTTTTCTTCCTCTTCTTTGTGTGCGACTTGGGATAAACAAAGCCATAACTCAAGCAACGTTTTACTCGCAGCCTCGCAGCCTCGACTTGCATAAACAAATTGTGGCCAAGTGCTGTAAATGTTGCTTTCCGGGTTGCGGGTAACAGGATAACATATCTCAGTTGTTTTCTCCCCGGACATCTGCGTAGAGTGAGGGAGCAAGCTCGTCAAGCTCAACGTAAACATGATAGATTTATAGTTGGCTCTGCTTTCTGTGGTCGCCGGCGACAACATTGCAGCAGTGAACAGTGAGCGCAACGTGCGGCATACTTAATGGCGCTCGTCGTCTTGCTGCCACAGCCACAGTTGCCTGCTTAGCCTTATCATAGCTCGTAAACACATGGAGTACCCACAGAATCTGCTGCAATCTCAGCTGTAGTCTCGACTTTGGGTTTGCTCGCCACTTGACTTTGTTTTCGTCAATAAATTTTGGGGCAAGTTTTTATTTTTTTTTCGTCCGATTTTTTTTTCGTTGTTGTTTCCTTTTGCCCCTTTTGCGCCGGCTCAGCTGCCATTCCGAAGTTGGGTAGCCGGTTAGTCGGTTCACCGAAAAAAATAGGAAACCACACGCTGGGCGCCTGTTGGCATGCCACAGATTTCACGCATTTTTTTGCTGCTCTCTCTGCGGCGCCCGAACGTAGGCAAGCGTTGTGCAAATTTGCCTTTAAATGGCGTGTTAACATTTAAATGTTATTTTTACGCCTCATAAAATGGCTCTATAAAAACAAGGCAGAAGTATAAAAGTATAAAAGTTTTACAAATGTTTTGTTATTAACCAGTGAACAAGGAGTAGGTGATACGCTTTGCTGCTCATTTATGTATTTTGGAGCGAAGCGCATCAGACAAAGTGAAAAACATATCTCAACTGATCCCAACTATCTTCAGAAATGTACTTAGATATGAGTAAATATTTGATTACTATTTTCACTGTGTATATTTTCTATTTTGTTTACTATTTAAACTACTTTAAGTAAATTATGAAGTATATTAAATAACTACAATTTATGGCATTGTTTCTCTGTACAGCAAAATCTGCATTATTAAATTATAAAATGCTGACCAATTTATTTATCACTATTGAAGCATTTGTGTATTTTCAAGAGAATTAGAGCAGCTTTTGGTTTTTGTGTCTGTTTCTTGTGTATTTTATTCCGAAATGATGTTTTGTTTTATTGCTTATGCAAATTGGCTGACTAATTTTGTAAGGACTCACAACACAAATCCTTTAGCTTCAGTCGCTTAGTGAACCTTTTCCATAGCTACCAAGTTTATCTAGTTTGCTTTTCCTTTTGGAATTTATACACACAAACACCAACACACACACACACACACACACACGCACGCACACACTCGCATATATAGTAGCAGAGTTATTCTTTTCTTTCTTATTTTTGAGAAAAGGAAACTTTATTTTCGCTTAATGCGCTTGAATGAGTTGTGCGTTGCATTTGTTGTTTTTTGGCTTTTCTTTCTTTATTGTTTTAGCATTTTTGTTTGCTTCTCAGATATTCCTTTACTAAGCATTTGGCAGGTTATTTTGTTTTCGATATCCTCTTAGCCGAAAATGCCTTCAGCTCAACTTTGTGCGTACTTGTTTTATCCAAGTCTTTGTTTTATTTACCAAGGGTTGCGAAATGTGCAACGTGAAATAATTTGTGTTTAAATTTTAGTTCAAATTTAAGATGTGTTTATGCCTTATTTATAATTTTGGCAAACTTGATATTTGAAGAGTGTTTTCCAAAACTTGCAAACACGATTTCAGAAACCTATTTTAAATACAAAACAAAATATATTTCAAAATTAAAGTTTGCTATGCGCCAAGTGCAATGCGGGCGTCTGCTTTCTATCCCTTTTGATGGCACACAGTGGCAGAGGCCACGCCTCGCTGCCGCCGAAAGGACTCGACTTGACGCCAAGGTCTTTTATCAAAGCGAAAGTTGTTGCACAGTTGCATGGCCAACCAACACACACACACACAGACACAGACACAGAGTCATACGCACCCACCCACATAGATATTCTAGCTCTCGCCCGCTTGCAGGTCAATTATCGCGCTTTGCATGCCGCGAGCAGTTCAGTTCAGCTTAACCCCTCCCTCCCTCTGCCACCTGCAGCTCGCCCCTCGCCCCCACCTCCTGATGGTTGGTGGTTGCCGTTGGCGTCTGTGGCTAAACCGAAAGCCAAACAAATTTGTAGCTTCAAGTTGGCTGTTGTACTGCTTCGGATCCCATCGTCCTTCCCTCCGTCCGCCTGTCTATCTGTCTGTCTGTCTATTTGTGTATCTTTGGGTTTTGTATGACCTGCGGTTAGCAATTGGAAGGCACAAACTTTTTCTCTAGCGCTAATTAGGCATTACGTATACGCCATGGTTAAGCATCTTGAAGTGCACTAAATTGCGCTAATCATAAAACATGCACACACACACACACATAACCACAGCACAACTTTTAGTTAGTGGCCTTTGTGCGCCTGAATGTATGCAACGGGTTTGTTTCAAGTGTTGCTGCCATGTAAAGTATGCCACCAACAACAACAATGAGAACAGCAAAAACAACAGAGCTCAACAGTGCCCAAGAATTGTGGCAATGTGCACTCAGCGTCATTTAGTGCCACGCCCACACACACAACGCCCACATGGTGCTCTATTGTGCGCATTGACGGCGCGTGCAACGAAGTGACTAAGTTGAATGCATGAACGCATGCTTGCATTGGGGAGGGCCATGAGGTGGTGGCAGGCGGCAGTTTGGCAGTGAATTGAAGTGGGTGTGATTAGAGTGCGATTGTGTGTGTGTGCGTGTGTGTGTGTGTATGTGCCAGTTGTCAGTGAACACGCATAATGCATGTATATGTATGTGTGTGTGACGACATTTCCAGAGTCCACAGTTAAGTGGTTCACTATGTTACTACAATAGTTGCCTATAAATTGGTTTGTTTATTGGTAAATAAACAAGCACACAGCACACAAGAGACAATTTACTTGCTGCCACAGCACAAAAGCTACAATACATGGTTATATGTATTGGGAGTGGGCTAGATATTAAACAACACCTTGCTGAGCACGAGCTGAAAGCGAAAAAGTAAAAAAAAGCACATCGAGCACTCTCGACTGAAGCATTCTTACTCAACTCATGGTATGCCTGATTTCTAAATGCACATTGGACCATTGAAGTGAAGAGCTGCAGCTATTTATCAGTTAAATATAACCAATATGAGTGTGAATTGACCACTCATAATCGATTTCAATTATTTCAAGTATCGAAAAGGCTTTCGTAGCTTACAGCATACTAAATTGCTTTCAAGTAAGAAAGCTGTATGCGAGCGAGCTGCTAGCCCAGCTATTTAATTTATTATTTGGCTTTAAAAATGTTGTAAGCATTCAAACATGCCTGCGCAAATACAATAAATTATTGCACCCGCATATTGAATAGGAGAAAATGTTTTACCTGTTGAAAGCTAGAAAATGATGCAAGCCAAAAAGTGGTTTCCTTTCACTTAGTCGCCTATTTTGGGATTGTTGAGCTCGTCGAATAGCGTCTGCCAGCTAAAACCCATGCGACCATCGGCCAAGTGCAAACGACAGCGATCGGGAATATGCTTGAAGAGGCGCTGGAAGGGCGTGTAGCGTTGCAGGCAGCTGACATCGCCTAGAATAATTAGCTTGTGCTTGGCACGCGTAATGGCAACTGTGAGACGACGCTGATCCTCGAGGATTTCGGCCTCACGTGACCGTTCCGCGGAGTCAGTAGAGCTGCCCGTTTTTGTGCAGCTGTAGATGATTAAATTCTTATCACGACCCTGATACTGATCAACCGTATTGAACTCGACACCGTTTAGATCTTTGCCCAGCTGGCGCAACAGTTCCACTTGAGCGCGATATGGTGCAATGACGCCAATGCGTGTTGCATCATAGCCAGCAGCGAGTAATTGATGCAGCAGGTGCCTAACAATCGCCGCCTCGCAATAGTTGGTATATTTGGGCGGACGACGAGATCGAGCAGTGGTCGGCACAACTCCATCCTCACCGTAGTGCTGTTCAATGGAGTCGCCGGTCTGGCCCAGCTGCTTGCTGGCTGCAGCATAGTCCAGGCAGCGCTGTGAGCAATCCGATGTGTCCAACAGCAGCACAGCTTGCTCGAGATGGGTTTGCAGCGCACGCTGCACCCAGGCGCTATTGCTATTGCTTATCATTTCCAATTGCAGCCTGGCATTCTCCACCTGCTCGCTGGCACACTGCAGCGCCTGGCCGTAGGTCAGCTGATTCGCCAGTCGAGTGATGGTGCGATTCATGCGATACTGGAGTGATAACACCGCCGTCGCCTCCTCACAGTCAAGACGCTGGAACAGTGTCTCATCGGCGCCACGCTGACGTGCCTCACGACTGCGCACCAGCGGTGGCAACTGCTCCGGATCGCCGACGAGTATGAAGCGGGTGCAGTGACTAAGCGCACGTAACACTGTCGGCTGCAGCACCTGTGTCGCCTCGTCCACAATGCAATAGTCGAACTGACGCTGCTGGAAGAGGGCGTGGCCGGCGCCCAGACACGTGACGCCCACAATGCTGGGTTTGTGCAGGGCCTGCGTTAATTGCTCCACCGTTTCGCAATTGGAGGTAAGCTCGGCCTCGCTAATTGCCAGCAACTGCGGATGAATCCGAGCACTGTTGCCCAGTCGCAGCATGGGTATATTGTGTGGCAGCAATCGCAACAGCAGATTATCCACAGCAGAATGCGTTTGCGCTGTGATTACAACACTGCGTTCCATCAAATGCAGCAGTCGCACAATGGCCACCAGTGTTTGGGTTTTGCCCGTTCCCGGCAGACCCTTAATCAAGAGATGTGTGCTCGTGGTGAGCGCTCGCAACGCGGCCAGCTGTTGCACCTTGTTCAGCGGACGCAGCATGGGTCCGCCCTTGCTACCAATAATGCGTGGCACAATCTTGTGCTGCTTCGGCGGTGTTCTTGCCACCACAATGGAACGCAACTCGACGGCTTTTTCACTGTCAGCCAGCAACAGCGCCAGATTGGTGTAATTAAAGCTGGCAAAGCTTTGCGACTCGTGCTTGTCCACAATGAAGCTCTCCTGCCCATAACGCTGGCCAAGATCACGCTCCAGCTGCACGCACAAGCTCTGCTTCTCCAATTTCGTTATGTAGCCAGCGGCAATCGCCAGACGTGAAGTGCAGCTAACGATCACATATTCGCCCAGCTCAAACTGCAAATGAATTTGGACTTGATTCGGCACTGGGATAAATACAATGCGTCTGGTTAGGATTGCCCACTTGGCTATTTGTTATGTAATTCCCCACACTTTAAATGGAATGCCTGATTAATTCTTTATCATTGCTGCAGCTACAACTCGAATTTATCTGTTTATGTTAAATAATTTGGAGGACCTTTTTAAACTGGTCTACAAGATGGAAACAACTGAGGATCGGTATATTAAATATACAAAACGAATTATTTTATAAAATTATAATTCAAGAACTTTATCGAAATTGAACTATTGAATTTATACAATTTTATGTATTGCATAATGTCATATTATTAATAATCAATTCAATTACTTCTGTTACTAAAGCCGCCTAATTTTGAAGCGATACAAACATTTTTGATAAATTAAAAGCTGTGAAAAATGAGATTTGTAGCTGCTAAAGATAAGTCTCCTAATCAGGCTCAATCAAATATATAATAATATATATATATACATATATATATATATATATATATATATATATACAATATATATAGGGGCAATTACATAAAAATGTTCCCGTATAGAAATTTTGAGAACTCACGCCGCTAAGATTCAGATTGAAATCCTTTTCCGCCTGCGCTGATAGCACCAACTTGTGCTCGAAGCGGCCATCCTGGGAGCGGGCCTTATGCCCCTTGGGCAGCTCCAGCTGATGAATGGCGCGACCCTGCTGCTGGCGCCTCGCAGGCGTTTCTGTCCAAAGCGAACGCAGCTGATGCGACTGGCGCGCTTGTTGCTCCTCGAGAGCTAGAAGGCCGCACCAGTGCAGCACATACTCGTAGTCCGGCTGGCCAAGATGCGATAAGACTTGCGGCATTAGGCGACGCAACGGATGTGATTCACTTAGCTCCAGCTGAGGATCGGTGGTGGCAAAGCTGCAACAGAGTGTGGCATAGGCACAATTGCCGCACGCACTATGATGTGAGATGGGATCAGGCAGTTCAAACGGTTGCAGCAGTTTGCCGGGCTGCTCAGGCAGCGAGAGCGACAACGATCCTTGTCCAGCCGCTGGCAGCTGAGCGTCGCGTGTTAGATAATGCGCCAGATCGTTGCGCAGCAGGATGAGATCACGCTGCTCGTTGCGACCCTCGTGCACCTCACGCATGATGCCCTCGCGCAGATAGAGCAGCAGGCCGCTTCTCGTGTCCTGGCCAAGGGCCGAGTGCATCAACTGATACAGCAACAATTGGCCCTTGTGCTCCATGGAGAAGCTGGCGCGTCCTGTTTTCAACTCGAGGGGAATTGGCTGCTTCTTGTTGCGGACACGCACAGACACATCCACTTTGCCCTTGAGTCCCATTTGCGGCACCCACAGATTCTCCTCAATATCGTGTATCTGCTCAACGCGACCAGCAAACGTTTCCGGCAGCTGTACGGCTGGAGATTTACCCTCCAAATACTGTGCAACAAAGGCAACAATGGGTTCCACAAATTTATGCAATTGAAGCTCGATCTCGGAACGACTCAGCTGTGCGGCATACAACATCTGAGCGAGCTGGGCGCTGTGCAGCATTCGCCGCAGTGCATCCTCAATCTGCGGCTTGCGACGCAATCGCTGTGCGAGCACCGTTTGCAGCAGCTCATGCACTAGGGTACCAATGATCATCTGCAAGTGGTATGCTTATTCAATATATATATACACATTATCGGGGACTTCCACTTACGACCGCATTAGCTGAGTCCACGCCGCGAAAACGATCCTGGAGCACCGCTTTGCGCCGGCAGAAAAGAGAGCCGGTGACTGAAGTGCTGGAAATCAAAAGATCCGGATGGATCACACAATAGCCATGCTCCTTGTTGATCACATAGGCAGCCAGTATTGATTGCCAGTGCGCCTGTAGCGAGAGCAGGTCACCAATCTGTATGGGCGTCTGGTTCCAAGGTGCCTGCAAATGGCAAACAGCTTGTCCAGCTTCCTCCTGCTCGCTGCTCAGTTGCAGGACCAAGTCTTGCGTTTTGGGTAAGCGCTCCACATGGCGTACCACACAGCGCTGCCAGCTGCTCAGCTCTAGGCGAGGTTTTGCGCTCACAGCTGCATCCAAAGCACTCACATCGAAATCGTCGTCGTCGTCCAGCAGAAAATCATAATTTTCCTGTTCTTGCGGCTGCAGCGGCGTTGGAATATTGAGATCGATTTGCTTTTTGTACTTTTTGCCTTGCGCCGGCAGATTGTCGACCTTGATGGGCGATAGTAGGCGCTTAGCCGCATGCATAGCTGCTTGCTTCTATTCATATACTTAAAATTCAACTATTTAGCGCATATTATTTTATTGTTCGCGCCAAAATATATGAGCCAGTGTGCACACACTTGTTGCGGCACATATTTACACAGATAACAGAGAAACTGAACGAACGTTCATTTAGTTCGTTCGCTCGATTGTGCGCTCTTTTGATTCCGATAACAGTTCTTTTCAGTCCGATCGTTTGAATCCGATCATCTGTTTGGCGCGCGCTTATCGTTTGAGACTGAATAGTTGGCGGTATTTTTGAAAAATTGCATTCACGGTATTCACATATTTTCTCAAAATAATTGTATTTATATGCATGCCTAATGTAATTAAATATGCTGTATATGCTGCATTGCAATACGAGATATTAAGAATGGAGAAGACTATTTTTTCCAGCATTTAGGCTCACAATTTTAAATAAGATTAAATTTCAATACAAATTTAATGGTTAGCTTTAAAGTAATTTCAAATTATATGTAAATACAATTCTTTATAAAGATCTTATTTAGATAAGAATAAAATGTAGAATCAAAGAGCATATTTAGACAAGAATTAAATGCAGAACCAAACTAACTGCAATTGTAATGGGAAAACAAAAAACATCCTTGCCATTCACACCTTTCCGGCTCGTAACCCTTATGATGCTCATTAAACTGAAGACTAATTGGCTAGTCAGGATAACACGCCCGAGACATAAAATGCTCTTAAAAAACGAACAGACTTTCAGTGTCCCAGTCGCAGATTGTCCATTGTGTTGCTGTAGCAGCAGCACCAGCACCAGCAGCAAGGGCGACACTAAAACACGAAAATCCGCAACTGCTTGTGGCTGTCAACTAAATTTCATATGCAAATCCTTGGCCCTGACTATCGCTACCTGATAATCTACTTGATTTATGCGGCTACACTGGGGCACACAGACAACGCTAATAATGCCCTGCCGCCTGTGGCGTGCCGGGCACATCATTAATCTCGGGCTCATGCGGGACGTGGCCGACTTGGCCACATGGCACTTGGGCAAGCAGTCCAGCTGAATGTGTATGTGCGTGCGAATGGATGTGTGTGGCAGCCACGTGGCTGACCTTCAGCATAATAATTCAATGTTAGTGCTGCTGGACGGATTTTGTTCGCACAGCAGAAAAGACACGTGCTAATTGCTAATCAGAACAGATAAGACAATGACCCACCCTTTCCTCCCTCCCACCTCCACCCCCTCGCTGCTCAGTCCTCCTCACACTCCCTGCGGCCATTAAACGATGCTGTGAAGCGAAAGGCATTTTATTTTTAATGGCCATTGAGGCACTTCCTTAAAATGCTTCAACCATTTGGTTGCAATGCCTATCGCATACAGCTGTCGCTCTTGAGTTTTTCATAATGGAAAGCACAGATTTTGCCCCCCCCCCCCCCCCCCCTTTTTTGGGTGTTTTTGTGATGTGAGGGGGTGTGTTGGGGAATCTGACAAATGATCTTCGCTTATGGAAATAACTCACATTGTGTCTGTCATCTGGCATTAGTATGCTGCATGCACCCCACTTTCAATCTCATTTTTACTCTCTCTCTCTCTCTCTGTCTCTCTCTCTTTCCCTTGCTGAGCGTATTTTTATTTGGTGTCGAAATTTGGAATGCATTGAAGGAGAATATCACTGAATCCATGAAATATATTCATATGTCAACAACTTTCTTGACTGACGTCTCAAAAATTATGAAATTTAACGTGCTAAATAATAAATGTTGCTAAGTATCATAAATAAAAAAAACAACAACATTTTCTAACCTATGACTGACAGAGACATCTTATTGAAAACATAAAATGAGTAGCAAAAAAAGATATGCATAGAATTAGGAAACTATATATTTTTTGTTCTCAACGTAACTACTTTTATTTCAAAATTGCCAGTCTAATAAATGTCTAAAAGGGTATTTAGTATTCCACATGCTGAAGTTAATATTCCTGCTATTCTTTCACTTGTTATAGTTATAACCACTTGACTTTTTCGAGGGCACTCTTTCAGTCTCATTTCTTTTCACATGTCAACAAAGCCATCAACACATTTCACACGCGCTCCTTTGTTTAAATGTCACATTACATAATGATACTTAACACATAGCAGAGACGTTGGGTTTGTGGGTGGTTGGGGGAGGCTACATTAGGGATGGTGGGGGAGAGTACGTCCTTTTTATGGCTGGCGCGCTAACAAAAGGAAAAACATTTTCGACGTTGTCTTCGTTGTCGCCACTTAAATGCCAAATTAAGTGTAATTTTTATTGTGTTTACAGCGCCACAACAACAACAACAACAACAACAGCTTCGGCACTTGACAAATTTGATTTTTCCTGACTGACTTTGTTACTTCCCGTTCCGAGCCGCCCCTTGACATCTCTTGACTGTCTCTTAACTTCTAATTGTTGATGTAATTGTTATGCACATGTGCGCCAGAAAGAGACTGACAAGCCGACAAACGACAAGAGATTGAGCAGGAAAAAGCAAGTGCTGTCTGCCGGGTTAACTAATTTTAACTGTCGGCTAATTGCTGCTAGTTGCGAAGGATATGCTTACCTAGAAATGACGACAACATTTATGGCCCACATTTTGACGAAATGAAATCAAAACGTTTCTGAAGCACCTTGACTTAAATGACTTGCTTTCAATTGGCAAATCAAATTATGCCCAATTGGCAAATATCATTTGTCAAATCTTGTTAGCCAAATTGAAACCAGCTATTCCACCAAAGCATAAACAAATGTGACTCACGAGTTGGAATTGCAAGTTGTGCAAAAATATTTGATGCGTGTTAACGTGTTAACGGAGATTGTTAACAATTCAATACGTCATATTTAGATTGCTTAAACTCGAGAAAAAGTTTATAAATGATTTAGATAAACGCATTTAGATAGAAGTGGCTCAATTAACGTATACACATTTTTCACCCAAAGGATGAATCAAGAAGTTAGCTCATTTTTTTACAGAGTAATTCAAGAAATTGTGGTTGGGACGGGTCAAAACTTTCTAGACCCATAACTCTGTCAAAAGTGGCCTGATTTTCACAAACAACGTCTTTTCATCATGCATCAGCTCTTAAAGTTGGAAATGCGAATTCAGCTCGAAATTCTTGTTAAAATACCCTGAAAAACAAATGAAAGTAGAAATGGGTCAAATCTTTCCAGAGCCATGACTTTGTAAACCCTCAAGAATGCAGAGTGCGGAATTCTGGCTAATTATTTGTCTGCATATACAAAAAGTCAAGTCTCAATTGCAGCGCGACAAACATCAGTGTCAAAGTCAATGTCAAAGCCAAAGTAAAATATCCCATTCTGCTCTTATGCGCATTTTCAGCAACTAAAAGTGGATGCCACTTGTGAACTTTATATTGGCCACTTGATACACAATACACAGCCCCACAAGGCCACACACATACACACACACAAACAGCCATTTTTGAGGCAAGCCACTAAAAAGTCATCAAAGTCACGCAGCTAATTCGTTAGGAATTTCAAAAAGAAAAATAAACACAAAAGTTCTTATCACAATTGACGCTGACCACAGATAAACACACAAAATGGCACACACACTCGCCCCCATACACACACACACACACACTTATTTACGCATACCCGCACATTTCACACGCCGTCAGTTTTTGTTGCATATTTAGCGGTGCAAATATTTGGGATGTCAGGCCAGAAGTAAGCACACATATGTATATATGTACATATACATATATGTATATATACATACATACAGATGCCAATGTCTAGCATGGATTTAACTTAACCCCAGCATATCATTTATGGTGTTCACAGCCAAACCACTCACACAAAGCCACTCCCCTCCTCGCCCTTGGTGTGGCAGCAACGCATTTGCTCATTAGCATTATTGCCTCCGACTTCACTGCTTGCTTGACTTTCTCGTTTTCTTTTCTGGCCACGCAAATGAGAATTTCATTAACGTTATTAATATTTTCATTGTTGAGCATTTTGCATGCCTTCCAGCTGCCTCGTAGTTTGTTGTATATACATACATATATACGTATGTATGTGTAGTATATGGCAAAGTAATAACTTGATTATGACGTTTGTTGACTTGGCTCATGTTTTTGTTGGTTGTTGCTTTGTTTGTTGTTCTTTGCTTTTGGTGTTTTACATTTTTCATGGCTTAATAATTGCTCATTTCAACTGCAGCTGCCTTTTGTTTGGTTTGTTGTCGTTGTTGTTAACAATTATGAGGCCACTTAAATAAATTTTATTGCCGCCAGGCATTGTCCTGGGCCGCCTACAAACAAATTGACAATTATTTCGCTCGTTGGCCAGCCCCAAAATGATAAACGAGCGGCCAAAAAGTTTTCGTGCCATTTATTAGCTCGAAAGTTTTGCGGGTGTGATTTTGATTTAGCTTCGAGCCAAATACTCCTAAGTGGCAGCACCAACAGAAGTGGCTAGCAACAGCAGTGGCAGCAGCGGCAATAACAACAGCAGTTGCCTAATGAAGTTTTCAATGGCCAAGCAGTTGAGTTAACTCAACTTTGCCAAACAATTGAGAGTTGGCGTGTTGAATAAGTGGCAAGAACTTGACATTTGAGTTATGACCGTTATATTTATCTTTACTCACTTTTTAATGGTGAGCATTTTGCAAAGTTATACCTGATTATATTAATTACTGCAATCAGGTGAACTTATCAATCGCAAATTGACCTCATAAATAAATACGAATGACATTTTGATAAAGGACAATAGTTACGGGAACAGCAAGTTCAGCTAGCCAACTAAATTCACAATTTATGTAATTGGCACTTTAGCCAAACTAAATGTTGTTTGTTGGAAAATTTGCTATTTATTATTACATTTTGTGTGCTGTTGCTGTGGAGTCTGGCAACTTATTTCATAGAAGCATAAGATAGTTTGTGGTAAAGTAGTTATAGTTTGGAGTTGCTAATTAGCTTAAAAACAAAATTTAGTTCTAGTTTATGAAATGTTATATTTAATTGCTAAAATGTATGGCATAATTAAGACAGAGCCATAAATAAAGGACTGGCCTTGCGGCAGTATAGCAAGATACATTTTCAATCTATGCTATCTTAACCACTTGCCCAATCAAGTACGAAGCTTCTGAATAATAAGATAAGATCTGGGGGCCATATTTTGTATGATTCTCAAATCTGTGGAGCTGTGATAAATATATAATAATATTAATAATAAAGGTTTGGGATTGTTTAATATTTAAAATACGTTAAGTACGAGCTTAGATGAATCGAACATCGTTCCAATACATGGCAACAAGTACAAGTTGCCAAGTAAATTGGGGAAACACAGCTAATTTGAAGTCCAGCAGTTAATCGCTTTAATGCACACCTATTTAGCTATACGAATATAAACACTTTACATTTTAATTTCGATGTTGGCGTTGTCAGTGTTTTTGAGCGTGTAGCATTATTAATTTAATTATTGTAACCAACTAGAAATCTCATGTTACATGTTAAATAATAAGTGAATCGCATTTATTTTGGTAATATTTGCAATATAATTGAACAAATAAATTCAACGTAATGCGCTGCCGGAAATATTTATGAGGAAGCCATACAGGCCTGTCACAATGCAATTATATAATCGAATTATTGAACAATTACTTTACTCACCATTGTTAACAGTGGAGCCGCCAACGCTGCTGCCCACGTTGCCGTCGCTGCTCAGCGCCATGGTTGTCAATGTCTCGAATATCAGCAGAGCTGTCAGTATGCCGTAGAGCAGGCTGCACATGTTGGCCAAGCAATTGATATCGCAATGTCCTCCAATTGTATGATATATTACACTAAATTTTTCTTTTTTTTTAGCTCTTTCAATTAGCGCGAATTTTTTATCATCGCTAGAAGCACTTTTTATGTATGACCTTTTTTTAATTACAAGTCTTTAGCTTGTTGAGTTGATTTAAATGTTGCACAATTAATTAATTCTCAATTTCTTTGTTGATTTTTTGTTTGTCCTTTTGTGCTGCAAACAGAGGAAAAAACGGAATTATGAAATATCATGACATGTTTAATCAATGGCGGTCGTAAATTTGCTGTTAAATTAAGAGACGCGCTCCAATTTGCTGATACATTTGAGTATATTTAATACAGAGCCCCAAATGCCGACTTTTCTGATTTATTTGCTAGCCAAACAGCGCGGTCAAGAAACAACAATAACAACAACGACAGCAAGCCGGACGGGGGAGGGGCTGAAAAAGCAGTGAAAATTCTTGATTGAATTTCGCCTGACGTAAGCGGATTAAAAAGAAATTCTATGAGAAGGAAACAAAAAAAAAATTAAATAAAAATAAAAAAAACACAGAGCAAACAAAAATAATAATAAACCAAAGTATAAAACAAACCAAAGCATAACGGTCAAGTCATAAAAACGCAACAGACAAATGAGAGCTGCGTGCTTGGCAGGGGCAATCAGCAGCACACAGAAAAGGACACGAGCCAAAGGATTTTCAATGGGCGACGTCCGACACGTACCCAATGACTGCAGGATGTCTCCTCAATAACTATAACTAACTGAGGCATCCGCACGTGGAGAGACAATTAGAATGTAGTTATTAAATTTAAATACATTTTATACACTTGCCATCAACATATTTGATTTTGTCTCAGGGATATTCTCATTTACTTGTCTTCATTTTCATATGACTTGTGCCACATGTGGCAGCTTATCGGCTTGTCTTGGTGTTCGCTCTATAAAGTGCTCATCAATGAAGCATCGACCGCCCATTATGAAATAGCCAAAAATCGACGCCACTGCCAATAACTCTGCCAGTTGTCCAGCACTTGGAAAGCGCTTAACAGCTCACAACCCTATTGCTGTGGCCATTCAAGCCAAGCAAATGCCATGGCCATCATCATCATCATCAGCATCATCATTATCCTCATCATCATCAAATCCCTCGTCAGTCTCTTAGTCTCTTGGCATCATCGTTTGCTCTGCTTTTGGTTTGCTTTTGCATATATGACAAGAGGAGGAGGAGGACACGTTGCCCTTAGTTGCACGTGTACCCTGGACTTAAATTCCTACAATGCTTTTGGACTGTTCAGAAATAGAGGAAAAGGAAAAATAGAAATACTGCTGGATATATTTAACAATAATAACTAACTGAATAAAAATTATTTTCAAATGTCTTTCTCCATATTTATTTAAGGTTCGCTGCTAAAAATTATTGCAAGTAAATAAAATTATCTTAAGAAATAATAAATTATATAAATTAAGATAAATTGAAATATAAATTAGACTAAACACTTGAACTAATAGTAATACTTATATATTTAATAAATATTGTTATTAACTGTCTTTCGATATATTTAAGAAAGTCGCATACCGATAAAGCAGATAAGCTCTAAATTAAAACAAAGATTAAAATAAACATTCTCTCACGAAATTTAGTATTTATAATTTTTTTTAAGTAATTACTGATGTCAAAGTAGTAAAAATTGAAGTTCAGTTATACTCAATATAATATTGATTTCAATTTATTTATATAACATTTAATTTTGAACATTAAAGGAACTATTGTTTCTTTTCTTTCTTCTTAAGGTATTTGCTAGTCAATCAACTTGCAACACTGCCTTCATATATAACATTTTCTTTTAGCATGGTCTTGTCATAAGCGCAGAGCAATTTGCCCTGTCAGCTGTAGATCTGTGCATAAACTTCGCCGTACTCCACTTCACTACTATGTCAGCCAACTGCACTCCACTCCACTCCACTCCACTCCCTCGACAACACAACCCAACACACCATTTCACAATTTAGCCCTCAAACTTTTCGCTCTATTGCAATATGAATGCATTTTAATTGAAATGCTGCCGTTGCTTTCTTATCAACAGCTGTTGTGGTTTCCTCGCTGCGTTTGTATTGTTTTTATTAGGTTCCGCTCTGTTTTGTTTGTCTTTTGTCCAAGTTAGTGAAATCAATTTGTTAACTTAATTGAATTTTGGAATGCCTTTAAGCCGTAGCCCACTCGTGCATCAAAAAAGCTGGCCAATTGCAATTTGCCTGAGTGTATGCAACACATGTATGAGAGACATGTTTGACATGTCTATTAGACGCCAAACACTAACACACACCACACACCAAACACATACACAAGCAAACAGAGCTATGCATGTTTTAAAATGTTGTTCACAGCCCAACGATTTGGTACAAGGCAATGTGCCAAGCACATCCCTCTGTCCCCCACTTTCCCCCCTCAGCCACAGTTCACCTCAGTTCACCCACGAACTCGTCAGGGCACGACAAGCAGCATGCTTTTTGTATTATTGCCAAAAGTTATTATGCTGTGGCATTCCATGAATTTTGCTTTGTGCTGCATATTTTGCGGTTGGTTGAGAGTTGTACCAGTTGCTGATGTTGTTGTTGTTGCTGTTGTTGATGTTGTTATATTGTTATTGTTGCAGGTTACTATTTGCTTGAAGAGAACTTTAAGCGCGTGATTTTTGCAATTTGGCTAATAGCGAAAAGTCAACTCTGCACCGCCGGCTTTCAATGGTCGCTGACAGTGAGTAATGATGGACTGAGATAGCGGTAGCAAGTGCAACTGCGCGTAATGTGCACCACAGTTGCCCTCACGCAGTATCGCACTTAAATCAATATTAATAGCAATGTTTATGCCCACGCCACTGGCCAACAATGAATGCAACACCAACTAAAGATTTACCTACTTTTCTACATCTTATTTTAAGTCTTTTATTATTTCGCCCTTCTTTTTATTTTTTTTAAGTATTTGTTGGCCACCAGGCCAACATAACAAAGGAGCCGGAGGGGGGTGTGTCGGAAGTGTGTGTGGGTTGTGCGTGTGCAGCCGGCGCCTCCTGCCAAGTGCTTCATTCAGGGGCTTGTGCATAATAAATCAATTTACGTTTTCTCTCGCCACACGCAGAAATGAAATGCAAATAACGCCAACAAACCGTGAACGATGCAGTTTATATGCGTATATATAAATGTACGTAGAGTGTGAGCCCCCAAGCAGCTGATGAAGCAAGAGGACCTGGGACAGGGACGGGGGCTGTGGCAAGGGCAATGGCAATGGCAACACTTTTCACCGCAAAGATTTACGCGCACTTAAATCACAGACACCAGAATTGATCGACATCAATGTAAAGCAGCAATGAAATAAGATCCAGTAAGAATCTTGTCGCACTGAATACGCACGACCAGGCTTATACCCTGTACACACCCTGCCAAAGACACCAAAAGAGCATTGCTAGTCTTATAAATGTGTAAGTAATTTAGATATATTCGAACAGCTTTATATTCTCCCTATCAGTCAAATTATGAAGTGCTGATATTGACGGGTGTGAAATCATAACAATTACTTTTCCGATTAGCTCGAGTGTTAAGAGTATATCAACTTGACACAAGGCAAAACATCATGCCCAATGTATGCCCCTGTACAGAGTATACATGAATAAATAGCAACAGCTTTTGCAAAGAATCTGCCATGGGAGCTGAAGGCGCCGGCAGTTGGCCATTTGGTGAAAGTTGAAGTGTTTGCACTTATTGTGACACTTAATGAGCATAAAATATGTTAAATACCCAGCTATTGTTGTTATTATATTCCGAGCTGATGCGATTCGCGTTTTATGCAAAATCCTTGATGGACATCAACAGTTGAAAGTCACCAGATAATGTGCTAATCATCATGATGCTGTCTTGTAATGGAGATATTGAAAGTTGGAAATGTCGTAGAAATTGATTTTCTTGCTGAACTTCATTGACATTGTATTTGTATAAGCATCGAGTCGATTTGATTTCGTTTTATTTGGGCCAAGTTGGTTATTCAATTCTTTAAACCGTAAAAAAGAGATACTAGGAAAATATTTGTATTCCATATATTTGTTTGAATATCCATTGAATATAATTGAATATAATTTAATATATTCACTTAACTTACATATTATTCGCTATCTTAAGAAAATCACTTAATTATCCAAAACTACTTATCTCTCAATATTTTTTAGACATTGGAATGTGGCAATAATGGCTTAGCCTATAATTTTCAGCTGGCTCAAGTGCAAGTCGAAAATATCGTTATAATCCTTAAATCTATTCGATTTAGATGACGAATTTGATTTGTGTGCAACAAAAAGAAAAAGGCGTGAGCCATCAGATTTTATAAAATATCAGCATATTATTGCCTTAAAGCTACATCGAATTACCCTTCAGATAAGATATTAAATTTACCAACTTATCTCAAGATGACTCCGACATAATTATAGCCACCTTATATCAACTCGTAACTTGCACCCTTAAAGACGGCAATAGTCTATTTATTCCAAACTCTCTTGCTACCCATTACAGGATGATTGTGTTAACTTTAACTGCTTTTCATTTTCCACAATTTTCATAACTTGACTTTAATGAATTTTCGCACTGTAATTGTTATAATTACTCGTACAAGAAATGCAGTTAATCCAAAATTGCAATACACACAAATGAAAGTTCTGAGCTAGACACACACACACACACACATACTCATACACCAATACCAATGCCACTACACACATGAAGCACTTAACGCCTAAACTACTCTAGTGTTCAATTTGCTACATTTGTTAAGCCAAGTTAAGATTAAGTTTTCAGTGTGTGATTTTTCATGCACATCCAGGCCTGCAATCGTCGTTGTAATAGAACTTGCTGAGAAGTTTCATACGGTGAAATTGCTATTGGGGGAGGGAGTTGTAAAGAAAATGGGAGGACTGCTTACATTTGGCGCTGCAACGGAAGCAGAACATAAACAACAAAGCGAAGCCAAAGCACAAAAGGCAACATTTTGCAGCGCTTTGGTGCTGCACGCATTAATAAACAAAGCAGACAGCAAAAGTGTTTAATACTTCACTCAACTAAAAGGGGGGCATGTTGCAAGGGTTTGATAGGGCCTTGTAAATGGCCGTCTGAAATGGAAATGAGCATCTGCAATGCCAGCTGCCTGCACTCACTAAGAAAACACAACGAGTATTTGGATCTGTTTGTATTCGATGTGCATCTACCGAATTTAGCCACACTTTAAATATATGAGTATGAATCGTCTGTTTGGCCCCTTGTAAATCATTTGATTTGTTGAACTCAAATACAAATGCAAATTTAGAGCAATGCTAATTAACCGAATAACAAGTTTGCTTTCATTTATCGATATTATTCTGATTGTATGAAGGAGAAGCTGTTTCCTAATATATTATTATTGCTAACTTAGCATAGCATATTCCTTACCATTTCTTTGAATCTAATAAACAACTTACTAACTTTGCAACTATTTACTCTTATCTTATTTTCGACATGCTTTATGTCCTCCATAACAATAAATGGATGGTTTATTTTTAGAATCAGATAATTCTTAGACAGCAAACAAATTTGAATGTAATGAATACAAATATTACTATGATCTTCATCCAAATTATTGCAACAAGAAATAAAATTACAACTGAAATTACGTCCCCTTTAATAAAAATAAAAATAATAATTATAACATGCGATCCTTATTTCTCCAAATGCAACTTTCTTTTCTTAAAGCGAATTCAGCTTACTTTTGTTATCCTTATATCTTTAATATTCAAACTAGTTTTCCCCCGTACTTTTGTGGTTTGCTATCTCATGGATTTTATTTTCATTATTCTGCTCTTTGTCTTACCATCTATTTTACGAAAATTCATTTGTGGTTCTTATAAACTTTGTTTCCCTTGCCTTACTCACTCACCGTGTCTTTTTTTTTGGCGAGGGGGATGTGCAGCTGGGCAGCCTGTAAATCTAATAATAGATCAGCGAGAAGACAACTCGACGCATTTTCATGTTTGTTGCAGATCGGTTTTTTTGCAGCACTTGAAGCACAAGAACTTAATTAGGCAGATGAGTTAGAGACATATATATTTAGTTGCAGACACACCGACGCCGGCAAAAACAAACACACACACACATGTACACATAGTATATTAATACATATATTAGGCAATTGAATGCACAATGATCAATTGATGGACAGCAGCTTGCAATTACAAATAGATTATTGTGATTACTATTCTCGCTAAGCGCTTCACATAAACAACAACAAACCAAAGACGCGTCTGTGGCTTAGCTAGGACAGCCCGAAGCACGAATTATGGCAACGAATAAATTACAACCGCGCACAACGACAGCCGATTTGGCACTGAAACGAAGCAAGAAACGAACGTAGTAGCATCAGCACCAGCATCAGCAGAAGCAGAAGCACCAACCGCCGACGTCGAACCCGAAGTCCATAGCAAACAGACACAGAGCCGAGACGAAATGCAGACAAAAGTCATCGTTGGTCGTCGTGGACTTCGGCAACTTTACGCTATGCTGCATGGCAAGCGTGGCAAGTACTTAGTCCCAATACTGTTTTAGAGTATCCGATTGGATTATATTATTCCATTTGATAGCTAATTCAGTTATCAAAAATGTGCTCAAATAAAAAAATATAAAATCATATTCATTTTGAACATGTGAAATAAACAGTTATCCTTTGGGCAAATTTGATTATCTCCAATTTAATTACTCATGATATCAATGAACATCGTTTTGGAAAAGACTCTGTGTTTCTTAATATCTATCACACTAATTGAATGATACTAAATCTGGCATCATGTGTATGTAACACAAAGATAAATATAATTTATTTAAAATATGGTAAATTTATATTTTGTAAAACCTAGAACTTGAACAATGAATTCTAAGAATCTATTTCATTTTTCGGGTTTAATTTGAAAACTCTTTCCATTTCCTTTCCATTTTTTTTAATTGTTTCTTTTTTTAATTTCTAAAATAATACATAACTCATAGAATACATAAAAACGAGCATAATGATGAAACGCTTGTTATAAAAAGCTTTCATCGTGTAAAACGTTTTCTCAAACAATTTACAAAGTAGATTTCATCTGTTTATGTTGTACGGATATGTGTCTAGCATATGGTATTAGAAACATAAGCAAATGTTGCTGTTGCACTACTTTAACATTTCAGTGTCTGCATTTCACATGCATGAACATGTAAGTTTTAATAGTAGCTGGGGGCTTGAAGCCGTTGTACTGTTAATGTATTTTAAAATACATATCCAATGGCATTATGCTTGTGTGCGTGTTAAACGCATTAAAAATTGCTGGCTAATCCAATTTTTATGGCTAACATGTGTGAACAAATAAATATTTTGAAGGGAGACTGCTTAATGGAAAGCAATAAGAAAAATATTTATGAATTCTGTGCACAAGAAGTTGTAGTCAGTTTTCAGCTTCAAATTAATTTTAAAAGAGAAAAATGTCGTCTCGAATTCGTCTTTAATTCACTTATTTTCCTTTTTGAATGGCAAAAAAAAGCATTAGACCCGTTCGACACCTTCAAATACACTTAAGAGTTGTGATAATTTAACATAGAAATTTAACATTCCTTATATTCTATATCAGACAGGACAATTCTTACACTGTTCTGCTAACCCCTCCATGAAAATCAGCATTAACAGTGGCGATGGAACAACATCAACTTTTCAGCAGCTGTGGTACGTAAGGTACCCCTTGAACTTATGTTAAGTAATAACTGTTACTTACTTCTATGTTAAATCATGAAAATTTCCCGCTATTACCCCCAAAGTTGTAACTGAGCTTTAACAGTGCAGCTGCGCTGAGCTTTTAACTGCGAAAGCTCTCGAAATTTAGGCAGTTTCGAAAAGCTTTTCGCACTTGACGCTTCCTTATTGACTTCAACGGCAACTGACAACTGCAAAGCAAATGGTAGAAACAACAGCTGATTGTCAAAAGTCAGCCCCAACCCCTCGCGCAGACAAGTTTGCCAGCGTCAGCTGAAAGAAAGTGTAGTACAACAGAAAGTTTGCAACTGTTTCAGTTTACACACACGAATGGAAGCCAGTGGAATCATGCGGTGCGTCACCAAGTGACGTTCACACATAGTCAAAACAGTTACGCGTGTCTCTGGGCTTTCTCTGTTTAGTGCCACAGTCAGTGTGTGTGTGTATACATATACGTGTGTGTGTGTGTGTGTAAGTGTGTTTGGAGTAACATTGAAAAATGGTTGGGACAGACAATATAGCCAAAAATAGAAAAAGGAGAGAAGCAAACGCAGCAAAGTAAACCTTGACCTCAAGCAATGCAAGTGCGCAGCAAACAACACCAACCAACAAACAAAAGCACAGACAATCTGACAAAAAGGAAAGCAGTGAAAAGTGGGCGCGTCATGCCACCCACAACGAGTCAATTAGCTTAAAACTTTACTCGCCTCAAAAGAAGCATAACAACAAAAATCAACTGTGGCAACAACAGCAGGCAGCAGCAGGCAGCCCTGTAGAGCATGGGTTCATGTCTCAGCAGCTGCGTTGCCGCCACCGCCACCAACTCTGCCGCAAACTCCGCCACAGTCTCAACATCGTCTTCCTCCTCGAACAGCTCCGCTACCTGTGTTACGGCCGTGGCCAACAGCTGGCTGCTTTGGTAAGCCTAGAAAAAAACACTAGGCAAGCTATTGCCACATTCCACACATACTACTGCACACGCTTAATTAAAATTGCCTTTTTGTTTACCATGCGACTCGAACAAAAGTATGCTATGCCTCGGCAAATCCAATAAGCGAGCCGCTGACAATCAATACAGCCCCAAAAGGGGTACGCCACCAGTCCACCCTGCCGTTAGCTCCCTCTAATTAGCGCAATTTGTGTGGCCGCCTCCATTAAAGGGCACTTTTTATGCCAGTCTTGGTAAACGTCCCGTTCTGCTCCGTCCAGCGTTGCAGGTCAACAGCCTAAAAGTGTGCAACGCTTAAGTGCGTGTTGCCGTCACAAAAACAATGGCCGGCAGGGGCTTCGCGCACCCCATGACGGGGGCATAACCTACACAGGCAAGGAGCAACATATTTTTGTTGTGACATTAATACTCTTTATGTTGATAACGTTATTTGACTTGGCTTTAAAGCCTTAATGATAATTTAGCTATTTTAAGTAGTTTTTTTGTAGATTGTAGATTTAATTTAATGTTAATTCAATTTGCCATTTTTCATATTCTTTTAAAATATTTTAATTCAATTTAAGATTTATTTAGATATATTTAGAAACTTTCAAGCTTTCTAATGAAAATGTAGTCGAGATTAGAAAATACCAAAAATATATATATAAATTCAAGAAACTGCTGTGTTCATAACTATCATTAGGATTCGAAACATATCGAAATATTTAAAAAACAAAATATATTTCAATTATAATAAGAGGTCACCAAACAATAATCAACTAATTTAGTTACTCTTAATATATTCTCATGTGTTGCAAAGTCGTTTTGTTATATGCTTAAGTCGTGTAACAAACTGATTGAATAAAGCCACATAACCGCTATTAATTTATGCAGAAATTATATACAAATTGCCCTCTCTTGACAGGCGGCGTCCCAGAGCGAGGGCCACCCAAGCCACTGGAGCTGCCGATGAGCCGGAAGTTGAGTTGCTATCGACTGCCAGTGAACGATGCCAGCGACGTGGCCTTGTCTATCGCATACTGAAGTACAAGCGGAAGCAGCAATGTCCCCAGTTCCTGGATAGATACTGGGAGCAACAGCCAAGCTATGCAAAGCTACAAAATGATAGGTGAGTAGAAGAAGAAAGACGCTCTTTCGAACAACCTAACACTTTATTTATTAATGCAGTGGCCTGGCGGACATACAGCTGCAAAATCTGGATGCTCACAAGCTGCTCAATGCCACAGCGACGCCCAGCAAGGAGACGGAACTACAGAACTACACACGCCTCACGAGCTCAAGAGCTAGCTCCTCGCTGGATCTGGAGTGGGAGCATGAGTATTCCCAGCTGCGCCAGTACCAGCAGCGACAACAAAAAGCGCAGGAGCAGGAGCGACAGCAGCAAGCACAGCCACAGGACACCCCATCGAGGATGGCGTCGTCTCAGGCACGCTATGCTTCATTGGACCAATTGACGACAGCTGCATCGCTGGCCACCAGTCAAGGACGTTATGCGACTGTGCGACACGCACGTTTGGGTGGTCAACGTTATGGTGGCTCTCTTACGCGCACGTCCTGCTGCTCGTCGACGCAGAACTCATGGTCACACATCTCCACGCCCGAATCCCTGGAGTGGGACATTGATGCCGAACAGGAGCAGCAGCAACAGTTGCGGCAAGAGGATGATAATTTGGATGACGAGACACTCAAGCTGCTGCATCAAATCGAACAGCTCAAACATCATGTGCTCCAGGAAACGGGAGATGGCCTGAGCTTGGGCATGGGCGTGGGCGTCGGTGTGGGCGTCGGTGTGGGCGTGGCTGTGGAGGAGCTCAGCGATGGTCTTCAATTTCGTGCGTCCCACTTTGCTGTGGCAAACAGCTCTGAGTTGGAGGTGCATATTAGTTGATTAGTGCAGAAAACACTGTAAATATATAAATGAAGTACAATAGACCTACAAAAGACCTGTGCGTGGTATATTAATCTATACTATAATTATTTAAACAGCTGACCATTACCAAAACTAACAGAAGTGACTAGGACAGAATTTTAAAAATGCACTCTACTAAAAAAGCAACTATTTATTTGAGAAATTCAATACACTCCCGATAAGAGCCACTTAGCAAATGTCTAGGAAAATTTGAAGTAATCAGTTCAATTCAAAATAAAGCTTCTAATCCCTTGGCATAAACTACAATATTCCGAACGATGTTGATAAGGTTTTAACAAAATTTTAAAAGAATTTACAACTAAATTCATAATTATTGAGAGATATATCAATATTCAACAGAAAAATACTTCAAATTTCACAGAATATTTAATGGAATTAAAAGTCAAGTTTGGCTAGAGGAAACTACGGAAAGTCTGACAAGCAAGCGGAAATAAGTATCTACAGACCAATGATATACTAATTTTAACTTTAGAAATGCCTCCTTTAAAAATAATGTGCGGTTATAAAACAAGTTCATTTCCCGCATATAAGAGTTGGCACTAACTCGAAGAATCTCTTACAAAACTATTGCGTCATTTAAGTGCCTAGCAAAATACTCACAAACAATTTCTTTTAACTCTGGTGTTACCGAATTAACAAAGAAATGTCACAACAGCAAAAAAATGTATCCTACACAACACACACACACACATGCATATATACATATATTTAAATGCCTTTTAAATCATATCGCAACAAAGAATCGAGAATACAGTAATTGAACTATATACATATATGGCAATTATATTATAAACCATTTCGTTATGTTTCTAGATATATACGTTTATATAGAGATATGCTCAGTGCAGTTGAGTATCTGATTATGATGATGATGAAGTACAGTAAATGCAAATTATATATTTTCAAAGTTTATTAGGCAAAATGCAAACAAAATACAAAGGTACGTCCTTATAGAGCGAGTATTACACATATATGTAAGTAAGTATTTAGTAGTTACTGCGGTCCAACTGCGACCGACAAAAATCTTTTCGTTGTAAGTGTAAACTAAACTGATTAAAGAAACTTTTGTAGAAAAGTGTTTGCCCGTTGTTTTGATTTATGATTCATGTTTTTGGGGATCATTTCGGGTTTCGATGCGCTTAAGTTTTTATGGCAGTTCTCGTTGCGTTTCGAGTTCTAACCGAAGATGCCGGTTATCTTATTCTTAAAATTCTCGAACGTGCTGGTTCTCGTCTGCAATTGAAAGATAGAGATAAGGATTTTAATTGATGATAATACATAGATAATATTTCTTATTCGTGGAAACTCTAAGAAAGATCTATTCCTAAAACACAAATTATTATCAAATAATTGCAAATATACAATAAATTTGAATTCCACATTGAACGATTTGCAAATGCAAATCTCCACAAGTAAGAAATTTAGCTTTAAAGTATCTTCTATCTTTGTATTATGCGGAGAATCGGCAGGATTTAACTTACCGTTGTTTCAACAGGTTGAGCTTGCTGCAGCTGTCCGTAGTTGGAGCCGTGGGTCTGGGCATATCCCTGGCCACTCAGGTCCTCGACCTGCACCTGTCCGAGGTCTTCATCGAGCAGTTGTTGCTGTTGTTGGCCAGCATCGCTGCCCAATTTGTAGTTGGAACTCCAGTCCACATCTTCCACCTGTTGCTGCTGTTGTCCACCATCAAACTCATCATTATTCCATCCCAGATCCACCTGCTGCTGCTGTCCCAGATCCTCAAGACCCGGCTCCTCGCCCGCTGCCCGACTCCATTTGCCCACCTTGGCATTGGCACTGGCAGTGGAGCCACCGAGTCCGCCACTTGCTGTAGCCGAAGCGCTACCCACAGGCACATTGAATGTGTAATCTGTGCGACGATATTCGTAGCCAGCATTAGCGCCACTCGGTGAGCCACGCTGATAGGGCAAAGGCGACGGGGTTGACACCATTGGTATGGGCAATGGCAATGGCTCCTTCGTCTCACCCTCTAAACCCGGTTCGTCATCCGCATTGTATGTCTCATCGTATGCATGGGGTGGTTGATCTCCACGATCCTTGGAGAATATGGTTTTCTGCACAGCGGTGGCATTGGTAGTGCCCGGATCAACCACAGAGCCAGCATTGCCAGCGGGCAGATCGATCAGACCCTGACTCAACAGATACAAAATGCGACGCCAGTAGCTCAACTCCTTGCCAGACTTATTGTACTTTGTCTGCAATTTCTGGAGGCGCCAATGCTGTTTGTTCTCCCACTTCTGGACTTCGGACTCCTCTAAGAGTTTCCGATGATTCAGATAGATCAAGTAATGCAGTTCCTCATCGCGGAACTGCTGGAGCTCAGATAAGGACATGCCATAGTTATCGGCCACATCAATAATTCTTTGGAATTCCTTCAGCTGCCAGGATTTCAGTTCATTCAAATTGATATAATATTGTTGGGCAAATATCTGCAGATTCTCCTCATCCTGTCGCTGCCAGTCGCGAAGTTGTGCCAACGTCATTTTCTGTGTGCCAATAAATTCGTATAAGCGATCACGTTCCTTTTCCTGCCACTTGGTGAGCTCATTAAGTCGTCGATGCTCCAACTGATTCCTGTTGGACATACCGGTCACAGAGATCGCTTGCCATGGCGCCAATTGATTCAGGTCAACTCCATAGAGGCGCGCCAATTCCAATTGATACTTTTCATCCTGTCCAATGAGCTCGAGCATCTCCCTCTTCGTAATGATGACACTGGAGCCAATCTTTTGCAGACGTTGGAGCTCCTGGTCCTGCCATCTGATGCCCGCCACCTGACTATCCACAATCAGTCCCATATCAGCAAAGCGCTGCAGTTTCTCCCTAATAAACACACGCAACTCCTCAGTGCTGATCTGATACTGTGGCGCTAGATAATTGACATTAATCATCAGCAGCTTCTCCAGTTCAGTCCGATTGATCGGATGACGCAAGACGGTCTGATAGATCCGTTCCGTTTCCTTGGACTGCCACGGCAATCCAAAGTCACTCTTAATTTGACGCTCATCCAGCAGACGCTTGAGTTCATTCTTATACCAGAGTTTGAGTTCCTCAACTCTAATCTGATATTGACGCACCAAGTCCTGTAAATGTTTTTGATCATTGAGCAACTTCAATTGTAGCTCTTCAATGCTCCATTTCTGGCCACGTCGAAGCTGTTGATTGATTAGATTTTGGATATATTGTTGCTCCTGAAGCTGCCATTTCGTCAGGGATTTAGAGTCAGTGATGAGGCCCTCATTGGCCAGCTGCCTTGCGGATTGCTCCAGCCACCCATGAATGTCCTCGATGGTAATGTGATATTGTTGCGCCAATCGCTCAAAGTTCGGCCTGTGTCTCTCCAAATACAAGTTAAACTCCTGCCAGGACATGGGCTTCACAAGTGCCTCGCTGCGCAGACCGGCGCTCAAGTATTCCCTCCACGGCTGCGACTCACTAATGTTGATCGTTTCCTCATATCTGAAGTTATCCAGCGGCTTCTCGATGACACCAATTAGCGATAGTCTGGCCGTCTCCTTTTGCACCCACTGTTCGACTTGGTCCACAGTCACATGATAATCCCTGGCAATGCCATTGAGACGAGCCTTGTCACGTTTCAGGAAATCCACAAATTGTTGATAGCTCGTTGAGTCCCGTTGCTGTTTCAGCCAATTATCGATGCCATGACTAATTTGTTTTTGCCATTGCGTCTGCTGCTCGAATTGCACCAATCCCGATTGCTGCAATCGCTGCAGTTCGTCGCGCAGCCAGTTGTCCACCTGATCGATGCTAACGTGATTCGTTTGCGATAGACTCTGCAGGCGAGCGTGATCCTTGCGCAGCTCATTCTCCACACCCTCATAGTTGAGATCCTTCTGATGCTTCAGCAGCAACTCAATTAAACGCTCCTGTTCCGCAATCTGCCATTTGGTTAGATTCTCCACCTTGGCATTGCCGGTGGTCCTCAAGTTAATCAATTGCTGTCGCAGCCATTGCTCAATCTCCTCCACATTCACCGAGTATTGATTGCCCAGCTTTTGTAAGCGATCCCGCTCCTTTTGCAGCTCCATTTCAAACTCCACGTAGCTGATGTGCGTTTGTTCTTTAACGAGATTCTGTAGACGCGCCAGCTCGGACACCTGCCAGGCACTCAGCGTTTTCAGAGAGTTCTCTGTATTGCCCCGCAAGCGTTTCAGCTCGGATATCATCCATGTCTCAATTTGCTCCACATTAAGGCGATACTGAGCGGCCAGCTGATTCAAATGTGCCCGATCCGCCAGCAATTTCTGCTCATATTCGTCCGTGGACAATCCATTCTTATATTCAGCTATCAGCGATTTGATATAATCGCGTTCCACCAGTTGCCACGTTTGCAGCTGCTCAATCTCAAACTCTCCCTTCTTCGCCAGATCCTCAATGACCTGTTTGATGTACGTCTCAATTTCCACGATGCTCACATGATGTTGGTCTGCCAACCGCTGCAGGAAGTTGCGATCATTTTGCACCTGTTAATTGGAGAGCAAAATTTTATAATTTTATAAATCTATTCCTTTTTTTAGAAGTATATTTGGATTTGTACATATATATTGCTGATACGTACCTTGATAATGAACTGTTCCATTGTAATGTTGGATTGTGATTGAAGGAGCAACAAAATACGCTGTTGCTCCGCCTGCTGCCAAGCGGTGAGCTGCTCAATGTTGAGTTTGCCCTGCTGCTGGAGTCGGCCGATCTCCGATTGGACCCAACGATCGATTTCCTCCACGGAGGTGTGGTACTGGAAGGCCATTGTCTGCATGTGCTCACGATCCTTGCGCAGCTCAGCCTGAAGATCCTCGGCGCTCCACTGTTTGTTCTGCTTGAGCAATGTTTCGAGGCGTTCGCGTTCCGCCAGCTGCCAGCTGGTTAGATTATCGATCTGGAGCTGACCCTCGTCACGCATACGGGCGAGCTCCTGTTTCATCCAGCTCTCGATCTCCTCAACCTGAACACTGTATTGGCGTGCCAGTTTCTCGAGCAGCTCACGATCCTGACGCAGACGCGCCTCCAACTGCTCCGTTGATTTGTATTGCTGCTGGGCGAGATTCTTGAGATGTAGACGCTCCACTTCCTGCCAGTTGGTGAGCTTCTCGCTGGGCTTGAGCAGACCCATGCCAATGAAACGTTGTTCCTCCTTCTTGACAAACTGTTCAATCTCCTCGATCTGAACGTTATGCTGCATGGCCAGACTCTGGAGGCGTGCCCGATCCTCGAGCAGCCACTTGTGGAACTCCTCGACGGTGTAGTCACGCTCCTGCACCATATTGGTAAGATTACCGCGCCATTCCTGCTGCCAGTCCTGCAAACGCTGCATTTCAATGAGGCCTTCGCTTTGGAGCTTCTTGATTTGTTGCTGGATCCACTGCTCGATCTCCTCGACGCGCACCTGATTCTGCTGGGCGAGGCTATACAGATGCGTCTGATCCTTGGTAATCTTCGTCTCCAGCTCCTCAATGGACAGATCGTTCTTGTTGATCAGATTGAGCAGACGCTGTCGCTCAATCTTCTGCCAATTGTTCAACTGTGTCTCCATATGCAGTTGTCCCTCACGCTGAAGTCGCTCCCCTTCCGACTGAATCCAGTGCTCGATCTCGGACACTTGAACATTGTAGGTCTTCGATAGCTCATTGAGACGAGCGCGATCAGCGAGCAGTTTCCGCTCGAACTCATCGGTGGAGTATTTGTTCTGTTGCACCAACTTGGAGATTTGTAGGCGTTCCGCTTGTTGCCAATCCTTGAGCGCTTCCGCCTTGAGGAGTCCTTCGTTCTGCAGACGCGTAAGCTCCGTCTTGAGCCATTCCTGTATATCTTCGACACGTACCTGATACGTATTGGCCAAGTCAAAGAAGTGCGATTGATCCTGCTTAATCTTCGCCTCCAGTTGTTCCACGGTGAAGGAGTTGTGCTGCACCAGAGTCTGAAGCCGCTCGCGTTCCCGTTGCTGCCACGAGGCCAACTCTTGTTTGACATCCTTGAGCAGACCCTCCGATTTGAATTTCTGGAGTTCACTCTTAATCCACATTTCAATCTCCTCCACGCGCACTTTGTAGGTGCGTGCGAATTGCTCGAGGCGTGCCCGATCATTGACAATGGAGTTTTGGAACTCCTCGATGGTTAATTGATTCTGACCGATTATATTGCGCAATCGGGCACTGACTTCCACCTGCCAATCCTTGATGTGACTCTCCATCTGCTGTTGGCCAACCACCCGCAAACGCTGCAGCTCGTCCCGCTGCCATCTCTCCAGTTCATCGACTCCAACACGATATTTGGCAGCCAGATTCTGGACATAGCTGCGATCCTGATCTATTTGCTGTTGCAACTCACTCAGACTGCCACGATGCTGCTTGAGCATCGTTTCCAAACGGGTACGCTCCGAACTCTGCCAGACACTAATCTGCTTCACCTGCTCGTTCTGCTCCTTGATGAGATCGCCAATGCGTGCCACTTCACCTCGCAGCCACTGTGTCTGACTCTGTCTATCGCCCTGATATTTCAAGGACAAATCTTTCAAGCGTTGCTGATCTGTCAGTATCGAGTTCTGGAGCTGTGCAATTGTTGCATTGTGCTGGCGAATGAGCTCTTCCATACGCTGCTGCTCCTGAGCATTGTCCACAATCAGTGAGCTGGAGTCGTGAATGGTCACCTGAGGGACTTGGATTACGTGTGAAGCTAGTGAATCATTGATGCGATTATAGGTGGTATGGAGACGCTGCACTTCCTGGCGCTGCCATTGCTGTAGTGTGTCCTGCGATATGCCGTTCCTTTGGGCCACCATGCGCAACTTTGCGTTATTTTCCCGCTGCCAACGCTCAAAGTCCTGCGAGCTTAAACTATTCTGATGGATGAGCCAGTCGAGACGACCACGCTCCTGTCGCTGCCATGCGGTCGCATCTTGCACCTGGGGCTGATACTGACCCAACAATGCCTGATAGCGTGCCAACTCCCTGCGATGGAACTCCTGCAGTATGGGCAATGATGTGTGATAGCGTTGTGCAACGGCCAGCAGACGATCCTCATGCTGAAGCTGCCAATCCTCCAGGCGCTGTGGCGTCGTTAGATACCAAAAGAAATGCTCACGCTCCTCGCGCTTCCATTGATCGTCCCCGATAACGGAGGTTTGGCCAAACGGTTGCCTGCTGTTGTATACCAGTTGACCATCCTGCCAGCGCTGCTGCGACTCACTGCTATCTACGGAGCTGGTGCCATCGGCATGTGTTGTTATGGTCTTATTGAACCGTCGAACTGTCACCGTGGAACTTGAACTGGGTGCACTCATCTGGCTAAAGGAGGGCATCGCAATCTGTTGGCTTGAGTATGTGGGAACGGGAGCAACGCCTCTGGTGCCACCGATGCTAATCACTGAGTTGTAGTCGACCACTGTTGGCTCCAAACGCTGTCCAATATAATCCTGCAACGAGGACTGACGATTAACGGTTGTGCTCGAAATGCTCGAACTGGGCGCAAAGTAGCCCTGATTCAACTGAGCTGCGGTATTGCTGTCAAAGGTAGAGGACAGTTTGGTGGCCTCGGTGCAATTGCGGTGCACCACATAGGTCTTGCCATCGATGACTTTGACCTCAGCGGGATATGCATAGTTCTTCACCTCATCGAAGCCGCTCAAATCGACTGGTTGAAATGGATGCAGATCCACAGTTTGCTGCTGAAGGCCGCCCAAGGCATATTTCTCCAGCACCTCTCCGGCCTTGGCATCGAAAAATCCTGCCTGAGCGATCTGGCCGTAGCTTATTAGCTCCTGTCGCATATCATTGACCAGCTGCTGACTGGTCTGCTTACACAAAGCATCCAGTTCGCTGGCACTCTTGCCAGTCAGCTGCAATATGTTGTCTAGAAAAAAAGAAATTCATTATGAATAAGAGGTTAAAGAGTAAATAATCTTCCCTAACATGATGAAGTATATATAATGTGAATTTAAAATTATTAATTTGCCTCCTCTTTCTTTCCATGTGGTTAAGTAGTCACACACGAATAGTATTTATATATTTTATAAATTTTATTTAAATAAAAGTCTGATTAGCTTAGACTTTCACTCTAGTGACCTTTCTCACACTCTCTCTCTCTCTCTCTCTCTCTCTCTCTCTCTCTCCCTCTCTTCCTTTCTCCAAGACTAGTACACTTTTCCGCACATATTCCTCGGCTATTTCTCTACTTTTACTTCAAATCTCTCGAGCTCTCTATCTTTCTCTGTCTCTCTGCCTATTTCTCTGTTTCCCTCCCTCTCCTTATCACTCCTTTCCTCTCTTTCTACGTAGGCTTAATTAAAAGTCACAAATTGAAATATAATTTGTAATAACTATGTCACTTATTATTTCGACATCAAAAGTTATCGCTAAAATTCAAATTGAAGTCTATTTTTTTTCCAGTTGA
Source organism: Drosophila nr. perissopoda 5 BK-2023a (assembly GCA_035044105.1). Taxonomy (NCBI): domain Eukaryota; kingdom Metazoa; phylum Arthropoda; class Insecta; order Diptera; family Drosophilidae; genus Drosophila; species Drosophila nr. perissopoda 5 BK-2023a. Next base: position 1,210,246 of record JAWNMK010000018.1, read on the forward strand.
TTAGTTAATCACCATGTATTAATAACTCAATCTCCAAGTGGACCGATTAAGGTACAAACATGACCTTAGATATGTACGGGGCGCACCAAATAAAATCTAATGATCTCGCCTGAACTTTTTTTTTTGAGGTTGCTATATTAAAAAGTCAGCAACCTTAAAACTGATAGTAAAAATTTTTCAATGCTCTAAGCAATACATAAGCATAAGTAAGTGTCTTGAGATTTCTGAATTAAATTATAGCCTCAACCATATTTTATTTAGAAATCACACAAATGTATATTAATAAAATGGTTTTCAGAAAATAGAGAACTTATACATATTTAAATAATATTTATAAAAACAATTAAGTGTTAAAACACATGTATAAATAGATCCATCATTAGCCGATTTTATTCAAATAAATTCTTAAAAAAAAGTTCTTTAAGGGTCTGTGTTGGAAACAGGTTAACTGATTCATATGGTCGTAGATAATAAAATGTGTCTTATAATAATTATTCTTTTTTTGCATGCTAATAAATAATATATTTTACTTAAACACTCAAATGTGTTATATATTCTTGACTTGTGGTTCACATTTCTCTGATTGTATGTTGCTAACAAAATATGCTATGGCATTGGTGCAAAACTGAAAAATACTACTCGTTATCAGTTCAGTTCTTTAATCATGACTTACCACTCCATTTCAAGGCATATGCCACACGGCTGCTGCCACCCGCGGACATTGAGTTGAATTCATTCGTGAGTCGTATGGCAAATTCGCGCACCTCCCTCAAATGACTATATGCCCAACTGGTTAGCTGGGATGGCAGTTGCAACTGCATCGATTGCGATTGTCCGTTGCCGCCTCCAAACGATGACGACGAACTGGAACCGTAGCTGGATCTGAAGCTGTTGTAGCCCTGGCAACTACAGATTGCCAGGAGCAACGCACAAGCGAACACAGCTCTCATTCTGAGCAAACTAGATCAGAAAGAAAAACGATGTCATTCATAAATATTAAATGTTAATAGTACTTAATATTTTTATTATATAACGTCGTAGTAGGCTAATAAGCTCGCCTCAAATTGAAAAGATTTTTGGGTGCTTCTTTGTGTTTTGGATGATAAGCGCTTGAAACTGAAATCTAGTTCAGTCTATAGCCGGGAATTATCAGCCCACTGAGGGCAGAGGTTAACCAGGCGATAATGTTCATATTACTTAGCATACAATTTGTTTTAAATTTTTTTTTTTCATTATTATTATTTTCTGTCACCAAGCTGGATTCCATCATTCATCCGGTGTCTTAAAATGTCTACGTCGTAATTTTCAAATTGAATTTTTGAATTAATTGTGTGCGCACAATATGTGTTTCTTCAGCAGCATTGGCCCATAAATCAATGCTGTCGATGTATAAACAAACGCTTCCATTTGGGTCACATTTGCTTATGCGCGTCCCGAACTCAATTTTATTTCTGGCTTGAGTGCAGGCGCTGATTATTTTTAGATGCTGTTCGCAGCACAATAAACCAATATAACTGCAATATTAATATAAACTCGCACATGCACATATGTATATGTGTGAGTCTCTTACTCACTCTCACTTGCGTTCCCACTGCGAGCACTTAATTGCTCTCTATTATTGTTTTTGATGATCAACAAACACACACACACACACACACTCACGAATTCAATTCGCAGGATCAGCACTTATCTTCACTTTCACAATTTTACCGATTTCACTGTGGATTTTCACCGCTATTTAAGAACCGTTGCGCTGCCTTGCGCTGCCGAACAGCAACTGACAGTCGAGCGCAAGGCGTAAAGCTTTTATTAGAAAAAAGTGTGCGCTGAGAAGATTCTCTGAAAGAGCGCAATGCCGTTATCAATTCAAGAGATGTCTATTGGGAAAACAACGAAAATATTACTAATTAATTATTAAGTAAGATTATATTTGGTGGACGTCATAGTTAACGACAAAAAACCGGTATTATGATTCTTCTAATGAGCTCATATTTGGCTCATTTATGTGAATCACAAGCCGGTAGCCGTCTGACCGATTTGATTTTGTTTACACCCAATGACAATAGATCAAAAATATATTTATTGCGAATTCATACAAGTTTATGATCTCATATAAGCTCATGAGTTGTTTGGAGAGCACATTCGCTTACATGTCTGTCTGCCCATCTGTCCATCTATCTGTCTGTCTGTGCTGAGTGTCGAGGGAGGCATGTCATTTGCGTGAGCGTCGGTATTTAAAAAGTGATTCAAAACAATTAAGAGGAAAACACTTGCAATAATGCAAATTTGAATGACCTTCCAGAACTACAAAATTTTGTTATTTTTAACGAATTTTTGAAGGCACACCAAACAACAAAGGGAAAAACCACAGATCAAACCACAGATCATGTTTCGCATCCTGTTGATATTTAAATTTCAAATTTAGAACACGTTCTCTTTATTAGCAACCACAAAGTTATACACAGTAGGCCAAAAGCCACAAGAAAATAATCTAAAATGTAATCTAAAATAATTTTAAACACCAAATACTTCTCACCACTTACAAAATATATGTTTGGCAATAAAAAAAATGTGTTAATGCGAGATGAACTCAGAGGCAAATTACAAAATGACACAAGTAACAAAATATGGAATTAGTCATTAACGATTTGAATTCTTAGAACTAAATTAGTAAATAAATTAATTGATCTTAAATTTTGAGAATAACGGCCGGTGTTCTTGGCATAAAATAAATTCGAGGTGACTAACTAAAGATATGTTAGCGCCATCTAGTGTCCTTGTGCAAAGCGCAACCTAGTGGCCAAACTAAAAACTTGTTTGCGCCATCTAGCGTCATCTTACAAAACGCAACAGAGCAGAGTTGGACTGCAGATCCGATATATTTCATAAACATTTATTTTATATATAAATGTATACTTGTAGACAAGCAAAAATTGCAGCAAATATCATTATCGAGAATCGTATATTGAAATGTATTTTGGAATTGATCAAGGAGTTTTCCTCGTGCCTTTTCATCGTGCATGCTTTGTGATTCAGATATCGCACAGCCGACCATCACTAGCATATGCCATGGTATTAAATAAATACGTGGTTGATTTGTTTGATAAATTTAACTAAAATGTATCAGCTGTGCAAATCAAATGTGAAACAGAAACTGGCCCTCAACTAACACAAAAGGCCCAAAATAAAAAGGTACAAGGCACGAGATATATAACGAATAATAAACGATGTACAATTCTCAGTTATAGGCTATGGAAACGGGCAAGGCGAATCAGGAACCAAGACAGATGCAGTTCACCTGTCGTTTCGCCTTCTTCTTCATAGCTGGCAGCTTGGCAGCATTTGTCTTCCATGCGCTGACGTCGTCGTCGTCGGTGTCTTTTTTTGGATGGAGGCTGCAGCTGCGTCAGTTGCATCATCTGCCAACTGCCCACTATTTGCAGACGCGCGACGAGTTTGCCGTTTATTCGGTGGATGAGTTAAATGCATTTAAGGAGTTCTATGACAAGAGTGTCAGCGATAGCGTTGGTGCCAGCTACACGGAGGCGGAGCAGACCAACATTAAGGAGGCATTGGGTGCCATGCGTCTCGCCGTGGACATGCACATAGCTGGCAAGGATGACAAGGCTGCACGGCTGTTTGAGCACGCTCTGGCCCTGGCGCCCAAACATCCGGAGGTGCTACTCCGTTACGGTGAATTTCTCGAGCATAATCAGCGTAATATTGTGCTGGCCGATCAGTACTATTTCCAAGCACTCAGCATCAGCCCCAGCAATTCGGAAGCGTTCGCCAATCGCCAGCGTACAGCGAATGTTGTCCAGACACTGGACGAACGTCGTCTAGTATCGCTGGATGAGAAACGGGATGCATTATCTGCCATCCATGAGGCGAACGCAGCGTTGCGTCGTGCCAAGAAAGAAGCCTACTTTCAGCACATCTACCATTCGGTTGGCATTGAGGGCAACACTATGACGCTGGCACAGACACGTTCCGTGCTGGAAACCCGTATGGCTGTCGATGGCAAATCCATAGATGAGCACAACGAAATTCTTGGCATGGATTTGGCCATGAAGTACATTAATGCCAGTCTTGTGCAAAAGTAAGTAATGAATTAAGCCTCTGTTAAGCGTTGCAGCTAAACTTAAAAAACAACTTTCTGTTGTAGATTGGAAATCACGCTGAAAGACATTTTAGAGCTGCATCGCCGCGTGCTGGGCCACGTGGACCCCATAGAGGGTGGTGAGTTTCGACGCACTCAGGTTTATGTGGGCGGTCATGTGCCGCCAGGACCCGGTGATTTGGCACTGTTAATGCAACGTTTTGAGCACTGGCTAAATGCCGAGCACAGCAACTCCCTGCATCCGGTCAAGTGAGTTCATAGAATGCTTACCCAAGTTTATCCCGAGTAGCACTCATGCTTTTTCTACACTACATAGCTATGCGGCTCTTGCGCATTATAAACTGGTGCATATCCATCCCTTCATTGATGGCAACGGCCGGACTTCGCGTCTGCTGATGAACACCCTCCTTATGCGCGCTGGATATCCGCCAGTGATTATACCCAAACAGCAGCGTAGTCAGTACTATCATTTCCTTAAGCTGGCCAACGAGGGCGACATTCGGCCCTTTGTGCGTTTCATTGCCGATTGCACGGAGAAGACACTGGATTTGTATTTGTGGGCCACCAGCGATCTTCCCCAGCAAATTCCAATGCTCATTCAAACCGAGAGCGACGGTGGCGTCTTGGCCCAGCTACAGCCGCACATTGCGCAAAGCGCCCCTGAGCCATATGAGTCTGGTTCGGGATTAGGATCAGGCGTCAATGGAATGCCCTGACCCCCAATGCACAAACTAGCCCAATGGTTGCTCAACTTTATTAGCAAATTGTATGTTGTATATTGTGCGGATTAGCGGCAATTTTGTGTATATTTGTAATTTATTTATTTATCAAGAAAATTGTTTGTCAGACTGTGATCGTATTTAAGCTAAAAGATTTAACCAAAAATAATAACAAAATGCTTTAATAGAGAGCATAATAATAACTAACGCACAAAGCATTGTATAAGCCAGTAAAATTTAACGAATAATCGGTGCGAATTTATTGTTAAGACATTGACTATATAACAAACATATTTGACGAGGGCTATCAGTAGGCGTATTCCTACCAGAAATCACATGTTATCAGTGATGGGCGTATATCAGCTCAATATACCTAAGAGATCAGATAAGCTATCAGTGAAGGGCGTATATTCATTCAATATGTCGACCGATAACATAATTAAGCCAGTAATAGGTGTCAGTTGGTCAAATCATGTATTAATAAAAGATTATCTTTGAATGCGCGTCACATGTAAATACAATACAAAAATCCTACAATTGTACAAAATAAAAACTCAATACAAATTTGCAAATACTTTTTTTCAACAGGTGTAATCTAAAGGTCTCACAAGAGGAAAGTTTTAAGTATAAAGTCAACGAGAATATTACACAGCCTTGTTATCTTTTATTTCGTTTTTTATTTCATTTGTCTAGCGCAGTCGTAAATTGAAGCTTTGAGCTAAGTTGAAAAATAAAATTGGCGAGTGCTGGAAGGCCAATAATCAACTTTAACAAGATAAGCTTTTTGCGTAACGCTCTTAGCGAACCGTGATGTATAAAAAAAAGTACAAACTATAATTAGCACTATTGCTAATGTTTATATGTATATAAACATACAAAGTATATCACGCATAGTTAAGTAGCTGGTTAGAAGCTTTAAGGTTCAAGACTGTTTCAGATAATAGTTGTTACATTTATGGCAAAGGCACTCATTAAATTGAATATACTATTAAGAGAATAATATAATGTGATATTTTGTTTGTGTAAATTGTGGAATCTTACAACTTGGCGCGTTGTAAGTAATTCTTGTAAGTAACATCGCGCCACCAGGCTGGACGCTCGTATACACCAGGTGTGGACATAATGGTGCGCTGCAAGTGCTGATAAACCTGTCGAGTGGAGGAAATGGTTAGCGTTAATATTTTTGGTAATTGCTTAAATAGCAGCTACTCACATTGCCATCACTCATGCCCAGCGGCGAGTTCATAATGAAATCGGTGGGTGCAATTGCATCCACCAAGGCAATGGCCTCGTTCTTCAACACTGGCAGTAGCTCTAGGATGCCCTGCTGAAACAGTTCAATGTGCGAGCTATTGCGGAAATACCCTCCTTGATAGAATATAGCAGAGTATTTGGTAATCAAATTGCCGCCATAGAATGACAGCACCTGATGCAGCACCTTCTGCTCGGCCGAGGCGGGCAGACCGGTCACAAACTTATAAAACACATGGTAAATGGTGCGCTGTGGAAATCAAAAGTAAAAATCATTTATAGCACGCAGGAATTATGCATTCGATTTGTACTATAATTCGCACCTCTGCATAGATAATGGATAGCTTTTGTGCGGCAAACACTTGAATATTGTTGCGTGTCTCGAATGCATCTTTGCCGGCAACTTGCAGCTTCTCGAAGCGTTTAACTGTTTCATCCAGTACCCAGGCGGCCAGCCAGTTCAATGCCTTAAGCAAATCTGCAAAATACAAAGTCTCCTTTAGTATATATGACTTCGTTACAATGTTTTGTGATAATCACGCACTGTGCACATCGAGAGCCTGAGCAGGGCTACGCTCCTGTCCCTGGGTCTGCAGTATTACATTCATATCTTTCAGAAAGGCGACTGTCTCCAATGGCGATACGTCCACAAAATTGGCATTGTTGCGACGCAAGCTAATCAGCCAATTGGATGCCTGCTGAATGAGTGTATTATTTTCACCCTCATACGTGCAATTGGCATCGTTGTCATTTCTCAGATCGCCCAAGCCAGCTGCACGCAGATAGCCATGACCGCCGCAGGCTTCACGGCTCTCCTGGATGCCATCGCGTGCTGCCCAGGTGGCGCATGGCTTGAATGCCGATGAAATTGCATGTATTTCCATGCCCTCCCTGGACGTATCCTCGCCCATCATACCCCTGGTGGTCAAGTCCACATTGAGCTTGCAGATCCAGAGCGTGGCTACACGCAATGCTATCGTGGTAGCCAGATGTGGCAAAATGCGATATTGCTGCGACTGATACTCAATCACGGGCCACTCCACCTTACTGTCGTTCGGGCCAAACTGCCGACGGCTGGCCGAGTAACGTGTGGCAATGCAAATTGCCTTGCTCAGCGAAACATACGCCAAAGCTGTGATATTGACTCGTCCCGTCGATAGAGCACCTAGAGAGGCTCCCAATCGCTTACGATTATCCTTGATGGGGCTGCTGTAATTGCCCTGGGCATCAATGTCGCCTGTCTTTGACAGTAAATTGTCCTTGGGTATGCGATACTGGTTAAACATTACAAATCTGCAAAACAAAATTAAAATTGTTTCTATTAATATATAAAATATTAAATACAGCTTCATTATGCAGCAAGTTAGGTTAAGTTAACAAGACTTTTAAAATTATGTTTGATGATTCAAAAAAAATAATTTTAATGTTGATTTTAATTTATGAAGTTTTCTTCGCATTGAAGAGGACAGGTTACTGGTTGAAATTTAAGTTTTTTGTGAATTTAGTTATTCATGAAATATATCTTTTCGATTTATTACTATTATTACCCATTGTCAATGCCATTGAGGCCAATTTTCTCGCCCAAGTCGCCAACGGTGACGCCAGGCAATGGCAGCAGCGTGCGCTCATCGCGAATGGGCACCAAAAATGCATTCAAGCCCTGATGCTTCTCATCCGGCACGTATAGCTGTGCATAGACAATCGCATGGGTGCAAGTCTTGCCCAGATTGCCAACCCAGCACTTAGCTGCCTCAAAGTCCGGTGTGTGCAAAATGAACTCACTTGTCTTGACATCATAAGTGGCGCGTGTGCGCATGCCTATTCAATGAAATATATGGAATTGATTAAATTTGTTAAATTTAATATATAACTTCATTAATTCAAACCATTTGCGTTCGTTCCATGAGAGACCTCGGTTAGAGCATAGGCGCCCAGGATGCGATTTTTGGCTATCTGGGCCACATATTTGCCTAGACGGCCAGTGCCCATGGACGCCAAAGTGCTGGGAAACATGCCATTGGAGAGCCCGAACTTGACAGACATGCTAAAATCATAGCTGAAGATTGCTTGGCCAAAGGCCAACAACAAATGCGGAGTCGTTAGATACTGCAATATAAATACACAAAGCCAAAGTTATAAGCTGCAGACAGTCACTGATTGCATGGAATTAAAGCCAACCTCATTGACGCCGAAAAACCTTTGCTGCCAGATTAAATGATGACGCTTGTTGGCCAGCTCTCTTGTACGCTCCAGACTGGGCGCTTCCGGTTCCCGCTGAAAGTCAGGATCTTCCTCCATCCACTGCCAAATTTTGTGCTGTTCATTTTTGGAGAGCGAAACTTTGATAAGTCAACAATTAGATAATGTAACTAGTATCAGATAAACTTTCTATTGAACTATTGAACACAATTTCAGATAGACTAAATCGTAATCAGTGAAGGAAATGGTTTATGGTGAAAACACATTATTTTCTATGTACTTGTGTATATTTAAAAAAAAAAAACACTAAGCTGATTGGATCAAACTTGAACTTTTACCCATGTTCATTAAGCAAAAAAAAAAATAGATAAGCACAAAGCCAAAAGGGAGAATGACTAGATGATTTTTCAACCAATGATCTAGAGCAAAATGAAATTATTAACAGGTTTTTTCTGTCTCGAGTGGTATCTATAAAAATTGAACATTGAACTCTGCTTGCTTGCATTGACATTGATAATAAATCTAACCTTTAGACGAATGTGCTCCTCGCCCTCCAGCAGAACATTCATGCGCTTGTAACAGAACGTGGCCTTTTTCCGATACTCTGCCAAAGGACCGCCACGAAAAGCTGGAAATATCTTCGTGTCCTCGTATATGTTCTTCGGCTCGTCTGCATTTTCACCGCTGTAATAATCCGTTATAGATTCGATTAAGTTACTCAAGTGATTATAGCTATCGCTGCGTTTACTGGCCATCATCACGTCGACAACAAATGCCACAAGTACTACACGACATTTACACATTTACTTACTTAGTACTTTGAAATGCAACCATGTTTGCAGCTGGGGCCATTTGCTTGCGAAATATTTTGTTGTGTGTTAACGGGCAGCGTTACTCTTAAACTGTTTTCAAATTTAGCAAATCTACGCCTTTTACTATATTTTCTCGGCGCAGGTGCTTATCCGATTTTTATGGTCGTTAAGACGAATAAAAATTCTCATTCGCCGCGTTGAGCACACCTGACATAGGCTGTTCATTCAGTCATACTGATAAGCGGCATGATAACAATTTTGTGCTAAGCAGTTTTTACATATTGGTAAATGATAAGTAATGCATGTACTATTTGCTAATTTTAACTTGTTTGCTTTCAGTTAACGCCAGTAATAAACCAAAGTGTCACCAGCTGATAGAAGCAGTGCTCTAAAACGAGCAAGTCTGACGTATTGCGTTGGTCACACTGCAAATCACGTTTCAATTTAACAGCGCCGGATTTCAAATAATTTGACGCTCGTGCTGAAATTTAAAATATATAACATAAAATACAAGCGGCTTTGTCCCAGCACCGAATACATAGACGATATCATTAATGAGTATTGACAAACACATGTACTTGCATTTTTATTTTATCTTATACAATTAGGTAACATGCACTGCATTTGCTTGGCTATTTAAATAAAATTCTATATTATGTTTTTATTATTGGTTATGATTATCATCATCATGAGCTTAACTTTAAATATGTATCGCTAAAATTTGCTGCATCAATTTCGATTTCTAAACGGAATTTAGTGTTGATATTATTCCAAACGTTTGTTGTGTGTTTTGAAATCATTGCAATAGGCTAAAAGGATTCAATCGTTTGATTTTTGACCCAGAATTAAACTAATTAGGTAACATGTAGTCATTGATTAGTCATAGATAATGTAAATTTCTAAATATTTGATTTCTAGCGTCTAAGGCGCACAAAATGTCGTGGCATAATTTCGTTATATTCATTGCTACTCTTATAAAAAGCCATATAAAATTATATGCGCTACTAATATTACGTTGTATGTACTTATGTATGTGTGTTTCTATGTATGTTTGCTCGGTTGTCTGTTTGAATTTATGATCAAAAGCTAATACATGCTAAAATGGACTAATTGACGCTTTTTGAAATGAATGTGAGAATTGCGTGATATTTGAATATGTTTGATACAACCGTGTATATGTCCTAATTCACAAATTTCATTTTTGGCTTAATGTTGTTAAATATATATATATATATATATATATATGTATACATATATATATTGGTATACTATAAATAAACCGATAATTCGATAAAATTAAACGGCAAAATTGTGCTAAACATAAAATTAAAATCAAACTATACTTTTTACTAAACGAGATTGCACAGAACGCGCTTAAAGAAATATATCCGGTGTATCGAATAGATTTAAGCTCTTCTCCATCAGCGTGCCCGACAGCAAATCCAACTCAACCTGATCCATAGCTACGCCCTGTGCGCAGGGCGACGTTGTGGCCTGCCTGTCCACGTCGCTCTGCCTATTCGGTTCATATCATCGACTCTGGCAGGAGCTTGCCGCCGATGAGTTCGATGAGAAGGCCGATTGTAGGCTGGTCATCGAGCCCTTGTAGTTAACCGAGCTGAGCACTTCGTAGAAGATATTCAAATGCGCACCCGACGGACTGAACCAGTGCATTAAGTAGCTGTCATTGTGATGCATAACATGCGAGCCCTGAACACTCTCCTTGTGTCGGCAAATGAGCGTTGGTTCCTCCCTGAAATAATTGCATCCCTCCACAAAGTCCTGCAGATCAAAATAGGAAACGGCCGCATCTGCGAGAGAATTGGAAACTGTTCACCTTCAATGATCAACACCGGAGTCCATTCATATACTCACCACTTTTCTCAGGCAGATCTTCGGTGAAGCGATAGAGCGTAAAGTGCATATCATTGCGCATAACATCAAAGTCCCAGGTGAGCACACTCTTCGGATCTGTATTACGTATGAGGAGCTCGTGTGTGAAACCAGGCTTTAGCTCAACGGTCTTGTAGAGATTCTTATGATCATGCTGATGTGCAGCGGACAATCGTTTGCCCTCTTTGCTCGCATCGACAACGCAGGCGGAGGCGGCACGTGACGCAACGGGCGTCTCATCATCATGATCCTCCAGTGAGTTCATCTTATAAAGTGATTTGGGCACAAGGCCTCCTTCGTGTATCATGGTCTGTGGTGGAAAGAAGGCACAGCATTTAGTAACAATCATTAAGTGATTGGCATTTGCTTTGCTAAGCTTTTTTGATTGTTGTTTCCAAGGTACAAAATGTATGTGTATGTGTGTGGGGGTGTGGATGTGTGTATGTGTGTATGTGAAGGACCACACGGACAATGGGCACAATGAAGAGCGTACGCAGCGCAGCAACAAAACGCATATATGTGTATATATATGTATACATATATATATATATTTTAATATGTATGGACTTGACATAGTTGGCAACACAAAGGCTTAGGACAGAATAACAATGTGAACATTAGAAAAACGAAAATCATAATTAACGGCACTGAGTGATTTTGTTGTCTTAGAGGAGAGTTTCGAAAGCTGCTTACACAATCGCATTCAGCTAAATAACAATGCGTTAGGTATCTATGATTGACTTGTTCCACATGCGTTAAATGCGTCTAAGGAGCGCCCAAAAAGTTCAAAAACGGAATTGGATAAACAAAATAACGAAAATAACAATCAAATATTATATTGTACGTATCTCTAAATAGCGGACGCTCATAAATAAGAAATTGCCACAATTCATTGTATTTTCTGCTTTTAAATACTTTTGAAGAACATTGAGAAAATCTAATTTAATAATTATAAGAATTTTACACGAGTTAGAATCAGTTCCGGAATCGAGGCATTTTATATTGCGAGCGACCGCTGCATCAATATATATACAAGAAATAAATGAAAATTTTGAGACAGTTCTTGAGATTTATAGTGATTCCCCACCAAAATGTACCTTGCACGGGCCACCAAGAAAATCGGGTATAATCTCCTCATCAATATACTGAGCGAGTCCGTCCCGCATGTGCTCACAGTCTGGGCCATAGAACAAGAACTTGGAGCGGGTATGCTCATCTGCAAAGAATGACATAAATACGTTTAAGGATTAAATTAAAGACAAGTAATGAAAGACAGCCAGCTCACCTATGAATGCGCTAACAATTGTCCAGGCAATGGGAAATACTCGTGGAGCACGTACGACCAAAACACGGCCCATTGTCTCCGGATAGTTGCGCTCAACGGTTTCGGTGATGTAGAGTAGGGCCTTGATGCCGGGACGCCATAGGTGACGCATGGATAGACCCTCCAGATCGACCAGAAGCGACCAGTTTAGGATAGGCTTGTCTAAACGCTCGGCAGACTCATTAATCTTCTGTATGCCCTCCTCACAAATATGCAAGGCCTGAGGAAAAAAAGGTTTTAAAAATGAATGGAGTTGAAATTGAGTAGCTAACTGACCAATCTGAGTAAGTCCTCCATGCCGAGGGACTTAAGCAATCCCTTGACATCCATGTGGCCCAGTCGCAGTATATAGATGGGTCTCCCATCCTTGTCATGATGATGCCAGCCACCCGGAAAATGCTCGACAACCACGGCTGGTTTGCTGTACTCCTTGAGCAGTGAATCGATGCGATGTTCGCGGCGCCATTTGAGCGAATCACAGAGCATTGCATAGGCCTGGCTGACGTGCCAATCACGTGCTGACAAGAAACGCAAGATGGTCTGATAACTGGGCATACGCTCCAGATCATCGACACCATCGAGCATTTTTCGCAGCTCCAACAGCTTGGACTCCTGCATGGGCGATAGTTGACCCAAATTGCGTGCTATAAAATCACCATCAAGCAGTATATCATGATGTTGTTCTGTGGTAGGCGATTTGGGTGCATCCAGTGGCGGCATCCAGCGTTCCACATGCGTAACGCCCTCATCCTCCAGCTGCCTGATGAAAAACTCAATGATCTCCTTGCCTTTGAGCGTCGTTTGTGTGTATTGTTTCATGCCCATTTTCTCCATGGAATGCTCGAAACCGAAAAAATTCTTAATATCAAGCGTTGCGGTCTGATCGAAGCACGTCCATTCGGCATTGTCCGGATGGACATAGTAGCGGCAACGCTCAAAGATCTCAATGCGCGACGAGAAGCTCTCGTTGACCGCCTCGATGCTCAGCGTTCGATTGGACATGTCCAAGAAGTTGTGCTGCAGAAAGAACACATAGTCGACGCCAATCAGTTTCTTGAAGATGTAGGGCGCATCGACGGCCAGCTTGCAGCGACGACTTGTATTCCTCTTGGCCCCATTTTCCAGGCACTCGTCCTTGATGACCTCGCAGTCCAGCACAATTGGCATCTGGGGGCATATGGGAAAGCGTCGCTCGTAAGCCTAAAGAATGAGAAGAGTCGGTTGTAGTCGTATTTGCAGGATGTGTGCATGTTTGTCGACTATTGTCGGCATGCTGCCAATGGTTATATGCCCTTGAGCAGCGGCCAATTTATGAAATGCAAGTGTACTTGAACTTGGCCTATAGCCATGGGCTCAACAGATATTGCTACAGATATATATATCTATATATATACATATATAGACGCTAAAAATGTGCATAATCATTGCCAATTATAAAACCAGCTGTCTATTTATGTGTGCTAAAGGTGAAAATATTTATATATAATTTTCTGCTTAGCAAAGGAATTTTTGAAGGCATTTTCGAACTGATTTCTTGTACCCGTTTTAAGTAAATGATATACTAATTGCAGAGTTAACAGTAAACATAAATTACGATCGCACTTATTAAATTATTTTGATTTTAAAGTAGACTTATTTGCGTTTATTTTTTCGAAGTACTGCAGCAATCGCTTATAGATTTTGCAAGATAATTTAGCTAAACAATTTTCGGTATTTTTTTATGGTTATTGCTTAATGCTGACCTCATTATCTCGCCATGAGGCGTAAACAAACAAATACGGAAAAATACATTTCTACGCAGCATTCTAAACAAATGCGTCTTCAATTCTGCAGCATACAAATATATGTATATATAGATTAGTGTGGAACTAAATTCAAGTGTTCCCAGATATTATATTTTATTTTACTGTTGACTGTTTTGTGTCTTTTCGACGATGCGTCGCCGAAACTTTTATTTTCTGCATATTTATTGATTCTGAAGAATAAATAAATAATTATAGTTTTTTAAAAAAGTTTTATACGCTTGCCACATGCCCTTTAAAGTTGTACGCAGCTGACATTTGAAGGGCTCGCACGCTCAAGGATAATTAAGTCGACTGCATAAATATTTAAATAATTTCCAGGCATGCAGACGACGTGCTCGGCACGTGAACGTTGTCACTCGGCTGGGAAAATGTTGTCGATTCGACAACTTGTTGTTGTTCACACCCTCAAGTTGTGCCCCGTTGAACTCTGCATTATTGAGAGCGTGTGAAAAGAAGCATAAGTTCAACTGTGGCACAGACTCAGCAGCCGCATAAGAGCCACGTTCTCGGCAGATTTATGGCCATGTATAATGTGGCCACTGTTGCCGTTAACCAAACTCGGTAGTCATATAAAATGATAATTGCCCGTTAAAAGGTCTTGTTGGTTTGTTTCACGATATTTGTTATAGCTTTATGTCGCCTCTAAATATAGCCAAAGTGTGCAAATACTCTCGGCCCATGTGACGTATGCGAAATTAAATATCGGTGTATGGGCATAGGTCGAAACTTCAAAATGCCATAACTTCGTCAAAACTCAACTGATCTTAAAAAGCAAGGGCTTTTTGATCATAGTTTTGTCCCTAAATCAATCGTACATTTAAAGTTGAAAACGAAATTTGAGGTCGGAAGACAAGTAAAAATTATAGCCCGAAAATCGATATATCGGTGTATGGGCATAGGTCGAAACTTCAAAATGCCATAACTTCGTCAAAACTCAACTGATCTTAAAAAGCGAGGGCTTTTTGATCATAGTTTTGCCCCTAAATCAATCGTACATTTAAAGTTGAAAACGAAATTTGAGGTCGGAAGACAAGTAAAAATTATAGCCTGAAAATCGATATATCGGTGTATGGGCATAGGTCGAAACTTCAAAATGCCATAACTTCGTCAAAACTCAACTGATTTTAAAAAGCAAGGGCTTTTTGATGATAGTTTTGCCCCTAAATCAGTCGTACATTTAAAGTTGAAAATGAAATTTGAGGTCGGAAGACAAGTAAAAATTATAGCCTGAAAATCGATATATCGGTGTATGGGCATAGGTCGAAACTTCAAAATGCCATAACTTCGTCAAAACTCAACTGATTTTAAAAAGCAAGGGCTTTTTGATCATTGTTTTGCCCCTAAATCAATCGTACATTTAAAGTTGAAAACGAAATTTGAGGTCGGAAGACAAGTAAAAATACTGGCCAAAAAATCGTCATATGGGCATAGGTCGAAACTTCAAAATGCCATAACTTCGTCAAAACTCAACTGAGTTTAAAAAGCAAGGGCTTTTTGATCATAGTTTTGCCCCTAAATCAATCGTACATTTAAAGTTGAAACTGAAATTTGAGGTCGGAAGACAAGTAAAAATTATAGCCCGAAAATCGATATATCGGTGTATGGGCATAGGTCGAAACTTCAAAATGCCATAACTTCGTCAAAACTCAACTGATTTTAAAAAGCGAGGGCTTTTTGATCATAGTTTTGCCCCTAAATCAATCGTACATTTAAAGTTGAAAACGAAATTTGAGGTCGGAAGACAAGTAAAAATTATGGCCCGAAAATCGATATATTGGTGTATGGGCATAGGTCGAAACTTCAAAATGCCATAACTTCGTCAAAACTCAACTGATTTTAAAATGCACGGGCTTTTTGATCATAGTTTTGTCCCTAAATCAATCGTACATTTAAAGTTGAAAACGTGATTTCAGGTCGGAAGACATGTCAAAATACTGGCCTAAAAATCGTCATATGGGCACACTCGTCAAATCTGATCGTTTTTACGTCAATGTAAACAAACACACAACTTTCATTATGTCCCCTCCTGCTGTGTTTATAAATAGCTGACATTTTCTTTTGTATGTTAAAGAAGAAGCTTCTCAATATAACAGATAGCGTATTCTCAACCAAAGTCAGTTCCAAATATTCAATCGAGACTTGTTATTTTTGTAAGTCAGCGGTTTTAACTAGCAAGAAGAGTCTAGATAATTACATAATATATAATAGTGAATGAATGAACTCGGCAAATGATAAGAGCTCAGTTCCCCAATTATTAAATGGTTAATATATAAATGATAAAGTGCGCTTTTGCTGCCAAAGCTCAATAACTTATAATTAACCATCTATTTAAATATATACATTTTTTATACATTGAAAATGAGTAACGAAAAGTTGTGCAAAAGAATTTAGCCGCAACCCCGCAAAAAAATATTTTATTGATCAGCCATAAATTCTTATCAGTATTACGTATATTTCAAGTCTCAAGTTCTACACTTTTTTTAATCCCATTTATTTTCAGATTGTGTGGGTCTATAGTCCAAATAGACAAAATGCGTCAAAAAAGTGAAAGCTGACTCTGTGTAGCTTAGAGCGATTATTTTTACTGTTAAGCCAATTAGTTAGTCTTACTGTGGGTAAAAACACTGCGCAATGACTATGTAATTTCTGTATCTTTTTTTTCGTATTTTTTATTCTAAAGTCAATGACACCAGATGGGTGGCGTTTTGGCGTTGTACACCCAACTGCAAGTGCAAACTATATAATTTAAAATCGTAATAAATTGATTTCCGACAGCCCGCCACTCAATTCTCAGCCAATTTGCGACGCAATAGTTTTATACGAAATTTAATCAAATTTCCAGCTACCCTTATAGTTACTCAGATAAAACTAAAAGTGATTTGCAGCTGCTTATCAAAAAGGTAGTCAATTAGTATCTGATATGATATGATTCAGAGTGAGCCGTTGCGATCTTATCAGCTGTTATCAGCCACCCTTGCCGAGGGCATTATAAGTTAGTAAAGCATTACTAAAATAATTAAAACTTTAAGTAAATATTATATTCCGAATGAAAAATAATAGTAGTTAGCATATTTGAAACCAATTAGATATTTCGTAAATTTCTAAAATATGATCTGACATGGAATTGTCTGTAATATATCAGCATATGTTATGGAGAGCACCAAGCACCAAGCTAACCAACTGTTCATTCTTGTTAGTTATTGGTCGCCGTGTATTCCGAGTGCCATTTGTTTGATTGTTGTCGACAATTGGCCATAATCGCGTATTTCCTGCCTGTCTCTGTCTCTTTCGCTTTATGGAATGCAAAACACGAACCGGGCAGCTACCCGGTGCTCTTTACACCTCGACCCGCAGAACGACAAAGCAGACATATGCTACGTTCCATTCATGAAATTATAAACGCGGATTATTCAATTGAGCGAACAGCAACAGACACAGTGAGAGACAGAGAGAGAGAGAGACAAAGAGAGCGGGGGGAGAGCACGAGATGAAGATGGAGAGCGTCAAGGTTAATTTCATTAATCTGCTGCATGCTATGCGACAGCCACAAATAAATGCTGGTGGAAGGAGTCAAGCAGCTGCTTAAATAAACAACGGAAACAATGGCAGTTGTGCTTGATTAATAACTTGTAAGAAATATATTTTATACGATTGGTATTAACACACAGTCACGCGCCAGGCGCATGCACACACAACAGTCACACACACATACACAGAGAGAGACATACTCATGTGGGGGAGAAGGGGGTAGGGGCGCTGTTTATGACACGCCTACTGCAAATAAGATACACACCTTCATAACGAGCTCAAAAGGATATTTGTAGACGCGCACAGGCGATTGGAATTTTTGCACCATTTTGTTGTTTGCTGGTTGGCACTTGATCACTGGTTAAAAATCAATTTTTAGTTTCTAATTAATTGCACTGTTTCTATTTCAATGCACCAAAATGCGCCAAAAAGCGCCTTTCAATTCTCACTCAAATTTTGTATTTTGTTATTAACAGTTAAGTCAGTTTTTAGTTGTTGTTTTTTTTGTTGTTTTTATTATAATTTTGTTGAAGTTTAGTCGAATTCGAGTTGTTTCTTTTGCAGCCCCAGCGTTTGTTATTGTGCTTGCAACTGCTGCAGCTGGCTGAAAAGAAAGCCTTTCCTTTTTTGTGTACACTCCGCGAGCGTTTGACTGTTTTCGTTAGAGCTGGCACATCAATATATCAATCTATCGATATCGTTTCTCCCACTTACAATAATATCGATGAATGCTGTTAAACTTCAAATGAAACTGTTAGTTTAGCATCGCTGTGCGAAATCGGTTTTCATTTGGTATTTCTTAAAAACAAAGTAAACTAGTTATGTTTTATAAATATTCTGACTTGCTGCAATTTTTAACTCAGGATAACTATGGATGCAGTTAGACCTGCATGTAAAACGCGCATCTGTTTCACTTATTTAATCACATTATTATTTCTTGTGATATTTTTCTATTATTTGCTGTGGCATAATAGAAATACCGTTTTGGAAATTTCGCGCCTGAAAGAAGATATTTCCTTCATATCGGTAAATATTCAAATTGTAAATACTTCACACTTTTGTTCCAACTTGGACTATTGCCTTTCACAGGAAACACTGCAGCAGCAACAACATTGCACAGAGAGGGAGATACACAACCACCGCAGAGGTGGCCCTGCTACTAGCAAAGGACTCTCAGGTGGCGGAGCATGCGACTCGAGCGAAGTGAGAGCGCAGGTGGATACACTATTCCAAAGCAAAATCGGCTCACTCATGGACGATGTTTACAATCTCAAAAAGCAAGTGATGACATCGCGATGTGCCTTCCAGGACAGCGCGCCGAAGACAAACAATGAAGCAATGGCCCTGTCCACGATGAGGATCAACTACGCCTCCGAGGAGCTAGGTGCAAGCATTATTAGTGTGTTGGGTAAGCCAATAGAAGAAGTTAATTTCATTAGGAAACTGCTCGGCTTGGAATTTATGGCTAATCCGCCAATAAATATGCTAAGATCAAATTTATTGCCTGGTTCGTGTTTTGGCTTTCGCGGATCGAGTGCAACGGTGTCCTTACACTTGGCCAAAACTATAATTGTCGAGGAATTCCGATTGACGCATGTGCACAAGGAAATGACCCCCAGTCTATGTGTGGATAATGCGCCAAAGGATTTTGAAGTTTATGTAAGCTCAACGCTATTTCATATCGAGTTTTTGTTTTTATTTATTTTATTTGATTTGTTAGGGTTTGCCGCCAGGCAGCTACAACAAAGAGCTCTTGGGTCAGTGGACTTATGAGAATGCGCCCAATAAACGGACACAGAGTTTCTTTAGTAAAAATACAGGCAGCTTCCAAAGTTTAGTTATTACATTCAACTCAAATCATGGCGCAAATTCAACCTGCATTTATCGGTAATTACATGTTAGTACAACAAAAAAAACAATATACAATTTAAAGATTTACTTTCCATATGCAGCATAGAGGTGTACGGCAAGTTACCATAGTTAAAACGTGTAAATTTGTTAAAATTTTTAAATGTTCTTTTTAAATCAAAATACAATTTTTGAAATGCTGTGTTCATGTTCACAGTTTGTTTTAAAATTGTGACTGCGTCACTGCTACTTGTTCGCAGTCAATTACACTTGAACTGGTAGCAGTTACTGGGGTACACATTCAATCATCGCCCATCTCTAAGGTGTAGGCTTAAAGTTAGACATGAGCGATAACGATTATCGTTTTGGTTTTGGCAAAGAAAATAAGATTGAAATAAATAAGTTAAAACACGATGGCTTGTGGCGATTGAATCTAAATAATAACAACAATCTTGTGGCGTGCAACTCAACACACAATTACACCAGCCCCGATGGCGAGGAGCAGGCAACGCTACAAAGGACAATGGCAAAAGCGAAACAGAAACAGACAACAACAGCAGCAGCAGCAGCAGCCGCCGCAGCAGCAGCAGCAGCTGCCACAGCAACTACAACAACAATAATACCAATACCAATAGCTACAACAACAATAGCAGCAGCAACAACAGCAACGATGGGCGCTGTTGCTGTTACGCCCACTTGTGTCGCACACATCGAGGACGAGGGCGGAGGAGAAGAAAGTGACGGCGCTGCAGCGGATGACGATGACGGTGACTGCGCTGCTGCCGCTGCTGCTGCAGTTAACAGTGATAAGGCAAGTGGCCAGCAGTGAGACGAGCACCCTTCCCTTGTCGAGGGTTTTCTTGATATTGTTACACATGCAGGCAGTATATAATTACATTTATTATTAGTCAGTCTGGTTCCGTCCGTCTGTTCGTCTGTTGCTATGCACACCAGTCTCAGTTTTAATACCCTTGCAGCGGGTATTTAAAATTTGTATTTTGTGGAAAAACCCGCATCGAACTAATTTTATATACCATATCATATAGCTAAAATAGGAACAATCGGTGCGTTTTTTAAATGTATAATGAGATTAGCAGATGGATGGATATTTAATCTTCTTCAAGCTACCCTTGACTATAGCTTGTAGCTCCCAAAGTGACGCTTTCTTTGAGAATTTAGTTCTTATCGCAAGGGTATTCAAACTTTGGCAAGTCACAAAAAAACAATTGTTTTGTGTCCATTGTTTATTGTTTTTGTAATAATGCAATTTTTGTTGCTCCATCCAGTTGAATGGCATCG
Source organism: Drosophila nr. perissopoda 5 BK-2023a (assembly GCA_035044105.1). NCBI lineage: Eukaryota > Metazoa > Arthropoda > Insecta > Diptera > Drosophilidae > Drosophila > Drosophila nr. perissopoda 5 BK-2023a. The sequence goes on from JAWNMK010000018.1 coordinate 1,231,044, forward strand.
GCTTCGGCATGGGCATCGGCATTGGTCTCGGAATCGGCGCTGCCTACGCGCTGAGTGCGCTGCCTGCGCTCAATTGTGAGTTGGCTGCCTCCGCACTCTCGCCCACCGATGCAGCCGTTGGGGGACTCAGCTCGAGTCGCACCTCGATGAACAACTCGACGGAGAACCTGAGCTATGCCAGCGACAATTACTATGCCGAAGATCTCATACTGCTCGACGATGATGAGGACGATGACGAGGACGATGATGTGGAGGCCGAGGAGATATCTCTCAATTCCGATGATTGCGTCTATGCGTATCGTGGCGATGCCGCTGATTTTGATATGGCAGCGCTGGATGCCAGCACCGGGCGTGGAGGACGTAATTTGGATTTTGGTCTGGTGCGCGATGATGAGACGGATTTTCTCGAAATGGACTTTGAGCCGGATCCATCGTCGGAGCTGGAGTTTGCGGCCAGCGCACAGGAAGCGGCAGCAGCTGGCGCTGGTCATGCAAATCTCCTGCTCATGCCACGCGACTACAGTCAGCTGCAGAGTGGCAGGCACTTGTCCACGCCCACGCAGTCACGCCAGCTTTACAGCTCGCCCATTGAGGAGCTGGCGATGCCGGCGCCACAGGAGGCATTGCAGCGTTTGAGCAAGAAATTTGCACGCATTAGTCTGAATCTCGATCAGATCAAGAATGATGGGGATGCCGGCTCCGATATGGATGCGGATGAGCTGCTCTGCGGCGGTGGCGGTGTCGGCAGCGGCGTAGGCGCAAGCAGCGGCAAGGATGATCAGGATCTTTTAGGTGCAACCACTTCTGGTGCAGATGTAAATACGACCCTAGCCCACTCGCTGCCCAGCACATTGGTCTACAGCAGCTTCAGTCGCAGCACCAGTGTGCCCAGTGGAAATTCACATGCCACGGAGGAGCCCTGCAATTCCAAACTAACGGGCGCCAAGCCCAAACGTCTCAGCACTCTCTCAAACTCATCATCACTGGTGTCCGCCGGCAAGAGCTGTGCCTCCTCCTCATCAAAGTCGCGGCGTTCGCAGCCCAGTTTCGATGAACGCTGCTACAGCTGCACCGATTTTCGTGCCGTCTCCTTGCAGCAGCAACAGCAGCAGCAACAAGATGTGGCGCCCATGCTGGTCGCCGCGGCAGCTGTGGTGGCGGCCAGTGCCGCCATGGCCAGCAATTCGACACAATTCGATTTGGGCAGCGGCGAGGAGACGTGCTTGGACTGCCTGGAGAAGGAGTTTTTGGCCAACACCATTGGGAAGGCCCTCGATCTGAGCAGTTGCGCCAAGTGCCGGCGACGCGGCGGCGGTCGGGGCAGCAGTCTCTCGCTCTATGCCCGCGCCGAGCAGACCCGCTGTCGGAGCGGCTCACCGGGCTATCTGGATGAATATGGCGGACTCTTCAGCTGGCACAATCCGGCTGGTGGCGCCGGCGATATTGGTCATTACAACCAAAGGTTTATTTCGTGTGATAATAATTTTGGCGGCATGCAGGTGAGCTGAAATATATTTCCTTTGTTTTTTTTTTATTGTAAATAAATCAATATTATTGTTTTCATTTTGTTCAGTTTTAGTTAAAATGTTAATCATGTTCAAGAAAATCCATATCCATAAATATCTGAAAGACTAACTACCACTGACCCCTTTGGAACATTGCTTGATTATATTTGTTTGTTAAATAATAAATGAACTCTTTGTAAACAATTATTCACAATTAAAAGCACGCAACTGCAATTATTACTTTCGTCATGTTAAATGATTTTTTTCTGATAAACATTAATTTATACAAATTGTAATATGATGCAAGGCTTCAGTTCTAATTTGTTTCTTAGCTTTTTCTTTTTTTTCCCCATTTATTTAATATTTCAATGGTTTATATTGCAAGAACCTTAAATTAGTTAATTATCAGCCTATTCCTAAATTTCCATTTTGACAATTTGATGTTTTTGTAATTGATTTATTTGTGTTTTATGTGAACAGCTGCTCAAGCAAAGCTTTTCGACTGAACCGCTGGTGGAGCGCCTGTCCACGGCGCATCTGAGTGAGGAGCATCTGGTGCAGGCGCTGGACAAACTTCACATTTCCTACAATGCATCCATGTTGCATGCCTACTTTGAGCAGCTTGCGGCGCCGTCGCCACGTGTCACCGACGCAGCCAATCTGAAGCAGCTGCTGCTGCATGCCTCCAAGCAACAGTGCAATCATCGCAAGCTCAAGAAGCTGATCGAGCTAATCACCCGACAGCAGCCCCAGCAACATCAGCTCAACGTACAATTCAAGCGCGTAAGAAAGAAAATACGCTTCAAACTATACCGAATATATATATTAATTAGCTCGCATTCAATTGCAGACCAACGCTGGCCAAACAGCGATGGTGCCCGTGAAGGTAACGGATATTCTGGCGGCCTGGAAGCGCCATCGCGATCTCAATGTGCTGCGACAGTTGGATGCGCGTTTCCATCGCGCCAATGTGCTGGGTTAGCTACGTTAATTTATTTCCCTTGAATTCCATTTTAACATTAACGCATTGCAGGCAAAATTGGACACATTGTGCGGCAGGCACAACAGACGCCGGCGGCATCAGGCTCTGCGGCAACCACATCCGCATCGGCTGCGGCATTAACTTCAATCTCGTCAACGCAGCTCGAGCTGCCTGAATTTCTAATGATACCGCAGTATTATGCTTGTGGTGAATTAACATTGACACGCAAATGTTAGAAGCTGCTACACACTCACACACACACACACACATATACATACACACGCACACCCATTCACACACAAACAAACATACACGCCACATAATACGCTTATGCGTGGTTGATCTTTGTTAATTTCTCAATTTTCGAGATTCTTGAATGCAACGCTGCAAGTGATATAGGTCTGTGCCGGTTAACCTCTGAGCTTATCGGGCTTATAAGTAAATTTCACATAAACAAATATTATAATATTTAAACTGGTGACATGAGCTCGGTTCATATAAGATCTCTAATATATATATATTTGTTCAGTTCTGTTAAAGTGCAATTTCGCTATTTCTCAAATGATATCCGCAAGTTGTCAACATATTCTTAACGACTGTTATATATCTTTCTATTTTTGTGGCAAGATTTTGTTTTGTTATATATTATTTACAGTTCTATAAGTATTTGTATAAATTGCATTAGAAAATCTTATACACAAAACAGTTCATAATTTAAGAAACGATTCAATTCAACGAAAAGAAAATCAGATTAGTATGAGTATGGGATGCATGTCTTTTATCTAGATTTCAAATTTTATCAAAGTAGCTAAATTTTGTGAAACGATTGTCATCAGTTCAAATATTAGGGATTTAGTTTGCTACGCTGATACTCAGTTTATAAATGACTGAAATGCGAGTTGAACGAACCGGAACAGATCTGTTTATGTTCTGATTGCATTTGAAAGCCAATGCTGCCTATTAAATGAAAACAAAATCAAACAGCCACGCATAAGTGGTAGAAATAATTTTGGTGCCGCTGCTGCATCAGGGGGGGGGCGTGGGGAGATTTGTGGCGACTCGGCAGTCAAACAAAACGAAAAGAAAAGAAAGTAAAGCGCGGATTTATGTATGGTTTATAGAAGTTACTCACAATAACCGTTAATCGATTTGCAATATTTATATAGAGTACCACATATTTGAGTACATGTCACGCCCACTAACGTATATCACAATATAAAAGTATATAGATACATACATGCATAAAATAAATATATATACATATATATATATATACAAATATTTATATATATACAGTATATATAGCTTAGCTTGTATACTAAGTAAGTAGCCAAGTAAACTCGCACACACACATCTACACACACACTCACACACAAAAAGGCGTTTATACGTGACACTAATCGTGACTTCTGATTGATTGCAATTAAATTAGATTATTAAATTCCGCACACAATGACATACTCCTTAATTATTTTAGAATTTGTTGCAAGCAACTTTGGGAAAGACGATTAGAGTCGCGTGTAAGTGTTGAGATCGAAATTTAAATACACTTACTCATCACATTTCATGACAAAAAGACGCAGCCTCAACTCATTGGACTAGAATTCTGTCCCCCCCCCCCCCCCCCCTGAAATAATGCATAAACGGTGAGAATAATGTTTTTGTTTTTAATAAAATTACGCTTTATAATATTATTTCATGTGTGAATATCCCTGACGCTGACCTCGACCAATTGGTTTACAAAATAAGAGCATGCCTTGTTTTTTATTGATAGCGTTGCTGCTGCTGCTGCTGTTGTTGTTGTTGTTGTTGCTGCTGTTGGCGTCCAGCATTGTAGTAGCCAGGGGCACCGCCGCCACCACTGTTCGCTCCTGGTCCCGGTCCCATGTTAGGGGGCATGGATGGTGGCAGTGCCGCAGCCGCATAATGGGTCGGGGGTGGCGGTTGCTGTGTCCACGCATTGCTCGCATATGGCGGCATGGGCACAACGGGCGGTGGCGGCGGCGGTGGTACATGATACATGTGATAGTTGGCAGCATTGCTGTTCATATTGCTTGTTGGCGCTGGTGGCAGTGGTGCACCCACAGCATTCACACCAATGCCCAGCGGCAGCGTGTCACTGGGCGGCGCCAAAGGCCCAGAAATTGACACCACGCTCGCCAGCGATTTAATGCTCTGTATGTTATTTAGCTCGATGTTGCCACCGTTGCCACTAGGCTGTTGGGGTGCTGTTGGTGGTGGGGGGCAATCGACGTTGGCAGTCAGAGATTTAACATTGGTTGTCGGTGTGGGGCTGTCGGCACGACTGGGTGGCTTCTGGGGCGGACTATTCGGCTCCTGGCCCTCCTTTTGCGTCGACTGGTACAGGTCCAGCACCTGATGGCAAATATCCTCGAGTATCTCCATGGTGACATTCGACACGAACATATCCCACCAGCGCTGATGCTGCGCTTGCCGTCCCAGCCAATCCAGCACTGTGAATTTGCTCAGCTTGCTGGCCAAGTGTATTAGAGCCACAGCGATGATCTCCGGCTCCCATTGCAGGCAGACCACGGTACTGAGGGAATCATTTACGAAATTCCAGGCCATTTGTACCATCTTCTGCAGTTTCTGTTGGTCGCCCTTGAAGCACTTGGCATACTTGAGGAGGAACGTATATGGATGCTCCACCTGCAGATCAAATTTGATCGTTTGCAGCAGTATGCGTTCGAGTGTCATTACCTCCTCCTTGGGATCGTCGCCGAATGAGTAGAAATAATTGTCATTGAGTATGCCGCGTGCCGTTTTGATAATGTCGCGACATTTTTTGGGCGTCTCCTCCACCTTTCCGGCGAGGAACAGGCAACAGCACGCGGTAACGTAGCGTGGAAAGCTCTTGAACGAATGAAACATGTAGAAGCGATGGAAATAGACGACACCGGTAGCCATTGTGTTGTGGCCAAGGCCCATTTTGGTGCCGCACTCCATGATGAAGCGTGCTCCTTCCTTACGATAGCGACGCTCCGTCTCGTATGTGGCGCCATCCAGGATTGAGGGTGTCTCACGTAGTTCTTTTTTGTCATAGTACCAACAAGGCATCTTATTCTTCGACAACCAATTTTTTTTTATTTTGTTTTGTTGTCGATCACAAAAACTAGTGCTTTTCCATCTTCGATTTTTTATGGTATTTATTTAGTATTTCTTTTTATTTGTGTACTTAGCCAACGCTCGATGAATTTATGTGTTATTTTTTTAATTTAATCATTAATTCTATAACCAAATAACTTTCAAATAAGTACTTAAGCATGCGTTAATATTTGTGGTATGAAAAACATTGTATTTTTAAGAAAGGAACAGCTGTTGTCGTTTTCAGTGTGACCATGTGCTTGTAAGTAAAGCGCGTTCAGCTTGTGTTTATATTTAAAGTGGTGCCTAATTACATGTGTTAATATTAATATGCTAATATGTATGTTGACATGTTTTTTACAGAATGTGGCAACGCTCTTGGGAATAGCAGTTGCAGCAATCAGCCTGGTCACTTTTACAGCGCGGTTTTTGATTGAGTCTTGTTTATATTTAAGAAAAATAAAGATGGTTTTTATGCCAAATGCGGCTAGTTGAATGGATTGGGTATTTTTGGTTTGGCATTGATTTTAAAGCTAACAAAGCTAATATCTGATCTAATATTTGCTTAAAGTTTTTCAGGCTGGCGTTTCGGCTAAGTTGACTTTCCACGATATTAATTTTATTGCCGGCGCCGCTTGCAGCAAATGGCACGACAACTGCTACCTGTTGCTAGTTGGCAGTTACCAGTTGCCATGGCCAATGTACAGCCAATTAGCCGCAATGCCTTGGCTTAGTTGAGGTAACTACTTTATTTATAACCAGCCTTTCCAGTTGTCGTCGTTGTCGTCGGCCTAATATGCCATGTGCAGACATCAAGTAATGCGGTCAACAGCTCACACAGCGCCTCGTCTAACAGGAATTTGGCTATGTGCCGACGACTCCTCCAGTCTTCCAGTTTTTCCCCGCCCACTTTTGTCGCATTTGGGAACCTTTTTTTATTTTTATTTTATTTTTCCATTTTGCATAACAGCAGCATTGCAAAATACCAAAAACTGGTTTGCATTTCGCTCGAGGAAGTGTTGAGAATGAATAACAATGGCGCGCCCTAGGCTGCAAACCCACACAAGTCAGCAGCTTTATGCGGCTTGATGCCTATGTATATCTTTAGATCCTATATATATATATATATGCAGTAGTCGCTTCCAAGTCGCATACAATTCCTATTTATGCCAGTTGTTAGTAATAATAATGAACTAGATTTTCTAAATTATTCCATACATTAAACTTGTAATGTATTATTTCAATGCGATAAAATTGATATTTTTCTGATTTAAATGATTTCCTTGGCGAGCTTAAAAATGTTAAATAATACTTCAGAACAGAAAATAATAAAACGTAATTTAATAAGCTGATTTATTAAAATTCAGAAAAGCTTTAAGCGTAAATAAGATCTAATTTCTAAACGATGCCTATTTCTGGCAGTTTGCATTTCCCAGCGCTCGCTGCAGCTGTAAATTCCAGCATTGAGTTTAGTCTCACATTTCATATACAATTTGTATGCACAGTTGCAGTCTGTGCATTTTTTATTTTTATTTTTTGTTGCTGTTCATTTTCTTGCTGCTGATGTTATTAACCTTGCCCAGTTGCTTGGAGCCTGCTGCTTCCTTGGGGGCGCTTCCAGACAGGTCCAAGTTAGTTAAATAGAATTGTGCCGGTCCGTGTGATGAGAAGCAGAGAAACATACTATAACCAGTTTATTGACGTTCTTTAGCTTTTACTTTGCCCGTGGTCTGTAAAACCGATCGCAATGCGCTCCACCAGCTCTCTCTCTCTCTCTCTCTCTCGCTCTCTTTGTTTTTGTATGTGTCTACCTGCTTGTCGCGTACACCTTTCGGCCGTTTAAGACACGTTTGCAGCTTCGTTGCGCTTGGCGTTCGCTCGACGCTTTTTAGTCACTTTTGAAACGTCGTCAGCGTCGCCAGTTGCCAAAGCCGATCGCGCAGCTGGCAAAAGCAGCAGCAGCAGCAACAACAACAACAAAAACATTCCGTCCAGTTGCCTTGTAGTTGTATTTGTTATTTTTTATATCTTAAATACGCGTTCGTTTCGAACAACGGCTCTGCAAATAAAGCATAAATAATAATCAAAGAAGTGGCTGCGAGTGCTAAACAACAAAAAGAGTGCTTGCCTAGGCAAATAACAAAAAAAAAAAGAAAAGAAGCTTTTCAATAATACAAAAGCAAAAAAAAGCAAAAGAAAAGAAAATATTTTATAAAGAAAAAGTTATAGAGTAACCACAAGCTTCGTATCGCGATCTAAGTCTCTCTTTCTCTATCTGTGTATCTATCTCCCACTATCTCGACAAGCGTACCCCAACTCCCACCAAGCTTACCTCTACTGCATGTATTCTTTGGAATCATTCTATGTGGATTATCGTTACGAGTCAAGCGTTGCGTTATTTGGAATATTTTTTACGTTATACCTAAGTCGATAACGATAAATAAGTAAGTTTTCATATTATTAAACATAATTTATTAACACTAAATCTGTGAATAGAATTTAGTAGAAGATAATAATTCGTATTAAATATTCATCGGTATTTTAGTTTGCATTAATTATTAATCTATGTTTTAGTTGAATCAGCTGTGTATTTTTTATTGCTCTCCCCAACAAGTCACGCTAGACGCCTACATTGCAGCATTATTTGTGATTTATCATCCACGCTCGCATTTCACTAAAAAAGTGGTTGTAGTCGTCGTCACAAAAATAAGTGTTAATTGTGTGTCGATTAGATCATCCGTGGGGCGCGTCAAGCCGCTTAACCAAGCTAATGAGTGTTTTAGCTGTCTGGGCGCAAGCCAAGGCCATTGGAGCCTGATTTCTTCGAGCTGAGCCGCGAGTTGATTGAACCTGCCACACACACACACACACACACACAAAGCATCCAGCCATGTGGCAAGTTGCAGGTAGCTCAAATACATAACTGATTGCTACCTAAATGCTTGAAATACACTCGATTGATGCAGTGCGCTCTATAATTACACACAATTTCTGTTAAATTAATGCAGTTGATTCATTTGCATGAAAAGAAAAATATTTAAAAATATACTATGTTTGTGGGTATGACAAATCTCTCGCATTGCTTTTTTAAGATTAGTCAATTTGTTTCGTGAGTTCATAGGTAATGTAGCAAATACAATAGCTAATTAGAGTCAAGGCCTTTTCAAATTGCCACCATAAAGTAAAATTGTGTGTAACATAGTAGATAAGATTGAATTTTCCCTTAAGTAATTTGTGTAAATATTTAACTATTGAGATTTGCCATAATTTGTAGTTATATTTGTGCTATGACTAACATAATCTAATTTAAACAGAGAGCAGTCAGTAGCTCTGGAAATTATAATATTATATATTAGTCAGATTGTATTTGCTTCATAATGGTTCATAATGAGTATTAGTTATCGATTTTGTTGGTCTTTTAAACTATTATGTATAATTATAAAGCAATCAAATATAATCTAGTTTGCATGGTTAGCCTAGAGAAACGGTATTTATCATATAAATGATGCGAATTTATGCAAAATTGGCTTTTACTTTGTAGAAAACTGAAAAAAAGTCACTTTTGGGTTTTCGCTTATAAAGAAGACTTCCTACTAAATGCAAAATATTTGCTTTTACAATTTATTCAACTTGTAGATGAGTTCACTTTGTTAGCCAACATCACAATACCAATTTGTTTCTTGATTTCGCACACTCTCCATTGTTGTTGTTGTTGTTGTTGTTGTGTCTGTTTTTTATACCAGGCTTTTGAGCTGTGTGTTTTGAGGCTTTGCTTTCAACAATATGTTAACAATTTTGATTGGCAATGCGATGCGTGGTGTTTGCATTGTTTTTAGTTGCTCCGCCGTTGGATCTGTTGCATGTGGCAAATTGCAAACAGCGCTGTTGCGCGCTGTAATTGTTGTGGCCGCCGCCAAGCGTAACCACCAACCAGCCCAATGGAGCGGCGTTGAACTCGCCGCTTGGCCGCAAACACTTTTCAAAATGATTCTCCACACATTCTTGGCCATCTCTAAAAACCGCACGCAATGGAAGCTGTGTAATGGACAAAGGGAAGAGTGGGCGATAGATAGGGTGGGGGGGAAGAGTGGAGATGCGGAATTGTGATCTGTTGTACAACGCACAACGCACTCGACGTGACCATAAATCACGCGTGTCTTGGCCATATTTGTGGCTCAGTCGCGGGCCACAACCCATCAAATGTCAGCTACCTTTTAAGTTGTTTTTTATTGTCTATATAGAAGTTGTTTTGGCCATATTCGTACGCACCAAAGTGCTCGTAATTTTTGTGTGCCTCTTACAAGTTCCTTGACGCATCTGAACTGCTGCATGTTAATTACCAAAAAAAAATATACAAAAACCTAAGAAACCAAACACAAAAGCAGCTTAAAGCCATTTGAAACATAACTGTGCTTATTATGATATGGCAGCTGTGACAGCTGGGTAAGCAATCAGTCAGATTGTTGATTACTTTGTTATTCCGTTTCACCATTTATATAATTTGTTTGAACTTGTTTTTTCATTGTTTTTGTTTTTGTTTTTATTATTGTTTTGTTATTTAATACGCTTTGTAGATATAGCTGCGCTGCTTGCTTGGTTCATTGAATTACACTTAGTCGGAAAAGCTGGCTCAAATACTTAAGCCAAGTTGAAAGCTTTTATTTAAATAGTATGGTTGATTAGCGCACATAAATATTTGTATATTTTATGCGTCTTACAAAAAGTTTTTCTTTAACAATTTCTTCTTTATGTTTACAAAAGTTCCTTTTGAAATTTGTGTTTCACGATCAATAAATATTGAAAATAGTTTTTATTTATGAAAGTGAGAGCATGGTTATGTATTATTTATATTTCTATGGTGTACACATAACAAAAAAAGCCCCTTTAACTTTTACTTTTATTTATAAATAGTTGAAAATATTAATAAATGGAAGAAAATCGTAGTTTCAACTGCGCAGCGCAACATGAAGCCGCAAAATGTGGCAAAAAGATGTTGCGCTTGGCTCTTTAATAGTGACGCGCCACACTTAATTCAAATCGCAGTTGGAAACGGCCAAATGATCATGGCTCCTAAAACTGTTTGCTGTTGACCCAGTTCGCATTGGAAGAATACGAAGAAGAACCATTTCCCCGAGCGCCCTATTATTCCTCTTTTATTATTATTGTGCGAAGTAACAGAAACTTTATATATCGACGTGCAGCCATCGAAATTTCTTTTAATTCATTTAATTTGATTTGAGCCAACCAACTCAGGCGAGAACAGACATCAACGAAGCTTAGCCTTTGGCCAAACTTATTATTAAGTGTTTTTTTTGCTTCTATTTCTGTAATTTCTTTCTTATTTCTTTTTGCGTTCTACTACCTATATATATATATATATATATATATATATATATATATACGTATATGCTGACCTGATTAAAGACAGGCACGCACACTCAGTCAACAAGTTGCGGAGCTCACTGACTCTGGTAGAAAGTGTCGCCACTCTCTTTTCAGTTAAGAGCTTTTGACATTTGTTGACCGCGTTGCAAGACGGCTTATTGAACTATCTAACTTGGGCCTGGGGATTGGGCTTGGACTTGGGATTGGCCTTTGTATTTGGGGAGCCATGACGCGTCATGACGTTGCCTCTAATTGAAAAATAATAAAAGTCAACCAGTTTTCAAAGCTGTCTCTCAACTTTGACATACAAAATGGGTTTTGTCAAAAGTTCATTGAAACGCCATAAAACAACATCAAAATAATGTTGGTAAAAAGGTTTCTAAATATTTTGACAATGCCTAGCAACCAAAATGAGCTTTTAACTTCAACTTTTAACTTGTTGTTAATTTATAACCAAGCAGCGGAGAATTTTCGACATTTATGTTTCCCCCCAGTTTTTTTTTTCTGCTGAAAATTGTAATTAAAATGTTAACAAAACAGACGAAAAAAATTATAGCTGAGAATCTTCTCACATTTATGTTTTTTATGTACTTTTCACAAGCCATTGTTGTGACGGAACCTGCCAAAGATCATATGCAGATATTGTGTCTAAATAACAAAAAATATAACTTAATTAGAGTCTTGCATTCATTAGAGACTTCATTTCACTACTTGATGTCATAAGCCAAATACTGCAAATACTTTGAACTTTTAAGTCATGGGAAGTTGCAAATAAAGTCTTAGATCTTAAGATATGCAAATTTGATATTTTAGACATTGTTAAAACTCACATTAAGATATGAAATGTCTGGTTAGTGTTTACAAATGTAATTCGAAAAGTTGCTCATATTGATATTTGGATGTAAGTTAGCTTTGTAAACAAATGTAAGCAGAAAGCCAGGTTTTTGTTCAAGCAGTGGGAGACGATTGCTTAATCAGCTTTGTGGAAATAAATATAAGCGGCATTTTCAACTGCACACCTGAGTATAGACTTACCTAACATACTTCAATTTATAAATAATTAGGGTTGCCTAATTATACTCTTCGATCGTGCTTAGTATAATTTTTTTTTACAATTTTAATTTTCATCAGCGCCCTCCATTTGGTCCAAGACTAAAAACAGCATTTCCCCATTTCGAACTTTCAACAAGCGCTCTCCCAGCTAATTATTACGCATTAACAAAAACAAAAAAAAAAAAAAATAGCATAACAGCTACTGCCACATGAAATTCAATCATTTAACAATTTTGGACGCCCCATTTTGGGCCGGACCTGCGCTAAATGGATTGCGCAGCTGGCCCAGCGGGCAGCGTGAAGGCCGCGCCGGCGTTTGCTGGAGCCAAGCTATTCGGTCTCCATGTCTCTTGACTGCATATACTGCATGGCATATTCATTTTACGCGGATAGTCGTATGTGTAGCCACATATAATGACTAATAACGCTGTCGATTTGCATGCCACAAGGCAACAGCACCAAGCAGCACAACAATGTCTTGGGAAAGAGCAAGCGAAACTGGTTTTGTTCGTATTTCTACTCACAACAAACATGCAATTTGCATTTGTTTTTTGTTTCTTTGTTTTTTTTTTGTTGTAGTAACCAAATGAAACAATTATTAAATGCTGTTGCCAGATCCGGTCTAAAACTGGAGTTGCAGCAATTAATTGATACGTATTCTTTGCAATCTGTATCTCTTGTGTCTTATCTCTTTTAAAGGCCATTAATTTGACACAGGAATCGCATTTGTAAGCAGTCTTTCTTCAGCGCATAGGAATGGCTTTTGAATAACTAATTAAATGATACAGAGTAATCTATGGGTTATCAGAATCTCTCATTGTAATAATCGGTTTTATCGATTCGAAAAGTGTATTCTTGATTTTCTTAATGAATGAATTCTGGCTGTGAAAAATGAGCTCCAGTGTGAAAAACTTATTCCATAAATTTGAATCATTTTGTTTTAAATTGTTTTGAAAATGCAAGCGAATTTTTTTTTTTCCCCAAATCAGTTTACTAATTTTTTTTGCATACTGAAAATTTAAAAAAAAAAATCGGCATGCCAAATTGTTTGTACGTTGTTTGCTTAGTGCTTAGCATAAATCATGTATTCATAATAATAATAATAATTTACATAAGCAGCCTTGATCTATTGGTCCATTACAGCTATGGCAATTTGAGTTTGAAATTGTTTTGACCTCCGCTTAACCAAGTTAACCAATCAATTTTTTGGCCAATAACCAGATCGTCACAAATCGCGCAAATTGTTAAATGAACGTTTTGAGTTTTGGTCATTCCGGCACGTTCCGTAATTTGTAATTTGTAACTAATTTCCTGACCAACTGCGAACTGTGTGCTCAGTCGGCCAAAAAGGCGTTCGATTTGACCATTTCTGTGTGTGTGTTGTTTTTTTGCCTAGTGTAGGTAATTGTTTTTGGTTAGGTCTTGATTAGCACGGAGTTGAATGAACCTCGGCTTTGTCGATTCTTTTGAAATCTTCAGTGGTTTGCTTTGTTAACAGTTTTGCTGTTGAAACTTCCGCTGCCAATTGGTTGCAATTGGCCACACTTTTACGGACGGCGGCAGTTCAATGGGTTTAATTGAAAATTCATTTTGTTAATTTGTTGGCAATTATAGTGCACATTGATTGAGAGTGTTGCTGTCACAACTTTCACCATTCAAATGTCTGTTTTACAAATAGTAATTTCATAAATGACTTGACTTCTTTGCACTCCACAGCTGTCCATCTGTCTGCCATGTTGCTATTCATCCCCGGTAATGAAACAATATCACAATCCTACGATAATATTTGGCCATGCTGAACATTATGTTGCACACACACACCTCTCAGGTGTAGGTAGTTGTAGGTGTAGGTGTTTGCTCGGACACGGTCCGATTTCTTTTTGTTTTGGTTTTCTATTTTGGTTATTGTTTTCATAGTTCGACTACCGCTTTTGGCTATCTTGGCCTAAATTTGCATAATTTATGTAATTTTTGTCTTCTTTGTTTATTGACTCTCATCGCAATATAAACAAAAGCGAAATATTTTTAGCCCGAAGCTTCGATCATTTCCCAGTCAGAGTATTTAATGTGCATAGTGTAAACGGCGAATATTTTTGTTGTTTTTTTTTCTTTAGTCATTTTTGACTTTAATCCCTAGCTTATTTATTTGCCATAGTTAGCCATTTGACATTTGCTAGTTGACAGACAAATTATGAGAGCGCATTGAAAACGTTTTTTAACAAGAGCACATACGTATATTGTGAAGAACCGAGAAGTTGTAGCTAACTTGCCTCATGTTATTTATAGGAAACCAGTTTTTATACCCTAGAGGGTATTTGAATTTTTCTTTTCGATTTATAAGGTATATCTATTCTTGATCAGCATAACAAGCAGAGTCGATATTGCCATGTCGCTCTGTCAGAACTCTGTCAGTTTAAAAGCAGAAGATAGGCCGATCATCATCAGATCGGACCACTATATCATGTAGCTGCTATTAGAACAATCAATGAGTTTGAGTGACATATAAGTCAACGTTGATTATGGTCAAGAAAGATCGGTTTCTTGGGTATGCCAAGGATTGTATACCTTGTTAGACCGAAGTTAATATAATGAAATTCAAATTATTTTGTTATTATATTATTTTTGTAGGTGACAACTTACTATGTTGTAAGTAAGTAAGTAGTTAAGTAAATTTGCCATACCTATATCAGAGCTCAAACACAGATTATTCACATGATACTGAGGACATAAGTATCATCGAGTCAAATATACATTTATATATATATATACAATAATTCTAATCAAAATCAGTTAAAATCCACTTCGCATTCAAAATTGGCTGCACAATGGATTTCTCTGTTATCCGCTGGCTTCAGTTCAAGTCTTGCAGCACTTTCCCAGTGAACAGTGGCAACAGTTCTCCGCTCGCAGCTGTACGGGAGCTGTACCTTGGATGACCTTGTTCCCACAGAACTGAGCCGTACTCTGGCTCTGGCCAAACCAGCACCATTCTGTTTAATTTACTTGACAACGATTTTTGTGTGTGCTGCGGTTTCATGTCATTTGTGTTTCACTTTGTTTCGCTTCGTTCGCAATCAGCAAAAGTGGAAGACGAACAAGGTAAATGGAAAAACTTAATCAAGCGACCGCAATACACAACTAAAAAAAATAAAGAAATGAATAAAGGTAGCCACGAGAAATTCAAATCACAGTCGGGTCTAATTTATGGTCTTGCCAGATAACTGAATCTGCAAGCGTTGCACGTAGCACACACACACAGCAATGTTGTTGTTGTTGTTCTTGTTGTTGTAGGTGTTGCTGCTGCTGCCGCTTGCTGCACCCACGTTGTCTGCCATCTACCCAAGCCGATCCGCCCCGATCCGATCACGGCGTAGCTGTTGATTAACCGCCCACCTACTTTCCCGTAGTCATTCCTTCATGCCGTCATTCTGTCCAATCTGTCTTTCTAACTGGGCTTATCATTGGCTTGACGTTGTTTTTGTTTGGGTTTGCCTGACTGGCGGCCATTCAAGTGCTGGATTCTTAAGTGCCACATTTTGCTGCTACTACTACTGCTGCTGCTGCTGCTGCTGCTGCTGCAGCACAAGCGCTGAGGCGTGTCAGGCCCGGCCTACGTTTTGGAGCTCTGCATACATCATCATTGTTTCTCTTAACTTCTTTTTTTTTACTCTCCCGTCCTTAATAAACAATTTTGCGGCTCTTGTGCTACTTCCACGCGAATTTGGCACACACACACACACAAACAGTCGCTGCCTCATTGCGATTCCGTTCTGCCAGTTTGGTTGCCCCATCTTTGCCCGTTTGCTATTCAAAGTGCTTAAATTTTGCCTAATGGCATTTTTATGCATTGCAAATTACGCTGCGAAATTTTGCAGTTAGGAATTTTTGTTTAGTCACACAACATGACAGTAAAAGTTGAGACCCCAATGCTAAACTGGAACAAAATGTTTCCTACTCAGCTTGGAGTGAAGGGAGCAGCTCGACTGAATTATATTGCTCATCGCATACACTTTTCATATATACATATCTGAAGTGGGAAGTCAAATATATATAGTTTGGGCTTGGCATCACTGCATTTCGATAAGCATACATAGTGTGCATTATAAATCAGTGGCTTCAAGTGATATGTAGGAAGTCAAGCCTAAAATTATATAGGAGTCGAAATAAATAAATAATAACTTGGTTGTGCACCAACATTTGACAGTACCGTTAAATCAAGGTACCAATAGGTAAGCAAATACTGTAAAAAGTTTGGAAAACCGAAATCAGAATCTAAACACAAATTCGTTTTAGTTTGACAGCCTGGTTCATGGGGGCAAACATATATTAAAAATTTAATTATCGATTTTCAAATTCACTTCTTACAATAAAAATTAAATGTGATTTCATAACAATTGAAAATATTTAAAGCTATTATTAAATATTTAAGTAAAGAAATGTTTTTGCAAATTTATATAACAAATTATTTAATACTTTGTTTATCGATTGAAAAACCTGTTTAATATCAATAAAAAAAGCACAATCAAAGCTGGCTAATATTAATTGAAAATTGAAATTGATTCATTAATACGTCCTCATAATAATCAAAACAATAATAATAAGCTGTTGCTGAGCATTACGCACTCGCAACGATTATTAAGGCGCATTTAGAACATGTTTCTGTTGCAATGTTGAATGTTGAATGTTGAATGATGAAATCGTAAACAAAATAAACGCTGATTTATGCAATTGTTCGCACTTCAAGTTGCACAAATAACAATAGCAAAAAATGTATTTATAGAGCGATTGCAAATGGCATTTTTGCATAATGACGATGACAGCGATGAACTCGTCTTTAGTTCGTATAGTACAAATAATTTTGGGGCTAGATGCAAACTTAATCAATTGCCACACACCAACAAAAAAATTCGCAACAAGTTTTGCGGTTTTCCCACGAAATTTGTATTGTATGTATTGTTTGCTCGAGTGATTTGGCGATTTAGTGTGGTTGATGCTCCATGCCATTAAATGTCACCATATATACACTGGTAAAAAGAAGAAGAAGAGAAACAAGTAAATAAATTAAAGCATTTGGCCCAGTTACGACAACAGGAATGAAATGAATTTGAAAAGAAACTGCAAAAATCAAATTATTAGACCACAAAACTGGCCACAATTTGCCCGCAAGGCTGCAATTCGCTTCGAACATTTCATTAGAGCAGAAAATATGTTTTATAATGAGCTCAGCTGAATTTGCATAAAAAAAAGATAAATGAATAGAAAAAAAAAACAAAAGTGAAATAGAAGGCGTGCCACAAAGCACGAGATCAATTAATACCTACCTAGTCTTATACATACATATATGTATGTACATATATACAGACACATACCCCCAACAGGCAATATAGTATTAGTATATACTTGTTGCCAGGGTTGGCTGGCATTCACTTTTTATACCACCAATAGAAACTTCCTGCTGTGTGCTATGCAGCGAGTGAAAAGTTCCAGTTGCAAACGTCCCAAAAGCAACATTGCACAACTCCGCAGAATGGCCGGCAACAACTGGGTACAATAAACAATGCTATGCCAGCTAAACAAAAATTTCGTAAGCTTTCCGCAACAACAAATGGCCAAAAGGCAGCCTGAAGAAGCCACAAAAACAAAAAAAATAAGTTTGCAATTGTGTACAGCTGAATGGTGTGGGAGGAGTTGAAGTCGAGCCGAGTCGAGTCGAGTTTTTGGCTTTTGGTCGCATCAGCTTCAGTCTCGACAATGGTTTGCACTTTGGGAAGAAAATCCAAATCAAATCGAAAAAAAAAGAAAAAAAAAAAAATGTTAATGAATCTTTTAATTTGATTCGTGGCCAGACGAAAGTGAAAGCACGATTTGGAGTGTGTGTGAGTGTGTGTGTGTGTGAGTGTGTGTGTGTGTGTGTGTGTGTGCAAAATGTATGAATAGAAATGCGAGCGCGCCTTTTGTTTAAACTGTTCGTGCATTTCACACGCAAGTTTATTACACTTTCAACTTTGACTGTGCGAAAACTCACCACAAATGTTAACAAAATGTTAACTGCATATTGCATTGTCTGAGTTGGTGGCGAAAGGTGCAACAACAAGTCGCTCCGTTCATCGTTCAACAGTTATTAAGGAGAGCAGCAAGTGCGCATACGTTTTGGGTTCAAGTTGAGCCATAAACCAAACTAGTCATATAAAGTCAAATATTGGTTTTTGAACCCATGTGGAGAATATCAATTATTCGGTCTATTTGCCAATCGCAGTTGTTGCATGATTTATTGCTCTTAGCTGACAGCTCATAACTTAAATAGTTATGTTATTCACAATTTAAATGGAATTTTTTATTCTGCAACACACATAATCATAAAAACCGTAGATAGACTCTTTAATATTAATGATATTCAAGCAGCACATAAGGCCAACACAGTTGCAGCATCTTTGCCACATTTTCTGCTGCACAAAAGAAGCTTAATCGACATTATCTGTACGTTTTTTAACTCTGTGCGTGCTTTTTTTCTATTTCGCAACAGTGCACAATGAATTTTTTTACTCATGCTTCAACATTGATTCACATATTTTCTAGATAACACTTCCTACGTCAATTATCACACAGCTGTGGCTTAACATTGTTTATTTATATCTATGTTAGGTATACTAACTTTAGTTGATCGCTTCATATATTTGAAACTAAAATTAACTTTATTTTTTTCTAATTGAGTTATTAACTTTATTTTTTAAGCAAATTCTACGAGAATTAATGGTTTACTTCCTATGTTCTTTACATTCAAATGAGTTTTACCTAATTCTTATTAATTAATCAATATTTACTTTTTGAAAATCAAATAATTTTTAGACTAATGTTATTAACAAAATCGACGCTAATATGAACAAATTGACTATAAAAATCGTATCTTTTAGTTTATGGAGTTTGACAAGTATTTAAACATTTAAGCAAACAACAAATGATGAACATTGGTCTTTTTCATCATATAGTTTTCATAGCTTTCATCGGGCGATTTTTTATAGTTAGAAGGTGCCAATTAGACTCTGTTGCACAGGGATATGTCATTTTCGGCAATCTTTCTTTAGCCATTTTCTTGTAATGTTAATTATATTTTAGTAAAAAATGAAAATATATTAGTTTTTGAACTTGTTGTCGACCGGCTGATTGCTTACTTTGCCATTCACCTTGTGCCCAATGTACATACAAAAGTATTAACGGGTGTCCAACACAATCAGTTAGAGATATCGCTGATAAGCTGATATGTCTTATCTGCGTCAATGATTGTGTTTTTCTTGTTTTTCTTTTCTTTTCTTTTCTTTCATTGCGTTGGAGACTTGCAAAAAATAGGAGGGTTTTGAGCGTTTTGCATTTGCGACGTGCTGACCAAATTGCTGACCAGTTTGGTTTGCCAGCTCGCGAGGAATGGAGGCGCACCATGCCCCACAAAATGTGGTAAGCGGCCATTTGGCGGCGGCAGCAGCTATCAACAACAAAAAAAAAATGATTTGTTTGCGGGGGCGTTTGCTGCTGCAGATTACGAATATTTACACTTATTATCTGTGATGAGTGTTGTTTTCCCTTTCCACTGCTGTGTAACGCTCGGCAGTCGCACGATTTGCCGATTCGCTGCGTTGAAAAATATTAAATTGTAAATAAAAACAAAAAAAAAAAAGAAAAAGAAAAAAAAAGCAAAAGCAAAAACAAAAGCCAAACAAGAATTATGTTCGTGTGTCGCCGCTGCGATTGTTAGTGTGTGTGTGTGTGTGTGTGTGTGTGGCTTGTTGTTGCTTTTTTTAATATTATTTTCTGCCTAGTACTCAAGCGCACCTCAGACGCTGCGGTCGGCGTTTAGCAGTCGGAAATGTCGTTTGACGTCGCATTCACTTTTGTTTTTGTTTTTGGTTTTCTGTTTTCTGTTTTTTAAGAATCGCGCGCACCTTTTGCCTTTTAGACCCGTACTAAATGGGCGCTAATTTTAGTACTAAATCGAACTGTGCGAAAGTTGGTAACGAAATTTGCCAAAACGAAACGCTTTCGTCCAAATTGTTTGCCATTTGTGTATATATTTAAATATTAATGTGCGTGTGTGTGTATGTGTTAATAGAACGCTTATCGCAGCTCACAGTTGTTATGTTATATGTATATATATAGATGTGAAAGATTGCAAATATAAAACGACATTTAACTCTGCTCTGACATGAGCTAAGTATGAACTCAACGTGCCTTGGTGTTAAAATTTGTGAGATTTTAGCACATCGCTTAAGGATTACACACAAAACGAACGATCCGATTCTTAACGAACACAGGTGAGATAGTCTCGATCACCAAAGTTATATATAGTGTATATAGACACAAGATAACAAATGTGTGTAATAATTGGAAATGTTGAAAAAGAGAAAATGATGTATATTTAAACTCAAGTAACTACTACTAAATGAAGCCTGTCAACAATTTAAACCTAAATGTGCTAAAGGGGAACTTATGTCTGTACTATCCTATACTATATCGAAATGATGTCAAATGTGTACTAAATGATATGTAAATGCATTTCTTTATTGCATGACTCACGTATTAAATTTGCTTACAAAATGAATGCAAAAAAAAAAAAAAAAACATTAAATATACAAATGTAGAAAATGTAGCTCTACTTAATAACTGTTTACTTTGCATTTGGTTAAAAGTGCAGCAAATGCGAAAATGTCTTTAATATGCTAATACCAGCAAAGACACTTATTCACATATGCACACACGTATTTGTTTCCCACTTTGGTCATACTTGTAGCGATATAACAACGTAAAGTCCCGCGACACTTGGCCAACGAGACAAGTGAGTCATGTGGACAGCAAGCACTGAGACACGCCCCAAAAACAAACGTGTTCCGTGTGCCAGAGATACAGAGAGACAGAGAGATCCACTGTATCCAATAATTCATTTGAGCTTTATTGTTTATGAAAGGCCACAAAGAAATTGTACAACATTTATACGAACCAAAATAAACAGAGATTCGTGCCCTGAAGGAAGCAAGAGCAAAAGGCGAGAATGCACTAGTCGAGAGAGCGCGACTAGGAGATACCTTGCACTCAAGTTTTCGGCTATAATAAGTCTCCGTTACTCAATTCAACAATTTTATATATGTTTATATAAATCTGATATTGATGAAATTGCTATTGACGCTTTGAAAGATGTATGTTTAAGATTGTGATTTTTATTTGCAATCGATAATGGATTCGAATCGATATTTGCGAAACAAGCAAAGCTATCAATGAATTGAATTGAATTTCAAGTCTTCAAGTCTCTTGTAGACTCGGCTAATGCTTATCAAGAATATATATGTATACTGTTATATACCCTTGCACAACTTCGTTATACCCCTTTTACTTATCTTAAATATTGAATGGGTTCAGGGTATAAAAAACCATGCGTCGCCATGCCGGCAAAAACAAAATGTTAAACATTTTCCTAGCGCCTCTAGAGAGCGGAGAGTGGGGGAAAGTTGGAAGAGAGAGAGATCTAAAGAGGGGCAATTGAACTTTTGCAATTAAAAGCTGCTGGCAGACGGAGCGTGATCTCCGCTAGAACCCAGATGGCTACCAAGAATTTCTGTTAACATTTTTAAGATTTCCGCAATTCCCGACCAAATCAAAGTTCATATGTACATTTTTCTATACATATATATATATATATATATATATATATATATGAATGATGTATGTATACATAACAGGAAAACAACAACACTCAAGCACATCATCTAATTAAATAATTTATGCTTTTCTGTGAACTTTTCTTGTGCCCTTCCCGAGCCGCTAGAACTTAAAATGTGTTTTTTTTATTGTAGTTTGGGTTTTTTTTAGGCATTTTATTTATAGAAGCGACCGTAATGTGACGCATTTCGTTTAATTTGGCATGTGAACTTATTTATTTATATATATATTATAAATATATATTTATTTGGTTTTTTGTTTTTTGGGTGCTTCGTTTTTTATTTCGAGTGAATGACTTTTGTGTGCGCCTTTTTTAGTACATGTGACAATCTTTCAATTGGACAATTGCATTATCGCCCTATATATATATATATGTATATGTATATGTTTGTCTATATATTTATGTATGTGTGTATATATAATACGTCTTCCTCATGTATCTCTGGATTTTTTTTTTTTGCACTGTCCAAGGTTCGACGCTGTTGAGCTTAGTGGGCCAGAATTTGATGGATGCATGCGGCAAAGCCATAAGTAAATAACTTCCGATTTATAATTATTATATAGGGTGTCTTCTTTGGCCAGTATTATTCCACGCACTTTTTTTTATCTTATCTTGAGCAAAAAAAAAGAACAACCCTATCATTTAAACAAAAGTCTCTATCGCTTGTACTAAAATACTAGGTGAAAAAAGACAGCCTTCATTTTGGGGTTTAATATATTGTCTGGTTTCAGCGATAAGCTGCATAGGAAGCCAAAGATACACGATTGATGTCATGCCCCTGATTTCTAATGCCATACATGTGTCTTTATTTTTAATAATCTTTTCGTTTGGTTGTTGTTGCTGCGTTTGTTGGACAGCTGTCAAAGTGTTCGTCTTGTACTCCCAAAACATTTTGAATGTTGAGGTTGATTAATTGGGAAAGATATGATGCATTTGCATGTCAGTTATGACAGCTCTTTCACATTTCATGTGGCAACGCAAAGAAAGTAAAAACTGATGAAACAATGTGAAATAAGCTGCTATAAAAAGTTTAGCAAATAATCTTTCAGCTGCTCAGCAAAAATCATTTATATTTGTACTAAAATTGTACTTAATTGTGTTAGGAGCTTTTTTTTACATTGATAGGTATATATATGGGTATATGTATATAGGCTTGGCGTTTATTGTTGGCATAAAATCATGGTTGTCAACACAGTTATAAATATTCACATCTGAACTAAAAATATATATATGATTATGATTTCAAATGAGATTATTATTCAATCTAGTTTCTATAATTTTTACTTGTCTTCCGACCTCAAATTTCATTTTCAACTTTAAATGTACGATTGATTTAGGGGCAAAACTATGATCAAAAAGCCCTTGCTTTTTAAAATCAGTTGAGTTTTGACGAAGTTATGGCATTTTGAAGTTTCGACCTATGCCCATACACCGATATATCGATTTTCAGGCCATAATTTTTACTTGTCTTCCGACCTCAAATTTCATTTTCAACTTTAAATGTACGATTGACTTAGGGGCAAAACTATGATCAAAAAGCCCTTGCTTTTTAAAATCAGTTGAATTTTGACGAAGTTATGGCATTTTGAAGTTTCGACCTATGCCCATACACCGATATATCGATTTTCAGGCCATATTTTTACTTGTCTTCCGACCTCAAATTTCATTTTCAACTTTAAATGTACGATTGACTTAGGGGCAAAACTATGATCAAAAAGCCCTTGCTTTTTAAAATCAGTTGAGTTTTGACGAAGTTATGGCATTGTGAAGTTTCGACCTATGCCCATACACCGATATACCGATTTTCAGGCTACAATTTTTACTTGTCTTCCGACCTCAAATTTCATTTTCAACTTTAAATGTACGATTGATTTAGGGGCAAAACTATGATCAAAAAGCCCTTGCTTTTTAAAATCAGTTGAGTTTTGACGAAGTTATGGCATTTTGAAGTTTCGATCTATGCCCATATATCGATGTATCGATTTTCAGGCTATAATTTTTACTTGTCTTCCGACCTCAAATTTCATTTTCAACTTTAAATGTACGATTGATTTAGGGGCAAAACTATGATCAAAAAGCCCTTGCTTTTTAAAATCAGTTGAGTTTTGACGAAGTTATGGCATTTTGAAGTTTCGATCTATGCCCATATATCGATGTATCGATTTTCAGGCTATAATTTTTACTTGTCTTCCGACCTCAAATTTCATTTTCAACTTTAAATGTACGATTGATTTAGGGGCAAAACTATGATCAAAAAGCCCTTGCTTTTTAAAATCAGTTGAGTTTTGACGAAGTTATGGCATTTTGAAGTTTCGATCTATGCCCATATATCGATACATCGATTTTCAGGCCATAATTTTTACTTGTCTTCCGACCTCAAATTTCATTTTCAACTTTAAATGTAAGATTGATTTAGGGGCAAAACTATGATCAAAAAGCCCTTGCTTTTTAAAATCAGTTGAGTTTTTACGAAGTTATGGCATTGTGAAGTTTCGACCTATGCCCATACACCGATATACCGATTTTCAGGCTACAATTTTTACTTGTCTTCCGACCTCAAATTTCATTTTCAACTTTAAATGTACGATTGATTTAGGGGCAAAACTATGATCAAAAAGCCCTTGCTTTTTAAAATCAGTTGAGTTTTGACGAAGTTATGGCATTTTGAAGTTTCGATCTATGCCCATATATCGATACATCGATTTTCAGGCCATAATTTGTACTTGTCTTCCGACCTCAAATTTCATTTTCAACTTTAAATGTAAGATTGATTTAGGGGCAAAACTATGATCAAAAAGCCCTTGCTTTTTAAAATCAGTTGAGTTTTTACGAAGTTATGGCATTGTGAAGTTTCGACCTATGCCCATACACCGATATACCGATTTTCAGGCTACAATTTTTACTTGTCTTCCGACCTCAAATTTCATTTTCAACTTTAAATGTACGATTGATTTAGGGGCAAAACTATGATCAAAAAGCCCTTGCTTTTTAAAATCAGTTGAGTTTTGACGAAGTTATGGCATTTTGAAGTTTCGATCTATGCCCATATATCGATACATCGATTTTCAGGCCATAATTTTTACTTGTCTTCCGACCTCAAATTTCATTTTCAACTTTAAATGTACGATTGATTTAGGGGCAAAACTATGATCAAAAAGCCCTTGCTTTTTAAAATCAGTTGAGTTTTGACGAAGTTATGGCATTTTGAAGTTTCGATCTATGCCCATATATCGATGTATCGATTTTCAGGCTATAATTTTTACTTGTCTTCCGACCTCAAATTTCATTTTCAACTTTAAATGTACGATTGATTTAGGGGCAAAACTATGATCAAAAAGCCCTTGCTTTTTAAAATCAGTTGAATTTTGACGAAGTTATGGCATTTTGAAGTTTCGACCTATGCCCATACACCGATATATCGATTTTCAGGCCATAATTTTTACTTGTCTTCCGACCTCAAATTTCATTTTCAACTTTAAATGTACGATTGACTTAGGGGCAAAACTATGATCAAAAAGCCCTTGCTTTTTAAAATCAGTTGAGTTTTGACGAAGTTATGGCATTTTGAAGTTTCGATCTATGCCCATATATCGATACATCGATTTTCAGGCCATAATTTTTACTTGTCTTCCGACCTCAAATTTCATTTTCAACTTTAAATGTACGATTGATTTAGGGGCAAAACTATGATCAAAAAGCCCTTGCTTTTTAAAATCAGTTGAGTTTTGACGAAGTTATGGCATTTTGAAGTTTCGATCTATGCCCATATATCGATACATCGATTTTCAGGCCATAATTTTTATTGTGTAGGAGCTTTTTTTTACATTGATAGGTATATATATAGGTATGTATATATAGGCTTGGCGTTTATTGTTGGCATAAAATCATGGTTGTCAACATAGTTATAAATATTCACATCTGCACTACAAATATATATATGATTATGATTTCAAATGAGATTATTATTCAATCTAGTTTCTATAATCGCATTTGCAATGAAACCACTTGACACTTGAGCCTAAAGCTGGCGGATATATATGTTTAATCAATTATCAAATATCCAGTAATTAATACAAATACTTCTTGTCAACTCCTATTGCCTTGATAGATCGCATTTAATCGAGAACATCTATATATACATATATATAAATTGATTTTTTGTTGTGCCAAAAATGTGCTTTGTGTATTTCCGTGCGTAGCATGTTTATTGTGCAATATGTATTTCCAATCGATTTATAAATAACTTGAGTTTACATAGCACGAATTGCGAAACTGTAAACAACTGGTCCACAGACCCACAATGACGCTAGAGCAAAAAATATGCCCAACCTATACTATATACAAATATATATATATATGTTTTGCATACATACGAACTGCTCCCTAGCAACCCTTTTGACATTGAAAAGTGCGGACGCTGAATTGGGTTATCGCTTGTTTCTTTAAACTGTAAATTATACTATATGTGCTGTCAATCATCATGTGTGTGTGTGTGTGTGTGTGTGATGCAGCTGTAAACAAAGCAAACAACTTGCGAGTCGCCACTCAATTGCTGATCGCCCACGCGCACCGATTTTGAATTATTATATTTATATATATTTGCCATGTGCAAAGCATGCACAAATAAAACTTATTCGCATTCAGCTGAATCAAGTCAATGCGCCCCCAACTCAATAATCACCAATTTTACTTTGAAGACCGCTAAAATGGAAAATTAAAATCCAATTGTATAAGCCATATTGACTATAATTGCCAATGATAATGTTTATAATATATAAAAAATTTATATGTATATATATATATATATAAGCATTTAATTCTGTTTTCTATTTGAGATTACGTCGTAAATTGTACTAATTAAATCTTTCTATTTTTTATATCTAATAAAGACTTGAATTAAGTATAATCTTCAATCACATTGCATAAATCCAATCGTACAAGTCAGTCGCTGCAAATGTACTAAAATTGAGTAGCTGAAAATGTACTAAATGTACTAAAATACAATTTTGAAGTTATTCAAGAATAGCTCAATAAACGAAAGCAGCTTCTGTATCCGTTTTCGTATTAGCAGCTGACTTGTTAAGTATTATAATTAGATCTGTACATTTTAATATAGATATGCGTATGTGTGCTGAGAGCTAAGATCGAAAATGAATGTTTGCAAAATCAGTTGCAAGGTAGCAATTAAGAAACACTCCCTGCCTTTTATGACTCCATTCTTATCAATTTGTACTAATGTTTTTTTGCCTTTGGTTTTGTTTTTTTCTTTCTTTTTTTTTGTGTATTGTTTACAGATATCATTTTCGCTTATCGAAAATACAACAAAAGTCTGTACCGAATGTTGCCGCCGAATTGCACAAAAACTCAAAAGTTGTGCGATACGGCGACTGGAACTAAATGGTGCTAAATGCCGCAGTTGCATTCAATGAGGAGAACCTGAAGAATCAGAAACCGAACCGATGTGATACTTGGAGACTAAGCATTGCAAAAACGATATAAATACATTAGTATTTAGTATTAAGCTAAAGCTATTCAAAAGCAAAACTGCAAAAGAGAAGAAACGACAAAAGACTACCAAAAGACTTGCCAAATTCAATATGGAACACTTGGATCTGGCGGGTTATCTAAACACACCCGTTACTTGGAACTTGGGCGCATTTGAACAGCAAGGTGAGTGTAAAAGTAATTAAGAGTTTCATCGGTAAGAGAATAAATAAATAGCTGCGCATAAACATTTGGGCAATATTGTAATATAGTCAAGAACAACCGGCCAATATCGAAAATATGTACTCAATACCAATAATAACCAATGTTTTGCGTCATTATCTATTTAAAAGATAATTTCAAGCTGGAATTTTATCAGCAAAGTCAATTTTACTTATATATGATTGAGATTATGCCTAAGCAAAAGCCATTTCAAAAGTGCTACGGTTTTAATATGATTGCACAAAGAAGTTCTGCTAAGGTTAAACCGTTTCTCATCTATATTTATTCCGATCATAATACCCTCTACATAAGACGCTAATATTATTATTATAATTATTATTGATCATTTTCCAGTTGTATTCATTAAATAAATAATCAAATTTGGCCTATTTGTCTTCCTAATGATAACAAAACAGTTTGGTTATTCTCTGAATATTTGTAATATTCCGAAAAATACAGCTTATAAAGTAAAACAGCTGTTTCTTTAACCCACTAGTAAAAAGTAAAGTAAAACAGCTGTTTCTTTAACCCTCTAGTGCCCAAGATGGTCTTTATATAGCCCAAGTTTATTTCGTGCTCATTCGCTTCAAAATGTATTTTAATTATAATTATTTTGAAAAGTGCCAATTTCAAATTAATAAAAATATATCGAAATTGATCGCATTTGGATAAAATACAATATTCAAATTAATGGCCCAAAAATATTGCTGTTGCTTCAAAAGATGTGCCGACTTTTTTGTAGGTCTTTCAAGAACATAAATTGAGCCCGCATAAAAGCCTGGCACTATAGGGTTAATGGATGACTTGGCGAATCAGAAGACTGCATTTATGATAAATTTGCAAACAAATTAAAGACGCAGCCTTAATTAATAAAGCGACTTATAAAATGGCACTCATTTATTAAGGATTTTGAGTAAGATCGAGAAAATAGGGCTTACAATTTTCTCGTTGATTCAGCTTTGAAGCACTTGTATAAAATGTGTGTAGGTCTGACTGCCCAGATGGTCAGTTTGGTCGCATTGGCAAACACACACACATACAAACACACACTCGCACACACACACACACACACACTCGCACACACACACACATTTTGCTGCTGTTTGCCGGCACTTTATTAATAAATTGCATAATTAAGCCGCATGAATCATGCATGCCCTGGCAGCGATCCCGATAAGATTGCAGAAGCAGTTGCAGTTGCAGTTGCAGTTGCAATTTCAGTTGTTGTGAATGAAGACAACTGTGGGGCAGGCTGACTGTCGCGATGCGCTTCAGTTTTGCTGCAGGCACAGCTGGAGACGGTGCTGCAAAAGATGCGCAAGTGGCAAACACAAATGCAAAGTGCGCCCATTAAAAATAATCTACTCTAATGGAATTAAAAATAAACATCGAAACTTGTATTTCTATCTCTCTCTTTCTATCTCTCTCTCTCTCTCTCTCTCTCTCTCTCAGATGGCATTTACTTGTCCAGCTCGCGTCAAATGCTGGAGCCCATCTTGGAGGAGACCTCCGAGGATGAGGAGCATGCGCAGAACAGCTGGAATGGCCACGAGCAGCGGGGCAGTTGTGGCGGCTTTTGGAGCTCCGCGGAGTCCGAAACGGGATCGGTCATAAGAGTCGAAATTACAAAGGGTGAGTCACAAAAGTACGAGTACAGTGATCGCTCGCAAATTGCAACAACAGCAGATTACAATTGTTTACTTTTACTTGATATCATCTCCTTGCTGACAGAATTTGAGCACCCTCTTCAAAGGGTTTTTCCATAATAAACTTTGCAGAAATACAAAGATCTGTTTATCAAGACTCTCAAATATGATTTTATGATTTTCTTCTATGTTCTTAATTAAAATCGTTCGGATTATAATTAAATTTGAAATTATAAATCCATTCCAAATTCCATACATTTCCATGAATATAATGCCTTGAAATGATGACTCCCATTTTTGCGGTAATACTTTTAAAAATACCATCAATAATGGAAAAAATCAAGTATTCAATTTAGTATATGGAAAAGCAAAATAATGAAATCATTGCATAAATTAAATACACAATTTTTGGAGGCGTACTCACTTGCGAGGGATCACTGTGCTTAGTGAAATAGCTAAATAAATTACTTTACTAACTGACTGTTTACTTTTTGCAGATATCGACGCCATTTCCGAACGTGACTTTGCCTGTCCGCCGAAACGTGCGCGTCGCTCCCAGGAGGAGCAACTGCAGCAGCAGCAACAGCCGCAGCAGCCGCACAGTCTGGAGGATGTGGTGCAGCTGCGTCGTCCGCCGCCGCCACGCTACGATGCCGAGGCGCACAATAGCCTGGAACGCTTCCTGGCCCTGGAGGCCTGCTCCCGCGACAGCTACGGCAGTCAGGGACAGCGCAACAGCACGGGCAGCCGTCGTGGCGGAGGAGGATTCGAGGATTTCTACTCGGACAACGATTCGTATCATTCGCTGTCGCGCAGCTCGTCGCTGGTGCAGTTCGAGTCGCTGGAGCGCCAGTTGACGCTGCAGGAGCAGCATCAGAGCATGAGCAGTCTGGGCAACAGTTCACCATCGCTGCTCAGCTGCGAAACGGTAGCCGGCAGCAGCAGCTCCAATGTCAGCAGCGGGACACACAGCAACCCGGACAGCCGGCGAGGATCGGCCACATCGCTGCTGAAGCGCTACGAATCGAGCGACGGACGTTTGCATCAAACGTACTACGAACTGCACAAACTGGACTTTGAGGAGCAGCAGCGGGAACTGTTTGGCGCCTGCAAGAGTCTCGTGCATCAGGCCGAAATCAAATCCGACTCCGAGTCGAGTAGCACATCGTCCACATCCAGCACCAGCAGCAGCGATAGCAGCGGTCACAGCTTACTCAGCGCCTGTCCAGGCAAACAAGATGCTGGCGGTGGCCGACGGCTGCCCCTCAATTCGGCGGAGAATTTGTCTGAGGATTCGGGGTATTGTGAGCCGAGCACATTGCGACGCACCAAATCGAAAAGTATACCAAAGAATTTCGATAAACTCTGCGAGGAGGAGGAGGAACTGGAGCTGGAGGAGGCCGACGCTCTAAACTCCAATGATTTGTGTCAGACGAAAATAGTGCAGCAGACAAACGTGGACGAGACGCAATCATCAGCCTCCGCCTCCGTCTGCGTCTCCGTCTCCACCCCAGCATCAGCCTCAGCATCAACATCAGCGTCGTCCGCATCATCGCTGCTGCTTGCCTCTCCGACATCGTCTATAAATAGCTGCGAGAGCGGCGCAGCATCGCCGAGCGATTCGGCGACGTCAGCATCGTCGGTTGCCTCTTTCACTTGGCTGCGGAACAGTTTGCCCGATATACGCGAGCCGCGAGGTTCGTCGCCCAACTTGCTAACGGACAACAACAACAGCTACGTGCTGGCTACCAACAACGCCAACAACAACAACGACGACAGGAGCAGCAACAGCAATAGCAGCAGCGGCAGCAGCAGCTCCTCGCCAGTGTTGAGTCGAGAGGGAGCAGGGGGCTCATCCACATCGGTGCCCAACGAGCTGCAGCAGCTGGGCAGACGACGGCGCACACAGCAGCAACAGCGTCGTCAGCAGCGTCGCCACGAGACGGGTGCCGGTGGTGGTGGGCACAGCTCTAGCGAGGATCTGGATCAGTTCGATTGCAGCAGTTTCAGTTTGCCGCGCATGCGACGCAGCTGCAGCTGGAACGATCGCGTCGGCCTGGGAACACCAGCAGGCGCAGCAGCAACTGGAGCCGGAGCGGGCAGTGGAGCTGGTTATCTGAATGCCAGCTATCAGAATCTTACGCTACTCGATTACACGGATCCCAGCGAGAATTGCAAGCGCGGCATGGATAAGCGCAAGCAGCGCATTAGCTCGGGCGACGATTGCGAGCAGTTCATCTGCAAGGACAACTTTCTGCTGGACGAGCTGAGTCAGATCTACGACAAGAATGCCTCCATACTCAATGACAAGACGGCCGAGCAGGAGCTGCTCGAGCAACGACCGGCGCGGGAAGTGTTCGAGTTGCAGCCGGAGGAGCAGGAGGAGGCAACGCCGCCGCCGCCTCAAGTGCAACATGTCCAGTTGACCATACGTAAGCCGCCATCGCGTCAGAAGCGAACAAATCTGGATAAGGAATCTTTGCCGTCACCCACAATTGCCCCCTCGCCACCCATTGCGGCCGTCATTACTTTCAGCAGCTTTGGCAAGACATTCGATCAGGATCCCACCAATTTGCGCACCTCCTACGCCCAATCCTTGGAGCAGTGCAATTTTGAGTTGCCGCCAAAAAGTCAAAATGCACAACTCACCACAGCCAAATCCAACACACGTGCGCTGCCCAAGCGACGCTTTCAAAGCTCGACGGCAAAGCAGCGCAGTCTGGTGAGTAGCACTCCGAATCTGTCAGCTTTTGACAACGGCAGCCAGGAGGCAGAGGATGACATCTATGTGAGCAGTGCGCACAATTCTATGCATCAGTTGCCGCTGGCAGCAACTCAAGCGAAGCCTTTGGGCATTCTGCTGCCAGCTGGTTCGCGCAATTCGTTCAGCAAGGAGGTGAGTTTTTGTCCGGTGGTGAGTAAGTATTGCTGGCAGGAGCAGTCATCGGAGGAGCCACAGGAGGAGCAGGCGAGCAGCGACGAAGAGCAGGTAGATGACGATGACGATGAAGAGCAGCTGCTGTTGGATAGCAACGATGCCACTGTTATTTATAACACCAAAGAGAACGAGAACATAGCAGTGCGCTATAATGAAGAGCAGCAGCTAAGAGCAAAACAGCAAGAGCAACAGCCAAGAGCGCAAGAGCATGAGGAACAACCAAGAGCAACGCAAGAGCAGCCGCAACCGCAAAGAGCGCAAGAGCAACAGCAACAGCAAAGAGCACCAGAGAGTGTGATCGATGACAAGAGCATGGAGAGCGATGAGAACAACGAAAACATCGCCAGCATGGAAACGAAACAGCAGCAGACGACGAAAACATCGCCTCAGCCCGTTTCAGTTTCAAGCGTCGCTACTGCCGTCAGTCTTGAAACGCGCGTCGACCCGAGCTCATCAGTAACGCGCGCGATCGTTAAACCAATTGTTACAACTATTACGCCAGTTACAGTTATAAGTGCACCACCTGCCACACGCCCCCTCAGCCTGCATTTGCCCATATTGAGCGAACCGCCCACAAATCGCGCCCATCAAATACTCTACGCATCGCAGCAGCTGCTGCAGCGTTACGACGACTCCCACGAGGACAACAATTTCGACAAATTCGGCAACATGCCAAAGTCACAGGCTGTAATGCCCACTTCCGTTTCCGCTTCCGCGTCCGTTTCCAGCAACAACAATGAATCGCCGCTAAAGCAGCGCAGTGCGAACAAATCGGACGAGAAACATCCCAGCTCCAAAAGTTTTCTCTCTCGCTTTGCACACGGTCTGCGCTTCTCCTTGCGACGCAAGAAGAAACAGCAACAACAACAACAGCAACAGCAGCAACAACAACAGCAGCAGCAGCAACAGCAGCCCAAACATACAACAAGCAATGGGAATGCGCAGGATTTCATTTATATACCGTTAAAGCCGCCGCGCAGCAGCAGCAGCACTGCTCACGATGAGAGCAACGCCTCCGAGGCGAGCACTGTTAGCGCTAACAGTCGCCAATTAACAGCAGCAACAGCTGCTGATGCAGAGCAAGAACAGTCAAAAACATCGACACTACAAAAGCTTGTCACTGGTAAGCCGCCGTTGCCAAAGCTGCCGCCACGACAAACGCATGCGCCTGCAAACAGTGTTGCCCATGTCGCAAGTCCCTCGAGTGCTGCCCATGCTGAGAGTAACGCTCTCTTTTTGGATGCCGAACGGCAGCAATATGCCGCATTTGCCGCACAGTTGACACACGGCCAGCTGCGCGAAATGTCTGAACGGGATATGGCTCGGGACAGCGAATCGCCGTCGCGCGCCAGCGTCGCCCAAAAGACGCAAATGTTCAATCAGCTGGGCGGTCCGCAGACAGCCGGCTTCAAGCCGCGACCAGTCACCATGGTGACAGCCATTCCGGTGGCTGTTTCGCCCATCCACGACGACGAGAGTGGTAAAATGGGTCTAATCGAAACAAATTTGGACACACACGAAACGGTTATATCGGGCAAGACACGCTCCCTGATGGACATCACCTGTAATCCAACCCAACAACAACAGCAGCAGCAGCAGCAACACAAACGTTATCTCGTCAAGCGACTGAATGTCACCAGTGCCACCTACAACATGGATAATGATGACGATGACGATGATGAGGATGATGTCGACAGTCGCAGGAGCCGTATCAAAACATCTTCGCAGGCGGGCGGCGTTCAAATTGCTTCCGTGCGAAGACCGCACAAAAGCATGGAATTTCTGTTGGACAAGGAGAATCAAAAGAATGTTTTGGTGAGCAGCCCACAAAATCTGTGCATAACAATACACAATTCTGTACATCTAATATATACCATATACATAAATATATATATTTAACACCTCCTTTTATCTGAACCGCCCTTGGGGCACACACACACCACACAATACTTACTACTTGCCCATAGTTTTTATGGCTTTTGTCTCGGGCAACGCCATCAACGTCCTCCCCTCTTTAATGGCTTTTAGACGCTCCCTTATTGCTTAATATTCGTTGGCCAACAGTGGGCGAAGGTTCTATTCATTGTGAGACTCGGCATGATTTCGCATCTAGTTTTGCTAAATCTAGGAAAAAACTAAAATTCGAATTTTACTATATATTTTCACTTATTTTGTTGATTAAATACAATAATATATTAATAACTTAATTTGTTTAAAGCTCGAACTTATAGCAAATTATATTTGACATAGACTGAATATTTTCCATAATCTTTAAAAAGATTTCCGTTTGTTCTCTGGCTATCTGCATTTTTTCAATAGTTTCAAATATTTCCAGCCATAAATTTGTAAAAGGGTATTTCAAGTTCGTTGTAGTTTTCTTTTTTCTATTACAAGATTAACATAACTGTATTTTTTCTTTGCGATTCCATGTTATTTTCGCTGATTGTGTGAATTATGCATACGACATGATTTTCATTCATTCACTCTCTCCCTCTCACACCCTCCCACTTTCGCCTTCGCTCTTATTCTTTCATTTCCAATTGAGCGCAGCTTTGATCTTCCTTATGGCTGTTAATTGATTTCGTCATTTACAGCCGGCTCCAGCCCCACCCTGTCTTTCCCCGCCTGCTAGCTGTTAACTCACTCGCGCGTAACAGATAAAAAGAATACTGAAATTTGTGTCATTTCTCTTTTTCGTTTCGTTTTTTCACTCGTTTTCGCTTTGGGGGCGCTTCCTCTGCATAATGCTTGTCGCATTTGCATTAACATTAACATTGTTCGTGTCCTTTGCACCCACGATTCGCTCGCTAATCGGCTTTGGCGCATGGACGCGTTTTAAAACGCGCACAAATGGTCTTGAGTGGGATATCGGCTGGATTATGATTTATTAAATATTTTCATAGTTGATGTGTATAAAAAAGTATGTATGTATGTATGTGTGTGTATGTGTGTGTGTGTGTATGTGTGTGTGTGTGTATGTGTGTGTGTGTGTATGTGTGTGTGTGTTCTCGCAATTTACTCATCATTTCCTTGGCGCTCAACAAATTACATCCAATTTAATATCATCTTCCAGCAGAGACAATGACCACTTGACCTTTATTCTATACTGTATATGTATATATATATATATTGTATATAATATGTGTAATGACTGCTGGCTACGCCCTCTTTTTGGGTCGACCTTTATTAGATTTGGCCTACACAATTTGTTGCTCATTATGTTAATCAAGTCGTTGTTTGTCTTGGGTCTGACTGACAACTTACAAAATGAAAAGCTTTGCAGAATAATTTTTGTACATCTTTTGGTGAGCTTTAAACATTGTTACTATTGTGTGCTCGTTGTGTGCACTTTATTTTTGATGCCAGTGTATTTATTATTTACTTATGCATAATTCCATGGAAATTATAAAGTTCTTTTATCAGGTCAAATATTTTTATTACCCTCATCATTTCCTTAAAACCTGCATTAAATTTGCCAGGAATTTTTTGGCTTTTGCGTATTTATTTTATAAATAGAATCAATTTTAAATAAATCTTCAGATGACTCAATATTGCTCACTAATCATGAAAGAATTCAGTAAGCAAATAAAATGTATAAGCAAGTAAACCAAATTTCCAAATTTTTTACTTGAAATATTTTTGAGAATACTTTCATGCATATAAATATATGTGTATAACTGTATGCAGAGGTTGCTAAAAAAAATTTAGAACTCTTCGATTATATTCAAGAAATGATTCTACAAAAAAGAAATTTATTTTAATTGTGGTAAATTAAAATTACAAAGTCAATAATCATGGCTTGGCGAAAACTGGATTTCAATGTTAACCACAAAATGAATTAAGCAAATAATATTTCAAAAAGTTGCCAACATATTTTTATTGATATGGCTACTGAAATATATTCGGCTTAACATATTTATTTTTCTTGGGGCGTTAAAGCTCCGATACGCCTCATTTACACATTTATTTAATTTATTGGCATTGATACAAAAAAAAAAAAAAAGCCATAAAACTGCGCCCTTTTTGGCATATTTTCTTCTATTTCTTGTGCTCAACTCCCACGTTTGGCTGAAGCCAAAACTTTCGCCTCGATTTCCGCTAAAACTTAACTATATATATATGTATGTATGTATATGTATTTAGTTCACACATACATACATACATATTTGTTTGCTCTTGCGGAAATATTTTTATTATTGTTGTCATTCTCGTTGCGCTTGTCAGTTGTCGTCATGTGGAATAATAATGAAAAATAATAATAACTATGAAGAGTGCTTGCTGAAAAGAAAGCAAAACATAGAAATTATGTTGTCGCTAGGCATACAAATTAAAAACTTAATTAAAAAGCAGTATTATAGTATTATAATCTCTGCTTCGTCTTGTAATGTAAACAAACAAATCGCGTGATAAGAGAGACAACTGAAAAATCTCTTTCTCTTTCCTAATCCCCGACAGAAAAGCGTGCCAGATTTGTTTTCTTTTTCTTGTTTGTTTTCTTATTGTTTTTGTTTTTGGCCACTGTGCTTGCTTATTACCTTTGTCAAACTGTGTATTTACTGCTTGTTCGCATCTATGTGTGTATAAGTGTGCACACATTTACTTATCTTTGCGTGTATTTCCTTGTCGCCTGATAAAGCACCAAAAAATCAACACTCTCCCACAACCTACCTCCCCGCGCAGCGGTCTTTCAATTGTCCGCTGCGTTTAGATTTCAGTTTCATCAAATATTTGCTGTTAACAGTGTTGTAAATATTGAAGGCAAAGGCGAATGTAAAAAAAAACATCGCACAAAGCGCTTGGCCGACAGCCAAGAGAGCGATGGAGAGTGAGATCAGTGGTCTCTTTGTCACAGCAAGTTTTACAAGTGCTGTTAAACTAACATGATCTGAGAGCAGAAGGCAGAGAGCAGTCTGTTAGTGATCTACATATGATTCATTACATAATCTGGTTAGAGCTGCTGTGTTTGCTGGACTGACTGCTGTAACTTTAACAAGTGCACAATGTTGTGCTCTTATCTGTGCTCTCTTTGCTTACGCAGCAGACATGTGCGCTCTCTCTCTCTCTTATGACTGGCAGCTGTTATGCGATCGATCTCTTTGTGTCAATTTCTACCTGTTTATTTTCGCCATACGGAAAGCGTCTTATCTTTGGTAACATTTGTACAATCTTTTGTACTGCTTTGCCTTATTTGTTGCGCTTCAACGAGTGCACATCGGAAACATTGACAGCCATCTTGCTCTCACCTGCACACACCTAAAATGTCAAAGTGATCGCGACCAAAATAGCGAAAAATGCAACTTGCTTTGCTTCTTCTTTTTTTGTCATAGCTGCGGAAAAAGTCAAATTGAAATTACAGCAAGCGAAATAAAAACCGCTTTCTTTTAAATAGTTGACAAGACGCAGAAATTGCGCCAATAATTTGTCCAGTCATTTTTTTTTACATTTTCTTTTTTATTTTGCAAGTAATTAAAATACTTCAATATTTAGTGCTTAGCTGAGCTCATGGCTTAAGCATTTTTATTGTCTCATAGACACTGTAATTTATTCAAATTAAAACGGCATTTAGTCTGCCTTGAAATGTGCCCCGTTCGCTTTACACTCGCTTCCCACACAATGTGCACAGTGTGCACAGAAAGTGCGCACAAGGCAGGAAATTTAATTAATTGAAGTTTATTTTTCGTACATCTCAATTGCGTTAAGAGTTTTGTTTGTGCTTAGTGCGCCACTTGCGCTTGCCACACTTTATTTTATTTTTCACACGCCTTTAATTTCGCTTCCATTTCATTCGCAGTTTGTTATTTTCATTTTTTGCGTAAACATTTAAAGTTGAGCAACCAACAAAACTGACAAACAAATTCTCCTATTTTTTCGCTTTGCACTTTTTTGTTGTTTTTTGATTTGACTGTTATTATTATTATTTGTTGTTGTTGTTGTAAAGGAAATGTGTGGGCGCTTTTCAGTTTTCCCTGTGTGCGCAGTTTCTTGGGTGCAGCCCGATCTTAAGAAAACAAATTGCTCGACGTTCATTGAAGCTAACTGATGAGTCTTGTATTTTTTTAATTATTACCAAGGCGCGAGCTGATTCAATTGGGCCAAGCTCATGTCTAAGTTGAACTAACTTCGAAATTAGAAAATACGTTTTTAAATTTTTACACATATTTTAATATTACATAAATAAACAATGTTCAAATTGTTTTTGCTTTATATGCAAAAATAATACTGCCAAATTCTTAGATTATTCTTTTAGTTTCTTAGATTTCAAATGATTTATTTTGAGTTCTATAAACAAATTAATGGCTTTACTTATTCTAGTATTTATTTGGCAAACACATTAAACCAATGCACATATAAACATTTATATCTATAGCTTCTGACCAAGTTCTTGTTCAGCTTTACTTTTTGCCTGTATTCTGTATTTGTTTTCGGCCATTCCATTCGCACCGCAAACATGCAAATTATCATGCGAATAATAACCTATTTGTTATATACTTGGGTTCACATTTTTTATTTATTTAAATTTTTTTTTTTTATTTCCGCTAAATGTCATATCGTTTTACGAGTTGGCCGAAAATGTGATCTACTTTTTGGGCAAGTCAGCTGACACGAAACCATAAACGCTTTTGATTTAAACACACTTTCTTCGCACAGACATTGAGTCACCTTTTTGCACCAGAAATGTTGAAAAATATATGAATATATATGCGAATATTTTTGTATTAAATATTGATAAACTCAACAACTGATTTTCAACGATTTTACGCAATTTGTTGCCACTTTTAACGAACTGTTAATTTAGTGCGGCCAAGTTAAGTAATGAAAAAATAATAATATTTGTACATTTCGCGAAATGAACTTGCAACCTAAAAAGAATAGAGTATAGAAACCCCAACCCTCCCCCCTCCAATGTGAAAAACAATTTGCACATGCCATCAAATTTGAATACTTAAAAGCAAAAGCAAAAAAGAATATATATATACATATATACATATATATATATACATGTATATATATATATATTATTTGCTTTGAGATTTGTGTATGCTGGAATTTTAAGCTGGTTGCAGCTTGTTTTTGTTTATTATCGAATTTGTGGCCTTTTGGATTTTGTTTAACAGCCAAGTGGCCAACACTCTAGACTTGTTTCTACACTTGTTGTTCTTCTACTATTTTTAGCCATTGTCTATAATAAAAAAATTATGATAAATTATTGCCAGTGGGGCCAGATGTGTGTGTTTACCTATCTATGTGGACACAGCTATTCACATGATTCACATCTCTAGTTCTTGATCCATTCAACTAATAATCAAATGCTGAGTAATTTATGTCTGAGTCCAACGCCAAACAAAAAGTCGTCTCGCCAGAGCCCAATTAAAAGGGGCAAGTAAAAAATAAATAAAAAAAAATAAGGATAAAAACAAATCCGTGTCACATTTTCACATATGCATTTCACAATTAAGGATATATTAAAAACAAACCTTTTACAACCTTTGGCTTGAAGTGGCTCTAAGCTGTGCACAAAAACGACGCCAACATATGCGGAAGTTGCAGTTGCATAAAATCAAAAGGGTGTCACAACAAAATGCTGGCAAAAAAAAAGAAAAAAGAAAACAAAAAATGTCGAGCAAAAGGTTAAAGGACTTTATTATGTCGCGTTGCTAGCGGAATTGGCACAAGAAGGGTCTCTGGGCCTAAGTCACGGGATGCGCCCTCTTTGTGGGCATTTAAAGGCGGCTGCCAGCTGCCGTCATTGTTCTAACTAGAGTGAGAGGGAGATAGGTAGAGAAAGAGAGAGAGAGAGAGAGAGAGGGAGAACAAAAAGAAAGGCACGGCTTTATTTTTAGTACCACAAACTCTTTAGTTCTGTTTAATTTCACTCAGCAAGTTGGGCGAGGCTTTAATTGTTGAGTTATAGTTATGAACTCTGCTTTAAACTGGATTAACACGAGTTATGTTCTTATACATGGAATTCAGCACAAGAGTTATAAACGCTAATAGTTTGGCTAACACTTACAACACTTAATAACAGCTGATAATAATTAGTATTACAAATTATAATCATTTATAATCGAAGTTGTTGCTGTTCAGCCAGATAAAAGTTGTACGAACAAATTTATTAGCCCTAATAGCTTAATAGTTATCATTTCAGTTAATACTTTGCCCCAGCTCATAACAGTTTATTCTAATAATCAACTGAATAGATAAAATGTACGACAATAAAATGGTTCAGAAAGCATTTGATTAAACAATGGCATTTCTAAGAGAACATCTAAAACGATGACATCACCATCATCATCGAGTCTGATTGATTACTGCGTTGATTATTTGTTTCATTGTTCATCCTCTGACTGAGCACAGTGTTTATTACTATTTAAAGGTCACTGAACTCGCCACGAACAATGCTAAATATGCCCAGTAGCCCAGTGGCCAGAAGAGGATACTTCAAAGTATTTTGCACTCTTTCATCGGCCACTTATTTTTGGCTCTTTTCCATCAACTGTTTTTTTTATTGCTTAAGAATTTCTAAAGCTGCCACAGTCGGCCACAATATTTGGGAGTTTTTCATGTAAAATATTTGTATTATTTATTATATATATACTGGATAATATAAGTATGAGTTGAGTCTGCTAGAATTTAAAATATATAATTATAAATTGAATCCAAGTTTTCAATGCTAGTTCTAATTATGCTCATATATTTATGTGTTAATTATATGTATTGATTTGGCTCAGTGTAGTTATCTTTAAATGAATCTAGTGGTTTGGCTGCAAATTTTCCTGTTGGCGGCCAAACCTACAAAGTTGCTCATTTCCATTTTAAGCTCGGCCTCAAACTGGGTTAACACGACTGGGCTCGAGTGCGTTTGTGTGTGGGCCAATGGCAAACAAATTATCTTAACAGCCAATGTCCAAGGCTAAACGACAGCAATGCTGATTGGAAAACGCACACACACACACACACACACACACACACACACACACACACACAGGCACAGCACAACAGTGTCAGCTGCTTTCCCGTTTTTTGCCCTCTCTTTGAAAAAATGCACACCTGCCTTGAGCCGAGCTGCGTGAACAGCAAGCGGCGCATAGTTCAACATAACAACAACTGCAATGGGTACATATGTACATCATGCATTCATACATACATACATACACACATACATGCATTCTTATGTGTATGTATGTATGTGGAAAGAGGGGCAAACAAATAACGCGCACTTCCTTTTCCGCTGCTGTTTGACTACCCCGAACATCCCCTCACCTTGTTGGCATTCCAAAAATAGTCGCACACTTTGCCGCTCGGCATTGTTGTTGTAGTTGTTCTTGTTCTTGTTGTTGCTGTTGCTGTTGGCATTTTCATATAAATCACATTTAAATGTGCCGCATCTTTCAGTCAAATATTCTGCCGCCCTGTTTTCTGGTTGCATTTTTGTTTACCTTTTTTTGTTGTGTGCCATATGTTGAGCGTTGCAGCGAGCGAGACACTGAGATCTCCATATACTTTGTTATGTAAAACACACACATATGTATCTATTTATGTATATATGTGTGTAAGCATTTAGTAAATTATGCATGCCCCTACTTCTCTCTCACTCTCTCACTTTCTCTGTCTCTATCAATCTCTCTGTTCAAGTCATATGGCATTTGGCATTTTGGTTTGCCCTACCAGCGTTTGAGGCGGGTATTTGTTATCTTTCAATGGGTTTGCCTGAAATGCCACACCTCGATCCAACACTGGCGATCAATCATAAAGAACTGACAAAAAAATATGTTGGTTTTTTGACCTTTGACATTGTTAGGCTGCAATTAAAAGTGCTGCTTTTTCAATTGTTGTTCTATTTTGTATACAATTGAAACGAGCTATAAAATATATTCCTATCGATCTTGACTTAAAATTTATAATTTTAATTGAAAGAAATATGTCCTTTGACCACTGGCTATTACTTGCTCCCCTCCTGCTCTTTGCCTTGCTCTGACTTTAATTAGTTCTTC
Source organism: Drosophila nr. perissopoda 5 BK-2023a (assembly GCA_035044105.1). Classification (NCBI taxonomy): domain Eukaryota; kingdom Metazoa; phylum Arthropoda; class Insecta; order Diptera; family Drosophilidae; genus Drosophila; species Drosophila nr. perissopoda 5 BK-2023a. Next base: position 1,273,059 of record JAWNMK010000018.1, read on the forward strand.
AGCTAAGTAATTGCTGTTTCAACTTTTGATTTAAATTTTAATTAAAATGATCTTGAAAATGAAAATAATTGCCAGAAGTTCTTGCAATTGTCTGTAATCTATTCAACGATTTAATCACAATTATTTTACATCATTATCTTTTTTTTTGCTGGACATAGTAAATACTTCCGATAGCTTGTGCGTCATCACGCTTATCTACAGCAGAAATTCTTGCCGCATACCATTCAATTTTCATCAGCTTAGGGCATGCAGCACAGCATATGCTCGGTTTATGTAAGATCCCTCCAGTTTTCCCCACTTCTTCTTTGCCGCTCAATTCGATGTCAGTTGCCAGCATTTCCTTGCGGGGTTTATTTACAGTGACACATGCAAATGGAAATGACATTTGCGTCTCGGTTTCGCCGTCGCCTGCAGAGTTTATCTCCTCCGCTGCAACCCGCTTGCTCCTCCTCCAAGTGAGCATCTAAAAGGTCAGCTTGTGTTGCGCACTCTCTGCGCTTGCGACTACGGAACGGATTCGCCGGGGGAGCTTCTCCCGGCTAAGTGAATTGAAATAAAATGTAAATTATTTGTATATGGTCGTTAGACATACATTTACATTCACATACATATATATTTAGATAGAGAGGGTCGCTCATTAGCCGTGGCGGGGGTGGGGAGGGGACTGCACATCAGCTCATCGTGGCGTGAAGTGCATTTGATAAATGCGTGGCACGTGTTGTCCTCGGTCTCCAGGTTGTTGTTGAAACATTTACAGTTGCTGTCAGAACTCCATTTGGTAGCTAGCCAACTTGTTGGTCCCATTTGAATACGGTACATATTTGCTGCTTCCATTTGTGGGTTCTGGCCATAACCAAAGCTTGGGCCCAGCACATTTGTTTGCCTGTCATTAGATACGTATGTCGTGAAAGAGGCATGACAATGGCTCTTTGCCTCGAATGCCACTTCACACGGACAGTCAGTCAAACAAACAGACAGACAGTTGACAGTTGTCTATCTGTCTGTCTGGCTGTCTCTCCCATAATTTGCGTTCTTTTTGCCCATGCTTTATATGTAATTATGACATGCTCGCCTAATTGCAATCAACAGGAAGCATAAAATGCACAGATGCAGTTATGGATGCCATATGCGATAGCTGACCTAACTGCTCATAATTATAGCCAGAACTTATTTACCCTCGGCCGGATAGTACCTGCCCCAGCCAAGTCGATTAGCTTGATGATATATAAGGGAACAAAAAAGCATAAACTAAATATTTAATTGCTTTACAATGACGAAATTCTGACAAAGTCGCATTTAAAAATTAAATATACATTTAATTATTAATTATTAATTATAAAAATATTTATATATGAATATTTAATAGTTTATTCTATTAAATAAAATAATTACTTAAGATATATTTAAATTTAAATTTTTTAAATCAAATAAGTTGATAAGGATTTAAATAGCATTTAGTCCTTTGATCCTCGAGCTACTTGATCCTGAACAACTAGTGCATAAGAAATCGTTAAACGCTGATAGGCAAAATTGCATTACGTCCAACGAGCGCAATTTCGAGCTGAGCACATTTGACTCGACTTTTTTTTCGGAGCCCCCTTCAACGACTTAGTCGCCCACATCCGCTTCCGTTTTGCAGTCACGTCACCTCCGAGGGTTAAGTTCTGTTGAATGTTTTTTTTTTTTTTTTATTACCCTTTTTGCCAGGGTTGCTGGCGTTCAAATCAATAGCAACGGGCAAACAACAAACTTTTTTGTTAGTTGGCCAGGGCAACTGAGGGAGCTGGGCTCAACAGTTTGTCAATTCATCAAGCAAACAGCCAGTCCTTACACAATGGCCAAGTATTATGTGGAATGTGTCAGTGACCTCCCAGCCATGGCTGACCACAGACACCGCTGGTCAGCCAGGTATTCCCCTATGCTCCATGCACCCCCCGGGCGCCTCAAGTGCAGTCAGGCATAATTTACCAATTTTTTTTTATTTTTATTTTTTTCGTTTGAGTAAATTCTTAAATTGTTGCTAGAATGTTACAAATTGTGTTTGAGAAGGGTTGCATTTCACAATTCAACTGGACTTGGGGTTCAGGCGAGTGTGTTGAGCATGTTATTGGTGGTTGATTGCGAAGATATAATCTACATACGTTTACACACACACACACACATCAAATGATATGCTGCTTATGCAGGCTGCATAACCGAAATACACATCGTTGTAGTGATAGTTATGAATGATGAAAGTTAATCAAGTTGAATAACAGTTGAAAAGCAAAACAAAACATGATTTTTCACTTAGTTCTCTAGAACTTCCGGGTTTTATTCTGGACATGCATTTGTGCATTGTGTATAGCACTCATCATTGCTAGATTTACGTGACATTTGCAACATTTGTATACGTATTTGTTGTACAACAACTAACCATTAACCATTGATTACTGTGCTATTAAAAAAATGTGATCAAATCATTTTGAAGTTTAGTTTTTGTGCAGCTTGTTACGCTGTTTTGACTTTGCCTTTTTTCATTTCTGTTTAGAAATAAAAGTTTTCTGTCTTGGAAAAATCGTTGCATCATTTCTAGATTTTTTATGAATCAGCAGATTTGGTTTCTCAACTCATACTAATCTTTTATAGCAGCTGATCCCCGACTTTAGATTGACATGTATGGAAAAATTAAAATTCGACCTTCCCCGTTTAGTCGACTTCCTCCTGTCTACGCCCTTGGGTCCAACTATAACTGAACCATGAAATACCTTTCTACACACTTGGATCAATTGATTGCCCTCTTCTCAAAGTCAATGTTTAATTTTGAGTCTTAGCCAGTATTACAGTATCTGCTGACCTTGTTGCTGGCTGTTGCCCCACATTTGCACTAAGTGTTACTTAGTAGCCTATATTACACATACGCTCCATTGACCCAATGCCGTTTGAAAACTGGTTTGCTGCTGCTGCTGTTGTTGCCTTCAATTACACAAATGATTGTGTGCATACAATGAATAGAGAGATATTTGCCTGGCCGTGTGTGTTTACATTTACTTCTATGCACATCCAGAGATACATCCGCTGCCCAAATAGCACGCCATGTCTGACTTAATTCACATTGATTTGACTGCGCCAGCTCCGTCATATGTCAAATCAACTATCATCCATCAGCACATTGCATCACAGCTTGTTGTGCTGATGGAATTAAGGTGTTCGGGTGGCGGAACAGACTGTCAAATAATAATAATAAAACTGGCAATAACGCTGCCAAGGTCAGGCTTACAAATAGTTGGCCAGCTAAGCAGTCTCCGCCAGAGACCCACCCACCCAATCAGAGAGCCTCTCACACCCTCCACACTCTGTCTGCATGATTGATGACAGTCAAATATTTGAGCTCGTGCAATTGCCATTTCTGCTGTGGATACAAAAGCAAAACGCTCTTCAAAAATTATTGCATATTTATTTATAAAACGCTTAGCATTGCTAAGTTGTTGTTGTTGTTGTTGTTGTTCATATTGCTGGCTTTGTAAACAACTAAAGGCGACTCAGTATATATATGCAAGTATTTGTTTACCATAGTGTGACTTTATGTGTGTGTTTGTCATAGAACTCGTTTATTGAAATTCCAGTCGCGTCTGCGACGATATGTGATAATGACTGAGTCAGACTTACGCAACGCTCTGGGGCTCTTGATATATGAACACTGAACACTGAACAGAGAACACTTTCAAGAGGGTCACCTAATTAATTGTGTTATTAATTAACGTGTTAATCAACATTTCTGATTCATTAATATAATCACATTCTCGATTATTTCATTATTTTGTATACTCTAATTTATCAATTATTTAAAATTTTTTGAGCTAAAAATATTTGTGTATTATTTTCTACCATTTAAAAACTTGGATAACTTATCGAAGTTCTTCAGATTAACTATGTCTGTATTTAGCTTCACACTCTATGGTCTCTCACAGCTATTATTTAAGTAAATTAAGCTGATGTAATCAATTTCTGTAGCTATTTCCATTTATCCCTTTCTCTAATTGAATTTGTTATAAACTCGCACACCAAAACTTTAATTATTATGACATGAATGTTTGCTGAACCAAGACTTTAAGACACTTGCCAATAAGCAGTAATAATTGTTATGTGGAGAATACATTGCTGAATCGACCCTCGTATCTAAGGCTGGGCACATTGCTCAGCTGATGTCAACAATTAGCTTGATTAACGCCCAAGCTTAGCCAATTGAATTCAATTGCTTAAGTTGCTTGAAAATTATGCAAAACGCACTTTTCACCTCGTCGACGACGACGACGACGATGCTGAGTCAGCAGCCCCAATCGGCCCAGTTTCGATGTGAAATCTCAGATACTTGACTGGCACCGTTTACATTGTTTGGGCCACTGAAATGTTAAGGTGCTACGAACTCCCACTGACCGAGTGCACCAAATGGACGCATCTTGCCAAAAGCTGCCGCATGCCGCGCATTACAGTTTTTGCTTGAGTTGGAATTGTTATTGTTTAAAAGTTAATTGTACAGCGCTTTTGTTGTGTGTGTTGGCCCGTTGCCCGACAGCAGCAACACACACACACAAAACTTAATTAAACTAAAGCCAAATTGCATTTGCGTAACTCAATTTATTTTCATTTGTGTTGCGTCGCTTTGTCTATTTACCCAATCGCAATGAAATTCTGTGGCAAATGCCGCATGGCGATCGGCGCTTGCATAAATTGGCGATAGACAAGCGATGGGCATTGGCCATAACACTGCATATTTAAGCTTGTTATTTGATTTTGGCTCCCTCCTCCCCACCGACCGGTTTTCCTCTCTGTGAGAAAACTCGTGCAATTTTCAATTGACAGTCAAAATCCTACAAATTCTAATGACCTTCACTAATCGTGGTTAAATATTGCCTTTCTCTTTTGTGGTTTGAAATCAAAAACAATTATGTAAGTTCATGAGAATATCACAGGAATTACAAGCAAAGAGTAAGGAGAAGCGGTGGAAATATATATATATAATAAAATTTATGTAAATTATATGTATGTTCACAGCTTCGGTTCAGCCAGCAGTCGAGTTTGAAACTAATTTTTATATTTGTTTTTTATTTTATTTTTTAACTTTAACAAATATATATATTCAGATATATTCTGCTCTTCTGCTCTTTTTATAAATGCCACTCCAGCAGTTGTTTTATCAATTTGAAATCCCATCAGCACTGTCAGCATTTAATTGCAATTTTCATGATTTTTTGCTTGCTTTCATTTTATTGTTATTGTTATTATTATTTGTTGCTCTTTGCTAAACGCCCCCTTTTGCACGCACAATTTGTTGAATTGTGACAATGAATTTGCGTAGCTGCAGCATAAGAAAGCCATATAAGTCGAGTTGTGGCCAAGCAAAGTCTACGTCTACCCGTACCCGTACTCTTACTCGTACTCGTACTCATACGGTACCATGTGCCATTTATCAAAGCACGCCATTCATTTGCTAAAGAACGCACTTGGTGGGTAGTGGGGGGGGAGGGGGGGTAAATTGCAGAGCAAAGCAAATCGCAGACCGCCCCACATGTTGGCCGAAGGTTCAACAACCCGCGAGACAGAGTAAACGCCTCGTCTAAAAAAAAAAAAAAAAATCTCTGGCAATAATATTTTTAATGTAAAACAGAGACGCATAGCTCGTTGAATATTTGCTAGATGAGATCACATAGAAACTGATGTTGTTGTCTGCTGGGCTGAAATTGGGTTGGGTTGAGTTGAGTTTGGGAATTGTTGGAAATAAAATTGGAATTGGAATTGGAAGGGAGCAGCACATTAATAATAATTACGCGACCGGCGGCTTGACATCTGTTTGAAGTTTATGCTGGCATTCTCCAGTACAGTAGCTGCTGCTACTTACTCTAAATACCCGCCCATGGATCACTTTCCGCTGCTGATGGAGTTATTACAATGGCCCTATAAATAGACACTCCACAGCTCCAATGAGGATCGGCACGCAACCAGTCCAGCTGTCCAGCAGTCAGAATGCCACAAGACAGCAGTCGACTTTTGTTTTCGTTTCTTCTTTTATTATTTTGACCCTATTACTGCTTATATCAGAGCTGAGATGAGCTGCACTTCTTCATACATTCCATCACTCAGTGGCGGGGTGGGTTGGGGTTTTCTTCATAAGTTGATGACTCCCGCTTTCAAATAGGGGTTTCGCACTTATCATCTGCAAAGTGCAATCGTAAGACTTGTGATCATTTTTGGATCTGCTAAACATAACGCTCCATAAGTTTCCACAGCCATAACTTGGTTAAAACTGAACCGATTTTCAAAAACCAGGGCGTTTTCAGCATGGCTTAGGTTCATTCCAGGTCGATTTCAGCTCAAATTCATGATAGATCAAAAACTTTGTCAAACCTCTTGAAGAATACTACATTTAAACTTAGTTTCGATATTTTAGCTCTTAATTCATCGTGTATATCTTAATGGCTCCGGGCTTAAGCAAAATTAGATTCCTTATCTGAAATCAAAATACATTTATTAAGCATAAAGTAGCAATATTTTATACACATATACATAAATCAATCTGGTGGCAAGTGTCAAAATTGTCCCCTTATGCGTTACGCCTCTATTTTAATATCAGAATTTTATTAACGTTGACAAACGCAAAATTCACTCCAGATTGTACTTAAAGTTAAATTCATTGACACTACATAAAGATGAGGGGCACTTTCAGGCTGCCACACCACTACACGTATCCATGCTGCCCCTTGACAGGCCTGAGTACTACGCCACTGTTGCTTTGTCTTTAACAAATGTGAAGCAATTGAAGTTTTGGTTGTTCGTTTGTTCAACAACGACAACAACAACTGAAAACGACGACAAACGACTCGTTGAGTGTCTGCACAGTTCGTTCTGCCCCACAGCCCCTTCAGGCCGTGCCCCTTGTTGTGGTTTGTGGCAGTCGTCTTGGGTTTGTCATTTGCCAATTGGCATTTATGTGTTTGTAAATTGATATTTCCGTAGGGTGCAGTCTGAGCTGCTATCAAAGTGCTGCATTCTAAAAACAATTTAACTAATTTGCTTTCTCTTTATTTCTTCTCATTTCAGGTATGTATATATATATTGAAGTTTATATATATATCTGTGTAAATATGAGACTCGTCTCACGAGGCAACTCATCGCGTAAGTTTGTACACTTAAGTCAGTTTATAAGACGCCAAAAAAAACTAAAAAAAAAAAAATGCCGCGGCTGCGTTTATTAATTTAAAGCAATTAATTAGAACTGTTAAGTGGCCAAAAACAATTTGCAGCTCGTTAAAAGCAGCGGCAGCAATGGGTTAAGTGCCCTGACGCCTCACTCTCGCCGCTCACTCGACTCTGCTACGTGCTTAATTGAAAGTTCAATGGATTTGAAGAACAGCAGCAGCTTCCCAAGAAGTAGCCAGCCAGCCAGCCAGCCAGTCAGCAGTTCCCTTCAATTTTTAGACTACTCTCATCTCATCTCAGCACTGAAGTGAATTTTATTTTTATTGGAATTCGGGCAGCAGCTGCAAACTGTATTAAAATGCATATATCACACGCTGTGAACTTTATTTCCCCGGCAAAGTCAAAACAAAAGGCACACAAATCAGCTGAGATTTGCGAAAAAAAAAGGGACAGACGCGCCACAAAACACAAAAAATGAAAATGTAATGAGTTTAATTAGTCAACGAGGCGCGCTTGCCTTCAATTCGTCGTCGCGTCCCCGTCTGTCGTCTAGACAAGTCCAGTTACTCTTGCACCTGCACCTGCCTCGTCGACGTATGATTTTGGCTGACCACGTTGAGAACGTGTCCGCGGTTTATGCGACACTCATTAATCAGACCTCAGACCTTATGTTCAAGGACTGTTGTCTGGGCCGCCGTTGATGAGCTGATAATGTTGAGTAATTTGCACAACTCATCTGAATTCAAGTTCACAAATTAAGTTACTAAATCAAAAATGTTTAATGCGCAGTTAGTGGCTAAGAAAAGTGAAGATGCACTTAGGAATATTATTACCTGTGTTCGCAGGTAGCTTAAGTTGTAAGCACTGTTGACCTGAGTCATGTTTTGGTTCAGCTTATCATTGTCTCTAGCTAAGCTGCTACTTAATTTAAGCTGACGCCAGCTTAACGAGCAGTTATATACCAGATTATATAGGCCACAAGACCAATGTTATCTTAAGTCTTATATTTAAACTTACGAACTGATTTTTGTCTTAAGAATCTATTTACGACATTATTCAAACACAAACTTAAAATTATTAAATGAATACAGACGATTTTCCAATTATTAACATGTGCCACTGAGCTCAAAGGCGACGTATTTCTAACAATCTTTTGTTAATTACTTTGCGAGTTATTCTCCCCATTTACCTATCACCCCCCTCATTCCAGACAATCTACAGGCGAGAGCGTTTTAAAGTTTTGTAGCTTTGTTAGAGCTTGTAAATAGTGCTTCTATAAATGTTTTTGTTTACTTTGTCTATTATTGCGGTATCTGCGAGCATAAATGATTAGAACACGTAATCTTATCAACTTTTAATGAGCTAATTGATTCTTCTACGCCTCCTCATACAGTAAACATTCGTCAGCTTTATTTATAGTTTGACTGACCTTGTCTCATATATAGAATGGCTGCAGGTGTAAATTCATAATTTATATATATATTCATATATATAATTCTAAATAATTTGCAAGCTTAACTGGGACTCTCAGCGACTGACAGTCGTATATAGTTGTACATCAACTGTTTAGATATGCAGAGCTGGTAGCAGATGTCAGCCAGGTGTTTGCAGAGATTTATTTTAGCCAGCTGAACCTAGGCAGAAAGGTGACAACTGTGAAATGCAATTGTCATGCTAGAAAATTGAGAACTGCCAGTGTCAGTGTCACTCTGGTTTATAGACTTTGGGAAATGCCGAAATTAAAATGCAATCAAGGAAAATCCCAGGTCACCCATCCTAATTACTCAACTGGCACTTAGCGCTAAGGGATTTTGACATGCGTTGAGGGGGTGCGGCCAAGACGCGCCTACCTGGCCCACTACCTGTGTGGGTCAGTGCAAAGGGATCACAGTTGACACAGGCTGCCTGCTAGACCTGCGCGCTATATAAACCCCGTTTGCGACTGCTTGTCGACAACAGTTGCACAGCAGCCGCCAAAGCCAACACTTCTATTCAGCATCTACAAGATTATCTGCAAGCAATCATGGCCACATACACTTGCACACAGTACGTGAACTTTGCCGATCCTGCCAGCTATGGCTCGATGAGCACTACTTATACATTGGATGCGGCACGTTTTGGTCAGCATGATTTGGGTCTGTTCATTGAGAGTCTGGAGACCATTGAGCGCATCGAACGGGAGCGTCATGAGCGACGTCAGCGTCGGCGGGAGCAGAAACTGAGGGAGGCGCGCATTGCGGAGCTGGAGAGCGACCGTTGTGTCAGTCCCACGCCCAGCGCCGAGGAGGCTGTTGATGAGCCGCTCATGTACTTGGAGGCCAAGTGCATACCCTATGCCATAAGTGAAGCCCTGCCCATCGCTGTCGATAAGGATTCACCCACCTACGATCTTTGTGATGATGAGGCCTACGGGAGCGCTAATCAGTCGCCCCGCAGCAGTGTCACGTACTGCAGTTGCGCTGGCGGCCTGGACTCGGATTCCGCTGAGTCGGGCATTTATGGTGGCTCCACACCGCCACTACCTTTGCGTCCACGCTCCCAGGTCATAAGCAAGCCGAAAAATCGCACCACGCGCTCCCGCATCATCAGCATGGTGCTCAAGCGTGACTTCGCCAAGGCGCCCTCCACGGACAGCTTGGGCCATAAAATCCATTGTGATCGGCATCAGTTCAATCAAATGTCATCCAAGGCGCGACACGGCATTGCCTGCAGTCAGGGCTCGGTCGATGAGCGTTTCCTCGACAAAGCTCTGCGTTTTATGACCTTGTGATTTAGGCACTCCAAAGTGCCTTCAGCTTTAATATATACTTTTTAAGTAAAACATACTATAATAACATAATTCGAGTTCATTTTTTGTTTGTAAAACATATCGATATTAAAAAACTACCACAAGAAAACATTTGGTTATAATATTTAATGATTAGATTATGATTAATAGAACTGCCTTCCTTGTACTGGCTCTAAAAACATTTTATTACCCCCAGATGTAGTACATACCTTATTTGATTATGTTTTAAAATGATTTAATGATTTTAATTTTATTTAGTTTAATTTGTAACTTTGCAATAATATTAATTAATATTTTATTATTTGTGTACGCTGTTTACGCATAATAAGCAGCAACAAAGTACTACAAGCAACTCGAATATATTGTGGGCATATTATTTACACTTAATCCTACTTGAGACGTCTTGTATTACATTTTACACGTATTATTCCAACTCTTCTCACTGGATCTGTTATTTGTCAGCCTACCTTTCCCATATCACTCTCTCTGTCGATTTATTGTAATGCTTTTAGATTGCTTCACAAACTCTTCAGACTTCCCATTTAGACGCAGACGACCCAGTGACACGTTTGTCGACTGGCTGCATCATCTCAATAATCTGCTCCAATTTGGCAGGCTGTCAGCGTGTCTGTCTGTCTGTCTGTCTCCTGTTTTTCTTGCCGCAAATGCACTGCTTAAGTATAACGAGTGTCGGTTGTAGCTTGGTGGCACTATGATCTAAAAATAAACGACCAATTGACACCCTGCTCGGTTAGGCAGCTGTCATTCAGACAAACACTTCATATATATGGTGTTCCAGTGTGTGTGTGTGTGTGTGTGTGTATGTGTGTGTTTGCTTTGTTGTCGCTGAATTTACCGCCTGTTGCTGCTGTGGATTTGTTTATCAACCTTGCGAACAGGGTGGCTCGTTCACAGGGCATTCCATTTGGCTGCGTGTCTGCCTGCATCCTTGTTGCCATAAAAAAAAGCTCGCCGCTGTTGCGCTGCCTAGTTTTGGCCATGCGCCGAAGCTGCTATAAAAACGGTTACAACAGCTTTTGGCATTAGCCTTTCGACTCGCCTGCTTTAGTATCTATCACAAATTCAAAAGCGTAGCACACATTTCTGCGCCGGAAATGGCTAACGGCGCGTAGTGTCTGCGCTCGTGTGTGTCTGTGTGTGTGTGTGTGTGCGTGTGTGCAAGTGCGCGTGAGCTGCTGTGTGCGTATATATATGTATATATATATATATATATAAATGTATGTGTGTGTTGCTGTTTAGCGTTGCACGTCGCGCGCGCCATGTTTGCTCAAGTAAAAGCCAAATTTGATTAATTCATTTAGCCTTAGCGAGACACAAACACACACATTAATACACACGCACGACGAAGTCTTAAAAGTGTCCCTCCCCCCCCCCCCCCCCCGCATTTGCCAAAGTCTTGCAAATAGTACCCAAGACTCTATACCACTTCCCCCTCGAATACTTAGTGCTCTGTTCCCTTGACAATAAAATATGAATTGATGCGCGCGCTGCGCCATAGTATCCTTATAGATACGTGTGTGTGTGTGTGTGTGTGTATCTTACTCCTCGTGTGTATGTGTGTGTGTGCGTTTTTTTTTTTGTTTGTTCCCTACACTTTTCTTTTTTGTGCTAGTCAAATTTTGTAAGGTCAACTCGCTGCTGCTTTTGGGGCGCGTTCGACCAAAATCTAATCAAAAATATGCAAAAGCTATAAAAATACACTTTGAACCTTTCCCATCAAAAAAAGAGAGTTTTGCTTCCTGTTTTTTTGGGGTGTACCTATTTTATGGCTTGCAGTTTTTGCCAATCTGTGTGTGTGTGTGTGTGTTTTTGTGTGTAAATGAATTTGCGTCGCTGTGTGTGTATGTGTGTGACACTTTTATTGACTTTCTTTTTGTACATGGCTGAATGTGTGCGTGCTAATTGAGTTTTGTAATGTATATGGAAATGCACGCAAATATATATATATATGGACATATACAGATACAGTAGTCACTCGGCAGTTAGAATCAAGCTTTTTTCAACTTGTTATTGTTATTATTATTTTATAAATAACAACTGCAACCACTGTACACTGTACAACAATATGTATAAGTGTGTGTGTGTGTGTGTGTGTGTTTATTTTTGTTTAATGACAAACATCTCATCTCACACAACGCACCCCTTGTAAATTCATTCAAAATTCAAAAAACCAAAAACTCAAGGAAATCAAGAAACCTATATAAATATTCTATATACCATCATACAGTAAAAACAATATGCTGCAATACGATCAGGTAAATGTGTGCGATAATTTATTTAATATTCCATATCATATAACACCACACAATGTTGACGTCAAATCGAATGCCGGCATTAGAATATGACCCACTTAAGCTTTGGCGACATCCAACTGCTTCCGCCTGCTGTGCTGCACCAGTGCACCACTGCACCACTTTCCATGGCTGGCTGGCAAGTGGCAGCAGCAGTTGTCACGCCAACAACAACTGACGACATAAGCGACTTGACAGCAAAAGCAATGCCTTTGTTTCCACACCACCACCACGTCCACCACTGCCACCACCAACTCCTGCCCGTTCTGCTGCCATTCTCCGGCAGCACCTCCACTTTCTGCGCTGAAGTGCCATTGCATACGTGTATGACGACTGTGATTAACTTTTGTCTGTCTTTTGTTGTTTCCGTCCATCTCAGGTTTTTTAGCACTCGTGCTCGCTCCCTCCCTTCCACTCTCTCTCTCTCTCTTTCTCTCACTCTCTCTCTCTTTCTCTCACTCTCTCTCTCTTCCCTCTGTTTCTTATGTTGTGCGCTTTTGTCTTTTACACTGTGCTACATCCAATGCAAAATGTTGGTAGCCCAAGCATTGTTTACACTTGGGATGCTAGCTCAAGTTTTTACTATGCACTTGAAATCTTTTATTAAGCACTTGCCTTGACAGATGTACATAGTTATAAGTGTGTGTGTGTCTGTGTGCGTGTCTGTGTGTGTGTGTGTAGCCCGTGTGTCTGTGTCTGTTGTCTGAGAAATGTTGAGCTTTAGCCTTAAATGCTGCCAAATGCGCCTATCCCAAATAAAACTTATTAGCCCAGGCAATCTGTCTTTACCAATCTTAACTACCAGGCTAAAACTATATTTATTTAAATTCTGTGCTGGTTCTGGCTTTAAGTTATAGTAAATTAATCTTCAATTCCTCTACTCTGAAGTTATTATTTAATATGTGAGGAATATATTTTTAAAGGAACATCGATTTGCTCCTCTCTCATTTTCCACGTTACATTAGCCAAGGCTTAAAACTTTGTCAAAACAAATATGTTACAAATTGCCAAACAGTTAATCCGCCAAAAATCTTTTGGGTGCCAAAAAAATAAAAGGTTTCAACTGCATAATCTGTTTATAACTTTTACGGTTGACATAAATCTGGACCTGCCCCAGACCTAAACAAATGTGCTATTTACCTTCAGACTTAAGCGATTGTCAGATTCATGCCACCTCCCACATAACCTCGAAATGCCGAACAAAAAGTTTTGGTTTTGCTGCGCCGCTGATGACTCCACGTAGTCCACTCCACTGTCGATTATAATGCCACAAAGTTTTTTTTGTGGGCTTTGCTGACACAATCGACAAGAAACCAAACAAAAGCAAAAGTTTGACTTGAGCCATTGAAAACTTTTCGCTCTACTGAATCATCACAGATGCCCCCCACACACTGAGTAGTGTCCTTTAAAAAAGAAAATTGAATCATTCAAGTGTCGCTTCTTATGCACACGCAATAAATCATCTGGCTGGGCTGAAGAATAGACCAAATCCAATCTCAGCTGTATTTGGGCTCCCGGTTGGCAATTCACAAGTAGCCACAGAGCAAAAATTATGGGAAACCTGTTGATATGCATCGAACAGGCTCAGATAAGCTAAAGTCTACAAAAGAAAAAAAAAACGAGTTTAAAGATAAATATGCGATTCAAATGAAATACATATTTTAACTAGAATTTTATTTTATTTTTAAGGCTAAAATTTAAATTATTATTAGTATAGTGATGCATTTAAATAAATAAAAAAATATACTTTTTCTAATATTGTGAATGCCGATAAATCTGCGATCTGTGAGCCATATCTTAAAGAATGCTTAAAGCTATGTGTGGAACTAAATAATTCAAAATAATTAAATATCTTAACAAGTATTTTATTTTATTTTTAATGCTAATATAGTTATTTAAATTAAAAACAACACTTCTATTTTGAATATGTGAAAGCTCACTTTGACTGAGATCTGTGAGCCATTTAGGCATTCTCTAGAACTATATGGGACTAATTTATCGAAACGAATGCTTCCTTTAAGTCATCTACAATTTATTGGGTGCTGAACATCTATTTACAGTATGTGATTATGCCAGCATCATCTCTAACCTATCTCTCTGCTCTCTCTCTCTCTCTCGCTCTCTCTCTCATTGCAGCCACCTGAGAATGAGCTACAGAAATCGCACGAACATAATCCGGCCGCCCTAAGCGAGCATCAGTTGCGAGTGCAGGCGTCGCTGCAGCGCTTGAATATACCTGACTGGTTCCGACAATACAATCAAAATGCCGCCCGGTCGCCAGATGGCGCCGTTGCCGGCAACGCTGGCGCAACAGCGTCCTCTGGCGGCTACAAGCCGGGCAATTTTACGCGCAAGCGCACACAGGATTCGGGTCGCTGGCAGGGCCTTAACTCGAAGACGACTTCGCTCAGTTCGCTGGGATCACAGCGCTCTGATCGTAGTCCCCTGCTGTTGAGTCCCTCGGCGCACAGCCATCATGGCGGTCAGAGTAGCGGCGTCACCGCATCCGCGTCGGCGGGTCATCAAGCGTCGCATGGCCATGGCCATGGTCATGGTCAGGTGAGCGCCACCCGGTGGTCCACCTCGCATCTGAACTCAACGCAGACATCGCCGAGTGTGTCGCAGCGGGGCAGTTTTGCTCGTGGTGCACCCATCAACAGCAGCTTCATGTCGGTGGCCAGCGGCAGCAGCGCCGGCGCTGGCGGTGTCCTAAGGAACTCCTATCGTCAGCCCTATTTGGGCTGGCGCAGCACAGAGAAGCTGTCACAGCGCACGCCACACGAACGGTGAGTGCAAGTTGGTACAGTGAAAACTCTCCTCGGCGGATAGAGACCAATGCGACAGGTGAAGTGGGCTTCTCCTGACTTTGTTAGTGTTTATTTATGAACGGAAAAATGGGGAAGACTTACATCTGTCTTTAGATGCTTCTACTTAGATGTTGTGCTATAATTTATTGATAGAGTATTTTATTTCACATTCCTTAAAATATATTAAAATTGAGTCCAAGGAAGAGTATAAATTATTTCATATGTCCGCCTTGTAGGAGATTTTTCACAGTATTTATTGAAACTCAAACTAATGAATATATCATTTCTTTACTTTAGACTGGCTAACTCGCTGCTGGCGCAACGCACCTCGCCCACAACGGCAACTGCCACGAATGGTGTGCGTACGGTGCAGCCAGTTACGCCGGAAATACAAAGTTCCATCAAGGAGGTCACCTCGGCCATCGTGCATTATGTGAACGATCAGACGCAGGCGCAGCATTTGCAACAGCAGCAGCAGCGCAGCCGATCGGCGAGTCCCAATTCGAGGTAGGCGGCGGATCCATCAGCCATCAAGTCATCCGGCGTTGCAGTCTAAACAGACAGACAAACAGACAGACAGACAGACAGAGAACATACAAAATTGACTTATTGAGTGTTCAAGTTGTGGTAGTAGTCGCCTACTTTCCTCCATCTGTGTGTAGTTGTTATTACCATATCTATATCTATATATAATTTGATCTATGAATACCCGCACCCATCTCTTTATCCCTTCACATTTCGTACTGAAATCTTTAATTTCTCTTCGGCAACTACACAACGCGTAGCTATCTGTAAAGTCCAACACCCAGCACCAACTGCAGCCATCAGTCAGTCAGTCAGTCAGTTTGGCAGATTGTCAGTTTGTCAGGCTGCCTGCTGCCTAACTGCCACGCCCTCAGCGATGTCCAGAGGTAAGCACGCCCCTACCCCATTATTGGGCTTTGTCATCCGCTTCATCGTCTTGGCGTCTTCCAAGTGGCTAACCATGTGACTAACCCAATCCTCGTGCAATCTACAATCTACATGTGTTACTCACACCAAGTAGCTGATATCTGTGCTGGTTTCTACTAAAAACACTAAACACAAACAACAAAAAAATGAACTAAAAACAACTTTCACCTCAAAACTTTGCTTGGCTTGTTGCCAATTGATGGACATAATTGGGTCAGGTCAATCCTAGTGCTTGGCAAAAGGGATGAAATTCTCCGTGTGGTTATGAAATTGATGCTCTTCAGGATTTTATACATATCAAAATCAATGTTTGTTTCCATATAGTATGCAAAACTGGGAAAATTCTTTAAAATTCTTCTTTTTTTTTTTGGTTTACGAAATATCTATTGGAAATTAATCAGCTTTCACCTTTTTTAATCAAAGCTGAACGCAGCGTAATTCTTTCACATAAATATATATATGTATAAAAATCCCTCATTAAATCGATGTCGATGATTATTAATATTAATGCAGCTTTGTGACACAATGGCCAACTATTCATATGAATATTGATTTCGATTTGCTTTCACGCTCAATCTGCCAGTCCATTCGAGCTGTCAGTGCAAAGTGTCCCGCATCTATTAATAAGGTTCAATATATAAAAGCAAGCCAATCCCAAACACCGCATGCAATTTAAATGCCAACAATGCAGCTGTCGGAAAGCCCTTATGATGTGGGACTACTACCACCCAGCTCTGGCAATCTGTCAAAGCCCAGCTCCTAGCCAAATGCCCACTCCCAATACCTGTGCAATCAGCGCGGCCCATTCGAACATGTTTCGAATGGAGTCCGCAAAGCCCTCCGGCAGTGCCAATCATAATGAAAATCAATAATATTAAAGTGGAAAAATTTCTCATACAGGGTGCTACGCTTGTGGCTCAGCTGATTGCAACATTTTCTTTGCTACTGGCGAAAATTGTCCATAAAATATTATGTGATGGTCCTAAGCAGGATAGAAAATCGATTTTAAAATCGATTTTCAAAACGATTTGTATCTCTTGCGGAAATACATTGAAATTCATAGAGCAACAAAATTATGATTTCTGCATAGCTAGGTTTATGGTTCATTCTTTATACGTAATGCTATGCAGTTTATACATATGAAATTTATATATAATCTCAATTAAAAGATATTATTTTCTCTATGAAACAGCTTTGATTTCCCAGCTTAAAGCTTATCTCGAAATGAGTTAAAATTGCATATATTTATCTAGTAAGGCACAGGCTTTATGCTTCGTCCTATTTCGAATAAGTTTTGCCGCTTTTTAAAGAGTATTCAAGCAAATTTCTGTAAATCTTTGAAAAGCTCTTTTCTTATTGCCAGGCCGCCAGCCAGGCGCCCCACATAACCTCAGCTTCCGCAGTTCCGCAGTTCCGCAGACGCAGCAACCCTCCAAACAGCAGCCAAGGTGTCCTATGTTTATCTCTCTCCGTCTCTTTCTCTCGCGCTCGCACACACCAATGACACAGAATAAACCAACCCCCCAACCCCCCCACCACCGAAACGAAAGGCTCTTTTATGCTCTCGATCCCACAATTGGGTTTTGCCTTCTGGTATTTGAGTGTTTCACATCATTCGTGTGCGACGTCTGCTGCCAAACGCTACTCGAAAGCGAGCGCTGCGCAACAAAATATACGTTTTACATTGAAAATACAATTATATAAGCCAAGTGAGTTAATTGGCCAAGTTTTGGAGTGCCATAATCATATCTGCTGCTTGTGCGTATATTTTTATTCATATTCTTTTTTGGGCAACGCGTTTGAAATGAGGCATAACATGCAAATAGTTGTGTAAGGTTAGTGCAGTTGCGCCTGCCACAAGTGCAACGTCAGTTGGGTCACAGCTGCTGTGACGTCACTTATTGATTTTACTACTCGCCTGGTGTTTGCTCTTTGTTTGTTTGTATTTGTTGTTGGCTTAAGTAAGACCTACTAATCTGTGATTTCAATCCATTCGTACAGAAAGTGCTGGCTGGAGAGCAGTTTCGTTGGCACACGTCCGCTCGAATCACCGCAAACGCCCGTCATTGACAGCAGCAGCAGCCCGCCCCCAATACATCAGAAGCAACATCAACAGCTCCATTTGGATGCCACAACGGTGGTTGCCATTGGACAGCCGCCACTACGCATGAACGGACTTAGCCGAGTCGGCGGCGGTGGCGGTGAGTCCACCATTTATATCTGACCAACAGCAGTAGCAGTAGCAGCAGCATCTGGCCAATAATGGCATGCTTAGATTTTATCCTAGTATCCTAGTTATATCTTTGATTTGTTTTCATTTATCACAAATTTGCTTTTGTAATTGTGCACAAAGGTCACAAATGAGAAATGCGTTTATAAATATATATTCATAATTACATATATGTATCTATATGAATACATATGTAGCTATGCTTACATATGCTTATTATGTAGCTAAAAAAAAAAACATGATTTCGTAGACGCACACCCAAACAAACACACACAAACACACACACACACACACCCATACACGAATGTAGCCTGAAATGCAATTTTCTACATTTGTTTTTTATTTGTTTTATGGTTTTTATCGTAAAAAAAAAATCATATTAGATAATAGGGTGCAAAGTGCAAATGCATTTGAAGTTTCTGTTGTTTTAACGACTGTAAATTATAAAAAGTTCTTAACAAATTTTTACACAATTTCATTTTAAATTGACAACTTATTTGTTTGGGCATATCAAAAGCAAAACGTACATGAGTAGTTTTTTTTTAGTGTTTACAAAACTTATTTTAATGAATTTAATATTTAATTTTATAATTAATTTTTAATAAACACAGCTATGGCATATACAGTTAATTATTATTGTATTATTATCAATATTATCATTATTACATATTTTTATTATTATTATTGTACTCGTCCCTCCCTGTCGCACAATTTTATGCAATTTCAAATTGCATTGCTTACTTATCTGCGTATAAGTTTGCTATGCATCTCATTGGCATAACTCATTTCAAATTCAGCTCAAAATTCACACACACACAAACACACACACACACACACACACACACCCACAGCAACACTATTTTTTATTTGGAATTTTCGATTTTAGGCTTGGTTTTTAAAATTAGCAAAATTCGCGTACCTAACTCCACAACAAAAAAAGAACAACAACTAGATAAACAATAATAACAGCCGACTATTTAACAACTAAGCGTGCTATAAATTTAATTTTTTTTATATATATATTTATATGTAATGTAATACGAATAGAATGCAACGAACGACGACTCGAAGATATTTCCTTCTCGATCGCATACTCTTATGCTACATACATACATATATGCATCTATAATTTTTGTAAAAATGATTATTATAAATTCTAAACAAAAATAACGATATCAAGTGCTTTATATGTCTACAAAGCGGGCACAGCCCTCGCTAATGGTGGCTACAATAAAAACTGAACAATATATACATATATTTTATTCGAAATCTTATCATTTTGTAGTTTTTCAAATGAGTTTATTTATTTATTTTTAGCTGCATTGTAGAAATAATTGAGATACCCTTTGCTCTTTACATCTGATTAATACACGCTTGTACATAAACCATTTTCTCAGTGTAATTTTTGATTATACCTTAATATATTGACCTAGATTTCTTACATCCATCACATAATGAACATCATTAATTCCCCCCTTTTAGATATAAGAACATTTAATGCGCTATATATTTTTTCAAGCCTAACAACAATTTGTTTTTGTATTCTTATATTTTATACCGTGCATTATTAACAACAAAAAAAAAAATATTACAACAAATTTGGTCCCCAAAAAAAAAAAAAACTTTGTAATTGAAAACAAAAAAAACAATACATAAAATTGCATCTAAAGCGCCTGAACGCTCGTTGAGCAATGCATCGCTAGAAGATGTCTTAGCCTCACTTTTAGGACTGCCAACTACCTCCTCCTCCAACAGCCAGAACACCAACAGCAACAACAACAACAGAAACCAAGCAGCAGCGTCGACCATAGCAGGGTCCTCGACGACAGGTATGAACCTGTAAGTTTTTGTTCCAATATATCCGATACCCACAAAAAAAAAAAAAAAAAAACTAAACTAAAAACGAAAAGATAACAACAAAAAATGTATTTGGAAAATTATGTGAAAAGAGAGAAGAGACAAATGGGTATAGGAAAAAAAACTACTTCAGTTCTTGTTTGTTGTTTGCATATACAGCTCTATATCCCATATATTATAAAAATACATACAATATATAAAGGCCTATAACTCAGTGCTATGTGTTCTCCTTACATCTATACTATCAAATCCTTAAAGTTTCGAGTAGTTTTGCTAAAAACAAATTCATATATCTGGTTAAATATTTTAAAGTTCTATCAAGCGCATTTAGTACTAGTTTGAACGTTTTACTTTCCATTCTTATTTTCTAATGAAATTACACTGAGAAAAAATACATGACATACATAAACCATATACGCTGCGCTTGCGTCGTTATTCAACGCAAATACACTGAAAGTATCCTTTCCACTTGAACTGCTCCCAGCATGCGAGGCAAGATATATATTTAAAAAAACAAAAAAAAAAACCAACCCATTTCCCCATTTGAATGCTCATTGTTGTTGTTGTTGTTAATTGTTATTAAAGATTTTGGATGTGTAATGAACGCGTTCTACTAATCGGCTTTACGCTTATCGCCTTCGATTCTCTTCCACAGCAGATACAACAGCTAGTAGTAGGAGTCGCCAACAACAGCTGGAGGTAGAGCAGCAGCTGCTGCGTCGTCGCAGCGAGGGAGACGCGCCCAGCCAGAAACAGAAGCAGCAACAACATCCAAATCAGAATCAACCAAACCAATCCCAATCTCAATCGCAATCGCAATCACAAGCTCAATATCAATCACAGCCACAGTCACAGATTTCGAGCAATGCAAGCAATCGACGCGTTTCGCTTGGCGACTCCAACTCCGCCCAGGCGGATAAGGGCAATAACTGCGATCAGCAGCAGCAGCAGCAACAGCAGCAGCAGCTGCAGATCCGTTGCCGGAATACCAAGTGTGAGGCAAGTGCCACGCCCGCCGAAGCCAAGAAGCTGTACAAGTCATGCCACAATTGTACCCATCTATATTGTTCACGTGAATGTCGGCGCGCCCACTGGGAGAAACATCGGAAAGCGTGCCTCCACTCGCGCGCCTCCAATTTGTGCCGGCAGGTGTTAGCCACGTGCAAGGACGACGTTGACTCTCAGCGGCATCTTAGCCTGCTGGCGCGTAGAGGTAGCTTGTCGCAGGGACGTGGTGTTGTCCGTGTGCTCTTTCGTAGCGCGGAGGCAGCGGAGGGTTTTATCAAGCATGGATTCCAGTGCATGGGCGAGGCATCGTATGTACGCTGGCCGGATCTCATGCCGGCCGAAATGGGTCTGGAGCTGTACTCGGAGCTGCTAAAGCTCAGCACCGAATACAAGCCCGAGTCAAAGATGCTGATCTATGTGGCCATTTGTGTGGTCTCCGAGGCCCCGGGCATGGGTCAGGCACCGGTGCGCTGGGAACGCCAGCTGGTCTCACGTTGTGCCAAGCTGAAACTGTGCAAGACTGTGCTCGCCGAACTGGAGCTACAGCAGCAGGCACTGCAGCAACCACTCGCTGTGATGGCCGTGCCGGAGAGCACCGAGATACTCATACTCACCTTCAATCCGGGTCTGCGCACCGTGCCCGGCAACCGGGAGTTAATATTGTCCAACATCTTGGACATTCTATCGCGGCGTGGCGTTCTCCTTCGCAAACACTATCCGGAGATCTATCAGCGACTGCAGACCTACACGGACGGCCAGGCGGACAAGTTTAATCCGGTGACGCTGCATCCGCGTGACTCGCAAACGGGCCAGAGCTTCGTCTGCATCATAATGCCCGTCCACACGGACAGTGAGTTCATTAAGCTGCCCTCGGCGGCAGATGGTGGCGGCAATCGTGTGACCACCATTGATGTCGGCTCACCCGCCGCCCTCGCCCAGCTGGACGATGATGAGCTGCTCACACGCACCACGCCATCAAGTTGATTAAAGGCTGGAAACCGCAACAGCAGCATCAGGCAAAAACGGTCCACCTTTGGCGATGATGCCCTGAGCTGTGGTTTGGAGAGCACACGGATGTGAGAGTGCCTCAATCGCTTCCAGTTGCTTGCTCCCTGGATTTAGTAAATAAGTCTTTGGACAACAAGTCGCTTCTACTATCGTTCTCTACTCTACTACTATAAATATTCATGTTAGTTGGTCAGCTGCTCAGTTACTGCAATTAGCTAGTTAACTACTAGTGGGTTAGTGTGAGCACACACAAGCGTCATATATCAGTAGTGCCCTCCACTTCCAATAAAAAAACCAAAAAAAAAACACTCGTTGTCTGGAACACCATCAGCCCCTATCCATTTGCCAGATCCTGATAGAACTCTCGAAAATTATCTAAAAAAAAAAAAACAAAAAACCAAATGAAATGAAAAACATTTATTATTTGGGGAAATTAAAGCCTCCAACAAAAAAACCAAGTTCTAACTTTAAAAACTAATGTTAAAAAACGTCAAGCTTTACTATCATATATCTCTGAGCTTACAAGTGACATCAAGTCACACGCAAAAGCTACACGCTATACAACTGCAAGGTAAGGTTGACAAAGTTGAGACCCATTAATTGTTGAAAGATGTCCTTCACAGTTCCCAATGGATTTCACTGAAAGTTACCCCTGAATCCTTCACATGTATTCTTCAGCTTCCAAGTAGCAAGAAAGAAAAACTAAAACACTTTCAACTTTCTAGCTTAAGAGACAACAATTAAGTTAATGCGAAAACACAAGACAATTTCCTATATAAGCTGCGGCGCTACTCGAAGCATAACCTCACTTTTTATATTGCAATTCACATAGACACATCAAAAACAACATATATATAAATATTTATATATATATAACTAACTACAAATACTTGAGTATTTACATGCTTACATACATATATACAAATATCTTCTTCTATGTGTTAAATGTAACAAGAGCAAATTGTTTGCTTATGGCCTTATTTAAAGTTTGTTGAATTTGTTCTGCCCCTCCAAAAATAAAGCGTAACATTTTGTAGCCTTTGAAATTAGGTTTTTTATTTATGTGTAAGTCAAATGCGGATCTAGGTTAGCTTAAATATATATCTATTAGTTAAATTTTGTGTACTAAATAATAGAGTTGAGAATCAAAAGCTAATATAATGCCCAATAACCAAATTTTGAAATTCACTTTTAGCTAAAATAAATATTATTGGATCGGTAACTCACCAAATATTCCTTTTCTAGTTCAAATTGCTTAGCCAACACAACAATTTATACATTTTTGTGTAAATAATACAAAAGAACTTGTATTCAAATACATATACATATACCAATACATATACATATTCATACATGCAAACATTCATTACATTATATACATATGAGTAAAAAAGCGCTTGAATTAACACAATTCTACAGATTCGTACAACAAACATCATTAGTTCTCAAACAATATGAAGAAAACTGTAAGTTGTTTAGTACTTGTAAGAAGGACTTGAAATACAATAAATAAAATGCATTCAACATTATTGATATAAAATGAGTTTCAATCCGTCAAAGAGACTGTGTTGTTTTAATAATGAAGGTACAATAAAATTTTAATAATACAAAGTACTGAAACAAAGAAAAACAACATTTATTAGCATACTTTTAGGCTGTGCAAAAAGGCTGGAAGAGCAACTTTTCAGATTAAAACATAAAAACTCTAACTTGGGCTTATCCATGCGGATTTGAACGATATGGTGAGTAAGGATCATAAGGACTAACTTTATTGATAGGCATACCAGGCTTATGTGGTCATCTAAGAATCAAACAAAAAAAATTCAATTAAACGGCGAACCAAAAAACGCAAAATCCCTGATAACTCGAAAACTACCAGAACGATTTGGATTTCCTTTGGTCAGCTTATGGTAATTACGAGTAGTTGGACACATGACTCGCAAGGAAGCACAAGGATCAGATTGGTGGTTTCTCAGTCTCTCTTTAGTCTCAGTGGCTTGAAGGGCCATCCAATATATTCATTAGGTTTGCTTGTAGCTTGAAGGACATTATAATAGTCTTTAAGATGGCCAAGTTTTAGGCGATTTTCCGATATTGTACGATTTTTTCTGGCTTGACCACTTAAAAAAAAGTAGCTAACTTTGGAGAATTTCGAAGATTCTCGATTGCATTTCGATGGACCTGACTCTCGCGAGTTCAAAAATAGGTGCTCTTATATCTTTCTTTTGATCCATGGGGATATATGGTCAAAAACCTGAATACAAGCTATATTTTAAAGGACACGTTACGCTAGGATGCTATAAGTAATTAGTTTTGAAATTATTCAAATATGATTTATTTATTAAAGTTATAATTGTTTCGTGTAATACTTATTTAGATTTACATAAATTGTATTTAAAATGTTGGTTTGTTTTTCGTCTTAATGCTAGTATTGTTTTTAAACGAATTAATGTCCTACCCATATATGTATATATACATATACCAATGACGATACGGATGTAAATTATGTATGTATGTATGTATATAGTACATGCCTGCGTAGATTCTTACGTATTTGCTTTTGATGCGCTTAACGCACGCTCCTCCGCTTATATAAATCCGTGTAAATTACAGCTACAATTTGTATACGGAAATAGACTATAACACTTAAATGTACCACACACATTGCGCCATATCTATGTTACATTCTATGAATAAATTAGGTTCGATTCGTTTTGTTGTTTAACGTAAAAAAGCGTTTTGGCGGCCCTGTTTCGAGAGCCCCCAAGCCCAATTTATAGAGCCCTACATGAAAACTACGATATTAAAAAAAATAATAATATTAATAATATATGTATAACGTTAATGGTGCCTAGCTGGTAATGGTGATGATGACGATGCTCCTCTCCTACCTCGATTACTATTATTATTATTATGTACAGGCGCCAACTCAATAGTTTGATGCCGAACTAAAGGCGGCGCCCTGCTCTGACAGATCATCCTGCCGCTGTGGATCCTGTGTTGTTGGCAACTGATAGTAATAGCCTGGATACGGGTGCGTTGAAAATGAGCCTGTTCCCAAACCCGTGCCCGTGCCCATGCCCGTACCCGTGGCCGATTGGTAGGCGGATGCCGCTGCCGTAGTCGTTGCTGTGCTAGTCGTCTTGGCATTGGCCTTGGTTGCTCTTATCTATAAGCCGCCGATTATCACCTCCTGTTGCGCATCGTCATCCATGTCGGGCAGCTCCTGCTTGTGCACGACCATGCCATCACCAGCCGGCTGCCTGGGCGCTGTTTGTCCATACTTCTGATGTATGCCACGGTGGCGTTTCAACGCGAAACGATCGGCAAACGCTGCCGAGCATATTTCACATTTGTACGGCTTCTCGCCGGAGTGCACCTTGGCATGGTTCTTCAGATGTGCCGCCTGCGAAAAGGCCGAGCCGCATATATCGCACTTGTACGGCTTCTCGCCGGTGTGTATGCGACGATGATTCCACAGCGTGGCATGACGCGCAAATCCCTTGTCGCACACCCCGCACACATACGGACGTTCGCCGCTGTGCGTGCGCTCGTGATTCTTCAGATGCGGCGATTGCGAGAACTGCATTCCACAAGTTTGACATCTGCACACAAGTAATATACACGTATGTTAATGAGTAAATGATAAACTTGAAATGTGTTTCGTTTTGGGTGTCGTCACCTACTTGTAGGGCTTTTCGCCAGTGTGTATGCGCGCATGGTTCTTAAGGTAGACGGCCTTGGCAAATGCCAGCCCGCAGATGGTGCACTTGTAGTTCTTCTCGCCGCTGTGCAGCTTCTTGTGTGACCACAGGCTGGAGTAGCGTGAAAAGAGACCGCCGCATATGTTGCAGCTGAAGGGTTTACTGGGATTTCTGCAAGGAAAACAAACAAACATTAGCTTCTCATGGCAAATAGTTTAACGGGGAAAACCCACTCGGTCTTGACAGTGACAGAATTTTGTTTGACGGAGCCACTGGCGCCGGTATGTGTGTGTGTGTGTTGACCCATAAGAACGACGCCGGATCCATTGCACTTTTGACATTTGGTCATCTGTTGGGAGTTGCGCTTCTTCACCGGATGATGACCGGATGAGCTCGGTTCTCGCTTGGGAGTTGTGCTGCCAGTTTGCTGGGCAACAATCTGCTGAAGCTGAGCTTGCGCCTGGGGTGTGGTTGATATGATTTGTACAGGATGCGCCATTTGTCCTGTATTCATGGATGGGAAACATTTAGTTAATAATAACATAAAGTTTGAAGAAATTGTAATTACCATCGGGTGCCACAAATATTTGTTGCTGTTGCGCCGCCTGCTCCGCCTGCATGCAGGACTCGCAGCGTACCTGCTTGGGACCTTTGCGCTTCGACTGATGCATCATGGCAGTGCCGCAATTGATGCACTTGCTCGACTTGGAATTGTCGTGCTGCTGTTGCTGTTGCGATGCCTGCTGTTGTTGTTGCTGCTGCTGCTGCTGTTGCTGCTGCTGCATGACAGACTGTTGCACTGGCTCCAGTGAATCGGAAGCAACGATTTGTATCTGACCCATCTGTCCGTTGCCGGTGATAATGTTTTGCGTCTGCACCAGACCCTGTGCATTGACCACCGTGATGGCATCATTCGATTGCTGTGAGTTATGCTGCTGCGGATCAGAGCCATCGGTGTGCATCCGCTTGTGAGCGTTAAGCAGTGCCAAATGCTGAAACATCTCCGAGCAGACATCACACTTGAAGCTTATGTTCGATATTGTGTTTTGCAGCGGTGAAATTGTCTGGAGAATAGAGTTGGATGATTTATTTAATATTTGTCCCATGTTTAGCAACAGTCAACTACTTTATCTACACTCTTTATGAGACTTTTGACAAATGGTAAACTGACATATTACATATTTGTTTAGCAAAGCCTACTATTCAGAGAGATGGTAACTTACCGCTGCAATTGGCTTATTTTGATTGACAATCTGTATGCGTCCTTGTGCATCTACAGTGGCGATGCCCACAGTGCCCTGATTAAGGGGCATTCCGTTGACCAGAGCATAATTGTAGCCACCCACTGGCTGTGTAATGTAGCAAGTCTTATTGTCGTCTGTGGTGGCCAACTGTGCCAGATTCACCGTGCCGCCATTACCCTGCATATTGCGATAAAAACAAAACAGAAATAATGAAAATATGCCAAAGCATTCAACGTATTTAACGTTCCACTCACATTTGTTGTGTAGTAAAAGGTGGGCTGTTGATCGGCCTTCTGCCCCTCTATTTTGGGTTGTTTGAGGATGGTGCCGTCTGCTGTTTGATATTGAATCGTTGTCGGTTGGCCGTTGATGGCGTTTGTGAATATTATGTTCTTGGTGAGGTCTTCCATTATGCGCACAAATCACTAAATGGCAATGCAAATTACTTCAAATATTTATTGTTTTTATTCAAAGTTAAACAAAAATGTGCGAAATTCGTTTAAATAAAATGCACATTGAGTTGTGCTTCACAACACTGGTGACGCCACCAATACGGCGTGTGCGAGCGAGCCAACCATAGAGCACACACGTCAGCGAAAAACGACTGATTAAAAATGGCGACGATGAGACAAAAAATATGTATGCGCTGCACACACTTCACAAACGAACACAAAATTGGAACTTCATTTCAAAATATGCCGCTGTCTGCACTCGTCAATTGCACAATATGCATTTAAATTGTACAAATTCGCGCAGAATAGCAGGCAGTTGCACGCTTACGCTTGATTTGGCAATTTACCTTTTACGCAACCAACCACAAAAAATAGTTTCTGCTGCGCCTTGCACGCCCAGCGCAGCACACACAGTGGTTATATTAAATAGATTTATGTTGGCACTGTTAATTGCAGCGGCTAATGCACGGCCGGTTGTCAGTTTTTTATCCACTAAATTTTGTTTGGAATGAAAGCAAAACTTTATTATTGTTTTTTCTTCCTCTAACAAATTAAATTCCAGCACAAAAACCTGCTCGTTTGTTCTTACGTACGTTCGAATGTGGACTGCTGAAGAGAGACGGAGAGTGAAGAAAGCCATGGAGAGAGCAGTAGCACATTAACCACGCCACTGGGCTGCCAGACTGCGTGGTTTTATTTTGTCTGCGAGGGTGGCCAGATCGTTGGTTTCAACATTAAAATATCGGGATAAAAAATACCACACTTCGTTGGTCGCCTTTTCACTAATAAATTTTCAAAATTTGCAAATTCAAATTAAATAGTTATATAATTATGTATAAGGGATGCTCACGCATATATTGATTGAAGTTAATACATCTATGTACTTACATTTAACATGGCATTTATATTCATCAATTTTTAAACGTTTTCTGTTTGCTGTATAAGAATTGAAAAACGAATTGAACTGCATATGAGGAAATAGTAAAAATGTAAGACATCTTTTAAAATTGCTTAAATAAAATATCATATCGCTCGAGGGGCCATTATAAGAGTGTGGCTCTTCTACAGTCGGCTTTTATACGTATAAGCTGAGCGTGGCCAGATCAGTTAAATATGATCGACTATGCTGCCAGATGGGTTTTAGCTGAACCATTTTAAGTACAAGCGAAAGTCTCGCGCCAATTTAAAAAGAAATTGGTTTGCGGCTCTAATAAAATAAAATAATATAATATATTTATTTTTATTGCAAAACTTGTGCAGTTTGAAGCACATTAGCCGGGTGTTCAAGCAAAAGACTGCCGGCATTATGCCAGCACTCGCCTTCGCCCACGCCAAGCGCTGCATTGAAAGTTTTAAACTGGCTGCCGTCGTTGCCGTCTGGTCCAAGTCCAGGTCCCGGTCTACCAAGTCCAGCGTCGTGTCGCAGTCATAAATTACACTTTCAAATTATTTGCAACACTGCATTTTGGAAAAGCTGACAGTGAATTTGGGTCAGCAGCAGTGGCAGACATGATGCTGGTTTCAGCATCGACGTCGGCGTCGCCGTCGACCACATCAGCCTTCAAATGAATGCTCATTTCCATTATATTTTATTCATTTGCCTTAAATTAATTGCTTTGTGCAATGGCCGATGAAGCTTTTTGGAGCGCAAAATAGTAGACAACGTTATTGTTGCGCTTGCACAACATTAAAAGAGAAGAAGAAGCGCTAGCAGAAGAAGAAGATGCCTACCGCAAAAGCAGCAGCAACAACAACAAAGGTAATTAAGTGCACAACAGTAACAACAACAACATGCACATTTTGATTGCATATTCATTTTTTTGGTTCAACGTTCTGCTTGCCCCAAAAAAATGTTCATGCTGCACGCTTCGCTACACATCATTGCATTAATTTGTACGTTCAAGATACATTTTTACACAAATATTTCAACATATTTTGTATGTTGCGGTACGCCATTTGTAAATGTATTTTATTATTTTAATTTTGTACTTTTTTGGTATGTTTGCAAACACGAACTGCCGCCTCTTGTTGTTATTATAATTAAGTTCATGGCGTGCTGCCGTTTTATGTACGCATTGCAGTAGTTAAGCACTTTCAAAAAGCCCATAAAAATAGCAACGCAATTGTCTGTCTGACAAAACTAAATCAGCGCAAGTGCGTGGAGAAATTTTCACTTCACTTCGCATTGAACAGCGACTGCGACGCCAACGCCGCCGTCGCTGCCAGTGAGCTGTTGTAATAGACTCAAAAAAATAATAAAATCAACATAATCTCAACTTTGACTTCAAATGAGCGAATTTTACTGTTTTAAGAATTGTAAAGCCATAGGCATAAGTAACCAGCCAGCTAGTGGCATACAGGTTTTCACTTTTTTGTTTGTTAAAAAAGATACTTTTTCGCTATCGCTTTTCATATTTTTACAGTTTACAGTTAATTTATGCCGGCAACGAATTTTCACTCTCGCTATTTTTCCGCATTTTAGACTCTGTCTGGGAAAGTGGGCACAAGCAACAAATGATGGCACATCCGCCAAAAAAAAAATAAAAATAAAGACAGAAACGACACAGAAATGAAAAGTGCGCCGTTAAAAATAGTTGCAGACAGTCAAGAGCCTCCAAAAGTCTGAGCCCAAAAATTGCGACGACGATTGCAGCAGTAGAAGCCGAAGCGGCAGCAGCCAAAGCAGCCGCTTGTGGGTTAGATTAGAAAGTGGTTGGCATCGCTTCATCGCACCAATGCTGCTCAAATCCTCGACTGCAGATTCTTGATCGCGAAAAACTGTGCCGGACTGCAGCCGCAGCACACACACAGATAAACACAAATAGAAAGAGTGGTCTAGTGCAGAGATCACGACTATTCGATACCCTGCACCACTCACTGAGCGTACAATATTTAGAGGCGTAGAGCCACATGCAACGCGTCGAACATTTTATTGTATTTTAACATGTATTTGTTTGATTGTATGTATATAGAATTGATTGATTACGATTGATCACTAAACAGACAATACATAGTAAAAGGCCATATATAAATTCAATAAGTACAGGGTATTAAAACACACACACACACACGGACAGCATCCGCATTAATTGGCATTTTTGCATGCGTTGCGGAGCTGTTGGTGGCACAACCGGCTGCAGCTAGTGTTGGTGCTGGTGTTGCTGCTGCTGCTGCTGGTCCCCGTTGGCCGTGGCCAATGAAAGAGAAAATTGGCCCCAAATCAAGTTCACAATCATTGGCCGACGGCATCGCAGCGCTTTTTGATACCAACTAATATTTTAAAATTGTTGATTATGATGACTTTTCATTTCGTTCGCCAAGATCTGGATTGCGCATCAGCATCTCGATATCTTGGCATCAGCATCTCGGCATCGGCATTAGCTTGTACATCAAATTTGCACTGGCCCCAGTCAAATTGCACTTGCAAGTGTTGTTTTTATTATTATTTTTTTACTTTGCTTTTAATTTGACGCTTGAATGCCGTCGCCGACGCCGCCGGCCGAGATCATTAGCCATGGACGGATTGCAGCTGCTTGGACTGCACATGCAGTATACGCACCATTGGCCAGTCCAGCAATCGCCAGCATAATTATTACTTAACGTCTCTCCCGCTCCATGTGGAAATGGTAATGGAAATGAGAATGGAAATGGCTAACAATATTTCACGGCACATTAAATTGTTGGTCAAGTTTTCGCAATGCGCGTGGAAAACTATCCATCATATTGCACATTCCCATGTCCGCCCATGTACGAAAGCTCTTAGCCAGGAAGCAACTGGCTCTTGGCCACCATGTCAACAGACATCGTTTGACTTTGGAATGCGCATGTGAAGTATTTTAATTTTCCAATATGTACAGTAAAATCGAAGTTGGAGTTCTTCAACTGTATGTTTTAGGAGCAAAATTACTCAAGCCGTCGACTTGCGCCGAGTACATTTGTATGCAACTTAAGGTTAACTGATTATGTGCCCCAATTGCGCATAGAGGCAAACAAATTACAAAAACCAGATAAGAATCCAAAGCTATGCCCGCAAAAATGCTACCTGTCTTAATGCTGTGTTTTGTACTTCGTGTAGCTAACACTACAGTGACTCCCATTTGTATGTGTACACTTGTCTAAGCTAACAAAAGAATTTGGAATTTCTTACCCAACTTTTTATATACAACCATTAAAAATTTATATAAAATAAAAACAGGAACATATATTTTGTTAATCTTGTTTTTAGATGGTTTTAAGCAATGTAATTCCAACTCTAGATTTCTTAGTAAAGTTGAAACATAATAAACATTGAAGACTTCCTCATTTGCCATCCTCATTGAGCTTACCTCAATAACAAATCAGCTTTAATTGTAGATTACAGCAGTGGCTGTTCTTCATATGCGTTTTCTCAGTAAACTGAGTAAACAATTGTGTTGAAACCTTATCGAAACTATAACTTTGATCCGCCAACCTTCAGTCCCTTATTTTTGAGTCTAACCGCATATTATTAAAGATCTTTTGAAGGCGTAGGTCTGGTGGGGGTATAGATTTCCGTTGGAAAGCAAAATAGAAACTATATAATTAGTAATGGCTCTAGGTACGCCTGGAGGCGTTACTTTTTCTGAGGCCATGGCAATGACAGCAACAAAAAGCTTTAAAGTTGGCCCAAACGAAACTGAAAACTCTCACACGCTCCGGCCTGAAGATGACAGATGACAATGATCTATGGGATTCTTGAAATTGAAACCGCTGTTCAGAAGAAATACAAGTATGGGTTCAAACAAGAGCCAACTGATAGCCGTAAAGCAAACATGCAATTGACTTTCGCGCCGTATGACACTTGAAGAGCGCATGGTAATGGAATGGCCCAAGGAACCGGGAACCAGCGAACCGATCGACGATGGAGCGAGCACAAACTGGCTAGAACCACTTTCTACAATGATCGCCGTCGTCTGCGATTCGTCTTTCGTGGGGCAAAGTAAAAGTCAATTTCTTCGCCCGCTGTCGCATTTTTTGTTTCTGCTGCGCAGCAACGCAGAAGACGACGTTTTAATTTGTGGCTTCTTTTTTTTTTTGGTTTTTTTCGTCTTTTTTGTTTGTGTTTTTTTTATATTTATTTTGCTTAATTACGGCATGAAAATCGTAAACCGTTTTATGTTTTAAGGGCAACCGAACGAAAAATTTTGTGCTTTCTGGCAGCCAGTGGGCAAATTCGTTTGTGTTGCTTCTGTGTCCGTTTGTTTTGTTTTGGTTTCATTATGGAAAGGAAATGGGAAATTATTACGAAAATTATGTTGCGCCGCTTGGGAAATTAGGCCACATTGAGCGCAAAAAAAAAACAAACCTAAACAAAAGACTTAAGACACAAACTCAAAAAGATACATCAGCAAAGGCGACGGCAGCTGCGCCCGCATCCAATTCGAGCTACAGATTAATTATAACATGCAGCACCGCTTGTCTTCTGGGCAGGCGCATTAATTATGCCAAAACCAAAACAAAGCCGAGCAGTCGTCGAGGAAGTCAACTGGGCACAGTGGAACTGGTTTAGAATGGAAACATTACTAAAACATAATATTATTGCCAGAAAAATCATCGATGAAATATGAGCTCATTCAGAGACCTATATAAAAATTGGCATAAGCTTTAAATATGTATATATTATGGGGAAGAAGCGGGGAATATTCTCTTTATGTTTGCAATGACAAACAAAACATTGTTTACGTATTTAAGTGCGATTTTAATGGTATATAAAAATGTGATAATGTTGATTCTCCTATGCGCCGCATATTGATAAGATTTTATTTATATTTTAATGTTTCTGAATAATTTTGTTGAACTGTTAAATACATTAAAAATTAGATTAGAGAAATATTAGAATATATTTTAGTAGCCACAAATAGTTGTTGCTTTTGCGACATTTATAGATAATAATATAATTATGTGACTATATAACCAAATAAGTATATATTAATAAATATATATGATTGAATCGTTTTTGTTCCACTGTCGCTGCTAGCAAATAATTTAGTGGCGCAGTGGCACCCAACAGCCGCATTGCTAATGATTTGCATACAAACTACGATGGTATAGAGTAATCAACCCCAATTCAGCGCAAAGATTCGCACGGTTAGGTGACGCAGCATCCGCTTAAAGCGTCGCCAGCGACGCAGCCAACGTTGGCGCCAGCGTCGCAGCGACTGCGCCAGATTCAGGCGTCGATAGAAGAGCTCCAGCAAGAGCATTAGAGCTATAAGTGAGGGAGTTTCATAATAATGAATGATAATTCGGGCAGCGCTTGGTTGACCTGACCCACTGACCTGCCGTGAGTGAGCCCACGCCGAGGGCAATGAAGGCGCCCTGGAGCATTCGTAGATTGAGGGCGCTAATCATCTCATTGTCCTGTGCGTGCTGTGGCTGGTTCTTGGCCTCGTTGCTCTTGGTGTTGGCATTGGCTTGGGCATTCTCAACAGCAGCCAATTCCTTCGATTGCTGTGCATGATCCTTGGTCATCATGCGAGATTGTGCCTCGTATTCGGCCGTTGTCATCTTGTCCAGTATGCCGCCCTCAAACAAATGCATTAAGCTTAATAAAAAGCGATCTCTCAGTTAATAAATAATTGCAGCATACAATAATATAATACAAACAATAAAGAAAACTTGAAAGAGAATTTAATCGGATCCCGCTAACTCCAATAGGCATATAGCTTTATCGACTGGGCTTTTAATGCCGAACGGAGAAGTCTGATTACAAAACTTGAGTTACACCTACACATCATTGAGACTGTCCAGGAAGGGACAACCGATTTGCACGGCCACAGCGGAATAGCGAGTGTATAGCTTTTGACTGAGCTGAAAGTTCTTGGCGCCGTATTGCTGGATATTGAAATAGAGGGTCTCACGTCCGCCCAACACAGCCTTGTTTTCGCGGCCATCGGTGATCAGCTTGATGCCCGCCTCCACGGAGTCAATGAGAAAGGCACGGGGATCATTCGGCTGCTGTTGTCGCATCAGGGCGTACAGTTGACGAAACAGCTCTGTGCCATTCTCAAGCATTTCCAAGGAGCTGCTCTCCTTTTCCACATACAAACGATAGCCATCCCTCAACATGGCCGACTGCAGACGCTGCAAGGTGTTAATTGGTGCCTCATGTGCCGGCCGTGCAAACTGTGAGGTCAGCTGGGCGGAGTAGACATCGGCCAGCACGTAGGTGGCAGCGATCCAATACACAATGGTCAAGAACTTGGCGCGATAGTCGTGGTACAGTTCATGGCATGCTGTGCGGCAGATTCAAGACAAAGATTTAGAAATTCAATTTGAATTCCCAATGGAATTGGTTCTTACATTGCTTGAGGAACAGGCGCAGTGTAAACCAAATGCAACGCTGGAAAAGCTGTGGTGGCATCTGCGCCGATGGCTGGGTTCTCCTCAAACGCTTGACCTTAAGCACACAGGGCGTGATCTCTTTGATGTATGCCATGTAGATGCACAGATCACCCATGTGCTCCACATCGAAGGCGATGCGACGCCTGCGCCACTTGTAGGGCATGGCAATGATGCCATAGAATATCGGACCCGAGAACACAATAGTCAGTATGAGATATGGCCATATATCCAGCTTAAACGGACGCATAATGGCCAGGGCCTCGTTGAGCCGCCTCGGCGCATGTGTTGCAAAGGCGCCAGAATCGGCGAGCGTAAAGAATGAGAATTCAATTGCCTTGCGCCGTTCCCAGCTGAGACCAACATCACCCAGAAAGAAGTCGGCCAACTATGAAGCACAGGGAAAAAATGCAATTAATTAGCTATATTATACCCATTGGATACCTACGCCACTCTGGAGCATGCCTATTCCTCCGGTAAAGCTGTCGTTGAGCTCGCCATTGTCATCTGTGGCACGCAGTGATCCTTGGGTTCTGCCCGGCGCCTCAATGTAGGCAAACTGAAAGTTCATGTGCTGTGCCAGGAGCATCAGCAATCGATGATCTCTTCCGCCAGTAACATTTACCTCATTGTACTCCATATTCTCGTACTCCTCCAACGGCTCCTGACTGCTGTTGCTAATGTTGCTGTCGTTGTTGTAGCTAACCCAGAACCAGGGCGGTGACTGAGAATTTAAAGTATTTGTAGATTACACAGAATTTAATATGTTCCCATGAATAATAATTGCTAAAATCAACAGAAATTAACAGAAAACCGTTTACATTCATAAATTGAATATCCTTTGAACCTTATTCCTGCTGTCTTTTATCCTCTTTCATCTAGAATAAATTCTTCAATAATGATTGTTGGAGTCATTTACTAAAGCAACTTTTAAACAAACTGTCTCTGAACTGTATTTTAAAATATAGCCAAACTAAGGATGAAAGAATAAAGACAAAGTCTAAAACAGATTGATCATGGAGCTATCATATAATCGAGATAATCTCTGATCTTAACTTAATAAGGTTCACAATTCTACTTATATTTAAAGCAATACTAAATTTCACTGGAATCATTCACTTAAACTACTTACGTGAAAAACAGGCACACGAAAGACGCGACTTTCAAAATTCGCATAGACTGCTGCGGCGCTGGGCAGGAGTGGGGTCTTCTGCAGACCCAGATTGTCGCCATCGTACCAGTTGACCAAGCGGAGCTGGCTGGTGCCCGTGGGCACCGCCTGATTGTAATAGATGCGAAATGCCTTGCGACGCGGTCGTGTGATGACCACCGCTCGCATCGGCTCCTCAAAGCTGAGGCGCGTCGCATTTGGCGGCTGCCTGGCGCCCCAATAGAAGATGAAGAGGCTGAGCCGATGGGCCAGTCGGCGTTCCTGTATGCGTGCCGATAGCTCATCCGGTTCGTGGAATATTAAATTGACGCACTCGATGGCGCCCAACAGATTGGCATCAATGTAGTCAAAGAAGAGCTCCGTGTCGTAAAATATGACAGACTTGTAGTATAGCTTCTGCAGTCTCTGTATAAAGTCATCCACTTGGATGGTGTCATCATTCTCGCAATCCCCACTAAGTAGCCGCGAGCTGCGCAATGCCAATATGGCTAATTGACGTGGCTGCAGGCCATTGATGATCTGCGAGAGCGCTGCGAATTGCATTGAGTTTAATTGAATTAAATTGAATTGAATCGATCATTTTATTGGCCTGGCTACCTATCGCCACGTCGGATTCGTTGCATGGACTGTAGCTGAGCTTGGCCAGCAGCGCCAGCGATCCTGAGAACAACAGCAGCACAATCCAACTGCACTGCATATCGAGTCATGGAGTTTTGAGCCCTGCACCACGCCCTTTTATAGTGCACTTTATGATTGCTGTTTGATGCCCAATTACTGCATCAGGGCTTAAATATCACATGTCATATGGCTGCAGACAGCCCAGACACGCCGACAGACAGTTGAATCGATTAAAATTGCTAAAATGCTAAAAAGAGTACGAACATTCCGAACGGCTTTACCCTTTTTTCAAATTCTACGAACAAAACTTTATATATATGAAATCAAATATCAAATATTTATTATAATTTCCAAATATAAATATTACAAATTTCTAAATAATTATTAATTATAATAGAAAATATATAATAAATTTTATATGAAAAGTAAAAATTCAAGCCTTAATCTTTAGAATAAATTATTTCTGAAATTAAAAAATTAGTAATCAAATTTACACTCTCAACTGTTATGTTAGAGTTCAACTGCTGTCCTTTTGGTAGACCGTCTATTTTATAGGCTGGAAATTATACATATTTTTTCTACATGTTGGAAAAGTCTAGAAATGAAAATGGTTTCATTATAGCAATTCAAGCATCGGGCCTTAAATATCACATGTCAATTGGGCGCAGACAGCCCAGAAAGACAGCTGTATAGCTTAAAACCGTTGAAATGCTGAAATGTGCCCATGCCGACTATCGATTTTCATAATCATAACTGGGGCCTTCAGCTGAGCAATCTCACGCACTCTCACGATGGCCCACAGGCCAAGCGGAGCTGCCAAGCTATTTTTTAATTGTCAGAAGTTTGTCACTGCCATTTTCGCAGACAACAATTTCTCCCCGTGATCGTCGCCCTGCCTCACTCTCTATTCATGTCTGTGTATTGATAGATGGATAGATGGATCGCTCAATAGATGCATGATAGCAGTTGCCAGTTGCCAGTTGCCAGTTGCTGTTGTTGTCGTCAATCTTCTAATGTTGTTGACATTAATTCCGTGTTGTGCGCATTTTTCTTTTGCTGCCGTGTGGCTGCTGCCGCTGCTGCCGCTGCTGCTGCTGCTTCTGCCGCTTTCAACTCACATGTCAACGCTCTACTTTGGTGCGCCAGTCAATGATTTATCGCAGCAGCAGCAGCCACAGAAGCAACAGTCAAGATTACAAGTGTGGATGGATACTTAACTAGTTTGTGGGTTGCAATTGACTGCATCATTATTCTATTACAAACGAAGGGCTCGACGGATATGTATATACGAGCGTACATACATATGTATGTATACTTAAAAATTCACATATATGTACCATATTTTCAATCGTATACAGTAAAAGTTATCATTTCATATTTTCAACAAGCTCTGCTTCAATTACTGACTCTTAAAATATCATAATCAAAAGAAAACACAAAAATGTACATAAGGCAGTCACATAATTTTAAACATTAAAGCAAATTTGTGATGAGTTAGCTTAAAACATATATATTTCAATTATTGCTTAACTTCTCTTTAAGCTTAAGCAATTACTCTTAGTTGCGAAAAATGGATTATTAAGAATATGTATACATATTATAATATATTTTAAGCTAACCAATAGAAAAAGAATATTAATTAATGTTCGTTATTAATGTACATACGTAAAAATGATCTTATAGCATACTGTAATAAACAGCCCAATAATTTTACAAATGATTTCACAAGCGTAACAAAATATTTCTTATATGCCCAAATGGCAATCAATGAAAGTCGCTTTTAGCCGTTTTGTTTGACCAAATGTGGGTTCTGACGCCATGTTCGGCGATAAGCTCTAAGAAGCGAAAGAGAAAAGCCAAACAAAAAAAGAAACGAAAGAACTGATGACCCGATTATGATATGAGAGCGTACATAATTGCCATAAATGTCTGTGTGTTATTAATTATGCCCAAAGGGCAAGGCCAAAAGCAAAATAGAGAAGAATTGAAGAGGGACGTGGGGAGGAAGAAATAAGCTGAAACGGAAACTAAGATTTTGCATAACTTTTGATCAACACGTGTAGACACACACACACACACACAGTCACACGCACACACACACATATGTATATACACTGAGAGTATTATATGGAGAAGTGCAACGTTTAAGTCTGTGGCTATTTATAAAGCCGGCTAACACAAACAACAACAACAAAAAGAGGAGTTAAAACAAATAAACCCCGCGCTCTGCGTTCGACAACTTGTTAAACTTCAAACTGTCTGCAAACGCGACATTGTCTGATAAACGACAACAGCAGCAGCAACAACAACAA
The DNA here is from genome assembly GCA_035044105.1 of Drosophila nr. perissopoda 5 BK-2023a. Classification (NCBI taxonomy): domain Eukaryota; kingdom Metazoa; phylum Arthropoda; class Insecta; order Diptera; family Drosophilidae; genus Drosophila; species Drosophila nr. perissopoda 5 BK-2023a. Next base: position 1,312,056 of record JAWNMK010000018.1, read on the forward strand.
CAACAACAACAAACACAGCAAGAAGAAGAGCAATGTCCATGCTGAGTGGGCAACTGTCTGGCGATTGCATCTGCTCTGAGTCGGACTCTGACTCTGACTCTGAGTCGGACTCTGCCTCGGACTCTGCGACTGTGACTGTGACTCTGGGCAAGAGCTGATCTGTGGCCAGGATGCAGCAGCACGCCAACACTTTTTGTTTCAACGCGCACGATAGTGAAATGTGGCCCGGTTTGGCCCTTCGATCGATGCCGTTGTTGCATGGGGCAGCGGCAGCAGACAGCCTAAGTGGATTGCTGCGTGTTATACACTCAGAAACGAAAAAATCGCCATGCATTTTACAAATTCGTTTTGACGCCAAGGCTAACGAGACTTATTATTTAATAACCATATTTTTAAAACGGTAGCCCAGAGGTTTTCATTTATTAATTCCAGGTTTAGAATTTTAAAAAAATATGTTTAGTTTTCAGTTTGCTAATTTATATGCATACACAGAACTGATACATTACCTTATTTGTTAAGTGTGTAATTAATAAACATCACTATTTTAAGATTTCACATAAATAATGTAAGTTTTTGCATATCCACGTTTTGGGAATATTTTATATTATTAAGGAATATATTTCAGAAATATAGAAAAAAAACCGACATCATTTTTAGAAATTGTTCTTCATTTGTTAAAAAATGAAATCGAATAATAAGAAAAACCTTCTGCTTTTCATGCCGATTTTCATTTTAGTGCAGCTATTTTTTCTGAGTGTATGTAAGTACTATGCTGCTGCCTGGTTGGTAGAAGGGGGCCGGCACGTTTAAATGCACTTTATTTGTTTTGCCAGCGAGCCGTCAGCCAAGAGGCATGAGCCGAGAACCGACAGCCGAGAGCCAAGAGCCAAGATCCGCCCTCTCATCACCATAACGAGCTGTCAATTGCTAGAGCACGAATGTAAATCACTTACTAAAGATAGTACTAGCCACAGCCACACTACACATCACACGAGGTATTAAGACCGACTTAACTTGCAAAATCAATCTAACCGTTAGTGGACCATCGACAACAACAAAAGTCTGAAGTGCCGAAAAAATTATATGTTATGGCTTGCAATTTTACCTAAATTAGCCTTCATGATGAAAGTTCTCATATTTTGTAGACGTAAACTCGATAAACCTGTATTTGCTGATTACCACATTTAGATTTCAAATACAAGCTTAGACTAACTCTAAAATTAAATTCACAAAATAAGATTTGATTTTCATATTGAAATGCCCAAGAAATGCACTTTCACTTATTTTTGTGTGTGGGTGATTTTTAATATCAGGATTCACAAATAAGATAAAAATAGCCTGATAATTAGGTAAAAGATAAAACACTTGGGCAGCATTATTAGAATAAACCGAATATGGCATCCCACAAGCAACTGTCCTGGCTGTTATCCTCGTCATCGTCCAGTTCGTCGAGTTTCTTCTTTAACTTCATCAGTTGCTGCTCGTCGCTGAATATGGCTCTGAAAACGCGCTCCGTAAACTTATCATAGACGCCCAGTCTTTTCAACAGCTTGAGAACACGTTGCTCGAAGGCTGGGTAGGATTCGGGATTCACAGTGCTGATGTTGCCAAATAAACTTGCGACATTATCCCTGAGTTTGTTTCGCTGAGGCTCCTTGTCATGGGCCAGGTATGCATTATAAACCCTAATCTTCTCATCCAGCTGAGCAATGGGCAGAGCAGCTGCCTTTGCCAGGCGTTTATATTGCTCCAGAGATTCTTTAGTGTCTGATTGATTCCTCAAATCCTCATATTGGCTCAGCATGCTATTGATCCTGCTTGTAAGTATTTCGTTTAGTCGCAGCAGAGGCTGTTGTGGCACTTCGGAGTTCCCATGGATGCACTGCATCTGCAGCAGCAGCAACAGCAGCAGCGACGACACTTCCAACGTTCTGATTAGTATTGACATGACTGCAAACTTCTATCGATGACTGTTGCCAGCCTATGTGCATCGAGTGCTTTTAAAGCGTTCACATTTCGCCGATAAGCTCAAGTTATTAGCCGACATTTAATGAGTCTCCAACGTTCCAAGGTTCCCGGTTCTGACTTGAAGCCCGCACAGGGCTTAGTCAATTTAGAAGAAGGAGGTCAACAATGCTGCGTAATAGGTTTATTTTATGTTTGCAAATTCCCCAAGCCAAGTCAATAGTGAACATAATTGTAGGTATTTTTAAACCGGTTTTTTTAATTGATAATTATTAAAATGGGTACAAATATGTGGTGCAAATGTAACAATAAGTAAAAATGCTCCAGTTGAGGAAACTCGACTAGGATAAACTCCAGCAAAGAAAAACTTGTCATGGGCTTTGTCAATCTGGATAAAATAAGCAATAAAATATATATTGAATAGTTTTTTTAATTTGTTCCCGAGCTTCTCCTTCTCCCATCATATCTATTCATAACTAGTAGTTAGTCAGGCAAATTGTATAAATCATTCCATGGATCTTTTCTCGATAAGCATAAATATATAGTCATTGGGCTATCAAATCGAGTTATGGAAAAGTTTTCCCGTCATCTTGGCATTTTGATAATGTTTGATGATTTCAGATTTGCCTACAAATTAGAAAGTAAGTGTAAATTATCAACACCACTTACCAAAGCCAACAACGACTATTAAGGCTATCGTCAAGATATTATTCGGAGAAATCCTAAAGTGCAACCACTTTTTTTCCATACATTTAAATGTATTTATTTAGTGTTTGCTAATGCATAACCTACATTTATGAAAATAAATAAGTATGTCAGAACTATTTTGCCATTTTATGTTTATTAGCCAAAGCTATAATTTTTGAAATGAAAACCAATCAGTACAAAATAAACAAAATTCCTCATCCTCCTCAGTTTCCCCGCTGTCTTTGGTCTGCTTGTGGGGACAATTTTCGCTATGCAATTTTAATTTATGCGACTTTAAAAAATTGGGTTCATTCAGAGCTCGCCTCAATTCACGTTTCTGGTTCTGATAGAACGCTCTGCATTTGTCGCCAATTTTCTCAGTCTGCAAATAGTTTTCGGTGACGGCAATTCGGTTTTGTAAATCAGCCTCCAATTTTAGTCGCAATAAATTGTAGCTCAAAAAGTTATAATAATGTCGTTGTTTTGCGTGCAGGAAATCCGAGTCCAGACTAGCTGCTTGCCGTAGAATTGCTGCTTGATGATCAAACTCCTTATTGCCAATAATATGACCTGTTCTGGATGTACATAAGATAAGCTCGATTTGGACATTTAACTTTTCGCTCTCAATATTATTCTGCAAAAATAAACAAATAAACAACAAAAAATGTTTGGCAATATTTTGGAAGTGCAATTTTAAAGCTTTACCTTATTTGGTGTCGATAATGTTGGCGATATTGTTGTCAATGATGATGGCGATGATTCTGTCGATGACGATGTGCCTGACGATGGTGATGACGATGTGTCGGACATCACTCGTTTTGTTCCAATTGTCACTGTTTCATATATATATTATATTATTCTATATTATATATATAACATATTATTCTATATTATTATAATGTGCAAAAGTTTATTGAATTATCTTTAATACTTACAAATTGTGCTGAGCAACAAACACACAGTTACAAATTGCAATCTCATATTGCTTTGTGAATTTTCTTTTCTTTCAGTATTGAAACTGAGCTCTAAATCTGGCTCGGTTTCCTCTTTTATACACAGCGTTTAAACAGCTTAAGCAATTGACTTTGTGCTTGATAAAATCTAATTGAAAGTGTCAGAACGTTCTGAAACATAAATTATGAGCGCTGTCATAAAATTCCAAATATAGTTTATGGCGTATTTCCCCATTCTTGGTAACATCGCATATTGACAACACATTCAGCTTGGAAAATTCATAGTGAAAAGTATGTTTTTTTTATCTGAGTTGGTTTTTTAAAAATAAATCTTTATTTGCATTGAGTTGCTTTCAAAACTGAATTAATTTTCAACGGTTTCACGAATGCCTTCCACAGCGTGTGGAACCTAACAGACACAAAAACAGCTGCATTTGGTTGAGCACACGTGAGCACAGGTGAGCGATTAGAGAATAAAGAGTGTGTGAGAGAGAGAGAGCGCGCTCGATCCACAACAATAACGATTACTAAGACGAAGACGACGTCAACGACGACGCTTACGACGACGACGACGACGACGATGTTGTCGGCTCGTCTTGGTTGCTGTGTGTGAGCGTCCGGTCTCTGGTAGTCTTGCAGTTGGTTTTCCAAGTCGCCGAGGGTTAAGTTCAGTTCTTGAACGACTGCTGGCCGTGTTGGTGGCAAGACGCGGAACGCTGCTTATAAGTCGTGAACGAAATCGAAGTCGAAGTCGGAGGCGGCAGACGACGCGGTTGCCATTGGAAGACGTTACTTTGTTCGGTTTAAATGGACATTTGTGAAATGCTAAACAAAGCCAAATCACACAATAATAATCATCAACAATAAAGTGAAATTTTTGAATGCGATTTGAAAATTAATTGGAAAGAGGGCATACATAATACATAAATGATTGCAAATTAGTCTTGTAAAGAAATCGCTGACAAAAACAAGTTTAAGTTAAAAGGTGCAACAGCAACAGCAAATAAGCGACTACTAATAATGCAATTCAAATCAATACAAAGTGCCAACTAATTTCTGTGCAAATAAATAAAAGCAATAATTATACAAAAATATATACCAAACAAGGCGTTCAACAAGGCGCAGAATATTTAAAAGGTGCGTAAATGACAAATAAGACAATTATTTAATATAAGTGAAAAAAACAAAACAAAACAAAACGAAACTGAACAGCTGGAAAAATAGCAATAAATTACAAATAAGAAAATAAAGCTTATCAGTTGCCAAAACAAAAGCATAAACACTGTTAAATATTGAAATAGTTAAAAGCAGTGCTTGTTGTTGATGTTGTCGTTGTTATTGTTGTTGTTGTGGTGTAACGAAAAGTTTGGTGCAAAAAATAAATACGACAATATCTCCTCTATATGCCTATAAACAGAAACAACAACAACAGAGACGAGAAAACTGTTAAAACCAGTTTACAGCGGCGCATGCGCCAAGCAGAACTCAGGTGAACTGGCAAAGGCAAGAGTAGAAAAGTTGGTAGGGCTGCCGAAGCGAATCTTTGAGCAAACTGTGAAGAAGCCGGCCCAACAGAGAAAGCGAGAGAGAGAGAGAGAAAGAGAGAGATACACAACATCCGAAAAGGAGGCGCAACAGAAGCTGCTCGCTCGGACTCGCAGCTGAAGAGAGAGAGAGAGAGTCGATAAAGAAGATCTCGAAAATAATAAGCGCAAAAGAACCAAAATTAACCAAAAAAACGAAAAAAGAATCCAAAACAAAATCAAGCAGCAAACGAAGTTTTTCGTTGAGACTAGGAAACTGAAACTGAAGGGCAAGGGACGAACCAGCAATGGAAACTGCATTGCACTTGTGCAAACAGACGCATCAGTCAAAAAAAAAAAAAAAAACACACACAAAAAATATGTATTTCAAGGCGAACACCTTCAGAACAAACCACACCCCCACCTCCCCCGTGTCTATCTATTTGCACAGCAGTCACTTTAATTTCACAAATCATATTATTGTTATTGTTGTTGATGTTATCTGAGCTGGCATAGCTTTAGATACGAGCGTGCGAGCAGCAGCGCCAGATAAGCGAGATAAGCTCAAAGAAAGGCCAAAAAAAAAGAGATGAAATACAGAAACACGACAGAAAGCCGACCGACCAACACCTGCCGCATGTAGCCAAAAAGCCGAACCCCAAGGGAACGACGAATGGAAGGTTTGTGTGTGTGTATGGGTGAATCCCTGGCGAGTTCTTGGCTCTGCTGGACCTTTTTCCTTGTGCGGCCTCTTTTGGGATTTGTTCATTCATGCATTTCGTGTCCGTTTCATTTGTGGTGCTCTTCTTTGTCTTGCATGCAAATTTTTTGCGTTTCATTTTCCTTCGGACGAGACCGTACATAACATAAATACACATGTTGTATGCACATACATACATATAAAAAAGTGTAGGTAGAATTACGTTGAGTGTGCATGAGAGGCGTACATAAACCAAAAACCAAATAAAAAAAGAAAAAACTCAGACATACAAATAAAACACAAACCGCACAAAGCTCTTCGAACAATTCCTGAAAATGTCTGCCGTGTTGCCGTGTTGCCCAGGGTCAGGCCAAGTCACAAGCCAAGCGAGCAACTTTCATTAAAGCCAAACCCACAAAAGCATACCGAACCATTATTATATGTATGCCTATGCACTTACCAGTTTGTATATGTATTTATATGTATATATATATACACAAATATATGTTACTCTGTCCGATCTATAACACTGCGTTCAATCAAAGCCAATGCGAGCGAGCGTGTCAAAGATCAGAGTGGCAACAAACAATTTATGATTATAATGAAGCCCATATCCCAGCCACAACTTGGCCATTATGCAATTTAAAGAGTTTGTTATGCTCTGAAACGATTAGCAGTTTGTTCTAACCTAGCCGCACCCTACCAAACAATTGGAGTTGGATAAATTAATGTTATTCACTTAGGTTCCTTGAACATGGTCTCAAGCTTAAGTTTTCAAATCTAAAATCGTTTGAGACTGAATTCTGGCTGGTATTATAATTGATATAGCTTGAACGCATTCAAAAATACTTTAAATACTTCAAAAGAAAATCTTACGTTTGAATTGCATGTTATTTAGTTAAGAACATTGTGGCTTTAGTTAATGTTACTGTTGTATTTGTGTTTTTAACTTATGTTGATTTTCATCTTTGTCTATTGCTTTTGTTTTTTTTATTGGCCTTGACAGCGCCCGCATAAGCGTTAACCCGTAATTAACTGTCATTGGGTTGCAGTTTGTTTCTTGGCTTTTGGCTCATCGCCTAATTAATCATTTGTTCAAAATGCCAATTTGTTTTTTTAGTACATTTTTTTATTTTTTGTTTTGTTTTTTTTTAAATAAGCAACTTTTGTGCAATTGTATAATAAAATTGTGGTCGAGTGTCTTTGATACTCCTATCACAAAATTGCTGGCGCTTTGTGTTTTTTGGCTTATCCACGGCGAGGTTAAACTTTGACCTAGTTATTCAATTTGAATTATTGCGTCGCCGTGTGCCAACAATTCATCATGTTGCAAAAGCCATTCAAGATTGTGCAAACATTTGCATGGCATGTCAAATTGGCAACACCAGCAATTAAATTGAGTTTACATATCGGAGTCGCCACCCCTCTGTGCGAAAACTAAAAGTGGCCGGTGTATTCTATTGGAAAGAACTTGACCACTTAAGAACCACTTGGCCATAGCCTATAAATAGCCAAGTTGAGCTTACACCCGGCATAAAACAACAACAAACCGACAATAAAGTTATTAATATATTAGTTATTTAAACAATGTGTAGAGCACAAAAGCCAAAACCAAATGAATAATAGCTATGAAGAGTTCTCAAGAGACACTCAAAGCTGTCAGCGATCACATTGTGTGTGGTGTGTGATGTGGGTGTGTGTGAAACTAGGTATGACAACTATCATAACGATAACTATCGCATTGTAATTGATTAGGTAACCAAATTCGTACATCCTTTATTTATTTTTTCCGTTTTCAATTTGTCTTTAATTACTATCTCTTAATTGTAATTGTAGCTTTATTTGACCATTTTTATTACGCTAGTTTCTGAGTGGATTTATTCCTCTATAATAAATAACATTCTAATTATTTAGTTGACTTTCTAAATGCCTTCTGTAATGACCAAATAATAGCAGTTGTTATATAAAATGTGTATAAATAGAATCGGAGTTAATTGGATGTAGGAAACTTGAAAATTCGATTTATTACTTTTGTCTTTAATTTATATGCACGTCCGACACATGTCTAAACAGAAATAGTAATTGTGCTTTTTATGCTAAAAATCAACCCAGTTGGTGGTGTCCAAGTTCTCTATTCATTCATGAATCTAGCTCTACTTTAGACGTACGATATCATTAATCATTTGTTGAGTTCACACACTATATAGATCATCGCTATATTGCCCCGAAATCCGAGGCTCGAATCGAATGGCACTTGTCAGGCGGTTTTCTTGGGGGCGTTGTTGGTTCATTATGCCAAATTGGGCTAACCTCATATGGATGTTATTATACTTGATGCATGCACTCGTATTTCGGAGCACGTATTATTGTCGACCATTTGCGGAAGCAGCAATCAACAATTTATAATAGTACATAACGTAATACAATTTCACGCTAGAGACCAGGGCCAAGTTTTGTGTGTTGGCTACTGGTTATAGACCGGACAATTAGCCACCAAAACAAAATGTTTTGATTTGCTTTGTTTGCAACGGCACTTAATAGATCAAAATGGAAATAGTTGGCAACATACAGTTGTTGTGGACATAGATGCTGACCATATATATATGAGAGAGAGAGATATATGTTAGAGGTCAACTTGGCTAAGAATACAAAAGCCAAAGTCAAGGCAATAAACTGTAACAACTTCTGAGCAATGAAGTGAAGTGTATCAAATTGGATTTACCAGCTAACTTATTATAGTCGCCACACTTGGCTTAAACTGAGTTACGGGCGGACTGCAATTGGGTCAGCTTAGCTGGGCAGCTGTTCCGTTATGACCATGTGAATGTCATGTGGAAATTATGTCACAAAAAAAAATAACTTTGACAACTTGAGGAAATGGTGCTCCAATAAAAAACAAACAAAAAAAAAAGCGCAACAACAAGTTTCAACTCTTCAATTCATTTGCGGTCATGTTGCAAACGGAAAACGTCGCTCTGTTATAATCACAAAATAATAACCAAAAACTCGGCAATCCAACGGCGTTACATAGACACCCCCTCTCCACCCCCCCCCCCATTCCATCCTCGAAAATTGGGCAGCAGCTGCGGAAACAGCGGCCAATAGCGGGATTTGGGGCTTTTGGGCTTTGGGGTTTCCAGACTGTGAGATATACGTACTTAAAGTGCCATCATAAACGCCATTTAATTGTACGAGTAGCAGCCAAAGCCAAGGGAATGTTGTCAGCGATAAGCCAACAGACGTTGGACAATTGCCTGACCTGGTTTCCATTCGTCTGTTTGTTGTTGTTGATGAGGAGTTGGAGATGGTGATGGAGCTGGAGGTGAGGGAGGAGTGGTGGGCGGTAGCAGAGTTAGGGTTATGTAAATGACTGCATTCGTGAGTGCACTTACCAAAATTAGTTCACAACTTTGAGTCTTGGTTACAATTTGGTTTCATTTTACGCTCACCTTAAGGGTATACACACTTTGCAAGATCACAGGCGCAAGATAGAGAAAAGCTGCTATGGAAGCAAGGACGTGTGCAGGTTTATAAATGCTGGTGGCAAGTTCACCGCCACATCTCAGCTTTGCATAGATATAAAGTGGCTTAGACTCTAATTTGTAAGAAAAATATGATTAATAAAATTAGCAATATTGTATTATAAATGAAAATGTTACAAATACTCATTTCTTAATTTAGCAAGGCCAAAAAGCGACTCGAGGAAAAGAAAATTTGTTTGTTTCCTTTTCGATTTAAAGAGCATTTGAAATTAGTTATGTTTGCTGAAGTTAGTCTGGTATACGATTTGTTTTTGTTGATGTTTAAATTGATTGTTGCTATTGTTATTGTTTTAAGTCAAACAGTTTGACTGTTTTACATGCGGCACACACAACATTGTCTGAGCTCCAAATGGGTCAGCTGGGCACGATTTTTGGTGTAGTTCTTAAACGCAATGTCGTGCTATGAAATGCAAACACATAAAACATATAAAAAGCGATTTAAAATCGTGCTGCAATGCTACAAATATTTGGTAAATAAACCAAAGCCACTCAATGCCAAAGCGGAACCTGCTCAAAGACCCAAATGAGACAAGAGACAAAGAAAGAGATAGAGACAGAGATGAATGTTGAACATTGAACGCTGAACAGCCTCAACCTGTGCCACTTCTCAGAGTCGCGTTGCTAATCAAACAGACGGCCGACAAAAGACAATGCGCCAATGATGACGACAATGAGAAGCGGGCAATAAAATACAAATTGACAGCCAAGAATGAAAGTGGTGAAATTTATTTATTTCTTTCTTCTGTTTGGCCACGGTCCGGTCCGATCGCTGTCTCCGTCTCCGGCTGAAAGTGAGCGACAAATGACAAGCCACGGTGAACAGATAGCAGACCAGACCAGTCCAGATCCGATCCGAATCGAGGCAACCCGTCCAGACCAATTCAAAAGCCATAATTCTTACAAAAAGCAAAACCGAAACCGAAACGTGAGAGAGTCGCCATGGCGACTTTCGTTGAGCGCGTTTTCAGACGCGCACAAAACGCACGCGGATGGCAACAGCTGCAGAAAGCGCGTCTAATTATGACAACACGAACCCGGCTCTAACTTCAACCCGGCAAGCGGCACGCGGCACTTTTTCTAATGAGCTTTGCTCCGAACTGAATTCTAAACGGCAGTTGACAGGAGCGAATTGGGGCCAAATAGCTGACCAACCGCATGGTTCATACAACCGTTACCCCCGTTACCAGTCCCGCTCGTCACAATGGCGACGTCACAGGTCGTGCTTTGTCCAAAGTTGTAATTAAATATTTTGTGACTCGTCAGAAGCATATTTGTCACAGTTATAGTGCTGTAAGCTGACACTAGCTTCAGATTGGAGGGGGTTAGAGGTGGTTTTAGACGTGATTTGGCAAAAGCTTGTTTACAGCTATAATTCAGCTTAAGTCTGAGATATAAGTGCAAACAGTTGAAATGTCTTGAGGCAAATCTTTGATAACATGTATTTGATTCGACAATTTTGTCCATCATTAAATATGTATTTGTATTTTTGAGTATAATAAATTAAAAATAAAAATGAACTATTGCTAAAATAATATAATTAACAATTTTATAGCAATTATTGACAGTAAAAATAATGCTATACAAGTAAACTATTTCGAATTGATCATTGATCATTGATCAGAATTGAACTAATTATTAAAAATAACTATTCCCCATTGATAATTATTTATAATTTATAACTTACATGAATTACAATACTTAATGAATCTATAAAAAATCTGCGTTTATTGCATTAATAACATTTAATATGAAAATACTATTATTGAAATTAAACCGAATACTATTCTTAATTATATTGCTTACCCAAGTATTAGCTTGTAATACTTAATACTATATATTAAATACCAATTTCGTGTCATTTTTTACCAGCTTATTTCTACGTCACTGAACATAAAAACCATTGTAGTGAATTAGTTTTTTGTTTTTTTTCTTTCAAAGTTTTATTTACTCAGACAATTTCGTGCCGCTAATTAGCAGCTAAGTTGTTTGGCCAGCCTTTATTTAATGGCTTTCCCGTGCTTGCCAAACTTGAGCGGAATGGCCCAGAACATGGGCCAAGAGCTCACACAGTGAGTGCGACAATAACTATGCTAAGTTATGCAGAAACGTGCAGTTTTTATTTGGTTATTTTATTTACTTTTGTTTTTTTTTTTTTTGGTCATAAACCTTTACACGAGCATAGCCATGCAAAAGCTGGCTGACACATAGCGGTGTACAGTGGATGGGGCAACTTTGTTTTTTCGCCGTTGTTTTCTGTTGGTTTTTTTTTTACAACTGCCGGTTATGTTTTTTTTTTGTTGCCTTTGTTGTTTTTGTTGTTGCAGTGGTTGTTGTGTGTTTCAATTGTTTCCCTTTTTTTATTCGTGCCGTGGCGACTTTAATGGCTTCTGTGTGACGACGTCGTCGAAGAATTGGCAGTCGGCTTGGAAAGCGTGGGTAATTTTCATTTCGCCTGACAATAAAAATATAATTATGACTGCGTTGTTTATGTTGCACAAACTTGTACTTCACAACCTATCTTGCATATGCAAATAAGAGTGTATATATACATATATATATATATACATATGAATAAGTATATGTTTAAAATGCTGTTTGGCAATTCGCCAGTGTTGTGAGAATGATGTCGAGTCACAGCACGTTGTGGCAGGGAAGTTGTGCAATTTATCTGGCCATTACAATAAGCCAGTTGCCGCATGTATACATATATCCTCGCTAAGAAAGTATCTACGCATGACTGGCGAATAATCCCAATGTGAACAAAAGACTTTTAGTTTCCAATTGCTTTTGTTCCACATTTCTTTCTTTTCAACATGGTTATATATAGACTTTTTTATTATTGCATCCTGTTGCTTCCTTTCTTTTGGATTTGGGGTTTTTTTTTTTTTGTTTTTTGTGTATGTCTGGTTCCTCCTTCACTTTGTATTTGTGGGCTCGCAAAACTCGTTTAATGTCACGTTGCTAATTAGGTGTTTTTTATTTTTCGCACACTTCCCAAGGGTATTCTTATTTCGTTGTGAAGTTTGTAACGCATTGAGGCAGTTGTTGTCGACAGAAAAAGGCTTATATAAACACAGTCCACAGTTTTAAATGGAGAATTGTATTTCAATGAAAGAAAAAACATTATAAAATCAAGAATATAATAATAAAAATTGGCAAATCAAAGATAAAAATCCCAATCATGCTTACAATTGTTAAGCGTTAGCAGCAGAAGAAGAGAGATCGAGGGAGATAAAGATCAACGTTAATAACCTTTTCTCTGCCTATCCATTTACAAGCATTTTCGCCTAGTTTTGAGTTTTGAGTATCCATCTTTTTGTTGCAGGAACTATCAGTCTACTTTTGGTTTGCCCTTAGCCGCTGCACATCTGCAAGAGTATATAATTTTCGGTGTGCCTAAGCTGGCTGTTCTTTGTTGTTTTTCTCCTTTTGCCTGAATTTGAGCAAGTTCGAGCAAGTCTTATTTATTATGATTTTTATACGTATGTGGTGCTTTACTTCGGGTGGGCGCTCACTTCTCGTCGTCGCCGTCTCGAAGCAATTACAATAAAATCAGCTTCAGTTCGTGCTCTTGCATTTTCAGTTTCCTGTTACCAAAAATAAAATAAATTGCGACGACTGATGTAGCACTTAATGAATTGCGCCAGCACCACGTCGAAACTCTTTAAACCAATGGCACGTCTTGGGCTCTTTACTGATTAATTGTGATAAAAACATACACACTCAGTCAATGCAATCGAGAGAGAGAGCGATATATATACATATAGAGAGAGAGGGAGAGAGAGAGATGCAGAGGTACTTTGGTGATGTTATAAATATTATTTTACAGCTGGCTGCTAAATGAAGTTGCCTTCCTTGTAAGGCACTAAATGCCTATGTCCAAAACGAGACTACAGCTCACCAGATCCGAGGATCGGGAATCGTTGTGCTTTTGAGTGCCTTTCGAAAATGTCAAAATGCACGTTGGGCAATGAAAATCGTTCAATTTAATGGATGTTTGTTGCACCATGATATAATCATACAAATTAGCTGTAAAAATACACTTATTATAGCTACAAAATCCTAGATTGTTTCAAAACAATTGCCAACTTAATGAGGACCACATAATATTTATCTGTCTGCCTAAAAGCAGAAACCTTTAAAACCTTCTTAACGACAGTTCCGTCTATAGTATTAACGCTTTTTAAATTTATTTATAACTTTTGTCTGTTCTAATTATTATTCTATCATTATGTTTAATTTGTTAATACTGACAAATTTGAACAGACCTGCAGGACAAATTGAAATTCATTTCCAGTGTGGTCAATAAATGATGCTTAGCCATCCGCACTGCACTAACTGGTTAAGTTGGCTACAATCTGATTTGTAGCCTATCATAAACAAAGCAAAAGTATTTCCGCCCAAAGCTATTCTATGACCAACTGCCTACAGCAGTGGAAAGCAGAAGAAACACAGATCGTTGGCAAACCGTAAACTCTTCAGTTGACGACAATCATTAGCTAGTTGTGGAATTTTACTCCGCCCATTTGAGACATATGCTTGTCTGACTATTTGTTTGCCCTAAAGAAAGCCAGTTAACTTAAGTCCCCGTTTGTAAACCTTTTTCCGGTTCTAATGACACGACTTGAGGCCAAGCCCAAAAAGCTGCCCAACACAAAGTGTGTGTGTATGGGTGCGTGTGTGTGTGTGTGCGTGTGTATTTAGTGTGTACTCACATTACACTGCACAAACTCCATTAATTTCTGAATGCTATAGACAACTTTCAGCCATATATGGCTGGCATGAACAACAAAGGCACCAAGAACCAAGCACAAATAATTCTTATTGCTGTTTGTCTTGGCTGCGCTTTTAAGGAGGTTGTGGGAAAGGTGGGAGGGGAGGGGGAGGGAGGCAAGTAAGCCTGGCGTGGCCACCCCAGTCTCGAGTCGCGTTGAGTCGCGTCTGAGTTGAGCCGCAATTGTGACTCATATGCACTTTGGTATTGTTCAATGAGGCACACAAAGCGGCACTAGCTTCATAAGTGGGCCGACAGAGACACGTGTGTGCCGAGTGCCCCCCCCCCCCCCCTCTCCCTCTACCTTCCCCTCTCTCTCTCTGCCTCTGTAGCTGCCTGGCTGCACAGCAGCCCACATTGGTCTTGTGAGTTAGAAGGCAGTCGCATTCAAAAATAGACTTGCAGTTCATTAATTTTCATTGTCAGCCATTTTCGGGGCGGCTATGCAAATGTCAAAAACTTTTAACGCTCAAGAAAAATGTCACAAGCCGATGACTCAGAGACCAGATGCGATACCCGGACTAGCCACAATACAGCTCGCCATCTCTCTCTCTCCCTCTATATCTCTGTCTCTCTCTCTCTGTCTCTGTCTCTGTCAGAGTGAACTGCATTTTTTTGTACAAGTTTTTATGGGTCGATTACATAAGTCGCTCAAGTTTCAGGCCCCTGTCTCTGCAGTCTTTGATCCGGGCATAAGTTTTAAATAAATTATGTAAATGTCGTTTAGCCTGCTTTTTTTTTTTGGTTGTGCCACATGCGGCATAGTTCTAAGTCAGCACAGTGTTGCCTCTTCCATGTGCATCCACCACTGATATTTGATAGTGTTCCCCATGTTTTCAAAGTTTTGGTTTTTGGTTTTTGTGTATCCCGCTGAGTTTTTCACTTAAATTGTTTGCTTTTGCTTGTCTTCGTGTGCTTGCTCAATGAAAAATTCCTTGGTTTTTGTTGGTTGTCGTTTCTTAATTAGAGAGGTTCACAAAATATAACCATCAAACATGACGGGCTGTCAGCACATTTCTTCCAGACACTTTCTAAGCAAACTTTTCTCCCAGATAACAAGTCAATTTGGTCTGGACACGATTCGAGCATTATGTGTTAAACTGAGCATATGATAATCATAATAGTGTTGTCATCATATTAGTTTCTGTCAGAATATATTTTTAGACAATGTTTATTAGCATAGCTGAAATGGTATTGATATTTGTTTAGCGCATTTAGGATAACATAATATTTGGTATCAACAAATAATTCACACTTTTTATGGCCAACAGCTTTTCAAATGGTAACACGCTCACCTGAAAGTCAACTTTTGGTTGGTAACACTGACACAAAAGCCGCTTTTAATTATTTCGATTAATTTGTCTTGAAAGTAAACTTTGAGTTGGCAATACTGATGCAAAAGCCTCTATCGATTATGATTTCGAAAATACATTGAAATTCAAGAAGATTTTCAAGTTATCGTTGAGGTCAATTGTAAAACTACTTTGTTCAGCATTATTCAAACCTTTTTTTTTCTTACCCAGCTTTCTAACAACTCTTTGGCCCTTTCAACAACATTTACCCATATTCTCGCTGCTCAGCTCATCCAAAACTCAATTAGTTGCATACATGCGGTGGGGGCAGAGATGTTTAGTGAAAAATTGCTTTAAATTAAGGCACAAACATACAAAAAAAAAAAACGCACACAGAAAATGTTTTCAAAAACGCACCGAAACAAAAGTGAAAACTTTCACTTTTGATATCTGTGTAGAGCGCAACATTTATGTTTAGTCAGTTATTGTTATTGTTGCTGTTGCTGTTGCTGTTGTTTTGTATATACTCTCGTACCACACGATTTAAAATCTGACTGGGCTGTGACTGTTATTTCTTTGATATTACCATAAATTTGAATATCGTTTACATCATCAACGAGTCGAGCGACGAGTCTACGTCGACCTCTCTAAAGAATAGTCGATGCGAGTGCGGGGAATGCGGAGCGAAGTTTTGGAGTAGGGGGGGAACTGAGGCAGGGCCTTTCTTTAGGCCAGGCCAGGCCAGGCCATAACACTAACACACACACACACACACACGTACTGGCACAACAAGACGACACGTCGGGCATTGTGTGCGTTTTAATGCGATAATTTAAAACTTTTTCGCTTTCATTTCGTTTAAGCTTTGGCTATTAATCAGTTATGAGTCGACTCTTCCACTCTCGATACAGCCAGGCAATCTTTTTCCGAATGCCGCCAACGCCTGAAGAATCTCCCTCCAATGATACAAATGATTGCGCAAGTAAAAAACTGTCGGCGCCGTGGAGGAGGGCGCGGGACCTCACAGCAGGCCCCATTTATCATAGAGTTTTTCAATTAAACTTTGCTTATTTGAAATGCTTCGTTCGTTACATGTGTGTTTCTCTCTGCATAGATAACATTTTAATATTTGCGCCCCGTCCGGACTAACATGCATGCCAAATTGTTCAGATAAAAAGCACATTAAGTTGAAAACTATTTTGCGGAAATACAAATGCAAAAAATGCGGGCCTTGGGCTCGACATGAACACGTCGACAAAGAACAAGGGAATATGTACATGTTTCTAGAGTTTTTAAATTTGTATGTAAAAAAAAATAAAAGTCGAAAGAGTAGTTCTAATTGACAAAAAGGAACGTTTAACTTGGGCATGGCCAAGATTATATACCCTTGTAGACCGGAGTTCATTGGCTGACATCTACATTTTTGTTTGAAGTTCCAATTAGTATGTTGTTGTGTGTCGCAGGTGGACTTATTTTAATATTGACAAAATCTCAACTTCGGTTTTTTTTTAATAAGTAATGCAATTGAAAGAATCTCAAAATGATACTCCTACCTTTCAGGAAATTCTCTATGCTTCAATAATAATTTACACAATTATTCAACCAATTTTAATCGTTGTTGTAAAAATAACTAAAATATTTAGTATAAGATAACCGTTGTTTTTTCTTATATTTACTTTTATTTAATAAGTCAGAAAGTATTTAAAGCTCGTAACTCTCGTTTCTTGACTTGTCAGTTATCTTTAGACCTCAGCTGCCATTCTTTGGCGAATGTGAACGAACTCTGTGCAGATACATGGGCAAAATACCCTTTTAACCCAGTTACAACAAAAGGCGACCACCAATGAGACGCTACATACAAAGACTATTTTTATAGCTTGGCCGACAGACAGTTGGCAATTTTTTCCAACCACTTTGAACATTTTTCAATGGAATTTCTTTCGGAACGACACCTTCACGGAGCTAAACTCAGCTCAGCTCGGCAGCCAGTCAACAATAATAGCCCTGAACTTTCGTTGAGTTGTTAATTTGCTGTTGTTGTTGTTGTTGTTGTTGTTGCTGTTGCTTTTGTGTTTTTTATTGCATACGCTCCACATGTGTACAGCTGTTTTTAATTTAAAACTTTACTGAACTGAAACTTGTTTTCCAGCATTTTGTTGTGTCTTTTTGCAGTGGGTGCAGTTGTCACTCCGAATGCTACCAATATACATACATATATACATATATGTATATATATTTACATATATATGAAAATTGATTTCTGTCACCTCTTTACACTTCACGTATAAAATATAAAAAATCAAAATATGTAAAGAGAAATACATATTTAAATAAGCAGCGAAATTGTCAGCATTCATTTTCCTTTGTCAATATTTAAATTTTTCGGAATTTCGAGTTCCCGACATATCCTAAGTGATCACTGCCTCTGTTTCTCTGTCTCTGTCTCTATACATCTCCCTCTCTCTCTCTCTCTGTCTCTTCCTCTCGCTCTATCTCTCTGTTTACTGTGTGATTTCCATTACTTGCCTTAATTTATGTGATTTCAATTTGTTTTCGTTGGCTTTTTTGGCTTTTATTTATTTTGCACCTTTTGTTTTTTTGTTTTTTTTTTTTTGCTTTTGTTTTTTCGTTAATTATGGTATGTATTTACTTATTAACGCATTTATTTGCTGCTGTGTTGCCGGTTATGTATAAATATTGAAAGATTGAAAGTGCTTATTGCAGCTTTTTCGTTATTTGCCATATTCGTTGAGCAGCTAAAGAATTTCAAAGTTGTGTAATCTCAATTTCATTGAAGTTTTGCTTTTAGCTGGGAAATTATCAGTGGAATGCAAAACAACCAAAAATGAACGTATAACGAAAAGACTTGCTAATAAAGCAACTTTATTTAAATTCAAATAAGTTAAAATATAAATGACGTATATGCTTACTAATTTAATTAATTAACAAAATATTCACTGCTTATAGATATTTTTTCGAAAATGTTGGCTAACAAAAACGCTTGAAGCATATTTCTGATAGTTCATTTTCACACTTTGTATCTGCTTACTGTGCTTACTTTAAATGATATTAAAGGCAATTACCATTACCTTAACTTTTACAAATCGTTTTAACTTGTATGTGTAGCTTTTGAAAAATGCTTGAGGTACGAGTTAATAGGGGATTTCGTTCGAACTTAGTCTGGCTGATTTTCAGTCTGCTTTTAAATGCTAAACGTCTGTGTCTATCTCTAGGGCACAGTTCAGGCAAAGCGTATACATGTCTGGGCCAACAAAGTGCAGGAAGTTTTATTTGTATTTGCCCAAACACTTGTCAAGACCAGTCCCAATGCCCCTCCCCAGGCAATGTTCGAGCCCCGATCTGTAGTTGTGGCATGTGGTTTGGTGTGGTGCGATATTGCATTGGGTTACCTGTGTATGATTTTGTTGTTATTGCATTTCTTGTTGCCTGGCTTCGACTATATTTAAATAGGAAATTAGGGTCGACTATTGGTATCCGTCTCTTTGCCGTTTGTCGACAGTCTGCTGTCTTCTGTCTGCTGTCTGCGCTTGGCTTCCGCTGCCAGCAACGCCCGGGGGATGGGGCTGTAACACTGTTGGTAAGACGAGCCCGAGGCGCTTTCACAAGGTTTCCCGCTTCGGCTTGGTTAGAACAGAGATTGCAGATGTGTCTGACTATTCGTGTTCTTTATTTTTTTTCTTCCACTTTTTTTTGAGCCATGCTAATTAACAACAAAGTTGTGTGCACATATTTATTTATTACCCCGGTCCGTTGTAATTAACTGATTTTTACAGTTAGAGCTAAACTGGTGCAGTTACTTGCACCTTAGCACATTAAAGGATGCACGTCTTCTTGGCTAATGTTTAAAATTTTCCATTTTAATTGCAGCTCAGCAACGGCAATTATCTGTTCATGTGTGTGCGTGCGTGTGTGTGTGTGTGTGTATCTGTGTGGACAAGGAAGCTCGTGTTTGAAGGTAAGCGATTCAGCTTGGCCAATGCAATTATTACGCACTTGGCCAACAAGTTCTCGTCTTCATAGCATCAACCGTTTGCTCGGCTGCCGATAATTTCAACCGTTTGTGCAATCATCATGCGAAAACATATTTCACAATAAATATTCATACATTGCCGAATGCGAGAAAAAAAAACCCATTTGGGTAGATGACAACATTTAGTAAATGTTGCCAGCATGACTAAGAACTGACAGCGGATTCAACTTGTAGGCAATATTCATCGAATTATATCAAATTGTGCAAATTACGAAAATTACACTGTTCAGCTAAATGACAATTTGCTGCAGCCTGCGGTGGAGAAAGACAAAGTGGGTGGGGCTGTGAACGATAAAGAAAAACAACAAAACAACAAAAAAAAAAAAGAGTTCAGT
The DNA here is from genome assembly GCA_035044105.1 of Drosophila nr. perissopoda 5 BK-2023a. Classification (NCBI taxonomy): domain Eukaryota; kingdom Metazoa; phylum Arthropoda; class Insecta; order Diptera; family Drosophilidae; genus Drosophila; species Drosophila nr. perissopoda 5 BK-2023a. The sequence continues at coordinate 1,331,878 of JAWNMK010000018.1, forward strand.
TTGGATTCATTTGCATTGGAGTGTGAGTTGAGTAGGCCCGCTTTGAATACCGGTTAATGGAAAGTTACATTAACCGGTTTGCTAATAGTTCTGGCCTCCGTCTTTTTGTCTTTCACTTAAATTGGCTAATCTCTTACGCAAGGGTCGAACGAGAGTTCAACGTACTCCAGATGATCTCAGCTGTTATCCGATGTCGTGGCCAAAGTTATCTGTCAATGCATGTTTGAGGCTTCTTTGCTGTGATGAGCAAATGGCAATGATTCATCTTTATGCATAGCAAAATGGAGAATATTTAACTTAAGACTCAAAATAATGGAGTTGATATTTAAGAACATCTGTTGGCATTATTTTTATATGTTTGCTAACACAATTGCCGAATTTCCGACAGTTTCTTATTTGTCATGACCATTAAATTTTAATATATGTTTATTGTATCTTTTGTAAACATTTAATTTTTAAAATAAGCTAGCTGGCAGATCAACATTCTTAATTTAATACTTAAATTCTTCTCAACTTATACATATCTGTATATTTTTTATATATTTAACACGAATGATGTAGCTTGCTAGGAACTGTTGAGCAATCCAAATGTTTTTAATTATATTGTATTTTTACGCAGTCTAACATTTTTAATTATAATAATAAACTTCTAATTCTCGATTTGAAAGTCTAATAACAAACAACCTTCTGCCATAATAAAATCCATTTATTCTTTGAGCAAACCATATCAATTACATTCCGTGCAAGATAGCTCCAATTTTCAGTGTTATGACTCGGCAATTTCCGTATTGGCAGCCGTACTTTGATTTGCAGTTATGTGCTTTTAGCCAACATGCCAAAATGGCCAAGTTTTGTAAGGTTACCGCAATGCTCTTTAATTGGATTAGAAAATGGGAAGAACGAAACAAAATGCGCATAATACCCGTTGCTGTTTTCGCACCGTTCTTGAGCTTTAATTTAATTAAAAGGTCAACGTACCTCAGCGTCGCTTCCAAACCAAAACACTTCATAACAGATATTTTTTCTTGGCCAAGAAATTAACAATTAGTTGGTCAGGAGGGGCATAGGAAAAAAAAAAATGTTGTAGATCAAGTTTTCGTATTTGAGATCTGGCGGGCATTTTGACTGAATTGTTGTCCGTCTGTCTGTTTCCATTCGGTTGATTTTGTTAATCCAAAAATTAATTTGCATTTTTGAAAATCATTAATTCGCCTGCTATTAAAAATTGCTAGCAACGAAATCTTGCGCTCTTTTATTTGTTTTTTGGTTTTACAACAAATTAGCCGTCGTGTGCGCAACTTATTTGCATTTTAACTTTTTTTTTAACTATTTCAATCGCATGTTTTTGGTCTAAGTTTTCGTAGTTTTAATGCAGCTAACAGCTCGTAAAATTTACACTACACGAAATTGGTGAAATTTGTAACGCCACAATGCATTCAACTTTCGTTTCTACGGCTATTCCTCAGTGGGCAAAAGAAAGTTGCTCAAAAGGGATGAAAGCGCTTGAAAAGAAATTTATTTCTTATTTTCAAATGTAGAATTCAGGACCCGAAGGCTTAAATTGAGTTGTGTAGATTTGATTAAGATTGATGTGATTGAAACAACAAATAACTGGCAACTGTTAGTTCAGTCTTTGGTTGGTCTACGTAGAATGGGTTTGTTTTGGGAAACGATGAGTTTAAAACGATCGTCTTTATCCACTGCGGATCTGTATTATATCACACATATCGAAAATGTCCAATATCAAGGTAACTAGCTATGCTCACCCAATCTTCGGGATGGATGAAATTTGAAATCTTCTGAAGTTTAGTGCTTGAATGGGTTAAAGTCCATAGCAGTATACAATGAGGCAACATGGTCCTCTAACATAGCCTAACATTGTTCACTTTATATCCAGAGATTTCTTTGCGATCTCATCACTAAAGCAACTGTAGAAAGCATGGAAAGCAATGTTCTAAAGATGTTGACTTAAAATAAATGTAATTACAAATCAAGTAGTAAACGCTTATGTCATTGCCAGCTATACCGGGACGTATCATCGGGCAAGTTTAATTATGCCTCTGAGATAGCAGATCTGGAGACATGCGGAAGTCGCGTTATTGGCCTGGCTGGCATCTTAACACATATCGTTCCCGCCCAGCGCGAACACGCGTCAAACTCCACTCTCTTGGGCTAATCAATCACGCGGCAAGCATTCACAAGTCTTGCGGCTTGAATGAAAGTAATTTGAATAGCGTTTGTCGGCGTGGGCTTTGCTGGTCTCTTCGTATGTCGATTATGCTTGGCGATATTTACCTGTCTCTGTGACAGGTAGTTTTACAAATGCATTCACACTTTGCAAACGCTCGTCAGTCAGTCAATCAGTTTGTCAATAGTTTTGTGCCGATCGCTGCACGTGTCAACTGTAAAAAAAAAAATATCGGAGTTGTTTCAAGTTTGTCTCACTCTCCCTCAACTTATGCCTATCCATGGTCGTCAGTACCTTTTGCACACTTGAGTTTTATGAGTTTTCCCAGTGGGACGACGAGTGTATTTCGGGCAAACTCAGCGGTCAGTCGCTCAGTGGGCCTCGGGGCAATAAACCGTTATGCAAGATGATGGAAGGTCTAGAAAAAGACGTTTCTGTTTTTCTATTTTTCTTTCAGCTTTGTCACTGGACGTGATTATGTTTTTTTGTTTTGTTTTTTTTTTTTTGTCAGTTTTCTTTTCGGTTTGCCCCATGAAATCAGGTCAGAACTGTCAGTGGGTCTGACAATTTGTTACCGCATTTTCCTGCCCATTTCACCCGCCCCCTCCGTTTTCACATAAAGATCGATGAATGGCTTGGAAAGCTGACAATTTAATTGCCATCTATGCTTGACCCATTTTCATAGCATTTACCGTTCATTGCATCATTTTGAGAACAAAGTTTCTTGTAAGTATTTTTGTACATAAAAGTATACAGTATATATAGTATATATATATATAGTTTATGTATAGAGCAGGTTACTCCCGCATATGGAGTTTTGTTTGGTGATTTTCTTTTGTTGTGCCTGGTGAGTTTCATTCGTATTTGGGATCATTAGAGTCCGCGATCGTTGACTTTGATTACAGACTGTGTGCTGCTGCTGCTGCTGCTGCTTGCCTCATTTACATCTTGACCCGAGGCTGCGGCGCTGTGTGACTAGGATTTCATTGAGTTTACTGCTTATTTTTTTCAGTTCCCAACATCAATGGTCACTAATTAATGCCAACACATCAAAGTGTCAAACCTTGAAATTTGACTAGGTATAACTAGGTACCTGTTGCGTGTTGTGTGAGTGCGTATGTGTGTGTGTGTATATGTGTGTTTGTGACCAGGCTAGAAACTACCAAAACTACTTCCAAGTAAATACAAACATTTATATATATATACACACTTATTTACAACTCAGGTAGTTTGAGCGCACTTTGGAGTGTTATCATCACTGTTTCGTTTTTTTTTCTTCCTTTTTTGATTTCTTTGGGTCCTTTTGAGCCCATGTTTATGCAATGCTGGCTTTCGGTCTCTTTGTTGTTAGACCTGTTCCTGCTACGCTCAAATATTTTTGCGTTTTTGATTTATTTCAGGAGTAGACAAAGACCACAAGCGGGCTCTGATTGTTGCAATTGAAATTTGTTGGTTTCATCTACGAGCGACGCCACCCAAGGCGAACGATTTTGAATTTGGAAAACTGTAGCACTCATATACCTCCCCCGAAGCGGCTTAGACGAAGCTGTCAAGCGTTGGCACGTCCACGTCCCGCATGGTGACAATAAGCCCCTATCCTTAAGGCATCGCCACTGGCTATCAGCCTTTCACTTTTTATCGAACGCAGCTGGATGCAATTCAGTTTCAGGCTCGCCTGTAGGTGCTCACAGATTACAGAATTACAGAAATACCTGTACGGTAAACCCCAGACTCTGTTCGCCGTACCTGTTTACATTGCCGTAGTAGGCAAAGCCAAAGCTAATCTTGAACAAATGTTTGGGCTTAGTGTTCACTTCAGTTAGTAAGTAGTCGAGGGGGCGTACCTGGTGCAACATTTACTTTTTTTTTTCTTTTTTTTTTTTTTTTAATTTAGCAATTTAATTTAATATTGATCAACCTACTGAAAGGTTATAAAATATTGTTTTGAAGATTGAATACATAATAACGGGGAATTCATAACTTCGTCAAAACTGAACTTAGATTAAAAAGCGAGGGCTTTTTGATCATAGTTTTGCCCCTAAATCAATCGTACATTTAAAGTTAAATTTGAAATTTTAGGTCGGAAGACAAGTAAAAATTATAGCCCGAAAATCGATATATCGGTGTATGGGCATAGGTCGAAACTTCAAAATGCCATAACTTCGTCAAAACTCAACTGATTTTAAAAAGCAAGGGCTTTTTGATCATAGTTTTGTTCCTAAATCAATCGTACATTTAAAGTTGAAAACGAAATTTGAGGTCGGAAGACAAGTAAAAATTATAGCCCGAAAATCAATATATCGGTGTATGGGCATAGATCGAAACTTCAAAATGCCATAACTTCGTCAAAACTCAACTGATTTTAAAAAGCAAGGGCTTTTTGATCATAGTTTTGTTCCTAAATCAATCGTACATTTAAAGTTGAAAACGAAATTTGAGGTCGGAAGACAAGTAAAAATTATAGCCTGAAAATCGATGTATCGATATATGGGCATAGGTCGAAACTTCAAAATGCCATAACTTCGTCAAAACTCAACTGATTTTAAAAAGCAAGGGCTTTTTGATCACAGTTTTGCCCCTAAATCAATCGTACATTTAAAGTTGAAAACGAAATTTGAGGTCGGAAGACAAGTAGAAATTATAGCCCGAAAATCAATATATCGGTGTATGGGCATAGATCGAAACTTCAAAATGCCATAACTTCGTCAAAACTCAACTGATTTTAAAAAGCAAGGGCTTTTTGATCATAGTTTTGCTCCTAAATCAATCGTACATTTAAAGTTGAAAACGAAATTTGAGGTCGGAAGACAAGTAAAAATTATAGCCTGAAAATCGATGTATCGATATATGGGCATAGGTCGAAACTTCAAAATGCCATAACTTCGTCAAAACTCAACTGATTTTAAAAAGCAAGGGCTTTTTGATCACAGTTTTGCCCCTAAATCAATCGTACATTTAAAGTTGAAAACGAAATTTGAGGTCGGAAGACAAGTAGAAATTATAGCCCGAAAATCAATATATCGGTGTATGGGCATAGATCGAAACTTCAAAATGCCATAACTTCGTCAAAACTCAACTGATTTTAAAAAGCAAGGGCTTTTTGATCACAGTTTTGCCCCTAAATCAATCGTACATTTAAAGTTGAAAACGAAATTTGAGGTCGGAAGACAAGTAGAAATTATAGCCCGAAAATCAATATATCGGTGTATGGGCATAGATCGAAACTTCAAAATGCCATAACTTCGTCAAAACTCAACTGATTTTAAAAAGCAAGGGCTTTTTGATCATAGTTTTGCCCCTAAATCAATCGTACATTTAAAGTTGAAAACGAAATTTGAGGTCGGAAGACAAGTAAAAATTATAGCCTGAAAATCGATATATCGGTGTATGGGCATAGGTCGAAACTTCAAAATGCCATAACTTCGTCAAAACTCAACTGATTTTAAAAAGCAAGGGCTTTTTGATCATAGTTTTGCCCCTAAATCAATCGTACATTTAAAGTTGAAAACGAAATTTGAGGTCGGAAGACAAGTAAAAATTATAGCCCGAAAATCGATATATCGGTGTATGGGCATAGGTCGAAACTTCAAAATGCCATAACTTCGTCAAAACTCAACTGATTTTAAAAAGCAAGGGCTTTTTGATCATAGTTTTGCCCCTAAATTAATCGTACATTTAAAGTTGAAAACGAAATTTGAGGTCGGAAGACAAGTAAAAATTATAGCCTGAAAATCGATGTATCGATATATGGGCATAGATCGAAACTTCAAATAGCCATAACTTCGTCAAAACTCAACTGATTTTAAAAAGCAAGGGCTTTTTGAAACGAAATTTGAGGTCGGAAGACAAGTAAAATTTATAGCCCGAAAATCGATATATCGGTGTATGGGCATAGGTCGAAACTTCAAAATGCCATAACTTCGTCAAAACTCAACTGATTTTAAAAAGCAAGGGCTTTTTGATCATAGTTTTGCCCCTAAATTAATCGTACATTTAAAGTTGAAAACGAAATTTGAGGTCGGAAGACAAGTAAAAATTATAGCCTGAAAATCGATGTATCGATATATGGGCATAGATCGAAACTTCAAATAGCCATAACTTCGTCAAAACTCAACTGATTTTAAAAAGCAAGGGCTTTTTGATCATAGATTTGCCCCTAAATCAATCGTACATCTAAAGTTGAAAACGAAATTTAAGGTCGGAAGACAAGTAAAAATTATAGCCCGAAAATCGATATATCGGTGTATAGGCATAGGTCGAATCTTCAAAATTACTTTGCGCAAATCCAGAAGATTTGTGGCATTAACGAGATTTGAATATTTCAATGCAAGCGTTTTTCCCTCCACTCAGTCACCCGAAATCCGTTTCGGTAAACACAAAATTTGATTAGAGCGTGGAACAACAAACATTTTGTCGTCACCGGCGGCAATTTGGCGTCGCAGCGTTTCGAGCCTAAAAAGGCTGGCCAACTTATTCGTCTTGGCCAATTAAGACAATTTGTTTAGACTCGCTCGTTCGGCCGGTTAGTTGATCGCTGCTTTGCCTGTCAGTCAGCGCTCGAATTTCTAATAAATCTTTGCAGCCGTATGTTGAATCTATTTGTTAGATTATTGTGGCATAAATATTGTCTACACAAATATGGTAAATTCCAGTTAGACAAATGATTAGATGGACCCCCTCCTGCAAAACTGCCCAGTCTATGGTCATATTGCGATTTAAAAATGCGATAATTGAGAGCCTGAAGTTAATATGTGAGCTTGCCTATTGACAAGCGCACAAAACTGTCAACTAACTTTTATTTATAATATTTATCTCTGACTGAGATAGGCTCCGAATAAGTTATGCATAATTCTTTGCTTCAAATGGTAGCAAATAGAAATTTATTGTCAGTCAAATGCCAAAATTAACATAAAACCAATTAGGAATTTACCTATTTTTTTTAAGTTTACTTACATACAGATTTTATTATAAATGGATACTTTTTGAAAGATAATTTTCTTAAAAGACATATTCAAAGAAAAAAGAATCATTAGTAATATTAGAAATGTAATACTTTTTATCAAAATATCTAATGGGAAAGTGTAATTCTTTAATACTTAATGACTAGTCGATATCTGTTCTTGAAAACTATTTTGTATTCATTCATTTATCAGCAGCTTTCTAAATAGAATATTCCAATCGGAAACTGAAACCCTTCTCTATCTTTCTACACTGACTATCAGTTTCAGTCGAAGAGGATTTCATTTGAACATATCAAATAATGATTAACAGCATGATTTTGTGAAATTTCCACATACAAAATATTACACCCAACTTTCTAACAGAAATTTGAAACATAATAAAAAAAATAATAAGAAATCAAATATATTTTTACTTATGATACTTTTAATTTGGAAATTGTTTTGGATATTACATTTTGTTGAATTTCTTTTGCATTACATTATCATTATCATCATCGTCAGATGTAATGATCATTGCTTTTGCTTTTAATTGGCCTCAAGCACGCGCACAAAAGGAAAAGCGACTCCGCTGCCCACTTCAATGAGTGAGCATGCGCAGCGTCGCAGTCGCAGTCGCCGTCGCCGTCGAAGCTGACGCCAGACGTCGACGTCGTCGTCGTGTCGTTGCGCTTGCTGAGCATTTTCTTGCCGATTTTTAATTGCCTTACTTTACAGTTCATAAATTTGTTTGCGTAGCGTAACAAACCCTCAAAAATTGAGTAGCCAAAAAGAAGAGCGACAGTTATTATTATTTAAGCAGTTGCTCAAGAATACAAGACTAACGGGTGTTGCTCTACTTATTACTATTATTATTGATTATAACACTTTTGAACTTGTTACAAATCTTATTACATTTATGGCTCGCAAGCACTGCATCCATAAAGCGGGGCCATACAAGTGTACAACAGGAACCTTCGCTTGAGGTGCCATATAATTTAACTCAAACTCACATTTCAAGGTTACGCTTACAACAAAGAGCCTCGGGCCTGCTATACACAACATCTATCAAATAAACACACAACAAACAAAATTTTATTTTTTTTTTTTGGTTGCGACCAGAAAATCCCACCTAGTCGTCGACAATGAAACAATTTTCGGCTTGTTTGTTCAGAAATTAATAAATAAATAAGCTATTGTTATAAATTAATGTTGACGCCGACAACAAAAGACCGAAGCGAAAACTTCAAATTGATAATTGATAAGAAAATGAACTTTAAATTAAGCAAACTGAGATAAAAACAAATTCATAGGGTAATTGAGAGTTTAAGTTTGTTTTTCTACGAAGATTTAAATGAATATAAGACTAACTCTTATATAATGTACTGAATTTCACAGAATACTTTTGAATAATACTTTGTTTCGATTGATAGCCAGTTTGCGACAGATTATTATCATAAATAAATTATTAAAAAATGTTCAGAACAAACACAATAAATACAAATACCAAGACGTCTGTTATCAATTATTATTATTTTTTAATCTTAATCATATATAATCCAGCCTTTTATCTGTTGGTTAAGATACACACGTAACTAACGAATGAATTATTATTTGAAGTACCTACAACAATGAGTACCTTTAAATACAGTTGTCAAAGTGACAGCAGTTTGAAAACCTAGTTCACTTGCGATATTCTCATATGTTTATAAATAATAGTTGATAATAACTTCAAGTTAACAAATAAATCGAAAACCCATGGAATATCTCAAAATTGTGGACGCGGCTAAAAGTAATGCGATAAATATGTCAAATTGCTGTGACAATTTCATGATTGCCACATATCGATCAGTTGACACATTATAGGCAGCTAATTGACTTGGTTATAACACATTCACATGTGTATCTCTGAGATACATATGTAACTATCAATCCACTTAGTTGAGCATAACTAATAATGCAAAGGAATTTGTATTGCACGATCGTTGCACATATTATAATTGAATTATTTTTAGATATGCTTGGCATGTAAATTAGTTAGCTAATCTTTTCACTCTTTCTTTTGCTCGTTTCAGTGCTTTTTAAGCCAACATCGCAAGCCATGAAGTTGCCGTTAATGAGCGTCTAATTGCAAAACTAGCCAGCCAGCAGCAGTCCCAAAAAAATCAACAAAAACAATATGTTTAGTCTGTTAAGCAGCTCCCAGATCTATGGCCTGCCACAAACAACGACAACGGAACAAACGACGACATCCCCGGATGAGAGCGGCAGTGGCCAGAAGAAGAGCAACAGTCTGCCACATAAGACTCAGAAGCAACAACAGCAAGAGCAACAACAACAACAGCAACACCGACGCTCGACGAGCAGCCTTAGCGACACGGGCGGCAAGTTCTTTGCCAATCTGAGCGCCAAGTCACCTAGCCAGTTCATCGAGAAGTTCATCAAGAGCGAATTGCTCAACGGCTACGATACGCTCAAGTGCCAGGGCAGCGGCGGCGGTAAATCGCCAACGGAGAAGGACAAATCATCGGCGGAGAACAGTCCTCTATACAGCAATCTGCAAACGGATTGGGGCAGCTTCAGCTGTCTACAAGGCAGCTATCGCAGTCACGGCGACGGCGAGTTCTATGAGGCCGTGAAGGTTAAATCTCCCAGCCCTAACAACAACAACTCTAACACTAACAACAACGAACTGAACATGCGCTCCAAATCCGCAACAGGTGCGGCAACGCTGCAACATTATCAGAAACTGCCGGAGCCCAGTTTGGAGTCACACTTCAATACACAAGCAGCTGGACATACGCCTGCATATAAGAAACTTGGATTCGGCGCGAGACTGCAAAAGCAGAGTGCAGAGCAAGTAAGTAATTGGAGGAACGGAGGAATGACTCCTTAGTAAACCAAAAGTATGCAACAATAACTTTATTAAATATCAAATAAATTAAAGTGCAGACTTTTACAAAAAGAACGTTATTTGGATTCCATTAATTCAATATTTAAAAAGCATAAAGTAGATTTTATTTAGCTATATTTAAGTTGTGATTAGATATAGAATTCGTTATCAAACAATTTGCACTGTAGCAAAGTGAATTTAATTTAGCTATTTTTAGATACTGAGAGAACTCATTCAGCTATATTTAAAGATATATATATGTATATATATACTACATATATACTTTCGACTTGGACCGATATTGTAATACCACACGAAAATTGGATTTCTCAATTAATGTTTGAAGAGCACAAAGTAGGTTTTATTTAGTTATATTTAAGTAGTGATTAGATACAGAATTCACTATCAAACAATTTGTAGAAAAGTGAATTTAATGAAGATATTTTTAGATACTGATAAAATAATTCAGCTATATTTATTTTTATATTTATATATGTATACACTTTCTACATCTACAAAGCAAAGCCACAACAAATAACCACTTAGTCAGCACTTAGTCCACATCTTAAAGATACAACATTCAGTGGAAATACTTCAGCGCGTGCAACGCTGTCAAAAATGCTTTTTCTTATCAGAAGAGCATGTGGCTGTGGTTTGCTTATCAGCGAAATGTTTAAGTCAGCCAGATACATGGGTGGCCTGATTGCTTTCTTAGCTTTCTAATTGGGTTGATAAGCCCATTGTCTAATGCGCTGGCCAATTCACCTTGGCACCAATTGTTTTGTCTTTTAATTTTATTATTTTTCATCGCCATTAACCAAATCGCGAATTGCTTTGTCGCGTTTTTCGAATTTTTCGAGCTCAAGCTGTCCAAGAATCTGTATCTCTTGGTACGTGTCATCTGCGGACAGCTGTACAGCTGTTGCCACAGTTTCGATAGTTGGTCGATAGCACGCAGATGTTAACTGAATGTGCCAATGGCCTTCGATGAGGGCGGTGGCATGTGGCAAGTGGCATGTGGCGAATGATTCAGAATTTTGCAAAACAAAAAAACGTCATAAATCTAGACGAATTGATGGATACATTAAATACACTTCGGACACTTTTATTCTTCTTTTTTTAATAATAAGCCCAAGCAGGTGATAAGATAGAAAACAGTCCAAAGCTGTTTTTGGTTTGTGCACAACTGAATGCTCTTTGAAAGCTGAACGCAATTGATTGATGGTAGGCTAATTGAGTTCGATTATGATATTTGGGTGAAGGCTTAACCAGGGTACCAAACTGAACATGGATATAGACATGGATGAAATGTGAAATGAAGCACAAAAATCTAGCAAACTTAATAATAAGAATAATACTCAATAAAAGAAATGTATGTGATCCGTTTAGTTCAGCACAATCATAGATAATATGTAACCAGATGTATAAATAGCCTCTATTCTCATTTATTTTATAGCCCATTTGCGTTTTTGTAGCATACTTGTAGGGATATATAAAAAATTTGCCTCTCTTTTATGGTCCACATCGTACAAGTTCGTATTAGTTATTTTTTTAGAAAATATGTAGTAATTTTTCCCCATAAGTGTTACAATTTTGAAATTTTTGTTGTATTTGAATCGTTTTGAAGTTCGTTAGAGAATCTATACACGATCTTTAAGCAATTTCCTTGTGATTTATAAATGTGTCTTTTTAGTGAGCACTTTGTGAAGTCTTACGATCCAAATTAAAATATAAATAGAGCAGATAATTTAGCTGGTCAAGTCCGATTTCAGTTATTACAAGTCATCGATCAGAATAAATTTTAGATCGCAATTTTCCCGAACACAAACCAGATAAGTTCACTTAGCGACCAGCAGAAATGTTAGTGTGCGTCATGAGAACAAGAACCCACTCAGATAAGAGAATCGCACCACACTATCAGTTAGCCACAGCTGTCAGGAACAGTTGTCATTTGGAGCTGTCCAAGCAAAGTGCACAATCCAGAACAATGGTGGGCAAATGGAAATTCGCGAGTCATTTTCATGTGCTGGGACATCCAAAGGTCGGCTTCAAAGCATCAAGGATAATTGTGCATGAGCAGCAACCACAACTAATTGATTTATTCTATTTCGCTTGCAGAACTCAGACAACTCGCAATCCTCGAGAAAAACGCACAGCAGCGGCGCCAGCAGCAGCAGCGAAGTGCAACGTAGCTCCTCCGGCTCCAGTTCGTCAGGAGCACCTGTCGTGCCAGCGGCGGTCAACTCGCCGGAGCGACTGCAGCGTCGCCGACTGCTGCAAATGATCTCCAACTATGATCAGCAGAACAAGCAGCTGCATCGCGAACTGGCCAAGGAGAAGCGGCGACGCAGCGAGGAGCTGGCCTGTGTGGTCAAATCGCTGCTCTGCTTCGAGTCCAAGCTGAAGAACGATATGAAGACGGTCAATCAGCGTCTTTTGGATCGGGATACTGAGATCTGTCGCCTTTTGCGTCAGAATCACGCGCTGCGCAAACGTCTGGTCGAGCATCAGCGGGATGAGGGCATGGTCGCCGATCAGGATCCAAACGCCGACGAAGAGGAGCATGTGGAGGAGTGCCTGGTGCTCGAGGCTTTGCAATGCAACAATTGCCGCAAGCAATTCTATGACATTGAGCTGAGAGCCAGCGGTACCCAGACCTGTGGCAAGGAGTTGGGCATCAGCGTCAAAGGTAAGAAGAAACAAAGTTTTCCAATTTGAAGCAAGAGAAATGTCAGGGAAATCACACAAATGCCACTTAGAATTATTGTATTTATTTTCCTGATTTCTTTATTTAATGTTTATTTTTGAGGTGTGATTTTGCAATGGCTTCAGCAGGCTTTACGGGGATTTACCTTTCTGGATTTTTTTAAATTTGAATTTTTTATTTTAGTCTTTGGCGGATATTCAGAGTTTACAATTAAGATTGGCAGCGTTTACTTAAGTGTTGTATTTTTTACGAACCGCTCTCAAATACTGTTTATTGTTTGTTTAGACAAAATGCAGTATCTTTTAATGATATTTGGAATTTGCACATGACTGATAATACGCTTCATAAAGAAGCTTAATCATCGGTAGACTTTAATTAAAGTCTATATAAGCGTAGGGTATATATTATATGCATTCTATAATATGCATATAATATATGTATATAGGTAAATGAATTCGAATTTAATTAAAAAATCGCTCTTAATTTTTGGCTATACTGTTTTTAATCAGCGTTATTAAACAGGTTTGCTGATAATGCTTTTGATTCTCTTTTTTGTAGAAACCTGAGTTATTACAATAATAAAATAAAATTATTAAAAAATTGAATAGCTTATAGTTATTAAAAGACTATTAATATAAGAAGTTCCCAATTGGATAAGCCGAAAGTTCTTTAGTTCTTGTGATATTTTGCAAGCCTTCATCTCGACGGCAAACCAAATCTTTTGTAACTGATCTATTAATTGACTTTCCTTTGTTGCAGCTGAGCACGGCTCTTCCAGCGATGACACCGTCTCATCGTCGTTTTATGGAGCAAGGCGCAGTGTGCGCTACACGAGCAAGCGAACGGCGGGCACGTTCCGGGATTACATGCGCTCCCGGGCGATGCACATTGATGATGCAGCGCTGGAGCAGCAGTCGGAGGAGAATACGAGCAGCATCAGTCGCGAGGATTCGCAGACCAGCTACGAGCAGCTGCACAACTATGCCAGAGCCATGGAACGTATGCATGGCGTGAAGGGAACAACGCTCCAGGATGGTGACTACTCCGAGCACAGCAGCTTAGAGCTAGAACAGCAGCAGCAGCAGCGTAGACGCAACAGTTCCGCCTCCAGTCGCAGCAGTAGCAAGACGGCTTCCTCCGTCGCCGCACAGCTGGAGGAGGACGATGGCATATTTTCGCCAACGCAGGATGACGAGGATTTCGATGAATTGGATCCGGAGCAAGAGCAGCAGCTGATGTCGCGTGGCGCTATCAAAATTGTGCAGCGTCGCTGCGCCGATTTCTCGGAGGCGTCACCCAAGCAAATCTATGAGACAACCACCGATGATTGGTATGCCAGCGCCTCGGATCAGGAGGAGCTGAGCACAGCGCCAGCGGTGTCCAAACCACACTATGGCCAAGGTGCCGTCAATCCCGTGCTGGAGTGTGTCAATCAAATCCTACTCCAGCAGTCCATGGAGGAAACATCGCGAGAACCTACAACGCCAACGCCAAAATCCTCACTGGCGCCCAAAGCATCAGCCAATCTGCCACGTCGTAGCTCGCTGAGCGGACGCACTGGCACAAATGGACGCAAACGTGTACACTTCTCCACAAAGAACAGCATGGTGCACGTGCCACGGCACGAAGATGTGGAGGAAACCCATTCCGACCAATTGATCTCACACTATCATCCCAGCGTTGCTGCCTCGACTACCGTCCCAAGTGATACCCTCAACTACGAGAGTATCTATAGCAATGAGTACGAGCCCATTGGCTCCGAACGTGCCTCAAATCTCTATGTTGACATGGCAGCCGCTGTAGCGGATGCCAGCCTGGCCACCACCAAGACGCCACACAAATTGCCGCCGGCTCTGCCCCCGAAGCCAGCGAATCTGCTCAAGTTTAGGAAATCGCTGCAGCAACTGGAGGAACAGCTGGAGGATGAGGCCGATTGTGCAGTCTCAACGACAACGACTAGTGAGCCGGACTACTGCTCCATTGCCGAGGTGGGCGTCACATCCGTTCAAATTGTGGCCGTTGTCCACAAGGCGCCCGAATCGAGTACGACAACGGATGCAGAACTGAATCAGAATCGCAATTGTTTGGATAATGCCGCCTCGCACAAGACTGAGGAAATCGAAGAGATTTTCGCCGACATACCAAAGCTACCAAATGTGGCGGCCATTATAGCGCCCAAGCAATCCGCTGACTACTTAATGATGGCACCCAAGACGCAGTTGCGTCTACAACTTCCTTCCAATGCGCAGACAATGCCATCGCAGTATAAGCGCAAGCATGTACCCAATATACTGGCCGAGATCAACAAGCGTATGAGCTTGCCCAGTTCACCAACGACGCCCACCACACCCAAAAGCTTGCCAACAACACCCACATCGAAATCACTGCTCCAGTTGGCCGATGCCAGCAGTGGTCTTCCACTTCAGGCCGAGTTCGATTGGTATAATCTGGATGCAGAGTACGATAGCAGAAACAATGAGGCGCCGAAGAGCTCTCAAAGTGATGGGATGCTGGAGGAGATTAGCGAGGATAATGAGTGTTTGGTCACCGCAGCGGATGAATACAATTTGGATGAGGAGTTTCAGCTGCAGCCCGAGCAGGAAGAGGAGGCAGAGCAGAAGGAGAATGAGCAGCTGTTACCAGAGGAGCTGTTAAAACCGGAGCCTGCAAAGACCAAGCAAATGAAAAAGAATTTAGCAAGTTTCGAGAAATTCATAGAAGGATCGGGTCTGAGCACCAAACCCTTGCCGAGCAAACGCAAAATCTACTTTAATGCGCCCTTCGTTTAGTACGCCAGTTCCCAAGATGTACCTAATAATTATATATCTATATATATATTTATCGGTATATCAACCAATACTATATTATGTGTATGACGAATTTAAGTTTTTGTATGTGGTCCGTCTTTTTGTTTAGTTTTTAAGTTGGCAAAGTATTAAAATGTTTAGAGAATTTTCACATGAATAAAAGCAGATAATTAAACAATTACAATGAGAAAAAATGTACATGATTTAACTTTCGCCTTACCAATAAGCGATTAACTTTTCGATTTATATTATTTTTTAAGGTTTGATTATAGTGTCCAAAGCTTTACATTGTTTTCTTCCAATTAGATTGCTTGGTTGATTTGATGTAGAGCATACTTTCGGGCACACACAAACGGCGAGAAAAATGGCTCTAGATCGAACAAATATTTACAGAATTTCGAAGGAGATGGTGCGTTAGAATCACAAGGACTAACTCTATCGAACTTCATTCAAGAAACATGGGGTGATCTCAGAAGACATACGATTAAACCAATTTCTTATCGCTTCGAATTTTGGCCGGTATGCGCCATCAACTATTTGAACACTTTCGACCATATTATTAGGTGGTCAATTTCTCATAAGCCATAACAGGACAGGAATAATTGACAACGTTAAATAGCTGATGTTTTATTCATCATTGAGATTATAACTGTGCGAACATTCAGGCGGTGCATTAGCTTATGTTTTACAATTATAGAAAGGAACACACTTAACACTTACATAAAAAGCAGCTCAAGTTGAGCAAATGTAGCAGTAACTTGGCAATATAAATTAGCTACACAAAAGCTTAAACTTAAACTTATTAATTAACAGTTTAACTTAGACAATGTGAATGTGAATGTAGCTTAACACTATGAATTCAATTCGAATCCATTGAATAATTGATTAATACAAGCTGGTTTTCTTCATAATGCGCAAGAACTCCTCCTGATTGACTTCGCCATCGTTGTCCAGGTCCGCCTCATCAATCATCTCGCGCAGCTCCTCGTCCGTCAGGGTTTCACCAAGTTCGCGTGCAACACGCTTTAAATTTTTAAATGATATTTTACCCGTTTCGTCGTCATCGAACAACCGGAACGCTTTCAAAATCTCCTCTTTGGTATCCTTTTCGGCCATTTTCATTGTCATAAGGTGTAGAAAATCATTGAACGCAATCCGTCCGCTGCCGTCCTTATCGATTTCCGCTATCATCCGTTTGATTTCCTCCTTCTTTGGCTCAAAGCCCAATGCACGGATGGCAACCTTCAGTTCCTTCACCTCAATGTAGCCGGTGCACTCGTTATCGAATAGATCAAAGGCCTCCTTGATGTCCGATTTTTGTGCATCGGATAGCTCAAATTTCGGTCCAGACTTTTTGCGTCCCTGCTGCGTGCCGCGTTTCGTATTTGCTGCTGTCGTTGGTCCTGACGCTGGTGCGGAAGCCGTGGCAATATTAGATGCAGTTACGCTTTGCTCCATTTTGTCGTTTTTTCTAAAATCTAAGATAGGTTAAATCAATTTCACAACTTTTGTTTTGGTTTCTTAAGGGGAGCCGCCAATAAATGTAATTTCATAACACACGCAAATGTAAAAAATGAAGCCGTCACGCGGCCGCTCACGGCGCTCACCTTGACTCTGACGGGACGATAGGCCTGTGACAACAACAACTGTAAATCGCGTATCCTTGCACTTGCGGTGGCTGACAATTATGCGACGCCTACTCACACAACTCACAACTGGGGGTGGGTGGTGGTTTTCTTTTTGTTGTCGTTTGTTACTATAAATAAACAGCTGCAGTTCCCTAGTTGCTGCTTGTGTTACTCTGGGCTACACAAGTTGTTTGCTAACACCTGCTTGACATCCGTCGACATTTGTTTTGTCGCGGGACGCCTGTTTTCGTTATACAAATTTTCAACAATATTTGTTTACCAGCCGCTGCACACAGGTTGCTTAGCAGCTATCGATAAAGTGCTCTACGATGGATGACATTGTGGTGGTAAACCGATAACAGCCATCGCACCATGCGCTTGGTCATTTTTAGTGCGTTTCACTTAGTAGCTCTGCTTTAATTAGCGCTCTTTTTAAATTTTAAACTTATTGATAGCGCAATATTTATGCTTGAATCTTATTGGGATCTTCAAATATTTAATAATGTATTACACTCTCATTAATATAAGTATATTGTGAATGTGAGCTATTTGCGGAAATTTATTTTACTTGAATTACCTATTTTTAAAGTTTAGAAATTTCTATTCAAAAGGCATATTTCAAAATTAAAAAATTATATTAAAATCAAAAACGAATTCTGCATTGAATACATTTCTCATAAATTATAAAAAGATCTATATTATAAAATCATCTAAATTATTGACGATCTACTATGTAAACTTAAATATTAAGCACTATATTCAATAAAGCAAAGTTCTGGTATATATTTAATAATAAAAACTAAGATTTAAGCGTAATTAGCTACCAATATCAGTAGGTTATTGACTGTAAAAATGATTGAGAAATGTACTTTAGTAGCTTATTTATATTATTTTCGAGAAAGTCTAACCCATGCGGGCCGCAGTGCGAAAATGAAGAATATGCTAATTAATTACTACTCTTGAGTTTGCTTAACATGACAGCCGAAGAACTGGAACTGCTTCTGTTGGACGACGACATCGGTATCTGATGATGCATCGTCTCTCACTCGCCGGTTGGCGCTTTTTTGTTTTTATTTCCACATTCGCACCTTCACAATGGTCGGGCGGAGAAGAAAAAAAGCAGAAAGCAGAAACTGGTAACATATTTGTTTTGATTCTTGTATGAATACGTTATACATGCTAACAATATGAAAGTCTTTTGATTTTTGGATGTCATTATGTCAATGAGATATTAACGCAGAAAAAGAGATGGAGAAAAAAAGTGTAAATCTGGATTTCTTAACTCTTGAAATGTTCTGAGTAGCACTAATTAAAATTTTTGCATTTTAATTTGAACAAATAAATTTGTTTACAAAAATAATTTTATTAAAAACACAGTAATTAAAATTTTATATTTATGGAATATAAATGTCTCCTCGCTTTTCTTAATGAAACGCGACTTATTTGGAAAGGGTTTTTAAAGTACATTCTTTTTAGTATAACAAGTAGTTCCATATAATTTTAAAATATTTGTTTCATTTATTTAAAATAAATAATAAAGTATATTCTTGAATAAAAATGTCTCTTCTTTTTTTCTATGACAAATGTTATTTTATTAAGAAATGAAAGAGTATTTGGCATGCGACATTTTAATCAGCTTTCCCCTCCTGTTACTTTAACATTTTAGAACGTTTCTTTGGGCGCTTTTTATTCTTTTTGCAGCACGCCTAGTTTGCGTATAAATAAGAGCCTCCCCAGTGCGATCGGCAACAGTTTCGTTTCGGGCGCGCACGCGCAAAGGTTCTCGCGGCACAGAATTGAAAGAGTGAACATCCATTGGAATATAGCTACACCTTTTGGAATATATACAAACAGCCTTTAAGTAAGTGTGGTTGGATGAGTCAAGTGAAGTGAGAACGTGGATACTTTCTTTGTTGCTGCTGTTGTGTGTAATTGTGTCGATTGTTCCAACAGTAAATGGACATCAGAATGCATATGAAGTGGAATTTTGGTGTGTGTACGTGAAGTGCATAAGGAATTCTTTGTGTTCGATGAGTAGAGACTGGCCCAAGCCGCGGCTTTTGACCAGGCTTATGGCTTTTTAATAGTGCCACATTAAATGCAAAAGTATATGTGGATGAAGCTGATTCACGGATATGCACATTTAGTTATTTGCTTATATCTAAAGTAACTGATTTTAAAATTTAAAAATTTCAACATGATTATTGAATTTTTAACAAATTTTCGTTCTAAAGGCGTGTTGTAAATATTTTGTAAATAAAATATTAAAACCATATAGTAATTCTGTATTTAATGCACAACAAAATTCAGATAGATTTATATGAAACATATATACATATAAATGCACACAAGGATAGCTTCATATGAAAAAATTTACCATAGTATAAAGTTATCTGTATCTCTCTATTGGGTAAGAAGCAAAAGACCTTTTGCATTAAATACAATATTCTTTTTACATAAATGTGCATTAAAATTGGTTAGCATTACGAGAGGAAAGTTCCACGCAAGCAGATAAATTTTAGTTGATGCCTTTCACTGATGTGCAATCTCTCGTTTTTGCCACATCTTTAATTAGCGAACTGGGAGCAGGATCAATGTATGCTGTTCTTGGCGTTCAATGAACCCCAAATGAAAACCTGCCCTGTTATGCTGCTGGCAGCTCATGAAATTTAATCGCAAAACTTGTTCAACATCTTTTCACAAATGGGATAACATTTCTTTTCGATTACCATACATAATGTCGTCCATGTTACGCCTCATTTCGATATCGTTCATTAACCGCAACAAGAACAAAGTAAATCGCACGAGAACCGGTCAACGTCGAAAAGCTTTTAACCTAATTCCGAAAACAGATTAGCATATGAGCAAAAAAGAAATTAAAATATAAATATATCAAAAAATATGATGGCAAAACGGAGCATGCTACGCAAACTTAAATGAACCGAAGAGTTGTAAAGGAAAATAATTATTCAGCTATGCTATGAGATATTTAAAAACTGGAAACGGCGAAAGAGAAACAAAGAATAAGCCAAAATACAAACAGGCATCGTTTGTGGGTCATCGAGCTGAAGACACCTACACTACAATTTGAAGCTTAAGAATTCCCATTCTTATTATAATTATTATTAATCAGTATTGTTTACACATTTCCGATACCTTATACAAAGTTTCTGCTCGTTGAATTTTAAATTGATTTACATTTTCGATTGGTAGTTAAAAATTTTATTCATTTAATTATTGTAATTAAACGAAGAAAATTGCGATGCAAGGGTGCGACACATGCCTTTCTCAGCAGAACTTGTGAGCTAAAAATTTTCAGCGAATATTAAAACCACATCTTAATTTATAGCTCGACGGCAAATTCAAACACACTTTAAATTAATTCAAAGTTAACAAGGCGATTTATGAAATTCATTTAAAATTTCGCTTTGATAAATATCGCATTAAAAACAAGTTCGTTATCTTAAAATCATATTTATTCTTTTTTTTTTTTTTAATTTAGCAATTTAATTTAATATTGATCAACCTACTGAAAGGTTATAAAATATTGTTTTGAAGATTGAATACATAATAACGGGGAATTTAAATTAAGAACATAAACAAATAATTGGTTTTAACATATTACAATATTACGTAACATCAATGTAAGATTAAATATAACATTTATTGCACATTAACGAAAAATATTAACGCCCAACAGTCCAGAGGTCGCTGGTGTGGAGGCGCTTTAAGCGTCTGCGGGTTGTATTCGACCCTAGTGACGAAGCCAATGGGTTAACATGGTTATGCAACCGGTCATTGTAACGACTTGTATGTGATATATGGGCATAGGTCGAAACTTCAAAATGCCATAACTTCGTCAAAACTCAACTGATTTTAAAAAGCAAGGGCTTTTTGATCATATTTTGGCCCCTAAATCAATCGTACACTTAAAGTTAAAAATGAAATTTGAGGTCGGATGACAAGTAAAAATTATAGCCCGAAAATCGATATATCGGTGTATGGACATAGGTCGAAACTTCACAATGCCATAACTTCGTCAAAACTCAACTGATTTTAAAAGGCAAGGGCTTTTTGATCATAGTTTTGCCCCTAAATCAATCGTACATTTAAAGTTAAAAATGAAATTTGGGGTCGGAAGACAAGTAAAAATTATAGCCTAAAAATCTATATATCGGTGTATGGGCGTAGGTCGAAACTTCAAAATGCCATAACTTCGTCAAAACTCAACTGATTTTAAAAAGCAAGGGCTTTTTGATCATAGTTTTGCCCCTAAATCAATCGTACATTTAAAGTTAAAATGAAATTTGGGGTCGGAAGACAAGTAAAAATTATAGCCCGAAAATCGATGTATCGATATATGGGCATAGGTCGAAACTTCACAATGCCATAACTTCGTCAAAACTCAACTGATTTTAAAAGGCAAGGGCTTTTTGATCATAGTTTTGCCCCGAAATCAATCGTACATTTAAAGTTAAAAATGAAATTTGGGGTCGGAAGACAAGTAAAAATTATAGCCTAAAAATCTATATATCGGTGTATGGGCGTAGGTCGAAACTTCAAAATGCCATAACTTCGTCAAAACTCAACTGATTTTAAAAAGCAAGGGCTTTTTGATCATAGTTTTGCCCCTAAATCAATCGTACATTTAAAGTTAAAAATGAAATTTGGGGTCGGAAGACAAGTAAAAATTATAGCCCGAAAATCGATGTATCGATATATGGGCATAGGTCGAAACTTCACAATGCCATAACTTCGTCAAAACTCAACTGATTTTAAAAAGCAAGGGCTTTTTGATCATATTTTGGCCCCTAAATCAATCGTACATTTAAAGTTGAAAATGAAATTTGAGGTCGGAAGACAAGTAAAAATTGTAGCCTGAAAATCGGTATACCGATATATGGGCATAGGTCGAAACTTCAAAATGCCATAACTTCGTCAAAACTCAACTGATTTTAAAAAGCAAGGGCTTTTTGATCATAGTTTTGCCCCTAAATCAATCGTACATTTAAAGTTAAAAATGAAATTTGAGGTCGGAAGACAAGTAAAAATTGTAGCCTGAAAATCGATATATCGGTGTATGGACATAGGTCGAAACTTCAAAATGCCATAACTTCGTCAAAACTCAACTGATTTTAAAAAGCAAGGGCTTTTTGATCATAGTTTTGCCCCTAAATCAATCGTGCATTTAAAGTTGAAAATGAAATTTGAGGTCGGAAGACAAGTAAAAATTGTAGCCTGAAAATCGGTATACCGATATATGGGCATAGATCGAAACTTCACAATGCCATAACTTCGTCAAAACTCAACTGATTTTAAAAAGCAAGGGCTTTTTGATGATAGTTTTGCCCCTAAATCAATCGTACATTTAAAGTTAAAAACGAAATTTGAAGTCGGAAGACAAGTAAAAATTATAGCCTGAAAATCGATGCATCGATATATGGGTATAGATCGAAACTTCAAAATGCCATAAAATGCCAATATATGTATATAAGAAACGGTGAGAAAGAAAGCCAGTTTTAGAAGCTAAACCAGAAGTACAAATATGTACATTTAATTTTTTATCTATTATAAATGCATTTTTATTTTAAATTTTTGGGCCTGGGCCTATTTCGTGACATGCCTGCCAATTAACTAAAAGCCTAGAAGACATTAAGTTTGATAAGTTCCGGACAACACGCACAACACAAAAAATGAACAATTACTTCCCAATTTGTCAGCCAAGAAAACGCAGCTCAGCCTTAACTCATTAATATGTGCCGCACATAATATGAGAGGACAAAGCTGACGTGATAATGCGTGCAACTGCCTATATAAATCATATGCAAAGCTGATTTAATGGGAAGTATAACAGCACGCAACAAATAAGAATAAACTTTTTCGCGGTAAACTCAATGCAGACTCACGCCTTGGCGTAAGCAAATACCAAAACAAAAGCAAATATTTGGCATGCCTACTTAAACCAATACGATTTTGTTTCTTTCTTGCAGCTAAAAAGAAGCGCCAAAATAGAAGAAGTGAAAGGGGGACAAGCGAGAGCTATCATAATGCGTAGAAGAGCTACGCTCATCGGGCTGCTGGTAAGTTAGCTAGTACTACTCATACTACTACTACATCTACTACTACTACTACTATTACTACTACTACTACTCCTTTTACTACTATTACGACTACTTTTACTACTACTACTACTATTACTACTACTACTACTATACTACTACTACTATTACTACTACTACTACCACTATTACCACTACTACTATTACCTACTAATAATGTTTCCTACTAATAAATGTGGTACCTAAAATGAAATCTCATTACGTAATTATTACAGTTGCTATGCCTGTGGGCAACAGCTGCAACGGGGCACATTCGCATCGAGGCGCCCGAGGTGCATGTGGCGCCCAAATATAAGCCAGCCTTTGTGCGTGCAGCCGTAGAGAGCATGCCCCTCGAGGAGGACCCGATTGCACTTAGTCGCTTCAGCATACGACCCACATTCGGGGAAACCTTCCTGCCGCTGCGCAGCGCCGTGGAGAGTGTGCCCAGCATCAATGAGCGAAACGTGGCCCAGTTACGTGAATCCTCGCCACTTCGCTCCTTTGTGCGCGACTCCGTGGAGGCACAGCCCAGCGACGATGACGATGATGATATGAATGAGGGTGAATGGGAGTCGGAACAGCTTGGAGAATCGCCAGCCAGCTATGTACGCGACGCGCAAGCCAGCTATGTACGCGACGCGCCTGACACGTCCGACGAGGAGCAGAAGGGAAAGTTGAGCCACCTGGTGGAGCCGGATCCGTGGTCGGTGTCTGATAAATATGCGGCCTTTATAGCACCCAGCCCAGATGATGACTATCAGCCGCATCCTTATCGCTCGGGCTCGCCACATCAGCAACTGCTGAAGTCGGTGGACATTGAGCAACTGGAGCGCATTGATGAGCTCGATAACTTTACGGAGCAGCAGTTCTATGGAGCACTTGCCCAAGCGGATCTCTCGTCAAATGGCGCTGCCTATGGCGCCTTATCGCAGGTGAGGACTACAACGGAGAGGCGGAAGAACTACAATACGTCACCCAAGGTGCTCTGCTACATGTCCAATTGGGCCTTCTATCGCAAGGCCGATGGTCATTTTGTGCCCGAGCAACTGGATCCGAAGCTGTGCTCAGCAATTGTATATTCCTTTGCCTCGCTGGATCCCGATCACTTAACCATACGCGAATTTGATCCGTGGGTGGATATTGAGAATCAGTATTATAAGCGTGCTGTTGCCTTGGGTGTCCCGGTCCTGATTGCCATGGGCGGCTGGACGGATTCAAATGGGGATAAGTATTCGCGATTGGCGGGAGATGAGATCAAGCGCAAAGTGTTTGCCTCCAGTGCGTCGGGTTTTCTGCAGCGGCATGGCTTCAGTGGCATACACCTGGACTGGAACTATCCTAAGTGCTGGCATAGCGATTGCTCGAAGGGACCGGCGAGCGATAGGCCCAATCTGACCAAGCTACTTCGCGAGATCCGCTCCCAGCTGAATCGAGTGAATCCCAAGTTCCAACTGGGCGTGGCCATTTCGGGCTATAAGGAGATCATCAGCGAGGCCTACGAGCTAGCCCCACTCTCAGATATCGTGGACTATATGACGGTGATGACCTATGACTATCATGGTCCATGGGAGCAACAAACAGGTCATGTGAGTCCGCTCTATGGACGGCAGCAGGACAAGTATCCGCAGTACAATACAGATTTCACAATGCAATTGCTGGTAAAGATGGGCGCGCGTCGCGAGAAGTTGATCATGAGCATACCCTTCTACGGGCAGAGCTTCACGCTCGAGCAGAGCAGTCAGAGATTGGTCGGTGAGGGTGCTCCAGCCAATGGTCCCGGCGAGGCAGGCGAGCTGACCAAGCAGCCCGGCATGCTGGCATACTATGAGGTCTGTCAGCGCATCCGCAAACAGAAGTGGCAAACGGGCCGAGATTCGGACCGCAAGAGTGGTCCATATGCGATGCTCCGGAATCAGTGGGTGGGCTATGAGGATGCGGCCAGCGTCGAGGCCAAGGCACGCTATGCGGTCAATAATGGTTTTGGTGGTGTGGCCGCCTGGACCGTCGATCTGGATGACTTCCAAAATCGCTGCTGCAGTGAAGCGTTTCCCTTACTAAAGGCCATCAATCGCGCATTGGGTCGCCTGGACTCGGAGCCGCCAACGAGAAGCAATTGTGAGCGTCCGCCACAGCCAGTTACGCCACAGCCACCACAGATGACGACGGTCAGTAGTGATGGATCAGCGGGTGGTAATCATAATCATCACACGACTTCCTGGCCCAGCTGGGACGAGATGAGTAGCACAACCACACGAAGACCCGCCAGCAGCTCAACCACTCGAAGATCCACCACAACCAGCCCAACAACAACCACAACAACTTCCACCTGGTGGACCAATCCAACAACAACTACAACAACATCCACAACCACAACTACAACTACGAGACGTCCTAAACCCAGGCCGACACCCACTAAAACCACAGCAAAACCACCACACACCACCATACCGGTGCCCGCGATAGTTTATCCCGTGGTGCAGATCTCCAACTGTGAGGCTGGTGAATTCTATCCAGATACAAAGAACTGCAATGCATACTACCATTGTGTCCAGGCGGGTGAACTGCGTCAGCAATATTGTCCCGGTGGTCTGCATTGGAATAGCGAGGTCAAGGGCTGTGATTGGCCCGCTTCCGCTCAGTGTTCGGTGAAGAAGCAACAGACCACTGTGAGCAAGCGCACCACCACAGCAACCAGCACCACACGACGATCAACCAGCACCACACCACGTTCAACCAGCACCACACGACGATCAACGAGCACCACACGACGGTCAACCACTACCACACGACGATCAACTAGCATCAGCACCACCACTAAGAAACCCAGGCGCACCACAACCACAGATAAGCCCAGTCGCAAGCCACAAACAAGCAGCACTACCCATAAACCACATCGCACCACCAAGAAACCACACAAACCACGTCCAAACCAGTCCTCACGCTGCAACGAGGCAGAGTACTACACGCATAGGAACTGTGGCCAATACTACATCTGTGTGAATGGAGTTCTTGTGCCCAATGAATGTGGCGCTGAACTCCACTGGGATGCCATCCGAAAGATCTGCGATTGGCCACAGAATGTGCAGTGCCTCACTAGCAAGAAATACTTACGCATTGTGCAGTCCAAGTCCAGCGAGGAGGATCCCTGCAATGGGGAGGAGCGTGTCCCATATCCGGGTGATTGCAGCAAATATTTGTTCTGTCTGTGGAATCGTCTCCAGGGTGCAGATTGTCCACCTGGCCTGCACTACAACGAGGCCTTAGGCAACTGTGATTGGCCAGCGGCAGCGCAGTGCAAAGAAGAAGGTTCTGCACCAGGAGATGGCTCCAGACCTACCCCCAATCCCAAGCCACCAGCTGTGGCGAAACCAGTGCCGACGACACAGCCACCAAATACGACGCCCAGACCCACCTATCCCACAGATAAACCGCAATTGGATGAACTTGATGGCTATTACAAGGTGGTTTGCTACTTTACCAACTGGGCGTGGTATCGCAAGGGCTTGGGTCGCTATACGCCCGACGACATCAACACGGATCTATGTACCCATGTCATATATGGCTTCGCCGTCTTGGATTACTCACAACTCACAATTCGCACTCACGACTCCTGGGCGGACATTGATAACAATTTCTATACGCGCGTAAGTGCACTGAAGAGCAAGGGTGTGAAGGTGAGTCTGGCTCTGGGTGGCTGGAACGATTCGCAGGGTGACAAGTACAGTCGCCTGGTTAGAAATGCGGCGGCTCGTGCCAAATTTATACAACATGCCTTGGACTTTATTGAGAAATACGGATTTGAGGGCCTCGACCTGGACTGGGAGTATCCGGTGTGCTGGCAAACAGAGTGTAGCAAGGGTTTCCCCGATGAAAGGGAGGCTTTCACTGACTGGGTTCGGGAACTTTCGGAGGCATTCAAGCCACGCGGTCTGCTCCTCTCCACGGCTGTCTCACCCAGCAAGAAGATCATCGATGCTGGCTACAATGTGCCTGAGCTCGCCCACTACTTTGACTGGATTGCCGTGATGACCTACGACTTCCACGGGCAGTGGGATAAGAAGACGGGCCATGTGGCACCCTTGTACCATCATCCCGATGACGATTTCGATTACTTCAATGCCGTAAGATTACGTCGAATAATTTGCACTTGATTTATTTCATGTTTGCCTCATCTATTTCAGAACTTCTCGCTCAACTATTGGATAGAGCAGGGTGCTCCTTCCCGCAAGATTGTGATGGGCATGCCCTTGTATGGTCAGTCCTTTACACTGGAGAATGCCAACAACAATGGTCTGAATGCCAAGGCACCAGGACCGGGTAAGGCGGGTGAATTCACAAAAGCAGCGGGCTTCTTGGCCTACTATGAGGTGAGTCTACAAGGAACAGCTTATTGAACCAGTCATAAAAGTATAAGATTACTATATCAATCCCTTGCAGATATGCGAACGTGTCAAGCATCAGGGCTGGGAGGTGGTGCAGGATGAACGTGGTCGGATGGGTCCATATGCTCGCAAGGGCACCCAATGGGTCTCCTACGATGATCCGGCTATGATACGCAAGAAATCGCAGCTGGTGCGTGCCTTGGATTTGGGTGGCGGCATGGTCTGGGCACTAGATCTAGATGACTTCCGCAACCGGTGTGGTGATGGTGTGCATCCGTTGCTGCGTGAAATTCATGCTGTGCTAAAGGATCCACCCACGGACTATGAGCCGACACGTGAGTCCATAAACATAATACAATGCTCAACTTTAAAATAAACTGAAATCAACTGCAGCTGGCCTCATCCTAGCGGAACCGGAATCTGTGGAGGAACAACCCATTTCTGGTGAGGTGGGAACTGCTTCAGTTGAAGTCGACGCCGAGCAAGAGACGCAAGGATCAACTGGACAGGGGAGCAACGAGGGTGAAGAAGTGGAAAGTGAAGCCGTAGAGGAAACGGAGGAGGCGGTAGTTGTGTCGGTAGTTGCGCCGCCCGCAGAGTCGGATGAAGCCTTATCCCAGGAGGCGAGTAATGAGCAGGAATACTCACAAGAAAACGAGATTGATCCCAATGAAGAGGGTGATTTTGAAACGGAAGCCACTGACTCCAACGAGTACAAGGTGGTCTGCTACTTCACCAACTGGGCGTGGTATCGTCAGGGCGGTGGCAAATTTCTGCCCGAGAACATCGATGAGAATCTCTGCACGCACATTGTCTACGGATTTGCGGTGCTCAATCGCGAGAAGCTCACCATACAACCACACGACTCCTGGGCGGACCTGGACAACAAGTTCTACGAGCGTGTCGTGGCCTACAAAAAGAAGGGTGTGAAGGTAACGGTGGCTATTGGAGGCTGGAATGACTCGGCTGGGGACAAGTACGCAAGATTGGTGCGAAGTGCTGCAGCGCGAGCGAAATTCATTCGTCACGTTATTGAGTTTATGGAGAAGTACGGATTCGATGGCCTCGACCTGGACTGGGAGTATCCGGTGTGCTGGCAGGTGGACTGCAAGAAGGGCACCGCCGATGAGAAGCAGGGATTCACTGATTTGGTACGGGAACTCTCGCTGGCCTTCAGGCCAAAGGGTCTGCTGCTCTCCGCTGCCGTTTCGCCGAATAAAAAGGTCATCGATGCTGGCTACGATGTGCCGGAGCTCTCAAACTACTTTGATTGGATAGCGGTGATGGCCTATGACTACCATGGACAATGGGATAAGAAGACGGGTCACGTGGCGCCCATGTATGATCATCCCGATGGCACCGAAACGTTCAATGCCAACTTCTCCATCAACTACTGGCTGGACAGTGGGGCGGACCGTAAGAAAATTATCATGGGCATGCCCATGTATGGACAATCCTTCTCACTGGCCCAGGCCAGCGACATTCAGCTGAATTCACCCACCTATGGTGGCGGAGAGGCAGGCGAGGCAACGCGTGCTCGAGGATTCCTGGCGTACTACGAGATCTGCTCGTATGTTCAGCGACGAGGCTGGAACGTGGTGCGAGATACAAGAGGTCGCATGGGTCCCTATGCCTATTCGCGGGATCAGTGGGTCTCCTTCGATGATGCGCCCATGATACGGCACAAGAGCGAGTATGTGCGTGCCATGGGTCTGGGTGGGGCGATGATATGGGCCCTGGACTTAGACGATTTCAAGAACGACTGCGGCTGCGAATCGTATCCGTTGCTTAAGACCATAAATCGAGTTCTACGCAATTATCCGGGACCGCATCCCAAGTGTGTCCTGGAGCAGAGCGACAGAACAATGAGTAAGTGACGTGGCAACTAAAACTGAAACTGAAGTTTAAACTTGTTGATATTGTTTTTGCAGTTGCTGGCGAAACAGGCCACTTGACGTCGGCCAAACCCACCGTAAACACCGTAACTGCAGTCAACATCATAGCAAGTACTCCAGCCGTGCCACATTATGGAACTACACCGGATTGCAACGGTCGCAATTATGCACCACACGGTCGTGACTGCAACAAGTACTATATATGCCAATATGGCGAGCTAATCGAACAGAGGTAAGAGCAACTTCTGTAATATTTAATCAATTAAGTCCAAAGATCAGAAATAACAAGAATGCTGTAGTCGAGTGAGATCGACTGCGATATACCCTCAACCCGGTTGTTAAATATATTCTAATTTTATTATCCATGTTTGTCCACATCTTTCTCTCCGTCAGGTGTCCAGCTGGCCTACATTGGAACGAAAATTTCTGCGACTGGCCGAACAATGCACATTGCTCAGTTCGAGCTGATGAAACCACCCAGGCACCAGCGGTGCAGCGGCCCAAGCCCACAAGCACGGCAGCACCAACCACCACACCTCCGACAAAGCCCACAAAGAAACCCTTGACGCCACCCAAGAATCCCATTACACGTCCAAAGCCAACGCCCGCTCCACCACTGAGCAGCAATGAGGATTACAAGGTGGTTTGCTATTTCACCAACTGGGCGTGGTATCGTCCCGGCCAGGGCAAGTATGTGCCCGAGGATATCGATGAGAATCTCTGCACCCACATCGTCTACGGCTTTGCGGTGCTCAACAGCAATACGCTGACCATAAAAACGCACGATTCTTGGGCGGATATTGACAATCGGTTTAACGAACGTGTCGTCGAATATAAGAAGAAGGGATTGAGAGTAACTGTCGCCATTGGTGGCTGGAATGATTCACTGGGCAGCAAGTATGCGCGCCTGGTGCTCGATCCTCAGGCACGGGCACGTTTCATCGAGAGCATTTTGATTTTCGTGGAGAAGTATGGATTTGAAGGCTTGGATCTCGACTGGGAGTATCCGGTGTGCTGGCAGGTGGACTGTACTAAGGGTTCGGCAGCGGAGAAGCAAGGATTTGCCGCACTCGTTCGTGAGTTATCGGAGGCATTTAAGCCACGTGGTCTACTCCTCTCCGCTGCTGTTTCTCCAAGTAAAATGGTCATCGATGCTGGCTATGATGTGCCCAAGCTCGCCCGCTACTTTGACTGGATTGCCGTGATGACGTACGACTTCCATGGACACTGGGACAAGCAGACGGGTCATGTTGCGCCGCTGTATTATGTGGAGGGCGATGCGAATCCCTATTTCAATGGCAACTTTAGCATACACTATTGGCTGGATCAGGGCACGCCGGCCAGCAAACTTATCATGGGCATGCCACTCTACGGCCAATCCTTCTCGCTGGCGAATCCAAATGCTCGCTCGCTCAATAACAAATCAATTGGACCTGGTCAGGCGGGCACGTACACCCGGGCCGGTGGCTTCTTGGCCTACTATGAGATCTGCGAGAAAGTCAGCGGCGGCGGATGGAGTGTAGTGCGTGACGAGGAGGGACGCATTGGCCCCTATGCGTACAGTGGCAATCAGTGGGTCTCCTATGATGATGTTGCCGACATACGACGCAAGGCTCAATTTGTACGCAATTTACGTTTGGGTGGCGGCATGGTCTGGGCTCTGGATTTGGATGATTTCCGTGGTCGCTGCGGCTGCGGTAAGCATCCGCTGCTGCGCACTCTCAACCAAGAGTTGCGAGGAATTCCCGGTCAGCGGGCCAACGATTGCACATAGTAATATGCAGAGTATATGTTTATTATATATTTTTTATATTATACATTTATGCCAATATCATTGCTGCTGACTAGGCTCGCAATCTGTTCTCAAGATTTTTGCCAATTAGTTATAAGCATACACACACACATACAAACTATAAAATAAAAATAAAATACACATTTAAACTTGTACATTTGATTTTTAGCGCGCAGTACCCTAAAAATACCAAGAAAAAATACCCACAATTTAGTGTGACCATGTTGTTAATATCGCTGCCCATTAGTGGTCTGACATGTAGCGATTAATCGACAATTTTTTTAGGCTTTTAGCTAAATTTTCTGTGTATGATAATTTTTTTTTACGAAATTGAGTATGGTAAGAGTGCATTTATAGTAATGGCCCAATTTATTTAAAAATTATGTTTTACTGGGCATTTGTAACGTGTGTGGGTCACAAATAAAGACGCTGTTCATCGTCGGCTTGCCATCAAAACAGCTGTTGTCCGCTAGAATTTCAGTGGCTAAAAAGTACCTGCGAAACTTTAGCGAGCACACGAGAGAATTGTACGGGCAAAGCTTTATTTGTTAAGCTCTCCGACGGTGGGACTGTCGTCATCGTAATTGCTTGTCGTCTCAGTCGAACGGGCAACGAAGTTGCATACGCAACACATTTATTGGTCTGTGGGTCGCGGCTGCTCTTGTTTTGTGTGGCTGCTGTTTTGTTTTTGTGCGTGGCAAAAGGCAGAGGCCAAAGTAAAGCTTGTGTTTTGTTTATATACACATGGACGCGCGCGCACACACAACACACACACACATATGAAAATCGAAAATTAATGCAAACACAAACACACACCTGAGTGACGTCACAGGTTTTGATCGTGTTTCTGCAGTTCAGCAGCAGAAAATAATTGTATAATAAGTGAATTAAAAATAGCAACAATGAGACAACAATGCCGCGACACCTTCAGGCATTTAGTGCGTCAATACCACACACAGTCAAGGCAGGCGCCACTTTTAGCCAACAGCAACAGTCGCAGACTCACCTGCAACAACAATATCAGCAGCAGACACAACAATCTGCGGCAGCAACAGCTGCAACAGCAGCAGCTGAGCCTGTTTGCCAACAGCCGCAACTACTCCAAGTTCGGCACACACCTCAGCAGCGAGCGCGCCATGGAGCTGCTGTGCAACCTGGACGAGGACGAGCGCCACAATCTGCGGGATGCAATGTTCAAGCTGGAGGCCGACAAGGTGAAGAAACAGTTCGAAAGTAAGTGTTCGCATTTTAAATAACTTCAAAGAAAACTTTGACTATAAATTGGCAGCTAAATAATAAGAATATTAAAAATAATATTAATATTAATAAAGAACAATGAAATCTGAAACCTTTTTCTTGACATTTTTAATAAAGAAAATTGTAGTTTATAATATTTTATTTTCACATTTTTAAAAACTACATTTTTCACATTCGCATAAGTTGGCAGCGCTGTCAACTGCATAAACATAAACTAATTTAAGCATAGGTTTTCAACTACAAAATTGATTGGGTCTGTGAGTTTAGCCTGGGGGATCGTGCCTGTGTCCTTTTTGGGTTCAACCTTTCCATTTACATGAGGCCACGTTTGGAGGCCTCCGTTGAGAAGCACGAGCAGTATGCCTCGGCTGCATCACAGTGATCAGCCGGCACAGTAAGCGCCGCACAGATGTTGCCAACCTCGAGGGCTAAATTCACCTTGTCGGGATTAATTCCCATGTAATGCATGGCCTTCTCGTGGCCGGCTTTCACGTCCAGTTTGCCATTGGCATCCATTAAGTTGACGGTCTTCATGACACAGGCACGCATGCATTTTCCCTCACGTGTTACGGATGGCTCATGTTTGATGATTCTCTCCACATCGCTATCCAATGCACCCACTTCACCTTTGCACTTCTCGCCCACCTCCATTAACTTGGCCATGGCAGCCTTTTCGTCAAAGGCTCGGACCAAAGCTGCTCCGAGCAGGGCGACAATTGCCAGCGAGTAAACGAAACGTTGCATGTTGTTAAGTTGATTGAATTCCAAAATCAAACTGTTGAAATTTACGGCGAAACAGGCGCGTTTTATAGCTGCCAGCTGCAGTCTGTCAGCTGTGAAATTATAGAGTTCAATCCGTTTAGCAACTTACCAAATTATACAATTAATTGTCCAAATCTGTAATTAGTATAATTTGCTTGTCTTTTTTTTCTGTAGCCCTCCCCCATTTTAATTGTTAGTAGCAGCGACTCCCAAATATAAATAATCTGCAAGTAACTCAGACTAAACATATATTTGTGTGTTTGTTTGTCTTATTGTGTCTGTTTTCATGGCAGCGCACAGCTTTTACTGCGTACGTGACTCCAAACGAGATGAGACACATCAACAAATCACCGCACAGATTTCCCATTTCCTGTGAACTCATCCTGCTAGTCTCTGTCTCTCTCTCTCTTTATCCTTATCTCTAACTGCCAATCGACCTGTGCAACATGTGCCATTGCGCATCATTTATTCAATTGATGCATATCGCAGTAATTTGGTGTTCGACAAGCAACTCGATGGGCAACATTTACATATGTTATAGAACTAATTTAAACCTGATTTGTAAATCTTGTCGGTTCTTGCTAATTTGGGTGGATAATGTGTGTTTTGGATTTGCTAGTCAAATTAATGCCGCTTCTCTTTTGTCTTCTTGGCATAAGTTCCTGCGCTCAAAGCTCATTGTTGGCAACATTTGATGTTCTTGCCAGGCAGTGGCAACATTCGATGTTTGATTGCGCCAAAATTGCTTGCTGCTCAAATCTCTGATGGATAAAAAGCCGAGCTTATTAAATGCTTTCAAGTGATTTGTCGCTTGTCAACATTGTAAGTACAACAACTTAACACTGAATGCTGAAATAAAATTGTTCATTTAACTAAGCATTCCAAGAAGCTCTTTAAATATGCGCATTTAGTTCTACATTTGTGTATTTCTGTTTGCTTATGGTATATACACATACGGAATTCGAGCAGCCCATTTCGGGTTATTTTTTGTTTTTCGTGTGTAGTTGCTCTTTAAAATTTCATCGGACAACAACTAAAAATTCACAACTTTGCTCAGCAAGTTCGCCACACACCTGAGCAGCGAGCGCGCGATGGAGCTGCAACCTGGACGAGGACGAGCGCCAAAATCCGCTGTGTGCGATGTTCAAGCTGAAGGCCGATAGGGTAAAGAAACAGTTCGAAAGAAACTGTTCAAATTGTACCTACTTACGAAGCAAAATTCGTATACAAATTGTTAACGTGGTATGCAATATAATAATAATAATAATATTACAAATAATAATAAAAAAGAACAACGAAATCTGAAATTTTGTTCTTGACATTTTTAATAAAGAAAATTGTTCCTTTTATAATACTTTATTTTCCCATTTTTAAAAACTAGATTTTTCACATTCACATAAGTTGGTAGCGCTGTCAACTGCATAAACATAAACTAATTTAAGCATAGATATTTAACTACAAAATTGATTGGTTCTTGGAGTTTAGCCTGGGGGATCGTGCCTGTGTCCTTTTTGGGTTCAACCTTTCCATTTACATGAGGCCACGTTTGGAGGCCTCCGCCGTGAAGCACATGCTTATTGCCTCAGCTGCATCGCAGTGATCCGCTGGCAGAGTAAGCGCCACACAGATGTCGCCAATCTCTAGGGCTAACTTTATCTTGTCGGGATTATTGCCGGTGTACTGCTTGGCCTTCTCGTGGCCGGCATTCACGTCCAGTTTGCCATTGGCATCCATTAAGTTGAAGCTCTTCATGACACAGGCACGCAGGCATTTGCCCTCACGCGTTGCTGATGGCTCATGTTTGATGGCACTCTGTATATCGCTATCCGATGCACCCACTTCGCCTTTGCACTTCTCGCCCATCTCCATTAACTTGGCCATGGCAGCCTTTTCGTCAAAGGCTCGGACCAAAGCTGCTCCGAGCAGGGCGACAATTGCCAGCGAGTAAACGAAACGTTGCATGTTGTTAAGTTGATTGATTCCAAAATAAAACTGAAATTTACGGCGAAACAGGCGCGTTTTATAGCTGCCAGCTGCAGTCTGTCAGCTGTGAAATTATAGAGTTCAATCCGTTTAGCAACTTAACAACTTATGCAATTAATTGTCCAAATCTGTAATTAGTATAATTTGCTTGTTTTCTTCTGTAGCCCTACCCCATTTTAATTGTTAGTAGCAGCGACTCCCAAATATAAATAATCTGCAAAGTAACTCAGACTAAACATCTGTTTGTGTGTTTGTTTCTCTGATTGTGTCTGTTTTCAAGGCAGCGCACAGCTGTTGATTTTACGTGACTCCAAAACAGATGAGAGACGTCAACAAATCACCGTACAGATTTCCCGTTTCCTGTGAGCTCATCCTTGCTGCTTTATCCGTATGTCCATCTCTATCTCAATCGACCTGTGCAACATGTGCCATTGCGCATAATTTATTCAATTGATGCATATCGCAGTGATTTGGTTTTCGACAAGCAACTCGATGGGCAACATTTACATATCTTATAGAACTAATTTAAGCCTGAGTTGTAAATCTTGTCGGTTCTTGCTAATATGGGTGGATAATGTGTGTTTTGGATTTGCTAGTCAAATTAATGCCGCTTCTCTTTTGTCTTCTTGGCATTAGTTCCTGCGCTCAAAGCTCATTGTTGGCAACATTTGATGTTCTTGCCAGGCAGTGGCAACATTCGATGTTGCTTGCTGCTCAAATCTGTGATGGATAAAAAGCCGAGCTTATTAAATGCTTTCAAGTGATTTGTCGCTTGTCAACATTGTAAGTATAACAACTTAACACTGAATACTGAAATAAAATTGTTCATTTAACTAAGCATTCCAAGAAGCTCTTTAAATATGCGCATTTAGTTCTACATTTGTGTATTTCTGTTTGCTTATGGTGTATACACATACGTAATTTCGGCAGGCCATTTCGGGTTTTTTTGTTTGTGTGTGGTTGATGTTCATTAAAATTTCATCGGCCAACAATAAAAAAAAATTCGCATATTTGCTCTGCCTGCTGCTGGTTGAAACTGCTTTACGCACTGAGCGTCGTTTCTGCCGGCGTATAAACTTTCGCTCTTGTTGCTCTGGTTGGCAACACTCTTTTTCTCAGTCTGTAAAAAGTTTGTTGATTAGTTTATTTGCCCTTAAGTTTCGCATTGCTCTTGAATGCTGCAAAATTGGCTTATAACAATAAAAAAGAACTGCACTTGCCAAACGTTTGGCAACAATCTGCCATGATTGACTTAATCAACAGAAGAAGTTTCACGAGTTTGCACACGTCATTATTTGTTTCCTGATAAGAGCGTGTTGAGTGATTTGATAAATATTTAAGCAACACAAATCAAAACTTTTAATCACGTTGCTGATAATGTCTGACTAGTTCATATTAAGGTAAAGAAAACTAATGCGTTAACGTTAGTTTCTGGAAACGTGAGACGCCAAATAAAAATAGTGAAACTTTGATTATAAAAAAATATTATTATGGAAATAATAACTAAAGAAGAAAAGAAAGAAAGAAAAGAGAAAAATGTCCTTAGACTACATTTAAAAAATGTAAAAGTCTGTTATGGATATAAGAAGGGTTAAGATAAACCACAATGCTTGAACTTTCATTAGCCCGTAATAATTTGTTGAGGTCTCCGTAACCTAGAAAGTCCTTAAGTAAAATATATAGTATTCAAGGTAAACAGGAAATGTTTTAACTGTTGCATATATTTTGGCCATAAGCAATAAACAAAGCTTTGTGTTATGAACATTTGCCTCTAAAGCTTACGGTACTTGAATAAAAAAGCTAAGTTAATCAAATTAGCGGTTGGTGGGCACTCAAAATGCCAGCAGCAACCATGAGAAATATCAGTTAAGTAAAATGTACAGCAATTTCTGCTCCAACAATTCGGCACAAAACTCAGAAACAGGCAATTCGTTTGCTATTAAGGATGGTCGTGCCACACCCACCGAGCACTTGTCTGCCCTGAGCGCCAAAAAGCCGTAGCACATTGAATGATGTTCATTGTACTGTGCGAAAAAGTCATCAGCCTTGAAGCGAACATCTGCTCAAGGAGCTTTACCTCTCTTTTTCAACACTCTCTCTCACTCTCTATCACTCTAACTTACTCTCTCTCTCTCCTTTCTCTTTCGCTGTGTAAATGTATAAGGAAACCTCATATTTGACCCAATTTATGTCGTAACAACACATTGTATCCTGTCTAGAGTTTTCATTTATCTGGGGCTCCATTCATCACAATTTGCAAAACACACACACAAGGGCAGAGAGTCGAGCACTTCTGCATCCCTTTTAACAGCTGCATCATTAATACACTAACCACTGGAGTTATGGGCTGCAAATGCATCACTCGATGTGCTGAAAAATGATCCGGCAAAATGGAAAACTTCTGACTATAAACAAGCAGCAAATATGGCAAACCTGAAAATCAATATATATACATAATATATATACATACATAAAGAGTTGAAATATGATACATACAAAAATCAAATAAAAAATCTGTTTAAATTCACAATTTAAAAAATGTAAATCAGTTCCAAAAAAAAAAAAATAAAAGAAAGAGCAACAGCTGTCTTGGCAAATAATAAAATTGAGTGAAAATCAATCACTCTAAATAAAATCCCTTACACCATTATATTAAACATAATCCTGTAATAAATAAAAAGCCGTGCTGTAAAACTCAATTTTATTATCAAGCATAAAATTGCGTTTTATCTTGCATATTTTAAGAGCCCACAAAATTCACAAGACGCATTGGATTCTAGTGTATATATGAATTAAATTGTAAACCAAGTGGGCTCTCAGTTGGCTATAAAACCGTCTACAATTTAAATCGTTTTAATTTAAAGTTTAAATTAAGCTCCTCATAAACTTGAGAAAGTTTGCTATACGGGCTGGAAGAAATTCAGAGCACAATTTGATTGAAAAATGTGGTAGCAAATTAAATATAATGACCCTGCAGAAATGTGAGTTGAGTATCTACATATATATATATATATCTGTAAGAGGCTGCCAACTTTTATGACAGCATTTTGAAAGCGACGCCCTCGTCCTTGTCCCTAATGGAAATAATTCAACACTAAATGAGCCATTGATGGCATAGCGCTGCAAAGTATGCAACATTAAAAGACGCTGCGAGTTTGCAATTTGAATCAATTTAGCTGCTGCTGCTGTTGCTGCTTCTGCTGCTGTTGCTGCTACTGCTGCTGCTGCTGCTGCTATTCGCTTTGCTGAAGCACGTGCCGATTTCCTTAGCAGCAACTCAATTTTGCCGGGGCACCTGCGCCGTCCCAGAGATGCCAGTGAAAGTTGCTTAGTTGCTTGCCCAGGCAACAGGCTGCTGCTGCAGCTGCTGTATGTATGTGTGTATGCGTGTGTATGCGTGTGTGTGTGTGTGTGTGTGTGTGTGCTTATAAGTCATAAAACAAAGCAACTCATCGCTCGCAGAGAACGAAACAGACAGTCAGACAGAACGTCAGAGTAAGCCAACAAATGGAAAGTAGCATAAGGAAAGTGAAAGCGAGACAGAGAGACACAGTTAGAGAGAGAGAGAAAAACAGACGGACAGAGAGAGAGCAGCATGAAAAGGCAAAGCGAAAAATTGAAAAATGTGTACGTTGAGCTCTCGCTGAAGCTGAAACTTAAGCCCAGGTGTACAAGATTCAATACCTGTATACACACCCACACACACCCACACACACATACACACACCTACATTCGTAAATTTGTAGCATATCTGCCAGCTTAGTTTTTACGTTCTGTTTTCGTGACCTCTTTGATTGTAACACATTGTTGCCGCAGGATTAATTGAGTTTACACATAAAAACCGCAACTACCAAAATGTTTCCATTTACCAAACATTAGCAAAATATGGTAAGCCAAGAACATATTTAAGCCATTTGGCTGAAAGTTAGATTAATTTTATAATTAAGTACAAGAGATATGGATGCAGTGCTAAATAACTAAACTGAAAATAAATACGTAGAAAATGTGCAGAATACGAATTGGTTATTTGGCCCTCAATGATATTGAAGAAGATATATAAAAACGGTTATAATTTGATATTAGCTTTATTGTATGGATTATTATTCGATTCTTATAGAACCCATTTATGAAATACTACGTGTTAAACTTTAAGAATTCCTTAAATTGGAAATTACCATCAAATTCTCAAGTACTTTCCTAGCACTACAATTTTAAATTGCTTTGGTCTACGGTACTACGGTAATTTGCAAACAGTACAAAGGAAAACTTAAAGGACACAGGGCACATTCAAGTCTACAGCGATGATAATTATAGTGCAGCCAGAAGCCTAACCTTCTTCAAGTCATTTATATACAGTTCCTGCGACTAAAGCAACACACACTCGCATTTACATATTCCCACACACACACACTCCCCCTGCAAATATGGCAAGCAGTTTCCAAGGTCTTCAGTTCGTTTTGTCCATTTTGTGTAGCGTGCTTTTGGGCTGACCTCAGAAATTTCATTTTTTATTCCTAATGCAAACTAAATTTTCTGATCTACACTGGTTAAATAAAGGAAAACTGTATGCATACTAATAGTTTTAGCCAATTTAAATGCTAAACAGCAGGTCACAGCCAATAAGCGCTACTAAATGTTATGCATATTGTCTCAGCACACATATATCTCAAACAGCATACACACGCTAGTAGGTGAATTGCGCTGGAAAATTTAGCCTGAAGTGAAATTCTCGCTCGGATGGCTTGTCAACTAACACACACACAAGGACACACGCTCACAGATAGTATACAATGTCTTCCTGTTGCTTCTATAATGGCATCAGCTCCCAGCAGAAATGGCGCTGGCCAAGATAGCAGCACGGTTTGTCATTTGTGGCCTTCCCAATGTGCCTAGAGCAAAAGCCAAAAGAAATAAAAGAAAAGGAAGCAAACCAGTAGAAAAATTCGATTTCAATGCGCCTCTCAGATTTCAGATAAAGTGAAGTTTGAGTGCTGCCCACTTCCAGGCGCCCTTTCAATTTACGCTAGCTTCGCAATTGTGTGTGTGAGCGTGTGTACTTGTACACACATGTCGCAGAGTAAGCGAAAGCTCGCTCAACAAATATATAAGGATGAGAGTACCGAGGACAGTTGATTGCCCCTGTGGCCTCTTTAACTCAATACCCGCATTTGTGGTATGCATTGGGCATATGCCCGAGAGCAAACAAATACTTCGTATAATTAAATTAACTTCTTTGGAACGGAATCTACTACTACTGAAATCTTTTGCATCTCCCCAGACTTATCTCTTTAACTTTAAAAATTTGGTATTCAAAAAACTTAAACTGAAAAAATCCATTATAACAGTTTTGATATGCACATTTATTGTGTAAACCATAACATACGTCTTTTTTGTGAAACATGCCACAGTAAGGATATATGCTAGGTCGAGCACTTGCCTATAAACATTGCACCGTAGGTTTTATGACATGTTTTTGTGATTTGGTAAATCAAGTGAGAATTCCATGTTGGACACTTAACCGTCAGCTAAACGACATAATTGCCACGAAAACTGCTCAGAAGCCATGCATAAAACAAACCCAAAGACAAACCATGGTTGGGGTTTTTATGACCAAAACAGCAACCCATGCACAAGTTTATATGTACACACAAACACACATATGCTTATCTATGTACATCCATCTGATGGGCGTCAGCCTGTGGCAAGCAACTAAATGCGCCCTTAAGCATACCGCGTACTTTAGTTTCATCGTGTAAATTAAACTAATGAACGCAAAACTGTAAGTTTAGAAAGTCGTATAAGAAATTCATCTAGCAGTGTTGATAAACTTTTTATAGTACATTATTCACCATTTAATACAATTCACTGCCTATGGGATATCTATTCACTGTTTATAGGATATCTTAAACAGCATTATTTGAACACAACAAAAATGTTTTAATGTCTCCCAATGTAATTGCTCTGCGAGTAGCTGTTAATTAATTGCGCTCTTTGGGAGCGATAACGATAATTACAGTAACGTTAATGAGCAGTCTTTTGCTTAGGCAAATGTTAAACATACTTCTTTCTGTTGATTTTCACTTCTCGCTTTTAAGCGTTATTGTAACTCGTGCAAAGTGCTATGTAAACTAACGGCACCCAAAAGTGGCGCTAAAGCGTGTCTATTATACGCTTAAGCACACACAGCCGTTGCATACTATACCCACACACACACACAGGCAGAAATGTGAATGCGAATACGGCGCGTGAAAGTATACAGCGGTAAAAAGGCGACAACTGAGGCCATTGCAAAATGTTAATTGAATTTCACTGCACTGTGCACTGTGGAGAAAAAGACTCTTGTTGAGTCATAAATTCACAGAGACTTATAGAAAAATACATATTCATTTAACAGCAATCTGTTAGGATGTCAATGTGTTATTGAAATTAAGCAATCAATTTGTAATGGACAAATCGAAATGTTAATGGTAATGGGGGAAAGTACAAATTGTTGTTCATTGTGGAATCGGGCAAATGTTTTTGTTTAATGTTTTTTTTATCAAGTTGTTTTTGCAAACTATCTTACTTTTCCCATGGTGCAGCACACACGCACACACACATACGTACTAAGCCATCCAACCAAATTTAGAAGTTTTATGCACTTTTTGCTTGACATTTTCAATTTTCAATGTGTGATTTGAACAGCAGTTGTGCTTCTCAGCGGTGGAAAAGTGCATATTTACTAAACATAATGCGACACATTTCTGACATTTAAATATAATTTATTCCTCTTTCAACTGGCGTTGAATGTGTATTGCATATAGAGATGCCCTATAGACTGAATATAAGTTCTTAATATTTTTTTATCTAAATAAAATGGGTATGCTGAACACAGAAACTTTATTCGATTGTCGTTAAACTCAAGTGGAATAAAATTCAATAATCAACTTTTTAAAGAACATATTGAATTGGTTGATATACAATTTGACAAATTTGTATTATTCATTATAATACTAAGCACTTAACAACACATACAAAATAATAGCTACACTTATCACCCTGTGTTTTCAAAATACTCCATTATTTAGTTAGTCATATCATCTGCAATCTATATCAAAATGTCTATCATCACAAGACTTTCAAGTTAATCATAATATGATTTCACATTTTATTGAATTCAATTAGTTGGTTTATTTAGTATTAGCATGATCGCATAAGTAATTATAGAGTCGAAGCATCTGTACTGTACTCATGTTTAATAACTATAATCTCTTTTTTATTTGCATACGTAACTTCCTCCACATGTGTTTTGATTTTGAACAACAACAACGACACATTCAAACAACAAAATAAAACAACAAAACAATTACAACTTTAAATATATACCATAAACACCGAACAACA
Organism: Drosophila nr. perissopoda 5 BK-2023a; assembly: GCA_035044105.1. Lineage (NCBI taxonomy): Eukaryota > Metazoa > Arthropoda > Insecta > Diptera > Drosophilidae > Drosophila > Drosophila nr. perissopoda 5 BK-2023a. The sequence goes on from JAWNMK010000018.1 coordinate 1,374,593, forward strand.
CTCTGTCTGTCATCAAATTAAAGGTCAACTGGCGGTTGGCAGTTGGCGGACACGCTTTGGACGACTCTCCACAAAGGTGGGCCAAGTGGATCCGAGCGGCACTTTTTGTGCGGTGCCCGATGAATGGCTGAAAAAGAAATTGGGTAAAAGCAACGGCAGCAATTAAGGCTCGCTTGCTCAAAAGAAGAATATAAAGAAAACAACATTACAATTCCAATTTAAGTTGAAAACTAATTCTATTTGTCTTTGTTCTTCTGTTCACAGTGGAAGCGGCAGAACCACCCACCGCAAGGCAATTGTACAGCAGTAAGTACAGTGAAATTACAAACTTTTCTTCCCAGTTTTTATATAGCTTATATTCGTTTGCAGTTTTCTTTGTGAATGCCGTGCCTTTTGTAGCCTTTGGTTTCCTCGATAATTTCATTATGATCATGGCCGTAAGTAACTTTTAATACCATACCATTTTAGGATTTTTTAATGTGTATAAAATAGGTAGATGCAGATATCGTACAGGTCTCATTCTTATATATTCTCCTGATATCAGCGCTACTTAGATTAATAATTCTATGAATTTGGCTAACTTTTACAAGGTATTTTAATAATTTTCGCAGGGTGAATACATTGAAAGCACACTGGGTCATTTTATAACGCTTTCGACCATGGCTGCCGCTGGACTAGGCAATACTATAAGTGATGTTATGGGCATTACGATGGCCACCTATGTAGAGGAAGGCTGTCAGCTGCTGGGTCTCAAGCCGCCCCAGATGACTCCGGCACAGTTTGAATTGAAATCGAGCAGACGAGCTTCAAGTTGGGTACGCATAACAACGCTTACACAGACTATACCCTATAATAAATATTTCACTTTTGAAGGGTCGCATTATGGGCATCACATTTGGCTGCCTAATCGGCATGTGTCCCTTATGGTTTATGAAGGAAGAACAGAAAACGAGCGCAAAGGATTAGGATGACGAAATCGATGCTAACATAACTAGTGAAACGGTCAATTTTATGGGGTATCCTAACAAAATGCAATCCGAATGCTAAGTTTAACTGTAATAAATTTTCCAAAAATTTGCCATTTTTCTGAAAAGCCGTATTAATGTTAAGTTTATATGATTTGCATTGAATTTAATAATGTATATGTATTTACATTTTTCACGCCATGTAAAACGAATTAATATAACACTCAAAGTACCTACTAACTAACTACTATTAACGCTCGTCTAGTTCATAAAGTTAAGATTATATGTGTTCTAGCTAATTAGTCTACTTATTATGCTATTTCAAGCTCGCACTGATTCTGACTGCACCTACAAATCATCTTGTTTAAGTTCTAGGAATGGGCGGGCAAAAGGCCAAAAGAATTATTTGGTAATCCTCGGATTGATAATTAAACTAGTGGTAATTATATATATGGCAATGTAATGTAGCTGCCAAAGGTCCAAATATAACACCCAAAATCAAAATAGCCAGTTTTGTAGAGAAATTAACTGAAATAACTATGCCAATTTGTTGTGTCTAATATTAATTGGTATTAAAATGTAGTATGCTGTACAACTAAATACCAAACTCATCAAATAAAGTAAAGTCTGCCAAGTCTTAAAATCCTCGTAAATCAACAATGAAAACGCCATTGACTTCCGACTTTTAAACTCGCCACACTGCAAAGTGCCTATCAAATGCTTTAACTTTAATATATATATATATATACATTCTCACTATTCGAAGCTGTTCCACCCATATTGCATTAAATGAATTGGCTTCAAATATATTGAAAATATAGCAGTAGCAAGGTATATACACATATTATGTACAATATTAATGTCCAAATTGTAGAGCTTACCAAATAAATAAACCAAATTGAAAAAAAAGATTGCTTACACTTATAATACGAGTAAAAACCAAATAAAATACTTTGTGTATATCGATTTATTTAGATTTTTAGTTAGTTTATTTTGAAAAAATATAATTTATTAGGCAAAGTTTAAAATTGATTCGACAGTTGAAAAGAATTTCTCTCTCTCGAAGAAAGTGAATTACATATGAAAATTTGGAATTTTTCAAATGTTTCACGTCAGTAGCTTAGATCAACTTTGTCCACAGCTCCGGCCAACGCACAAGAAACGACTGATGCGATTTTGCATCACTGAGCGCTTGCCAAAAAATAGATGCATTCTTGACATGATTCCAATTTCTTGTGTATTTCATAATATCGGTATCCTCAATGTCATCGCTGTACTGCGACTTGATGTTGAGCCAGTGCTGGGTGTCATCCTGCTGAGTGGCGTCCAGCTCCATACGATAATTTGGCGGCAGCAGTGGATTGGGCGGTCGCTCCAAGCGTTGCCTGCGTTTCAGTTCTGTCAGTCTTGCCTCGGCACAATATTGTTGCTCCAGTTTCAAAAGTTCCGCCTCCACATTCATAGCACTGCAATTTTCATCTGGTGCAGCGACTCCAATAGCGATCTCATCGCTGACTACGGGCGCAGCTTCAGTGACATTGGGTGTGACAATCGGAGTCGTAATTGTTGTGCTAACCGTTGCAGTTGCATGTGTTGCGCTTCGACGGTGCCACAGAGTGCCCGGCACTTGGCTGGCAATGAAAAAGGCGCCCGCAATTGTGAACACACTCGCCGCATAGCTCAGCGCCAGCACGGCCAGGTTATTTAACAAAAATCGCATTAGCGTAAAATTGGGCAGCAGCTGCATCAGTTCGCTGTACGTAAGCCAGCCGCGTCGCAATCCCTCGCGCTTCGCCAGCGTTCGTTCCACGCTGCTTAGCTTCTCAAAGAATTGTTCGTTCGATATGTATATGTTCCAGTCCTGTGTACGAGAAACCGAAATCTATATATTAGCTAAAGTCCATATTTTAAATTATGAGATTTGCATTTACAATGGCTGTCAGAAACTCGAGTTCCATTTCCTTAAGTTTGTCCTCGGTCATGTTGCCCTCTTTTGCCCAGTCTTTCATATAGAAACCCTCATCGTGGCCGGCATATAATTTCGTTGAAATCATCTGCAAGCAAAAACATAACGAATTTAAATTTACATTAAATAAAAAATATTTTTGGTTAATTATATTTATATCAGACTGTTTGTATGCGAATATATGTACATGTTTATCACATAGCTGTCTCTAAAATAATAATACAATTTTTTAAGAAATGCCAAACTTGATTACAATTTGCCTAAGCAGTGACGTCATCGCTTTAGCATGGACTACGCTAAATACAACAAGTGCTTACATAAACAAAAAAATATGCTGCCATTGCAGTCTCTTATCAGCGTTGCCAGCTGACCTCATTTAATTAAATATCTATATGCTAAACCACAAAAACAAAGCAAACAAATTTGCTGGCGATCACCAATACATTCTCACTTTTAACTACTTGCATACATAAAGTATTGTCTTAGAACAATTCGCATTATGTCAGTGTATGAGTGTGCGCACATGTACATTTACACATACAAGAGACGTGTGTATGCGTAATTGGTTATCAATCAACAGGTTTTGCACGCTTAGCTCGTGATGCCAACATCAATACAATCTCCACTAAACACACACACACACACTCACCAATGAGACAACAAAGAGCTCCTGTGGCGTGATTCTGTAGCCGTAGCCCGGATCAATGATGTTCAGGCGATCCAAGTAAATTAATGCCATTATCAAAGAACAGGGTGTTGCGTGTGTTTTGCCCGCAGCAATAGAGCTCAGACGGTGCAGCGAGTGGCCGCGATGTGGTTCCGAAAACAGATCGGCTGCGTACTCGGCGAAAGGCATGGAAACCTCCATGTCCGCCTCCGTTGTGTCGACGCCTCCATAGTAAAGCGTCTTTCGTATGCGGTTTATGAACTCGCCGTGCTGCATCACCTGCTGCAAAATGGTTAAGTTCGATTAGCAATTAATAATTAGGTGTGTCAATTGTTGCTTTTGATTACCTTTTTTGGCGTTGAGGTGACGAATTTACTTCTTCGCCCCATTGTTCTGCGTTTTCAGCGTGCAAAAAGGAAATGTCTGCAATGAGAATGCACAGCGCTGCCACATCGATGAAAACCAACTGTTATGTCGTTTGCTCAGAGTAGGGCTGCCATTGGCAGCAGAGCAGATTAAACGTAGCGCAATGCAACTTATATATATATATATATATATATGTATATATAAAATATACGTTTACTGTAATAGTCGAATAAAAATTTAGAATTCTGTATTGTGTACGGCACACATGCTGATGTGCTCTGTTTATGCTATCAAGCAATTGTATGACGACTATTTAAAATTGTGCTGCAAGCGATTTTGCCATTCGCTTGTTCACGCGCAAAACATATGGGCTAAGTAAAAACATTCACTTACTGCGTTATTTTAAAGACTACAGAGTTTAATCCAGAGGAACCCCAAGAATGTCGCGTTTCAGCGGAGCCTTGCAACTGACCGACCTGGATGACTTTATAACTCCGTCACAGGTAAATTTGAAATGTGCTGCAAATAATAAATGCGTAAATACCAATTTAATGTTTGACTTCAGGAGTGTATAAAGCCTGTGACGATTGATAAGACAAAGTCAAAGACTGGCGCTAAAATTACAGTGGAAGCTGATGGCTACTACGAGGAATCTGAGGTGAATGTTATGAATTACCTATATAAATGCTGAATACAACGACTAACCTATATGCCCACTAAAGAGCGGCAAACAGAAGCTACATAAAGTTGAGATCACACTACAGGATTGCCTTGCCTGCTCCGGCTGCATTACGTCCGCGGAGGGGGTGCTCATTACCCAGCAGAGTCAAGAGGAGCTGCTCAAGGTGCTGCGCGAAAATCAAACGCTCAAGGCCTCCGGGGACAACGAACAGGTGCGCACAATTGTGTTTACAATTTCGGTGCAACCGCTGCTGAGTCTGGCGCATCGCTATGACCTTAGCTTGGAGGAAGCAGGTCGCCATTTGGCCGGCTATCTACAACAATTGGGCGCCGATTATGTGCTGTGTACAAAGATAGCCGATGATCTGGCGCTGCTTGAATGCCGGCAGGAGTTTGTCGAACGCTTTCGCGATAATGCCGAGGTGAGCATGTTGAGCTCCTCGTGTCCCGGCTGGGTCTGCTATGCGGAGAAGACGCATGGCAATTTCATTCTGCCCCACATTGCCACGACACGTTCACCGCAACAGATAATGGGTGTGCTGGTCAAACAGTTGCTGGCCGAGAAGCTGGGCGTGTCCGGCTCACGGATTTACCACGTGACAATCATGCCGTGCTACGACAAGAAACTAGAAGCATCCCGCGAAGATTATTACAGCGAAGTGAACAGCTCACGGGATGTGGACTGCGTAATTACTGCAAGTGAGTGAAGTCAGATGCTTGAAGTTGACGATTCTAATTGTGTTGTGCTTACAGTTGAGGTGGAGCAAATGCTTCAGACCGAAGAGCAAACTTTGCAACAGTTCGAGCCAAAAGATCTGCACTGGCCATGGACCGATCAGCAGCCCGAGTCGATGCTCTGGGCACACGAGTCGACAATGTCCGGCGGCTATGCGGAGCACATATTCAAATATGCAGCCAAAGAACTCTTTAACGAGGACACACCCGCTGAACTGCAGTTCAGGGCGCTACGCAATCGGGACTTTAGTGAAATCTGCTTGGAGAAGGAGGGCAAAGTTCTGCTCAAGTTTGCCATTGCCAATGGCTTTCGCAACATTCAAAATCTAGTGCAGAAACTGAAGCGTGGCAAGGGGCCGGGCTATCAGTTTGTGGAGGTGATGGCCTGCCCCTCCGGCTGCATCAATGGTGGCGCCCAAGTGCGTCCCACAACGGGACAACATGTGCGCCAGCTAACCCAACAGATGGAGGAACTCTACAAGCAGTTGCCACGCTCCAATCCGGACAATGCCCACACCAAACAGATCTATGCGGATTTCTTTGACGGAACACATACGGATAAATCCGCACAGCTTTTGCACACTAGCTACCATGCCGTGGAGAAACTAAACACGGCCCTAAATATTAAATGGTGATGCAGAATATGTTTTTATTCTTTTTCATTAGAATCCGATGGAGAAATGTTTTTGAAAGTTTCTGGGTAATTTATATTTGACTTGCGTAGTAACAAATACATGTATATTGCAGGTGTTTGTGTGATTTTGTATTAATTACTACGACAAATTTATGGAATATAACAAACATTTTGGTTTAAGATTTGATCTCAAAACAAGTGCTAGGAAATAACAGAATATTTCAAAGCAATCGATCAAGCTATCAAAAAAACGAGGTCATATTATTGTCTATAATAATGATAAATGAATTATTTAATTAATTAGAATTGTATTATATTTGCAGTTAACATTCAGGCAATTTTCAATATCGATATTAAAATTCGATAGCTTGAGTAGTTTCTCGCAGGTTGGCAGCCCCAAAAAATGACAGAAAAATCCCAAATTAATTTTCCTTGGTGGCAACCTCTTCATAAACGTCAAATAATTCCTTTCTTTTTTCAGCCTCTTTCCGGTCGGTCTGCAGTGTGTAAGTTTCTATGTAATTTATATACAAAAATAATTTTAAAACATCAACTCAATGGATGTGTTTTATCGACAGCTAAGTGTGTAACATTCATGACATGACAATCAATGTGTCACAAATGCTATTATTTCGCTCTCTCTGCCTCAGCATTTGGCCCATATACCAATTGAAAAACACGAAACGAAAACATATCCATTGAAGTGATTTTTGTTTAGTTTTCTGCTAACTGCAAAATGTGAAATTAATGAAAATAACAAAATGCAAGTAAAATCCAACCGTTGAGATTGTGAAATGTAAGGAGTTATTTATGAATATTGGGATATTTATTAATCTAAAGTATTTGTTTACGATCATTTTGCTTGCTGCAGTGTCGTCAAAATGCGAACGATCAACTCGAATCAGTGTGTCAAGATCCCCAGGGATATAAAGGCGTCGGTGAAGGCGCGCGTGGTCACGATCACCGGCACCCGGGGCGTCCTCAAGCGCAGCTTTAAACATCTCGCCCTGGATATGTACATGTCCGACAAGCGCACCCTCAAAGTCGAGAAATGGTTCGGCACTAAAAAGGAGCTCGCCGCCGTGCGCACCGTTTGCAGTCACATTGAGAACATGATCAAGGGTAAGCAAGGAATATAAAACTAATTACAACAATAGCATTGACTCATAATCCTCGGATCTCCACAGGTGTCACATTCGGTTTCCAGTACAAAATGCGTGCTGTGTACGCTCATTTCCCCATCAATTGCGTTACGTCCGAGCAGAATAGCGTGATTGAGATCCGTAACTTTTTGGGCGAGAAATATATTCGTCGCGTGGAGATGGCACCCGGTGTGACGGTTGTCAACTCCACCGCCCAGAAGGACGAGCTCATCGTTGAGGGCAACGATATTGAGGCTGTGTCCGGATCAGCGGCGCTCATCCAACAGTCGACCACCGTCAAGAACAAGGATATCCGTAAATTCTTGGACGGTCTGTACGTGTCAGAGAAGACGACAGTTGTGAAGGTCGAAAACTAATGCGCTTCACTTGAAAGTTTTAATAATAAAGGAAAACGCTGATGAAAACTTTACAATACATTTGGTTCATGTATATAGTTTTGATTAAAAATTGTTTACTTTATTGGAGCTTTTGCGGAATATTTATTTTAGCAAAAGGAAGAAAATAACAAGCAATACTTCAGCATTTAAAGGGAAAAGAAAATTAATAAACATAAATTCAATTGAATCATTTGCAGAAATATTTGTGAGTCAGCCAGCTTCAATTTTAGAACAGAAATTAAACATTTTCTGTTTAGTTAGTCATTAACTACTACGCGTATATTATATACAGTGACCGACAGCTTATTAGGCAGAGTCAAAGAAAATAGGCTACTTTTTTACATAATCCTACCTAGCAGGTGGGGAAACCCCAGTGTATTGGGGTCATATATTAATTTAGATGGTTAATACCTGTACCTACCATCGGTCTTTGGAATTTTTGAAAAATAATTAATGATTAGTTTATGGCAGGCAATTACTTGTTTTCTTTGACTCTGTGCCTAATAAGGTGTCTTTCACTGTATGTACTTTAATTTAAAATTAAATGTCTTATAGAAAGTAAAGTTGATTCTCCAGGCCAGCTGAAGGGGCACGGTGTATGCTCTCGGCCACAAGGAACGCCAACTTGTGAGCATATTGACACACGGCTGGCACGCGACAGGTGCCCGACCAATTGTAATACATGTGGGTCATCTTGTAGGAGAGCATTTGGAGTTTGTCAGCGTTCAAGCCCATGTTGTCATGTATAACGTTGTAGCTGGTCGGTGACACTGTGCCCTGCCGCACGGCCTGAGAGACGAGGAAGAAATCATAGCGCTCGGGCAATGTTATTATGTCGTCAACAACAGTTCCCGGTGCGGGATTACGCTTATTGGCAAAGTAGCGTGTGGTGATTCGCTTGGTGACAACAATAAATGCCATGCGACATCCTTCATCTTTGCCAGCGGACTTGTAGATGTGATCGAGCTGCTCCTTGAGGAACTTAATCTCAGTATTCACAACCTGGTAGAGCTGGCCATCGCCAACGCCATCGCGGAAAAATAGAATGCGTTCGGGCAATGTGCCATGCAGCCCACGATATGCCCTCAGAGCACATGTCATTTTCACTGACATTTGATCAGAGAGCTCCTGGCCTTTCATATGCTCTGTGACCGACGAGTAGTACCGTGTGGATACTTTCATATCCATTGTGGCCACAAGGGCGCCATACGATTTGTTCATATCCTTGGACGAATGGCAAACATCAAAGCCAACAGTCATTAGGCCACGTAGCGGTAGTTCAATCATCCAGGGTGCCCCCATTATTTTGGCGTTCATCTGGATCACAACTTTTGTTGCGATCGACATCAGGCCACTTGCCCGATCCGGCCGTGGCGCAATTGTACGCAGTGTCACCACTTGCGATGGCACTGGACGATCCACACAAGCTCGTTTTTTGATACAACTATATCTGTTAATGCGAAATAGAAAATAAATATATTGTTAGTAAGTGTCCCCCAAAATATATGTATATATTTTTTTAAATCGTTTACTTTTCCACATTTGCTTGTCTCAAAACCACCATTATAATCTGTGGATCCCTACAGACTGCGTTATCGATTGATTGGGAATAGTTCCCATTGCGCTCATCCGGCATTTCGTCGCTGCAAAAATAATTACATTTTAGAGTCTACGACATGGGTGATATTAAATAGTATTTTTGATACATACTATATCGGTGGCGCAATATGCATTCGCATACCGTTCGCTACACGGATGCAAAGCCTGACAAACTCCTGGGTTTCGCGTATGTTGCGCCGTGGGGTTATCACGGACCAGCGTTTTATGTCCACATGCTTGTACATGGAGTTGTTGCGGAACTCGTTCGTCCAGTCAGCACGTGAATCGCACACGTAGCGTTTGTCATTGCCAAAAACTATTTTCTCTGGTGGCAGAACACGACCGGTGACCTCTACCAATGCCGAATCCAGTTGAATTTCCCACGACTTCAGCACCTCAATGCTCTCAGACGATTTCTGCAAGCGCTGACGAAAAACGCGCAAACGATCAATACGGCGCTCAGGCGTCAACCTGGTATGCTCGCCCATGGCTTTCATTAACCTAGAGATCAAATACAGCAATTCACACTTAAGCTAAACCAAGCAGATAATGCAAATACAAAACTGAAAGCTTACTGAAAGTTAGCTCGGATTTCATCTGTTAATCCTGTTGCGCGAGCCAATTCTGGGATCAACAAAATAAGTTGATTTTCGCCACCACTTATATTCTTCTCCTTGGGTCGGTGCACGAGCATCGGTTGTTTAATGTCCCGAATTACAATATTATATCGCTTAATCGATAATAATAATTAAAATTATTTGGATATTCAATGTGCAAAATATATAATTACCTTCTTATAATATTCTACAAAGGAAATGTCGCCTTCCTTGGTTTTAAATTTCGATAGTGGCGACGATCCGAAATCAACATCATCGATGCGATAAGTGCGATTGTTGTAATCAGTTAATACAATGCAACCTAAAGGAGCAGATTCGAATATTACATACTTTATATTCTACCATACTAAAGAGGGGGAACATATAAGCTTACCGATCACCTCCCGCTTGAAAGCCGACTGATAGTTATCGCTTTCACGAATGACTTTAGATAAGATGTGATACATCGTATCTTTCCTCATCACCTTGTGAGCGATCTCAGCGCACATTAGAATGTCAGACTCATGTTGGCGTATGGATGTCTGGTAGCCGGGCCATATTTCCATATTAAATTTATCTAAAGCAACCTAGACATATACATCAGATTATAAACAATAATAAAATAAACATTGACAAAGCCTTACCTTGGCTTGTGGATCATACAAATTTCGGGAGACAAGTTGAAGCTTGAGTCCCTCCATGGCCCGTCGTAGTATCAAATTCAGGACTTGGAACTGTTGGGAGTTCGCTGCTTCAACTGTCCCAACCAATTTCATCTTAATTTGGATGGTTTCACCGGCACGACTTTTAGTGAAGAGTTCTATGCCATTTGAACTGCCAGCCTTCTCTTCAAACCGGGTGGTACAGAACAAAGTACTTCCGTCAAATACGTACCCGCCCAAAAGCTGGCGGTGCTCGCTTAACAGGCCGCGACGCAGCCTCGTGTTATCGAAATCCGGATTAAACTCCACACAATACTGGTATAAAGTCCATGTTGGACGCTTTACGACTTTAAAAAAGTTTGCTTGAAGCGTTATAGGGCGGCCAGTAATACCCGTTTTCGTCGTTAATCCCGTGGGCCGTGAAACTACTACATCGCATAATACGCGTCTACCGCGTAACGAACCTCGAGAAGTTCCTGCTGCTCCTACATTAAATTAACCATATATTCCACCATTTTAGTTTAATTATTTTCACAAACAATGAACCCATTGAAAATGGGTAAAAACAGTACAATGGTTTTAGGCAAACGTTCGATAGCAAAAAAATAAAAAAGTTAAAGACACAGGCTTCTCGTTGATATATAATATCACTAAGCAGACAATACATAAATAGTCTGCTTAGTGATAATATGCATGTGCGCATTATTGATTAACTAAACAAATTTGATCAAGATCAGATAAGAAATACTCAAGTTATGTTCGAAATTATATTCTCACATTGATCTCATTTTTATCAGCAAGCGCTATTTGCAGTCCTGCTTACATATAATAATTCAAAACTTTCAATGCGAAATTTGACACAAGGCTAGAATATATTTAATATCAATCATCAAATTTATCCTGTACTTTAAAGAAAAGCCATGGTTTTTATAAAGCCACAACCATACATTTTAGAAATTTACTTTCTGAATAATAGGGTAACTAACCATTGGCGCCAAAAGTATAGCGACTTACAAAAATTTAGGATGACTATTTTTTATGAGTGTAATTGTTCTAAATCTGAAAATTGTGTTAACTTACCGTCGTCAGCTGCCTGGCTGCCGCTTGGCTCGGGTGCAGCGGGACACGATTGCTGCGGTGCTGAAGCCTCAGCCGATTGGCCCCCCTAAATTAAAATATATTTTATATTATGCGTCGGTATTGGAAAATTACATAGCCTTAAATCGATTTGCTCATTACATATTTTTCATAACATTTTAATGAAAAAATAATCTTGCACGGACAAATTTCAACAATTACGTTTACCAAGGTCAGACACAATGCAAGGCAAAAAAATCGCTCATTTCTAACGGAATCGGCCGAAAAGAGAATTGCAAAACAGTGAACAGCCGTTATCCAAAAGCTGTCTTGACAGTCTAAATAATGTATAACTTGCGTTTTTAAAATTTCATAATTGTTTAAATGAATGAATGAATCTTCTTAATTTTTTTAAAAAATGGTTTTAAGAATAGTAGCAAATAAGAAAAAAATAAATGTCAATAATAAAATACTTTTTTTTTGCAAAAGAAATGAGAAAATATGAATTTTTTCCTGTGTCTAAACACTTTCTTGACATATTGTATGTTATTTAAAGAGTTTTCAATTTGGTCGTATGTATCGTACATTCCTTAAACAAAATGGTGTTCTTCTCGATTTTTAACACATTCCTTCTTTCTGCACGAAGCGATCTCGTTGCCATGAGCATTTTTATATACGTATGAATGCATCCTTATATACATCGACTTATCCATGTATATATGTATATGAATATACATACCCATACACCATATACATACATAAATTCACTTTTTCAAATTAATGTATTATTCTATTCGCAGTATTTCGCATTTTCATTCCATCTTCCTTATGTGCTCACTTTCTGCCATGCTCACTTTCTGCCATGCATATACACACACACAATAGAAGCACAGTTAGAATGGCCATGAACAAAAGTTGGCCACGTGCTTACATATATATGTATGCCTACAAAGTCCGTTGTAAAAAAAAGGCAATGGTAACAAGCAGTAGATATGCTTATACATACAATTATACGAACTTTAATTTAATATCATTCGATTACGTACCAACTGAGAGCCCAGTCCACATTTAATTTCTTCTTTCTTCCCACGTCCACGTCCACGGGAGTGTCCGGAATTTGTCGGTAAATTATACATCTGACGTGCACAACACAATGTTTCCGCAGCTCGAATTAAAAGTTGAGCAGTAAACTGACGCTTGATTTTGAAATTTATGTTAGAGATGCGTGCAATAAAAGAGGACCCTTCAATTTATGAAAAGTATCGATATACTTTGTTAAGAGGAAGAAAATTTGATGACACTATGCGGATTTATCCGATTGTTTTTGCTGCCGTTGTAGCAGACCGCTGTCCGTTATTATTCAAAATGTAAGCCAATCTTGATACTGACACAAAAAGTGAACAGGGAAAAATAAAATTGTACAAATAAGAATTAACAAACTTTTACATTTCGATTTTTTCATAAATAATATTGTTATATATAGTTTATTAGCGTACTTTCAAATTTGGTTCCTAGTCAACATTACATAAAATTTTATTTAGTTTTCGAACACATTGAATACTCTTTGAGCCTTAAAACTTGACCTTATGAAAAATTGATTTGATAGACCGACATATTCGTCCGGCGACAAGTTACTGTTACTTCTGTGTGCCAACAATTAATAAATGATCCATTATGTTCAGTCTTTTGTATAACAAGATGAACAGTTTGTGAATCTATAAGTAGAAAAATAATCGGATTTAGTTAAGTTAATCAATCATAGACAATTGTAAATTTCACAAATTACCATAACATTTTAGCTTCAATAAATTGTTTACTTAAATCTTCGTTCTGATTGCGTTTCTATGACTGACATTTACCGTTATTCATTGGTATCTTCGTCGCAATCACTATGTAACTTTTGGGCGGTGTTTTCCTCAGGGCTAACGTTCAAGTCCTACATTTCAGAAGTTCGATTAGTATACATATGTAGGACATGCGTGTTGAGAACAATGGATGGGAAACAGAGCGGATAAAACATAACATAACAAAATTGGTTGGAAAATACAATGTAAATTTGTCAAATTTTACCTTACACATATAGTCCGTTTATACGAAAGTTCCTTAATAGAATTTTGAACTTTTCAAATGCAAAAATCTGCTTAAAATGATAGTATTATCCTTGAAATCATAAGAATGTTGTTTTGTGTTTACAAACAATTTCTAATGCAGATTTAGTCATTTCAAAAATTTGTAATCAATAATAGCGATATGTTCACATAACAATGTACCATAAATATTCATATAAATTGTATGAACATTTTCCAAATCAATTTCAAATACATAAATACATGTGTTGCTGGTATTCCAACTATACTTTTGTTTTATTTTAAGATATAACAGCGACTTAAGAGTCAAATTTTAAATAGCTTTGCTTTAGCGGTAAATTTCTGTGTATATTAAAGTAGACTAAGTATTTATACTTATGATGGTTTTAACCAAACAACACATGTGAATGTTAATTAAATAAAATGTAGAGAGCATGCTTGATATATGTGAACTCACGCTTATACTGATTTGAAGTTATAAACGCAGTATATATGTATGTACTTGTTAGATAAGTTGGCAAAAGAAAATCTAAGTACACACACAGACCATATCGTACAATCGATATAAATATTATTTATACTTATGTATCTACTTCAGAAACATATGACACTGGTGGAATGTTCAGTTATTGGGTTTACAATATACATATATATATATTATGTAACAATACAATTTGCATAAGATTTATTATTTAATTGGTTGTTCTTAATTTTCAACACTAGTAGCACTAACAGCCAAATCAATCATACATTAAAATAGCTTGCTTCTGCTGCCACTTAATTAACGACAAAAGTTAAGTAAAGCTAGTCGTTGCAACCAGACTATGAGTTAACTGTATAACATTCTATATATCAAATTAACTCAATACTCTATGTGTAGCTATGTATATTTAGATCCCTTTTAATAACACAATTCAGAATAATTTCAAATTTCTGTATTTAATTGATCGCTTTAAGACAAGACAGCAAGCGTTCGTGCAAACAACAAACTAACTTTTACCAAATTTGGATTTTTAGCTATACTTTGATATCGAAGGTAGAAGCTGGATTCACTAATTTTATTGGGCAGATATTTATATGGCTATCAATGAATGAACTCACAAGTAAGATTTCCTTCAAGGATAGCCAAATACCTCCCTCAAAGTATCCGTCACCCCAATCACTTCAGTCCCAAAATCGGAAATACTCTCCACAGTTTAATCTTTCCTAGTTTTTAAGCTATAGTCTCTAAATATTGAATTTATATTCCAGCGCCAAAGCTCCGATGTGCTCCATTGTGTAAATTAATAATACCCCTTATATTTCCCACAAGTTAAAAGTTACATATGTAAATAAATTCATCCGCCCTCAGCCTCCGCCTGGTGTATGAGAGTATTCCACAGACGGCAATGTCCGACTGCAACATTCTCATTGTTTTATTTAAGTACATCTATCATAGAACAATACGTTCTGGCCTTCCTTTCAAAATCATCGTATGCTTACAAATAAATGAAAGGAAAAGCCCGTTCAAAACTAAATTCAGATTTTCCATTATCAAATTATTGTTGCAGTCAGTATGTACAGAATTTACAACATGGTTTTTCTTTTTGGATTTCAAATAAATAATTACATCTAGAAAAAAAGCTTATTCCATAAATGTTGGGTTTATAAACTATGTATATAGAAAAAACAATAAGGAACCACTAAAAATAACATCACAATGTTTTAACACGACCTTTAAGTCTTACAATATCAGGTACTTAAAAAAGAGAATGATTAAATAACGTTCAAGGATTGGAATGATCACTGGCTCAATTGGATATAATGAATAAACTAAGATCGGAACAGCTAACTATGTAAAGAAATTGGAGAAGCGATTAGAGAGGCAAATCTGTAAAGGGTGCAGCAATAAAAGACTGCTTAAAATCGTTACTTATCATCTACAAGGGCTACAAGGTGAAAAATTAATTTCTTCTTAACACAACCAAATCACAGATTTGCTTCTTTAATACAAATTTTGATTAGTAATTAGTACGTATATTGTGACCCTGTATGTAATTTAGATAACAGCGAGACATACGCTGATGTATGTACATCAACATTCAACTAAATATCCCATCCATATATGAAATATGTATGTATTGATGGTGCTTGTACATTTTGATATACGCTCACATTAGATCTAATTGTAATAGAAAAAAAAAAAAAAATCAAATGTTTAAATTATTGACTCTTATGGAATACATTTTAATACTGGCTTATCACTAGATTGTTGGTTTGCATTTATGTATGTGTATATGTATGTATATGTACATATATACACGTGCAGTTAAAATTAAAGAAAATGTTCTATTAAATCACTAAGAGACCAATACAAATACGATAGCAGCGTTTATCACTTTAATATCCATCTCATTAATTTGATGAAGTAGTCCTGCAATTTTACAATTACAAAACATTGATTGTAAATTTGGTTGACATTACTTTGTTGTGTGAAACAATAATAAAAATTATGTACAACAGCAATGAATGGTAAGATCTAAATAATCATTAAATTCTAGTTATTAAATTAAATTAAACTAAACGGAATTGTGGTTGTTGTTGTTAGAAAAGTGTAAAAGAGAAAAACTAAGATGCATTTTTGTTTGGTGTTCTAAAAGTTGTTAAGCACAAAGTCCGTTTATATAATTAGATTAAAGTGGAATAGATATTTTATGCTTTTCTTTTTGTTCATAATGTTTAAAGCCTAGTAGTCAATTTAATTAATATAGTACATTAACAAAAAAAAAAAAAAAAACTGCAACAGCTAAGAACAGAATGGACATACATAAATATATGTAAATATAGATATGTAAGCATGTTTTTCGAAAAAAGAGATTAAATATATTATTCTGCATCCGACCATGAAACAAAGTTATTATATATAGTCCCATAAGCACGGTGACTTTTCTTATTTAGTTTTTCACTTAGACAGCATTTTTAATTTTGTGTGTTATTTAGTTGAAATACTTACTAGCTAACTAACTTGATTGATAGTATTCACTATATTAATGTAAAGTACAATTATTTAAACGCGGGACCGATCTCTACTTAAAAACACTAGCAGAAACGTAACGGCAATTAAGAGTAACTAAACTTTAAGTTATAGTTTTAAGCATTAGTGTTAGCAACTAAATGCCAAAGTAAATACTTGTACAATTTATGATTATATTTTGGAGAAACAGCTGCAACGGAATTACGTTCTTACTTTAATCAGTACTTTGACCTAGGCACAAAAATGAACCAAAGGGAAATAAACAATATTTTTTTTTTTTTTATTATTTTGAACAACTCAACTTTACTTTATACCTTTTTTAATTTGCTTTGACGCATTTTACGTAAAACCTAATTTCTGTTGTTATATATATTTAGTACTTAAGCACAATATACGACAATGGAATAGAAATGTTCAATATATCATACTTATATTCGATTAAATGCCTCTACATACAATTTTAATATATACATATATATTTATATATATATATATATATATATATATATATGTAATAACAATTTTATTCTACCTAAATGTATACGTTTGTGGTTAGCAACTTTGCATTTGCGAGCCTACGAAGTTTATCTATGGGGTCAACAGATAGAACTTACGACAATAAAGAGCACGACAGCGCCAATAAAAAGATTGAATAGCTCGCCAACAGCCCTCAAATTCAATGGGATTAAGAACGTAAATATTTTGTTTGTAAATAAATGGTTTTTCTCTTGATCTTTGTACTTATTATTATTAATATTATATGCATTGGCATAGTCAATATAATACAATATCAATGGGGTGGTGGTATGCAACATTGCCAACATTGAGATTATTATTATACTAATTTGAGCATAAGCTGGTAGTTCGATTTCGATATCAGAAAAGTCTCATTTTGTTTTCGTTTTTGTGTAAGGTGTACATGAGTAGTGAGTACTATATAAAGAGTACAGATTTTTCACTTGTTTTTGTCAATAATCTGTTAACACTTACCTTTTTGGCAGGCGGCGCAGGAACTTGCAAGTGAAACTTGCTCTGACAATAATCTCGCAGGAGGGCAATGCCCTCTGTGCGATTATTGGCGTATCGTGACTCCCATGCATCCAAAAGGCGATTATAATAGCGTGGCGCATCATTGTATTTGAGATACTTGTGCGTCTGATCAGTGGGAAAGATACGCTCAAGTGGTGCACAACGCGCCAACTCATCCTCGGCGATTATCAAACAGCGTACATCATCAGGCGTCAATTTTTGAAGAATTGCATCGATATACTAACAATTTTAAAAAGCGACTTCAACTTAATCAATAAATAATATAAGCGCATTTATTTACCTCCTCACGACTTTCCATGGACTTGCGCGTGAAGTTAGTGTGCTTCACTTTCTCCTCGCGCGACAAATAGTTGATGTATAGACGCTTATCATAGCACAGTTGTGTACCACTTGGAAATGATAGCTCGGCGGCTAGCTCCTTTTGCTTTTCCTGACTTAGTTTCGGGGGTATCTGTGCCAATAGGTATGCATATATTGTTATAGAAGTATTTATCCGTCAATTGTGCATGCTTACATTATACAAGGCGGTGTTGAGAACACCTTGAACCAGAGGTGCCTTAACGTGTGCATCGAGTGGCAGTTCGGAGTGCAAGCTAGGCGATATGTTGACCTCCAGTAGCCAGGGCACCAGATCAGAGTCCAAAATCACATCAAAACCAAACAGTTCAAAGCAACTATATTTGGACTCGACGTTCGCTCGAATCATGTTATTTATGCCATTCTCGCCAGCCAAAATAGTGCGCAACACTAGACTTCTGAGAGCTTCCCATAGGCCATCAGTGCGCACACCACGATTGGCCAAATATGTCCATAGCGATTTGATGGTCCACTTGTGGCCATGGCATGCATTCACATCCTCGTTCTTGGAGTAGTTGGACGAAAACTTATTGATGCTATAGTTGGTCAAATGCATGCACCGATCGTTTAATGTATCCGCCTTGGCGCTGTATTTAACTATGAAGTAATCAAGAGATAAGTAGACATAACAAAAGGCTGAGATTAATTACGTGTCTTACCCGAGGCGAACCGTGCTAGACCATTGTGATACATAAACACCCGCAATGGATTCACAGATGTCACCAGTACATACAGCCGCAAATCGAATTTGCTGCCATTGATTAACAGCGGCCGTTCAATATATCTGAAATAAATGTGATTATTAAATGCAAGATAATTTTAGGTTACGCACCTCTGCACGATTAGGGGACGACGTTTGGGTATCTGGCCCCAACGATTAACCACACGTATTCCAGCACCACGGGCACTCGCTGGCGGCTTGATAATCCATTTTGTATTCCGTTGCGCATACTTTGGCCAACGTTTGCGTAAAGCGCACAGATCGTTGGGTATAACGTACGTGCGCGGCATGAAGCCAAACTCTCGGTTGCTGTGCTTCTTCATTTGCCGCTGTAAATTCTTCCAGCAAGAATCTTTGCGTCCGATACGAAATGATCCGGGCAAATGATTGATCTTCTGATACGAACGAATTGTCTTAAAACAAGGCGACTTTAAATGCTTGCCCCAGACACCCATCCAGTCATTGGTTTCTATAACAAATGTGAATTTCGTTATTACTGTTTGAGACTTGACTGTAAGGAGCATACTCTTCAACATTCGCATGCCACTGTTGGCCAGGATTAGACGCACAACTTTTGGCATTATGTTTGTCACGCGCCACTTTAGCACTCGATGCAGCTCCGGCGGCACACTAGGTCCCTTTTTGGTGTTCGACGAGAAGGATAGATAGGGTGGAACGTATGGAAAGAGACTGGGCACCAGTACCGATTCCGGATTTCTTAAATCCTCATCTGATGACTGTGACAGTAGCAAGGATGTGGAGTCCTTCGGCGATGATAATAAACGATCGCCCGAATGCGTCATCTTATACGCATGCGCCCGATAGCCATCTTCAGTGTCGGAGCTAATGCTCACCGTGTCGCTCTCATCAAAATTGGAAACTGCAGATAAGGATAATGCAAAATAATCAATATGCACGAATCGAGAACATTTTTTTTAGATAGTTGGCACTTACTGTTATCTAAATCGTCATCATTATCAAAATCGACGTCACGGAAATCGTTGCTTTTAACTTCTGGTTCGTCTAAAATATATTTGGTTAATTGAACTCCACCTGCACTATGACCTTTTTGATGAGGGTTTTTTACAGCCTGGTTGCGCAAATTAGTCGACTGATGCTTACGTGCCAAACGGGGACTTTGACTATTATAAAGAAGAACTCGGTGCACCGTGGGCAGTACCTTCTTGGCAGTTGTTGTTGATGTTTGTCCGCCTCGGATCCTCTTCGGCGTCAGCGGCATGCGAGGCAGAGCGGGAGATTCGGTGGCATTTCGTAGTTTCTTTGATACATTATTATTGATTTTAACGACGGATTGACCATTTTTGCTTAGGTCATTGATAGTATCACCATGCTGGACGTAGCGACGATGGGTTTGCGTACTTGAATCGTATTGATCATCATCATCATCATCATCATCTTCATTGATTACTTTTGTATCATACACATCTTTAATATTGATCATTTCCAAATTTGTCTCGTTGACGGGTATATCATTCCAATCGCTATCATTATAGCCGAAAGGCATTGCATTATTTTCTTTCAATAAGTAACTATCATATTCTACATTTTGATTATTATTATCATTGGATATGCCTCGACGACCATTATTGGCATTATTGGACGATCGCTTAATGGGCGTCTCTTGAAATAAGCTCATTTGTGTTTTGTAGCTGGATGATTGCGGGGCTTTGGACAGCTTCTCAGCTCCACGATTGTAAAAGTAGGAGAAATAATGCTCGTAGTGCTGATCAGTTGATTGAAAACGTGTTGTTTGCCGTTCAGAGCTACAATTAAAATTGGAATGGAATGCAAATGGATTAGAATGGAATGCAAAAGAAAAAAAAAAAACCCAAATCGTGGGAGTGTTTATAATAAAATTAATATTAAAATTATCGTAAACATGTAAAAATAAAATGGGAAAGTAAGCATTTACTAAATTAGAAATTATAATTAGTGTAATCAACTATAAAATGTATAACGTAAGCAGAGGGGGATTTATTTTTGGTTTTTGTTGTTTTATTTTGTTTTAAGCAATTACGTTATAGAACTCCATGTTTGCTCCAGCGCGGGCGATCTTCGGTTATGCGAGTATGTGGAGCCTTCATCCAGATATTCGCATTTATTCCGGGCTCTGAGTTGCCGCTTGAGCTGATCCTTTTCAATGGTAACCTGAGGATACTTCGTTAGCTCCTGGGTGGCAGGCGTATTATTAGTATGTGCATATTGTCGCACTTTATGCTGGGCGGGACCATTGTAGTAGTCGGCTTTTTGTCTTTGCTGATAAATGTGACTATTGTTGTTGGCAGCAGCAGCAGCAGCTGTCTTGCGGGCAGGTGCATAGGAATTTGCGTAGGCATCAGAGTATTTCACTGGATCCAATGTAGGTACTGAATAGCTGGCTCTCTCGATCTGTCTGCCGACGATCTCCTTATTTTTCGACGGACTCGAATTGGATGCACGACTTGGACTGTTTAGATTCCAAGCCGGTACAATGACGTTTGCACTTTTGTAGTAATTAAATGCATTGTCAACACTGCAATAGCGTACATTGTGTTCATTGCGATTGTTGCTGCTATTGGTGTTGTTGTTGGTGTTGTTATTGATAAGGTTGTTAGGCTGGCTATTGTGGTGCTTTTCGGGTGGAGCTCTTCCGTACACCTCTGATGCGTTATACATGAACATATTATACTTATATCTAGATAGATTCGCGCATGCAACATGTGTTGTCACACCTGCTGGATAAACAGATTAGAGAACAATACAGTTGTGTTATGATTAAATGGAAATGCTGGGATTGGCCAGCAAGAGAATCTTAATTTTGAGAACATTCTAATCCCATATACACTTGGTAACATTATTAGCCGAGTAAACAGAATACATTAAGTTAAACAATATTTTATTTATCACTGCTTTTTATGTTTCGATTTCGAGGATTCTTCTATAACTAACCGATTAAACATACGTATGTGTTCGGATTCACATACATATATCGCACCAATTGCATATGTACACATCTTTATTGTAAACACGTGTATTTATTTATATGTTACACATTTTTAAGCAACGAAATTCAATTTAAAGATATTCATTTACATACCGCGTCCGACTTCGTTCGGTGACCTTCACTTTTTGTGGCTTGTGCTACTTTTGCAACTAGGTATCAGCTGTTTGTGTGTGCGTGTGTATGTGTGTGGTTGTATTCGTATTGGTGGTAGTTAAATTTAGGTCACAAACATAATATCCTTAGAAAGGTTTTATAACTCATTTGTAAAGTGTGCTGCAATTTTCAATTGCAAACGTATTGCTGCTTGTGAGTCGATTGGTTAGCTAAAATATCGAAGTTGAAGCTTATCTAAAGTTTGAAAGGCTGTTTTTATGCCTTAAAAACGTAATCAGAGGCGATTTGCATACGATTCACAATATCTATTTACCGCTACTTTTTTTTTTATATATGCCAAATACACTTGTGTAAAATTTGTAAGCGATGTTGCTTAAGTTCCGTTTGTTAAATTTGTAAACTTATAATTAGGAACAAAAATCACTGTCTTAATTTTGATGTAAATTTCAATTGTAGATAGAGCAAACAAAACAAACAATACACAAAACCTGCAACCTCAACACGTGTAGTTCACTATTGAACTAACAGTGTGGTTCTTCGTTCGCAGCATGAACACCAAGAAGATTATGAACAACATTTATATTCCCTGTTAACTTAACAGCGAAAACGAATCGCCGCCTTTCCGTTACTTGTGTTTAAGCTTTGCAAAACATTAAGAACTATGCATTTTATTCTTATATTTTTAACAGAAAAGAGGTCACAATTTGATATTTGTATTTGGTGCCATTTTTATGCAGAAGTGCAACAACAGCAGCTGCAAGGAACTTGTTCTATTAGAATACACACTGGTGGACATAATAAATGTCAAGCTTGTTGAATAGTTCAATGATGTGTGGTAAAAATTTGAATAATTACCATATTTTAAAAGTACAATTTATATAATTATTAAAAATGTATAATAAAAATGTTAAGTGTACATTGCACATATATTAAATAGTATAATTGAAATTAACATTACTTGTTTAAAATTAATTGAGTGATATGAAATTAATACAAAATACTCTATCCATTTATGGATTAATAATGCTTAGTTGCTACCAAAATGTGATTTAATAAAATCCTTCCTATTGCGTTGTTCTTCGACCAGCGAAATGCCAGGAGCATAACTTAAAAAGTTGGGCTTGTAGAATGAGATAATGCTATCGGCATCTGAAAACAGAGAATGGAGATTAAAACATATATAAAACTTGATATGAATGATTCTACCCATAGAATGGTCTCACCTATGCTTGGATCGTTCCATTCCATTGCCATATTATGAAGCAGAGCCAATGCGGTAATTGTTTGCTTTGCCGATCCAAATGTGCCCAAGAGTTCACTGTCGAGAATTCCGAAGCGACGCATCCATATATTGAGACATTTAATAGCCGGCGCAAAAGTGAGCGCATGTGCATGATTGTAAAGCTCTTCAGATTTCGTTTTTGGATGCTGCACGGGCGTGAAGAGACTGTTAGAGCAAGAAAGCGAATCATTACCAAGTAGAATGCGTCCTCGGAATTCATTCTGTTCAAAACGTTCCTTAATTCGCGATAGCGAAAATAGCTCGGACGCATTGTTGAGATCAAGCTCCTCAGAGAGATGTATGTTCAGATCTCTGATCTTAAACTCGCCATCTGAAACGAGCTGCAAATGCAGCAGCTCCTCGGTTGGCACAGATGATTCAGATTCGGTTCCACTGTAAGCACTTCGGTTAGCCTGCGCCCGCGAACTTTCCAGCTGTAAATGCACAGTGGTTTGGACAAGAGCGCCAATCACTTGGGGCATATTCGATAACGCCTGAAAGGAGCGCATCATGCGTTCTTTCTCGGAAAGCGTTGTCGGCATTCGAATATAGCTGGATGCCTTCGATGACAGCACGGAGGCAACTCGACGTGTTATCTTTGCCAGCGTGTGTAGTGTAACGCCATGCGCCATGGCTGTCAGATGGGGATGCTAACAGAATGCAGACAGACAGTGAGAGAGAGAGTGCAAGAGAGACGGAGTTTAAATATGTGTTTTTGTGTGTGTGTAAACGATTTACCTCAGTGCCACCAAAGAAGCGAATGGCGGATAAAATTTGCAAGTCGATTGGCACTTGGTTTCTTTTCATTGACTCAAAATAGTCAACTTCCAGGTCATCGCGCACAATTTCAATAATACGTCGCATATTCTCTTTTGTGTAGCGATATTTTTTACGGAACTCAATTTCATTCATTTCATCCAGCGGATTAAAACGTCGTTTCTTCACCTTGTTGACTTCACTGGCGTTGATTTGCTTGCAGGGGATACCAGTTGTGTTTTTAAAATGCTCAAAGTCCTTGATTTGCTGCATATCATTCAGAAATCGTTGAAATAATTTTATATCCTCCATTATTCTTTAATAGTTTGTCTGCAATTTCTTTTCGACTTTCCTCCAATTGCGCTTATTCTCAGTTGAGCAGAAGAAGAAGAATGTTATTCTGTTGTCTGTTAACTTAACGCATTTTCCAACATGTTATTAGCATTAAAATTGTTGTTATCGGCACTTAAAATATCGATGTCGCTGAAAAACTATTCATCGAGTAGTGTTTGAATGTCCAACATCGCTCATTCCGATTTTACGTATTCGAAGGCGAGGACGTTATTTTCTTTAGGGAAGAAGTAGTCGTCGCTTTTATACGTCATGGAAAACCAAGAAAGGGGCCGACGTCGTCCTTTGGAAGACGATCATCAAAAATTAGCGCAGGAGCCGGTAAGTAATTAGCAAATATAAAAATATTTCATACCATACAAAATATATATTTCATCACATGTCATACATATGTTTAGATGTAATTGTATATGCACATCATATTCGTATGCAAACAAATACATTTTCACATACTTATGTACAATTTCAAGCGCGGCGTCGTAAGCCGTTTCGAATTCCGTTATCTGTGCTTGAGAATAGTGTATCGTTGACCATCTCAAGTGTTTTTTTTTTTTTTTGTGTTTCTTATTTTTGCTGATGCGGATATTTTTCCTTACAAGTATGGATGTGTAAAAGAGAAGCAGAAGAAAAAGAAGTTTTCAAAGAGTGAAATGGATATACATACAAATGTATGTACCCCACTTAATTCCTGCACAAACAAGCGTTTCAAATGTGTGTTTGTGGTCTCAATACTCTTAAAAATCATACATACAAAATACAATCAAACCATGCATATTATCAAAGAACTGTTCAAATTTCATTAATATCGGATAAGGGACACCGAAATTATAGTCGAAAGTAGATACTCATATTGGATTCCTTTCTATCAACAGTCGCAAGCATTTTCTGTATGAATAAATTTGCGAGCGAACGAGACACCATGATAATCGCCGCGAGCGTCAAAATGTTTTTGTGTGTATTCAGAGTCCTATTACCTACGATTACGTGAATGTATGTACGCATGTGCACGTGATTGTAGCCAGTCAGTTCGAGCTTGTGAATGTGTGTGTGTGTGTGCTTTTGTGTGCTAGACTTTTTAAAGGGAAATTAGCCAATAAAAGAATAGAATATATTTAACAACTCGGTTCAGGGTATGTCGTAGTCGATCTCACTCGACTACAGCATTCTTACTTGTTTATAAGTTTTGTCTGCAAAAATTATCTTGAAGGGAAAAATTTCAACAGAATATGATTTCCAGAGTCACAGACAAAATGGAAGACAAAGGGAAAAAAACTCATATCTAACGTGGTCCGCCAAAAAGGGAACAGCCAAATCGTAAACAGCCGTTGTCCAAACGCTTTCATGTCATGTACATAAGTATACAACTGCACATACTTTTGTATATGTGTGAATACATGCATACATATGTAAAAACGTTTTGTAGAAATTGATCGCAGACTGAGCAAAGCAGTTGAAAACGCAATAAAGTAACGGCATAAATTCGCTGTATTCAGTTTTTTTTTTTTTTTAACGAAATTGGATATTGAATCGGAATTGAAATTATTATGAATCAAAAAATAGTATTAATCCAGCATATTTTTTGATCCCATTGCTTGAGGGTGTTTGAATGTGTCTGTGTCTACCATCCATAGCCCTCCGAATCAGTCGATCAGATGACTTCGAATGAGCAGCACAAGAGCAAAAAAAACACGCAGTTAGCGCCGATATATACTGTGCACAAATAAGCACTAGATTCATTCGTTTTGCTTTGATGCTTTCTTGCCGCGTTGCCTGCATTTATGCTACTGTCGAAAAATTTGAAATCCACATATTCGCTATTTCGCTTAGTGATCTAGGACTTGAATGTATGCCTAGCTTCTTTTTTTTTTACAGTTGTCTTTTTGTTTGTCTCTGTGTATGCACACAGGATAGAAACGCGTAGAACAGTCTTTTGAGCTGAAGCAAAAAAAGTAAATGCATGGAAATTAACAAAATACCAATATAGTACAAAATGTCAAAAAAAAGTGTGTTGACAGAGTAAAAAATGATTTCTTTCCCAGTAAAAAAAGTATTTTATTATTGTCTTATATTTTTAGACTTTGGTACCGAAAGTGTTTTAGTATATTGGTTTGTGCAATGTCCGTCATGCTGTTTGTCCGCATGTATGAACACAACTTTTTTCGACACCCTTAGAGATAGAGACTTGAAACTTGGCACATATACTGGTCTGTGCCTGCGTCAGACAAATTGTTAGATTTGGTTGTAGGTGGTTTTCAAAGATCGGTCTATGCCACGCCCATCTCCGCAGCCTCAAGATCCCCCGCCCCTAAAATGTTGTACCTATGTTACTTTAAGAACCGATAACTATTTTATGGCTACGCCCACACCTTCGCCCATAATCGTCATAATAATCTTAACTTCCCTGAAAGATCGATGAAAAATTGGATGGGCACGGCCACTTCGCCTCCTTAAACCGAAGCACCTGTTAGTGTAAGCCGATAAGACCATTATCTCACACAATTTGAAAGCTAGGCACCAAATTTAAAAGGTATATTGCTAGTATCGCCCTTAAAAAATCCAGAAAAAAATGGTTTACAACTCGGAAGATAGATTACTAACATCGTTCTCAAAAAATTTGTTTTGGGCACGCTCACTCCAGCCTCCAAAATTCCTTGTACCCTAAATCTTCCGCAGTTTAATAGCTACAGTTACCAAACTTGGAAGAAAGATTATTAGGAGCCTTCTCGATAATTTTTTTTCAGCCACGCCCATACCCCAAAATTTCCAAAAGCCCATATCTCCCATAATTAAGCTACAGTTACCAAACTTGGATGGAAGGTAAATAGCCTATATCTACCTCAATTTGAAAGGCAACTTGGACATAATTTCTTGGCTTCACCCACCTTTCGTTTTGCTACGTGTTATCCGCTGGAATACCTTATGGTATCAAAGTATTTCGCGGTCGGTTACGTCTGACCTCAACGTTCTCTCTTGTTTTTTTTTTATTTTTGCAGAAGAACAAATACTTTTTAGACAAACTGTGTAGTACATATTTCTGCAAGAGAAATAAACAAATGATTTTTTTCCTTTGTCCAAATACTTTCATGGCATAGAGTATGTATATTCTTTATCAGCATCACTAACCGATTCGATTAAGTTCGGTATATTTTTACATACATTTTTTCTCAATAATTAATAAATATATTTCATAAAAATTAGCACTTTTTGGATATAAGATTATTCTAATATAATTGCTAACCTCTATTGAAAATATGTTTTTTTTTTTTTTAACAGCAACCAAAGGTTTTTCGTGGTCAATCTGACAGACGCACTCCTGGCGATAGGGATAGATCGGATGCTTCGAGTTCACGAAGAGCGTCGGCATCCCATGGGGCTTCCACATCCCGTGGAGATCCTACATCCCATGGAGCTTCCACATCTCGTGGCACTGGTGTTTCAATATCTAGTGAGGCTTCCACATCGCATAGCGCTGACATTCCAGCAATTAGTGCTTCACGTAATGCTCCAGTTCACGGCAGTGGCCGCCAAAACCCTCGCAAGCGAATTGATCATTGTGAAATTGTTAACACCAGACCGGCGGATGTACTCACAAAATGCGGAGAGGAAGGCACACCCATCAAATTGCTATCAAACTTTTATAGTCTGAAAACTAAACCGCAATGGGGCATAGTCTTTTATCATGTGGGTTTTGAGCCTGAGATTGAGATGCTGCGGGTACGCCACGGCGTCCTGTCGCAGCACGCTTCTGCGTTGGGCACTGGTTACGTTTTCGATGGCATGCAGCTGTTTACGACCAAGAAATTAGAGCAGGATGTTACTGTCTTAAAAGCGACTTCAAACCAAGGCGTCGATTACACCATTACCATCAAAAGAGTGGAAAATATATCGCCGTCCGAGCCGCGTTTTCTGCAGGTTTTAAATTTGATATTGCGTCGGGCCATGAAAGGTCTAAAACTGGAGCAAGTCGGACGTCATCTTTTCGATCCGCACGCACGGGTAATTTTTGCATTGAAAAACTGATTTATTATGGTAAATTTTAATTGGGACATACTTGTTCAGGTATCTCTGCGTGAGTTCTCTATGGAACTGTGGCCCGGTTACGAGACATCAATCCGTCAGCATGAAACGGATATATTGCTGTGCGTCGAGATCACACACAAGGTAATGCGCACCGAAACAGTTTATGATATTATGCGCCGCACCTCTGCCAATCCCGCACGCCATCAAGAAGAGTTCCGTGCCAATGTCATTGGCTTAATTGTACTCACTGATTACAATAACAAAACTTATCGCATTAATGATGTTGACTTTGCACAAACGCCGCGTGCTACATTCAGTTGCAGGGGCGAAGACGTTAGTTTTGTTGAGTACTATCAAACGGTAAGTGCTTGTGCTTGAAATGTTTGAATTGGAACAATTGCCTAAATTGTTAATTGATCTTGTTATAGAAATACAACATACGCATCAGAGACCAAAACCAGCCTCTTCTTATATCCAAAAATCGAGATAAGGGCCAAAACAGCAATGCTAATGAAATCGTTGTCCTTATACCCGAGCTGTGTCGTGTAACTGGACTCACCGATAGCATGCGATCAAATTTCCAGTACGTTTCTCTTATTCACTTGCGCATCATATCGCCTGATGTGAATTTTAAAAATATAAATTTATAAATTCGCTTTAGACTTATGCGTGCAATGGCCAATCATACGCGCATGAATCCAGCCAGACGCATTGATCGTTTGCAAACCTTCAACCGGCGATTGCAGACGACAGCAGAAAGCCGCCAGGTCTTGACCGACTGGAATATGGAGCTGGATCAGAATCTAGTACCGGTTCAGGGACGTGTGATTGAGCCTCAGAAGATTGTCTTCAAATCAAATAGGTATATATTGCCTATTCCAATTTCCCACTTCTCGCAGCAGTAAAACAATTATTATGAGCAGGGTCAGTGCTGGGGAACAAGCAGATTGGACGCGATGCTTTCGGGATCAGCAGATGTTCACAACACCCAGGAATGGCTTGGATCGATGGGCTGTGATTGCGCCGCAGCGCAACTCACATGATTTAAGAACTCTTTTGGAGAATCTGAGAGGCGCTGCAAGAGGCATGGGTTTTCATATTAGTAGCCCCCTCGAGTAAGTCGTCTAATTGAACCACCAGAAAAGTTCTGTAACTAAAATGTGTATATATATTTATTTTGTTTTTTTTTAGAGTAATGATTTATGATGATCGCACAGGCAGCTATATACAAGCCTTGGATGATTGCATTCGCAAAGACCCAAAACTGGTTCTCTGCCTCGTGCCAAACAATAATGTCGAAAGGTTTATATATTTTGTGTAACTAATTTATCAAAAATCAAATTATATTTTCAAATATATTCTATTTTAGGTATTCATCGATCAAAAAACGAGGTTGTGTGGATAGAGCTGTGCCCATCCAGGTAGTAACCACAAGGGCTAATCAGAGAGGCTTGAGCGTTACCACTAAAATAGCCATACAAATCAATTGTAAGCTCGGCTATACACCATGGATGATCGCTATGCCGATGTCTGGCCTGATGACGATGGGCTTTGATATTGCCAAATGTACGCGTGATCGCAACAAAGCCTATGGAGCATTGGTGGCTTCAATGGACCTACAAACTAATGCCACTTTTTTTAGTACGGTCTCTGAGTGCAGCGCATATGACGTATTGGCCAACAATTTGTGGCCAATGATTTTGAAGGCTCTCAGGAAGTATAGGGAAGAACACAATGCATTGCCAGCTCGTATTATATTTTATCGCGATGGCGTTAGTTCTGGCTCCTTGAAACAGTTGTTCGAATACGAGGTGAAAGATATTGTCGCGAAACTGGATGCTGAATATCAAAAGACTGAGGCAAAATCACCAAAGTTCGCCTACATTGTGGTCACCAAATCTTCAAATACACGTTTTTTTGACGAACGTAAGGAAAATCCGCCACCGGGAACGGTCGTTGATAATGTGGTCACGTTGCCCGAACGTTATGATTTTTATCTCGTGTCGCAGGCAGTGCGCCAGGGAACAGTTTCGCCGACCAGTTATAATGTTCTCTTCAGTAATATACATTTAAGTCCCGATCGTATACAAAAGATTACATACAAAATGTGCCATTTGTATTACAACTGGTCGGGAACTACTCGTGTTCCAGCCGTATGTCAATATGCTAATAAGCTGGCAACGCTGGTTAGCACTAATTTACACGCCATACCACAGAATGCTCTTGAGAAGAAATTCTATTATCTTTAAGAACACATTTGTCATTATTTTTAAGATTGCTGAAGAAATAATAATTCGACTACCAATAAGTTTATCACATATTTTAAGTTTTCTGTCTATATTTTTCAAACATTTTTAATTTGAAACAAATTCAAAATCTTATCTGAATATCACTTGGAAATTTAATAAAACCAGCCGAAAGTTGCTATTTGATTTTTGAATACGAGCGAGTTGACTTCGACACAAGGGTATACATACCATAAAAGGAACAATCTGTTGAATTTTAATAGATGTCAACAGATTGACTTTGATACTTTCTTGATTAGTTGTTCCTAAATAATTTAAGTTTTGACCTGTACTAATTGATTGGGCGCGACATTGTTACAACTTCTAGTATATTCACTTACATATATATATGCACATTTATTACATTTAATGTTGAATTTTTATTCGTTCACGTACATAATCGTTAATGATAAGTTCGTTCACTACATTATTCGTAACTGTTAATTTAAACGTTGTAGCCAACAATATGACGTTTGCCAATGCACTCGCCAACGTAGAACCAGAATATAACCTCAGCTGTGACGAGTGTGTTTAGCCAAGCCTCCTTAACGGAAAGGTTCTTGTAGGATCCGGTCTTTGCACTCTTGACCAGATTACCGAGGCTTTGGCGAATCGCTGGAATATCACCCGGTGTTGGGGGAGTAAGTTCCACCTTCGCGTATTTTAAGAAGACATCCAACTGAGGCCTTGCTTGCACAAGCAGCCCTGTCAAAGTAAAATATTACATAATTTATGAAAATAATCATTTCACGTATTCCACAATTGTGGCCGAGGAATATATCTTACTGTTTACGAGACCGGATCCTTTAGAAGCTACGCTCGCCATTTTAAGATAATCTTTTTGGAAAATACAATTTTAGTGTTACGCAGCCAAAAAATGTACAAATAATGTGTGAAAACCTTACCCCTGCAGAATGCAATGAAACAGGGTCGTTCTACTTGATCTTTAGTGCGATATGTTATCGATTACGATGTGTGAAATAAAAAGCACCGAAAAATTTTTGCCTCTGCTGACTTCCATAATAAGTTCAAAAATCATAACTCAAAGCATATATAAAAACTGGTTGGAAATAGCTTATCGAAAGCAACTCTAAAATTCCAACTTGAAATTTCTACAAATTTATTCGATTACACATCGATAACTACAATGCTAATGCAATTGTGCACCACTACAATAAAGGTGTGGAAATCCAAAAAGTTGACAAAAAGAAAAGCAAAAATATACATATTCAGTGCAAATTATTTTATAATCAACTTTCACAAATTACAGTAAACATAACTGTAATGTTAAGGTTTTTAACAACGTACAGCAAAGCCTAAATCTGATATTGTTGTGAAGTGTGAAAAGTGTGCGCGTGTGTGTGTTTGCGTAAGGTGAGGTGAGTTGTGAGGGGGTGACGGAAACCAAATGAAATTTTAAGTGCTATCTAGTTTAACAACTTGCCAAGGAAGTTGATCATTTTGAAAGTAATATGTGCGCGTCTGTGTGTGCTTATGTGTGCGAATTTCAATCGAAATTTACATAGCCTTCATTATACTTATATGAATGTTTGTGCATGTGTACATGCATATTCACACACACACACGCACACAAATGTGGCGGAGCTCCAGTTGGCAAAAAAAAAAAACAACTATGATATATATATATATTTCTTTCGTTGTTTTTTTTTGGAGGCAATGGCGAACGATAAAAAACTGAAAGACGCAGTCAATAACACAAGATAGTATTATGCTGTAGAAATAGTTGTGCAGGGTAAATTGGTCATTGTGCTTATCACAATTTCGGTTCATATCTCGTGGGTGTGGTCCAGACAAAACGACAGACGACAAACGATTGGCTATAAGTGAACACATTCTCAAATACACAAACAAAATGCAGAGGGTGACATGGCTTTTGCAAAATGTGAATACGTCTTGAAAAATTGTTACAGTGTATTTTGATTTATGCCTCATGCCAAGCTGCGAACCCACATTAAAAATGATCGGTATTTCGGTTCACGGCTTTTTTTGAATTTAATTATGGAGTGAATGATTTTACAAAAATAAAAAAAAGTCTTTTCTTTTTTAAATAATAATCAACAATTTAAAAACTAAATGGCAATGCTAAATTTTCAATTCGGTTGATATAATATAAACATGTTTGAACCGGGTCGGCTTGACATCTTAGTGTTAAACGCGATATAAGCTCTACTAATTTAAGAAGTTTTCTTTTGACCGCATTGTTAACATATGTAGTCAAAATCATTGAGCGGAACGAACTTGCGGCGTTCTGGTTTTCACATCTCAAAAGGGGTTGCGCCGGTTGCGTAGGTTTTATAAGAATGCATTTATTTACTGATTTTTTTTATTTGCAAATTGCAGTCAATGAATACGCGTTAGGCGGCCAAATTGTTCAGTTGGAGGACTTTACGGATCTAAGACACACGAGAATATGCCGTTGCCCAAGCGATCCATTGAGCCCGTGCATGTGGCGCGATCTGTTTACCAGCAGGATGAGCTGCAGTCCGTGGAGCTGGAGACGGTGACAAACACAACACTGACAAATATAATACGACAATTGTCGTCCCTATCAAAGCACGCCGAGGATGTCTTTGGGGAGTTGGCGCGTGATGTGGGCAACATTGGGGATCGGGCGAATTCGCTGCAGGCGCGCATCGATCGGCTGGCGATTAAAGTAACGCAACTCGACAGCACCGTCGAGGAGGTGCCACTCACGGATATAACGCGCAAGAAAGCGTTCAAATCGGCCAAGATATTCGATCAGCAGATCTTCTCACGCTCCACAATGCCCGCCCCAATGCTGGAGACATACGCGCTCTGCGACAAACCGCCACCGTTGGACAAGCTCAATGTGTATCGGGACGATGGCAAGGATGGCCTCAAGTTCTACACGGATCCCAACTACTTCTTCGAGCTATGGCGCCAAGAGATGCTCAAGGATACGGAGCGTGTGATGCACGACAAGGGCAAGAAGACGCATCGTCCACGACAGGAGGGCGCCGGCGGCAACGGTCCCAACAATCGACAAAAGAAACGCGTCCGTACGCCGCACAATACGCGTGAAAAACAGCGGCAGATAGTTCTGGGACACGGCGAGACCCTGATGCCCAACAACGTCATCTATCGCACGCCCAATGCAATGCCCAATGAGGAGGCCGGATATGACAGTAAGTAGACAGACGGACTGAGTGTTCTACATCTTAACTAGACTAATAGAACTAGCAAGCATTCAATAATGTGCTGTAAGTGTTTGTGTATGTGTCAAATTGGCTGTGATGATATAATTTGTAAGTCAACTATTTTATGTGTACAAAGTCAAGCAAAAAATGTTTCTATAGGAACGCATTCGAGTGTAGATGCTAAGGTTGCAATCTAATCAAATTGAACACCTATTGGCCATATAAGTTTATTGAGTAAGGACCTGAAGCTCAAATAGCTTTTGCCAGCATTCAAACGCTTTAGAAATTTCTTCCAACCAAATTGCAAAAGAATTCCCCCAATTAGGTGTCACAGAAACTCGTTGTGTTGCTAGAATATTGACTAGAGATTTGATTTTGAAAAAACACCTATTACATTTTTTTTTGGGATTTGGCTTTCCTGGATTATAGATGTGCATCAATCGATAATCAGCTATCATAAACGGAGCAGACAAAGACATAGTACTGTAATAATTTGGAAAGTGCTTTCACTTGAATGCTCGCACAACATTCAGAATGTTGTCACATTGTATGCTGTTGAACACTGTTTTTAACGCCCATGTATTATGTATGTTATGTACAATCCGTATGCACATTTAGCCCAACTAGTCGAAATCCAAACTGTAAACGCTGACAGCGATTTGCAGCTGGGGACTCTGGCGCGTCGAAGACCCGTAGAACTGCAACTAGAGCTACAGCTACAACAGCAACAAGAACAACAGCAACAGCTGGCGTATATCGATGATGATGATGATGATGTGCAAGTAGGTACGGCATCAGTGCTTTGCAGCCT
Source organism: Drosophila nr. perissopoda 5 BK-2023a (assembly GCA_035044105.1). NCBI lineage: Eukaryota > Metazoa > Arthropoda > Insecta > Diptera > Drosophilidae > Drosophila > Drosophila nr. perissopoda 5 BK-2023a. The sequence continues at coordinate 1,409,111 of JAWNMK010000018.1, forward strand.
CTTCTGGCGTCCAAGGACTGTGCGCACTTCTTGGCTTTCGTTTTGGTTCTCATTCAAAAGTTCAAAATGTTTATCCAAATTAGTGTTACCCAAAGAGATTCATGTAATTTGAATATCCTACAATCGCTCGCTCGCTAGCTTTGCAAAGCGCCCGCTCGCCAATCGAATCTGATTCATTTCATTTGTACATTCCTATATAATATAGTGCATACATATGCTCCACACATATGTACATAGCTCTTCTCGATCACATCATACTACATACATACATATACCCAGTTACATGCTTAAACTAATATTTTTACATTGAAATCGAGCACAGCTCATCAGTATGGCAAGCCTCAGCTGCTGCTTTCAATTCGAATCCTTCAATAATCTATATGTTTCCAATGCGATAGTACTAAGCGCAGCAGTTAAAATCTTATTGTATATAAAATTGGCACATTGTTGATAGAAACTATATATGTATATATATACATATATATATATATATATATAGACTGATAAGTTTTGTTAATTGTTGAAAACGATTCATTGGGGGCCACCGAGAACTCAGATATGTCATTGTTGTGTGTGCTGGTTGGTTTTGTTTATAGCTTTTGTTTGTCGTTGTTATTTGTCGTAATAACTATATTTTTTATGTATACTCTACATATTCAATTTCAATTTCAAGTAGCTTAAACGAACACCGCATGATCATCTCCATTTCCAGATTCAGTTAAGCCCTATAATATGCTCTCACATTTGGAGAATAACAGTAATCTCACAAAGCAAACGGCTATCGCTATTACAGGTCAGATTTACAGATTAAATGCAATGACACACACACGCTCAATTGTGTCTGTATGTGTGTAAATGTTCCTTCATCTACTTCTATCGTACTTACTACTACAACTACTACTACTATTACAACAACTACAACTATAACTAACCACTTTAGTCGCTCTCCCCCCCCCCCCCCCCCTCCCACCTACATGATAATCCAATCAATATATACATATGTACCTATCTACCCCTAAATATACACACCTATGTGTACTTAACTATAATGCCTCTGTTGATTTAGGTTCGGATGATATAGAAAACATCTCACAACAATGCAAACATTTCTTTTTGTTTTTTGTTGTTAAATTCGGAACTATCAGAAAATTAAAAGAAAAATGATTCATTTTACTGTCACTAAGTAGTTTATGGTAATTACTTAATAATAGTCCTCACAAATTGGCAACTAATTGGAATTTATAAATGTATAGATAAAAAACAACACCCCATATCAATGACACTCTGTTAGCATAGAAATTGGCTCTGATCCCACACAAAGTTTAATTAAACAGCATTTGTTTTCCTACTACTACTACTACTACTACTATATAAAACGTACCTGGCTGCCAATCTGGCATACAGCTGTTGATCAAAGTTCGCCGGTATTTGTTATCCTCATTTTGGCAAATATTACACTAATCATAACTCGTAAGACTCATATGACGCGGCCTGGAATTGCTCTCCTTAGGGTACAGTTTGAATATTGTACGCATGTTTTGGAATATAAGTATATTGCCGATGAATCTTTCGATTTCAATATTACCATAATCTGAATTTAATCAAAACTGCATTAAATTACCATATTTAATAAAGAGGGAGAACACATGAGAGACTGTATTTAGAGAGAATACGCTGAGAGAGGAGGGAGGGAGTCAGATTGATGGAAAAGGAGAAAGAGCTAAGATAGTGAGAGTTCTGCGATAGTATAGAGATAAAGTACATAAGAGAGAGTGCAAGATAAGAGAGAAGGGATATTAACCTAATGGACCGAGAGAGGAAAAGAGTACTTCTGATACAGACAGAACGACTATTTCAGAGAGAGAGAGAGAGTTTCTCTGACAGAGATGGAAAGAGATAATTGGGAAACAATATGCTTAGATATAGTAAGAATGGCAGAGAGAAAGACACTGTGAGTAAAAAGCTGAGATGAGGAGAGCCAGGCAACAGTAAAACTAAGAGAGTGAGTTGAGAGATAGAGGAAGAGTACACTTTTTATAAAACTAAAAAAACAGAAGGCACAATCTCTCTCTTTTTAACATATGCAGCTCTCCATCTCAATTACCAAATCTATAATCGTAACATATTTAATAACGCAACATGGAACAATAAGCTTTTCGCGCCTTAGCCAGCAATTTCCAGCCTTGCTCATAAGTCTTACTTTGTTATGCCACACGACGCACTTCCCGTGACTCTTCGCAATAATCGTTCAAATATTAACATATTATTTATTTTTATTTATTTATTTCGTCGCATTTTTTCTCAGCTCTACAAAAATATAATATTTTTTTTTTTGCTTGCAAACAATTGTTTTTCCTGTTTTGCATATTTGTGTGTCTCCTTTCTACCTACTTTGGATTTCTATTTGTTTCCAATTGGAGTTGATTTATTTTTGTGTACTACAACGGTATCAAATGAATAATGGGGATATTAATGTGAATTCTGTGCATATTTATAGATATGGGCATATACGATTCGCGCCCACCGCGACCAAATTCAATTGAGTTGCGGCGCAGCTACCAATCCGAGCAGATCGATGGAACCGGCTATGAGCAACTCACACCACAGGCAGCGGTCAATCAATATGCAGCCGCATACGGCACCAACGGCATCTCGGCCTCGCCGCATATGCATCTACAGCAGCAACATCATCATCAGCAGCAGCAGCAGCAGCTTTACGACGGCACGCTCTATCATCAATCGCATGGGATCTATGGCCAGGGAGGACAGGGCGCAATGTCGCCGGAACAGATTTATGGGCCGGGAACTCCGTCGCGCAACAAGCCGCGACCATCGCAGCCGCCACCGGCGCCTCCATCGAATGGCAGCGGTGGTGGCACACCGACCACATCGAACGCAAATACACCGACACGCGGTCGGAGCATGTCGACGAGTCGAGATGCTTTGCCACCGCCGCCGCCCGTGCCGGATGCGGTGTCGCCACTGTCGGCCATGAACGGCATGGCCAGTGCTCACATGGCAGCCAAGCTGCTGGGCCGCACCAACAGTACATCGCGAGCTGGATCTCCGCAGATGGCGCCCAGCAACAGTGCACACAATGCCAACGACATGGTGATGGCCCAGCTGAACAACACTTTCAACAACATGGGCATTGTGAATAGCAATCAGTTGAACTCGCTTAGCGATTTGCCACCACCGCCGCCTGTGCCCGACCAGGTAATTTCTATATCAATTATAAACATAAAATAGTTCATAGTTTATTTATATTAATTGTTTTGCTTTTTCTCAGCACTCACCAAAAATGTCGCCGCCTAATGTAGCGCCACCGCCGCCACCACCTCCACCACCGGTAGAAGATGGCATGGGCGCTGTCCAAATGCAGTCGCATCCACACCAAATTCTGCCCAAGGCATTGACTAATGGGGAGCTGCAGCTGTGCCAACCAAACGGTGGAGCGCACCTCGTAAGTGCTAAAAAGATTCAGCCTCCAATTTATGATCCACGCAACGATTTGATGAAATCCATACGAGATGGTTAGTAAATGTTAATGGCAATTTTAAAGTACCCCCAATTTAAAATGAAACAATGTTTGATTACAGGCATTATACTGCGAAAGGTAGAAAAGTCGGAGCTAAAGGAAATTGAACGTAATACGGCAATGCTGGATGTGGCCTCGATATTGGCCAGGCGAGTGGCCATCGAACTGTCAGAGTCGGAGGACTCCGATAGTGAAGATGACAGCGAGGGTTGGATGGAACCGAACGAAACCTCCGCTTGATCCCTGATAGCTTCGGTAAAGCTGGATAAAATTGCGAAAAATAAAAAGAAAAAGTAATTCCAAAGAAAATAATTTGATGCAGGGGTTGGGCCCCCAGCATAGACAGACAGTTGGGATTACGACAAAGCGCCAAAGCTTTTTTTTTACCATACTTTATAAGAGTATCCCTAAACCCGATAAATATCTACATACTACACACTAAACCTTAAATCAAAATATTAATCGAATTGTATATATAATATATATGTATTAACCCGCATATGCGCATACCAAGAGTAATTATGGCTAATAATATATATGTAATCGCTAATGAAATCATATATGATTTCCAATTACATATGTATCTGTATTCATATTCATATTCGTAGCATGGCTAAGCCTAAGGCCTCGTGAGGGAATAAATACTCGTCTCGTTGATGCAGAATGCAAATAGGAATTAAAATCGCTAACTCTTGTCTTCAGTTTGCTTTGGAGCGCTGCCCATGTCTCGGATTTAGCGGTATGGGAGCAAAACAGAAATTAAAATCAAACACAACAAAAATATACATTCATATGTAGATATTGACTTGCTTTTTCGATATTAACCGATATTAAATAATCAATTATACACTCGAATTCAAAATGATTATTAACAATGATGGAAAAAAGGCATAATAAATACGGAAAGAGCAAGCCTTAGGTTAGAAGATTGTAAATAGAGAAAAACACACATAAGTACGTAAAAAATAAAACAAATATTTCAAAGAAAGAAAGTCGGAAGCATTTACACACGCTATGAAACTGCAATATCTAAAGTATATACCGTATAACTTACATACATAAATATGCAAGTACTATATATATATATATTCTAAATAAATCATAATCTTAACTGGAATTTCTAAACATTGCTAAACATGTACTCGCTCCGGTATGTACATTAGTAGTAACAATACCGTGTATTATTTTTTATTTGAAAAGCTTATTAAATATATAATGGATATAATGCATATTTAATAATTGTTGTATATTTTATCTAATTTAAAATAAAACTATTCCAATTGAATTATATAAATGCGAGAGGAATTGAGTTTATGTTTTATTAAATTATTGTTACACCCTTCCACACACCCTCTACCCCTAAAAAATGTTCACACTTTCACTCATCGAGCGTCTCCATTGGTGTTTTTTCTATGGTCGGCGGCTTGCCAGTTAATCGATCGTGTATTGAAAATTGAATTGGATTGCCCGCCTGAGATTCGCGCTTTGGTGTCTCCATCTTATGTTGATTCGAGAAGGACACATTAATGCGTCCATTGCCACGTACCGTTGACATTGCCGACGGTGGTTGATAACGCACCACCGGAGTGGCCTGTCTGTAGTCCGTTGCCGACTGCTGTTGCTTTTCCTGTTTGTTGGTGCTTTTGATGTCATTGTTGCTGTTGCTATGTGGCTTGGCGTGAGTCTCTTTACGCACCCCTACCATGAGTGCCTCCTGGCAAGAGGCTTCCTGAAACTTTTTGAGGCGATCTTTCATGTCGCCTTCACGCTTGACTTCCTTCTCAATTTCAGTGCGCCGCTTGTTCTCATAACGCTCCAAGGCCATCTCGTCACGTTTCTTATTGCGTTCCACAATCAGATCGGCAATCTCAAGTCGCTTTTGCATTAGAGTCTCTCTGTTGAGCTTCTGGAACAACTCAGGCCAGATGCCAGGATGTTTTTTGATCAGCACAATACGTGCCTCATGCTTGAAAATGCGACAGAAACTGGCCATCTCATCAATCTCCTGGGCAAGATGCCGTTCAAAGAATATCGGTGGATTATTGAATTTCAAATACTGTGGCAGCAGGACAACATCCGGTTTACGCGTGACCAGCCTATTCAGTTCAATCGAAATTTTGATATCCTCCTCGGTCTGCGAAATCTGCACCATTATTATTTTAATTATTAGCTACTACTACTTGTCGTTGTAGCTATTTTGTGAATGAGCACTTGTCGAGCATTTGATTTGGGATTGCTAAGACAGTGCCTACTGCAACCCGGAGTTCATTTAAATATCATATTTGTTTTTATTTATTTCGATTTGAATATTAACCGGCAAACGAGTTTCGCTGCATATCGATCAAACAATGATTGGCTATCCATCCCCTGTGTATATTGGACACATTGGTGGGGGGAGGAGTCCTGCAAGTGCGGAGTCCACTCACGCAAGCCTCTTTTTTTGTTGCGCACACCTGTAACTCGACTAATGCTAAGTTATTTGTGGCATCAACTTAGTCATTGACCCTCGAACCTAGTTATTTGCAACATGAATTGAATTAGTTACAACTCCTTTGTAGAATGCTAGAGCACGCGATCCGATTTGTTTGCTGGCAGCATAATTTCATTGTTAGTGTTATTGGTTTTGCCACCAAATTTACAACTGCCTAATGCATGCTTAATGTTCTGCACGAACCGGACGATTTATTACCATTGCTAAAAAATTATGAATTATAACAATACTCAAGAAACCAGGCTCATTAAAAAACAAATTAGAATATTCAGGTCAAAGTTATTTTGAATTATATTTATGGTTCAATTTTGATTAAGCTTTCGGGTAGAACCTTTGCCACCTTTCTCGGCTCCTTTATCGTTGTCTGTGGACACTGCATCTCGCCCCAACCAATGGGAACCATGGGTATGCGATTTTTCCGTATATCACTCGAATAAGCAACCACAACACCGAGCTCTGCTTCGGCCGTGCTTAACATGAAAGATTGTTCCATTTGATTGATGACGCGTGCTAGTATGATATCGCCGGGCTTGAATGACTTGTAGATGTCAACTCGATCCTTTTCCGTTTCGCGCACATCCTCCTTACGCAGCAGGCCACGATAGCTGCTCTCGAGCAGCACGTTCCTAACGCAAAATATCGCACACTTGGCAAATTTTGGTGTCGTCACCAGAACGCGTGCCGTTACAACATCTCCCGTTGCCGGAATGCTCAAATGGAAGCCCGGTTTGTGAACACTAACAATTTGGCACTGAAATGGAAAAAGGTTCTAAGTATAGAAGTACCACAACATTATGTATAGGCACACACACCTTTTCAGAGTCATCGATATTAACTATTCCTGATTTGCAGGCGTAAATGTAGCCGCCCTGCTCGTATGTTCCCTCTCCAACTATAATATTATCCTCCACGCGGCACAAGCGTTCACCAGGTAGGCAGATTAATATATCCTCCTCATTGGGAGACAAATCTGTAGCACTTGTGCTCTTTTCAGTCATGTTTGAATTTTTTAAAGTAGCACACAACGTTGATTAATGACTTCTATTCATATAAATAATAACAACAACAGGCACATGGTTTTGGCGTCTACATCTTAACAGATTGCAGAACTGTTATTAACAGTGGACAGCTGTTTAATTGAAACACTGACCGTTCTATAAAATTAATTTAGTGGATGCTATTTGTGAAATTTAATGGAAATCTATTAAAATATATTTAACTATTAAAGGTAGTTTCAGGTCTTAGATCAGCAGAAAAACCGAGAAACTTATAAAAACAACATATGTCCGCTGTCGTTCCAACTTATCGATTTATATTTTCTAAGCAATTTATCGAATAAGTTTTAATATATTGAGGAAAGGTAGCACCATTACTTATCACAGTAATCGACAACCGATAAGACGCGCGTGTTTTTTTTTAGCCGGTGTCCGTATATGTGTTATTTAGGATAATTTTGATCGGACTTGTAATTCAAGATGAACAGCCTTACAAATATAAGTTATAGAGAGGTCATACCGAAAAACATAAATCCAGAGGAATGGATAGAAGTCGAAATAAATACAGGTTTGTTGTGTGCCTTGAGCTGAGAGAAGTGTTTGCAAGCGTCTTCGTCATAATGTTTTCACTTGCATTTCTGGACAGGCACACAAAGTACGCTGCAGGACATAAAGGCATTCGGAAAGTCGGGAAGCCTGTGCTACGATTGCCACGCAAACAGCCAAAATAGGAACCGCTTCATTTACTGGTAAGCAAATTGAAGACAAATTGTGCAGACGATTCATATTCACATTGTTATTGTTGTATTTAAGGCGCACATATCAAGATGTCCTGGAACTGTCGGAGGTTAGCCTAGATATTACGTTGCTGCGAAACCATCTGCGTCTACGCTTTACGGACTCCGCCGTGCTAAATGTCTCCCTGTCCGAGCTGGCAAAAAGCGTCACATTGTTGGTGGTCACCGTTAGCAGCGTGCATCGTATTCTGTTCCCATTACAAGGCGATGCATCATTAAGCGCAACAGCAGGAGGCGATTCGCAAACGCATTCAATATTTTACGATGCGAATGAAAAGCTGAAGGATCGCAACATATTGTATGTGTTGGATGGAAGCATAAGTGTGCCGCATTTCGCATCTTCCGAGATGTGTGAAGACAGTGAGGAGGCATATTTTGCCGTCGGCAACCATTTGAAACTAATGCTTTACATTATGAATTGCCGCACTGGACACACGATTTCGCACGAAGTGAAGGAACCCAATTTAATGCCACGTTTTTTTTCCAACTTGAAAGGCGCTATAACGTAAGTCAATTACAAACATAATATAATTATATGTATATAAGCATTTCCTAAATGCAATTGCAGTGGACGAGGTGAAAACTTGGAGGCAGCCATTTCCATGGCATTCAGTCGCATCGAGGGTGAGATGTATCTCCTGGTGCTCTATCGGGATAATAGGCTACGTTTGTGGTCAGTGGAAACTTTTCAATGCGTTGCCCTACTTAACTGCGAAGAGTCTGAAGGACCTCAGGGTCGTAAGTACAACTTTTCGGTTATTTTTATGTATATATTTGCATTAATGCGTATCATCTTCCTTTTTTTTTTTTTTAGCACAAAATAGTTTACTACGTAAAATAGATGATCACAATTTTTGTGTATTTTTGTCGCATAAAAAGGACGCTGAATTCGTTTGCCTTAGCATTGCACGCAATGTAAGCGATATGAACACAAAAACTGTAAGCATGGCCGTGCGCCACAAGGTTACAGCTCCTCAAATGGATCTGGCTGATTTCGATGCAACGTCCTCACTCATTTGGACGCTATGGAGCAATTCAGAGGGTGATTTCAATGTGTCGGCGTTTCTTTTGGGCACCGGGTCAATTCGTTGGGTATCGGCTGTGTTGGAGTCACCGCCGGACAGATATTGCCTGACCATTGGACAGGGCGTCGATCCACGCGAAGCGCACTGCTCCTATATATTTCATCCCGGCCGATTTGATCGTAATGTGATTGCCAAGGCACTTTATGTAAGTGTTCTTGTTTGTAACTGTGATAAATTCTAATTATGAATGTTGCTTCTGCAGATGTTCAGGCGCGTCAACATGCAATTCGATGTGAAGCAACTGACAATGGCCATGCTTAAGGAGCAGGTGTGTCAGGCTGTTGAAGATGAGATACAAAATGAGTTGAAAGACTTCGATGTAAGCGACGAGGAGTATTTAGAGATTGCAAACAAACTCTGGGAACGCTTCTACTCTTGCTGTGAGCAGTATCATATTAAGTTCTCTGAGCCCACCGGCCTGGCCGTTCTCGGCGACATGAATGCTGTTTGCATTGTGAGGAGACAATCGTTTGCTTTGCTTCGGCCATGTGAAATGCTGGAACACCTCATTGTTGTCGGTGAGCACAAAGACGAAGTGGCTGCATTTGTTGCACCATATTGCCGCAACGACTCCAATGTGGCTTTGGGATTCATTAACGTAATGAACATCATCAGTCAGTTGGAAAAGTTTCTACCCGGACATATTAAAATGAATATTGATCAGAAATTGTACCAGCGGGATGCAAATCTGATTAACAAACTGCTGATCCGAATCACCGGAGGCGATGAAAATGCTAATGGATTTACTTTGTCAGAGCAATGTGTGAGTGATATCCAGAAAAAGCTAAGGACAATAACAGACCTGGATGCGGTCATAAATATGCTACTCGATTTACTCGCAATTGTAGACCAAGACTCAGGTCAAGATCCCTCAGGTATATATACAATATATATTATCCCAAACGCAAATACATTTACTAGATTGCTAAATGTCAATTGATTTGTATTTAGGTGGGCCTATAAAGTCGACGCTCTTTCTGCAATCAACTGGAGCATTGTTTGGCAGCGAATATGGCATTTCCATTCTAGCCGAGTCAGTCAAGCAAATAGCAATGATACGGTGAATAATCTTAATCTTCAGCACAATTTAATGCTCCTCTACTAACGGGTAACATTTTCAGCTTTGCTGTGTGCCGCAACCTTTTAATTTTACAATACATAATCCATCAATCAGCTGCGGCTGAGCAGTTCTCGGTCGTTACCAATATCAATTTCTTAAACTCCTATTATACACTCGTTTGGATCTGTGAGACACCGATTTCCCTCAATGCACCAGTTAATTTGTAAGTATATCGTATTGATTTCCCTTTCTTATACTGTATTTAAATTTCTCTGATTTATTACTTTACAGTGAGTTCTCAATACAGCGTCTTTTTCGAGCACAACTCTTTAGTGGTTATACGCGACCCTATTCAAGTCATATGCGTTTAAATAGTCAGACAACATTGCTGTGCTTGTTTCTGCAATCAAAGGGTTTGTTTAGTGCACTTTCAATGCTGCTAAAGGACCAGAATCAGTTGGAGGATAAATTATCAATGCGGCAGACGCTGCTACAGCTGGTTGCATTTGTCAATCAGATGCTGTAAGTTGAATGAATTTTAATCTTGGTATAAACGTATATTGGGATACATTTTGCAGTTGGCCCGATGCCTGGAATGATGTATTCCCCGAGTGGGTTTTTGGCACTTGCCATCACATTATTATTCAGGACTATGTGCGTCTATTGTCTGGCTGGTGTACCGAGAAAACTGATTCGCGTATGTGCTATGCTTTAAATATTTTAATATTAATTCGTATATAGTAGTAAACATTTCTTTGTTAATTTCAGGCCGTTTTATGCTGGCCGTTTCTAAGCTGGATTGTGGCGAACCGATAAAAGCGATTCATCTCTTTAAGCAAGTTGCCCACAGCGTGCTAAAGGAACCATTTTTATTTGAGCAAGTACTCAAAAACACTCCGCTCTATTCTAAGCTTGCTGGCAATTTTAACCGACCGGAGAGTCAGCCAACAGAAGAGGATGCCAAAAATGCTTTTGTGCATTATTATTTGAAAGTTATACAATTATTCGAACAGAATTCGGCATCGGATTATATCATTCAATTGGCTGAAAGTGCAATGAGCAAACTGGTTGTCGAGGACCCACAGTTACCCATGTTCCAATCGATAGTATTCAACAATCATTTGCAACTGGGTCATTATGAGGAAGCTTATGACGCTCTAGCCAATAATGCTGATACATCACGACGCAAGGATTGCCTGCGTCAATTGGTCAACATGTTGTTCCAGTGCAATCGATTCGATCTGCTCATGGATCAGCCGTATGAAACTAACTTGCAAGACGAGTTCGAGAGCATTGTAGAATGTCGGGCTCGTTCCATGAGCATCGATCAGAATGAAGTCTATAATTTTCTGTATGCTTTCAATGCCAAAAAAGGAAATATGCGCAAAGGTGAAGTTTTATTTTTTATATACTAAATAGCAATTTACGAATGTGTCGTCCTCCAACAGCTGCGACTGTTATGTACGAGCAGGCGATGCGCCTCCTGGTGGACAGTGATTCGCCCGATGCTCTGCAGAAGCGCTTCTCTTCACTGCTGGTGTGCGTCAATTGCTTGTATTTGATCGATGAGCGATATAGATGGATTGCAAAACCCACAATTGGTGACGAAAAAATTGTCATCGACCAGGAGGACCTAGCAGATGAACTTACTAGCCAAGAAGTCGTTGTACTCGAACTGGTCGATATACAACGTGAGTTGCTGCACGCAGAGGCGCTGAGGGAACTGTCGCACCATTGCAAAGATATAAGTGCCTATAAGCTGACAGCTGCTAAAGAACTTTCCTACCTTTTGGCCACCAGAGGCCTGTATACAGCAGCGCTAAAGCTTGCTCGTGGAAATGATTTCTCCATGCTGCCAATATTTGAGAGTCTCACAGCTACATGCGTAAGCACCACAGATGAGAAATCTAAGGATGCTTGGGCTTGGTTGCAAATCAATGATTTGGCAGGTGGGCCAACAACACATGCTAATTGTTTTTCTTCTCCTATTTTATTTTTACTTGTTTACCCATTATTGCAGATCTTCCACATCGCAACAATGCAGCGCACATGGCTTGGTCATTGCTGGAGAAGCTGATTGTTGACCACGAACTCTTTGAAACGACTTTAATACGCAAGTGCGTTGTTAACCGAATACTAACATTGAATGCAACTGTGCCACAATGGCTGCACAATTCCTACAAATTGGCCAACACACGGGAGCTGCTCCATCTGTATGTTAAGCACTACCATTTGCTCGATGCCGCCGATTTGGCATGTGAAATGATTGGCGGCATGCTGGGCGCAGGCAGTGAATACTTTGACTTCAAACATTCGGTGAATGTTGCAAGTCCACAACTCGCATTTCCCATCCATACAATTGATCTGCTGTTGCATGGCCTGAAAGTCAATGGTGAAAAGCACACCGAATACGAAATGGTAATTTAGCAATATAGATGTCATTTTATCTTTTGTTTGTCGTCCTAATGCATTTCAACCTTCTGCAGATGCGTATCAAGCTGGAGGACGAAGTCGCTATATACGTTGAGACTGTGAAGCGCACAACAGAGGACAAAATTAAATTATCCATACTCAAGGAAAGGGAAAATCAACAGCAACAGCAATAACAGTTCAATTAGGCGCTATTCATTTATTTTTGTGTAGGCTCATTAAAAAAACAAATAAACTAAGAAATATATTTGTATGTAAGATCAGCTAGAAATCATCTGTCATTACCAGTTCGGCCAAAAACTTCTTGTAGATATTCATAAATTGGGCCACAAATGCCTCTAAATGGAATATATGCTTAGCACCGTTCTGCATGCGATGCTCGTATTGTGTGGCAAACTCCAGAGTCTTTGCCTTAATGGACATATCACAGTTGTTGACCAGCTGCTCGACGAGGCCGCGAAAAATTAGATTTGGTGGTACACCCTGGGAAAGTAGCTCGTACAAGCGATCGCGGATCTTCTCCAGCTTGGCGGGCGTTTGTTCGCTCACAATTTGCGTGGCAGTTTCACGCAGATACATTTGCCAGTCCAGCTCGACGATCTCCTGCTGCGCCGTGAACGGATATTGCTGCACTTTGGATGCCTCCAGCATCAGAAGGGCTCGTCGCATGTTCCGTTCCGATTTGTCCACCACTCGCTTGGCCAGCTCGGGCGGCAGGACAAGACCCTCACGCTTGCATGTGTTCTGCAGTACAGCCGTCATATCGGTCTCACTGGGCGCTGGCACCCGAATGCCCAGGCAACGCGATCGAATAGCCGGAATGATGCGGGATGTGGAATTGACTGAGATTATTATGCGACATGTGGCAACGTACTTCTCCATGGTGCGGCGCAGCGCATGCTGGGCGTCCTTAGTCAGCTCATCCCCCTCCGAAATGACAATCACCTTGAATTCCCGCTGGCCGTTAATATCGATTTGTTGCGTTTGCGCCACCTGTTTGATCAGGTCGATGACAACGGTGCGATCGTACATGCCAGCATCCGAGGGATTCACCTCCAAGTGGTAATTGCTGCCGACAGTCATCACCTCAATCTTTCGATTCGAGGGCGTTGTGAAATTCATCGTCTCGTTGCGAAGCCTCTCCACACCGGCACCGTACATTTCACGCAGCAGGCACATTATGCGCGTCTTTTTACCAGCGCCAGATGGCCCGTAGAACATCAGATGCGGAAAATCGCTTTGCTTGCATAGATTACGCAGATTCTCGGCCTGATCCTAATCACGCAAATATTGCAGTTGTAGTCGTTTATAATGCGTGCAGCAAATTAATACTTACCTTGTGATAATCCAATTTGGATAATTCACGGGGCCGATATTTGTCTACCCAGAGTGCCATGAATGTTTAATTCTTCACCATACAAAACAATTATAGCAAAAATAAACGAAATTTAGCCGGCTTCCCTGCTGCAATGCGCGCTTTTTCTTTGCCGCAAAACAATCGATGGTACACATTAATCGATATAGACTGCATGCTCATAGTATTTTTGCATGCAGAAGCGCGGGCAATTGCAATCGAATATGTTGATTTCAAAAAATTAATTGGATTCGGCAGTAAAAAATTGTATTTCTATTGAAGGCACAAATTTGAACATAGATTTATACCAAGACAGTTTCAAGCATCTCCTCGGCTTTGACAAGTGTCTCACTGTGGGCGAGGGAATGGCGCAAAACATTTGCTTTACTTGAAAATCGCTTGCCGCAAATATTGCAATTGTGGGGAGAAATGCCCGCATGTGCTTGCAGATGTATTTGCAGAGTGCGACGAGCGGCAAATGCCTTTTCGCAACCGTCCTGGCTGCATTTAAATGGACGCAATTTCAGATGGATCGCGTTGATGTGATCTTTTAGATGGCATAGCTTTTTAAATTTCCTGCCACACGTGCTGCACTGGAATCCATCCCTGTTGTTGTGTCGCGCCAAATGGGCGTCCAATTCTTCTTGGCTGGCTTTGCCATGCGAGCAAATCGGACATCGAAACTGCGGTACCGCAGCGTGGTCATCAATGTGAATCCTGAGATCAGTCTTCTGGCGGAATGTCTTCTCACAAATGGAGCACATAAACGGACGCTCATTTGTGTGACCCATCAGATGGATGCGTAACGTTCGGGCCAACCCAAATGAGCGTTCACAAAACTGACATTTGTGTGGCCGAACGCCTTCGTGCACTAATCTCACGTGATCCGTTAAGTGATGTTTCCGCTTGAACTCCCTTTGGCAATATGGACACTTGTTCTCCGCCTTGCAATGCACACGCTTCGTGTGCACACGCAGCTGGGCTACTGATTTGTACTCTTTTTGGCAAGTTGAGCAGCAAAGCTGACTTGAAGATTTTGGGCTGCTCTCAATGAGTGGGACTCCGTCCTTTTCAAAATTCTTCTCACTGGCAGAGTCAATAGGAGTGATTCTGTTCTGCACTTTCTAAGAAAATTTACTTTTAATTTATTTGTAGAAAATATATAATTTAATTTAATAATTACTTGATTTCCATTTTCGTGCTTCTCTGTGTTAATCACAATTTTATTGCTCCCAACACATTTCGTTAAATCGTCTGTTTTTGACAATATGGTAGATTCCAGATATTTTTGGGTTTCTTGTAATGTGCTTTGAAATTCTTGAAAAATTCGAAATTTTTGAGAGCAAGGCTTGCAAATGATATTTCCGTTCATGACTTTTCTTTTGGCAATTCCTGTAAATATTAACCGCAACAAATTGTGTGCATCCTGTGCATTATCTATCGGTGCAACATTATGGTCAGACTTAAATGTACAGCATGTTGCACAAATCATGTGAAATTTGGCATTGTCTGTTAATTCTTTCTGTTCGACAGCCAATTCATTCAGTACAACATTTGAGCAGATGGACATCTCTGCAAATTTGCAGAACATGCTAACTTTTGTGTAACACGAATGGCACAAGCGGGTTGGCATTGCCAAATTTGTAACAGTTCTTATCGTTTGTGGACCATCATCTGCCATTGCCTCCAGAATGCGTAAAAGTTGCCGTTCATCTTTTAAGTCGTATTTCAGGTCTTTTGTGCTATTGCATTTATCTAAATTCTGCAAACACACTCTGCAAAAATTTTCAATTGTCGCACGGGTTATTGGCAGCATCACTAAAGTTGCTCATTCACAGACGCTCACATGTTGGCATTAAGCAATGGACTGAGTTTATTTTAACAATTTTCTCAATTTTTGTGAGAAACACAAGATGCTCACAGAGAGCCAGATGCTTAGCCGATAAGCAATTTATCTTCTTTTCCACAAATTATTTTATCGATTAACGCTAAAAACAGCTGTGTCTTTAATGATTCTGTTAAAATATGTGTAGCACCTGTTATATTTAAAATTTATCGAATTTTAAGAAACATTCATGCTTTTGTTGTTCTTTGCAGTTAGAATGATTTTAATCTTGTTGAATGACGATGTTTCCACAAGGTATTGCATACCCATTTTTGAATTTTTGCAAAACGATGAAAATAATCGGTACGGGTTGTTAATAGCATATTATAAAATGTTAGTTAACAGACCAACAACAATGTTCGTTTGAGGCACGAAGAAGAAGAAGCGAAGTCGTGGAATACATACATAAATTCTGCGGCTGCTGCGGCAAATCGTGATTTTTTTAATAGGTGTTTTTTTTTAAGCGCTAGACAAAAGGCGCATGGAAAACGGTGTGGAAAATGGTTTATTGCCCGATGGCGACCAACTAGGAACGCGTGAAAACCAAATGGGCAGCAGCACAGACGGCGAGGGTGAAGCTGAGTGCGATGCGACGCCTCTGCCGCCGCAAACAACAAATGACGATGTAAGCGACGGCGATGCTGATGGGGAACGCGATTTGTCTGTTTCGGACGCGGCTGACGCAGAAGCCGAAGCAGAAGCGGACGCAGAGACAGCGCCACCCGAAAGTGTGGCACCATGTCGCATTTCCATTTTGGAGGACAGTCTGTGCGAAAAAGATGTAGACAGCGATGTGCCCGATGACGATAATGATGATGAGGTGAGCGTCCCTATATAGTTCAAAAGTATGTCAAACCGAAAGCTAATGAATCATTTTTGATTGAATTTTTGGTAACAGGCAAAGGAGAATTACGAGGGATTTAATGGCACTGGGCGAACAGTTACGCTACAAACACTCATGGCTGCCAATGTCCTGCAGCCAGGCAAATCGTTAATGACTATAGATTATTTAGGGCAAAAATTTGTTGGCGACTTACTGCCAGATGGTAAAATTAAATCTCAAGAGACTGAAACCATATTTCTAACACCAAGTGCATGGGCCATGCACTGCAAGCGGATCATTAATCCCGAAAAGAAAAGTGGCTGCGGCTGGGCATCCGTCAAGTATAAGGGCAAAAAACTGGATGCCTATAAAAATACCTATTTGCGAAAGTGTGCTTTACAAAAAGAGTCGACACCCGAGGATGGTGATCTAGGTAATACATTATATAATTTCATGCATAGTTTTACCTTATATGCGTATAAATATGATGGTAATTCGGCACAAATATACTATTTTTAATTTATGTTAAAAAATTAGAAGATATTTGTGATTGATAACTAAAATTATGCTAAAAGCAATACAATGCAACAAATGAGGTGGCAAATTGACACATATATGTGTAGATATGCATGTTCATAATATTTTGTTCTCTTTGTATAGATGCCGAACGAAAAACCGATTCGCCGGATCTGGTCGTGAAGCGTACAGTATTTCCGCACAACACAGTCGCCAATCGCAATATGATTCAGTAAGTTTTAATTGGGTGTGGGTTCAGTGACTTGATAATCTGATTAATGTGTCTTTTTTGCAGTGATGCTAATATGCTGATTGAGGCCGTGCCTTTCACATCTGTTGGCAAATTGCAACCGTTTCTATTGACCATCACGTCCTCGGCACTGTTACTGGCTGACTTTCATTGCCATTTGACCGTGCGTGAGGTGTGCGGCTATCTGGGTGGCACTTGGGACATGAACACGCACAGTGAGTCCGGCCTTAAGAATTTCACTTATCTATCTACTGCCTTTCTAAATATTTGCGTGTTTACTTTGTAGCATTGACAATTACGAAAACATATCCATGTCGCAATACACGATTCGATCAACAACGTGCCGCGGATGTGGAGCGGGATATACAAAAGATGATGGTACAGGATCAAGTGCTGCTTGTCGGCTGGTATCACTCGCATCCCAAATTCCAGGCTGAGCCCACTCTTCGCGACTGCGATGCCCAACTTGACTATCAAATTCGCATGCGCGGCGCCAGTGATGTCACATATACGCCATGTGTTTCACTGCTCATTTGTAAGTGTGATTATAGCTGCTGCAATTTGTTGCACATTAATTAAATGGTTATGCATTTATTGTAGCACCCTATTATGAGGAGAATCCCACTTTGGAATCGGTGGTCAAGTGTATATGGATAGTGCCACCAAATGAAAATAGGCAGTCTATGGAATATGGACGACCGATGCTAATGCAATATTCGGTGTTGCCCGATAAAGAGATACCTGAAGAGGTGCGCACCGAAATTCAGTCGTGCGTCGATTACTACACTCAGTATCGGGGCGAGATAGTCAAGTTTCGCAACATTTACAGCAACGATGTCACCTACAACGAGAAATTGAAGAACACTCTATATCCGAAATTCCCATCGAAGCAGAGTGACAAGGCGTTGTGGAATTGGTTGTGCGCCGTCTTGGACTGTGAGCAGGAGGATGATTTTATACCACCGAAAACCATTAAGATCATTGACAATGACACAGATAATGAGGTTCTTGTTAAAACAGAAACGCACTCGCAGAACGACACGGTCAACGAAATCAAACTAGAGCAGCCCAAGGAGGAGCCAATGGGCGAGTGCATTCAATTAAATTCCGTTGATGATATCGCCGCACGCAGCAAAGCGGATGAGGACTCCTCACTGCAAGCCGAACAGAAGGCAAGTGAGCTAAAAGTAATGTCGCTGCAAGAGCAGCTTTGCATGCCTTCGGGCCTCAACATGAATCCGGTGCGCATGCTATCACCGCTGGCCACACCAAATCCCACGAATCACACCGCGCCAGCAGCAACCTCGAATGTAGCGGCGCCACTCATGCCACTGAATGCAGTTGCTGCCAGTCAACTACTACCACCACAGGTAATGCCGACACTGAACAGTGGTGCACTACCAGGAGCAGTGGCTGCAGCAGCTGTCGCACAATCCGCTTCGCCGCGAGACAGCCCAACAAATCTACAATTACAATCGAATGCCGCCAGTCCCGCTAAGTTTGAGCTCCCCGTGCGTGCTTCGCCGTCGCCGGCTAAATCGGATGCTTCTTCGCACACATCCCGCACCCGCAATTCGCCAGCGCCGAGTCCGGGTAAGTTCAGCGTCAGCGACATTGCGCGAAATAGCCCGAGCATAACGCCCAATAAATATGAGACGCTGGCCACACCGCTGGTGCCGCCGTCAGCTGCATGTTTGCCCACGGCCAATGATCTGATGGCGGCCAGCTTGGCTCAGCTGGCCGGACAATTGCCGCCCAATTTTCTGCAGGCCGACTTGTCGGCGCTGTTCCAGCAGCAGCGCAAGGATTACGGCAGCTCATCGCTCAATCAACTGGCTGCCGCGGCAGCTAAAGTTGGTGGCTCCAAGCAGAGTAGCAATGCATCAGCTTTGGGCAATCTAAACGATCCTAATGTAGCCGCAGCAGTAGCTGCCTATTCAAATAGCTTCAACATGCCGCTGCCAACGGTCAGCAACAACAACAGCAACATTGGCAATAGCAATAATAATAATAATAATAATAGCAACAACACTAATAACAATAGCGGCAGCAAATCAAAGATGGAACGCTCCAAATCATCGGCGTCATCATCGTCGTCATCCAACTCGAGCTCATCATCAAATTCGTACAAAACGAAGCTCATGAAGGAGCTGGACGAGCTAAAGAATGATCCATTGAAGATGAGCGAACTAATTCGTTCGCCGGAGTATGCCGCGCTGTTGCTGCAACAAGCGGAGGCTTTGGGAGCCACTACATTGGGCACTTTGGGCTTTGGTTCCGATTTGAGTTATCTAACCGGTACTCCATCAACTGTTGTCAATCCCACAAGCAGCAAATCATCGAAATCAACGTCATCGTCCTCGGCCGCATCATCGTCGCAAGCATCGGCTGCAGCAGCTGCAGCGGCAATCAGTGCCGACTATAACAATTTAATACAAGCATCCAAATTGCTGGGCTATGATTCCTACATGCAACAGCAGAGCAAACAGAGCAATGACCTCAACGCGTTCCTACAGCAACAGATGGCTGCAGTTGCGGCTGCCTCGATACCACCGCCGCCTGTTGCCACCAGCAGCAGCAGCAGCAACTCCAAGAAACAGCATCAGCAACAGCATCAACAGCAGCAGCAGCAACAACAGCAGCATCAACAGCAGCAGCAGCAATCAGCTGCCGCCCAGGCGGACTACACAGCCTTGTTGCAAACCTACACGAAGCTCTTCGATCCGAACAATCAATTTGCCGCTGCGATGGCTTCGACGGGCAGCAAGCACATGAGTGGTGCACACAATGAGCTATCCGCATTGCTTGCCGCTGGCGCTGGTGGCATCTCCGCTGCTGCTATTGGTGGCGGCGGCGGTGGCGCTGTCAGTCTCAAGCAGAAGCAGAAGGACATGCAATCGGATATGCTGAATCAATTGTTGCAATTTGAGAAGCAAGATTCGGAGATAAAAGCGCTGCTTTATCGTCAAAATAAGGCAGCCGCCGATCTGGATGCACTGTTTGCAACGCCATCTGGCGCTGCCGCTGTGGCAGCGGCCGCTGGGAATGCCAACAATAAATCGGGCAGCAGCAGCTCAGCCGGATCCGGTGCGGGCACAATTGCAACAGGCATGCCATCGCCATCAACTTTGACCAACTCGGCTGCCTACTATAATGCGCTGGCGCAGGAGAAAATGCAAGATTATGCGTCATTCTTTCAGCAGCAGCATGGGAAATATGTCATTCCGGATCCACTGTCGAAGACCACATTAGCGGCTAACAATATGTTTATGTCGCCATCGGCGCTGTTTAAAATCCAGCAGGAATCACTATCGGCTATGATGATGAAGCCGCCAAAGTCGACAACGCCATCGTCGGCACGTACCCGAGAATCGTCCGCTTCACCGGCACTCGAACGCCTCACGCCCACCAAGTCCATCAGTAGCAGCAGCAGCAGCACCGGCGGAGGAAATTCGAATTCAGGCGGCAAGTATAACTTCAGTGCTGTTGATTTGGCCATATCAAGTGTGCCTTCGAACACACCATCGCCGGCACCATCGGATGGCAGCAGTGGATCTTCGCACCGCCGACCGTCACCGGACTTGAGTCGCTTGTACAGCGAATTGGCGCCGCCGGGCGCACTCCTCGGCAATGCACTGCCCAAAAAGCGCATGGAGTTTGCCTCCGTTGCCGATTTGGCTGCACCGCCACCGGCGAAGATACCGAAAAATAATATTGGCGATGATGTGCTAAATCTATCACATGATTAGGAAAGGCGATTCGCAGGGGGTTGCTTCAGCCTACCAAGCGTACTATGTCCCAGTGAATGCAGTATTTCCTCATCAGTATTTACTACTCTACCCGTGAATGCAGCATAGCATTCAACTAGTATACATGTATGTGTATGTCAAGCGAATCTCCCCAAAAGTCATAACATAGTTCCCAATTCGACAAACCGGTTATGTGTGAATGGGCAAATGCTGCAGGATAATGTATATGTACAATGAAATAGAATTAGATGACGGGATTCAGTATTTCCAGCGTTAAATTTCGTAATTGTTTTTAAGCGCATCACAACAAAAAAATAAACTTATTTTTATGCCAATTAAATATATAATTTTATACTAACAACAACAACAACAATAACAGTAACAAGAACAAGAACAACAACACATATTGACATCCATAATGCATCGCTGATCGTTGTAAACAAAAATTGTTATTTAACAAACAAACAATATAACCAGAATGTAGATAAATACATATACATATACATATATATATAAAAATATAAATAGATATACATATGCATACACGCATGCAGCCCCAATCGTTGTTGTTGGGTGCAACTGGAATTTTTGTAAGTCTCTTAAGCGCTTGATGTCCTTAAACATATAATTTATACTATTTTAGGTTTAATTACTGCACAAAGGTACTTTAAGTATTTTAAAAACATAGTACATACACACAAACACACTCAAACACACACAGACACATACGTATAAATTGTAATACACGTAATAATTTCGAATTGACTTTGCCGCAATAAAATATATATTATAAACTAGGTATTTAGTTTACAATATTAAATAGTAAATACAATGTTGAACGCTTTTTTTTTATCATGTGTGCTACACAACACCTGTTGTTGCCGTGCCCCCTTTGCCAACCGGTAATACAGAAATACCGGTTGGAATTTTGTTGTGATCCATTCGAGCATATCAAGAACTAGAAGAACTGCTATGCAAATCATTTTGATATGGTTATCTTGTTTCGACAGAGATCATAACGAAAAACAACAACAACATCAACAGCAATCGAGAAGTGTGGCAATGATAAAGATGCAAAGGTAATTTCTAGGAGCAGGTGTATGCGCGCCGCTTAGCTCACTGTCTCACTGTGGGGACCGGCTTATCGCAGTGACTAGTTTCTCCAACAACACATCTACAAAATATTCGAAAAACAAGATCTCGAAATTATTGTGAGTCCAACTGTATGATACCCTAATCCCATAATATCTAATTATAAGTCGGTAATCGTTAAGGTACTTTCAATAGCTGTCTAAAAACGAAGTGTTTGGGTTTGTCAACCAGTAAAAACCTTAAAGTGTAGTGGATAATATTGGCATTTAAAGTGAGTTATTATGCTATCGCTGTTGTGGTATACCCCAATTACCTATGATATAGAGTATGAAAATCCAGTGACTTATCATATAAATAGCAGCGATCTAAGCTCAGGCGACTTTAGTCTTTTATTCAATTCCTCGCAAAAAGAATCAACACATGTCTCCATACAAGGTATACAAATGAAATCGTTAAATTCTGGAAAGAAGTGCAAAAGTGAACAAATAAGTAAATTGTTTTAAAGATTACAATAAAATATGGTCAATTAGGTTCATTTACAATGTGCTTTACATTAAACCTTAATGTTTAAAATTGTACAACAATCGAATCAAAAAAATCAATAAATTATGACTTACAAATTACAGTATCTGTCGGGATTCGGTTCCCATTTTTCGTCAGAGGACGAACGCTGCCCCAACTCGTTGCCCGTGGCACAGAATTCGCCTCAGCAGTGCCCTTACGGTCTGTACGCGGAACAGGTCTCCGGTTCAGCTTTTACTGCGCCACGTACTGAAAATGTACGCACCTGGCTATATAGGAAACTGCCCAGTGCCGTTCACATGCCGTTTCAACCGTATAACTATGCTAAATATTTGACGCAAAACTGGGATGAGCAGCCTCCAAATCCAAATCAGGTTGGTGACTATTACACTTGATTATTATTATTTTTTTAATGTACAAATCTTATATTATTCAGATGCGCTGGAAACCATTTGATATGCCTGCAACAAGTGGCAAAGGAGTTACGTTTGTGGAGGGAATTCACACGGTTTGTGGTGCGGGCGACACAAGGGTGCGCCACGGCTTAGCTGTCCACATATACCTATGCAACATCTCCATGGATGATTCGGCGCTGTACAATAGCGATGGCGATTTTCTCATAGGTGTGTCGTTATAGTTGTTAATCGTTGTTCCAACTTCTTACCATATTAAATACCTTTAACAGTGCCACAAGAGGGCATTTTGGATATAACAACTGAGCTCGGTCGAATGACGGTGGCACCGAATGAGATCTGTGTCATTCCACAGGGCTTACGATTTGCCGTGAAGGTAAAGGCGCCAAGCAGGTTAGTATATATATTCATATTTAAATATTCAATTTTCTAAATCGGATATTTATTGTATAATTGAAGTCCTGGTCTCGAAATGTAGTATTTGATGTCATGCTTCCAATTTTATTTGTTTTTGTTTGCCAGCCCTCATATATAACGCAGTTTTTATCTATCTATCCCCTTATACAACATTTCAGGGGCTACATTCTAGAGGTTTATGATGGACATTTTTGTTTGCCCGATCTGGGTCCGATTGGCGCCAATGGTCTGGCCAATCCCAGGGACTTTGAGACCCCAGTGGCTTGGTTTGACAATGCAGATGTAAAAGGTAAGCTTTGCACCAATTTACCAATTATTCAATAAATAAACTTATTTTTTTTTGCTTAAAGAATTTAATGTAATTTCCAAATACCAGGGCAGTTTGTTTGTGGCAAAGCAAAAGCACAGCGTTTTCGATGTGGTTGCCTGGCACGGCAATTATGTGCCCTACAAATACGATCTATCGAAATTTATGGTCATCAACTCGGTTAGTTATGACCATTGTGATCCGAGTATTTTTACGGTGCTTACTTGTCCGAGCTTAAGGCCGGGCACGGCTATTGCCGATTTTGTCATATTCCCGCCGCGCTGGTCTGTGCAGGAGCACACTTTCCGTCCACCATATTATCACAGTAAGTGTTCTCCTTATCTATTACTAGTCGGCACACAGAAAAAACCAGGAACAAAAACTAATCACTTTCCTGGAATATGTTGCAGGAAATTGCATGAGCGAATTCATGGGACTCATATTGGGTCGCTACGAGGCCAAAGCAGAAGGATTTGCTGCTGGCGGTGCCACTCTACACTCCATAATGACGCCCCATGGACCAGATGTGAAGTGCTTTGATGGTGCTTCGACAGCCGATCTTAAACCGGAACGCATTGCAGAGGGAACTCAGGTTTGTTGTTGTTTGCCGATCAAACTTTGTAGGAACTAACAAAAAATTTATATTTTTATTTAAATTTGAAAGGCATTTATGTTCGAGTCATCGCTTAGCTTGGCTGTTACCAAGTGGGGCGTGGAGACGTGCCAGAAGTTGGATGCTCAGTACTATGAATGCTGGCAAGCACTCAAAAATAACTTTAAAATTGACAATTGATCCATGTAAATGTACTGTGCATTAAAGGTTACGGGTTAAAGTTTACATTCATTTATGTATTTCTTTTGTTGCAATGAAACATTTATAGCTGACAACCTTCTAAAACAATTGCTCCGAATTTGATCTCTTTTTTCTCCTTCTACATTTTTAAAGTCTAAATGTGATACTGGGCGCAGATCGTGGACTTCTATTGCTTATCAACTGACTGCCGTTCAATCGACAGACGCACAGTTGGTTGCAATTAATTTGCACGGTTTCGGTCACCTTTGTCACGGTGGAGTTGGTGACATTGTCGTTGGAGCGACGACTGTACAGGGATTTAGTGGCACAGTTACACGAGCCTGTCCTCTGAAACTGAAGCAGCGGCAAGTCATCGCCTCTGGACTTTGAGCAGCAACCATTGGAGGCATCCACTGTACTTATGAGATCCGGTGCCCAATCGTTCATCATACGTGGTCGTATTTCCGGTTGCAAACGCTTGCTCAACCAATAGGTTCGCATATCACCCTTGCCCTAAATGTGGGAAATCATAAGCTTTCCTTAGTTGTGATACTCTCAGTTAGATAGAAATGTTATACCTTGATGCTGGTCAGTCCACGTTCGACGCACATGTACCCACCGACATCCTGCAGCAACTGATGGGTCAATTCGGAGATGTGAATTTTCATTGCTTCACCGGTGCTCTCCATACGCGAGGCAGTATTCACAGTATCGCCAAATAGACAATATCGCGGCATCTGTTAGGATTCAATTTTGTATATTAGAAAACAATGAGAACATAACCGACTGCAAAATACTCTGATACCAAAAAGTAATCTCATAACAGGTGTACCCTCCTTGGAGTAAGATTTGAGAAAACAAAGATGTGAAAACCTTACTTGAATGCATGAGAATTGAGGAGAACGCTGTCATTTAAAAATATATCTTACTGGCTTGTTAATTAAAAAGCGAATTAACTTTTTAACTTTAACTTTTTTTCAGACATCAGATTTATCTCGAATTTCTAATAAAATGGGATGTACCGTATGAATAGCTTCATCTGCTATTTAGAGAGTTTACCTTTTGTCCAACGACACCAGCTGCACAGGGACCCGAGTGAATGCCTATGCGAAATTGCACCGTCTCCGTGGGTTTGTGGCGGATTTTCAGATTTCCAACAGTTTCCAGCAGATGCAAAGCTAGCGAGGCTATCTCCCCGGCATGTCGGTTGCCATTTTTTAGAGGCAGCCCAGATACAACCATATACGCGTCTCCAATCGTCTCCACCTAGTTAAGTATTTCGAACATATCATTTTGCATTAGGAATGAATGTCAGTAAAACAACCTTATAAACATCGTAATTGGATATGATGGAATCGCAGCATGTATACAAATCGTTCAGCATTTCGACAACCTCAAATGGAGTGCTGGTAGAGCAGAGTTCGGTAAAGCCGACAATATCACTAAATAATATAGTAACACAATCAAAACATTCGGCCTTAACTGGATCACCAGTTTTTAGTAGTTCCGCTACCGTTCTAGATAAAATACATATAAGACTTTTCTACTTGTAAAACTTTAGATAGAGCTTCCTACTTTGGTAGCATTTGATAGAGCAGCACGTCCGTTTTCTTTTTTTCTTCGTACAGCAAATTGGTTCGTTCCTGGACTAAGCCCTCCAGATTATAGGCGTATTTTTCCATAATCGCCAGCATGTTATCAAATATGTTGGGCTTTCTACAAATGTATGCGTTGTGAATCATATATCATAATAATATAACAAAAAAAATTGCAACCTACAATCCAGCCTGCAGTTCCTTTAAATGCATTCGCACCAGTCTTATATCCGGACGCACTTCGGCATCTTCATCCCAGCAGAGACGCAAACAGTTTCGTATATAATTTGGTATATCCAAGTAGGTCAGGGCAGGTCGAAATATGCCATGCTGTAGCAGATCCGGACTTATTACAAACTTTATTATCTCTAATTGGCAAGAATCAAATATTCATTAAAATTATTATTATCAGCCAAGAATTATGATATCAGAGTAAGGTTTTTATTATTTATTAATACCCTCATTTGTGTAGGCTGTCTCGCCCCAGGGTCCCTTTCGGCCAATCATCTCGTACAGCAAAATGCCAAATGAATAAATATCACCCTTCTGGGACCCACGTGCTGGATGATAAGGGTCGCGCAAAAGCTCTGGCGCCATTGAGAGAGCACGTTTCACTTCGAGTTCCGCTCTTTAAAAAGTCAAATGCTAATTCAAAATGTATTCAATTAGAATAATGAATACAGGAGTAGTACTTGTTTGGCTCGTCCTGACCCGCTTTAAGTTCGTGCAGCCCAAAGTCAGCGATTTGGCATACCCATCTGGAATCGATGAGGCAGTTACTGGATCGTAAGTTTCCATGTGATATTATCTCCGAGTCGTGCAAGTATATGAGGCCTTTCAATATATCCGAAACCAGAGAAGAGATGAACATATGATCCAAATGCAAATCCTCGTTTGCGAGCACATCCTCAAGGCTGCCCCGAGCACAGTATGTTGTGAATATTATCACAGACCCATGGTCAATCGATGCTCCAATAAAATTAATTATATTCTCATGTCGAACCTAAAAAATCATTTTTAAATTTCATTCAATTAAATAGTCATATGAAATCAGCTGAAATTTGGGTTCACTTATTTCATATATTGCTCACCTCCCGCATCAATTTTAGCTCTTTACGGATTGAACGAGTTATGTCCGCATTCTTTTTATGAATCTTTTTCATGGCTACGATATTGCCACGAAAAAGCGCTGTACAGAATGTAAGGGATCATTAAGGTATTGTTGTATGGTTTTATTATTACAGTGCCTGAGCAGACCTACCAATATTTGTAAATGATCTTTTGTTTGGCTCTCCCACAACAAGAATACTCTGACGGCATATTTGCACCTTATATATATACAAAAAAAATTATATCACTATTAAGCATCGGAAAATATGAAATCGTTACGCACAATATTCTTATGGCTAGGATTGTTATATTCGCCCAAGTTGATAACAGTCACTTCCTTCATGTCCACCTTCCACAGCAGGCCAGCCAATGTCTGCTCATAGCGATAGTGCCTTTAAGGGTTTTCAATCATTCTCTATATATGTATATATAATATTGATTGTGTTTACTTGAGCAACAGGGCAATAGCGATGACCAAAACGAAGGCGCAGAGTGGACCAGTTACTAAATATCGCCAGTCCAGCTTTTTGCGAGGACACAACTCGCCATGGAAACCGCACGTTGGCTCCGCTAATGGGGGTCGTCCATTAAGCCATTGTATGGGTCTTCCATTTTTGATGTAACGAAATTCCTTGAGGCATACATAGAGTGATAAAGTGCTACATGTGTAAATTAAGAAGTAGTATTTCTTACTGGTATTACTGAGTCCTTGTTGTAGACAAAAAAACCAACTGGTTGCATGGACATCTTTGCTAGCGAATTTCCAGATCCTCCGTTAGCATCGCTTTGTAAAGTAATAACAGTGTAGTTGCCCTCTGCATCGCCATTTGAGTCAATGAACACCTACGAATATAACATGATTATCCATATAGGGCAGTATAAAAAATAGCACATAGTATTAAAGGCGTCTTTAAATTAAGTACAACTAATTTGACCAATCACAAAATATTTATAAATAATTAAAAGAGTGTTGACCCAATAAAGTATATAAACTTAACAAGAGTTTTGAGTACTGACTTCGAACTTGCAATAAAATTCAAATACTCGACTTTTCTTTAGTTTTTTGCGAATTTTACTTACATCAAAGCCCTGTATTGAGTGATAGGATCTGTTAAAAATGTGGCTCATAACCAGACTCCCATCGTTAATATCGCCGCCGATGTGAAGTATTTCGGTTATTGCACGTGCATAGATCATTACAGTATCGTACAAGTGTAATCCAAAAATAGGCACCTATATTGATAATGTTTTAGGTAAGCAGCGTGAATGTCACTCGATTATTACATACGGAAATATTCTCGAAAACTCGTTGATGGTAGGGCACCAGGAATGGGGCTTTACGTGCATACTCTTTAATTTTCGAGCATATATGGCTGAAATGAAATGTTTGTATGTATATTTAAAATAAACAAAACTGTATTTATTTTAAAGAGATGAAGAAAAAGTGAGTAAAATATAGTTTGATATATTTTATATCCACTAGTTAGATTATTAAGGGATGAATAGTTATATTGAATAAAATGACAATGATTTATATCATGTGTTTGATCAAAATTACCGAATATGAGGGTTTTGTGGATATGTCATGCTTATTTTTATAACTGAACGAAATGAGATTTTATCCAGTGACTTGCTCTTTTCTTTTCTAATATAAGGATCTAAGTAATCTGCAATAAGATGTTGCATGCATTAAACCTCAAGAATTGATCAGCTCCGTTAAGTAATTAACTTACTACGCTCCATAATGTTCACACGACGATTCGAATTGTAGATCTCATCATCGACGGAGACGACAATATAATTTCCGCTCTCAAGGAGCTTACGATTTTGCAAGCCACGAACAAAGTCCACCATGGCGATGTGCTCTCCAATAAATACGTATACTTATAGTATGAGTAATAGACATGAATTAGGTACATGCCGAACGAATAAAAAAAAGTCAACAAAATACTTACTTCGAGTTGTTGCATATGTTTCCTCAATAATTTTCTCGATTTGTGACAAGGTTTTCTTAATTGGTATATAGTCCGATATGTATTTTAAGTGCATTATTGTAAAGTTTCTCGATTCAGCAAGTTCCTTGTTCGTTGTGAAATAATAGTTATTAGTAATTTGTAAGCAAAATCGAATTCAAAGAGATTTATTACCTGTATGGCGTTTGCAACATCGGAACCCCAAATTGGCTTTGAACTCACAACAATAGAAAATTTCTTCCAGTCGTATGCATTTAACAGACTTATCACACTCTTAGAGACCTAATCAATCATTTAAAGAACTAATAATTATTCCATACAATATAAATATTTACCTTTGAGGCAGGGGCAAGGGTTCGTGCAAAGGTATGAAATGTACTCTTCTTGGATACAATTGAGTCTGAACATTTCTAGAATTCATTTGAAATATTTCCTAAAAACTTGATATTCGTTTTACTCAATCGATCTACTTACGAATGAGAGCATTGGTGTATTCCAGGCGGAAGCTAGCAACGCCTCAGTAGTGCAACTTTCGTCGGGCCCTATAAAAGCCTTCGCCTTCTTTTCCCTCATTTCAGTCATAAATCTATAATGGGTAAAAGGTGCGTCCATAAGACCAGCTTAGTATTTGTGGTGGACATCTTGATAATAATTAAATTATACCTCAATGGCCTCACTCGATATGCGCCAGTTTGGTGACCGATGTCGAATGGCGTGAAAGTAAGTGTTTTGCCAGGCAGTAAGTTAACGTTTTTATTGACATCCTCGACGGCGAGCGGAAGACCACCAAGAGTTATCTGATAATGTAAATAAATACAATAAATAGTGAATATAAAATTATATTATATGCGAAAACTTTAAAATTCGAAGTACTTCTTTTGATTTCGCATCATAGAAAATTAATTCTAAGCAGCATTTATCTTGCATGAATTTGAATCATTTCGAAGCCAATTGATTGATTGAGCGCTTGAGCATAGCTACGAAGTTCATGATTTTCTCTATCTTGAGTTATCTGCAGAGCGTTTTTTAATTTTGTGTAATACTCAATAGCTAAAAAGCAACCAGCCATAAAGAATGTAAGCTGTGCAAGAAAAATAGTTAAGCCGCAAAACAAAAATAAATAAGATACGAGTTCGGGATGGGTCAGCAATTTCCATAAGTGTGACGACTGCTCATGAAGTTCTTGAGACATTTTAAGAACCCAAGGAAGAATCATTAAGAAGTGTAATCGTCGCCGAACTTTCAGGCTTGCCCCACATAGCCGACATTGAAAATCACTTATGGGTCCTGCTGAACGCAACTGTATAATGCCATATCCGTAATAGAAAGAACTTAAAGCAAATCCGGTGTATAATAGACTATATGCCAGCGTAAAAGGAATGTCATAATCATCCCGCTCATTTATTGGCTGTATTATGCCCAAAATTTGGGTGGCTTCGAGTATAATACAAATCAAGCGAATACGATTTGTAAATGGATAGCACATTATATACCAAAGGCTGCTTATCATATTTATTTTTATTTTTTTGTTAGATACATATACTAATTTTGTACTTAGATTCTGAAGGCTTATCAAGATACTACTTTAATTGGATTATTTAATATTCAAGAGCGTAGACAATTCGTGTTTGGCTGCTGAATTTATGATTGATTGCTGTGTGCGATTTAATTTCACACGAGTGGAAGCAAATTCGACTTCCACAAGCAGCAACTGATTAGGAAATCAGTTTATTGTATCGATCTGTGAAACGTATTCAAATATATTTGTATACAAGGATTTTATTTAAATTGCTGTTGGTATTTATAAACATTTTTTTAAATTTAAAGCGTTGTCATATATTTTTTTATTTAGCTAAAGTGACAAGCCTTTGAGACTTAAGCTAAGGCCAGCCATTTTTTCTGTGCTGTGTGTTTAATGCCGGCCGTATGAGGCTCAACACAACTCTGCATTTTAGTTACATTGCATTTGTATGCCCGGAGCTGCTGTTGATGAGGCTGCAATTGAGATTGGAACTCTTTTGCCATCGTTGCCATGCCAATTTACTCATAACGAGTTAATGGTGGGCCACCCAAAGCTACATAAATTGCGTATCACCTTTTCCTTTGGGACGAACAAATATTGTCCATTGTACACACACATGGTGTGGATACTTTTATGAACGAAAATAAGTAGGTGCTTTACGTTTAAAAAGTAAATGAAAATGTGCTGCTAAAAATGTACGAAAAATGTCTTTGATTTATTAGTCTTATATTAAAATGCGTTCTCTTCCTGCACAAGTCGCATGTGTGTACTCCACAGCCATAAGCCAAGTACACCAAAAATATAGACGGATCGGAACTTGTAATAAACAAAATACCAAATAAAATTTAAGTTAAATATGCACAATATAGTGAGGATATAGGCCGCGTTGCTACATACATTATTTTTTTGTCACTTATTTGTTTCTTTGAACAGGTCGGCAATATAAGTTGGTAATATTATATAGCTTAGATTGCAGTATACCTTCAGGTATAAATTAGAGTACAACGAACAGCCGATGCAATTTAAAGCCGACCTTGATAAATTATTCAGCTGCTGATTATTTATGTCCGGTGTTTCGAGCAGAAAATCAACATAAAGTGAAAATTTCAATTGAAGCGTGCATCAGACCCTAGATTTACCTTGGACATGCTAAAAATAACACATCCTGGCTCCTCGCTGGATATACATATATATACACAATATTTTATTTATATTTTAAATCAAATCAATTGGGAGCTACATTATATTGTAGTCCGATGTGGAAATCTTTTTACTGAAATGTTAATAACCTTTAATGCGTTAGACACATTACAAGAAAATTATAACTCTGCAAGATTATAATAAGAATAAAACATATAGTATTGAAATATGCGTGCATCTCCATTATATATGTAAACATACCCTTGTGTGTAACTATATTAAAAAAAAACTAATTCTTCTGCTTTTCTACAATAATTCAATATTCAATATTCAATTCAATTTCAATAATTCCCGATACATTAAATTGAAATTTTTTCTTATTCTTATTTATTCGCTTCAGAATTGCTTTTAAAATTTCAATATTTAAATATTTAAGCTTATAAATAAATAGATAAAAGTCTTCATTTTCAATTGAATTAAATTTTAAGATCATCGGCTGGAACTTACACGCATCTGAGAATACTCAGCAAGGAATCCAATATTTATGGTGTCCGTTGTGGCAGCTATTTGTACGCGGTTTTGCTGACAGGACAGCAGTGCCATGGCCACAAGCAGGATACGAAGATTGCAAAATATGTGGCTGTGTGCCATGTTAACCGGATACTTTAAAGCGGGAAAGATTCAGATTTAATGGCAATAAAGTCTTGTACTCGCGACACTGACACCTACTTCGACACCGACAACTACTGTGAGCGAGTCGGGGTTTACAAGTGAAGAACTGCACATTTCCAGGCAAATGTACCAACGCAATATGCGTGCAATGGCATAGTCCGTAATTGTAATTCACTTGTTGCTCCGTTGCGCTGTAGTTGTTCGTCCGCGTTTCCGATTCAGACTGCTGCTTGGCGAATGGCTACTGGGTCCTTTTTATGCTGTCAGCTTCGGGTGGTGGCACTTCGTTACGCTCCTGGGTATGGCTGTGGGTGGTCTGCCCGCCAAAATGAAATTGCGTGACTGGCAAGAGGTGCTGCTGCTGCTGCTGCTACCATGGCTAAATTTACGAACCGTGATTGTTAACTGTTGGTCCCAAGCCCCCATGAAATTTGGTATGATTTAAGCTGTAAAAAAATGTGTGGCTCTGCAAAGCTTTTAATTAAGACTGACTCAATGATTAAGTATTCATTTCAATTAAATCAAAGTCTATTTGAATTTTCCCATCAACTAGTATTTCAAATCTTTATATAGAAATTAGGGTGCATCGGGGATGTGGGAACCCATCTAATGCGCTTATGTTTGGACAACAATACAATTCGTTGCTAAGCCATTTGCTCTAGTTCAAGGTCTGGTTGCGGGGATTAGCTATACGAATGTACTTAACACTTTTTTTTTTGTAATACTGACCACTTGAACTCCAACGGTAATTTACAATGCAAATTGGTTTTGTGTGTGGCAAATTGTGAGAATAATTGTGTGATTCTAGTGATGCTTATATGGGCAGAAATAAATAAGATTTTAAATATGCAACATGTACTTTGTACTTTTATAATAACAACTTGCTGCTTAACTAACAAATATAATTTTGAATTTATTTTTAAGCACACAAAGGTTAAACCATTGGTCGGGGGTTAGACGAGGAGTTCCAGTACCATGCTCATTAAATTGAAATCAGCGTTTTTGGTCGATTGAAATGACATTCGGTGGAATTAGATTTCATTCAATTATAGCTTTTATGTCAAATTTCAAATAAATAAATAGCACGATTTTCCTCATTTCAAATTGTACTTTTGGCACATATGTATGTAGTCGTGCATGAATATGTTGTCTGGATGGGTGACTGATATTATGTTATTTATTAACCATCAGCAATTAATATGTGGACTGACGCATTGAAAAACAACATGAATTGCAATTTTTATTAGTATAAAATCGACTCTGTTGGTGTATATGTATCACAGGTGGTGAACAAGTGCTTTCTGGTTGATAACATCATCGTAATTTTATTACGTATACTCTACTGCAATGAATTGCTGGTCAAAATCAACCTTTGCCTCTGCGGTCCGTCCACTGGATGACGGATGAGCCTCAACCTACTGTTTGCATTTGGATATGAAATCTGTGCGATACTAAAAAGCATACGACTTAAGATTCAAAATAGCTAAGCTATAGAACTGACTTTTCGATGTCGATACTAAAAAAGTGCGCACATTATATACATTCAGCCTTCTAAAGTCGTAATGGGCTCATACTCAATTAGCCACTAATTAAGGGAAGTGTGAGTTCAACCGATTCGTTTTTAACCTTTCAGGACTTCATTTGTATTGCTAATTTGCTTCAAATTCCAGTGTTATTCCATTGCGCTCCATGTTGTTATAGAGTTTCCTATGATACTCTGGGAGGCTGGTACGACGGGACCCGCCAGAGCGCCAGTTCACAAGCGAAAACAATTGCCTCCTGGTGTGCTAAAAGCAAAAGGGTTTTTTTTTCTTCTCCTTCCGTTTCAGTTAAACACACCAAGCTCCACAAATCGTGCCCAAAACGTGGGAGGTGGGTTTGCATGGGGTTGGGAATGGTGTGCACTTGTTGTGACTAGACAGCAATATGCTAATTTTGAAAAAAAGCGAGTGTTCGCGTTGTAGTATCCTTGACGATCCAGTTGGCTCAATGGCAACAAAGTGCGCTAACTCTTCTCATTTTCTCCATAAAGCAATGCCAGATGCTGGAAGTCTAATTATGCATGGCAAGTGCTAAAATTCTACCACATCTTTTGTTCTCTTCGGCTGACGTGCATTCGCTTAGTGGGTTTGTTGCGATATTGCTGCTTTGCTTTCAGGAAACATTTGCTTACCTAAGGACAACGACATTGTTTGCCACATCGATGTTGTCCTCTTTTGGGGCAGCCGGACCACACATAAAATTCAAACTGCGCCAGTTTCGTTTCCTTTTCGTCATCTTTTGAATTATGTTTCTCCATGGACATATTTGCGCTTAGACATTCACACATAAGTTGAATTTTAGCTCGATCAATTACATTCAAAATTTAACTATCAATTCTAAAATACTAAAACTTCAAAACAAAATTATACTTCATTATTATAAGAGTACCAATAATTTTAAACAGAACAAAACATATTTGTGTAAAATTTGATTGAAATAAACAAAGCACTTTAATATGGTCGCTATTGTGCAGTCAACAGGCATACCAAATAATAATTTAAATAGATTCTATTTAATATTCTGCATTGTAAGTATGCACGTGTTTTCAAATTACAAATAAAATGCATATTGATGTATGATGACTTGTCGACTGAGCGCAAACTGAAATACTTTAAATATTTATCAAGGAATTCCACATTAATAAATTGGCTTTGAAAGCTGAGGCAGAAGGCTACGCGAGATAAACACACTGATAAAATTAACAAATGTAATGATTCAACAACTTCACAACTTTCATATATTACTAGTTATTTTGTCTGAGTATATGCATAGTGTGCTGAAACTGTCTGTTTGTTGTTTTTTATTTCGAGAAAATGGCTTTTGTGCAATAATTAACTTGCCTTTGGCATGGAAACTAAAATTTAAATGACTTCAGCTGCACTGAAACACACGCGGAAAACTAAAACATGGCACCAGAGAATTAAGTTTTCCCCTAGAGCTTTGCCGCATTTATTAATTCATGAATATTAGTTCAACATAAAATAAAATAAAACAAAAATATAATTTTGGCTAGAAATAAATTTGCAATCTAATTTGTTTGTTAACCAATAAGCACATCGAAATAAATATGCGCAAATTGGTATACTTTTCAAAAGACAGAGATAAACATTTGATTTCCATTTGCTGATGCCGTTTGCTTTACAAATTTCCGCTGACACAAATTTGTGGTTTATTTTGTGTTGCATGCTAACATGGTGTTTGATTAGATTAATATATTTTTAGTTCATGTCCTGTTAGTAAAGATAAGTAATTTCGTCGACTTTTGAATATTAGATTCTGGAAACACATTTTCTCCGAATTCCCTTTAAAATGGTTTAAAAATGTACTCTTACCTTCAGACATCTGATTTTCAGGCTATAATTTTTACTTGTCTTCCGACCTGAAATTTCATTTTCAACTTTAAATGTACGATTGATTTAGGGGCAAAACTATGATCAAAAAGCCCTTGCTTTTTAAAATCAGTTGAGTTTTGACGAAGTTATGGCATTTTGAAGTTTCGCCCTATGCCCATATATCGATACATCGGTTTTCGGGCTATAATTTTTACTTGTCTTCCGACCTCAAATTTCATTTTTAACTTTAAATGTACGATTGATTTAGGGGCAAAACTATGATCAAAAAGCCCTTGCTTTTTAAAATCAGTTGAGTTTTGACGAAGTTATGGCATTTTGAAGTTTCGACCTATGCCCATACACCGGTATATCGATTTTCGGGCTATAATTTTTACTTGTCTTCCGACCTCAAATTTCATTTTCAACTTTAAATGTACGATTGATTTAGGGGCAAAACTATGATCAAAAAGCCCTTGCTTTTTAAAATCAGTTGAGTTTTGACGAAGTTATGGCATTTTGAAGCTTCGACCTATGCCCATATATCGGTGTACCGATTTTCGGGCTATAATTTTTACTTGTCTTCCGACCTCAAATTTCATTTTCAACTTTAAATGTACGATTGATTTAGGGGCAAAACTATGATCAAAAAGCCCTTGCTTTTTAAAATCAGTTGAGTTTTGACGAAGTTATGGCATTTTGAAGCTTCGACCTATGCCCATACACCGATATATCAATTTTCGGGCTATAATTTTTACTTGTCTTCCGACCTCAAATTTCATTTTTAACTTTAAATGTACGATTGATTTAGGGGCAAAACTATGATCAAAAAGCCCTTGCTTTTTAAAATCAGTTGAGTTTTGACGAAGTTATGGCATTTTGAAGTTTCGATCTATGCCCATATATCGATACATCGGTTTTCAGGCCATAATTTTTACTTGTCTTCCGACCTCAAATTTCATTTTTAACTTTAAATGTACGATTGATTTAGGGGCAAAACTATGATCAAAAAGCCCTTGCTTTTTAAAATCAGTTGAGTTTTGACGAAGTTATGGCATTTTGAAGTTTCGATCTATGCCCATATATCGATACATCGGTTTTCAGGCTATAATTTTTACTTGTCTTCCGACCTCAAATTTCATTTTTAACTTTAAATGTACGATTGATTTAGGGGCAAAACTATGATCAAAAAGCCCTTGCTTTTTAAAATCAGTTGAGTTTTGACGAAGTTATGGCATTTTGAAGTTTCGACCTATGCCCATACACCGATATATCGATTTTCGGGCTATAATTTTTACTTGCCTTCCGACCTCAAATTTCATTTTTAACTTTAAATGTACGATTGATTTAGGGGCAAAACTATGATCAAAAAGCCCTTGCTTTTTAAAATCAGTTGAGTTTTGACGAAGTTATGGCATTTTGAAGTTTCGCCCTATGCCCATATATCGATACATCGGTTTTCGGGCTATAATTTTTACTTGTCTTCCGACCTCAAATTTCATTTTTAACTTTAAATGTACGATTGATTTAGGGGCAAAACTATGATCAAAAAGCCCTTGCTTTTTAAAATCAGTTGAGTTTTGACGAAGTTATGGCATTTTGAAGTTTCGCCCTATGCCCATATATCGATTTTCAGGCTATAATTCTTACTTGCACCACTTCCCCACTCCGTGGAAGTGTGCTGTGATTGCGATGATTCCGAAACCTGGCAGGCCGTATAATCTAAGATTGTCGGCAGTAAGTGGCTTCCAGAGTGCCATTCCTGATCATCAGTTTGGCTTTGGGCATCACCATGGTACACCAGAGCAACTTCATCGAGTAGTTCAGCATGTCCTCGAGGCCTAGGAAAATAAGCAGTACAGCTCTGCTGTCTTCCTGGATATCCAGCAAGCGTTTGATCGCGTTTGGCATGATGGCCTGCTTTTTAAAAAAAATGTACTCTTACCTTCCAATTAGCCTTTCAGTTCAATCAGACATCTAGAAAGTATAATAATCAGTGTAAAAGAAATGACTATGCACTTCTTTGGGATGCTGAAATGTGTTTTTGTATGCTACCGATTCATGTACCAGTAACAAAATGTCGCCGCAATCGGTACTTTGGAACAAATTGGGCTAAATGGAGTGAATACGTCAAGAGATCTTTTCGTACTAATTTATTGAGTAAAGATGCATGGTTTATATACAAAATTCTTAGACGATATTGTTTGCTTAGGACTAGTTATTATATGCGCTTACAGATACCATGTCTTAATATTATCTTATTTACTACGCTGCGTCTGGTACCGTCTGCTTACTGCAGGCCGCCCGACAGATGGTGCGAAAACCCATTTCTAATCGCAGCCCATGGCTCGAGTGCATATTTATTTGTCGTGGCTCTGCGCTATCTGAAACATACGATTTTCTGCTCTTGGCGAAATCGTACAATCAGTAAGAACTAGTAAAATGTTCTAGATAGTTAAATCAAACAATGTTTCTTGCAATTATTTAGGAATGTTGTGTTTATTTACTCATAGAAATAAGTGTATGGACTTTAAATGTACCCTCAATAATCATGAGTGATTTTATACGACTATTTTATACATCAAATTAACAAACAATTTTCTTTTTGGATATACATATCGTGGAATGAAACTACACATTTTTGACTTTTGGCTATATAGCATATAGATATATTTGGTAAGTTGGGACGTTCATTGCCGTTGCTTTAGCTCTCAAGGAATGTCAGTTGTGAATTAAGTTAAACTGAGTTCAACTGCTCAGAATCGCCGAGCATGTGGCCAACTTTTTTTTGGACCTGTGTGCCCACAAGCCCGGCAAGACGGCAGTTAATCATTGTAAGATTATATAGATTGATATACAAATTATGATGTTCCTCTATTCCAAATGTAAATTAGTGATTCAAATATTTGACATTCATTGTAGGCTAAATATTATTATATAAATTCATTTACTAAATGTGCTAGCTGGGTGCTGTGATTTCATTTGTGATGGAATGCTGTGCATATTAATATCATTATTAATTAATCGAGCGCCATTTAGAGAGTATCCATACAAACAATATGGATTACAGAGAGCATGAGTATTGTTTATGTGTATGTGCGTCTGTTGCCAGTGTATTTTAAAGTAACTAATTGAATAGTCGCTTCAATATACTTTGAATCGTCGCCAAGGACTGATTTTCTATGAGGAAACTGCGATGATTTCCTTCCACTGTGTGCACTTCCACGGGCTTCGTGCAAACCTTGAGGAAAACGCAAATTGGGATGTGAGTATTGATCAGGATTTTGTTTTGATTTTTACTTTTTTCTGCTAACTCACCTCCTTGAGCCGATAGTCCTCATCCAATTTGGCCGAGTTTTCTGTGGGTTTAACGAGCGTCACCTTTGACTTGAGTTTCAGCTTGGGCTTGAAGCTGTCCGCCAACTCCAGTTTCTTGTAAAACAATCTTGCTGCCGTTTTAATCTGCATAAGGGATGCATAACGGATTAATAAAATATAGTTAAAGGACGTTAGAAATTTTGTGCTTACAGTTTCCACAGGTTGGTTAATTTCAACACTCATTATTTCAGCAAACTTTTCGAGTTTCTCCTCCCAGGTGGGTATCACCAAAAGCAACCGCACCAGCTGGAAACGAAAACAAGGATTAAAATCATTAGAAATGGGTGGTCAGGTTTAAATGAATATTGTCTATTACACTTACCGATTTGTAGTCAATGTTGGCTAAGACAATACCAAAGTAGGCGAGGCCATAGCTCTTATTGCTGTTGTCATCATCGACTGTGTATCGCTGCTTGAAGCTGCTCGTATACCAGTTGACATAGGTGGGCGCACCATCCAACATCACAACATTGGTAATTTCGTTGGTCTCCTCCAGAATGCCGGCCATCACGTACGTGAGCAGACAGCCAAAGGAGTAACCGGCCAGCTTATAGGGTCCCTTGGGTTGCACTGTGCGTAGCTGTTTAATGTTAAACTTTGCAACCGCCTCTACAGAGTCCAAGGGCACTGTGTTGGTGAATTGCAATCCGTAGGCAGGCACCTCGAGCCTTTTGGCCAGTGGCTGCAATGCGTTCGCAGATCCCTCGATTGGTGAAATGAAGAAAATAGGACTCTGTTTGCTGTTTAAGGGAGCCAGCGTCTCCAGGCGCACAATTTCCTCGGTGGGCATCAACTGTGTGGTGAAAACCACCTGAGTGCCATCGCCTAATGGACTAACTGTGCGTGATGGAGGATTGGCATTTGTTGGTGACACAGCAACCGAAACATCAGTGGCTGTAGGTGTTGCTGATTTCACATCGGCACCACCATCCATTTGTTTCAGCGCACCAAATGTGAGTTGACGAACCTCCTGCGTGGACAGAACAATGTCAAAGTTACGCTCCAGGGTTTGCTTAATTTCGGCGCCCATCAGCGAATCCATGCCCAGATCTGATAAGGAGGCGACATCCTGAACATTTTTAATGTCACGCAGACCCAAGATATTTGATATGGTCGCAATTAGACTGACACCGGCAGACTGATCCGACTTGCGTTTCTCTGCCACGACCATGGAGGCCACGACGGGATGCGGTTGTTGCAGGAATAGGTCGATGGTCTGCAGGCAGGAGGGCATACGCTGGGGCAAGGTGCCACCAATGACGGTGTCATTGTCACCGAGATTCTCCAGGACGAGGCCAGTGTCGCCAATGGCACCCCATTGTATCGCTGTGCCTGGGAAGCCGCTAACCTGTCGCTGTTCACAGATACGCTCCATGGCGGAGTTGGCCAACCCATAATTCGATTGTCCAATGTTGCCACGTCCACATGAGACGCTCGAGAAGCAGATGAAGTAGTCCAACTCAGTGCAGATGGTTCGCGAATATTGATCCAAAAATTTGGTCGCTGTCACCTTGGGATCAGCTACGGTCTTAAAGTCCTTGGCCGACTGATCCTCAATCAGAGCATCCCGCAGCACGGCAGCCAGATTAAAGATACCACCAACCAGGGCTAACTTGTTGCTGCTCTCCAGCAATTTCTTGGCTCCCGCGGCTGTGGTCACATCATTGGTATCAATTACCACTTTCACGCCACGCTCCTGCCAGCGACGGATCATGAGTCCCTGATAGCCGGTCTTCACGCCCGAGCGTGAGGTTAGGACAATGTGGCGTGCTCCACGCGTCACCAGCCAGTTAGTTAGCTCCAGACCGAAGCCGCCGAGACCACCAACCAGGATATAGCTCTTCTCTGGATGCATATAGGTACGTGGTATGGCGTTAATTAAACGCGACTTGGGTATTAGCGTCTTCTTGCCATCCTCCTCATCGCGCACCTTGATAACGACCTTGCCAATGTGCTTGCCCGACGCCATGAAACGGAAGGCCTGCTCCACCTGTTTGTCATTAAACACTGATGTGGGCAGAGGCACAACTGCACCGCTCTTGATACCCTCAGCGACGAGGGAGACCACTTGACTCTGCATCTCCTCCTCGCCCTCCATGACACTGTCCAGCAGAATGCCGTGGAAGGAGGTATTCTTCAAGAAGACGGACATACCCAGCGGACTGTTGTTGCTCAAATCGAATTTGCCAATCTCCAAGAATCGTCCGTTCAATCCCAAGCAGCGGACGGATGCTTGCAGTTTCTCTTCAGACAGTGAGTTCAACACCAGATCAACACCGTGACCCTTTGTCTCGCGCATGACCAGCTGCTCAAAGGATGTGTCACGTGAATTGCCAATGTTGCGTGCCTGCAACTTGGGGAAACGTTTCAGAAGGAACTCCCGTTTCTCCTTGCTGCCGACCGTTGTGAAGACTGTCAGACCATGATGGAGAGCCACAGAAATGGCAGCCTGGCCCACACCACCTGAACCAGCATGGATGAGGATGCGTTCACCCTTCTTCATCTGTCCACGCACAAGGAGGGCATAATAGACGGTTGCATAGACACAGGGCACTGTTGAGGCCTCTTCCATGGTCCACTTATCCGGAATTTGCCACATCATTCGCCTGCTGGCCTGGCAGGTAGTTGCTAGCGACTTGGCCGGCACCATGGCCATTACACGGCGGCCGGTTGTGTCGCGACCGGCAAACTCCAAACCCAAAACGCAATCCTGCTCAGCCAGATCGCCGGGCAGAGCATCCGCTGCCAATTTGCCGGAGGACAGCATCACATCACGGAAATTAACGGGTGCATAGTAAACGGTGCAGATCTCAATGTCCTTCTTGGTGGTCGTATCGACCTTGGCGCCCTCAATCCATTTCAGCGAAGCCAAGTCACCCTTGACCAATGCATTCACATAGGCGTGCTCCACTTGAAGGGTGGCCTGCTGCTTCTCCAGCTTCAGATGACGGAAGGTGCCCCATTTGCCATTCTTGAGCACATTCGAGATCAGATCCTTTTCGAGCTGTTTCTGGTACAATGGCGCTGTCACAGAGAACTTCCCGGATACTGCATCCTGCACGAATACCAAGCGTGCCAGCTTGCCACCATTTTCATTCTTGATGCAGGTCATCAGGCCAATGGCACCAAAGAGTTCCTCATTCTGGCAAACGACATAAACATATTGCTCCTCGGTGGCAGCTGTCGCCAGGGCAGCCTTAAGATCATCTACCCAGGTAAAGTTTTGTTCCGTGACTTGTACGACAACCGATTTACGTTGCTTCAGGTCAACGGCTCGTCGGGCCAGGACGAGGACACGGGTACCGCCCAGCGTCTGCTCCTGCACAGCAATGAAACCGAATTTTTCTAGTAGGGCACGTCCCGTCTTCGTGTACGTGGCTAGACCCTCCTCAAAAATGAGGAAACCGGTCTCGCGAATGCTGGCAATGCTATTCTTTAAAGTCAATGTATCCGGACGGGACAGTATATCAATGCCAAAGATAAAGTGACAGTTCTGCTCGACGGGCTCCTTAAGCACATCCTTGGCAATGACGCGTACACCCGACTCTCCCAAGGTGTTGGCAATAAGCTCCTCGTTATTGTTGGATGTGACAACAGCCACATCGCCAGTAAGCACCGGTTCACCCTCAATGATCTCCAGCAAATTATTAGCCATCAGTACATCAGGATTGCGTCCGTTGGCCAACTCGACACCCTTCAATTTGACGGCGCCACTCGAGTTCTCGATGATCAGTTGAATGGCCACGTCCAGAGCATGCAAGCGAGCCTTTTCCGTATTCTCGTTCAATTCTGCAACGTTCTCATTGGCCACAAAACAGTAGCGTTCCAAGGTGGGTGGACTCTGGGTGTTGGGACGACGCTGAGCCAGTGAAGCCTTCAGGCCACGCAACTCCACGCCGCCACTCTTGATAACATTAATGTCATTATACCAGTAGACTGGCACACCAACAACAATCGACTGTGATTCCTTGCTCAATCCGTTGATCAGCTCCAAATGCTTGAGCGGATTAATCACTGCCTTCTCTATGCGGGTGGGCAAATAGAGCTCACGCAAGTTCTTGCTAAGAATGCTAAACTGCAGCATAGTATCCATGAAGCTGATCCAGTTCTCCACCCACTGCAGATTGCCGACAGAGGCACAGGTGTCCGAGTTGACAATGCCTCGGAAAATTCCACCATAGTCGTAGCCACGGAGACGCAACTCCTTGTACACATCGTTGGTGACCAGCTGCTTGGCTGCGGTGTTGGGTGTCTGGGGATCCAGAGGCAGTTCCTCCATATCAATGCTTTCCGGTATGCTGATCCGGCCAGAGACGGCCAAGCTTCCACTTTCGCAGATCTCAAAGTTGCCAGTGCCATCGAAGAAATTGATGCCAAACTTGACAACGGCGCTCTTATTCAAAATCGTAGCCCTATGGAACACCAGATTCTCCATAACAACTGGCGTCTTGTGGAATTCGCCGCCACGCATCTTAGCGAATGTCATCCAGGCGAGAGTCATGTAACCGGTTGCCGGGAACAGGATGCGTCCATCGATGGTATGTCCGGTGAGGAAGGCATCCTCCTCCTTGGACAAATCAATCTCAATAATGGTCTCACCCGAACTGGTCTCCTTGCCAAACTTGGCAACCAGCCATTTCTGTGTGTGATCCCAGCCGATCTTTGAGTTCAACATGGGAGTACCACGTCCCACCGGATAGCTAATGGGTCGCACCAAGTTTAGTACTTGTGGCTGAGCACCCGCTGCATAAAGCTTTCCCACATTGCTAAGCAAGAATTCCACATTGTTCTCGTGGGCACGCTTGACCAGACTCAAGTTGGTGGCATCCGGGCCAAGAGCTCGCTTCAGAATCGCCTGGAGTAGGCCATGTGGTGCAATCTCAATGGAGATGGCATTCTTAGGTACATGCTGCAGTGCCTCATGGAAGAGCACGGG
Source organism: Drosophila nr. perissopoda 5 BK-2023a (assembly GCA_035044105.1). Taxonomy (NCBI): domain Eukaryota; kingdom Metazoa; phylum Arthropoda; class Insecta; order Diptera; family Drosophilidae; genus Drosophila; species Drosophila nr. perissopoda 5 BK-2023a. The sequence continues at coordinate 1,453,325 of JAWNMK010000018.1, forward strand.
CGACAACAGATTGTTCACATGATAGGCGGCCGATGATTGGATAGCAACCGGGGTGTTCCATGCGGATTCGGGAATGCTGGTGCTGATCCAGCGTGCAGTGCGATTCTTCGCATTGGGTATAATCTTCTCCAGGCTCTTGCGCAACTTGGGACCAGCATCAGCGATATATTTGCTGTGGAATGCATAGCCACTGCTATTTACAGCCTTCGCAAAGATTTGCTGGGTATTGAGTTTGGCAACAAAGGCCTCGATAGATTCTTCCGGTCCAGAAATTGTGCAATTGTCCTCGCTGTTGTGGCAGACGGGGAAACAATCGCTGGGCACTAGCTTGTGCGCCTCCTCCCAGTTGAGACCGACGGCAGCCATCTTTCCCTTGGGCAGCTGTGTGTCCAAGATGCTCTTGCCACGCCAGTAGGCGGCCAGAACGGTCTGCTCCGGAGTGAAGCAACCATCGGCATAGGCACAGCCAAGTTCACCCACCGAATGACCAACAATGCCATCGGGATGAATGTTGAGAGACGTGAGCAGATCCGTCAGCGCCACCTGCATGGCAGCAATTGAGATGAACGAGTTGAGAATGTTCTCAAAACTCTTGTCCGTGGAGCGGGTAAGCACCTCAATTAGATCGACACCCTCTGGCTTCAAAACATCAGCGCAACGCTGAATTGACTTGGCAAACACATCGATTTGCATCAAGTCCTTGGCCATGCTTGCCCATTGGCTGCCCATGCCCGAATAGATATACCAAACTGGACGCTTCACATCACTAGACTCAACCACTTCACGCTGCAGCGATCCCTTGTTGCTGACCACAGTGTAGCCACGGAAATAGTGCAAGGGAATGGGCTTCGAATGAATATCGTTGATTAACTGCAGATATTCATCGTCATCGTTGTGATCCGCGGCGGATTCCAGCATCTCCTGTACGGCCTCGAATGTACGGCCGGATGCAATCACTACCTTGGGTGCCCCATTCTTTGGTGTTATGGTCTTTGGCTTGGGATTCGATTTGAGAATGACATGAGCATTAGCGCCACCAAAGCCAAAAGAGTTAAGACCAATGATGCCACCATTCCATGGGAGATTCTTGTCGACAACCTTAAGACGACCATCGACCAGACCATAAAGATCCGGATTGGGTTTGTTGTAGTGCAGATTGGCGGGTATAATGCCCGCCTCCATTGCAATCAGAATCTTTGCAACGGAACAAACACCAGACGCCGGCTCTGAGTGACCCATATTGGATTTAACCGAACCAATCAGCAGCGGTGTGGTACGATTCTTGCAGAAGAAATCCGTAATGGAGTTAACCTCCTGGGGATCACCCACTTTGGTGCCAGTGCCGTGCGCCTCCACATACACAACATCGTTGGGATTGAGTCCGATCTCCTCGTAGGTCTCCCGTATCAAACGATTCTGCATGCTGCCAATGGGATATGTGATGCCCTGCTCCTTGTATCCATCCGTATTCGTGCGCACATTCAGAATAGAGGCGTACACACGCTTGGCTACCGCGGTGCGCTGCAGCAGCAGCACAACACAGCCATCGGATCGGACATAGCCATTGCCCGACTCATCGAACGCCTTGCAGCTGCCATCGACGCTCAACATGTTTAGTCGCTTGAACTGCAGCGACATGGTGGGTTTCAGAATGATGCCAGCGCCAGCGACCAGTGCATTATCGATCTTGCCCTCGCGCATATCGGAGAAGGCCTGCTCCAATGCGTACAGGGAGCTCGAGCAGGCGGTGTCAATGCTGTAGCTCGGTCCCTTGAAATCGAATGTAAACGAGATTCGATTGGCGAACATGGCGCGTGCACAGCCCGTCAATCCATAGCCATTGACACGATCCGGATCACAACACCAGTGCTGCTCCGTTTCTGATGTTGAAACACCAATGTAGACACCAGTGCGGGATCCACGTAAATCTGTGGGATTTAGACCAGCATCAATGATTGCCTCATGCGTCAATTCGAGCATAATGCGCAGCAAGGGATCCATGCACTCGGCCTGCTTCTGATGGACACCAAAGAATTGCTGATCGAAATTCTCCAGATCGGAATGCTTGATTTTGCCCATCCTGTCCGGCAAACCATAGAGACCTGCAGCAATTGTAAAGTGGCTCTTATAAATATATCAACTATCTTCTAACTGTTAAAGCTTACCGCGCTCCCAGCGTATGGGTTCATCGGTGACCATGTCGACGCCGTTGAACAGATTCTGCTTGAACTCTTCGATGTTGGAGCTCTCGGGCAGACGGCCGGAAAAGCCAGTGATGGCAATTTCCTCATTTAGTGCCTGCTGACGCGGCGCATAGTGTCCACCACCCAGGTCCAATTGGGGGGCAGTACGCGACGCTGGCTCAGCAGTGATCACTTCCTCGGCGAAACGGGCGGGCATCTTCTGGCTGTCGTTGCTTATATTGTTGTTCGTGTGGTTGCCTGTTAGGGTATGATGATGACTCGTTGCAGGATTGCAAGCGGAAGTGCTAGGTGTTAGCTGCGCAGTGGGTGGCTCCTCGAAGGAGTCAGGTTGTTGCGAATTTTGTTGCTTCTTATTGCGACGGCGGCGCCGACGAAGGGCACGGGCACTTTTACCGTTACCGTTTTGTACAGCGGAAGGGCTCGGATTGTGATTATTTTGATTATTGAGCGCAACAGTTTGATGATCCACGACTCTTAACAAACTTTTAGCGTCTATAAAAAAAATTGAAATAGTTTTAGTTTTTATATCGCTAATAAATTAATATAAATGATATAATATAATATAATACATTAAAACAGTCTCTTCTCTAACTCGGATCTCATACAACAATTATAACTCGAAAATTGTCTTCTAAAACTTCAATTTTTTTATAATTCGAAAAAAACATGTACGTTTATTATAATTCGAATTTTGAACTGAACATTTTATTTGTGTGAACAGTAAATCACTTTTGAATATCTATAAAAGTATTATTTCTTTCAACTTGCTGAGTTCGGGGTTAATATATTTGACAAAATTTTTTCCATACAATAAATAAATTTTCGACCAATTTGATGTATACAATTATATTACAGAATTATAATTATCCATGTCAGGGTATAATAACAATCATCTAGTTAATTTTCCTCTCTAAGCTAAATTTTTGTAATTTTCAATTTAAAGAAAACCGAACCATCATTTTTAAGAGTTTTTGCATACTTTCATTGTTTTTTAAAAAAAATATAAAAAAAGTCATTGCATATTTTAATGGGTCGCAAATTACAATCATTTTAGCTATTTATATAAAAAAAAAGAGACTAACGATATAAGCTTTGACTCGAAGAGAAAGCGCGAAAATGAAACAAAAACTCAGCTACTAGAAATTTATGTATTGATCGTAGTTCTATTTATTTCTTGGCCAGCAGTGTTTTGTTTACAAAACACTCTGAAAATATGTTAATTACTATGGGAAATTAGATCTATTCATATTTTCTTAATTTGAAGTACCAAACTTGAGTCGTAAGCTGTTGTATTTAATAATTAGTGATATTTTTGATGTGTTAAGTTCATGAAAATTGGCACGTATATGCCGATTTTTGCGTTTTTACATATATTTTGAATTCAGGGCTGTACAGATATATATTTAATACAATATGATTAAGAGAATTCGAATATTCACATCGTTGAAGTTTACAAATTTATCAACTGAAAATTATTTCAAATGTGTAATAAGCTCATTTACAGTGGTGGCAACAGTAAAACTGTACAATTACAGTCGCTGTTAATGCTACTGTTACTAGTGCAAAGCTTTTCATCAATGTTGGTTTCTCACAAAAAGCTATGGCAGCAGCCCGGCCGGTCGAATGAACATTTTTTAGACGAAAGTAACTGAAAATCAGGTGATTTCTGGAGAAGCTGCGCGTGCAACGACATTTGCTCTCTGCTGTGTTTGTGGCGTGATTATTGTGTGGCTAACAGTGCGCGGCAACATTATGTACAAGCCCACAACGTATACAATAATATGAAGAAATGTATGTACATACAACCCACAAGCATATCAGAGTGTGTATTCAGCTTAACAGTGCAACACAAAAAATGTTATAATGACAACATGAGTCGCAGCTGACACGCTCACCAACACTAAGGCAAACACAGTAATAGCGTTTCGCACGCTGCTTTCTTATTCGCCGACAAAACTCGTACGATGTGCAGAATGAGAATGACACAATAAAAGAAAAAGTTTGTTAAGCTAAACCAGTGGTTTGTCATGTTGGTTTGCCTTCGATAGGAAGCATGGACAACAAGAACAGTTCCACAGCATAAAAACATGTATACATCATTATACACATACGTACATAAGAATGGAGGGAGAATAACAGAAGAGACGCTATGATTTCGGCATCAGCCGGCAAACAATATATATTCACTCTGGTCATACCCATACACTCACACACATACACTAACATTAGCGCAACGCGTGTTCATCAGCAATTTGTGGAGAGTGAGATAAGGTGGCGTGATTTCCAAGTTCATTTAAGTAGCATTTGTATACACATTTTTGTTAGTTGAGCGGCGTCATCTGTATTATTGCTGCTGCTGCTGTTTGTTCGTTCGATTTGTTGTTTGCATAGACGCGATATTCGCATATCCTTTTACATTAATTACATACTTCTACCTATCTAGGCATATTGATTTTCAAAATTGCGTCACTCAATAAATAAACAATGCAATGTAAACAAAACGGTTCAGCTCAATGCTAGTCACTGTTAAGAACCCCAAACCACCAGTTCTTAATGTTATTTATTTATGCACTTGCTTCTATTTTCACACTTATCGATTATGGGGAAACCTACCTAAAAACATACAAATGAATATACTGTTAATGTGCAGAATAGGCAGCTATCCATCATATTATCCACCCACACCTACATCCAATTTCCATTTGAGCCAAGCGAGGGGCGCGCCTCAAGTTCACTACCAATGTGATAAGCGAAATTAAAGTGGGGTTATTAACTCGAATACGCTAAGTGCTTTGATAGCGGTTCTTTATTTACAACATTTTTAGTGCATTTAAATTAACATGTATCTATCTACTGATTCACTTACATATATTGGTCTGTATGTAGATTAGGAAAATTTCCAATCAATTCTGTCACTCTCATTATTACTTTCTCTTATTACAGAAATCATAGAAAATTCATCATCAAGCAAGTTGTCCAATTAGTATGCGAAACCCTATCAAAGCCATCAAAAGAATGAAGCCAATCGCAATCTTGCTAAAGGTCTACCACAACATTTTCGGGAATTTTGAATTTATTTGTATAATAAAAACAATTATGTATACTCATTTCAATATAACAAGCGAAAACTTTTAGCCAATTTATATATTACATGTATTTGCATATTTAAAAAAAAAAATTACCCAAAGGTCGGAAAGTCACTTACTGATGTTATAATATTCCATATTTAAATTCTTAATTTATTATTAATATTTTTTTAATTAAAACTTAAAACCAGATTTAAATCAAAATTTAATTCTGCACAAAACCGGCGTTAGGGGTTTTTTTTTGTTATCCTTCCTCCTTCTTTTTGACTCACACACACACATGAGTATTAAAGCTATGTGTATACACCCGTATACATACGTATGTTTGCTTGTGCTGTGTGCATGCGTGCAGAATACATACCTAAAAATCAGGCGATTCCTCGACAGCTGTTTTGTTGAGACAAGCAGCAACCACTTTTGGTAATGCGATTGGTGTTGGTAGGCGGCAAGGGTTTTTTTTTTTGGGCAGTCGGTCCTTACTGCTGGCTAAAAAAAACCGTTAGCTTCTCAATTAGCAGTGCATATATTTATTATACACAATTGACAATTGTTCCCGTCTATTTTGTATCACTGTTAAGCACTTTTCGTTGAACAGCAACGTGTTTTAATTATTTGTTCTTCTTTAGAGCAAATTTTCTTTTACACTTTGCTGCGAAACAGTTTTAATGTCGGATCCGTTTATGGTATGGAAATACCGTAAACTTTTGCGCGACCTACGACGAAATGTGAATAACGAATAGTCGCGGCATCAGGTGAGCGGTGGCTTTTATACGACTACAGCGGTTGGTGTTAGTCGCTGCAAAAGCTTCTCTTCAGTGCGCAGCAGAGAGCAATGTGAAACGAGATAAGCACAGAAAGCTCTTGCTCTCTGTTAACCTTTCAATGCAGTGCGGTTCGCCTGTTAAGTAAATGAGCTGTTGTTAGTGTGCCCTAAATAACATTTTCATTCTCTTTATCATTTTTTAGGAACTTTGAAATTAACGCCGATAATAGAACGGAAAGCGATAAATGCACAGTTGAATATCGGCATACATCAGAATTGCGCCACATTTTCTCAATAGCACTACGCATTTGCCCTGTGCATACATATTTATAAATGTAAGTGCATGCATCTTGCTTCCGCAGAGTAAAGCTGATTAAATAGATGAATGAGTTTAGAGTGTTTTTGTTATTTGTGGGACATGAACATATAATCATAATAATCGAGGCAAATCTGACGATGAACCTATCTTAAACTGAATCCTCAGCGGAACACGAGTTAAGAAATTAAAGAAATTAATTTAATATGTACAACAAATTACACTTGTTAAATGCTTAAATGTACAATTAAAAGTGGCTACATTAGTTGTGTTCGCAATCGACGTGTAAAACTATGTCAACAACACGCGAAGCGATTAAGCAGACTCTTTTTGTAAAACCCGCTCGATGATCTGTAACGTTTGGGCTTCCTTGAGGAATGTTCGATGGGTGCCTGCCACAACGTGCATATCGATCTGGGCGCTGCAAATCTGCAGAGATCGACAGTTTAACATTTTTACGTTATTCGTCTGTATCGTATATGTAAATAATTTACCTCCTTGAGACCGTAATCATCCTGCAACATGATTGCATTGTGCTCCGCGGATTTTATAAGCACCACATCGCTGTTTAGCTGCTTCGCTCCCTTGTAGCTCTCCGAGAGCAATAGCTTCTGTTTGAACATACAGGCGGCTTTCTTGATCTGTAAATATTTATTGTTTGTGAATAGAATGACGACTAAAAGTGGTAGTTCAAATTTGGATTTACGAAATGTACCACAAACGGTCAGTTTTTTTTCCCTTAATTTACTTAAGTATTATTTTTAGATATTTGCGAAACAGAGAAACCATTTAATATAACGAAAGAAGAAGGAAGGAATTTAAGTTTACTTTATGTAATACATAATATTATTTTAAATATATACTTTTTTGCTAATAAAGATTCAGATAGCTACTACTACTTTATGAGTGCATAGTTAACTCACCACTTCCTTGGTTTGTTGAGTGTGCGATGCCAAAGTATCCGCTAGCTTGTCCAGCTTTAAGGGCCACGTCTTGACGCCCTCCAGCAATTGCAGAAGCTGCATACGTTAAGTATTAGAAGTGAGTACTGTTCAGCAAGAGAGAATAAGGTTGCTTAGACCCACCTGGTTGTAGTCCACATCTGCGAGCAGTGCACCAAAGTAGGCCAGTGTCATTGATTGCTGGCGGTTCAAGTCGTCAGTCTGCTTTTTGGCCTCCTGCACGTAGCCACTGGCCATTGTGGGTGCACCGTCCAGCATAATGACTTTGACGCCAAATCGACGCTGTTCCAGCGCCACGCCAATAGCATGGGCCAGGAGGCAACCGTAGGAGTAACCCACAATGTTGTAGGGTCCACGTGGCTGCAGCTTCTGTATCTGTTGCAGATAGTAGGCGGCGCAGGCTTCAATTGAGTCGAGGGGCACTTCCTCTGTGCACTGCAGCCCGTAGGCCGGGCATGTGAGAGAGGCGGCCAGGGCTTCGATGGCTATTGTGAAGCCTTCGATCGGAGCAAGGAAGAACACGCCTGGCTCATTACAAGCCTTCGTTGCCATGGAATGCAGACGCACAAGTACGTCCAGGGGTAATACTTCCTTGGCGAATACCTTGCGAGTTTCATCCGTTTGGGCTATGGTCGTCCGACCGGTCTTATTGGTATTGGACGCCGCTAATGCCGCCTTTGGAGTAACTGCATCTGAGCTTGCGGCCTTACCTTGAGCTTCTTGGCTATCGATTTGCTTCAGCGCAATAAAGGTTAGCTGTCGAATGTCTTGTGCTGACAGCACCAGATCGTAGTTTCGCTCTAGTGTTTGCTTGATCTCCGTGCTCATTAGGGAGTCCATGCCCAAGTCAAAGAGTGTCGTCTTATCCTGTACGCTGTTTACATCGCGCAATCCCATTATGTTCGCTATGGCGGAGATGAGACTCTGGCGATTTGAACTCTCCGCTTTGCGCTTCTCGGCCAGCACCATGGATGCGAGGACAGGATGCGGCTGTTGCATGAACGAATCCAATGTCTGCAGGCAGCTGCTCATCCGCTGGGGCAGAGTTCCACCAATCACAGTGTTATTGTTGCCCATGTGCTCGATAATGAGCCCAGTGTCACCAATAGCACCCCACTGTATAGCTATGCCGGGATAACCTTCTGCTTGCCGCTGCTCGCAGATGCGCTCCATGCTTGAGTTGGCTAGAGCGTAGTTCGTCTGGCCGGGATTTCCACGACCCGAGGCCAAACTGGAGAAGCATATGAAGTGCTCCAGAGCTGGGCACATGCTGCGCGAACATTGATCCAGATGCATGGTGGCTTGTATCTTAGGCGCTGTGACTAACTCAAAGTTTTTCACAGTTTGTTCCTCAAATACAGCATCTCGGAGTACGGCGGCCAGATTAAAGATACCCCCAACCAGTGCCAATTTGCGGCTGTTCTCCAGCATATTCCTGCAGCCAACAGCGGAGGTGACATCGTTGATGTCGATCACGACTTGAACTCCACGCTCGTGCCACCGTCGGATCATCAGGGCTTGATAGCCGGTCTTTAACCCGGAATGTGTATTTAAAACAATATGGCGTGCCCCACGACTCACCAGCCAGTTGGTCAGCTCTAGGCCGAAGCCACCCAAACCACCGACGACAATGTAACTCTTCTCTGGATGCATGTAAGTACGGGGAATGGCATTGATCAAACGCTGTTTGGGTACGGCCGATTGTTCCTCCTCGTTGCGCACCTTGACGACAACCTTTCCGATGTGTTTGCCAGATGCCATAAACCGGAAGGCCTTCTCTATTTCCTGGTCGGCGTAGACAGTGGTGGGCAGTGGAATTACAGCACCCGACTTTATTCCCTCCGATACCAGCGAGACGATACGCTTCTGCATCTCCTCCTCGCCCTCCATAACACTGTCCAGCAGAATGCCATGGAAAGAGGTGTTCTTCAAGAAGACGGACATACCCAGCGGACTGTTGTTGCTCAAATCGAATTTGCCAATCTCCAAGAATCGTCCGTTCAAACCCAAGCAGCGGACGGATGCTTGCAGTTTCTCTTCAGACAGTGAGTTCAACACCAGATCAACACCGAGACCCTTTGTCTCGCGCATGACCAGCTGCTCAAAGGATGTGTCACGTGAATTGCCAATGTTGCGTGCCTGCAACTTGGGGAAACGTTTCAGAAGGAAGTCCCGTTTCTCCTTGCTGCCGACCGTTGTGAAGACTGTCAGACCATGATGGAGAGCCACAGAAATGGCAGCCTGGCCCACACCACCTGAACCAGCATGGATGAGGATGCGTTCACCCTTCTTCATCTGTCCACGCACAAGGAGGGCATAATAGACGGTCGCATAGACACAGGGCACTGTTGAGGCTTCTTCCATGGACCACTTATCGGGTATATCCCAAAGTAGATTCTTGTTGGCCAGGCAGTTGGTAGCCAATGATTTGGCGGACACCATTGCCATGATGCGACGACCTTGGGAGTCGCGGCCAGCAAACTCCAGACCCAAAACGCAATCCTGGTGAGCCAAGTCGCCGGGCAAAGCATCCACGCCAAGTTTGCCAGATGCCAACATCACATCTCTAAAGTTCAGGGGTGCATAGTACACAGTACAGGGCTCAAATTTGTTTTGATTGACATTTGTGTTGTGCGGGCTTTCGATCCATTTCAGCGAGGAGAGATCACCCTTGATCAGTGTATTCACATAGGCTTGCTCCACAGTTAGCAGTGGCTGGTGGCCATCTAGTGGCAAGTGTCTGTAGCTCCCCCAATTCCCATTTCGGTAGACATTGATGGACATGTCTTTGGCCAACTGATTGGCATAGAAGGCATCTGTCAAGGAGAATGCAGGTAATCCCTGATCCTGCACCAAATAAAGTCGAACACGATTGCCGAACTGCTCTCGCTTTAGACAGTTTATAAAACCTAGTACTCCAGTGCTCGTTTCTCCCTGTGCCACCAAATAGACGTTCTTCTGATCTGCTTGTGATTTGACTAGCGCTGTTTTAAGATCAACGATCCATTTGAAATGTTCGTTGGTCACGCGCACCACCAGCGAAGTGGAAAAGTCTTTATCGATTGACTTTCTAGCAAGGATCAAAATGCGATCACCATCATAGACTTGCTCCAGAACTGGCAGTAGTTGTAGACGTTGTAACTGTGCCGGTCCTGTGCTCTTATAAGTACTAGCACTCTCGTCCAACAGCAGAAAACCACTCTCCGCTTTGATCGACTCTGTGCCATTTTGAAGTTGAAGGTCGATTAATGTTGGTTCATCCGAGAGCAGATTGAATGCATGTATAAAGTCACATTGCCGTTCCACAGCTGCCTTGGCTAGATCACCGACAATCACCCGAACTCCCGTGTCTTGCAGCAATGTTGCAATCTCTGACTCATTGATGTTACTGCTTGTTGCAACGCTTATATCAGCTACCAGAATTGGCTCCCGTTCGATAAGTTCGAGTAGCTTGATGGCATTGAGGGTCTCCATTGTGTTGCGTGTGCCAGCGATTTCAACTCCTTTGATTTTAGATGCGCCACCACTATTCTCTGTGATTAGCTGCATGGCCACAGTTAGGGCCACACTCTTCGCTCGCTCCTGATCTCCACGTGGAACGGTGTGTTGAATGTAGGGAGTGAAGCTGTAGCGCTCCAGAATCGGTGCAGCCTGTCCGCCCGAGCGACGTTGCGTCTGAGTTGTCTTCATCTTATGTATCTCGACACCGCCGCATTTAACAACCGATATGTCGGTATGCCAGTAGACAGGAAGCTTTTGCTGAAGCTGTTTGGCCAGCTCCAGATGCTTAAGGGGATCGATGACGACACGTTGAACTGCCGTCGGGACGTACAGCTCGCGAATGTTGTTGCTGAGTATGCGGAACTGCAACATGGTGTCCATGAAGCTGATCCAATTATCCATCCACTGAAGTCTTCCCCTTACTGCTGCAATATCGGCATCTAGAATGCCCTGAAAGACTCCGCTATAATCATAGCCACGCAGACGTAGCTCCTTATAGACATCCTTGGTGTTGAGTTTGGTGACGCTAGCGCTACCGGGAAGTCCGGCGAGATCCACCTGCTCCTGTTGTACGTTTGAGATTAGACGAATCTTGCCCGATGCCACCAGACTGCTACCTTCGCAAATCTCAAAAGTGTTGTTGCCCTGACAGTAGTTAACCGATAATTTGACCGCTGAGGTCGCATCCATTCCGAGGATGGTAGCGCGATGGAAGGCGACATCCTCAAAGACGACGGGAGTACGCTGATAGTCGCTGCCCTGTTGCTGGGCCAGCATCATCCAAGCCAGTGTCAAGTAGCCCGTTGCCGGGAAGAGGATTCTTCCATCGATTGAATGGCCAGCCAAGAAAGCGTTCTCCTCCTTACTCAGATCGAGATCAATACTTAGCTGGTTTGCCTGTCGTCCGCCCTTGAATTTCGGATAGTTCCATTTCTGGGTGTGATCCCATTTGATAAGTGAGCTCAACATGGGCGTGCCCCTAGAGACGGGATAACTGACTGCTGCCGATGGAGACATTCGCGACAACTGCGGCTGACCACCAGCTGCATACAGCTGTCCAATCTGACTCAAGAGGAACTCGGCATTGTTTGCGTTACCCCGTTGCATAAGGCTCACATAGCTGACTTTCGGAGAGAGTGAACGTAGAATGGCCCGGAAGAGTCCGTGGGGAGCAATCTCCACAATCAGTGCATTATTTGGAATATGGCGTGTAGCATCATTGAAGAACACGGGTGATATCATATTGTTGACGAAATATGCGGCCGAGGCCATTCTACATGAAGGAGTCTGCCAATCTCGCTCTGGAACGCTGGTGCTCAGCCAGCGTTGAGTTCGCTGTTTTGGCTCGGTGAGCAAACGCTCTAAGTTCTTGCGCAGCGCTGGAGCAGCATTCGCGACATATCTGCTGTGGAAGGCATAACCACACGAGGAGACCGCTCTAACGAAAACTCCCGCTGCATTAAGCTTCGCAATCGTTGCATCCATGGAAGCCACTGGCCCGGAAACTGTGCAGTTATCATCGCTGTTATGGCAAACGGCATAACAATCTGGTGGCAGATGTTGTCCAATCTCATCCCAGCTCAGTCCCACTGCTGCCATTTTACCCTGAGGCAGTCCAGGCGTTTCAAGGACGCTTTTGCCACGCCAATAAGCCGCCAGTACCGTCTGCTCAGCTGTTAGGCAGCCATCCATGTAGGCGGCTGCCAGTTCACCTGCCGAGTGCCCAATGATGCCATCTGGCTCAATGTTCAGTGTTCGGAGTAAGTCCGTCAATGCCACCTGGACGGCAGATACTGATATAAAGGAGTTCAGAATGTTGTCAAATGTACTCTCTGTTGACCTTGTGAGCACATCAATCAGATCAAAATCCATTCGAGCCAGTACCTATAGAGTGGGTGATTTTCATCTTTCATCTCTCGATTACACAATTAACTTTACTTACCTCGGCACAATGTTGTATTGACTTGTTAAAGACCTCCAGCTGCATCAGATCCTTGGCCATGCTGGGCCACTGACTACCCATGCCAGCGAAGACAAACCAAATTGGTCGTTGTTCCTCTTCATAAGGCAGTATCTCCAGTTTGTTAGCACCTGTGGATCCCAGGACGGCGAAACCGCGATACGGATGCAATGGAATCGGCTGCGAATGAATGTCATTGATAAGTGCCAAGAATTCATGGTCGTTGCGATGCTTTGTGGCTGCCTCCAAAAGTTGCTGCACGGCATTCTCTGTGCGACCCGAGCAAGTAACTAGTTTTAATGAGGGATCCTTTGTTGTTTTTTTCGGCAGTGTCTTTATCTTTTCATTTGATTTGAGGATAACGTGAGCATTGGCCCCACCAAAGCCAAAGGAGTTCAGACCCACAATACCACCCTGCCAGGGTAGATTACGATCCACGACTTTGAGTCGACCCTCAACTAAAGCTGGAACGGCGGGGTTTGGTGTACGATAGTGCAAATTTTTGGGTAAAATTCCCTCTTCCATGGCGATAATCATCTTCGCCAGCGCACTCACTCCAGATGCGGGTTCCGCGTGGCCCATATTCGATTTGACAGATCCAATTAGCAGAGGATTGGGTCTAGCTGGATGGCAAAAGAAGTTGCCCAACATATTGGCTTCCTGGTCGTCACCAACCGGAGTACCGCTGCCATGCGCCTCGACATAGACGACTTCATCGGGACTGAGACCGATCTCATTATACGTCTCCCGTAGCAGCTGATGCTGCATGCGACCATCGGGAAAAGTGACACCCTGCTCCTTGAACCCATCCGTATTCGTTCGCACATTGAGTATCGAGGCATAGATGCGCTTCGCCTGCTCACTCCTCTGCAGAAACACGACGGCACAGCTGTCCGCACGTGCATAGCCATTAGCCGCTGCATCAAAGGTCTTGCAGGAACCGTCGTGACTAACTATACCCAGGCGCAGGAACTGCAATGCAAAGATCGGCTTCAGTATGAGATTGACGCCAGCAACGATAGCATAGTCGCTGCGACCCAATCGCAAATCTGTGTAGGCGTGCGATAGGGCTACGAGGGAGCTGGAGCAGGCGGTGTCCACGATGAAACTGGGACCCTTAAAGTCGAAGGTGTAGGAGATGCGATTGGCAAACATGGCCCTGGCGCAGCCAGTCAGGCAGTAGCCATTGATGCTACTCGGCTCCATGTTCGGTATCTCGTGTTCCGTCTCCACGAAGGAAAGACCTATGTAGACGCCGGTACGGCTACCGCGCAGCTCGGTTGGATTGATGCCCGCATCAACAATCGCCTCGTGTGTTAGCTCCAACAGTATTCGCATACAGGGATCCATGAGCTCCGCCTGCTTCTGGTGAACGCCAAAAAATGTATCATCAAATTTCTCCAGATCCTCGTCCCGCAATTTGGCCATGCGGTCTGGTAAACCATATATGCCTACCAAAGAGAATCCAACAATTCATCGATTTCTTAAGCCAAGCAGCTATTGCAGCTTACCTGCCTCCCAACGTCTGGGATCATTTGTAACCATATCAATACCGTTGAGTAAGTTATGCTTGAACTCTTCTATGTTGCTGCTTTCCGGCAGTTTTCCAGATAGTCCTGAAATGACTATTTCACCCCCGGCACTGGCAGCAGCATCACTGTTTGGTGCCTTTGATCGTTCCGTTTTCTTCTTACTGCCCATTTTATTTCTGTTTTGTTGCCAACTGTGGTTCAGGGTCGGATTAGTGTCGGATTTAATCTATGTATTGAACAGTTGAATCACGTTTTATGAATCTTGAGCCATCTTAATTCCAATAAAAGTTAAATATGATGGACCATTAACAAAATCAGTGTATAAAAAGGACAACGAATCATAATGATGGCACTATAACATTTAATGGTTCCTACCTTATATAGAGATAATTGGCAACGAATGAACTCGAATTCAATATCACGAAAAGCTGAGCTATGAGGAAGTCTGAAGGAAGAGTTCATTCCGTTTTTACAAAAATTCCATTTAATTAAGTTGTTTTGCTAACCAGCAAAAGCTTATCTCCAGAAATTAATCTAAAACCATATTTTTGAAATTTGTTCTATTCAATTTCCTATTATTATTATTTATTCAACCAAGTAAGTAATAGCTATGACAAATAGAGACACCCGTTGCCAAGCGAATGAATCCATTAACGAGATAACGTATTACCTGCTGATTCCAATTGATTGCATTTCTAGAAAGCGGTATGCCAACATTAAAAAAATTATTTTTTTAGACTGCTGCATTTACCGAAATTTCTATATAGCATACCTTTATCGCCGATCTTACATCAAAATCAAACATCAGATTATGTGTTTATTAAAAAAATGGATATAAAGTGTACGGATTGGTTATTTTTATTAATGGAAACGGACGTAAATTAAAATAATTGAAGGACTCAAATGTAATAATATGAGTTTAAGAACTTAACTTTGATTATAGTCAATTTTTAAATAATATCAGGACTTATGTAAGCTTCAGTATCAAAATAGGTACTAAATACATTACTTTAACTCAGCGTATACCCGATCTTTACATGTTTTATGAACGAAACTGTTTTGAAATGTCAACAATAAGGAATTACAAAAAAAAAGATATTGTAAGAAGGATTTTGATTTCAGATCTAAGTTTTATAAGCTTGAAAAAAAATCTCTATTTTTTTTATGTGTGCTACACTTTGTTGTAAAATGTTCAGACAACGTTGTCAACGAAATTGCAAACACGCCACTATCTAATAAATTAATCAGCAAAGGGTTTTGACCTTTTTATAGTTTTGCACTTGGCACACATACACACACACAGTGGACACAGTAATTAAAAAATTGAAATTTTTGTGATTGCCACTCACATAATATTCCTTTGTGAGTATGATTGAGTATATTCCACTCAATATGTATCCTTAAAAGTCCTTAATTGCAATAGGATATTATCTAATTGGCACTTTATTTTTTTGTATTCCTGTTCTTATCCACGATTATTGTTATCGCTCCGATTAGATCCGAAGACACACTGAACGCGTCGCGTACTCTTCGAATTCATTTTATGCATTCGGTTGAACGGGGTGGGGAGGGGAATGGGTGATATAAAAGACCCAAAGACTTCTAAAGCTGCATAAATAATTGCCCATATCATATCCATACTAAATGCTAAGCAAAAGATTTCATAATGACTGCGCCACTCAATCGTGATCCACTGAATAATTCATCATATCCATATGCTAAGCAATTCAAACAGCAACTGCGACACACACCAGGAACAGAGTAGGACAGAACAGGTGTCTGGCTCTGGTGCATGGTGCGTAGTGTAAGTTGTACATCAAGATGTGGACGCACTTTCTGTGCCCGTGCCCATGCCCGTGCTTGTGACCTGTTAATTAGTCCAAGTCCGACGCCATGTTAACCCACTTGCTAGCCCAGCTCAATAGCACAATACCCAAGTGAAAGACACCCTTCAAACAATCACAATTTTTATTTGCTAAAATAGCGACTTTTTACATAGCGGCAACGTTTCCCCTGAGTTACACCGGCCTTTGGACGTTGAACTGCACGACGAGGTTTTAGTGCAAATTTCTTCTTTTGCTATATATATAGTCAAGAGATAATGCATACTTGTGACAAGACAAAAAAAGCATCTTACCCAATTGGCCAAGTGCTGAAAGTTCTTTGGAGGTTTCTTGGCTTTTCGTTTCGCTGGCTGCGTCTGCTTTTTGTTGTACTTGCGGCGAAAGAGAAGCGTCAAGCTGGGCGACTTATCACTCAGTCTGAGTAGGCCGAGATTAACGCCAAGATTCACTGCAAGTTCGACGCCCCTGCGGAGGCCGCCCAATTGATCAAGAACATCTTCAGCTATCATATTACGCATCTTTTCGCACATCACATCTATTGTGGTGCCTGCGGTTTTGTTCATTTAGTCCTTGCCAGATACATACAAGTGTATTTTTTATATGTATATAGATATGTACTTACACAAATCAGTCTGACGACTTAGTATATCGAACACATAGGGCAACAAGGTGGAGCTAGTAGGTTCCATGTCCAATTTCAATCAATTTTAAATATCCTTTTTCAACACTAAATCTGTTTTTATCTCTATATTGTTTAAACTTGTGTATTTGAAAATTTAAGTTAGTTCCAGTTTGAACATGTTTGGCTAACACTTCTGATCGACTGCTTAGTTAAACAAATTTATATTATTTTTTGCTTAGCTTTCAGCAACTGCCAAATAATAATACAATTATTAGTTCGTATCTTTAGTTTTATCTTTAGTTATCTTTAGTTTTTACCAAAAAGTTTGTATTTTAAATTCAAAATAATATTCGTTACATGTATGGTATATAAGGTTATACTAAATTTAGCCACCTAAGTCTATTAGTTAAAGTTTGAAAATATTTAATGGTCAACGGTCTTAATACATAATGATGGCAATCCAAAAAAAAATCTAAAATTCATTTAAAATAATTTTAAAATTCTACACAAATTCTTGAAGCGAAGCAAAATACATGATTATTGCAAGAGCTATGCAAGCCTTTCATCTCCAAGCAATATTCTATCAAATGCATGAAGCTTCTTATCAATTGATAATGGCGGGACTGGTCTGCATGGGAACAGCATGCTATTCGTAAGAAACCAAAATAACAATGCTTGCAAAAAATAAACAAAAAACATTGACGCGTGCTTCGGCCGGCTTCACCTGATCGGCGGGTGCCGCTGATTGTGGTGTCAGCAACAGGCGAGGAAAACTTTTTGGTATGCTATGACCTTGTTTGGGTGATAACGTGCTATTGGAAGCAGTGAAAACAGCAGCCTAGTTAGTAACAATACACTACAAAAATATGTATAAAAAAAAATTAATAAATATGAATAATAAAGAAATATTAAAAAATCAAATAATAGTTTGAATAATAACTAATGATTATACTTTTCTTAAGTAACTTCCCATGCACTTCCCGATTGCTCTTAACTAAATCATATTTTGAGTAGCTCAGTTCATACTTGTCGCTTAGTTTTTTTGCGAGTGTATATGTATATCTAATCTCTTATAAATTAATATTCAAAATAATTGTATCTAATTAAGTATACTTAAATCCATTGAATCTACTGTTTTCTCCATGAATATCTAATCTCTTACATATGTGTGTTCACAATAGAAGAACAATCGTTTTTACTGGTTAAGTATAATTGAATAGTTTTAAACCATATTTTTTGGCCTTAAAATTTATATTCAAATCAATTTTTGTCTCTGTGTGTACTGTGTAATGTGTGTACAAACGGCTGGCACATGAGCTGCAGTTGTGATTACCGCTAAAAAGCCGCGTGCCGACAATGACCAGGCAGTGGTCTGGGCGCTGATAACTGATAACGTGGTGATTGGCTAGTCAGGCAGACGCTGATGTTAAGCACTAGCGTACGGAAATTTTCACCGTACAACTAACATAGAAGTGAGTGTGTATGTGTGTGTGCGTGTGCGTGTGTGTTTGCTTATGTCACGCGACAAATTGAACAAGAGAATTTTATAAGCTTAGTCTCATTGCATTATCAATTGGCGCCGCTCGGAAGTAAGCTATATGTTTATGTCCGTCGGATTTTGGCTTCTGCCCATTTGCTATCTGAAGTGTGTTTGTACATTAATATTGATTAAAATCGCGCATACGACAAGTTGCCCTTGGCAATACACAGAAGCTGCAGCTGATAATCATTGCCAGAGCTCTCTAAACTGAAGCTCTACGGCTTTTCACGGTTAATTAAAGGTGAGCCCAAATAGCCGTTTTTGTCTACGTCAGGGGGTTTAGGTTTTGAACCTTGGGGCAGCGGATTGTAAACTATATACTTGCGTCATAGTACGAAGTATCGTTTGAAATTCGCATCAACGCTGATTGACCCATAACTTGTATTATAATATTACGCGTTAAAGCTGCATGCTTAATCATGAAATCAAAAATTCTACAGCAATTGTACAATATATAATAGAATAAAAGTTGTGGCCCATGCAATTGCTGAATACTAAGACCAGAAATATATAATATATAATCATGTTCATATTTTTGATTTATATTACTTTTATAAACATTAACATCAACTTGGAAGTATTTTTCACATTTCAAATAATAAAATAAACATATTCAAAGTGAAATAATTGAAAGCAAAGCATATTATCAATTCAAACAATTTCCGATTCAAAGTTTATCAGAAATTTTGTATTAAATAATTAAATGATATATATATATATATATAAATATATATTTTGCAAACAGTGCTCAATAAATGAATCAATTCGATGCGTAGCTAATGGAATAAAACTGATTCTACGATTTGTTTATCGTTCAAAACTTATTTTTGTATTATATTTGGCTAACAAATTAAAGTTAATGAGTACTAAACATATATCCATATACATGTATACGTTCTTACATATGTTTGTATGTTTGCACACATATGTGCAATTAAGCGTATATATTGGTATTAATCAATTCGATTTGACGGCATACCAAAATTGGGTTCAGTTCAATGGGTTCAGTAAACAAAGAAAACGCAGCAGTTTTTTTTTCTTTATTTTTGTATTTGTTTTCAGTTAATTTAATCTATGATATGTGCGAGTGTGCATATATAATTGTATTTGTACATGTGTGGGTTGTCTGCTTGATAAACATATTCAGCCGATTCGATTTAGTTAGCAATAATTTTCCATTTAGGTTATTGAAGAAACAGCAAGGAAATTAGTGAAAACTATGTATTAAACAATTGCAAAAACTCAAAATTTTTGTTCTCTTTGAATTTTACTATTCTAATCCAAATGCAGGTTTTAGAAAAGCTCAACTGCAAAAAAAAATATATGTATTTAAGTTTTATTAACAATTTCTTGGCTCACCTATTTTTTCGCCTATAAATTTTGATCCCCTTTGGTGTGCCAATAAATGATTACCAAAAAAATGAGTAAAAGTGTTGCATATTTCTAGGCGGCTCCCTTAATATATTAAATGGGTGTATTTTACACAACTCTGATTGCTAATGCTGATATTCGACGATTTAAATTAAATTTGAACATCATATAACGTTTCTCAATTAAAAAAAACAATTTTCACCAAAAACCATTTAAATTACGCAACTAAATATTTTCAAATATAAATTAATGCAAGACATATTTTATTTTAATGAACCAAATATTAAATACAAAAATGAAGATAAACTTTAAACAATTAATTAATGTAGAAAGGCAAATATACAAACAAACAAAATAAATAATATTAAAATGACAGTTGACCAAAATAAATAATATTAAACTAATTACGTAAGATTTACAAAACCGTTATTGAGATTGTTCTCGGAGTGTTTGATTCACAGATGTATTTTCTATGCCAATCACAAGATATGGATTGCATGCACGGTTCTGACGATTGCGAATATATAATATTCACACAGTTTTCGTCTTTGTTACGATTATGATTCTTGCACCACTTAGTGAAATTTGGTTTCAGCCCACTCGACATGGAAACGTACTCACCTTCCGTGCCGAGATCGCTAAGGTCCACCCAAAAAGACGTATTTTGTACATGCTGACTGATATCGAGCAGTTCTTTGTTATCGGTCAGGCTTATTAAATGCCCCCCAACGGAGTGACACATATGAAGTGCCTCATACCAAGTGGTGGCATGTTCTGTGGATATATGGTAATACTTTCTTTCGATCTTCTCAAAAGTATCATCGCTGTAGTAATTTTCTGGTATACGCAAATCATCCGTTATTTCTATTGTTGGTCCTGTTCAAAACCATTGCATTAGTAACTTAGATATATATTTATATTTATCATTTTAAACTCACCCTCAATTTTAGCAAGCGATTTACAAAAGCCGCTAAGCATTACAATTACGAACAGCGTTAGAACTATAGCTCGAAACATTACAAAGATCGTGAGCTCTGTGTCCACACAGCTTAAGCTTTATTAACATAGTGAGTTTGATTTCAATATTGCAACCTCTTCTGCCACATGCCAGCTCATGCAAAAATTGTGTGACTATTTTTAAAATCCACATTTAAAGTATTATTCATTTAAAGTTGCGGCTTACCAGCACAATAAGTTCAGCAAGCTGAAGCTACACATAATAATGATGCAAATCGAATTCCCAATTTAATATACAATTTGGTTAACGGGAAAAATGACTTTCTCAAAGCTAAACATTTATAAAATAAATTCCTGTAGATTCCAAATAATCGAGATAAAACTTTTGGAAAACTTACTTTATTTCATCAAGACAAATATATTTTTGTAACATTTGCGTGTCAAGTGTTATTAATATCAAGACGGTTGTACATTAAGTATACAAATCAATGATTTATAAGAAATAAATAAAAATACTGCCGTCTCACATACATTTATAAACTCATATATACACTCAGAGAAAAAATACATATTTTACTTATTTTTATGTGATATCCAGATGGTCTTTAAAACTTAAATACCTCAATTCCTCCAGGCACTCGAGTTCTTTACTTAAAAAAATATCCCTACATCTGATTGTTATTCAATGTTATTCTGATTGAGTGCATTGAGAAATTTGGAGATTAAAAAAAAAAATGAAATAGTTAAAGAAAAACATTTAGCAACTTGTTCCTTTTTTTTCGAAGTGTACATATAAGCAATTGTATGTGGAAATGAATACAAACATATACGAATAATTATATACACATTAATATACATTGTCGTGAATATTACATAAGTGATAAGATTAAAATATATACGAACAAGATGAGGTACAGGTAATAATAATAAAAATATTAATATAGGGGTGAATGAACTAATCCACTTGCTTGCTCTCATCTCGATTGCGCTTGAAGGAAACCGAATGGATGAGAAGTGGGGGCAGATTGCCGCGAAGCATTTGGAGGCGCTTGCTCTTGGTCTGTTCCGGACGACGTAACTCATCCTTGGATGACGAGGATGACGAAGCAACTGACGTTGATATGGATGCAAGGGATGTCGAGCCAGGCAAAATTTCGGTGCTCTGGGTCACCAGACGATTGGAATGTCGGAAATAACGTGGCATGGAGTAATCGTCTCTGGAGGCACGAGCTGCATTCGCATTCTGTATGGAATAGAGACTCTGGGATACGCGGTACTTTTCTATAGTCGGTGTATCCTCGTAGTTCTTCGGCAGATAGCTGAACGATATAGAGGGTACCTCCGGCGTCATACTGATCTGGCTACCCGTGCCCGTAATGGCAAAGATGTCTGTCTCACTACCCGCCATATACATGTGTGGCACACTTTTTGCAGAACGAAGGATGCGCTTTGGAGTGGTCGACATTGCACTCACACTGGGTATCAGATGGGGATGACGATTGATGAGGCGTGGTCGCAATATCACCTCGTCCAGCATCTCCTTTTCATCCTCTTTCTCCTCCTCGGCGATCGGCTCGAACTTTTTCGGCGTCAGCGTTTGACTGCCCTCCGGCGATGAGTCCGAACTGGCCAATGTGAATGTGATGCGCTTCTCAGACGTCGCTGTTCCGGTTGACGCAGGCTTCACTGAATCGGTGGCATCACTTTGAAGACCAGCTGTAAATAAGTTAAGTGATGATTTTAGCTATTGTTTGATAAATCAATTCAATAAATTCAAGCTTGGACTCTAGAAGAATCCACCCAGGCAAAACTCCTCGAACTTGTAACCACAACTTTAGAAATGTCATCCAAACTGCAATTAAGAGATCTTAAGTAGACAAGTAGACTCCGTCTATCACGCATTTGCATAGAGAAGTCGACCATAACCAAAGTATACATACATATTCATCTGTCTACATATCAAATTCTGTCACGTTCTTTTTCCTTTATTTTATACACGAAATCCTTTAACTAAAAAGACCTTAACTTGATACTAGATATTACGTAAAAATATGATTACGAAGAAACTCGGAAAAAATATGATATCTAATATTTTTGTCCATTGTAACTTAATATATGTGAAATTCTAAATTTACAATGATAAAACTTCTACAGCTTTCTTATCGTTACGATGCATGGGATTTTTTTTTTATACATTTTTACACATTATGGATTTACAGAATGAGTCAACGATTAGCAAACTGAGTAATAGAGTCTGATATGTCGTCAGTTTTTGAATCGAAGAATTGAGAGAGCGTTTTACTATTAGCCAGCGGTGAGTTATTGATTGCCATAAATGGCAATAATCGATTTTTACGAACTTCAACTACCATAAAAATGGGTCGTTTACTGCTAGAATACTTTGTCTACAGTTCGTTTGAGAGAGCTGACTAAATATATACAGATGCATTGGAATTCCATTAACTAATTGTATCACTTATCTACGCTATCTGTAGTTTTGTTGTTATAATTTATAATTTTAAACGCATCTAATAATTGCTCTATGAAGGCGATCACCTTTTATTATTTTATTGGGAATGTCGAAACAGTGATTATTATTTAATATATTAATCAATGTTTACATTAGCAATTTATAGGTGTGTAAATATCACAAAGTTACAGGTGTGCAATCTTGGGTTGCAGTAAACAAATGAATGAAATAGAATTTAGCTCTGGATTGCTGCAGTTTATATATATATATATATATATATATATAAATGTGCAACGTGCTGTGCTCTACGCGAGTTTGCTCGCCTAAGGGATGATCTTAGATTCTGTTCACAGTAAATAGAAAAGCAAAATATCAATATAAACTGAGTATGAGAAATCGGTGGCATTTTGTGGAACATTTTTTATCTCTGATTGTAAAGATCTAAAATTGAGAAATCTTCGAAAACCTTCATACTAGCAGTCTGTTCGCACTAACTATCGGTCGACTGTATATAATAACGAGTTTTTAACATTTTGGATTTACACAAGACTTACTCATTTTACGCAATAATTTGAGGCAATGTTGCATCAGCTAACAATAAAAGATGAGGAGTCCGATTAATTCTAATAATGAAAATATATATAGACATATATTGATTTATGTGTTTTTCTGTAAGGGGAATGCGAATCAAAAGAAGAACAATAAGTGGAGTTAAAGAATTCCTATCACCTTATCAGCGCACAAATTTGATTGCTGCCTATCAGTAAAGCAACACAAGACAAAACAAAAAACAAGAAAACTGTTTTACGCTCTATACCTGTACAGGCTTGATAGGAACATACCCGATTACGGTAAACTTATTAACATTATCTGTTCAGGTGCAATTTGGTGAGAGCCAACAGAAAAACAATGCCCTGGAATTTCAACTTGCTTTAGTTTCGATTGCAAGGTGTGTGGATTTAAACAGATTTATTATAATTGTCATTGATTAATTAATTAATTATCGCTTAATTATTTACCACTTTATTTGGGAAATTAATTCAGCGAATCCAATGAAATCTTTTTCACACATACGCATACGTATACTATATTTAACAACAGCCAACACCTGATTTGGATTGGCTTTTACTTTCCACATGGATTTTAAAAAGAAGCAATACCAAAAATAAGTAAAATATACTGAAACCTGTATTATTATTGGTTTCTTACTCAGAGGTTTAAAAAAAACTTGCTGAATAACAAAGCGGTGATTGGGCTTAATTTCCATTATAATTTCTTCATCGTAAAAGATGAGAAGTGTAAAGACATTGCTACAATGGGGGCTCGACAATAATTAAGGAAATGTTTTAAGATAAACAGCATATTTTGATCTTTTTTCCAGGGCTAATTACAATAAGAATTCAAAAAACACGACTCTCAATAAAAACGACCAATAAATAAAATATATAAGCAATTAACAAGGAATGTGTACTGAATAGTTCCCCTTGGCAGTGAATCGGAGAATATATGGGGAATAAAGCATGGGTATATGACAGATGCTGATTTTAAAATGCATGAGTTGAGTTTTGTGATTACGTTTCGGGTTTATCATTGTTTTCATTTCGCTTTTGTGATTAACAATACAGCTAATCGAGTTAAATATGTTCGCTTAGGTCTTAACAAAAAAGTCCATGTCGAAATACATAATATGACTTAAAGGTAGCTAAGTGCTTACAATTGGTACGAGTAATAATACTAAATGCTAGCCGGTTGGTAAATAATATTATTATAATTGTTATTATTAGTTCTCACTCTTAACTGGTTGGAGTTGTGGCCTGGTTATCAATATATATGTACTTATTTCTAATTAAAAATATTAAGTCACATTTTGTGCTGTTGTTACCATTATCAACTACATGTATGTATTTAAGTATCTTTGGCACAAATACTGCTACAGCAAATCAATTCCACCGATACGCGTTTAGTTTAGGTAGAACTTAACCTTGGGCACGCCACCGGAAACGATGCTACTGCTGCGGGTGCTCTTACCGCTAGTCTTGCCACCTGCCCCAACAATTTGTGCATGCCCGTCATTACCTTCCAGACGTCGCAAAAGACGCTCCTGTTCGCTGAGGCGAGGCGTTGTCGGCATATCCTTATTGGGTGAATGGATGCCAGCCAAATATGTCTTGGTGCTGATGCGATTCAGCTTCGTTGGCTGATGATCCTGGAAGATCTGCGAATTGGCAAAGACAGCCAATATCTCTGGCCCCAGCATTGGTACATTTGTCTGAGTCACGCGCCGATAATCCTCCTCATGTATCTTGGCACTGTTTAAAAATAAATCATCAACATTAAGTCAACATGCTTGGCAAAATCGAGAATTAAATAAAAAACCGCTGAACGGACGCAGAGGTGACAATGCATAAGTCAAACATCGCATTGTCATTTAATCAGCAAATGGCCAGCAAATCAGATATGTAAGCAAATGAATGACTGACTTAGTGACTGATAGACTGAGTGACAGCATTGACGAACTGACAAATTAACTAGGTTTGCTCTGTCAATTAGTACCTCAGCGGAATCGAGCTGGTGCGCCCCATAGGCTGATCGCAAATAGGTTGTGGCACGGTCAGCAGATTGTTGTTGTCCGCCACCGCCGGTTGAATGCGTCCGATGATGCTCCCATTCTTCTGTGTCGCCAGATATTCCTCGTCATCCTCGGCATTATAGTTCGCTGCGGAAGTAACCGTAAATAAACACTGTGATAAGAATTGCTCTTACTAAAATTATCTCTAACTCTCTCTCTCTCTTTACGATTTTTTAATCATCATTTCTAAATAACGATTGTTTATTAATAATGAATATCTGTATCTGAACTGCAAATGCATATTTTATTCCCCTCCAAAATGTACAAGTGTTTTTGTATGTACTAAATTATCTGTTATCTTGCTCAGTTTCTATTATCTACAACGCCATTAAATCTGCTTTGATTTCTTGTCATCTCAATTTAGTCAGCTTTCCATACAATTCAATTCATGATTTTTTTGTTTGTGACTTTTTTGCGCACACTTTTTTTTAAATGCCAATCACGTTTCCCCCAAGGCGCATGTGTGTGTGTGTGTTCAAGATCTACATTGTCGTCGTCTGTCGCATAACATTATGGCTCAAAATACGAAATACACACACACACATAAGTATGTAAATGTGTGTGTGTTTTTGTGTGGAACCACGTAGGTAAACATACACCGGCTGACTAGCCGTCAACTGTCCAACCATAAAGAAGAGAGGCCCCGCGTTGAGAGTGAAACAGCAAAGCTGCGACATAAATGTATATTTAAAACTTACCGATCGATTCATCATAGCAAAAACGTTCCTCGAAGCAGTTCCAGTATAAATCTTCCAAGCAGCTGTATGTGCGACAGAGATAGATAGAGAAGAGGGGCATACGGGAATTGAATTCAAATGTGAATCGCCAAAGTCGAATGTAAATTAAATATGTATGTGTATGTGTATGTGTTGTGATGTTCACTTACGTCTGACAACAGCGGCACATTTTAGAGGCCCGTCGTAATAGCTTCAGTTGATGTGGTAGCGGCTAAGTTGTATCCCTATTGTGGAATACGTCTTTTTTTGTTTTGTCTTTTTTTGTTGACTTTATTTCGCCACTGATGGGCGGCATTAAAAAAAAAGCGCAAAAAAGTACATTAATGTAGTGTCGTGGAATGCGTTTGACTCGTCCGAAAGTTGTTGTTTATGTGGCGTAGCGTGGAGCGGGGAGCGTGGACACAGCTCGACGTTTTATCGACAACTGAAGTGGTAGTGTGTCCAAACGTATATCACATATAGCGCAATGCCACCTCGCTCTTTCAGGCCTCACTCTTTTCGAATGTGTGTGGCAGAGAGCGAGAGAGAGAGCGCGGAGTTTTCAAATGTGACTGTGTGCAGGTGTGTGCGTTAATATAAGCTTGTGTGCATGACCAACTATGACTTGCTCAATAAAGTTTAATGCAAGGGGAGCTTTGTTTACTGTCTACTGGTCACCACAATTCTAACTCTTTAGAGTCAAAACTCCTGAGCAAGTTTTCAGAGAAAGTCTTGTGATCGATTGAGCGCATCAGCGAGAGAGTAAACTTAAACGTGAGCGTAAGAGAGCGACTGCGAGAGAGAGATTAAAGTGTTTCAAAGCTTACACACGCAAGTACTCTACGGCTCTGCACAACAAAAGTCAACAAAACTTGCTCTCTGCCTTCACCGTGACGCAAAATGATGCACAACAAATAATGAGATACACTTGGTAGTTAACTTAGCTGTTAGAGTAACAACAGCTTTAGCTGAATTTGAAGCTATAAATAATTTTGAAAATTTCAGCGCAAATCGACAGACTTTGGTTTTCCAATATAATAGTCAATAAATGATTAAAACAGAAGCAATTTTATCGAATTAATACCACTGTACAAGCAACCAATTAGAAACTCTTATTGCTAATTTAAACTTTTTAAGCTTGCACCATGCATATGTATGACAATATACACACACATACCCTTATCCAAGTATGCACATACACAAGTATTTGTATCTGTATCTGTATATGTGTTGACGTTCAACACATACCCGAAGGCCCTGCGATATCATTTGGTTTACTTAGCACTTTTAACGATAAGCAGAACGAGCAAAGATTCTGTGAATTGGGCCGCATTCTGGGCACACGTTGTGTGATCGTAGATGGCCTTTTCTTTAGTGGACGAGGAACCTATCAGAAATGTGAAACATACTTTTAGGCAGATCTGAGCGTCTCTAAAAGCCTAGCTACTTATGCAGATTATAAATCGAATTGTTTTCTGCTTGTACTAATTTCTATAATTAAAATGGTCGTCTATTTACAATTGAGATATTTTAAATTAGATAAAAAAATATTTCAATACAAAATGTTTACGTTTGTATTTATAATTGTTGTTCAATTTATTTTTTAATACATTAAAATTAAATTATTGGGAAACGAATTCCAAAATCTTATGAATAAACCGATTACAAACGGTAGATATTCTCGATTAGATATTTAAACGATTTTTAAATTGATAAAAACAATATTTATAATTTTATTGTAATATTTTCAATCGTGTCATGCACGAGAGCCCCCTTAATTACATACAAATGTATTGTCTATATGTGTGTGTGAACAGTGTGTGATAAGTAAATTGAATTTTAATGACAAGGGCATTCAGGCGAAAAGTAAAATAAATAATCTTACGCTCGATTAGAAAAATACATACAAACAAATAATGCAGGCATGTGACGAGTAGACAATCAAAGTATTAAGAAAAACAGGTTTCAAATAAGTGCAAACCCGACTGCACGATGCACTGTTCTTCTGTTCAAAGCTGGTGTGAGAGAACATCGACTTGATAACAATTATAGACAACCCTAATCCAAGTCTTTGCTTATAATAAGTTGTGCGCTTATATAAATATTTATGTATGTAAATAAACCAATAAACAGTAAAAGCTGGCGCCATTCTGTGCGCTTTGTTAAATATTATTCTTGTCAGACGCGAATGAAATTTGAACAGTTAATCAATTTGATGCCAATGTATATTTCTACTGAATTGGAAAGTCTTATCTTCAAAATGGACACTTTTATTGCTATGGGTA
This sequence comes from Drosophila nr. perissopoda 5 BK-2023a, assembly GCA_035044105.1. Lineage (NCBI taxonomy): Eukaryota > Metazoa > Arthropoda > Insecta > Diptera > Drosophilidae > Drosophila > Drosophila nr. perissopoda 5 BK-2023a. The sequence goes on from JAWNMK010000018.1 coordinate 1,482,083, forward strand.
ATCGATTATTTGGCCTACTCGTGATATACGAGAACTTATGGCATAAATTTGAAGTGTGTGTCTGGATATGGCTATATCGACTTGGCGGAAAATTCTATATAATATGTATATCTATATATATGTAAATATAGATATATATATAATATATATATGACTGTTACATGATTTGGAAAAGCTTCATTACATTGAAAGATCATCTTTGAAACTATTAGGTATTTTCTTAAAACAATTTCTCAAAAAGGGATGATACCGATGGACATTCCTTTCGATCTACATATATAACTAAGTATATTTATACCTTTCACTTAGCTAGGGTATACATTTTCAAGATTTGTTAAAAAAAGATGTTCATTACTGTTTAAGGAATGATAAAACAAGCCGAACAAAATTAAGTTTACAACTTCTTGTTATCTAATAGACAAGGTAACCTTAATCTCTGGCTGCAGATACCATATGGCTGAAGTGACTACTTCTTTATTTGAGGTGTGAAATGTCAATAGTGTAAAAAAAAACTTTAGTACTTGAATCTTGAATCATTTAAAATAAATAGTGGATTTTTGATGCAACATAAATTATCCATAAAACGTGTTTTTTTTTTATTTTGAGCTGCGTTGCAGCTTTTCTTGGCAGCTCAGTTGCAAACCAGTTCAAAGCTCAGCAGTCGTGTGAGGGCCTAACCGTAAAAGCACATCCCCCACCGCCACCCCCTCCCTCCAAGCCCCACCAACTTCATTAACAGTCAGTGGAATCCATTTCACAAGTCAGTTAATTAAAACAAGTTGACACACGCTCAAGGCTCGCAAATTTCCCAAGGCACAGATCGAAAAGCAACAAGATGTCGGGCATTAAATTGAAAAGCGTTCCATAATTAATTGAGGGGCCATTAGACGCTCAGATCCATATCAAAGTCGAGCGTATGTCAAATGTGCAATCAGGCAATTAGTTTGATTTCATTGCACGCTGTTGTTTTTTTTTTTTTTTGTGCAACGAAAAGCAGTCACATTTGTAGTCACCACAAATTGTGTGTGCACTCGTCATGCAATTTGCTGACATTTACAACCGTTTGTGCGTGCAGCGCATTTAAAGCGCCTCTCATGTTATGTAATATCGAGGGGCAAACGAAATTTATTGGAGAAAACTTTATGCATTCATCAATCAATCAATCGATTGATGTCGAGTCGATTTCCATGTTCATCATTTCGTCCGTCCATCTAGGTAGCTAGATAGCGGCTATAAATTTTGTATATAAGTTTTCGTATAAAAGCTCGATTATTATTGTAAAATGTATACAAAATTAACAATTTTATTGGGAGGAGTCAAAACTAAATTTTTGATCGTTAAAATCTTACTACCTTTAAGTTTGCAAACACAAGTTAATTTTGCAATCAGTCGAAAGCTCGCTTACTTCAAGTATTTAGCTATCAACGTCTCATCTATGTCAGTCATAATTCAAAGTCAAAGGCAAATATTTCAAGATAAATTTCAAGTGCAAGCGATTGGTTTTTGCCTTGCAACTTTTTGTCTGTTCGCTTTCCCAGTGTGATCACAAAAATAAAGCGTCGACAAAATAAAAAATAAAAATCGCAAGCGAGTTTTCAAAATAACTTCCGCGCATTCAAAAACAGCACAAAAGCAACAAAATTACAACAAAAAAACAAAACACACACAAAACAGAAAAAGAAACGAAAAACGACAACAGAAACAACAACCGCAACAATCACGATATTAATACATAACTCACAGCCACTCAGACAAATCACGCGATGCTGCGTATTTCATAAATACAAAACGTACATATGTTTGTTTGTATGCGTGTGCAAAATACATTGGAGTACAGAGTATGGAGTATCGAGCAAGACCACACACATACACACGCCAGTCGAATTGACAAGGGCGCAGCTTAAAGCTTCAAATAAAACTTGCTGAAATATATGAAATGTATTTGGAATACATTAATTTCATCTAATTTGCATCAAGCTCACAATTTTTGAAAATCATCGGTATGCTTTATTTCAATTTGACTCAAATTTATTTATCACTTACACATACACACATATGTATATACATATATATATATATATATATGTATAACTGTGTGTCCAGGTGAGTGCACATTTATTTTGCTGTACACAAAACAAGTTTTATAGCTATATGATAAAACGTAAATGAGCGTTATATGATAATAAACAAAATAAAAAAACATCTAGAATAACTCACTGGAAAATCACCGAAACCTTTGTGGGTACGTTTTCACCAGCACAGAATGTGAACATTTTGCAGTTATTCATATAAAAATATACGTATGTATAGCAATAGGTATTGTTATTAAAACAGTTTCCCAGAAATCTGAAGACCTAATATCTACAATGCTAACAGATATTACTACGCATTACCTTAAAGATACATTAATCATCATGTGAACTAGTGAATTATTAAGTAACTAACCAAATTAAGAAATTTATTCAAGCATTGAAAATGTTTTTTGTGTTTTTCTATTGGATTTTTGGCTTATCATATTTCAGAAATGTTAATTATCGGCTTTCGTGTCAAGTTTTGTGCAGCATGGTCAGATTTGTGATATTTTTAATGGAAAGATGTGAAATTAATGTCATAATAAATTCATACCGCCAATTTGGTAGTGTTAGCGGCTTAGATTTATTATTAACCCGCCGACAGGCGAACGAACGCCAACAAGTTATAAATAACATGAAATTCGAGCAACAAGTGTGCAAAATATTTGAGTCCTCAATTATAGTCTATTTACTAATGAGTAATTCTAATATAGAGCGCAACACGTGCAACCAGATATATGTGTGATCGACTATGATATACCACGTAAAATGTAGAAATTATATCTCCAATTATCTTCTTTGAATATTTGGGTTAATCATACGCAATTAACCCATGGATGGATGCTATCTTATTAGAATCAACGTTCATTTAGAAAGGTGCTCACTAATAAAAACAGAGAAATCGTAAGATTAGAAATCGAAATCGCTTTTAAACTGAGGGACTAATTCGCATAGAAAAAGTCGGACCAATGTATATGGCAAGATCGACTTTCCTATCAAGAATATATATGATTTGCAGGGTCGTTGGCGACTCCTTCAAAACTTCATAAAACCAAAATAGATTTATGTAAATCAGTATGGCGATGAAGTATAAATTTATATAATCATTTTTATACATTACTAATTTGTACAAAGATGGATTAATCTATAATAAATAAGAATCGATAATGATTAAAAATACCCAGAGGTCGTTTCACGAATTGCTTTACTTATAACTTGTGAAAATAGATAGTCAATATCTTAGGTTATTGAAGTAAGAACGCTGCAACAAAAACAGGCACTAAAGCACTTGAGATCAAGTGCGACTTGCAGCAGCCGTATAGTGAAAAGACCTACTACATAAATAATTATATTTAAGCTGTTGACTGAGAGGACGCAAAACTCGATTGCATTCAAACTCCAACTTGATCGTTTGATCGAATACGCAAAATAAAGCCAGTTGATTTTGAACTGTCAAAGCCAAAAACAAAAAAAGAAAAACGGGGCCAGTGCACTGCTGCTGCTGCTGGTCAGGTTTTTAGTTGTAGACTTGAGTTGTAGACTTGAGACTTGAGCCATGAACGTCGAACGTGCAAACGGTTATTGACACCTTCGGAGTGGTGGCCTGAATGCCTCAATGAAAATTCTCGACGTAGTTAAACCGAGCCAACATACAAAAACGTAAAAATATACATACAACTTTATATGTATGCATAAGTGTTATGGCTTAGCATAAGAGAATGGTTCGGAGCGAAGCAAATATTGATATTGTCATTCGATGTGTGAAAGATTTAATCCGCAAAGTTATATTTATTGAAGATAGAAATCATCACCATGTCATTCGATGTGTGAACAATGCAATTTGCAAAGTTATGTTTCTTGGTATCACTCGAACTCAAAAACTCTTTAAAAGAATTGGTCCCGAATTTAACTTTTGATGACCAGTGTAACTCATCATATTATTCTCAGTCGGGTGAGGACATTTCATTATAATTTTCCGAATTTCCATTTCTACTTTTTGTAAATATTATTCTATTCTTAAGAAATATAGTTCTTTTCCAAAAATTGTCTAGCTTTCAGAGCAATTTTCACTTTAAGGGGATTTTCTAAAGTGCGTTTTTTTTTCTGAGTGTGGCTAATTACAGACCAAAATATGAATTGCATTTCGTTTTGATTTCAATTAAATGGACAAGTGTTGTGTGACTAACTCACACTATTTATGTCAAGTTGTTTAACGTGAGCACCTGCCGTAAAGGCGTAATCTCACGGTGACAAGCACATGATTAATTTGGAACTTATATTCCGCAGGTACCAATTTGAAGTCCCTATTGTTTGGTCGTGAACTTCCGTTTGGAGGGCCGCCCATCTAAACGACTTCCGATCTATGGGTTATCACGGCACTTTGTTGTATAGCGCAACAACACGCAGAGTTCAAAACTCTACCCGCATTTGGGTGTCAAACCACAGCCACCACGATACTCCCCGAAGGGCCGCAACTATTAACCAGGACGGAACTATGTTCGGCGGGCTCCTGATTACCCGTGGTACCGAAAAACAGCATCCGGTCAGGCCTCGTACCAAAGGTACTACCAATTTAAACTCCAAACAGTTACGGGTTGGTGGTCCAAAACTTAGAGAGAATGCCAATAAATGCACGTATTCTAATTACATATATCAGTATGCTACGGAAAACTCCCCATGAAGGTAGTTTTTGGCCCGCCCGATTAGCTAGCTTCAAAATTTTTACGCAATCAATATTTAAAGCCCAAGCCCGGATACAGAAAGTACAACCAAATGAAGTCACAGTTGGTCAATTTTGTTTACCACAATATTGAAAACAAAACTACTAACTAAGAATTATTTAGCCCTAGTTTGCGAAATTCGTAACACTTTTGACCAATTTGTGGCTGTGAAATGTTTTTACCCGTTGCTAATATGCATTTTTGAAGGATATAATTTGAACATGGAAATCGAGACAGGAATGCGGTTTAAATTTTACAAGCAGGGTATTTTACGTTCGGCTTGCCGTTCTTTGGTGTTTTATTTAAAAACAACGTATTTACTCATTAAATGAATAACTTTTTCTATGCCACTTATAGGCGTAATTAGGTTTAATTTTTGCTTTTGACGGATAACTCATTGCCTTGATGCTATTTATAAAATGCCTGTAGCCTTACACATATAGTTGAAAATAGTGAAACTCAGTTATAGGTAGAAGTACATACACACACACACATATATATCTATATATATTTAATATATACATTATATACATTATATATATAAGCAGAGAGTATTAGAGTCAACGCACGAGTTAAATACGTGAGAGAATTGCTTGTCAAGTATTTGACAACGAAGACAGTAAAGCAGTTAACGCTACATGCGTATTAGCCAGCAATAAAGCTCAACAGGTTTCGTCAAGATACGAGAGAGTCACCTTAAAAAGTGCTTAGTATTCGCCAGAAAACACATTCATACTTTTATAAGAGGAACTTCCTTGCTTCTAGATTGCCGAGTGTTTCCCATGGCATTTAATTGCAGTCTTGTTATTAATTATAAATGTAATATTTATGTGTCTATTGTGTGTAGACACTGAGTCGCTATTCCCAGAAATTTGAATGATGAATATGTATGTATTTGATCTCTGTTCCGCCTTTTATTCATTTAAGAATATCATACGAATATGAGTCATGAACAAGAAAGTGAAATACATTTTTATTTACTTTTTTTTTAAAATATTTGATTGAATAATTGAATACTTGCCGATGTTGTAGCAACAGAAACAAAAGTGTCTGTTGCATTGCGAATAAGACTCTCTTATTTTATCAGGGCAGTTGGGTTGGTTGACTGCCTTTCAGTTTATATAAATACACACATACTAATGAACGACGCAATAAAGATAGCAGATCCATTTGGAGGCTAACACACGGTAGACATTGAGCGATTGACGTGTCGATTGCCGAAAGTAAGTTGCCAAGTTAGCCTTATCAATGCTGAAAGTATTTTGACGATCATTTCTGTCATGACGCAGCGCCTAATCGCTTTTTTTCGAAAGTCGATTGACCATTTTTATCAATAGAATACTAATTACAGTTACGTATGTATTGATTTCTATGTATTATATCTAAACTTAATTTGCTTCAATTCTATCATTCAAAGATTTTGCACTTTGCGAATAATTGTATTTGTTTGCTTGCCTATTTGTTCTGCAATTAGCGCCTATTATTGCCAAAAACACATGACGAGAACAATAATAACAGCAGAGCACAGAGAACATTTTAAATTGAGATCGCAATTGATTTGTAGTTATTATTATTAATTGCATGCACGCATACTAAATTCGTCATGAATTTTTATATGTTATACATTAACATATGTATTTCCGTCCATCAAATGCCATACATATGTACATACATACATGCATACATCACATGCCCACATCTGTCAGAAGAAATGCCCAAAACCGGAACAGAGTCTCGAGAAGAATCGCCTGGTGAATGCATCGAGGCTAACAAACGGTTTTCAGCGAATGTGCCACAAGCGACTGAAAAACTAAAGGTACACCACACGACACACGACAGACGTTTGTTTTCATTTTTATATTTTTTTAATTTAATTTTTTGCAAATTTCCATTCTCTTTGGATTCGTCTTGTTGCAGCTGTAGGGAAAATCACGCTCGCGCTCAGGGTCAACAACGTGTTGCTTAGTGAAGCTGTTTAAAGTATGTTTTATGGACATTCGCTTATAGTACTTACATATGTATTGTATATATATTGTATTTTAAGTGCTTTTATTTATTTTAGTGCGTTCCCAATTACAGGTTCTTGAGTACCGTTCTGTTGTTGTTGTTTTGTATTTTGTATTTTTATTCCAACAAGGTAGTTTTACAAAACAAAGGGAATCGTTTGCTCTCCTTCACGTTTTTTATATATTGGTTTTCATCTGCTCCTTGTTAAACACACACACACACTACCACAACAGACACTTTTAAACGCTGTTTGCTTTCCACCTTACGCTTGTCAAAGACCACTTTTTTATTACCACTTTTTGGAAAACGTTTGGCCCTTTGTTTTTGAGGAACAGCAAATTCACTAATAAATTTTCTTGTATTTATTAACTGGTGCGTTGGTGCTACACAAACAAATAACACTGTCAATTAAAACGAAACCGTGGAAAAAACCGAAAACAAAAGCTCCGCGTGCACGTTTGTCAGCTTCAACATTCGTCGGTTCACTGAAAGTGATACAACAACGGCGTCGTCAACAACTTCAGCCACAATGATTTCGAGTCAGGTTATAAGATTTGATCGACACAATTTGTATCTTTCATCCAGCGGCCAGTGCTTCATGACAGACGACAGACATAAAAAGAAGTTTCTTATGCAATTGGCATGTAAATATTTATTGTTTTAAATTGATAAAAGCTGTCGAAATTATAAATATGTAAATGTAAAGGAATATAAATAAATTAAAAATTTAATTTAAAGTTATACTGCACTCAGTTCAGCTCGTGACTTAAAAGTAAACCCAATTATAGCTGTTATACTAATTAACAAAATTAACAAATACGTCCGCTGGCATTCCATTAACAATTTAAAAATTTTTGAAGATGGGCGCATCTTTGAGTTATCAACATTTATCGAAAATGTAATCGAAGAACCATGTCGAGTTTATAATATCGTCAAGTGAGCATAACAGTGTTATATTGCGCATTACGGCTGTTAAGTTAACATCTTTGACGGCAATCGATAGAAGAAACGATAGAATCGAGTGAAATAAATTGAAAAATCCATCACTACGTTCGACCTATTTTCAGGTAGTAGGAGAAAAAAGGCAATATTTTTGCGGAAAACGCACGATAGTGTTTCATTTTGGCAAGTACGCATATAAAAAGGTTTTTTGGATTTAAATTGCAACTAGAATTATCATTCCATTGATAAGGCAAATGTGTGCAAAATGAAAGTAACAATCAAGTCATGGACGGGAGTTGCATCTTGGCGTTGGATAGCAAATGATGAGAATTGTGGCATTTGTCGCATGTCCTTCGAGAGCACCTGCCCCGAGTGTGCGCTGCCCGGTGACGATTGCCCACTGGTGTGGGGTGTCTGCTCACATTGCTTTCACATGCATTGCATTGTCAAGTGGCTGAACTTGCAACCGTTGAACAAACAGTGCCCAATGTGCCGCCAAAGTTGGAAATTCAATATACACTAAAAAAAAAAACTAAAAAAACTACACACAAAACTCGAGAGCAAAATAGAAATAGAAAAAAGGAGCAGTAACGAGAACGATAACGATAACGATAACAAGCAAGAACAACAATAAGCAAGCAAAACTATTGAAAGTAGACAAATCTAAACGAAATTCTTTGAAATGATGGAAAACGCTGAACAACAACAACAGCATCAAAGACAACAAAACATTTTAACTGGTCTGCCACCACTGCCAAAAAGTTTGAGTGCCGCTGCCAGCGCAATGGGACCAGGCCACGGACAAGGACATGGACATGGACAGGGATCGGTGCCGGTGCAGGTGCAGGTGCGTTCACATACGTCCTCACCGTTGCAACAGCCACTGCAGGCTGCCTCCTCGGTTGCTACTCTTGCTGCTGCCACTGGCGATTTGTATTTGGGGCCATCGACCTCGTCGGCGGCAAGGAATCGGAACTACAACGGTCATGGCCGACATGGCAGCTTGTCATCTACCCAGGAGTCGCTCAGCGACCGCGAAAGCGTTCATAGTCGCGCCTCATCCACACACAGTGCCAGCGGCAACGCTGCTGCAGCAGCAGCCCAGCAGTTGCAGCTGCACATGCCCACCAATAGCAGCAGCAACAGCAGCAGCAATAATGCCTCCAGCACCATCGATAACCAGCTGGCGATATTACGCCGGGAAATGTATGGGTTGCGGCAGTTGGACTTGTCGCTGCTGTCGCAGCTGTGGGCGCTGAATGAGTCCATACAGGGCTTTCGGGTGTTTCTGCAAGAGCAGGATGCCCTCTCGCCGCCATCCAGGTCGCGCACTCCTTCCGACACCAACTCCCTGTCGTCCGACGAGGACGATGGCTCGTATGCGCCAGTTGCTGTACCAAAACTCAATGCGCCGCCGGCAACGATTACGGCCTTGGCTTCGCCAGCGACTAGTGGTGGTTTACCCACCAAATTGGCCACGGGTTCGACCACATCGCATGCCTCGACCAGCTCGGCGTCGGGCACGTCCGGTTCATCATCGGCGGCGTCCTCCATGGGCAAGCATCACCATCACCAGCAGCAGCAACAACAACAGCAGCAGCAGTTGCCTCATTATCATCATCATCGATCGGGGATGCCACCAGCACCACCGGCACAGCATAAGGCGCATCCGCAGCTGCCGCGTATACTGCAGCAGCGCATGCGGCACGCGCCGCCTCCGCCACCGCCCTCGCGACCCAAGGGCAGCGGTGGCGGCGCAAGCAGCAGCAGCAGCAACCACAGCATCAGCAGTGTCACGCAGCAGCAGCAGCAGCAACTGTTGCACCCAAATCCCAATCAGCATCAGAGGCCTGTATGACAAAACCCGTTCTTGGACTAAATCTACACTTATTTAGTTCAAGAACGCAGTTCCAGCTAAAAAAAAAAAATAATAAATAAATACAAATAAATAGTTTATACCATAAACACCAACACACAACAACAGCAACAAAACATTTCAGAAAACGTCAATTGCACATTTATCCAGGAGTCAATTTAGGCCAGAGTTGAAGGCGACTTGGGCACTTTATTGGTGGCCAACAGACACATCCCATAAATCATCATCATCATTATCATAATCATAATGATACACACACATCCATGCTTGCCATTCGTTCCAATTTCGTTCTCGATTTGTTTTACAACAAAATTATTTGAGTTTAATTAATAACTGTCTAAAAAAAAAAGAAGCAAAATTGAACGGTTAGAATTTTGAAAGTGGAAATTGTATTCAATAATAATATTTAAATAGTTAAGGATTAAATCCTTCGATAAGCAACTATAATATACTGCATATTTATATACTATATATATATATACATATATATATATATATATGATCTATTTGTATATTACCTATAAAACTAAAACATCAATTGCTGCTTGGACAAAATACAAAACTTTGCATCGAATAAATAATACTAGGCGCATTTATGTTGCAGAAAACATTTTCAAATTTGCAATGATAGCAACCATACAAATTATTTTTAAATTACCTATTTATACTATTTGAAACCTATTCTAAAACAAAAATGAAAAAGCAAAAACAAACAACTATATAAGAAAGCATATTCACTCATTAGTATTAACCAAAACTAAACTCTTGGTCTAAACAAATTAAAACTATCTAAAACCCATATGAATATTATTTTGTTGCACTCTAGTGAGAAACATATGTAATGCGGTTCGTTCATTGTTCGTAGTTATCTAAAAACCAAAGCTGTTGATACCCAAACATTGATACACTCGGATGTGAATGAATTTTTGTATTAGCCATGAAATAGCAAATTGATTGAATAAGTAAATGATCGTCTATATTCTTTCTAAACATTTTCAATATTTCTTATATTGAACATCTATATTTAACTTGCCCAATTTTCATTCTATATTCCTATAAAAATCCGCATGTCCGAGTGTCCCTTTGTCAGCTTTAAAGAATAAATCAAATTAGTGTATCTCCAAATAAAAACAAAAAATAAAAAAAATAAAACCACGAGCGGATCTTATTGTTAGTTCCATCATAATCCTCAATAGACTCGAATTAAAATTGGCATGCATATACATGTACTAATACATACCAATCTTATCACATACATAGGTGCTTATGAGGATAGAGATTAAATATTAACTACTATATATACTGAACTAAACTATACTGGGCAAGATAACAACGATTGATAGATGCGAGACACTATTTATGCAAATAATATGTATTTAATTGACAAAAAAAAAACTATCCCAAAAATAATTACTTATGTCATTTAAGAAACATTGAAACAAGAAATGGAATAGGTTGATCTTATATAAATCAGACTAAATTGAAAAACTTCAAATTTCTCAACCGTCGTCGCGTTTATTTGTTAGTTCATTGCGATCAAATCTTGATGTAAAGTGAAAGCATAATAAGTAGAACTTAAATTGTATCACACACAATTTTGAAATTTTAGAAAACGTTCTTTAGGCTACTTAAAATATTCAACAACAACTGAATAATATTTCGACATTTTTAACAGTCAGTCAAGCTTCGGTCACACGAGTCAAATATTTACTCTTAGTCTTAGGAATTTGTATTTATTTATTTATTTTATTTTTTTAATAATTGCACATACATATAAAATTCGATTATTTTGCTTTCGTGAGAATGTTTAGTTGCATTCAAGGACTTCAATCAAAATCTCAAAAATAGAAAACATTCAATTCAAAATGGAAAGTTTTATAAGCTCTCTCATGTATACAACAAGCATTTATCAAAAGTTTACAACAATATTACGAGTATATTAAGCAAACTCCAGAGAAGCAAAAAAAAAAAAAAAAATCGAACGACTTCAAAAAACGTGTAAACTATTGGGAAGCAATTTGTTGGTCATATATTGACGATTTTTTAATGAAACATGGAAGAAAAAAAACCAAATCGTTGAAATGGAAAATGTAATGGAAAATTATTAAAGAACAAAGAAATGATAAATCGAAATAATAAAAATATCAATTTAAATACTAAATTTCTACATTCCGTTTGGCGTTTAATTTGCTTAATCGTGAAAATCATTTAATCTTTTAGAATATCCAAAAATGAATGAAGGTGAAGTTGATTATGATTCTTGAAGAGTGCTTGAAATATATTTCAATTAAAGAATTCGATATTTTGAATCCCAAGTGTATTTACGGATCATATCTTTTCTGACTACATGAGATTCTATTTCGAATGACCTTAAGCCATTTTTAAGATGAATTAAGGTCAGTAATATTCACATTTCACATTCATATTTTAAAAAAGATTTTTTTTTTTATATTTGTACTATAAAATATAATATATATTTTTAGGTATCTTAAAATATTGTGGGTAGAAAAAATCTCTGTCAGTGTGTTCTTTGACTTAAGTACTAAATGCTCCACAGCAGTTGGACGGAATTTCTGCAAAAAAAAAAAGGTTTTGGAATTTAGAGATGCGTGAGTTGCTATGATAAAAAGTAATCGTTACTTACTGTTGGTCTCGTTCCAGCCCAAGGGCACACCAAGACGATTGTTCTCCAGCTTGAGCCATTGATAGAGCGGATCAAAGTATTCGAGCAATGCAGCTGGATCCATTTCCGTTTCGCCTGTGAACTCCTCCAGCACCTGCTTCCAGTGCTTTGAGTTGCCAGCAGACAAGAATGTCTTAAATGCCTCGCCAGCCCTCTTGCTGCCAAATATATCGCAATTGTCCAAAGTCTGGCGACTATCGCCCGGCACATACTGACCGGCCATGCGGCACAGTGCCTTATGGAACTGAAACTGGAATATGTGGGCTGCAAAGTAGCGCAAATATTCGACATCGGCATCGATATGATACTTGGCTGGTGGATCAAAGTCGGTGTCGGTGCGCATTAGTGGTGGCTCAACGCCACCAAATTCGGAACGCATCTGCCAGAAGCCGCAATTCCACTGGTTCTCATCCAATTCATTGCGGAAGACAGCATAGCGATACTTGTCCATCGTATAGCCAAAGGGCAGAAACACAATCTTGGAGAGCGCCTGCTTAAACAGCTCATTAATGCGGCTCTTCTCGTCCAGCCGTCCGTTGCTGGTGAGTCCAATGCTCTTCAGATGCTTGGCGGACATAACCGAGAGTGCAATCACATCGCCCACCGCCTCATGGAAGCCCGGATTGGGAGCGCCGCGGAAAACTGCTGGCTGTTGCTCATATTGCAGGTAGTATTGGATGTGACCCAGTTCGTGGTGCACCACATACAGATAATGGGTGTCCACTTCGGTGCACATCTTGATACGCACATCGCTGTCCTGATAGAAGTCCCACGCGGACGCATGGCAGACGACTTCGCGATCCAGGGGTCGCTCCAGCACACTTGCGTTCCAGAAGGTCGGTGGCAGTGCTCGCATACCTAGCGATTGGAAGAACTGATCACCCAGCTCGAAGAGCTTCTGTACGCTGTACTTCTGACGCTCCATTTCCGATTTGACGTCCACAAACGGTTTCTCCGGATAAGGTGTAAATAGATCAATGACATCGTTCCATGACTGCGCCCACATATTGCCCAGCAGATGCATCGGTATATTGCCCTCAGCTGGCACCACATCGGCTCCATAATGCTGGCGCAGACGATACCTGACATAGCCATGTATTTGCCTGTAGAATGGCAAGAGTGCCTTGTACGTGGCGTCCAACTGTCGCTCAAAGTCTGCATCCTCATAGAAGTGCACCCAGTAGTCGGCATAGGAGCGATAGTCTGGAACACAATTGTTTATTATTAAACCAAGGGTTCACGGGGTTATCTATATATATATATGGAATTTAATCACTCACTATTCAGATGCGCTGCCTTGCGTGTCAATCGCACATATGTGCCGAATTTCTCGCGCATAGGCGTGCCAGCTTTGTCGTACCACTCGCGCCAATACCAGGCCAGCTCGTCGGGATCACGGCTGTTGGACAGACGCTCCTGAATGTGCGGCTCCAGCGTTAAGGTGCAATCGGTGCGATTCGTATAGGAGCAAACGGTCGTAGTGGCATAATTCGATTGCATCTGGCTGATGGCGTTCTTCAGCTCCAGATAGTCGCTGGCATTCAGAGCATCCGCACCCAGATCCTGCAGCATACGCGCCTGCCTGCGTATCTGTGCATCCTCAGATTCGGTATATTCGCCAGCCTTGACTGCCTGCGCCAAAAGTTTGTTCTGCTTGGCACTCTCCGCATAGACTGCAATCATGGCACGACGGTTTTCCTCCGTCACATTGGTGTTGTACGCATAGGCAGCGGAGTATTCGGCATGATAACGTTCTCGCAGCTTGGAGTTCTCCTGATCAAAAAAGCGACGAGCTTGCAGCACAGATGCAGAGCAAGTGTCACTATCGGCGACTCCGTACGGTAGCTAAAATACAAAAAAAAATGTTAGTGGATATAAATGTATGTATATATATATATATATATATATATAAATACTTATCAGCTAGTACTCACCGAGAACACAAAGGCGAGCGTAAGCAACAAAGGGAGCAACAGCAGCCCCTTCATTTTGTCTAGAAGCTTATCTCCGGTCACCAGAAAATTTTAGTTTTAGTTTCGAATTTAGTCAACACTTGCCAATGCTGCTTGTTTGCCTGTCAACACTGCTCCTTCGCTATATACGGTATGAGCAACTGTAGTGTGTAGTGCCGATGCTGTTTGACTTCTGGACGCCCGCCAACAAGCAGAGCTGCTTTTATGGCCACGCACAGTTGCACAAATACTCGCATGTCGATACCGAATACCGATACTTTGTCATTTGTTGCAATTCAAAAATGTTGGCTAATGAATTTTAATGCTGAAGACCAAAACAATAAAAGTACGAGTCGTTAGCTTACACCTGCCATCTAATCAGCTGCCAACGGTATATTATTGAGCAGCTACAATAAATATGTATGTGTATTTGAATGCATGCATGCACTTTTATGCACACATACATGCATACACACATATGTTATGATTACATTATCAGTCTGGGTTTCCAATTGCGTTTTTGAATTATGAGCTCTTAGAAAAGATTTGAAATGCATAATAATGTGGGAATAAATCTTTGCTTATAGAATTTTTGTATTTGGATTTATGTGTGCTTCAAAATATCTTAATGAAAAGTATTCAGAACACAATTCATTCATATTATATTTATTTATTTTTATTTCAATATTAAAATAACAGCTTTTATACAACTATTATAATTGGCCATAAATTATACAATAAAGCTTATTCTTTTGTAAGTTCAGTAAATTAGTAGATAGGAAAGTTCTCGTCAATCTGGTTAGTCCAGGCGTGCAATCCGCCCATCAAATCCCGTATGAAATGTTCGGGAAATTGATTTTTCATATGCTGCACGGCAATCTGGGAATCGTTGCCACGACGACACACGACCACAATGGGAAACTCGTTGCTCTTGAATTGTGCATCGAGCTGCTGCAGGTAGCTGCCATCCAGAATTTGGGCCAATGGCACATTAATTGCTTGGGGCAGCTGGCAGATCTCAAACTCGGCCTGCGCACGCACATCCAGCAGCAAGTGTGGCTTGTCCTGCAGCGATTTCTGGTAATCCACAACTGTGATCCGTTGCTCCGGCTCGAGCAGCTCGAGTGGATTGTCCTTGTCGGTGGCATGCATGCCGCAGAAGACCTCGTAGTCGATCAGTTGCGTGATTAGTGGCTGGTCGGAGCACACATGGCAATTGGCCCGCTTGCTCCTTATCCTTATGTTGCGGAACTGACAACTGCTGCCATCGAAGATGAGCAGCCGTCCGGCCAGCACATCTCCCAGTCCTACTATAATTTTAATAGCCTCCAGTGCCTGCATGGCGCCTATTGTGCCGGTGACAGCACCCAAGACTCCACCATCGCCACAATTGGTAACCGCTTCGGGTGGTGGCGGTACCGGGAAGATGCAACGATAACAAGGTCCCTGTGCCCCGTGGTTGTAAACGGTTATTTGTCCGTCCAGTTTGAGGGCACTGCCGGAGACTAAGGATTTGCCCAGCATGACACAGGCATCGTTGAGCAGATAGCGAGTCGCCACATTGTCGCTGCAGTCCAGGACGACATCATAGCCATGCATGATGTCCATCGCATTGAAGCGATTCAACAGATTCGGGTGGCACGTGATGCAACATTGTGGATTCAACTCGAGCAATGCAATGCGTGCCGATTCCGCCTTGGATAAACCACAGCGTGCGACCGTGTGCAGCGTCTGGCGATGCAGATTGCTCAGCTCGACCTTGTCATAATCCACCAGTCCTAGACTGCCACAGCCCGCTCCCGCTAGATATTGTGCCGCGGGGCAGCCCAAGCCGCCAATGCCAACAATAAGTACTGAGCTTTTCTTCAGCTTCAGTTGGCCGGCGATGCCAAAGTCGGGCAATATCAGTTGGCGACTATAGCGTGCAATGTCATCGTTACTCAATTTTTTATGGTCTTGCTTCGATTTGGTTTCGCCTACGTTGTTTAAGCCTGTTGATATCGTTGACTGCAGTACGAGCAATTGTTGCTCTTTGGCGTTGAGCACCGACTGCAGTTCGGCAATCTCTAGGCGCAGTTTCGCCTTTTCGATCTCAGGTGCACTTCTGGCGGCAATCATTGGCACGTGCAAATATGCGTCGATTTCAAAAGGGGTAAGAAAAACAAAACAAAATTAAATAAAAAGTCAACGATTAATTGTTTACGCACCGAATGCAAGCAAGCGAGGCGTTGCCAGACAGTTTAAGACGTTTGCACGAGCCAATGCAGAAATAGACATCATGTTTCCTAGCGCATACTTAGCACTTAATCAAGCTATGTAAAAAAATTACGATATTTTATATGTACTTTCTTCAGTGTTTTTTTTAAATATTTATTTTGGTTTTATTTGTATATTTTATTTGTATAATATTCGTGAGTGGTCACGCACACAGGTCGATATCGCGAATCGAGTTGGCACGCGCACATCTCTGGCTGTCATCACCAGACACAGCTGTTCTCAGGTTGAGTATGCTTTGCCAGCTTCACAGTTGACTCTGTTTACAATTACCTAATAGTTAATTAAAACCAAAAGCAATGTCTTGGCTGAGCAACACATTTCAAAGGCTGTGCCACGCCTCTAAGTTGGCCAACCTGGCTGTCATCAGCGCAAAGCCCTTGACGCTGAATAGTTCGACAACAGTGCGTCAGCTTTCACATGGTGAGAAACGTGCACGCGGTCCGACGGTGCGTCGTTATGGCTACAAGGAGAAGATATTGCAGAGTGGTCTGCTGCCACATCTGGATAACGGACACAAGCTGCCCATGCCCGTGTATCGGCCGAAGAATGCCTGGTCGCAGAAGCGGGCATTGTTTGGTCAAAATGATTACATCGACATCTTGGGCAACGATCGACTGCATCCGACTCGTGTGCTGTACTCGGTGCCGTCCTGGCTGCGCGGCGTCTCTGGTAACGAGTATCAGGTGCTGCTACGCAAGCGCCGCATGCTGGCCAACACCAAATATCCGATTGCACGGCCAAGCAAGTGGAAGGATATGGAGAAGCGTATCCTGTATTTGTACAGATTCCTCAATCGAAAGACAAAAACGGGTTACTCCAAGCAATAATCTTAAAAAAATTTTATAGTTGGAATAAAAGTGGTTCTCTTTATTTGAGTACTTCTTCAGTTCTTATTCCAGCAGAATGCGCGCCTCCTCGCCATCAATCATAATCTTTTGGCCATTGTAGAGGCAAAACTCTCGCTTGACGTGCGCAAACAGCAAATCCGTAATAAGGAATATTTGACCCGTGCAAAAGGCAAGCGTGGCCCCAAAGTAAAAGTTTGCATTCGCCGATCCAGCGTATATCCAAAGATGCCACAATGCACCCATCATGGACAACGTGATCAGGAAGAACGTGAAGACGACAAAGCCATGCGCCATGACTAAAAGAAAAAGTAAACAGTCACATTAATTGCCAACAAGTGGAATGTTTGCTACTCACATTTCCAGCAGCGACGCCAGAGTGGCAGCAATGCCAAATAGAAACCAACGTCACCCAGGCTGGGATAAGCACGAAATACAGCCATGAGGGCAACGAGCACAGTGGCCAAGAGCAGCGGCTCCTTGCGCAGCTTTATCGACAGTGGCACCAAATAGAGGACGGTGGCGTTAAGCTGGAATGTGATCAGAAACATGGTGCGGAAGTGCTCAAACATTTCCGTGAAAAAGTACCAAAACAATCCAATATTTGGCTGTAGATCCCGAAAGTAGAAACTGAAATGATAATGGAAATATGCATAACTTAAATCACAAGCAATGGGCCAATGGTTGTTACATACATAAATCCAAGTGTGCCGTCCAAAAAATTCCAGCTATTCATGACCAAGAAATTTGCACCGACAACAGCCAAACAGCAAGTGGCAAACAGCATCAATATTCCAATGCCCCGCGAGACCGAGTGACGTGCAAAGAGTAATAGCAGCGGCGCAATAAGAACAACCGGATAAAGACTACGCACGGTCTCAAATGCGAGCAGGGCGAGGCAGACGAGAAGCTGGCGCCTGATCATGGAATATAGATACATTGCTAGCAGTAGATTACTCAGCACCGTCGAGGTTAGTCCAATGCAGCTCATGATGGTCAGCGGATTGAATAGATAGGCAATAAGAACTAGCTCCGATATGTTGCAGTTGTCATCCGCACTATACTGCAGCTCCTCCGTATCCTTTGCGTAGTCCTTGCGCTCCAGTCGCTGCTGCTTCAGTTTTTGTTCAACGAAGCGACGGCTTAGGAAATAAAGTAGGCTGGCCGTGCACAGATCGAGTAGTATATAAAGTAGAGGCAGGAGTTGCGCATAATTTAACAAAATGCCGGATAGTGCCTTCAGCAGCAGCGGTGTCTCATGCACCAAATCTCCCCGATAGGGATCGATGCCTTGCTGTAACAGAAATACACCCTCTTGCACTGAAAATATGCACATTGTGACACTGATTAAGGATGCGTGGATGCACATACAAATATAATGGCTTACTTACCTCGCTTGAACGAGTTTAATGGAGTTGCGAATTCCACACGATTGCCGACGAGCGACGCCAAAGAAGTGCCACTGAAATACAAACGAACGGCGCCACCTAGCAAAAGCAGTTTGTAGAACGTGAAGTCCATGGCTGTATGTTGTTTCTGAGATCTATTCCACTTGTTGGCCAACTAAAGTTACCAGCATAATACTTTAACAACTATTGCTATGTTTTGGGGACAGCCCCTAAGCAAAACATATGTTTGCCAATTTCAGTGCGCTGCTTGGCAGCTATTCGATTATTGAGCTATTCCTATCAATAGTAGTTCATCACTCTCTGTTAATGTGAACCTGGCATAATTGTTCACAACAATACATATATGTGTATGATTACATATATAGACAATTTTTTTGAAACAGAATTAATATTAATTATCCATATAAGATTCAGAACTCTTAGTAGTAATATAGGCAAAGATACTGTTTTTGGCTCACAACAACTAAGTCAACTGGTTCATTTGCTAACCAAATAGTTTGGTAGACTGTAAATATGAATAAGAACTATTATTTTTAATTTTGTAGTCTCGCTTATGAGAAAGAATTCTTTTAACAATATCATTTTATTGTCAAAATGTTTATTAAAATTTAATTGTAGATTATTGAGTGCATATTGCAATTTAAATTAAGCGCTCAATTTCGTTGCTTATATTCTGATGAACATACGATTCGTTCATTTAGTTCACATGATTCTCTTCCTCTAGCTCATTCGAATCATATTGTTGTTTATTCGGCCGAGGACAGTTTTTATAAAAATCATTAAATCTAATATTTAAGCAATATGGAAGGAAACAGTAAAAAAAAGACCAAGACAAATACGTTCATGGAAATAGCTGACAATTTTGAGCAGTTAACCACCGAACTAGAACGCTTTCTAAAGTTTGTTTTTATATTTCACATGCACGCACGTGTTGCTAACTAAAATAAATTTGTTATTCCAGGCCACAGCCGGAATCCGTTGCATCCATACACCAGTTGATACAGCAAACTTATGGAGTGAGCATCAGCAGCAGCAGCGATATGGCAACTAAAAAAACAGTCCTGCCCGAGCTTGTGCTTCAGGATATGGATGAGGAACAGATTTGGCAACAGCTTGAAATGCGTAACGATTTGGTGTTAAAACAGTTTGTTGAGCAATCCGCTCAGCTGATAGCCATGCGGGAGCAGAATTTAGGAATTGAACTTAATGACGAAGACGACGAAGATGATGATGAGCATCCGAATAAGGAGGCAAGTGAACACGAAAGCGACGGGGAGTCTGCTGAGGAGGAGTATCTATCAGAGACTGAAGATTTTGATTTGAAACCATCAAAACCCAAGAAAATCATGACCAAAAGTGGCAAGAGGGTCAAAAATTCAGTGGTTGACGACAAATTCTTCAAACTGGACGAAATGAAACAGTTTCTTGAGCAGGAAGATGCCAAAGAGATGCGAAAACATAAAAGCACAAAACCCATCGACGACCCAGAGGCCATTGATTATTTCACAGCAGACTTTGGATTGGCGGATGACTCGGCCGAATCAGATGAAGAAGGTGGCGTTAATGCCAACTATGAGGACTTCTTCGAGATGGACGATGAGCTGCAGAAGGAGGCGAAGCTTCAAAAGTTAAACGGACAAAAAGATTTCTTCAATAAAAGTGACAGCGAGCAGGATGAAAATGAAAAGGAGGCGGAAGAAGATGCAGCGGAAGGCGAGGAGCAACCGGATGAAATGGCAAGTGAAATCGATGAAGCTGATTTTGTGGCCCAAAGTGGTATGGAACCTGCCAGTGATTCCGATTCAGCGAATGAGAACAGCGAGGGTGAGGATAAGGCTGAGATGCAATCCGCGGAGGTGGTGCAGTCTACCAATGAAATGCGCGAGGCACGCCTGTTTCAGCGCATACGCGACTATGAGGATGTGGTGCTTGGCGAGAAGCCCTGGCAGCTCAGGGGCGAGGTCAAAGCGGGCAGTCGTCCGCAGAACTCGCTGCTGGAGGAGATACTTGAGTTTGACTCGACAACACGACCGTCGAATCCCATTACCGAGGAGCAGAATCAAACCATCGAGGATATAATAATTCAGCGCATACGCGACAAAGCGTGGGACGATGTGGAGCGCAATGTGCGACCGGTGCACACACCCCAGGAGTATCGGAAGCAGCTCGTTCTCGATCAGGAAAAGTCTAAGCTGTCGCTGGCCCAAATCTACGAGCAGCAATTCCAGAAGGAGTTGGACAATTTAAATCCCAATCGTGATGATGACGACAACACAGCTCCAGAGCCCAAGGAGCATCAAGATATTAAACGAGCCATGCGTCAACTATTCCTCAAGCTCGATGCCCTTTCCAACTTCCATTTTACGCCCAAGCCGGTTGCGCCCGAGGCTAAGATTGTTACCAATACGCCCGCCGTCAATATGGAGGAGGTGGCGCCTTTAGCTGTCAGCGACGCAAAGCTCCTGGCACCCGAAGAGATCTTCCGTGGACCCAAGCACACGCCGCTGGGCACAACAGAGCGCACAAGCACCGACAAAAATCGTGAGCGTCGCAAGAAAAAGCAGAAACAACGCGCCATTAACAACGTGATGGAGAAGCGAGAAGTTGAGCGTGCCAAGCAGGGAAAAGCACCTTCGCAGCGGGAATCAAACGCCAAGCTGCTGAAGACCATCACAAAGAGTCGCAACGTGCACAAGGTAAGTCGGCAAACTGTTAATGATAACTTCTTATTTCAATTTAATATTAATTGTTCTCCGTTTTTTGTTTATTAGATTACCAGCAGCAACGACCAGGGCGCACTGAAATCCTCGAGGGCATTCTTTAATAAGCTGCAGGACACCACGACATCGGCGTCAATAGCGACGGGTAGCAAACGTACCAAAAAGGATCCTTCCAGAGCCAATGCAAAGAAATTCAAATTGTAACTGAGCACATTAAATCGGTATATAAATGTTAATTATATTTTCACAAACTTCTGATGGCAAAGCAGTTCCCAATTGTCATGTCGTCAAAATAAGAACCATGGCATCAGTCACGTGTCCTCAAATGTGTCGCCCCAGTTAGTTTATGCATCGTTACTATGCGCTAAGCAGCAGCCAATTTAATTTGAGGCACCATGGGAGATGCCACGAGCCGACCAGAGCAATTCAATGCGTGGGCTCTGTGTTGTACAAGGACAAGAGCTGAGGCTATTAGGCGCTTGTGGAGGGATATTTTTGGCATGTGAATGTTAATAATAGCAATGAAATGAAATTGATTATGACGAGAGAGCTAACATATATAGGTACACGACTTTGACCTTCAAAGTAACCGACACATCGCTTAACAAAGATATTGATTTTGAAAAATATGAACAATAGTTTAAAAATGCAAAATTAATTGAAAATAAAAATAAGAATTATATTTATTTAGTTCCATTTAAAAAGTTGCGCCAAACTTTGTTTTTCAGCACTGGTAGAGTTATCGAAAAACGATAACGATAAGGCAGCCGTGCAACAATTTTGTACATTCGCACGTGTTGTTCAGCGTGCATTGTGTTTTAAGTATTGTTGAGTTTTAAATAGCAAATATGGTAAAAGTACAAAAGCCGCAGCCGAAAACTCTTAGCAAGGCCAACAAAATCGAAGGCGTTGTCGGGGAGAAACAAAAAGTGGGCAAAACCATTAAAAAAGCAAAAATAGCCGCTCCTATTGTGGTTGACAGCAAAAAACGCGATACAAAAAACACAGAAATAAAGAAAGCTACGCAGAAAAATGCCATAAATGGAGCAGGAGTAGTTACAGTAACACCAGCAACGCCGAAGTCGAAGCCGTTGTCCAAGAAACCATTTGTCTTGGCCCCATCCGTATCTCCGGCTGCACCAGCACCAAAGCCAAAACCAGCGCCGAAGGTTGCCCCAGCAAAGGTGAATGCAACAAAAGCAACGAAAATTGAGCCTGTTGAAAAGCCAAAGCCCAAGAAGCAAGGTAAGGTTGAAAAGAAACCCGAAAAGCAGCAGGAAAACCCCAAGAAGCAAGTGCCTGTAGAAAATAAATCCGAAAAACAAGAGAAGCCGAAGAAGCCTGTAGAAAATAAATCTGTTAAACCAGAAAAGCAGCCGAAGAACCAAGTGGTTGTTGAAAAGAAATCTGAAAAATCAGAGAAGCAATCTAAGAAGCAAGTGCCTGTGGGAAAGAAATCTGAAAAGCCAGAGAAACAATCGACTACTTCAGTTGCTAAGAAAGCCAAGAACCAGGCTCAGTTGGCAAACCCGGCAAAGAAGGTGGGCAAGAAAGTAGTGAAAGTAGTTGCCACAAAAGCTATAAATGCTGCCAAAAACAAGAGAAAGCCAAAGGGAAGGGCAGCTAAGGAGGAAAAGAAGGTAAAGAAACTCGTCGAGTTGGATTATGAGCTGAAAGGGTTTGATGAGGATAAATTTAATGAAATTGTCTGCGAATCGAATGTAAAGAAAGTCTGCGAGGCTCTCAAGAGCCAGGTGGCCGAGGAGGTGAAGAAGCAGAAGGCGACCTCAATCTTCAGCGATTATCGCTACATCCTGCAGGTTGCCTGCTACAAGATACCCAGTTGCCCCAGGCGTATCGTAAAGCTGGCGCTGAAGCATTCGCTGGTCGGCACCGATGACGATGTCGCGTTCATTGTTACGGACCTGCAGCGTGGAGCTCGCTTTGACTATGAGCCCACTGTACATCACTATGAGGATTTATTCCGAGAGGCGGGAGTCGAGCAGCAACTGAGTGTGGTGCCTTTTAATCGACTGCGCAATGATATGATCACTTTTGAAGCTAAGCGCAAGTTCCTTAACAGCTACGACTACTTACTGTGCGATAGTCGCATCTCGGGCCAGGCGAACGCTTTTCTCGGCAAGGTTAGTTACATTATTACAATCGCTATGTCAACTGGCTTAAATGAAATTCTCTACAGCACACTCAGAAGCCACGCAATGTGTTGCACCCCGTGCGTACCTCCAATGCCGACAAGATGAAAACGACGATTTCGAGAGCCCTATGCCGCACTGCTTACAGGATGCTGAGAAAGGGTGATCTAACGGCCATCCCCGTAGGCAATCATGAGCACAGCGGCTCACAGCTGACCGAGAACATTTTGGGCATCGTCAAACAGCTCCAGCAGCAGTTTCCTGGCGGTTTGGCCAACATACGCTCAATGTATTTGAAAATCAATATTGTGGGAATCTCGGCGCTGCCCTTGTATATCAGCATGTGTGCGCCGCCAGCGGATACACCATATGTGGTTGGTCCGCGCGAGCAGCGCATGCTCAAACTAAAGAAACAGGCGAATGAAGTGCTAACTAGATTCGCGCTTACCAAGAATGTGGATTTCATTAAGTTGACCCACGACCAGGTGAAACATAAGGCAGAGCTGCGAGAGAAGCGTTTAGCTCTGAATGCTGCGGATGCTAAGGAGTCGGCAAAGGATGGCGGCGATGACGAGGAAACGGCTGTGCCAGCGAAAAAAGCACGCAAAAATCCACCATTGCAAACGGTCCAACCTGTTGACGAGTCTGATGATGATGATGAGGAGGATGATGAGGAGGATGATGAGGAGGATGATGAGGAGGATGATGAGGAGGATGATGAAGAGGATGATGATGACAAGGAGGATGATGAGGAGGACGAAGAAGATGATGATGAGGATGAGGATTAGAAGCCGACTAAACTATAGTCTAATTGTTCTTTCATTTCCTTAGTCTATATATTTTTATATGCTAACATCATTATAAAAATGAATGTATGGAAACACTTTTAGAAATAAACAATTTTTGTATATAAGCAAAATTGATTCGTATTAAGTTGACTTCAGTTAACGATGAACAGATACCAATCTATTGCTCCTATGACATTATATGGTATATTATTTAGTCCAAAATTATTCAGTTCTTCTTCAAGTTAAACCTTAGATATCTAGATCTTGTTGCTTCAGTACATATGACAGCTGCTGTATCTGAAAGTATAGCAAGAGCTGTTTAAACTAAGATAACAAAAGTCATTAGTTCTGCAATAATCATAAAGCTGAGCCATCATTGCCTAATGCGCTTGATTTAATTTAGAAACGCCAATGGGCATTAGAAAACGATAATTTTTATGTGAATATAATGCATATTTTATATTTCTATTCATTTACATATATACTTACCAAAAGGATATTGCAATAAACAGTTAGAAAATTGACCCGCAAACAGTTGCAGTTAAAAGAGAATCGGAAATGAATTGTAAGTATGAGATGGATAAAGGATATCAAATTAAGTTGCATTGTTTGACATCGTCCATATGCGTAATCTGCACTGAAATTCAAAGAGAAATGCCAACATGCCATGATATGTCAGCGATGTCTTTGGCTTTTGGCTTTGTGCTTGCGGCATTTACTTTCCATAGCATAATGTATACACATGTATGTGTACAAAATATGCCAAGACTTTCGCAACGGGCGTTCCGTGTCCGTGTAAAGTAAAATGCACTTCAATGCGCTAGCTGAGCGATGGGTACAATCAGGGACAGCAATTTCCATATAAGTTTTGACCAGCTCGTGCTTATAATAACGACTACATCTAATACATAAATTAGCTACACTGACGCATTTATCCCATGTGCTTACGTCAAATGTAGTTAATGCCAGACCGAGACTCTTTTGAAGTTTCTGATGGATGGACTCAATTCTCAAGCGTTTTGTGAACTACAAATAAAATGAGAGGTCGAAAGGTCATGCTGGCACATTCATATGTGCATACATAACGATGCAAAGACACATGCCAAAAGTAACCATCTTCGCTTATTACCTAATTAACTTCCAAACTTTAACACACACACCCACACACATCTCCATAGAAACGCACTCATGTGTGTATAGGCATGGACACTGTACTCCAGGGATTTAAATCACTTTTCCCGTCATTTACGGTCGATTGTCCGTAGCCACGAAAACAAAAAACATTGTAAAGCTTTTATCAGGCCCATTATCTTTTGCTAGTCGCCTACATTTTTCTGTTGCAGCCATTAAAAATTCTATACAAACATTGGCTCAGATTAGCGAGTCCTAAATTTAATCAAACATTCTTCCTTTAACCATCATTAACAAAGTACGTTGTAGTTTTTACCTACTTGATATTCTAATATTTAAATTCTTTTATTTCAATAATCTCTGCTGGGGTATATTTAAGCAATGATAAATATCAACAAAGGGCGTAAGCGGCTTTTTCCCGAACGAAGGAGTTCTAAATCTTATTTTTGTACAAACAGTTCCTATAATTGACGCATGTGGTTGATATTGCATTATGTTTTCCAATATCGATAGCAAAATACGCAGTTGGTGAATGACAAACGGTTATTTGAGTATAAAGTTAACCATACTTCAGTTAATTATTTCTCTACTATATGAAAAGGTTTTGGTACCAGTATTTTAATTGCCACAAAAAGGGTATTTAATCTTCGGTACTCGCCATGTTCATCTGCATTTCCTTAGTATATATTCAATATAATTATACACATTTGTAACTGCGTACTTTATAAATAAGTGTGTGAGTGATAAAACTTATATCGTTGTATTAGCTTACCTCAGAAAACAAAAGCTTCAGTTAATCATTGTGGTTCGATTATATATATAATACATTGTATGCGTTAAGTACTTAATGTTGTAATTCAACAAAGTTCCAGTTATTCTTTGATTGAATGGGACCCTGAGCACAAGGAAATTACATTTTTTATATAACTGCACAAATTCTTAAGCTAAAATGGAAAATATTGTGATTCGTTCGCATGGTCGGCAAGTATTTAACATTGGATATGTATCTAAAATTTAATTATTTAATTTAATTTTCTAAGGTTGAAGCCGAGTTTTCAATCTGTTCATTCCATTTTTATAAATGGAAAATGATTCGGTTTTGTTGATTGAAAATAACATTTAAGTGGAAACTATATTTATGGCTGAATTGATGAATCGGTTTTCGATATATATGTATTTCCAATATATATAAATATAACTTATTTACGCTCACGCTTAAAAGTATTCATGTATATCGAAACTTCCTTAACATTTCATCTTATTGATTTATAATTATTTAATTTAAAATGTTCAACGCCATAGTCAACCTAGAATAAAATAAATATATGTTCAAACGTTCAGTGCCAATTTCTGGATGGATTTCAATGGTATTTTATGTTTATTTTTGTTTGGTTGGAAAGTATGTGATGCCATGGAAATTATGAAACATATTGTGTAATGTCAGCTAGATAAGGATGATAATACCCAGTACCAAGGAATTAATAAGCCCTAAAATATTTTGCATGCATAGACATTGGATTTATATTGGATTTCGTATGATGTCTGCCAAATATGCATCTAATTGAAAATAATCTGTAGCTGATTAGGCGATTAACCAGATAAGATCGCGTGACAAATGTGTATGCGCTAATTGTGCGTAATTGCTATCTGATAAAACCGATAAGAGAACGCACTCCCTGCCAAATGCCAATGCCCATAGAGTTTGTGGCTGCGTCGTACCACGTGTTGCCCATACGACTTCAAAATCCGAGCATGCCACACAACCCGAGCAATGGACTGCGCACAATCTTGGTAGCAACAGCATTAATGTCAAGAGTGGGCGTTCGTGCTGTTACTCGTGTCGTCGCTATCTACCTGAAACACAAAATACAACTTACACACAAACACACACTCACACACACACACACACACATTAAAGTCTACACTCCATTGAAATCTTTCGAATGCTCGTTGACTTTGACACGAACTTTGCAGGCACGAACTCTTCTCGGCGCTCGTATAAATCGAGTGCGCCTTCGATGCCGATTTCACTTACGTTTCAGTTCGAAAGCGGTGCAGTTAGTAGCGAAGCTTTTCCCACAGCAGCTAGCGACGGTGAATCTCTTCAGTTGTCAATCAAAGTTCTAACAAATTTTGGTAGTGACATTCAGTTTCTAATAGTTTCTTCATTGTTTTGTGCATTTTCCAGTGCAGTTTTACAAAATACATATCTCAATTTCGCAGAGATCGTCAGACTTCCGTTAAAAAAAAACTATTTACAACATTTTGTTAATTCTTATAAGAGGTAAGTTGTCCAAGAAGTTGAAGTGGTATATAATATTATTTATGAATTTTAAACTAAAATTAAATAAATAATTAACTGTAGTAATCTACCACTTGACTCTGAAACTAATTGATAAAATATAGATTACTTAACTCGATATTTTTCAAAACATAAGACATTAAATTGAAAACAGAATTTGTACAAATAGCGACGGGATTACGAAAACCGTGTTGCACTACAAAACAACAAATGTGGTTTTAGTAGCTACTTGAGAAAATAATAATCTGATTTGATAGAGATCATTAATAATTTAAACTTAACTTAAGGAATTCTAAGCATTTGAACCATTTTTGACGTTGTGTGTTACTTTATTTTACAAGAATTAGGTGAATGATTTTGTGAAAAAAGCAAAATCCTTTGTGACCTAATAGTTTTAAAGATACATATAAACTGCTTAAGAAAATTGAATTCTAACGGTCTTAAGCTCTTGCCAATCCGATAGCCACACATATGGCCCAAATGTGAAATGTGAGCTGGGCCTAAGACATTTGTTGCTTCGTTGCCTTTTTGTCTTCATTTGGTCAAGTCATGCGACCCTTTTTTAATATCCCAGAAAATCTGCACCGAATATAGCCAAAATTAAGGCCGGTTTGTACCTTTATTATTTTCTACTTTGGCTTTGCTCGTAAAAGGAAAAGTCTATGGGATTATCGTTCAAATTGCAGGCTTCAATAAACGACATATTTTAAGTACATTTATTAAGATTTAACCTTTAAATTTTTACTATTTAGCTTAAGGATGATAAAAGTTATGCGGTCTGCCTTCAGCTTAAGTGAAGTTCAGTTAGTAAATGAACATAAAATAAAACAATCATATTTTTACATACATATATTCCCGTCGTGTTTAAAATATGTTTTAATATTTGCATACAGCTTATGTGCTCGGTAAGATTAAATATCTTATATTTAAATATAAAATATGAAAATATTTATTAATGGTATAAATTAAACGCATTTCTGTTGAGCATCTTATTTGTTCACCTTTTTGTCATTTCTTATTTCATTTTGTTGTTCACTGATTCGCATCAATGATTATTCGGCACTAAAAGTGTTCATTGGCAAATCATATTATTTTTATTTGAAATTTAGTTGCTGAAGCATACTTACATAATTAAACTAATACCTGACATGAATCATTTACCAATTGAATGGGTAGGACATGAATTACCATAATTGTATATCCTAAAAAAATCTTCTTGAGCATGAGCATGAGTAATGTTCTCTCCCCTACACAATTTATTTTTTCCGTTTCGTTTACCTTCAATTTAATTGCGTCAGTCTTTTGCACAGGTGTTTTTTTGGGACCCAAAACTACTTAAAAAATGCTAAACCCAAAGTAATTTTTATTGCTTTCAATGGCGACAAGTTGTTGCTTCTTTTATGCCCGCATTATTTTGTTTTCTTTAAATTTACAAAAGACAAACAACACAGCACTAAAGACAAGTGGGATTTCTTGGTTTTAAAAATGTCGGTTTTATTTATGCTTTCTTTAGCCCGGTTTGGTTGTGCAATGAGATCGGACCATCTTCTACAGCCCATCTGCTTTTCATCGACAAACTTTTTTCCATAACCAATTAATGCACAAAAAGCCCTTATAAAGTTTTAACATTATGTAGGCATAGCTGAACATCAATTAAAAAACATTTATGACGTACAAGCTACATGGAAAAGGCTTGTGAAAACTAGTTGGTCTCCTCGAAGTACCCTTACGTATAACCCGTGCTAAGAATTTGCCTTTTTAGCGTTCATTTTGCTGTTTTAGAGCTTTCAGTTTGTTCTTTTAATTAAATTTGCATATTTTTATTAATTAAATTGTTTCAGCAATGTTAACCCGCAAAACTTGGCGGCAACTCTTAATGACGTCGATTTTGGGTAACAAAACACAAACACACACACAACCACTCACACACACAAACACGCACACACACTCACACAAAATATGGCTTAAGCTCTCCATCGAGTTATAAATCCTAGCCCGTTGTTTGTCAATTGTGTTTAGCTGCATTCGTCATAAATTAACACAGCTCTAGTATATTTTTGAGTGCTACAAAAAATGGTGGAAATTGTATTTCCTTTTATTCATGACACTCTCCCACTCCACGCTGGGGACAACCCCAGTGTTTTCCATAAAATTTCAGTAAATGGTCTCTTCATTAACTGGTGATGGCATTATTATGATTATATTTAAAGGAATACATTTTATTTTTGGATCAACAGCTTGACAGATTCAAATTGGCCACGAACTCTGGTCCACAAATTTTTGACATTTAATGATGTAAGTTTATGGGCCCAAAATTTGAATTGGTTGGTCGTACAAGTTTATTAAGGGTATTACGCATTGCAAATCGTGTGGCAAATTTGTTTGCTTAGCAAAAATGAATCAAATGCAAAAGTTAAAATACTGCAGTAGGAAAGTTGAGAATTTAGGAAATACAATTTTTTTTTATATAATTCTACCTTAATTTTGGTAAATAAAAACTGAAATTCTAAAATAAATATGTATCAACATTTAAAGATAATGCTTTCACATTTATTAAATGCAAATACTTATTAAAATGCTTCTCTTCATCAGAATTCACATTTTCTTGACATTTTCATATGCAATCTCTTATTGGCCAATATAAATAAAACGTTTCCAAAATATGTATGAACGAATATTTCGTTTCTTTTATTTATTTGCACTTCCCTTGCTATGATAAAAAAGTATTTAATTTAAATGCCGACCGTTAATGTACCGAACACTCCTCTTTAAAGCGAATTTATTACAAAATGCAAACTTTGTCTTGCAAACAATTTGGCAGCCTTTAAGCAAACATGAAGGAGCTCATATAAAGCGCGCCCAGAATGTGAGGCAAGGGGCAGTGAGTGAGGCACGAGAGAATGCATGTCTTATCACTGAAAGATGGCATTTTGCTGATGCCACGCAGTGGCAAAATGTACATTACGGTGGCAAAGAATTGCTTATGGAAAATGCAGCATAAAATACTTTTGATATGGATAAATATTTGCGAGGTGGAAAAGGAAGCATCTTGACATTTAAGCCAAATTGAAATGTGGATATATATGTGTGTGCAAATAAAATATTGAATACATTCGGATGCAATCCACAAGGAAACAAAATTAGCACAAAATAAATACAATTTTATTTGAGATTTAATTTTTGAAGTATTTAAAAATATATTCCGAGGTATATGTTCTTTAAGCTCCTTTCAATTTCAATGTGTATATACCCTTAAATATAGTTTCGACGTAGTTGAAAACCAACTTAATTCTTTAAGCCAAATACACAAAGTGAAAAGGCAAACTACTATTATGCAATGGGTAATATCAGAAAACGAGAATTGTAAAAGCGAACACAAAGTTTGTGGAATATAAAAACATTTACATTCTGAGCAGAAATTCAATACAAAAAGTTGCTGACTCGATATTCAAACACATACGTGTACAAGTTACAGTGCAAAGGACCCATATATGAGTTAGAGAAAACTTGCGGCAACAATGCTCAGAAAACATAAACAAACAATCGTCAATGTGAATGTGGCAAACAATGCCGACAACAACTTGGAGCGAACCAGGAATTGGAACTGCCACTGACATTGGTACTAGAGTGGGTCTGGGACTGGGACTGGGACTGAGACAGGCGGTAAATCAACAACTCAAACGGGATTATTGACGGCATTTGAAATTAAGCTGCAAGTGAAAGAGCAACGACAACATTTGCATCGATATGTGTGTTGCCAAGAAGAGGGGAGCCAACAATTACAAACGCAAGATGTTAGCAAAAGTTTGTTAGCCTTTTTTTTTTGTTGTTGTGTCTCATATCGTTTTGCGCCTTTTTAAAATATTTGTGCCCCAAACGCATAGTTTACGCGCCATTTAAATATTTTGCCACTTTTGTTGAGGCCCCATGACGCAGTTGCTGCTTGTTTGACTTACATAAAAAGCACATGTGAGCTCTTTTGTTCAAAAAGTTTTGAACAGAGCCTTCACAAGGAGCTCAACTCATGAAACAAATCGGCAACTTTGCACATTTTGATACCCTTGAGGTATGTAACAGAATTTTCGATTTTCTTGTTACGTCATTTTAGATTAAGCGAAACCATTGTTAACCTGTCAAAAAAGTATATTATTCTTGCTGATCCACAATCAAAGATGGTGTATTTGAAATATAATTTGGAATTTCGATACGATTTAGTACGATTAGCCAAGTTAAATGTTGAAAGCAATCCAAAGTAGCTCAACAATTCAAATCACCTGAGGCTAATTCCCAAAATGCTCACTTTAAACAAAAATCCATAAACAATTCATGAATTCCCAGCGGATAAAGTGAAAAACCAGAAACAATTTTCCAAACATCCATGCACAATTATTTTAATCTGTGTCGGACATTTCTCGCATAATTTTCCATCATTTTGGAGTAAAATGACATGAAGGGGGGGACGGAGCGAGGGGGCAGCCGCATAAAAAGCAAACTGAGTACAAATCTAAATAAAAGTATCTTTTGGATCGCAATGAATTTTTAAGTAAAAGTTAAAAGAGCGCCCAGGTAGCTGCTGCTGCTCACATTGACGGCACCTCATCCACTCAACCTCTCATCTGCCACCTCTTTTGGAGCAACCCTAAAATGTGACGACTCCCAAAAGATGGTTTCCGTCGGCTCAAGGTTCCCCTTCTTCTTTCTGTTGCGTGCAATGCTTTTAGCCTGATACGTTAAGAGTTGCGGTTGCTACCTCATTGTCTTAGCTTTGGCTGTCTTGTGTAAGCCCTTTCCGGCACGTCAACAACTTGCTCTTGGTTGCGGCATCTGAGTTAGGTCAACAATTTTTTCATTGCTTTTTGGTATTTGACAAGCGCGTGCTTTTGCAAATGATGACGTTGTTGTCATTGTCACATCCTTGTTGCGCCATCAAAGTCTTGTGAGCATGCCACAAACTTTCAATTCCCTATGGTCCCGATGGTCCGATAGTCAGGTCTAACATTGCCATTAGAGGCTGTAATCATTAAACGTTTCTTTTATGCAAGTGGCTAAGTAAAAGTTAAAGCCTGGGCTGTCTCATCCATTTTCATGGAAATACAAATTATCAAAGAAGTACACAATTTGAACATTTTTGCTGCAACATTTTAATTAATTAGAAGGTTGACAAATTTATGTGGTTTTAAGTACTTGAGAAAGAATCATTGGTTAAGATGAGAAAGCGGGTGCAGAAACAGAGCTAGAAATATAAATTTGTAAGTTTATGGGGTAAGTATATTTTCGGACTGGGATTTAAGTAAAAGCCTGGTATTCACAATATTTTAAGGAGCATTCGGGCTTGTGATATTTATATAATCCTTATAAACATTTGACTTTACTTTCTATTGCTTGATTTCTGTGAGCTGTGCGGGATAAAGACAAAATTTAAATTTGTTGATACTGTTGAAATTATAATTATTGATGCGATTAAAGAAAGCGAATCGAGGTAAATATTATTTGATTTCCTAATTTCACATATATAGGCAGTTAAAGGGCTTTAATTCGAAGCAAAAGGTGAAAAAAAGACATTACCTTAGAGCATTGATAAGCGGAAATTTGGGCAGCTTATGCTTGAGTCAGCAAACAGATGTCAACCAGCTGTGCCCGAGATAGACACTGCCATTGCAGACATATTCACTCCGGAAACACAATCAAACAAAAACACACTGATTGGCTGAGACAGAGACAGAGACAGAGACAGATGCAGAGATGGAGAGAAATCAGAGCAAATATATTGTTGGGCTTTGCGACTGGGTGTCCGGAATCCGAAACCATATCCAAATCAGTCTTAGACGACTTGTTTGCTTAATTTGACAAACGGAATAATTTGATGAATATCTAAATGGCAACAAACACTCAGCAGGCGGCAAGCAATCTACTCCCGTACCCTCAACCACCCCGGCACTAATTCAATAAGCATCCAATTACAACGGGGGCATGCAGCAATGTTTTTCTCGCAGCCCTGGCAACCTTCTCGTATACGCAATTTTCATTTGCTCTATATGAAAACTTAGTGCCACTAAAGTGTTGTTAGGCGTGTTAATAATATGCATAATTGTTTCTCTCTATATTCGCTCTGATATTTGCGAATTAGCGGAATATACATACCCACACAGATCTCTCTTAAATCCAAATTCATTTCGTAAGCGTTTTTAGAGAATTTAATTGAATGCACACAAAATATCAAATCACGTGCAATCCTCGTATTTTGGCTAAGTCCAGCTAGCAATTGAATGACCCAAATTCAATTTCAGACTTGTGGCACACACACACACACACACACAACTGCAGCCCATGAATATCATAAGTACGTTTTCAGTTACCAGCACAGCAGGTGACCAATCCACAATTCACATCCACAACACTTCCAGAGCACACACCCACACATATATATATATATACAGCGAGGGGCGAGGTGTTTGCCCCATAATCAAGGCAATGCAATTTCAATGTCTGCGTCTCGTGTTTCACTTTAGCTGGAACAGAGCTGGACCCAAGTCCAAGAGTGTCAAGGACTAAAGGCTGTACTGCAGCTTAATTCATATTGTTTTTTTTTATATATGTATATATATATATAGATATATATACATATATGCCATTGGCTACAAACGCAATTTACATGTACCAAGGCAACTTCTCCCACATGTTGGAAATTAAAAAGACAAAATTGGAAAAACCTTTTCTTGTGGTTATAAAAATCTAAATTGAGCGGCTTGTGTATCAAATTGCCTATCTGAGAAAATTTACATGTCTATCGTGGATAGGCTGTGGCCGTGGCTTAATTAGATTCGAGATTTAAATAGTTAAGTGCATTTTAAGTACAGGGATTCTAATCCCTAGCCCGTACGAATTCCAAAACTTTCTTATATGAAACGAGCAATCTTGTTCATTGGAAAAGTGTCTGTTCATGTAAGAAAGGTTCGCAGCTTTAATTAAAACTATTCAGGTGAATTTTTCAATAAATGCCATAAGATTATTATACATTTCCGTTACCTAAATAAACTGATAACCTTTTTTCAATTTACAAGTTTAAATAGTTAATAAATTAATGGCAGAAAAAAGTATTTTTTTTTTTTAATTATCATTTAAATATGATGTTAACCAAAATCCCTTTTTGGGCAAGGATATGTCTTCTAATTATAATGATTATTATTATGGAATCGGAAATGGGAAACTCAAAGTTATATGGTAACAGTAAGTAAGTAATAAGCACAAAATGATGTAAAATAAATAAAAGTCCCTTATGGCAAATGCAGGAAATCAACAAGTTGGAACTGATTCTAGATAAATAGATGCTACTCTTCACTGCCCAATGCGATCAAGTGCCAAATCACTGGCCTTGTGCGCTGTATTAGCTTCAAGAGGGCCATTTGACCACGCTATCAGCTGCATTGTGCAATTAATGGTCTGGCACTTGGCTGACTCGGCGTATAAAGTCCAAGTGACTGAGTCCTCGTGGGCGAATCATTCAAACACACACTGTGCAGCAGCTGAAGATGAGGCAGAAGTTGCACGCAATTCACAATTCCAGTCAAGTGTGAAACTGATGGGGTTAGGAGGGTACATATAGTTAGATGCTGGGAGGGTGAGAAGCATTATAAATATTTAGTTAGCATTTGCAGATTGAGAGCTAAAAATGAATTATGCACTGACCGTACAATTGTTATTTATTTGCTTATTTGCGCAAATATATTTATTTGTATATATTTATTCACATAATTTGTATTTGCATGAGCGGTAAGTCCTCAGGCCAGCAACATATCGAATATGGTCGGTGCTGTGGGGCTACCAGACTATCGAGCAAACAAATAATAATAATAAATAAATAAAGAAGAAATTGATGGCCGCTTTACGGATCGCTGAACAGTAGCTGGTCCAGGACTGCGTTATCCTGCGGCGTATACGTTCTACGTCATATACGTATTTACGGACTACTCATTATAAATCTCATAAATCAAAAACGGAAATGATTGATAAGCGTTTGGTCCGGTTCAATGGCAAAGCGCATCCCTAAACTGCTCTTTAAGTTGCCTAATAATCGCACACACAATCACACTCACACGCACTGTGGTACCACGCACTGGTGTGCTGCAATATAAAAAGCCAAAGCAAAAAGTGAACGAAACTGAGATGAACGGAAATTGCCCGACGTGGCGTAAAATCCGTTGATTACTTTATTTGTACGGAGTGCAAGACGCGTTCTTTCGAGTCCTTTTGCCTTTTGCCTTTTGCCTTTTGTCTCATCCCTGTGAAGAAAGTGCGGGTTTGTTGTGCGGTCTGATAAGGGGACAACAAGAAAAACCTCACACACCCAACAACCTGTGGCAGCTGACGACCCAGAGTCCCCAGCAAAGGGCAAACATACGTATAATAAAATGTAATCACACATTGATCTCATTGTTCATTGTTCGTTTTACTGGACCATTTTATTTGATTTGAAATCTACTTTCAATAATGGCTTAAGAGTCGCAGCGGGATCTTAGAATTGCACGTGGCTGGCAAATATTCTTTTATGGCCCAACAATTCGTGGATTTTGCGTGCCAGCTACGAGGCCCAGATTAAAACGACTTTTTGACCATTTTTTTTATTTTGTATAATGACAAAGCTTGTGGTCAGCAGCTCAGAACTAACCAATTGGTCGCCGTAAAGGGAGAATTCATGCGTTTGACATTTATTTGCAGTTGACCTCCTTCAGATTCAGCACGTCCTATGAAATTAAGATAAATTAGTCCGTAACGTGTTTTGACAGTATGCACTAATTGAAATAACACAGGATTTGGGGCAAATGATTACATTCTATCTCCGTGTCTTTGATTCGCCTTTTACTTATCTGTGAACTTCCAATTGTGAAAGAAGGAAAGACTTTCCAAATCAATGACTTTAGTAACTGGCTTGCAGGTTGGCTCAGCTTACTTTAAGGTGAGTAAGCACTTGAAATAATTGACCTGAAAGTGGGCAAGAAAGGGTCAAAGTTTGTATGGCAAACACTCAGCAAACAAAATTGTCAAATGTGCTTTGGAAGACGGCATTCATAAGAATGAATGACAAGTCCAATCCCTACTTCAGCCAGCAACAAACAAAGCAAGTTTCGTCGTTTTTACAAATGTGTAAACATTATTATATTATTTATATTATTACATAATAAATGTTTGATAAATTCTACACTAAGGAAAATTCTCTTAATCCATGTAATTTATTGCTAGTCGTAAAATTAATTTAAGTTTACGTGCACAATTTTCGTTTAAAATGCATTTTAAAATTCTTAAATTTGAGCAAACAGTTTTGGAGCTTGCAAAATTTTTACTCATCGACACCTGAGTTTTTCATACCATAAACTATTTAGCAAACTTACAAATACATAATTTAGTTAGCCAGCGCCATTACACTGTAGATATTGCGAAGAATGACGAAGTTATGGCATTTTGAAGTTTCGACCTACATATGCCCATATATCGGTATATCGATTTTCGGGCTATAATTTTTACTTGTCTTCCGACCTCAAATTTCATTTTCAACTTTAAATGTACGATTGATTTAGGGGCAAAACTATGGTCAAAAAGCCCTTGCTTTTTAAAATCAGTTGAGTTTTGACGAAGTTATGGCATTTTGAAGTTTCGACCTATGCCCATACACCGATATATCGATTTTCAGGCCATAATTTTTACTTGTCTTCCGACCTCAAATTTCATTTTCAACTTTAAATGTACGATTGATTTAGGGGCAAAACTATGGTCAAAAAGCCCTTGCTTTTTAAAATCAGTTGAGTTTTGACGAAGTTATGGCATTTTGAAGTTTCGACCTATGCCCATACACCGATATATCGATTTTCAGGCTATAATTCTTACTTCCACCACTTCCCCACTCCGTGGAAGTGTGCTGTGATTGCGATGATTCCGAAACCTGGCAAGCCGGATAATCTTGTCTCGTCATATCGACCGATAAGCTTGCTGTCCACTTTCTCCAAAAAAAAAAATTCTTAAATTTGAGCTAACAAGTTTGGAGCTTGCTAAATTAAGTTGAACTATAACTGGAACCCGTTATTTTGATCATGAAAACAACTTTAGTTTTTTGCCATTCCTTGTATCAGTTTATTTCAAGTACCTATTTCGATTAAAGATAGTTTCAGCCATGCTCGATTTGTTGCCTTTGCTTTTGCTACTGTCATTGCTATTGGCAGCAAGACACATAATGAATAGCTTGTTGGCTGACAAATATCTCGCACGTGAATCAATAAAAGTGCAGTTTAAACTTGCACCGCACACGTCCCTCGACATCTCTCAGGAATCGACTAAAGTGCCAGATGATTAAACGAGGCCCCTGGCCAAGAGTTGAGCAATAGCATACGGACAGGTCCAGTGAGTCAGTCAATTCATTTTCCCACTCGTTTCTGTTGCTCTTGTTGCTTTTGTTGTTGTTGTTGTGTGTGTTGGCTGATGTGTGTCCTGTCTGTTTCGGAGTGTGTCCGAAGTGTGCTTCTGTTACCGCTGATGTCAGAGAAATGTCATAGAGCTGTTAAACTTTCTTTCAACTGTAAACACAACGGTGACAGCAGCATTTAGGGCCAGTTGGGGCCCACAAACAGGATGAGCGTCGACAGGAAGTGCATCAATGCAAAACTAAGACGAGCCCCCGCTCAAATTGCTACTGTGTCAGCAAAGCGGGCAGCGCAAATGACTGTGTGACAGGAAGCTAACACACATGTGGGTTATAGAGGGGGTCAGAGTCTAAAGGGGTGCCCGCCCATGCCTCGATGGGCAGTTAATGAATCACTTAATGGGAAATGGTATACCTGACTTCCGTTTCTGTCCGACGTGCCACGGTCGGACGGAGGTGGTTGCCAAAGTTAAGCTCTGTTCTCTGAGTAGCTAAGTTAGTCCCCATCGATTTTTGATTGTTGCCCAGAACTTGGTTGAGGTTTATTGCTCATACGCCGGCGGGAAAGTGTTGCAACGAATTAGTGCAGCGGGATTCATTTCCAGATCCAAATTTGCTAAATGGGTATTTTCAAATCAAAGGCAAACATGGTCAAAATCCAAATCCACATTCTCTTAGGAAGTAGGATATTTAACTCCTTTTTCGGATGATCAAATTCTCAAATTGAATCATTTTATCAACTTAAATGAAGTACTAGAATATTTTACAGCTGTTTAAAGTACTCAAGTTGTTGTAGCGAGTAATTTGTAATTAATTTCACATTAAATTGTTATAAATTAAATCAAAAGTGATTTCAATTTACATTTACATTTACTTAAGTGCAAGTGATCTTCTAGGAACAATACACTTGGAGTTCAGTACACTATTTATCTGATATTGTGGACACTTATCTCTCATCACAACAATATTGCTCTTTGTTTTTCTTGCAGCCACCCATAAATCGCAGCGCAATGATGACAAACAGATTCGCATTCTGTGCCTTGGCATTGCTGATCATCTGCCTGTTGGCCATCTCAAGGACCGATGCAGCACCCATGCCCAGGTAGTTGTAGAATTGTCCCACTTGTTTCTAGCTAATTAATTTCTGGGCACTTAAGCTACCGCAAAATGTGCAGAAGAATATTTGGCCAACAAATCCAAAATCCAATTACCGGAAAGTGTTCGGAGTTTGTGTGTTTCAGTTATGGGCTGGGGCTAAGCACAGTGCACTGGATACTGTGACAAGGAGGAGGTAGGAAGGAAAGCCATTTTTGGCATCAGCTGAGATGATAATGCTTATTTTAACAGCGCACATCCTGCACATATCCAGTTGACTGTGGGGGCGACACGTGTCCTTCGCAAATTTTATACAATTTGCGACAAATTTTCGTCTATGTTGTTTTTTCTTGCCTTTGCATTTTTAATGCATTGTGGAAAATTTCAATTAATTAAATGTAAACTTTTGCTTCAAATGACAGCTAATTCTGTCAAGTTGACACTTCAAGTAATTAAATTTATCCTGTGAACATTTTAAAGTAATAGACACTATTCGTCCTTAGCGCATTTTTATATATTCTATCTTCAATTTAGATACATAAGTACACAGAGGTCCATTAAAGTCCTTTTAATGTGCAGTTGCTCAGAAAATTACATTCATTGGCAGTTCGTATGTCGTCTGATAGGAGACGGAGGAAAAGTCCGGTGGGAGTCATTCTATTTTCATGTAAATTCAAAAGTAACAAAATGTAAATCACAAGGCAAAGTAATTAGAGGTCCAAATTATTTGATTATTTGCGTCAGTGCTGTACCGTATAGCTGTTAGGATTTCCAAGTCAAAACCTAATTATTTATATAAACTTTAATATTTCGCTTCACTGCTTCCCCCACAACAAAAACAAAAAAAAAACAACAGTCAAAGCTCTAACAACGGCTACGGCGGATACAACGAGCTCGAGGAGGTGCCCGATGACCTTTTAATGGAGTTGATGACACGCTTTGGACGCACCATGATTCGAGCACGTAATGATGTGGAGAAGTAAGCACCACCGAGCATATAGGCATACACTCAGAAAAAATTAGGCACTATC
Organism: Drosophila nr. perissopoda 5 BK-2023a; assembly: GCA_035044105.1. NCBI lineage: Eukaryota > Metazoa > Arthropoda > Insecta > Diptera > Drosophilidae > Drosophila > Drosophila nr. perissopoda 5 BK-2023a. The sequence goes on from JAWNMK010000018.1 coordinate 1,522,494, forward strand.
AACTAGATAATTGGCATGAAATCCAGATTGGCCTTTGTCTTTTATTAACAATTAATCGAACAAAAAAAATGTATTGAACCATATCGAAAAAGCCCGTAAAAATATATCAATTATTTATACTCACTAGGTGTAATAAATTCAAATAAAAAATTAACTTAGAAACGGTAACTCATTTTAGAATAATATTGTAGAGATTTTCTAAATTATAGGATACATAAAAAAAGTAGTTGGTGACATTTTTCGAAGTTCTATTCTATTCTAATTCAATGCCCTTAATTATTTATAGCTTTTCGAAATATGACCAATAGTAAATTTAATAATAATTTAGAAACTATAAGCCTTTTTAGAAAAATATTGCGACTATTTTCAAAACTATGCCAAATTTCTTCCGAGTGTAGACAGATATATGTATGTGTCTTGAGCTCTATAAGTTCCAAACCTTAAAGCTCACTCTTTAACAGCTCGAAGCGGACAGTGGACTTTGGGCTGGCGCGCGGCTATTCCGGAACTCAGGAGGCGAAACATCGCATGGGTCTGGCTGCAGCCAACTTTCCCGGCGGACCTGGACGAAGGCGACGTTCGGAGACCGATGCTTAAATGGGCGATGATAACGATGATATGAAAGCTACAAGAAATTAAAAACTATAGCATTTATTTTTGATTTCAAATTAACTTGATCTAGTTTATTTTGAACGTATTCCACAAATTTGCCAGAATATTTAACTAAATTCAATTTAATTGTATTTCTATGGCTATTAAGTATTACGCACTGTATATACATATATATGTATATACATACATATATAATTTGAACGCACAAGCGTGAAAAATATCGGAAATATTCGCGTTACTGTTACAAAAAAAAAGAACGTTCTCAAATACATACATTTAGTGTTACATACATATGTATTGCAAGAATATACCAATACAAAGGTAAATCTATATAACAATATACGTTAAACCGTTGCTCCAAAGTTGATAGAGTTTATGCACCCTCAATCAATTAATACCAAGATCATGATATCCTCTCGCTCTCTCGCTCGTTTTAATGTTTAACACATACCAAAGAAGAAACAAAAAATTGAACAAATTATTCAACTATTTAGTGAAAATATATATCTATAAGGATGATACTAAAATAAACAATTTATTGAACTGTAATAAAACTCGCGCAAAAAATCTTTAAATAGGTATGCCTTAGTATTAGCACACACACAATTACACACACACACACACACACTGAAATAAAACAGACACACATACACTTACTCAAACACACACAAACACACTCGCACAAATACAAGCAAGTTTCCCACCCAGAAATTGAGTTAAGTATTTGAAAGAAGAGCCAAACCAAATCACTTGGTAATTCCTATTTATTATTTTTTCTAGTTTTGTTAACAATTATATATATACGAAATATATACGATCTATATGTGTATTAATAATGTGCAATTTGTTTTGAGCTTGAACACCTTTATCCGTGCCATATAACAATTTTGAGCTTCTTTAACCGCTTTGAGTGGCTTTGAATTATTTCTTGTACATAATAATATTAACAAATACACTTGCATATTTTGCGATATATAAATAAAATATTTAAAAAAGAAAAAAACGTACAGCTGCATATATAATTATATTTATATACATGTATACATATATACGTATAAATGTGTATATTGAAAACATACAAACATGAATATCGTAATGGACAAAATCAAAAATAAATTTACATTTGAAAAACTCTATTTAACTTGTTTCTTTTCCGTAAAAGGAATTTTCTTTTCTCCCCTCTCTCTCCTACTACTTTTGAATCCTCATGCTGTAAAGGATTTGAATGCCAATTGGCTGAATTGAACGTCAGAGTCTCTCTTTCCATTTCTCCCTTGATTGTGTTCACAATCATTCACTATTCTCCCTTACAGGCCAGCCTTAAAGTCAATGAGTTCCATTAATCTGAATCACTGATTGCTGATCGATAAATTCATATCAAAGTGTTCTTGTAAATAATTAAGTATGTGCACACAAAACCATGTATAATACATAAGTACATACTTTAATAGCCGCGAACTAGTAACAAATTTATCTTTTGGGACCAGCGCAGCAATCGAATGTGTTCATGTTGCCCACCTGCGAATCCAATTGAATGTATCTATTTGAACGAGAACGAAATTTACTCACAACTGCAGGTACTCATGGATACATGTGTATGAGTCGGCTCTTAGATAAGTGTTCCAGCTGGTGTCGTAAATGCTGTACTAATAAACTAATAAATGGCTGTGCACTCTGGCAATTATTCTCCGATATTGATAAGGTAAGGGATTACTAATCTAACTCTATATTGCGAAAACATATAAAGCAAACGCCTTTCATACATATATACCATAATAATGGTCGCCGATTACCACTCAAATATCACTCATACTCATACTCATAATCATACTCATACTCATAATCATATTCTCATACTCATACCCAAACTCATACTCATACTCTCAAATCTACGGGTATAAGTTTTGCTTAGCAGTTGCACTTGCCTCTATAAGTACGCAATACACATCAGAGCTCAAGTCCATTGTGTTTCTGAACTTCGTGAGCTTCTATCAAGAATCAAAATGGACAAGCGAATTGCTGTTTTATTTCTACTCAATATAATAGTTCAATCGCAATCTGAATCAGAATTAGGTGATTTTAAATATTTCGCTATTCGATATGAAATTCACATAATACGTATTTATTTTCAGTTTACAAGACAACTGTTAAAATTAATCATGGAGTAAGGGAAGATTTCCACGCAGAAATACCGAAATATTTTGAGAAAATCGGTGGAAAATATTACCACATTGGTAATAATACGGCTACAAATTGGTTTAACTCTGCGGAAAAATGCCTTCAGATCAACGGTAATTTAATCAATTTACAAAACGAAGCCGAAATCGAAGAGGTTGGACTGAAATTGAACAAATCCCAAGAATATTGGACAGATCTGAATAATCTTGTTGAAATAGAATTATTTCATTCATTAACCACTGGCACAAGCTCTGAGATGCTAAGCGTTGACGAAGATCGTAATGACACTTTGTGTGGAATTTTAGTATTCAATGAATCTGCATCAAAATTTCAATTGGAGGAACGGAACTGCTCTTCACCTGGTGCTCATTTTATTTGTGAGACAAATATGCCCACTACACTAACTTTTATTATACATTAACTGAATTTTGGTTTTTCTATATTATATTATATTTATATGCCCTGAACCCAAGGAAAATGGGTAAAAAGGGTACCGTGGTTAATGTATATTATATATCAATTGGAATGCTCTCTCATTAAAAGTGTGGCTTTTATTGCTATTGGGAATCGATGTATAAGAATGCTGTAGTCGAGGGAAATCGACTTCGATATATTCCAGTTTTTTTTTTTGCCAAATTTCCCTTTAAAGAGTCTTGCACCCAAATGTAAGCAGATCTTTTCTTATAACAGGCACAGAAACTGCAGAGCTCGAACTGCCCGAACTGATTGATTTAAATTTGGACAGTTGATTGATAATATGCCTTTGCATATTGTGTATTGTGTCACAAGATTCTTACTTGGTTTCCATTATATCCATTTTATAACTCGCATAAACACATATTTTGTTGTTCTAGTATTTTATATTTTTGTTTAATGTATAAAGGATTGCTGCAATGTATACATACATATATAGTATATGTATGTCTAGCACAACAAATGGCCAAATGCAAAATGGAAAATCATGAAATCGTACAACTACGCACATACATGTATGTACTAATTTACAATTACAGTTTACTTAACTATGTATTTATAGAAGAATTTGTGGTCTGCGAATGAGTAACAATAAAAAAAACGCCAGTTTTTTTTTCTTTATTTCGATTAATGATAAATCAAACCTTTAATGTGTCAGGCGTGCATATGATGTGAATACTTATCCTTATCTTATTTGTTAATTTATATTTTGTATTGCCCACATAATAGTAGTAGTATTTAATATAACGAAACCTTAGAGCATATTTTTATTAATATTGGAAGAACTCACTTGATTGGCACTCGAAGCTACAACCTATCGTTAAATGGATAAGCACACAAAAATAATACTACGAAACGTCAGCTTAAATCAAAATACATTATTTTGACAATACTCAGGGGTAAGCACAAATTGTGTTTGTCCTCGCAAATCTCCTTGAATTATATTTACAGTCATCGATCCAGTGATAGATGCCCTAGAAGCACCTGAGTTAGTTGATAGCTTTGTATCAAATCTTGACACCATTTGGCTGCCCAGTCGGCATCGACGCGGGTGGAATGGTAATGTTGCAATTGTTGCTGGTGGCATTGCTGGCGGATGCAACTGTTTGGCCAGATAGCTCCATATACTGGAAGGGCACCAGATAGCTCTGGCCTTTATGCTCCACTATCAAATGGCCCCGTCCACTGGAGGCACCCACGACCGTTACGGTCTCGCCTTTTTTCAAATGCTGCAGCTCGTTGGATGTGGCCTGTGGTGGAGTTGGCTGGAGGGCTGCTGACGGATTAGAGACGGCATCCTCGGGAAAATTCATTTTCATGATGCGACTTTGCGGATAGCCGAGCTTCTTCGAATTGGCTGTGATGGTGTATGCCCTTGAGGGTGGAACGGGTGGCGGGCGTTCCTGCAAGCGACAAACACAGAGAGCATTGTTATCAAAGCGGTTTACATATATGAAATAAATATATAAAATAATTAATTGAAAAAAGAGCAGCAGCAGGCAGCAGGATTAAATACACAATGGTTGGCTTAATTCAATCTTTGAAATGGATTAGAGAGGATTCAACTTGGTTTGCTTTGGGAAATTCGTTGTTTTTTCTTTATTAAACTGAAACTAACTAACTAAGTAAAACTAATGGAAAGTTGCAATTGAAAAACCGGAAATAGATTTCTTTTCTTTTTAGTTATATCCACATCTTTTAAAATGATCAAGCATGAATTTTAAAATAATCTTTCTTAATGCTCTTCAAATTTGATGACAATCAAATAATAATCGGTGAACAAAATGCAGATGTGAGTACAGGGTATCTTCTAGTCGAGCATTAAAAATGAAAATGTTTAAAAAAATACAGTATCTTAGGCACTATTACGAACAATTGCCCCTCATCTTGTTCTACTGTTTCCAAGTCCCCGCACAAACAAAGCCTTGCTGATGGGCAGTTTGTGGCTGTGGTTTGCGGTCATCGTGTCCTCATCAATGCATGAGACACAATGGCAAACTCTGGGCACTTACCAAATCTAATCCGAAAAGAGTACATGTTTGCTGTAAAATCTTCTGGTCGCATTTCTCATGTGGATCGGGTGGCGGGGTACCGGCAATCGGCTGAGGTCGTGGCCGGGTCACTGTGCCAACAATGCCGGGACTTGTATTGAGATTTGTGGATTTTGCAGACAGGCGAGGAACTAAAAGAAAAATGGATTTATTTTAGACAAGCAAGTCGATAAGATGCAATTGTAATTGGAACTCACCCGTATTTGGAGCTGCTGCAGCAACCGCTGCTAAAGCTGCCATTGCAGCTGAAGTTGCCTTTGCATTTGGATTGTTGTGAGCACTGGCGAGCTTGGCACAGGAACTGGCTATGGCAGGCAGGGCAGAGATCAAACTGGCATCGATGGCACAAGGACGCTTCAGGCTGTTGCCCATCTTTTTGCGCCAGCACCAGCCCCGCCATGTTGCCTGCATCCGTGTGGCGCTCTTGTGCCTAATCTCGGTGCGCAGATGCTCCAAATGCTGGCGTATGCCCTCGCTAATGAACACATGCCGTTTGCCAGGCGCCCATGCCAATGTCACAGAGCCATCCAGCACCGGGGGCTGCTCAATACCCATGGCATATTGCAGTATCAACTGGCAATCCTCTAGAGCTTTGTCCTCGATGCGTCGTAGCAGCCGGAACGGAGCCAGCATGCGATAGCGTGCGTTAAACTGCTTGAAACGCATCCGATGAGGAAAACCAGAGGCCATCAGATTCACCGTCTCTAGCACCTGCAGGGATCTTATTTGACGCACCACCGTCGCCCGCTCGAATCTGCCTGCCTGCTCCGAGGTGTTGCTGCGGATGCAGCGCACAAAATGTGGGCGGGCATGGACCAAAGTTCTCAGCAAATTATCCAGCCGGGTGTGAAAGTCTTGCGTCAGTGTGGACACAGGCTCATCCCCATTCAGAAGGTCCGAGTGCGAGGTTGGTGAGATGCGAAAACTTAGACCCCTCGGCACCTGCTGCTGGGCATACAGCGCCTTCAACTCCGAGCCGAACAGATGCGTTGCAAATCCGAAATTGCAGCTATGTTTGTAGAATACGGCAACCAGATCATCGGGCACCACATCCCGATTCGTATCCAGGAAATCAGTGGTGTCGTACTCCACCCGCCCCGCAAAGTGTCGGATGGCAAAGAGACGCGGATCATCCGGCTCTGTGGCAGTTCTTGGCTCCAGACGGGTGGAGCAGCGATGCTGTACCTTCAACTTGGTCACATAGCTCTCGGCTGTGCCCCGCACCGAGCACTCCATATCCAGGAGGCTGAGCAGCCCCGTACGCAGCGAGGATATCAAATCGATGCATGGCACATTGTCCACATAGTCCACCTCTGTGTCACAGACGATGCCCTCATCCCGGCACGACTCTACCGACGACTTGAAGATGTGTGTATTATAGAAATGCTGCATTGTCTCCGCACACAGATTAATGCATAAATGCTCCAGCTGGGCATGCGGCGATGGCTCCTCGAAGCCAAACATATCTAGTATGCCAATGAATCCATCCGTTGCATGTCGCACAGCATTATTCAAAGCCGCCATCGACTTAGAGCCAGCATTCCCACCGCCAATAGTCGATGCATGCTGGGATGCAGCATCCGCCTGATTGTGCACCGACTCATTGGAGTCCGAGCTCAGCGTGCCCAGCGTGGAACCGAGTCGCTTCAGACTGTTCGCTCGCCTCACAATCGTTGCAACCAAGCGACAGTAGAGCGCCTTGGCCAAACAGTCGCGCGTCATGTTCGCATCCCCATCGCCGCACACAGACTTCACCAGCTGACCTCGGACATTGTGGGTGCGTGTGGTCAGACCGCGGAAGAGAGCCGCCGGCGGCACTCCCAACAGACTGGCAACCGAATTGAGTTCAGTCTCGCCTTTCACATCTACCTCGAGGCCCTGTGGAAAGGTGAATGTGAAGAAACAAATATAATAAAATAGAGCTCAGTTAAAACAATCCATCAAATTTGCATTTTATTCTACTTTTAAGAATCTTTTGGCTGCTTTCACTTCCCTCACTTCATTGACAAAAAACAAATCCAAAAAAAAATAAAAGATTAAATTGATATAATATATAGTGACAAAATACGATTTCTTGCTCAGCAATACATTAAAGTTTCGTACATGAATTTTCAGACGTAAATTACCCGTATTCGACATCAGCGCAAGAAATTAAAAAGTTCTGTTGAGAAAAGTGGGAATCGTACCCGGGTCTTTTGCACGCAATGGCAAATCGACGCTCTAACCGAAACGCCATCTCAGCATCGCTGGACTGGCTACTCCAAAAGAAATAAGTGCATAGGCGGAAACTTATGTAAAGTTATGTTAAGGCTAGGTGGCGCTATTGAGTAATGCAATCAGAATGAACAAAAGATGGTGGTATTTTCACAAATTACGCCCTCTATTGGAATACTAATAAAATATATTGTGTCAAGGTTACACTTTTGAAACGTTAAGTCGAAAGCTAGATGGCACTACTGCAAAATGCTTTCATAATTAACAATAGATGGTAGTATTTTTAACATTACGCCCTCTATTGGAATACTGAAACAAATGTTGTGTGTCAATGTTACGATTTTCAAATTTACGATATTGATAATTTAAATTGAAAGTTAGGTGGCTTTACTGCACTCTGCTTTCGGATTGAGGGGTAGATGGTGGTATTTTTTAAAATGACGCCCTCTATTGCTGTACGGATGTAAGACATTGTGAAGAATAAGATGTCAATTTACGATATTGAATCTCACGATATTGATATTTCTTAGCTAGAAAATTTGGTTACCTAAAAGACTGAACTGGCTCGAAATTTATCAAAAGATGTAGGTAAATATTAAAATGTCTTACCCCGCCATCGATAAACTGAACGTTGCCGAGTAAAAGCACCGCAGCGAGTACACGAACCACATCCAGAAAGGGTATTCCCAAAATGCCCAAGCAGGTCTTCCAGGCCTGAAAACGCACAGCGTCCTCCTGTTCGTTCTGGGCGATGTCGCTGCGCAAATAACGCAGATTTGCCGGCGAGTAACCTTCAAGATGCAGTTTCTGTCGCTCCTCGCGACTCAGCCCAGCTAGCAGCTGGTAGAAGATGTGATAGTTTTTTTCCTTGGGCAGGGGCCGAATGACGCGAGTCTGGTCCAGGAAGTAGCAGTGTATCTTGGTGCGATAGAGTGCCCCATCCGTCACCTGTACCTCGATGAACTGGCCAATGCGACTCGACTCCGAGTTGGTTGTCGTCTTCGCGGATCCAAGGGAGCGCAGCACAGTAAAAGCGGCAGCCAAATGCTTAAACGCATCCGTCTCCGGTCCACCGCCGGCAATAGCAAACAGCTGGCGGAGCATCAGCATCGCATTTGCCGTCTTTCCAGCGCCACTCGTGCCCGATAGTATGATGGCCTGCGGATAGCCCGTCTCGCTCTGCTGACGTACTGCCTCCTGCACGATCTTCTGCAGTTGAGGTGCTAGCGGTAGATCGCGAGTCGAGGTCAAGGTCAGCGGATTACCCACATCTAAATAGGGATTGATCGAGAGCAGAATAGGTCCCACATTCGTCTGCAACACAAAGTAAATGCAAAAATATTTAATTTTCTTTTAGTCCGCAATTGGAGCTCGCCTCCTACTCAAAGCACTCAAACACTTACACATGTCGCACCTTCTAGTTTCACATATCTAAATACAGACAATGCCAACACTAAGCACAACTCGATTACTGTTAGATTCACTTTTAACTGTACACAACAATCAGCTGCCTCCGGCACTGAGAGCAATGAGTGCATACAATTCTCAGACGGTGTTCGCGTTTGTCTATCAATTATTTTAATAGTTTGTCATTAAACTAAATTTCCGCTTGCGGTCGATTGCTGTAGATTAACTGTTAATTTCTACAAGTGCAAAGTTGTGGATATCGCTAGACTGACCAGTAGATGCGAGCAGTTTCTTCCAGAAACTAGATACACAAATTGTTCAATTAGTCGGTTACATTGCCGGGAGTATCGAAAGCAACGGGATTTCCATGGGGTTTATTTCGCTTATTTCCTTATTGAAAATTGCCAATAGAGAGGAACCAATGTTGGTCCATAGATCAAAATTCTTATTTTAAGCATGAAACTGCTAATTGTAATCTTTCGGAGTACGAAAGTTTGAATTCTGAGGTTGACACCAGCTTAAATTTTTGAAAATCCTTCAGGCAATCCAAAACTTCGATAACACTTACGAAATAACGCTGTTCGCTGAAGCGGGCCTGGAGAGTGTGCATAACGGCATGTTCTGTTAGTGGTCCAGCCAGATGGATCAGGTCCTGCATATCCTTGGGCGGACGACCAGTTGAATGCAACTTGACACCAGCACCTGCAAAACCAAAGCCGAACGGCAATGTTTTCACACTCTGGCAAGGATTAACATGCTTGGCTGAGGGGAACTGGAGGCTATGCTGCTGCTGATGCTGCTGCTGGGAAGCCACTGATGCCGCCAGAGATGTCGCAGCGGAGGAGCGCATGGGCAGCGTGTGGGAGCTGGAGCTGAAGTTGAGGCCGTGAGGCAGAGGCGCTGGCGGTAACAAACCGGTGCCATTAAGGCTCGCACTGTTGCTCTTGTGGTGGCTCAGCGAGGATTTGTCGCCCAGCTGATGCGGCAGCGGATGCGGAATGGATGTATTTCTCGCCGAGATGATAGCACCCGAGCTGGAATTACTCGGCAACGTCTGGCTGAAGTTGTACGAATGCTGTAATGGCAATTCAAAATTAGAATTTAAAATCAAAATTTGTATTTTTCAAAAAATTAACTCACCTTGGGCAGTGTATGTTGCCCACTTCCGTGCTGCTGCAATGCATTAGCTAAAAGTCCGCCGGAGCCCAGATTTAAATTCGGATTGGGTGCACTCAAATCGTAATTGGCTGCTTTGGCCCCACCACCACCAGATCCGGCATTAGCACCACCAATCGCAACGCCTCCAATGCTGGGATGCGGTGCATCATTAGTGCGACCTTGAACCTGACCCTCCACATGGAGACGATTGCGCATGACCAGCAGCTCAGTGCTTAAGCTCTTGAGCCGCTGCTGCAGATGCACTGCCTCATTGGACGATGATGCATCTGAAAGCGGCAAAGGCATAGACGCCATCATTATTATAAAATATATAAGAAATAAAGAATAAATAATGTATTTTAATAGATTTTAATTTCTCGATTCTAGGCCATATTTTATTGGAGCTAAAGAAAGCGTTTGTTCATGCAAATTATGCAAACATCAAAACATAAAAACCAGACAGAAACCTAATCTTTTTTATAGTCTCACAATGATTCATTCTGATTTTTCGATGGCTTTAATCAAAACCAAAATTAGTTCCTTGGCACAGTGTAGTTCTAGTCGGAGTTCAATATCAAGATATCGAATTTAAATTTCGATTTGTAAACAGTTCTGAATAAAAGATTCGTATTTAAATTTAAAAAATGGCATAGGCTTATAGCTATGTATGTGGTAAATAATAATATGAAAAGGAACTGAACGAATGTTAGTCTCTATTATTTGGCTTTGGCTAACACACATACAGACACACACACACATGCACGCACATTTTGTTAAATTATATTTATAATTAACAACTTTATCCACCAGCAGATTTATTCACACCAATTAATTTAGTGTTGTGCTCTCAGATTGTGTCGTCCATTTACCAATTTACAAAATAACAACATGCAAAATACGGAATTTACATAAAATGTTAATGAACCAATTTCGCTAGCAATCAAAGGAACGCGCCAAGATAAAACAGAAATCGGCGGCAGGTGCCATGAAGAAAATAACAAACAAAATGAAATGAAGGTAACAAGAAATATCAATGAATCGATAAGGCTAAGGCAGATGCTAAAAAATGATTATTATAGAATCGAGCAAACTTTAGAAAGTGGTGACAAAAAAGAAAAAATAAAAACACAAGATCCTAAGCTATGGGAAAAGGTCATTCTAGATATATTCTAGAGTCAGCTACAACGCACATCAACAGAAAAAATCATAAAAGAGAAAAGCAAACCAGTAAAAGTACTAATCTAATTGGGAATTTTCAAACTTGCCACAAAAGATATTACAAATGTGATTTTGGATCGAAATAGAGACAAGCCAACAGGCCAACATTCAACGTTCAACCGACAACAACAACAACAACAACATCAACATAAAAACCGATATAATTGATGGCGGAAACCAGTTTGGCTTTTAAGCTGCACACAAGAAAAGTAAGGTAAAAACACAAAATTTTATTTTGATTTTGATACCCTAACCGTGGAAATAAGTCGAATTGCTTTGGCCTTAGAGTGTATTCTACAAAAACATTTATATTTGGTAAATATACAGAATAACCAAAATGGTGAACTTATTTGTAAACTAACTTTAAGGTGTTACATAAGTGCATATATTAGTATTTTATCAAATGACATCATTTATTACATTTTATTTTGCTTTATAAAATTCAAAAATTTCCTCTTAAGAGCATTAAATCAACGACTTATGAAGCATTCGAAACATGTATTTCATATTATGTTTTTTTTTTTCGTACAATTTTTTTGCATTTAGAAAAAGGTTTAAGTCTGAATCGCCAGCACCAGCAGCCCAAGAAATTTTCTTGGAAGCTGAAATCAGCGTGCAACTCAACAGAGTTCAGCACTAAAGAGTAGACGACAACAAAACAACACCGAGCGGACCCCAACGACAACGTAGACGACGACGACGACGACGACGACGGCAACACATTTAAAGATTTCAACGGCGTTGTGTTGGCGGCGTTGCCTGGGACCAAAACTGGTCACCAATGGGCTGGCGGAGATGGGAAGCGACGAAACTGTTGGTGGGCAAATGTTGCAAGCCAAACAACAGACAACTATACCACCATAAGGCTGCTCGCCAGATACAAGGGACCCATATAAGTACATATACATCTACATGTCTGTGCAGGTACTACATTGAGTTGTTGTTTTATGTGGATGGCAACAAATATGAATGTAATAAGCATCGAATTGTCTTTAGTTTCCAAAATTAAATTCTGCTCCCTTATTTGGGATAGTTCAGAATAGTAAAAGAAAAAAATATTGCAACATAATATAGTTCATCAATTAGCCATATATCATAAATCACTTCATAATAAAATGAATCTGCTTAGCGCTTGTTTACAATCTTATAATTAACTCTCTTTGTACACAAAAGTTTATTAATCATTTGTCGGAGTTCAAAGATCTTAAACAATCGAGAACACGGTTTTTAACAAGACAATAAGCTTTCTAAACAATAGAGTGCATAAATTGAACACACAGGAACGCAGCAACATCAGCAACGGAACAAAAGACTTAGGCAACAAACTAGAAATGACAAAACTTTGTTCTTTGTTTTGATTTGTTTTTGTAAATATCCTTTGGCCAGAACTTACCCTGCAGCTTCTTCTCGGTCTCCCAAAATTTTTGCAATTCCGTGAAATATTTATCCAGTATGAAGACTTTTGACAGGCCCAATGTGGCCATCGTAGATGCACATTTGGTTGGCCAGCAGAGAACGAAACCAGCCGCAGTTACTGCTAATTTGAACTGCAAAACTCGCCAAAAACGAGTTGCGAGCTGCGATTTCAAATGCGAGTTTTTCTTGATTTTTTGGTTGATTTTATTTTATTTTTTTTTTTGGCGACTGATACGACAATAAGGACGAGAAGCGAGCTACTTCGGCACCGGCGACGGCGATTTTCTTATTTGAATAATTTCGTATACTCAGATACACAGCATAAAACACGCCCGAGCGAGCGAACAGGTTTTCTGCACACAGGCGCTTCCAAGGAGACAGACACTGACCAGGTGTATGTGTGAGTGTGAATGTGTGTGTGTTCGTATCTGTGTCTGTGTCTATGGCATACAAACTGGCCCTGCAGCCGTGGCTACTTTTTGGCTGCGCAACAAGCAAGCAGCAAGTGAGGCACACAACAAAATAAATAAACAAGCAAAAAGAATGCAGAAGGGCAACAGCCAAATCACTGAACAACTCTCCGCTCTTCTTCGCCTTATTTCTGTCTGTCGGATACAATTCGGAGTGTTGTTCTCTTTTTCCTTTGTATTATGATTGTTTCTATTATTATTATTAATATTATTATTTTGTTGTTATTATTTATGTAGCTTTGTTGCGCGCGCCTACTTTGTGCAGACTTTTTATTTTTCGTTGGTATTATTTTTTCTTTAATTTCTTTATTTTTTTTTTAGAAAAACGAGTTAGCAACTTCAAGACACGCAAAGCTACAAATGTGCCCGTACTCGGAGTAGATGCTTAGATACCTTCAAGGTACACACACACACACACACACACAGACACAACACGCACAGAAACACGTTCATACATACATTTGTACTTTTATATATATATATGTACTTTCACATCGCTTGCCATAAAGCATAAAATATGATTTAGGCAGTCACTTTCAAATTTTGCATCTTGCGACTATTTTCTTTCTCAATAATATTTAATCACAAGCGAATTTTCCATTTGGCGAAACAATCGTTTCATTTGAATTTCTTGACAAGCACCAATTCATAAAATGAACAGCCGCCGACTTCACTTGCACGCTCCCAGGCTACTCCGCAGACTGAACGCTGCGCTGGAACTTCGCTCCGCTCCGGACAAACGATCGTTTTTCTGCCTCTCTAGTATAATTACGCTCTCTGCTGCGACGCTCTCGTGCTCGAGCTCAGGTAAATTTGTGTTCAACAGGTAAAAGCCAGAGGTATATAAATGCATATATACATATATATATATATATATTTTTGTAAGTTTGTATAGCTTTGTGTCTGTGCAGTTGCTCAAATATGGGGTCAAGTGTTTGAACTATGCGCCTCTCCTCTCTTCTCCTCTCCTCTCCTCTCCTCTCCTCTGGCTCTTCTTTCGCTCTTCTCTCAGACTTATTTTCTCGTTTACTGCTCGCGTGTTAATTAGTGTTGATTGCTTATTGTTTATGGTTGATGCTGCATTTCACAATTCCCACATCAATTCCACTGCAGTTTGGCACCCGTTGCATATAAAATGCTTGTTTATTTTTCGTTTTTTCATTTAATAAGCAAACACGATTTGTCTAACAAACCATGTTTGCATCAAACATTAATTGATAAAATGTGAATAATTTTTTAACTAAGACTCTAAAACTCTAGCGTAGATTTAATTGTCGCAATATTATAATGACTCAAGCTTTAATGCATATATGGATATTTGCGCAGAACCAATATTCACTCAACACTCTAGAGAACAGAGTGCAACAATTAAATTAACGTTTATTTTTCCCAGCATGGTCGTTCACCATGGACACAAGCCAAGTCGCTATACCAAAGACATGAACCAAAAGCGGGTTTTAGCTTGTATGGTTGCCTTAGAAGATTTAAATTCGCCTCACCATAAACTCAATTCGCTGCAACACAAATTGTGTAAAACCGAAATTGACTGCAAATAAAATGCAGTCGGAAATAGAAGTACAAATTATTCATTTAGACATTACTACATTTAAAATTAGCCTACAAAATAGAATATTTATCATTATATATAGTTAAGAATGTACTCGAGTATAACTACCATCTCCCATAATTAATATATTTGAATAAAATCATGTGTCTAAAATCTTACCAGTTATATTTCCTGTTGTTCTATTGCATGTTTTTTTCCGCTTGGCTACTGGGAGTGTATAAATAGCAGAGAACTTTGTGAAGCGCTCAACAACATCGTTGACTTTATTGGCAGATAGCACCGAAGATTCCACTTCCTTGGAACCCCCCGTTAGCTCCGCATCCGCTTTGTCCACAATTGGGGACGCTTTGCTTTGCTTCGGCGAGGGAGTGGTTGAGCTAGAAGGAGAGAGGAAAGTGAGATGAGTCTTGCCATAAAACATCAATTGATATTTAAGCCACCCACCTGACTGCCTTGTGATACTGACAGAAGAAGTCGGGGCGCATGCGATGCCTGCAGAGAAAATCTTCGCACAGGCGCAGAACATCCTCGCAATTCTCGCTCTCGCTGGGCGCCTCTTCTCTCGGCCCACTAGGTGTGGATGAGTCGAGAGTAACTTCCTGGTCCTCATTGGCAGTCTGGGGACTGTAGAGAAATGTGGGCAAGGAATCGCCAACAAAGTCGGGAATGTGCTCAAAGAAGTCAGCGGTCCGGTCGTAGCTTCTGCTGCTGGCGCTAGAGCTCTTGGAGCGCGTCTTGGTCAGATGTCGGCCCACGTAGTCGGCGTACGTCTGATCCGGCAGCAACATAGCATAGCATCATCTTGCGTGACCCATTAACCGAAGAGATCTGCAACCAAATGCAACAAATGAGTTGGACACGAAAGTCAATCGCGACATCAATTCGCATTTTAATTGCTTTTAAATCAAGCGTCCAACTGTTGCCCGTCACTTGCGGCATACACTTGGCCTGGTTGCAGGTTGCAAGTTGCAGTCTCTGCTGCGGTGGCTTCCATGTCTTCGTCTGCATCTGCACGCCCATAAACCTGTCAGTTTATTGGCGTTTATTACCACGATTAGCGTGACCATGACGAAGGTGACAGACGCAGACGCAGACGCTGATGCCTTTTACTACATGTGCACCTGACGGAATTCCCATTTCCCGCAACAGCTATCCCCGCTTCCAACTGAGCATCATGGTTCAAGCTCCAAAGAATATTGGGCAATGTTAATTTTCTTAGCATGTAGAAAGTCAAAAATTAGACAGAACTTCTTTCTAAATGAATCTTACATAATAATGTGGAAGAACCTTCACAACATATCGTAAGAAATCCAAAATAGTTATTGTGGTTTTTTTTATTGTTAAATAAGCAAAATAATAGGCAGACTAAAGCGATATAAATAAGGTAAGACTTATATATCTAGTGCAATTATTTTTGTAATACCAAATTAGGTCATACAAAATCATACATTTGAGGAAGTCTAAAAGTGGTTATCCTGGCAGTAAAATACTGACTACGCCCATGGCTGACCATCAATCCACAGGAAAAAGGCAGCCGGCAGCCGGGGCAGTGTCAGTGGCAAATAGATGAGCTGCCAATCGAAATGAGACACAATATTTATGCCACACTTTGCCCATACAGTTGGTGTGGTCCCTCCGTCTCGTTCCTAGACTAGGCATCGAGAGGACTTTTACTGTCCGCAATTAACTCAAATGTTTGTCATAAAATGTTTCAAGTGTGGTTGCGATAGTCATGCGACCACCACGAGCCGATGATGCCTGTGCTGCTTCTCTAGTTTCTGCTATCCCCGGCATAGACATTTTTCAGTGTCAACGCAGCGGGCGGCACCGTTTGAGTAGTCATAGAATGCCAGAATCACCGATATCTGAGCCACTTCCACATACTTGCGCTTTATTATGGCCAAGAACCAACAGAGAACTGCATGCGATTGCTCCGCTTCTGGTCTGACGCCTTCAAGCAGGCCATCTGTTCAGCTGCTTATAGAACAGTGTCGAAAAGTAAACTACCCAAGCCAATATTTGTGTATCATATGAGGAACATTTTAAATAAGTATACTCAAGCAAGTACATACAGAAAACGCAATCGGAAAAGAAGAGAAAATCTCATACTTTCAGCTTTCCACACTTTGAATACACTGGCAAAGCAGAGATAATCAAATAAATGTTCCAAACTTTATCGAGATAGCTGCAATACTGGAGAACAATTTTAAATACTTTTCTGTAGGTTTTTAAAACATAACAATTTTCATTGAAACAATTAAAATAAAGTAAACGTATATTTAAAATGGAATCCATTTTGTATAAATTAAATTTTCTTCAATTTAAACAAATTGCTTATCTAATTGAATAGAAACCACTTTTAAAACTTAAAGCTATAAAACTGATTGACACAAAACTAAAAACAATTTATACTATATTTTTTTTGAAATCTACCATGAATAATAAGATCCAGATATGAAGTGCTCTATAATACAAAGTACGTCCTTACTGTATTACAGAGAAACTAGCTAACTGCAGTGATTAGCGTATAATATAAATGCGATATCATCTGAATTCAAAGTAAGGATAAATCGGTTTAGACGATGATTGCACATTTGAGATAAGTCATGCCAGCAGACAGCTTAGCAAATGGAAGCAGCATTTATTTATTGTACAATTTGAGCATTGACAATGTTTGCAAAGCGGCAAACATTTCGCCAGAATAAAATGTACCCGTGGTTTGGAATCAGGTAGCGACATCGCATAAACTAAAATAAATCTCATAAATATGCAGTTGGGCATTCTGAGCCCCGCCTCCAGCTCCCAGCTCCCAGCTGCCAGCTGCCAGCTTGAGCTACAACTGGAGTCAGACTCCAAAGCTGGCTACCTGAGGAAATGTATCTCAATATGTCCGCTAGATAGTCTTGTGGCATGCACCCAGGCCCAACTGAAGTTATTTATTCTAACTACGAGAACGATACAAGTTTTCCACTCAACAGACGGGGATTTAAAACGCAAACGCTGTTGTGGGTCGTCTTGGACCCTATTCCTCTTACTCCTGTGTAGGTGAAGCGTAAGGTTGAACCTAGACACACCGAGACAATGTGGGGCCTCAGCTAATTTGCATTTGTGCCAACCGTTGGCAAACAACAGCAAATCAGCCCCATCAGCAGCAGCGCCTAAGATACATATGAATTAATTAGCAGGCATTGAAATTCTGAATTGCAAAATTGCAGATATATTTAAGTCTTTAGTACGATTGGGCAAACATTTGCAATCAATTTGCACGAGCCGAACAACAACAAAAAAAAAGAAAGAAAGATTTTCCCAGGAAAAAATCAGTGATCACTGATCACAGTTGATCATGGGGTAAGTACACAGAACAAGAGAGGCATTATTATTATCTTGGTCTTTGTCCTGGGCGATGGCGATGGCGATGGCGATTCATTGCACTTTTGACTTGTACATGGAAATTACATGATTTAACTTAATTTAATAAAGAGCCAAAGGGGCCCAGCAATTCTGGGCAACGTTTCTCTACTTTTGAAGTCAAGGGATTCGCGGCAGTTGTGGCGGTCGTGTGGCATGTAGCCCATGTAACTAGTTCGTGCTGGGGCTCTTGTGATTTACCGCGATTTGTTACCGTAGAGGGCAACCCAGGCCAAGCACACATGCCTAATAGAACAACAATAACAACAACAACAGCAACAACAGCAACAGCATCATGGTGCTGCCATCGATAGCCAGGCCTGACGTCGTCCATCAACGTGGTGGGTTTGCTGCCGCCGACGCCGCCAACGCCACACTTGTCAAAATATTTGCTGACACAATTAGGGACAGTTGTTGCACTAGTGTCTTGTCTCAAGTCCAGTTTCTTGCAGTGCACAACATTTGTGCAGATCAAGAGATTTTGATTAATAGCTGGTTGTTTCGAGCCGTGGAGACGGCTATTTCCTTGCTGCCTTGCTCACTTCGCGCATCCATGTCCATGCCCTCGGGCTCCAGATAGACATTGAGAAATATTTTCGCGAATCGAGTCGACAGACGAAGGCAGTCAAACTCAATGAAACTCTGCCCTAAACCTTGTTGTTGTGTTTTTTGTTTTGTTTTCTTCTTTTTTTTGCATTGCATTGTTTGGATTTATTATACCCTTGCAGCGGGTATTATAATTTTGTTTTCAAGTTTGCAACGCATGAAAAGAGTTGTCACAAACCCCAATTAAGTATATATTCTTCAGCCTAGCCGAGTCGACATGGCCAAGTGGGTCTGCCCGAATTTTGTAGTCTTATATACGCAGACATCCCTTAGCTTGGGAAAAATCTTGATGAAACTTTGTATACACTCATCAATTGCCTTGCGGTCACTCATGACGTTGGAGGAAACCCCGTATATAGTTATACATATAGCTGCCATATAACAATTGTTATAAAGCTGAATTTTAGGTTGTGGGTTAGAGATAGGAGCAGACATAATATAACTACTTTAATGTGGATTAGTCAGTTAACAAACAAACCTTAAGCAGATATCAAAAGAAACTCATTGGTTTAAGACGAACATTTTCTATCACAATATTTGCTTAAGCGAGATTAAATAAATATAAAAAAAAAAACAATTTCAACTAATCCGAACAAAAATAAGATGTCAGCAAATTATTTCCGATCTACAAGGGTATATAATCTTCGGCGTTCCTAAGATATACATCGTTTCTTGTTTTTCGGTTTTTTTCAGTTAACGATGTTTTGGTGTTGTCGTTGTTGTGCTGGATATATCCATAATCTGAATCTGTTTCTTAGCTGGCTGCATTGGTAAATATTTATCTTCATAACTCTCCAAATCCACATGACTAATAAATAATTTAATAAACACTATTCATTTCTAATAATTCAAGTAATATTTGAGTATTATTACATGCAAAATATAAAAATAATAATTTAATTCACAATTAAAATAAAATTTCACATCTATAGTTAATAATAGTAAAAAAATGAATTTTTATACTTAATTTCTATATGATGGTAAGATGGCAGAAGGTAAAATTTTCAGGCTATAATTTTTACTTGTCTTCCGACCTCAAATTTCATTTTCAACTTTAAGTGTACGATTGATTTAGGGGTAAAACTATGATCAAAAAGCCCTTGCTTTTTAAAATCAGTTGAGTTTTGACCAAGTTATGGCATTTTGAAGTTTCGACCTATGCCCATACACCGATATATCGATTTTCGGGCTATAATTTTTACTTGTCTTCCGACCTCAAATTTCATTTTCAACTTTAAATGTACGATTGATTTAGGGGCAAAACTATGATCAAAAAGCCCTTGCTTTTTAAAATCAGTTGAGTTTTGACCAAGTTATGGCATTTTGAAGTTTCGACCTATGCCCATGCACCGATATATCGATTTTCGGGCTATAATTTTTACTTGTCTTCCGACCTCAAATTTCATTTTCAACTTTAAATGTACGATTGATTTAGGGGCAAAACTATGATCAAAAAGCCCTTGCTTTTTAAAATCAGTTGAGTTTTGACCAAGTTATGGCATTTTGAAGTTTCGACCTATGCCCATACACCGATATATCGATTTTCGGGCTAGAATTTTTACTTGTCTTCCGACCTCAAATTTCATTTTCAACTTTAAATGTACGATTGATTTAGGGGCAAAACTATGATCAAAAAGCCCTTGCTTTTTAAAATCAGTTGAGTTTTGACCAAGTTATGGCATTTTGAAGTTTCGACCTATGCCCATACACCGATATATCGATTTTCGGGCTTTAATTTTTACTTGTCTTCCGACCTCAAATTTCATTTTCAACTTTAAATGTACGATTGATTTAGGGGCAAAACTATGATCAAAAAGCCCTTGCTTTTTAAAATCAGTTGAGTTTTGACCAAGTTATGGCATTTTGAAGTTTCGACCTATGCCCATTTATCGGTATACCGATTTTCAGGCTATAATTTTTACTTGTCTTCCGACCTCAAATTTCGTTTTCAACTTTAAATGTACGATTGATTTAGGGGCAAAACTATGATCAAAAAGCCCTTGCTTTTTAAAATCAGTTGAGTTTTGACCAAGTTATGGCATTTTGAAGTTTCGACCTATGCCCATACACCGATATATCGATTTTCGGGCTATAATTTTTACTTGTCTTCCGACCTCAAATTTCATTTTCAACTTTAAATGTACGATTGATTTAGGGGCAAAACTATGATCAAAAAGCCCTTGCTTTTTAAAATCAGTTGAGTTTTGACGAAGTTATGGAATTTTGAAGTTTCGACCTATGCCCATACACCGATATATCGATTTTCGGGCTATAATTTTTACTTGCCTTCCGACCTCAAATTTCATTTTCAACTTTAAATGTACGATTGATTTAGGGGCAAAACCATGATCAAAAAGCCCTTGCTTTTTAAAATCAGATGAGTTTTGACGAAGTTATGGTATTTTGAAGTTTCGACCTATGCCCATGCACCGATATATCGATTTTCGGGCTATAATTTTTACTTGTCTTCCGACCTCAAATTTCGTTTTCAACTAAAAAAATGAATTTTTATACTTAATTTTTGTGTCTTTGATCTATATGATGGTAAGATGGCAGATGGTAAAATTTTCCAAACAAAATTCGAAAACCAGATCGTCATCGAGCATAATTAAAACGTCAGGTAAGTACAGCTATTGGCAGTAAGATTGCTGTGGATGCCACATTGTCAACATTATTTATATTCGCATTCTTTGTTAACGTTGCAACGGAACCCTGAGTGCCACAAAATGGCAAATATCGTCACGTTTCTGGTTTTAAGGATAATTACGTCTGCATGGCTTGAAGCAACCCAACGCAGTTTGAAGTTGCAGTTGCAGTTGAAACCCGAAAGCGAAGAAGCCGCCCAAGCCCGTCACATTCAATTTAGGAATTTTTCACAGCCATTTCAAGAAGTGCAGCTGAAAAAGTCACGACTGGCTGATGCCCAAAAGGCAAAAGCATCAAATAAAGATAATAATGAAAAGTCCGTATGTCTGTGTTCCCAGAACAGGAAACGGAAACAGCGCTGGGTTTTCAACACCAGGCCGCGCGCTAATTTATGTGGGAGTTGCAGGTCCAAAGACGAATGCCTTTTTGCAGATGCATATACACCTACACACACAAACACACACCCAAACACAACAATTTTAATCGGAATTTAATTGCATTAGCCCAACAAGGCTGACAGCTGAGACGCAATTGTGATGAGATTGACACTCGATCCAATCTACGCGCGAAGTCAACTCCAACTCCAATTCCAACTCCAATTCCAACTCCATTTCCATTGCATTAAATTTCTTGACGCGTGAGGGTTATGTAATAGTCTGACGATGATGATGCACCATCGACAACTCGAATGCCAACACGTGCATCGGACAGCAACGGCTAAGGAGAGAATCGATAGACAACAAAAACTTGTCGTATCGCATCCATTTATGTTCGCATTGAATCAGTTAGCAGTAAAAGGCATCAAACAATTAGATGCATGTCAAAACGATTTCTATTTTCGTTTTTAGCATTTCTTTATTATTTTCACAGAATGCAACTTTAAAGACAGCAATGCAGCCTTAGGCAGCAATATTTTGATCATTATTTGACCTTAACCTTATGATGAAGCACCCAACTTGGCCTGAAGCACCCCAAACAGTTATCCTCTGTATGCCAAACAGTTGTTGCTAGAATTTTTCAGTGATGGATGGATGTCGCAATGGCATTCAACGAAGGCATGTTAAATATTTTTCAAAGTGTTATTAATAGAAAAATTCTTGCTTTTGAAAAGCATTTTCTTTTAAATTTTGTACGTATTTTATCCTGACTGTTACTTATCCATAATGGAATTGAAAGAAAAGAAGTCATGAGAGTTCTCTCGACACAGGTTAGAAATTTACAAAGCACAATGCAAATCTACTGAGAAACAGAATCCAAACATAAGTTTTCAACAAGGGAGCGGCTATGTACACGTTTGACAAGTGACTGCAAAAGTGGACACCCTATAAGTATGCGGCCAGTGAAATATGCTTGCAATTTGTGCAGGTACGATAAGAAAAGTCAAATCGCTTGCAATCTCTCACACACATGTAATGCATCTCAGATATTTCTAAGTGTCCATGTGTGGTTGTTTGCTGCTGTAGTCTGCTGCACACCCACAACAATCCAACGGGGCAAAGCAATTGGAGTTGGCATTAACGAACGGACAACGAAGTTGAGATGCCCTCCGGCCGAGCATCACCTGCGCATCTTTGGCTATGGCTGATTTTGATTTCCAACGCTTCTCTGATTCCAATGGTCCTCCGTTGCCAACGCTCTCTGCATTCACATTCGCATTTCCATTCACGATCATATCCGAGGAGAAGTCAGCCTGTGTCTAAATTGCATGTAGGAATTTATTTCAAAGCCTTGGGATGCACCTTCCACTAATTTGTTGCTTGTCTTCACTGTCAGCCGGGCAAAAGCAGGCAGCAGAATGCAGCACCAGGCCGCAGAAGTTTCGCATCTCCGACGGAAAAACAAAAGAAGGGATTTTTTTCAATGCCGAAATCGACATTCGACAAACGACATACGACATTTTCACGAGCGCAATTATGGAAATCAACTGAAGAGATAGGTATAAGCGGGAGCTCAAACTTATGTACCCAGATGATTGTTGCAAACACCTGTTATCTTGTCGTTAAATTATTATTCTCATTTAAGTACCGCTGCAATACATATTTAAGTGATAAACACCCACAATTGCTATTATTTCCCATATATAAATCATGATGGGTGTTACATACATATGCAAAGGAGGGAGACACTAACAACTAATTAACACTTCCAGCTACTCTTCCACGCCTACCTTGAGGAGCGGAGCGGCTAACCGTTTGCCAGCTGAATTAATGAAGGAATTGAAGTTCGCGTGACGACATGAAGTGAGTCGACTCCAAAGTCGACGTCATCGCCACATCGAACGACACACAGCGAACGGAGGCATACAGAGGCACAGAGTCACAGCTTCAAGCGTCTTTTGGGGCACGTTGGAAGCGCAGAAACAAATGTCGTGCGAGGCAAATACATACCTCAAGAAATCACAGCCAACAGGTTTGCAGCAAAGAAAAAAAAGCACAACAAAAAAACAAAAAGCAAGAAAAAAAAATTGGCATAAATGTTTATGATACAGTAAACGGATGACGACGCCGACGACGACAATGACGACGACTAGCTACAATGATGATGAAAACCCTGGACGGGAGTGACTGTCAGCCAAGTGGAACGTTTTAAATGAACATGTACGCGGTGTTATCTGAAGTACTCACTCCAGTGTCTTTGGCCAAAAGAAAGAGAAGAAAGTGAATTGTTTACCAGCTGATCAAATGCAAGCGAAACGGATGTGAAACGAAACTCTCGCAAGCTTCCCATGCAAAATGCAAATGTATTTATTAATACAATTCTTTTTAGACAAACTGAATTAAATATGAAAACAATACGCTAAGCAACAAAAACATCGGCGATGAGGACAAAATAAAAAAAAAATAAACAAACAAGCAAACAATGAGGAGACAGACACTACTGACAGCTGTAAAGTGTCGTCAAGTGTCAATGCTTGACATTGATGTATTCTGATCGACAAAACACAATTACAATAAACAATGCTGGCAATGGGAACTAGTTTATCCACCAAATCAGATTTTCACCAAGATATTGTCGCAGCAACAATGGCAATTACTGCGACCCCATTTCACAAGTACTACTTTCTTGCATATTATAATTAAAATAAAGCAAAATAATACGTTCATGGATATTACAAGCATTTGCTCAAAAAGAGTTTTTCCCATGCCAAATATGGTTAATGTTCAACAAAACTGCAATTTATGACTATAATCCATGACAGCAATGAATGCATTCACTATGTCCATAAGCTTTAGGAACATTGGTTAAGGATATAAACGTACACCGGAGTGCAGACATATATGGAAATATATATATCATCAAAAATACAGTCCATAACAAGCCAACAAAATAAAAGCATATTCTCTTATAGGCCTGTGGTGTTAACGGCGCCATGATGGTGGGAGTATTCTGTTATTATATAGCAGCATATTTCATGTTAGCCTCACTAGGGCAGGTACAATAAATACTTGTGAACGCTAACAAACAGGCCAAGCAATAGACATGTTAACGCGTTCTGTTCCGTTCAAATGCCAGCCACTTGGCAAAGTATTTTTCTACCTACTTATGCACATCTGTGCCAACAACTGATAACTTATAACTGCCAATGTCTTCTTACATCTGCAAGCCGCGATTGCGTGTTGACCGTTTTTCACATGCATCCGATTCGGCAATAAAATTAACTTGTCGATGTCGTCGCGCAATTTATTTATGGCAGCTCAGGCACACGTCTCTTATATAAATTAGTTATTATGCTTGTATTTGTAAGCAACATTTTTATTTTATTTTGTTAAAAAAAAGAAAGAAAACTTCTCACAATGTGAACTTGTATTATTTAGCCCGAACCTTTTGCATTACGTGCTTTTCAATTTAATTATATATATAAACGATTATATAAAAATATATTAATATACGTAAGTAGTAATATTCATTTAATAATAATTAATTAATTAGTTGTCTCACTTTTGCAGCAAAAAAAGTAATTTAATTTATTTGATACTAATGTTTAAATTAGTATACAAATGTAAACAATTTTGAACGTACACTTGCGATCTGCAAATAGATTGATTATTATTTATTTGGCTCCCGGCCACTCGCGTCTGTTTTTCACGTCTTCACTCGTCGCGCTGCGCTTGTGAACTGATCTTCAGGATGAACAAACAAAACCATGGAACCGGTGCGGCAACAAAACTTACACACGCTGCCAAACTGCGCTGAGCTAAACTGAGCTGGAGCAGCTGCGTCGCCGTCGATAGCAGTAATAATGCGACACAGAAGGAGGTTGTATCAAGCAAAGGGGTAAAACGATTAACTCGAAATTATTGGGGGTGAGGCGCTTCAAAATTGCATGGTCAGCTTGTGTGGAACTCCCTCGCCATAAATCAGCTAGCAGTAACATATTTCCAATATATCTTCAATAAAAAATGACATTAATCGCAGAAAAAAAGTATGAGATGTCTTTCTGCTACATCGAATTTTGTAATTTTAATACAAGTATTAATAATAATACAAATAAAAGATTGGGGTATAATATTTGAGATGGCCGTTAAAGTAGGCATTGCACACGCAGAGCAACTGCACAGTTAATAGGCTTACAATGCTAAAAAAAAAAACTTTAAAAAATTTGAAGAGTGTAACAGATATTTTTGGAATATTAATTAGCATAATTGAAAATTTTTTCATTTCAGCGATCGATCAGCTTTCAACTAAAGAATTTTATTAGAATCGATTGCAAGACGATATTCTCCGTTAAACTCCGTTGCGCTCTTCGGGACGCGTCTCGCTGTAGAAGCCTAGATTCATGGTAGGTATCATGTTGCTATAGAAGGACATTTCAGCTGCGGAAGGCCTAACATTGGGTAGCTGGACGGGCTCCGGAACGATGGCTGGCACTGGGACACCCGTGTGCTCGCCCATGGAATGAGCTAGCGGTACTACAGCGGCGGCAGCTATTAACGCCTCCTGGTTGCTTTTGGCCACACTGTGCTGCAGCTCGTGCACTTTAAGATGCGTCTCCAGCTCCGCCTGCTGTAGGAAACTGATGCAACAAATAGCACATGTATAGCTGGGTCCATGAGCCTCCATCACGTGACGCTGCAGTTGCTCGCGCCGATTAAAGCCCTGGGCGCACAGTTTGCAGGCGAATAGTGTGTCCATGTGCAGGGCCCGATGGCGCTGCAGATCCCGCTCTCGTTGGAAGCCTCGATCGCATACATCGCAGCGGAAATTGCGCGTTACCTTCGGCGATGCTTTCACCTTTGGCTGCATCGCGGGAGGCGTTTGCTGCTGATAGGAATATGTTGTTATAGATGGTAAGGCCTGTTGGGCCGATGCATCTGCCTCCACGTACGGATGCAGTGGCAGCTGCACTTGCATCTGCTCTGCCGGCATCATCATATTGATGCGCAGATTTTCACTTTGCTTTTGCTCGATGTCGCGCTTGAGATGAACCTGCTGATGCATCAGTAGCTTATCCTTGCGGGCGAACGAGGCGGGGCACCGTCCGCAACGGAACGGTTTTACTTCGGCATGGGAGCGCGTGTGCTTCAGCAGCTCCAGCGGTGTCTGGAAAGAGCGCGGACACTGCTGGCAGACGAACGGCTTCACGCTGCTGTGAATGCGCAGATGCTTGGTCAGATTGGTGTTGCGCGAGAAGCTCTTGGAGCAAACGTGGCACGAGAACGGACGCACGCCCGTATGCACAATTGTATGCTTCTTCAAGTCCGAACGTCTCACGAACCCCTTGCTGCACAGTGCGCACACATAGGGACGATCGGCGTCATGCAGCTCCCTGATGTGCGCAATCAAAGCCGGACGCGTCGTCAATCTCACCTGACAGTAGTTGCAAGTGTACGGCACCGAGGAATCGTGGGAGCCCACCTCATGTTGCTGGCAGTCCGACTGTAGGGTGAAGGCCAGATCGCAGTACTGACAGAGGAAGGCGCTCTTTGGATGCGCATTGAATTGGACGCTGGTGTCCACCGTTTGATGCACTCGCATCATCGCCATTTGGGCGGCATCCATGCCGAGAGGCATCTCGGTTTCTTCATTTTGTGCAGGTCCTCCCTCCTCATCCTCGTCGTCCCATTCCTCGTCATCGAGTTCAGCTTCACCTTCGGAGCCGGGGAATTCGTCATCACTCGTCTCGCACAGTTGCTCGGGATCCACATCGACAATTTCTTCGTCTTCCCCGAATTCAAACTCGCCTGGATTGCCGTTGAGGCCAGGTCGATACTTGGCATCCACAGCAATTATTTTCTTTAGGTTCTGCTGCAGCTCCAATTCATGCTGCTGCATGTACTGACGTTGCTCGTAGAAGTCCCTCAATATCTCTAGGCAGCGCATACAGATGTGCTCCGACAGTAACTCATGGCGCTCATATTTCACACCATAAACACTCTTGCAAACATCGGCAATTATGATTTTTTCTTCTGTTCTTAAATCTTCTTCTTCTTCCTGGCCAAAGTAAACAGACGCCTCGTAAATATTCGTCGAATCTGTGTTCGATTTTATCCGTGAGTGACACAAGCGACATCGCATTGATTCCGATGTTAATTTTCGATCATTTTTCTGATCCCAATTAAGTGTTCCCACGTTGACCGTTGTTAAATCAAGCATTTTGATTCCGTGCAAAACCAATGAGCGGCGCAAAAAAAAAAAATATATAAATGCTGTTGTTAACATTACAGCGGCATTTTCAACAGCTGATAGCCGTACTGTTATTAGCTGCAACCTATGTGTAAATCTTGCATGGCTTTTTGCAAATTACCTTAACTGCAAATCTTACTTATCATCGAATTAAACAAATTTAAATAAAATATTACAGCATCAACAGGAAATTTTATCCGCTTTAGCCGATGATTAATTTGGAATAATGGCTATTAAATTTGCTTTATATCAAACGAGGGATGCAAAATGCATTGCTTATCGATTCAAAACTATCGATTACAGATGATAGCTCTTGTCACTCATTTTTAGGCTATTTGGTTATTTGAAAACGATATTAAATTAAGCTTCAACTCCTCATTTAACGCATTTACTGAAATAATCCCAATTTAGGGTTATTTTAAATTTTTCCACTCGAACAAATAATTTAGGTAGGTGGCAAACCTAATGTGACGGATTAAGTTCTCATCGTAACGGTTGTTCAATAATCTAAAAAGGTTCGCCTACAAATTGTAAAGAATTTATATATATATATATATATGTATATTTCAATATGCACGTTCTCTTAAATTCCCTCTTTTCTCCTCTCTCTCACATATTTTTTGTTGTTGTCATTTTCAACAGTAAGACGTGCTCTGCTTATCTGTGCGTGAGTGCGGATAGTGTGTAATTACTCAGTGTTAACTTAAGCTAGAGATGGACACGTGAGCAACATGTAAATGAGAGAGCCGAACTATGACTATCCCAACACTTGTTGAATGCAATTTGATTTAAGATAGGAAATGTTGCACCAACGACATTAAACCGCTTAAATTGATACTCTTTAAAATAAAGTAGGCTATTTACAGAGCCGATTCAACACGAACCCTCAATTAAGTGGATGAGTTGTTAGTTAGAGCACGAAGTGCACGCACATTCTCCACAATTGCGCGCGCACACACACATTGACATGTATTGCAGAGCAAGCGAGAGTCTCGTTAAATTCACTATTCACCAGTAATGGCATTTGTCTTAAGCGAGCGCTGGCGGCAAGTTGTTTTGGATGGAAGTGCAATTATAGTTGTTCGGTATAACTAATTAACTTTCCATTCAAATATAAGCAAAAAGCTGATATCAAATATTACATACTGTTGCTAACATTAGCGCTACAAGGTAAAATCGGCTTTACGTGTTTAGTGTAAGTGCAGCCATAGAGAACATTTGAAAAGCACCGGTAAATGCTGCCACCTGACGGCGCCTAAGAGCAACAGCAGAAAAAACGAAGAACACGAAGAATTTAAAATAAGCTACAACAATGACTATTTAGTGCAATTAACGGGGATGTGTGCTTGTAATCTGTCTGTTCAGTTGTGTGTCACTTTATTCCGCCTGTTGCTGAATGTTTGTATGTACGCAAATATTTCAACTGTCCTGACAATTCATCGTATTGTTAATTTCGTCTCCGTTGTGTGTTTCTCATACGTGTGCGTGTCATCATCATGAACTACCCTGTGTCCTTTCATTGTCTTACTTTCTTACATCCCCTCCAGGCTAGCCCCTGGCCGTAGATTTGTGCTTTGTGCAGCTGAGCTACCCATAGCATTCTGTTTCTTGTATTTCAACTTATTTCTGCTCCTGTTTGTACGTATGTAGGTATGTAAATGCCTGCATATCTCATGCGTTCCAGTTCGATGGTATTACTAATTCATATTGCGTGTTAAAATCTTCATAATTTCAAAATAAAATATGCATGAGTGTGGTAGATATTCATTTACGGTCTGTTGATAAAGTTCGCGCTAATTAAAAACAAAAACTAGAAGGAATATTTACCTCATTCCGATGTTAAATGTTAAATTCGTACATATAGACATTAACATCACTGTAAAGTTTTCCCATAGGTATCAGCGACTAATCTAAATAAGCTAATTTGCCTATTAACAATGTACTATGGATTCGGTCATTCGATTTCAAGTTGTTTGATTACGAGACCGATGTATTCATCGAACAATAAAATTATTCCTGGGCACTCGGCTTTGACACTTTCATGTTCAGAAATTTGTTGCGAGTCGGCCGACATCATACAAATTGTGTTAATAATATACATATATTCGTTGAAATCATGCCATTGGCTTATCATTATCATGTGCAAATGATCGGTGAATTAAATATTACGCGATGCTAGCCATAGATAATAAATGACGGCGGGTACACGGAACCGTTGGGAAACATATCGTTTTGATTTCGTGCAGATTAATCATCAAATTGATTTTTCTTATCCGTTTGCCTAATTCGTCAAAAATTGTTTAATAAAGCATTTTTATTTGACTTATTTCGTTAGCTTTTTGTATTTATATGCAGTTATAAATTGATATTTTTCAAGAAATAATGCGCTGTATCTAATATAAATATTTATTACTCAGTATTGACTTACAATTCCTTGCATCTATGAAATTGATAACGGTATTTTGCATTGTTTACAAACAGACTAACAAGCTGTATTATTCCAAATTGTAATTAAATCCATAATAATAATAGTAGGTTCGCATAGCAACCTGACAGAAGTTTATAGCATTCGTATGAAACTTTTATAGTGTCTATCCTTATAGACAAGTTGAGATAACTTTTGATCTGTACTTGTGGACAAATTTAATTGAATTTTGATCTTGAAACAAAAACCGTTTGTTATAAGTCCCCCTGCACTTTGTGATTAGAAGTGTTCTGATAACAGCTAAATGTATTTGTGAGTAATACAAATTTATATGTCCCAAATAAATAACGGTAATCAAACTCTACCCTGACGCACATACATTCAAATGTATACATAGAGCAGTTGGTCTTATAAATCAATACATATTCATGTTGCTAGCTACTGAGAAATTGAATAATATAATGTATCAGCGTTATATCAATGTTCAATTACTTAATCCAAACACAATGTGGAATTGCTATCAACTAGAATGCTTGATAAGCGCTTGCCATTTATAATTGTCGAATCTATTCTGTTAAAGGCTGCAATTGTGTGAAATGAAATTTCAGTCTTGTGTGAGCTACCAACTCTTTCTGACGTGTCTACATCGATAAAACTACACTTGTGAGTCAGCCCTGAAGTAATTCAATTAACCCGTAACATACTTAGTTCAAAAAAGTGGCTCGTAAAATTACCCTATTGTACAATTACCTTGGCCCAGAGCATTAGCCAAATGAGTATTTTAGCGCTCATATAATAAGCTAACCTAACACAAGAGATTATATTATGTAAACTATAATTTTATAATGCTGAATATATATGTGGATATGTATGTATATATAACTGCGTAGCCATGAGACTTCTTATCTAGCCATGCAGGTGTTTTAAAATCGATTTAGATATAATACACATTTGTATATTTACAAATGATAACAAAAAAGTTATCTGCAAGCAAGCTAACACTTAATAATTTTTGGAACAAAGTTATTGCACATCACAGTAGGCATTTAAATACTTTGTTTTTAACAAATTAGAGTAGATTTAATTAATTGTAGCACTGTGCTCAAAAAGTAATTTAGGCACTAAACAATACGTATCACTTGAGAAATGAAGTAAATTTAATGTAGACATCTTACCTGTAAGACTTATCCTTAAAAATGAATGAAATCATCCTCCAAGTTCACTACGTCTTTTTTGCAAGCCTTTTCTTTATACAAATATATTTATATCTATATCTCCTATTGTACTTTTTCAGTATCGCAAGATCCTGAGCCAGGCTACGGTTTTCCTAATGGCATGCACCTTTGAAATAATTGGCCTCGCCTGCGTCGTTGCGCTCTTTTTGAACATTGCGACCAAGGCATCATATCAGATGAGGTTGATTATTGTGATGTTTGTAGCGGGTGTACTTGTATTGATCTGGCTCCCATTTATGCTCCTGCGTCCGCGCGACTATCGGAATGCGCTGTAAGTTCTGCTGGAAAAATTGCAGCTTAGCTTTTAAATAATTATTTTTTTTTATTAACAGTGTGCCCTCCTGGGTATTCGTTAAGTTATGCAAACTATTGGGTATTTCGATGGAGGTGCGCGGTACGGAGAACGTGAAAAGTGGACATGGAAGCGTTGTTCTAATGAATCATCAGAGCGCTTTGGACTTGTGCATGCTGGGATATCTGTGGCCGGTGATTGGCAGAGCAACTGTTGTGTCCAAAAAGGAAATTCTTTACATTCCATTCTTTGGTGTTGGCGCCTGGCTCTGGGGCACTTTGTTCATTAACCGTTCACGGAAGAGCGACTCTATTAATTCACTGCAAAAGGAGGCGATTGCAATTAAAGAACTCAACTGCAAGATTTTAGTATTTCCAGAAGGCACACGCAACTCCAAGGATACCCTGCTGCCATTCAAGAAGGGCTCTTTTCACATTGCTCTCCAAAGCAAATGCACAATACAGCCGGTGGTTATGTCGAAATATCAGTTCTATGATGAAAAGACGAAGGGCTTCCGACCCGGCCATGCAATCATACAAATACTGCCCGAGATATCAACGGATGGCTATAAAAAGGAAGATATGGACAAGCTGATCGAGCATTGTCGCTCGGTTATGCAGGAGGAATACACAAGGCTGACTAAGGAGAGCCTCGCCGTGAATGCGAAAAAAAATTCGTAGAATATTATCAATATAATACAAGATTGAACTCAAGTTACACTAATTGTCGGTACTTTTAACTGAGCCAAACAATATGCTTGATATTGTGAAAATCAAAATAAGATATGTATGTACATATATAACGGATTTAAATTGATTTATTATTGTTAAGTTTAATGGATAGCAATACAATATAAATACCACTTGAGCCTATTTGTGATTAATTTTTAACTGTTATAAACATTCACCAAGTAAATGTACGGGTATATTTGAAACATGTATTTCAATGCATGCGAATGTATAGTTATATTTAGTTAATGATTAGGTATTTTTTTGATTGAAAGTTATTAAAATGAATAAATGTTTTACAACATTATTTTGATTTATTGTCGTTTGTAAGAAAATGGAAGTTATTTTAGTTTGCTCTTATGATCTAGTGAATAACTTAAATTGTATTTTACAGAAAACTATTTTAAAATGTTTTGACTGTGATTTGACTTAATTTTTAAAGTTCAGCTCCAAGCACTTATTTAAGTTTTTTATTTAAATCCCGATAGGCCCAACTGATTGTAATTTGAATTGTTACAGTTTTATGTCGTCACACTTATCGATACTTGAAATCCATAGTCCATAATCCATAGTTGAAATCAAACAGCTGATCAGTGGAACAGTGATAAAGAAAAAACACAGTTCAAATCGGCATGCAGCTAACAACAAATATAAATATTCTGCGTTTGTGCATTATCTGCAAATATTAAACGCTAATGTCCAATCCAAATACACAATTAAGAATAGAAAACAGATATTAGCTGAAAGATGGAAACAGTGCGAATAAAAACCGAGCTCGAAGATCAAAATAATGGATTTGTGGACCCTTCAGATTCTCATGAAACTCATGTAGAGTCCAGCTCAGAGACTACTCTGGATATAGTGGTCAAGTCGGAAATTGATATTGAGCCGACAATTGTGGCAGAGACTCAGAAGTTATACGATATAGAGAGACCACGTATTTTTGGTGATGTGCCGTTTGTAATCAAGCGAATGGAGCCGGAGGACTTTTCGATCAGCTATTCCAAAACGGTGAGCAGCGTGGAACAATCTTGGAGAGATTGCGACGCAACCAGGTTCCAATGAGCAATGGCATTGCCTTTCGCATTTAAAATCACACACCCTCGTCGTGCATACTGATTCTAGCGTGAGTCGAATTTACAAATCGAACCTGTAATCAGAATCTAATTGATTTCCATTTCAGCATACTGAACACAAATGTAATTTCTATTGCACCGAATATGGGATGCTGTCAGATGTGTCGTTCTGGCATTGATTACCTGATTGTCAATAGTCATATGCCTGTTGCTGTTGGTAGCGATTACTTCAAGCTCCTCGACGCATTTATCGTCTATAATGAAGAACACAAGCTGTCCAAGCTGAAGCACACTATGTCTTGACTAAGACTTTTATTTTATTGAAGAACAGTCAAAAGCTAAACATATCGATGGCAGACATTATTTACCTGGGCACTCCTTGCACTTTTGATCCATCAGTTGCCAAGCGAGTTTTGAGTGCACTTTTCCCCAGCTGTGGGATTACGCCTGGCATCACCGTATTACAAATGACGCCATCAATATTCCGGCAGCTTGGTGCGAAAGTTGAAAGTTACTCTTGTTTTTAGAGTACTACTCCTGGGCGGTGAACCGTTTTCGTCAACCACAGAGCTGACCACCTGGATGGAACCAGAGGTGCTGAGTCAGAAGCAAATCTGCAACATATATGGCATCACGGAGCTGCAATGCATCGAACTGGTATCTGTCTGTGGCAGGTGCAGTTGGAAAAGCTCATCTGCTGTATTCGAAGTCTGGAGCTCAAGACAAAGGTGCAACAGAGGGGACAGACTTTTGACATACTCTCTAAGCTAATGGTTGCCGAGCAGCCGGATATGACAATATGCCATGTACAAACATTATAATCAAAGATAGATGGCGCAATGCTGTTGTCCTTGGCCAAGAGTATTAAGCTGGCGGATGGACGTATTTTGACCAACACTTGCTTCGCCATAGCTTTGATAACAAAAATATATCGACAATATGCGCATGCACTTATCGATCTTTCTGAGAGTGCAGATATGCGTGAGCCCATAACAAAAACAAGATATTTCGTATACCTATCGATCTTGCTGACAAAATGGGTGTGCTTGCACCAAAACTATCGGCTGTAACATTTATATCAGCTGTTCAACTCTGTTCGCGGTACAAAGGTGAAACCAAAAATGATTAGAATTAATCTAACGGCAGGAGGAGTTACCCACAATTACCAGACCCCAACATGGCTGCCGTTAAAAATACCCAGACTTCTTATAGACCCTCGGCTAGCTTAATACTAGCATGCAAACAGCCGTTCACAGCCGAAGACCAGTTTGATTACAAAGTAAGCGTAAGCAGCAGTTAAAATAAAGGACTCATAATATCATCTACGTATGTTCTTAGCTCTTGTTGATCAAGCGCACAGAACACACAGCTTTTGCGCTAAATCACTGCGTCTTTCCCGGCGGCGTTTTTGACCCCAAGGCAGATGAATCCCTCGATTGGCTGACATATTTACAAGATTGTGGCGTTAGCCAGGCGCAATTGGATCTCTTGAGCAGTCGCCAAGCCACTAACAGACCAGATCTGTTGAGTCGCGGCGAGCATTTCACTCGGGACATCTCGCTGCGTCTAACTGCGCTGCGGGAGACCTTCGAGGAAGTGGGAATTCTACTGTGCCGCACCAGTCCGAAGGATCTGGATATTGGTCAACCAGCAGAGGTGTTGGTGCAACCGTTCGAGCGCCAGCTCTGGCAGCAGCGAGTCCACAATGATGCACAACAGTTTCTGGAGCTCTGTCGTCATTTGGCTGTGATACCCGATCTGTGGTCACTGAGTGAGTGGTCCGTTTGGCGAACCCCAGCTTCGGCATCGAGTAAAAAGTACGATACAGTCTATTACTTTGCCGCCTTGAAATCGAACAGTGTTGATTTACTGCTCGAACCAAGCGAGGTGGACTCTGCCCACTGGCTGCATCCGGGCGACTGCTGGCGCGCCTCCCAAGACGGCGTCATCTGGTTGCCCTATTTACTGCTCTACGAGACGGCTCGTCTGATGAACATGGAACGCTGGCAGCAGCTCTTACAGTTTGCCCATCGTCGTAGCTCCCGGGGCAGCATGCTGCTGCAACCGATCTATTATCGTACCACTGACTGCCTCATTGGCGTGCTCCCCGGGGATGAGCTCTACGTGGCTGATCCGCAAAACTATACAGAGTCCATCATACTCTCGATTTCCTTAAATGAACTTAATGCCAAGGCCAAGCGCTACCATCGCTATATGATCTATGGTTTCCAACGGGTCGACTTTGCCTGCAATGTTGCGCCCCAGGATGGACATCTGCCACTGCGAGCGATTGTCAACACACGATTATCTAAATTATAGTATGGTGTTTTGTGAATATTTGTATAAAAGAAGAAAAAATAAGAAACCCAAAGTTTCTATCAAGTAATCAATCTGTACATGCTTCTTTGTATTATAATTATTTTTAGAGTCAGTAAAGACTTTGATCTTTGTTTATTCTTATCTGAGGGTATTCTTATATATACTTATTTTCTAAATTGCCATCACTAACAGAGTCGATGTAAGCATGTCCGTCTGTCTACGCTCAGAACTTCATTAGTTAAATTTTGATGTCAGCAGATTAACTTCTGTCTACAGGGGTATGTGATATTCGGTGCGCCTAATGGTTTACTACATTATGGTACCACTATTTAACTCGGCTTGTATATTTCTGCAGGCGTGACACAAATCCTGCACTGCTATCAAACGCTGCCTCGCGCGCTCTTCCAAGGTCTCCATTTTATCACGCTGCTGCAGTGCCATGCCCATTTCTGAGACTGCACGTGAGTATTCAATAGCCAGCAGGGTGTCGGAGAGATCACGATCCAAAACGGATTGGCACAGCGTACAAGTTTTGGTCGGATCTTCGTTGGTCTGTTGCTTGGCTGCAATTTTATCGCCAGTGCGAAAAATTGTGGACACGGTTGATGCATAATTGAGCTGTAAATTGGCCACAAAGGCGCTGGTCAGATTTTGAAGGCTGGCTGTGGAGGACTGGTCAATTTCATTTTTGGAGTTGAACGGTTGCAGTTGCTGAGCGTGCACATAGAACTGAACTTCCTGTTCGTTGAGGTCTTTCAAGGGTCGCAGCAGCTTTATGCCGTCCTGCAGGCGGTCGTCCAGTAGCGCCACATCCAAAGCAACGCTGCCGCCCCGTCCTAAAGCCACAGAGGTCAACAGCTGTGTGGCCAGCGTGCTGCTTATGCTGGACTCAAAGACATGGCTGCACTGCAGTTGGGCGGCAACGGCTCCAATCAGCCGCTTGCGCTGCTGCAGTCCATAATCCTGGCGAGCTGTCAAGCTGCGCAGCTCCTGTTGACTCACATTTACTTGGGACGCACTGTATTCCTTCAATGGCTGCAAACTTTTGGGCTCTCCGTTCAGTTGTATGACATAGAATTCAAATGGCGCATAACGCTCATGCAGCTTATGCAGAGCCGAAAGTGAATCATCGCCAGCATCTATGTAGAGCACTCGCGCATTGCAATGCAGTCGCTTGAACGTGTTTTGGGTCTCTGCAAAGTGCAGCATATCCAGCAGCACCAGGGAAGCACCACTGCCATCAACGAGAAGCAGAACTTCAGCGCTGCGTGGTAAAGCCTTGGCGGCGCCAAGAGCGGCACGGAACTTATGCCTGGCGTAGCTGAGGAAACATTGCTGGCATTCAGCGGCACGAAAGTTCAATTTGTAGAGCTTATCTGAGGCAAGGCTGCACTTGTTGCAGCTGCCAGAACTGAGCACAGTGCCTGTGGCCGATGAACCAGGCAGCATAGCATGCTTGGCACCCTCATCGCCAAAATCTTCTTCGCCAATACTGCACATTTGAGCTTGTATTTCACCAATAAATTAAATTAAATAACCTTGTATAACAAAAATCTGGGCGCGTGTACGGATAGAGATGGGATTTTAATGGCCTACGAAATGTTGTCACTAGTAGAGCTGCATTCAGGGTTGATTTTGATTTCGATATTATCGGCTATCGAGTAACTGCGATTTGCAGCCAACACGTCTAGCAGCAACCTTGCGCCCAACAATTAAGTGCAGTGAAAAATATTAAATAAACTATTTAAAACTGTTATTTGTTGTAAAAAACAATTGCATACGGTTAATTTAGTGCTTAAGGTATGTGGAAAATGTGTTATCTAGTAAGAAAAACTAATTTAAATGAGTGAAAATTTAGCGCAAAATTGTAGGTGCTCCATGTAGATGTGTGTGTGTGTGTCTGCTTAGCATGTGTGCGTCTGTGTGTTTGTGTAGCCAGTCTCGTACGCACGCAAAAGTATCGGGTAGCAAAATCGAGAAACTTTCTTATTGAAACATATACAAACGAGTGGCTGTCATAGGTGGCGAAGGCTCTGTGTACGTACAAATTTTACATCAATATTTGTGAAAATACGCATCTCGTCTGAAACAAAATGAAATAAATTTATATTTGCGCACAGCCTTCTTTAATGTCTGCCTGCCTGCATTGCTGTCCTTGTATTGACAGTAGCAATAACCAATAACAACAGCCACAAATCGCTGGTAGCGTGCGTGTGTTTTGTGATAAGCGCCGTAATAGCAGAAGAAGAAGAAGAAGCACGTTCGTTGCTTTGTTGTTTGTGTTAAGCCGAAATTTGTAATTTTAAACAGGCAGCAACTCTGCTGCATAGAAACAGTGTTGTTAGCTAATTCATTGTGTTTTGTTTGTGTTTGCCTATTTTCAGCATTTTAGCTAATATTGTACATATATAGTATAAACGAGTGCAGTTAACTCGCAGCAGGCGCCCCGGACCTTCTACGTGTTGGGTAGACAGAGATAGCGAGTGACAAAAAAAAAAGTGAGAGAGCGGCAGAGGTCATCTTAAAAATAAGTATATTTTTGGCCCCCTACACTACCGAAAATATATAATAAAAAGCAACAGCAACAAAAATCACCAAGGAGAGCAGACCAACGCAAGCAAAAGCAAACAACATTTGGGGCCATCCAACAAAATGATATTGGAAAACTGGGATAAGCTGAAGGATTGGCTGAGCGTTGTACTCGAGCCACTGTAAGTACTTAAAACTCGTAACTGTTTAGAAAGTATCGATAACATAGCGTCTATTGCTACTTGGGTGGAAATCGAGTAGTCAATCAATTATTAATTAAAAATCATACGAATTTTCATTTGATAGCTGCGATGCTGACTCCTCGGCTTTGGCACGCTACGTAATTGCGCTGCTGAAAAAAGACAAATCGGATAAGGATCTCAAGCGCATCATGATCGAGCAACTGGATGTGTTTCTATCCGAGGAAACGACTCGTTTCGTTGATCGTCTGTTTGATGCCATCGCCAGCGAGGAGTACCTAACTGTGCCCGCTTCCATACCAGTGGCCACGTTAGCCGTTTCCGAACTGGAGCTGGACCATGACCTGGAGGTTGGTACCGATATTGAGGCCGTTTTGGCTGCCGTCTCATCGCCACCACCACCACCCCCGCCAAAAGTAATTGTGATAAAGCTCGACGGCAATCAGCAACAGCAGCAACAAAAAATCAACAACGAAATTATAAGGGAGCCCGCGTCCGAAGCGTCCAGCGCCTTCGTCAGCGGCAGCAGCACCAGCAGTGCCTCAATTGCCACAGATGCCAATACAACAGGGACACAAAGCACCAAACCAGCCTTCGATGTATGTTCCATCACCCCATTTCCCAATTATGACTTATACCATTAATATAATTATATTTTGAAGAAGCTAATCAGATATATTTAGAGAGACATTTGCGAGTTCATTAATTTATCTATCTATATTTTCGATCAGTCTACCTATCTTGCTCAAACTACTTTTTTAAATAGTTGCTATCGTGAACAGGTCTTACACTCGGCATTTACGAACGCTCCTTATAATCTTAGTCGTAGTAGAAACAATCTTTTTAAAATGTATTTCTTGTTTCATCTGCAAAATGCCTTGTTTCGTTTATATTAATTTAATTATTGTTCTCTTCTTCCAGCACAAAACCAAAGACTCTCACAAAGACCCGCAGCAGCAGCAGCACCAACTAATGCATCACAGCAGCGGAGGCGGCGGCGTCACTGGCATTGTGCGCAGCGCTAGTCCTCCACTGCGCAGCAGCGGTGGGCCAACTGCTGGCGCCAACGCCGCAGACAAGGAGAATCAGCCACGCGATAGTCGCCGGCGTCGCGCTTCCCTGCGCTCCCGTTCGCGTTCCCGCTCACGATCCAATGACCGCTCGTTTAGGCGTTCGCGTTCGCGGGATCGTCGCATCAATGAGCGCGAGAAGAGCCAGCGACAGTTTCGCAACAAATCGCCGCCTTGTGGCGCCATTGATCAGCGTCACCGGCGCAACAACAACAACAATAACAACAACAGCAGTTTTGACAGGCGTCGCATCGGAAACAATAATAATAACAGCAACAACAACAACAACAATATGGATGATCGTGGCCAACGCTTTGGCGGCAGCAAGGGTCGCCACTCGCCGCGTAGTCGCTCCATTTCGCCCGAGTCGCGGAATGCGAGACGTGGCATGGAACTCGCTGCCTGCTCGTCGGCGTCGGCCGCATCTGCAGTGCCAGTACCGCCTCCCGTGATGCATCCAGTGCCGGCGATGCCGCGTCAGCGTTGCCGCGACTTTGACGAGAAGGGCTACTGTGTGAGGGGCGAGACATGCCCCTGGGATCATGGTATTAATCCTGTTGTTTTCGAGGGCATCAATAATTCCGCCCTGATGATGTCCATGCGCGAGTACAATCCGGATGCGCCCGAGATCTGGGCACGCGGTTGTCCACCGGGCGTGCCGGGAGTAGCGCCTGCTGGCGGTGGCAATCAACAGCAGTTGCCGGTGCCGCTGCAGTCCGGACAGTCGCGCATAAATCCGTTCAGTGGCAATGTGCGTGCCTGTGCACCATTGGGTGCGCCCAATCCCGCTGACTATGCCCGGCAACCAGGTCAAGCGCCGCCGGTGAATGCACCGCCGCCAATGATGCCATTCCCCTTCAATCCGACGGCGGTGACAACACCGCTGCAACGCCAACTCATCCCCATACCCGTGATGGATGGCGTTGCCGCCGGTGGCGGGGGCATTGCTGCTGATTTGGGTAAGCGACGCTTCGAGCTGGAAGATAGTGTGGCCATAGCCGATGTGCCCAGCAAGATGCGCAAGGTGCCGATCAATAGTCGGCTGGGACCGCGTGTCAATCCCAATATGCAGCAGCACAATAGCTCCCTGGAGCTGCGCAAGGTACCGCGCGGCCTGAACACCATTGCGCATCTGAACAATCATTTCGCCAAGTTTGGGAAAATCGTCAATATTCAAGTGTCATACGAGGGGGATCCCGAGGCGGCCATCGTGACGTTCTCTACGCATGCGGAGGCGAATGTGGCATATCGCAGCACCGAGGCGGTGCTCAACAATCGCTTCATCAAGGTCTTCTGGCACAACGATAACAACAGCAATAGCAACAGCAACAACAACAGCAGCAGCAATAACATCAATAACAACGAGCCGGCAGCAGGCAGCATGGGAAATGTGAATCGCAAGAGTCAGTATCATTTGCACAATGTGCCTGCGGTGCCCACGCCGAATGCGGACAGCGCCAAGATTATTAACAACAACAACAGCAACAATAGCAGCAGTAATGTCAGTCAGACAACACCGCTCACCGAAGCAGGCAATGCGCTCAGCTCAGCGCCCCGCTCAGATGATGCGTTGGCGAGCACAGCAGCGCCTTCATCGATGCGGCTCAAGCTCAACACAAATGCCGCAGCGAATACAACAGCGAATGGGGCGACACGTGCTCTGACGCCGGCGGCGAATGCGGCGAGCATACGCAAGAAACAGGAGGAACAGCAGAAGGCGATGCATCAGCTGGCGAATGGGCTGCGCAAGCGCAAACAAGAGCTTCTCCAGAGCTATGTGAAACAAATGAAGACGGCGCTGGAGCTGGTCGAACGCATGGACCAGCAGGATGTGCAGCGGACGCCAACGCTTGAGACGATCAAAGTGCTGCAGGCGACAATAGATCGATTGCGCAAGGATGTGCACGCCGATCAGGATCAGCTTCAGGCGCAAATCCAGCAACAGCAGCAGCATCAACAGCAACCGCTACCCGTCAAGAAAACCAAAGAGCAACAAAAGAGGGAACTGCTCGACATGGAATTGGAGCTATTTGCCCAGCAGCAGGAGGGCAACGATACAACTGCCATACAGAAGCGACTCGAGGAGCTGCAGCGTACGCTCTCCGCCACAATAGGCGGCGGCAATCAATCCGGCGGCGCCAAACTGCCCGGGGGCGGCGCCCGCAAGCGTTCCACATATCCCGAGGGATCCACGCGGGTCGATCGACGACCAAAGGCGATAGTTGTCACCGGCTTTGCCGCCGAGGAAGCTGACTTTGTGCTGGGTCACTTTAAGGTAAAGTATACTTTAATACTACACTCTTGAAATCGAGCTATATTGCTGTTGTTCGCTCATCCAGCATTTCGGCGAGATATGTAAACACGATGTGGACCGTGAGATTCCCCAGTTAATACTCTCCTATGCAACACGCTTGAATGCCGAGCAAGCGGTGCTGCGTGGCAAAATGTACAAGGACAAGCGCCTGCAGGTGAGTGAGGATATTGCAAACTTATTATTATCATGACAAAGTTTTAACTTTTGCTATCTGTAGATATCCTGGGCACCTGTGGTGACGACACCTGCACCTGCAGTGCCCATGGGCGCACCGATGACCGATAAGACGCCGGCCGTTGGCTCACTGGCAGGCGATAAGATGGACAACCCGAAGCACCTGATGCAATCCGTCAGCGAGAGCGAATCTCTGCTGGGCAGCGATACACTGCCAGAACTGCGCCTGGAGGATGAGGAGGAGGACGAGGAGTCCGAGGATCGTTCCTGGCGTCGTTGATGTAACGCCCCGCATCGCTCCTCCTAGTGGCTGGTTAGCTCCATGTGGCTCATAATCGTTAGGAAGCGTTGATTGTATTTCTATTTGTTGTTATATTCTATATCCAAAACACTGCACAGATCCATATATATGTAAGCATTGCATATATGTGTATATATGCATGCAAGGGAAACGCCGTTACTTGTATACAAAACAGCAAACACATGCTAATGTTATGTACAATATTTTATTCTAAAAGGCAAATGTCCTAATACACACCACACACATACACAACTTCACGTACATACACAACACAGACACACGCAAAAACAAACTGGACAATTAAAACTGTTGGTAGCTCTCCTGCTAAATCCTAGAGGAAAACAAATAATAATCTTCACACGTCTTAAATTATACAAAACGCTCTTAATATTACTAATATTTACGGAATATATAAGTTATGTATGTATATGTACATCGCATTCGATATACGAATGTATTTAGCTTAGCGCATCTTTATAGTCCACAATTAACAAGAGCAGTAATAATAATAACAACAATATCGGAACGGAAACAACAACAACAACTAAACAACTATTCGTTAAAAATGCAACTAAAATGCATTGATTAAGCATCTTATATTAGGTACTACTCTTTGTATTTACATATTTTTCCCACTATCCTTACGTTCAGTTAAAACAAAACAAAGCAAAGCAAAACAAAACAAAAAAAAAAACGTAAAAATCACTAAACAAAAAAATGGTAAAACAAAATCAAAGTTAAACAAAAAACATGGAAACGTGAATACAAAAGCAAAGTTACATAGAGAGAGAATATAATAAATAAAAATAAATAGTTTCGTATTTGCTATTAATTTCACATAAAAACTTCAATTGTTTCATTTATAACTAGCAAGTTGATACAAAGCAAGTAATTGCTCCTATTTTAAATAGTTGTGTAATTTTGACCCTTTCATTCGAAAATTGATGAAATAACGAAACTATTTTTCAGTTTTACAATGTTAACAATGCGTAAAAGCTTCTTGCCTGTTAGCTGAGACCAGAAACGCTTTTCTTAGTGCATTTCACTTTCCAAAATAATATTTTTCTTCAGACCAAATTTTTCAAAAACGATAAGGGCACCGATAAATTCCTTATGTGTCGTCGGACCGCAGCTAATCGATAACATTCACTTATGGTGATATCATACTGCTATCGACTCCGCAAAAAAATTGGCTCATCTCTAGAAATAATAATCTCTGGCGGGAATAGATGAATTTCCCATTGACCTGTGCCTAATGTTATTAGGTCGTATAACATGTTTGCGATTGGCCAAGTATGTGCGCTATTACGCTAAGCAACCCAATGACATGAAGATTCTGAATGTGGCCGAAAAGAATGATGCGGCGAAGACCATCGCCGGCCTCTTATCAAATGGCTCAGCGCATCGCGTAAGCAAAAGCAACTTTTTGTTCATAAATGTTTGTATCGTTTAAAAACTTTGGTGAACACCGATTTTCAGCGCGAAGGCTACTCTGTGTATAATAAGGTGTACGAGTTCGAGGCGCCAGTGCTTGGTAAGAATGCCAAAATGGTGATGACCTCTGTCTCGGGCCATCTGATGCAGCTTGACTTTCTCGTCTCATATCGCAATTGGCGCAATGTGGATCCACGATCGCTGTTCGATGCGCCCTTACGCAAGACCGTCGGGGAGAACTACCAGCCCATTAAACGGACGCTGGAGCGCGAAGTGCGCGGCTGTCAAGGCCTGATCATCTGGACGGATTGCGATCGTGAGGGCGAGAATATTGGCTACGAAATTATCGACGTCTGCCGCGCTATCAAGCCAAGTTTGACTGTGTATCGCGCCACTTTCTCAGAGATTACGACGGCCGCAGTGCGTCGCGCCCTGCGGCAACTGGGACAGCCGGACAAACGACAGAGCGATGCAGTGGATGTGCGCACAGAGCTGGATTTGCGAACTGGTGCAGCCATAACGCGTTTTCAAACAATGCGCATGCAGCGCCTATTCCCCGAGAAGATTGCCCAAAATCTCATTTCGTATGGCAGCTGCCAAATACCAACACTGGGATTTGTCGCGGAGCGCTACAAGGAGATCGAAGCATTTGTCTCCGAGCCCTTCTGGAAAATCAG
The DNA here is from genome assembly GCA_035044105.1 of Drosophila nr. perissopoda 5 BK-2023a. Lineage (NCBI taxonomy): Eukaryota > Metazoa > Arthropoda > Insecta > Diptera > Drosophilidae > Drosophila > Drosophila nr. perissopoda 5 BK-2023a. The sequence continues at coordinate 1,567,317 of JAWNMK010000018.1, forward strand.
AGGTATGTGATGATTAACGAAATGAGGATTGAGAGAGTTGAACTTTTAGACCAAAGCCCACCTAGAACTGCATTTGATTAATTTTACTCAATTACTCATCCCTTGTAGTGCTGCACACCATTGAGGATTTAACGGTGGAGTTTAATTGGGCGCGCAATCGCTTGTTTGATAAGGAGGCCTGCGAGAACTATCTGCTCCTGTGCATGTCCGAGTCAGAACCACGTGCCACGGTGGAGAGTGTGACAGTGAAGCCGAAGCATAAATGGCGACCGACACCGCTGGATACCGTGGAAATGGAAAAGCTGGGCTCTCGCAAACTGAAGCTTTCCGCCAAGGAGACAATGACCATTGCCGAGAAACTCTATAGCAAAGGCATTATCAGCTATCCGCGTACAGAGACCAATCAGTTCTCCAAGGAATTCGAGCTAGCACCGCTCGTGGAGCAGCATACGGGCCACGAGGCATGGGGTGCATTCGCACAGCGTGTGCTCGAATGGGGACCAAATCCACGCAATGGCAACAAATCGGATCAGGCGCATCCCCCCATACATCCCACCAAGCTGGTAACGGGTTAGTTGAATATTAAATATTCAAAAAATGAATTCATTTTGCCATTATGGCATTAAAATTAATTAAGTATATATATCTTAAGAGAATTTTCAACAAATTTTAAACGTTATGCCATACATTTGAGTTCTTTTTTAATTTTAAGGTCTTCAAGGCAACGAGGCTCGCGTCTATGAGCTGGTCGTGCGCCATTTTCTTGCCTGTGTCAGCAAGGATGCGGTTGGATCGGAGACGATTGTTAACATCGACATCGCCGGCGAGAAGTTCAGCGCCAATGGTCTGGTCATACACGAGCGTAACTATTTGGATGTGTATGTGTATGAGAACTGGAACGCTAAGCAGATACATAACTATGAGCAGGGCCAGCGGTTCGAGCCCACGGAGATAATGCTCCACGAGGGCGCAACAACGGCTCCACCGCTGCTGACCGAAGCGGATCTCATAGCGCTAATGGAGAAGCATGGCATTGGCACAGATGCAACGCACGCCGAGCATATAAATACTGTCAAGGAGCGTGGCTATGTTGGCGTTCTGGACAAGGGTGCTCTTGTACCGGGCGTTATAGGCATGGGTCTCTATGAGGGCTATGACGCCATGGAGTTGGCCTTAGCTAAGCCGATGCTGCGCGCTGAATTCGAGGCGGATCTGAAACTCATTTGCCTGGGCGAAAAGGATCCCAAGCTGGTGCTGCGCGAGCAAATTGTTAAGTATAAACAAGCCTATCAACAGATTACGGATAAGATTACAGCGATGGATGCAAAAATATCTCAGCGCCTCAATGAAGCCCCAACAGCGGCGGGTGCGAATGCAACGGAGCAGATCAGTGGAATGGTGCGTGAGCTCTTTCCCTGCCCCAAGTGCGACCAAGCGCCACTCGCTCTCAAGCCGAAGAAGAATCAGACGAGCTTCTTCATTGGATGTCTCAATTTCCCAGACTGCAAGAATGTCGTGTGGCTGCCCGAAGAGTGCAAGGAGTATAAAGTGCTGGATGAGTGCTGTCCCAACTGCGGCGATGGTTATCACATGCTCAAGTTTCGCCTGAGCAGCGCCTATTATCGGGGTCTATTCAATGCACCAAATGGCTGGTACAAGAATTGCCTGCGCTGTGATGAGCTCTTCCGTAGCACGTTCAACATCAATCTGGATCAGGTGAAACGAGTCGGTGGTATTGTGGGACAAGCGGCGGCGCCGGGAGGTGGTCCAGGCCCAGGTCCGGGACCTGGAGGAGGCGGAGGTGGCGGCGGCGGATCGGGAGGAGGCGGTGGCCCTCCCAGAGGTGGTGGCGGTGGCGGCGGCAGTGGCAGCGGTCCCATCAGTGGTTGGGGTACAGGTGGCGCATCCGGCTCTCAAAAAGCTGTCAAACCAAAACCTAAAAAACCAAAAGCAACGGCAGCTGGTGGAGCAGCGACAGGCGCCAAGAAGGCAACGAAAACCAAGCGCACTCAATCAACAGAGAGCGTTAGGAGTTATTTTACAGGGCCGTGCCAGGACACGGCCAGTCTGGATGGCTTCTTCGACAGCAACGATGGCTTCGAGGAGCAACTGCTCGCTGCAGCAACCATGGCAGAGTCAACAGCTTCTCCCGAATTCGATGCGGACATTGCGGCCGCATTCGCTGACGACGATGATGCGGACTTTGAGGCGCTTGTAAATGTGGGCGGCAACAGCAGGCCGCCGGCAGCAACAGCTGTTAATTTGGACACCAGTTTGACGCAGTGGATGCGCGGTGCCTACGAGTCCGAAGAGCAGCCCATGCTGTGGGGCAGGCAAGCGCGTGTCGCTGCCGAGGCACAACCCGCAGCGAAGCGACCGCGTTTGACTGCTAGCGATGCAATTGTTCCTCCTGCAGCTGCTGCAGCTTCCACTACAGAGGTGGTGCTTTGCAGTGGCTGTCATCAGCCGGCGCGTCAGCAAACTGTCCGTCGCGATGGATCCAATCAGGGGCGGCAGTTCTACAAGTGTCCCAAGCCCAAAGAGTGCAAGTTCTTCCAGTGGGCAGATGAGCAGCCGCCGGGAACGTCCTCAAGCTGGAGTACTAGAACTGATAATCAGCGAGTTGCAGGCAACTCTCAGGAAGTCGGAAAATCAGGTTGGGGCGCCAGGGGAGCTGAGAGTGCGGCTCTACACAACTCTCAAGAAACAGATTCATGGGGAACGAGAGGAGGTGCTCAACAAGCATCTAGCAACTCTCAGGAAACCACTTCATGGGGCAGTGGCAATAACTCCTCACGTAGCACAAGTGTAACTGTTCAGAAATCCACAAGCGCCTCTCAAGCTGCCAATTCATGGGGTAGTAAAAGCTCTACGACTGCTACCTCATGGGGTAGTAAACGCCCCACAGGTGCCAGCAGCGGCAACAGCACCACCAGTACCTTCATGCGCTCCAATTCCAGCAGCACGGTGACCATTACCCAACCCGTCAAATCAAGCGATATCAAATGCAACTGCGGCAAACCAGCCAGCAGCCTCACCGTGCGCAAGGATGGCCCCAATCAGGGACGTCCTTTCTATGCGTGTCCGACGCGCGAGAAGTCCTGCGGCTTCTTTCAATGGGGCGATACGGATGAGAATCAAGGTAAGGATTGCAACTGTTAACAGAGTGATTCATTTATATATGGAGTTTATTTATTTTGTCAAAATTCCAATTTAATAAAAATTGAATCATTCTTTAACAGCCCCCGAAAGATGCGAAATATCTTTTTGGTTGTAATCACTAATTACTTTTTCTCTTGTAGCAGACAGTTCCAAGGCAGCCTCCAAATCAAGCTGGGGTTCCGGCAATCAACGGCCGCAGCAGCAAACGGAGGCAAGCGGAAGTCGGACAGCGCGGCGCTGTGGTCTGTGTCGCGGGGAAGGACACACGCGCAACAAGTGTCCCCGAAAAGCGGAATTTGACTACTGAAAGTTGCAACAAGTAATCAAATTGAAGCAGACGTGTGCATTAATTTCGTTAATTATAATTTTAAACATTTATTGGAGCGAGCAACATATATCGGTTATATAGTTCGACCCATCCGTTGGTTGGGGTTACTAAACTTTACAGCTTGTATAGCGCGAAAAAAGAGACGGATATGTAAAATACACACGCACAATTAAGGTACACGTTTTGTATATATATATACGATTTATATATCGTAATTTAAAAAAAATATATATAATGGGCGCGTTGTTGAAGATCATTTTTAAGTGAAAATAGGCTACACGCAAAGTTGCCATATACTGTTTAATACTCACAGAACATGCCTTCGAAATTGTTTATAAGCTATTCGATAATTTGAGTTAAAGATTTTTAAATAAAGCTTAAGATTGTTAAGCTGAGCGTAAAATTCAATTTTGTAAATATCTAAAAAATTATTCTGAAATATAAAGTATTTCAAATTAAGATCCTAAATTGGGAGACCTGATTTTGTAAACACTAAACAGTATATAGCTCTTTGAAGTACAGTTACTTAACCATATATTGTATATAGATTTTTTTTTTATATATATCTTCAGTATATGAGCTTATAAGTCAATTTTTTATAGAGTCGCGCACTCATTAATTCAACATTCATTTTTTTTACAGTTATCGTTAATCGTTTTCAATTCTAACATCTAGTTTTTTATTTTATATTTTAATACATTAAGTTGCATTTGGAAGTTTTTTTTAAAAGTCAGGAAACATTGTAAAATAAGTATTAATAGGAAGTTGAGTAAATAAATAATTGGGATTACGTTAAGAACAAGAAAGTTTAAGCTAATAGTGTGGTTATTTAATATGCTATTAAACATACACATATTAAAAAAAGTTAAAACCAAAACAGAAACAAAGGCAGTTCATAATTATATATAATAGTTATAAAAGCATTGGAACACATTAAAAAAGAGTTTGACAAGCTTATGGACGGCCCCCTAAAACGGCTTTGAAAGTGTAACATTTATAGTTAATTTATAGTAATGTTTGAGGGCCCGCACATAAGCAAGCATTTGAGATGCTTAGAAAGAAAATTGGAACGTTTTAAGTACATATTATTGATAAACACAGACTTGGGATTACTTAAGTTAATGGACGAGCACTCAACAAACCGAGTAGACTGCACGCTTTGAGATGCTTGGATTATGGTACAATTTGCCCAAGTTTAAATCGAATATCTAAAAAAAATTTTTGTATAAATTTATTTCTGGCATGTTTCGTTTTTCATATTCCTAAAGTTCTATAAATTAATGTGCACTTATGAAACTTGAAATAGAATTTATCTTTCTGCGAAGATAATATACAAGTTTAAAACGACTGTAGCTAAATATTTTGAAACTGAACTAACTAAGGGAATTTTAACAAAAGAATAAGAATATTTTGAGGAATATCAATGAAAATCTCTCTTGCAGTCTTATGTGAAATGCTTTGGTTAAGCATCGTTAGGACATAGAACTACCAAATCAGATAGGTAGCAGAGGAATTAAAGAAGTAGTCAAGTTTGACAGACAAAATGGAACAAGTTTAGCTACAGAAAATTAATTATTCAAGCAATTGAGTTTTAAATCGTTATTTCTAACGATAGTCAAACTCTGATTAACTCGCATGGAATGCAGGAATGAAACGGGGAACGATGGGAATCGAAACAGCCTTAAATGTCTTGCGAACTTTGTGGAAAATACGAAGTTGATTGGAAAGTAGAACCTAGGCAAATGATACCACGAATTATTGAGCTGCAATTGGAATGGTTTTTTTTTGTTTTTTAAATTTCGACCTCTGGTGTGAATTTGCGTCAGAAGTAGATCTCCTCCTCCTCGGCTTTGGCACGTGGCGCCTGGCCCGGAGCAACGGCTGTCCGCACACCCGGGCGACTGCTGGTGGGCGTCTGCACCAGACGCTGCTGTTGCGACTGCTGTTGCTGTCCAGTATATCCTGCGTAGTGCACATCCTGTCGCGCCACATTTGGCGTTGAATTGGCAGCTGCTGTTGTTGTTGTTGCTGTTGCAGGCGTTGTCGTTTGCTGAATGATGGCCGGCGAGCTGCCGGTGCGCGAATGCTGCGGCATTGGTGTCGGTGTCGGTGTGGGCGTCGCCATTTGCCGCTGCTTGTCGGCCAGCTTGAGTGGGAACATTTGCTGCATACCGCCGCCGGTGCCGGCTGTGCTGGGTGGGGTGGAGCTATTATTGAAGCTGGCGGATTTGTCGACACGTGCCCCGGATGACAGCGAGGAGAGTTTCATGGGCAGCTTTTGTTTGACGAGCGTCGAATTCGCCTTGGGAGCATTGTTGGCGCTGAGCAGATTAACCGGTGGCGTCTTGCAATTGGAGTTGCCACTAAGCCATTTATCCTTACGCCGATCAATCGTCGAGGAGGAGGCTGTCGATGTTGTCGTCGAACCCGTCGGCGTGTCCAGTTCGTGTGCCTCCTCGGGCAGGGCGACGGGCGCCAGCGTCGGCAGCGGTGTGCTCGGCGAGAGCAGCAATCCCTGGCTGGACAGTAGCTCCATTTTGCGGTAGAGCTGCTCACGCTGCTGACGCACATCTTCCTGCTCGGCCTTGATCTGCTGCTGGAGCTGCAGCTGTTGGGCCCGCATCTCGGCCAGCTCGTCCTGCTGCTGCTGCTTCTGACGCAACCAGGCGGTCTTCTCCTCCTGCAGCTTGTCCTGCAAATTGCGCAACTCCTCCAGTTGATCCTTGTGCGTGTATGTACCAGTGCCGCCGCCGCCGCCACTGCTGCTATTCCGTGGCGACTCCCTGTACAGGGCCAGCTGCAGCTGCAGACTCTGGATGCAGGTCATCTGCTGCGAAATGATGCAGAGCAGCGTATGCAGATGATGGGACACCTGCAACACGGCATAATGCTGTTCCTTGCTGTTTGTGGGCAGCGTGCTCGCATGCAGCTGCAGTGTGGGATCTGCTGATGGGATTGCCGGTTGGGTTTGGGTTTTCAGCTCACGCTTCTCCTCCAGCTCCTGCAGACGGGGCGTCAATGCCTGCAGCGTGTTGAGCTTGGCATCGCGTCCCACCTTGCCACGCTTCTCATCGAAGCCCGCAAAGGTCTCCGCTCGCTTGGGCAGCGTGGGCGAAGCATAGAGAACGCTCTGCTTTTCGCCAACGCTGCTAACCGTGCGGGAGACGGGCAGCCCGGTGGCGGCGCTGTAAATGCTCGCCGCCAGCTGGCTAATATCCTGCACGGTGTTGAGGACGCGGCGCCACAGCTCTGTCGTATCGCAGTCCGTGTTCACCAGTTCCTTGTAGGAGCCAAAGGCAGCTAGAAAATTGGCAGCGCTGCCATTCGAATTGGCATTGGTATTGAGATCCCCGAAGGGCTGCTGCTGCTTGAGCAGATTGAATTGTAGCAGCAGCTTCTCCTCCAGCAGCAGCGCCTGTTCGATGTCCTTTTGCCGCATCTTCTCGATGGTCTCGCGCTTGTTGACGCCAATGCGCAACTTCTCCTCGGCAGTCAGCGCCTCCGCCTCAATTACATCCGTTGCTGGACAATCGAGCACCGCCTGCCGAATGCTCTGTATCCAGCTTTGCTTATCCTTGGGCGTCTGCACCTTCAGCTCGTACATCTCGGGGAAATCTGGATTGGAGCTAATGATATAAATGCCTCGGGATTCGGTGCCTGCTTTTTCGCGAATCAACAGCTTCTGCAGTGGCACAACGCCCGCTTTGTGCTCCGGCGTGAAAAATGCGTATTTATTATGCGCCGAATTCTCGCTGAGGAAGCATAGGCAATCCGTGAGCACCACGACCAACACCAGTTGGGTCTTAGCCCTGCCCTGCATCAGTGTGGCCAGACCATCAAATTTGAGTCGTCTTCGCGACTCGACGCCCAGCTCCGTCTTGCGGAATGGTTTATTTTTGTATATAGCAAATGATTTGGCATCGACACGTGCATAGATTTCCAGTTGGCGTTCGCGCAGCTCTTTTTCCGCCACACAGGCATCAACGTCGACCAGCAGCGATTTAACCAGAATCAAAGCATGCTGCAGCTTGTCCGTTTCCAGCTTATTGTCCCGGGCACTCTTCAGCAGCGGTTCGATGAGCAACGGATATTTGGTCAGCCTCTGCGTCACAAACAATATGCACTCGGGTATGCCCTTCTTTTTGAGCAGGGGATTCTGCAGACAGTGCTTGTACCACTCGGCAAAGCTCGGCTCAGACAGACACTGCTTGAACTGCTCCAATGCGCTGCGATGGTTGGCACAGAATTCGCCGTACGCCAAACGCAAACATTGCGCCTGCTCCAGCGAGAAGAACTCGAGCAATATGTCCGCAATGCTGTCCACAAGGAGATGCTCGCGCTGCTTCTGGCGCAGCTGCCGCAGGAAGCAAGTGTGCAGCTCCGTCAGCTGCTGGAGGCGCGGAAACATGCTGTGCGTATTGAGTGCTGGGAAATGGCGCTCTAGACTCTCCACGAACACCTTGCGCATAACGATTAGAGTCTGGCAGTGATGCTTCTCGGTCATGATGAACTCGTAGATGTGCTCCTGCCTCTTGATCTGCAGCTCCTTGAGCGTTTTTAGCTGCTCCTTGGGCACATTCGGGGTCCACGAATCGGGCTCGAGTAACACAATTCCCAGCACCGGGTCCGCACCCAAATCCTGCGCCTCAATCGGTGGCTCATTGAGAAACTGCAGCTCGGCGGCGCGTATCAGTGGCTGTTGGTCCTCTTGCTCCATTTGTAGTTGCAACGCTGCCGCCGCCTCGGAGCCATCGCAATAGTCCTGGCCCGCCGATAACTTCTTGCGCTCAAGATGCGCCTCCATTTCGCTGGCGTTGAGCTGAACACCGCCCACGAGCGACTTCGTCTTGGCCTTGGGCTTCTTCTTGCGAAAGAAGAGCGAGCCACGTTTGGGTCGCTTCTCTACGTGATCGTACACCTCAATCTTGGCATGCGAACGCAACAGACTCTGATTCTCATCCTCGCTATCCGTGAGATGGCGCGCAATCGCCTTGATGTCCTCCTTGGCAATTATCGACGATGTCGAGATGCTCTTCTGCAACGGTATCCGACTGATTATCTCTGTTGCCAGACTCCTCTTTGCCGCTATCCGCTCGAAATCTCGCGCCAGTTCCGCCTCATTCAGTGAGTGCGTCGAAATACCTGCAAAAATAATGAACAACCACAAATGAAATCAAATTAGTAACTTTGCCTAATAGTCCGTAACTTGGCAGCGCTGATAACATGCGACGGTGCTGGCTCTTGTGGAATTTCTTATCGTAATCAACGAAACTGACTTCGACATTGCTCCCTACCCGAACTAGGCCCAGCTGCGGCATATCAGTGCCCATCAAACGTTTGCTGATCCCATAATCTATGAAAACCATGCATTTCATTTTTACAGGTAAGCTGCATCAAAATTTGAGTACAATTGTTAATCTTAGATATCCAAAGTAGTTTCGTAATACAGTTTGAGGAGGATTAATTTTGAATCACAAGCGTAATTAATATTTACACAAAACTATGTGGAGGACGCCTTGTGGACAGACTTTTAATTGGCTTTCACATCATTTAACTAATTTGCAATTTGCTGTTAATTTACTGACGTAAATAAACAATAGCTAAATTGTTGGCAGGTATGAGTAATTTGAAATGCACATTTTACAGGTTTTAATCTCAGTTCTCCTACACATTAAGACATCGCTAGCAACCTTCAATATATATAATCTTTACAATACATACTTTTCCATTATGAACATCCGCTACACTTGCAGCGCATTCACTCAGCTTAAAAGTCAGCGCATTATTGTCTCTCTCTATCTCTATATAGAGTGCATGCATCTATAAATTGTGTTCAGTTTTTATGGCACCATAAAACCAACCCACACAATATAAATTTCAATTATAGAATTATGCAACTACCCCACAACCAATCCCTACTCACCTCCGGTGCTGTTGCGTGCTGAGCGGCGTCGCTGCTCGGTGACGCGTATGGTTTCCTGCTCCTCGCTATCGAGACTGGAGAGGCTGACGCTCTTGTTAGTACAATCGCCGCCTCCACTGGCATCGTCCACCGCTGTCCACGACTTGCGGCGATCCGTGTGCAGCAACAGGCATTGCTGTGGCGCCGCTGACCACATGACGCCCACACTGCCATTGCCCGCATTGCTGAGATCAGGCAGCGAGGCGCTGAGTATGGCTGCACTCAATAGACCATAACTGTTGGCCAACCCATCCGGATGATGTTGGCTTGAGGAATTCTTCATTTGCTGCACCGTTTCGCGTATATTCTGCAGCTGGCTGAGCGTATCCTCAAAGATGTTGTTGTACTTGCTGGCCGAGGCGGGGCTGTGGGGCGTCACATTGATGATAGGTATCATATTGTGGTTGTTATTTATGTTGTTGTTGCTGCTGCTGTTGTGGTTGTTTGTGTTGTTGTGCAGAACGTTGCTGTTGTTGTTGTTATTGCTGGGAAGCACAGCGGCAGCAGGTGCATTGATAACGGGTATACAATAATTTTGGCTTTCCACGGTGACGCGCGGCGTTGTTGTTAATATTTTAGTCGTGGCACCATTGGTGAGGTGAGGTGCAACCGCCGTGGAATTTGGCTCAACAGCAGACACGTCATTGGAGTTGGTGTTGGAGTTTAGGAAATCGGTGACAACATCATTATCGCTATCATTCTCATCTGCGGCGGCGAAGGCAGCAGCAGCATTGTGCGTACTTTCCATATTATGTTAGACTACGTTTTGGTTTTATATTTATTTGGTAGTTTCTTGCCTGCTGTGTATCTGTTTATAGAAAAAGAAAGTTCAGTACAAAAACCACCTACAACTGCACACACACAAACATAAACACGCACACACACACACACATACTTAGGGGAGACGCTGCTTTTGTATGCAGTTTTTTCGTTTTTTTTTTACTATTATTGATTTTCCCACGCACACACACACACACAAAAACTCACCCGCCTTGATGCGCGTTATAATTGTTGCGCTTTGGCCAGGCGAGGACGAGGTCAACGTCAACAGCGTCCCAGCGCAAAACGTCCTTGCACGAAATACCCAAAAACAAAAATAAAAACAAGTGGAACAACAACAACAGCGTGTGGGACGCAAAGGAGCAAGCAAGGAATGTTTCGATTGGCCCGCAAAATGAGAGAAACGTTTTTGAGTGTTCTTTTGATATTTGAAAACTAAAAGAAGCCAAAGTTAATGCGATTTGCAACCATTAAACACTATTTGAGACACATTTCTCTGCTTCAATCGAATCGCTCGGAATAACTTCGCTGAAGCGACTCGCTAAACTTCGTGAACCAATCAAGTGAATGAACCAGTGCGTAAAAGTAGCTCAACTCGTTGCCTATGTTATACGTTGTCACTGTTTATATATTAATTTTTTGTCATCAAATAATTTAACATTGTAATGAGATTTTATTAAGAGCGCTCGCACGCCATTAAAACTAGAATACTTCCTAATTTACTTGCTCACCTTATTTTATAAGGTTTGCAGTATCATTCGGCGTCTGAGTTTGAATTTTACAGCTGCTTAGAAATCTTAACAGAAAAATACCAAACCACTGTTAGTACACATGACAGTACATTTGACAGCTGCCCAACACTGAGCGGGAGACGACTGCGAGCGAAAAGAAGCAAAAAGAAGGAAGAACATATTTTTTAGCTAGTTTATAAATTGGCAAATTTTTAGTTATATATACATTAAGTGCATATCATTTAGGCTTCAAACCCGCATCGAACCATGCAGGTAAGTCCGAAACATTTTCAACCCACTACGACCGATTAGCTTGCGGCTGTAGACTGCCGAGCTGCCGACAACGAAACGAAACGTTGGCAAAAGAGACACGCAATCAATCGCCGTTAGCTGCTTTATACGCATTTTGTTTATATTTATTTTATTCATATTATTGATTTTTTTGTTGCAGTGGCTGGTGATGTTGGCGCTGCTTGCCAGCAGCAGCGTCGTCATTGTCGTCGATTGCTTCTATGTGCCCGGCGTGGCGCCCGTTGAGTTTGTGCGCGGTCAAAAAATCGATGTGAAGGCGGTGAAAATGACCAGCAGCCGGACACAATTGCCATATCAGTATTATTCGCTACGCTTCTGCTATCCGAAGAATGGCACACTCATCTTCAAGTCGGAGAATCTCGGTGAGGTGTTGCGCGGCGATCGCATTGTGAATACGCCGTATGAAGTCCAAATGGCCGAGGATGTCAATTGCAAGCTGCTGTGCAATAAGAAGGACTTGCCCATGACCTGGAGCAAGGAGGACTCGGCAATGGTTGCTGAGCGCATACAGCACGAGTATTTTGTGCATCTGCTCGTCGATAATTTGCCGGTGGCAACGCGCATTGTCTCTGCTAATAATCCCGCTGAGGTCACCTATGAGCACGGCTATCGTTTGGGTCAAGTCGAAGGCGATAATATCTACATCAACAACCATTTAAAGTTTATATTGTCGTATCACATGTACACCAAGGATAAATATCGTGTGGTTGGCTTTGAGGTCATCACGGGCTCCGTTAGTCACAAGGAGCTCAAGTTTGAGGGCGAAAGCTGTAATTTCCCCGACAGCCCGCGGCCACAACTGGTGAATCCATCGGGCGAGACACAACTGTATTTCACCTACTCTGTCGTGTGGAAGGAATCCAAGGTTAGCTGGGCCTCACGCTGGGACATCTATCTGGGCATGCGGGATGTGCAGATTCATTGGTTCAGCATCATCAACTCGCTGGTTGTAGTTTTCTTCCTCTCTGGCATACTCACCATGATTATGATACGCACCCTGAGGCGCGACATTGCTCGCTATAACACAGATGATAACATTGAGGATACGCTGGAGGAGACTGGCTGGAAACTGGTGCATGGCGATGTCTTTCGACCGCCCAAAAATACGCGTCTCTTCTCTGCAATTATTGGCAGCGGCATCCAAATCTTTTTCATGGCCATGATTACCATCTTCTTTGCTATGCTGGGCATGCTGTCGCCCTCGTCGCGTGGCGCTCTGATGACCTCCGGCATCTTTATGTATGTGTTTGCGGGCAACTTTGCCGGTTACTGTGCCGCACGTCTCTATAAGACTATGAAGGGATGCGAATGGAAGCGTGCCGCCTTCCTCACAGCCACACTCTATCCGGGCATTGTCTTTGGGTAAGTTTAAAATTCAATTCCTATGTTCCTACCGGAGTACACAAATTAAATTAAATTTGACTCTATTCACCTGTTCCACAGCACCGGCTTCATATTGAACTTTTTTATCTGGGACAAATCGTCGAGCGGCGCAGTGCCGTTTACTACAATGATTTCGCTACTGTTGCTCTGGTTTGGCATATCTGTGCCGCTGGTCTACCTGGGCTTCTATTTGGGCTATCGCAAGCAGCCGTATCAGCATCCGGTGCGCACCAACATGATTCCACGTCAGGTGCCCACCCAGCACTGGTATATGAATGCTGCACTGAGGTGGGTTTGATCCATGATTCCAGTTGAATCTATACTTATCTCGTTCTAATCTCTCTCCACAGCACTCTGATGGCTGGCATTTTGCCCTTTGGCGCTGTTTTTATAGAGCTCTTCTTTGTCTTTACGGCCATTTGGCAGAATCAGTTTTATTATTTGTTTGGTTTTCTGTTCTTGGTCTTTTGTATTCTGGTCGTCAGCTGTGGTCAAATCTCAATTGTCATGACATACTTTCAGCTGTGCGGCGAGGTAAAATAATTTGCCAATTTGCCATTAGAATTTGAATATTTAATTTATTTTTTTTTTTAGGATTATCGCTGGTGGTGGCGCAGTTTTATCGTCTCTGGCGGCTCGGCTGTGTATGTGCTTTTCTATAGCATATTTTACTTCTTTACCAAGCTGGAGATCACAGAATTTATACCCACATTACTTTATTTGGGATATACAGGTGCGTATCGTATATTAAACAAAAAATATAAGTATTTCAGTATTAATCAATATAACATCGATTATTAAATGTTTTTCAGGTCTGATGGTGCTAACGTTTTGGCTGTTAACCGGTGCAATTGGCTTCTTTGCTGCCTATGTTTTCATACTAAAAATCTATGGAGCCGTGAAAATTGATTAAATCTTCGGACGATTAAGGCACACACAACGCTGTACACCAAACTATCCCTGCAATATCATTTGACCGTAATACTTATTGCCTATATAATATAAATATTTATATATAAAAGCATAGCATTGTAAAAGCATCCCGGCACATGCCCAGTCCCCGGACGCCATGTGTAAAATCCTGTTTAAGCAACTGTTCTCAACTCTTAACTAGTGTTGTGCTATAAGTTTCCTTTTGCCTGCTGCTGCGCTTCACCTAATGACAACAAGAACAGCAAAAAACACACACGCACCGACAGCCGATTGAGAAACTTAATTACTACATCTATACGAGAACAGTAAGTCCCTGTCCCTGTGGGGTCGCTCAATTCGCGAGAGCGTTAGGGTACATTCTAGAAACGCCTAATTTATATATATATGTAAAAAAAAAAACAAAACGTAATCTAAGCTAAAACATAAACAAGAATCTAATAAATCTAAGCTAAGTATAGTTGGCGACCAAGTGATTCAAGTAAAGCGGTTTAACTCGGAGTTGGTTAATTGTGGAGCTTATCAGTAGAAAAGGTGCAAATTTGTAACTGCAGCCATTAAACATTTTATTTATCAACACCTGTTTTACCAGCTGTCAGCGATATCCAGGAATTGTGCGTTATATTTTAGATACCTATACCTTTTTCAAACTTATAGCTTTGCAGTTGCATTGAGCAAGTCGCTCTGGTTGGAGTTTTATCTAATGATATCTATTAGAAAATCGCACGCAATGCTAAAGCGAATTATGCTGGTTTTCTTGGTGTGTATCAGCCTTCAATTTGTGTCAGTTTACAAATTATTTAGTGACCATTATGAAGTGAGTGGTGTTGATATCGATCGACTGACAGTGAACCTTCGCAATAATGGATGTATTTCAGGCACGTCAACGTACGGATAAACAGAAGGTTATTGGAAATGTCACCTACTCGATGTTTGTTTTTTGGAATACAGTATTACCATTTTGGTCACCTCCCATTGATAAAGATTGATACGATGATGGACGCATTGTGGCATATATATATTTAATTTTTTTATTTTGTTATTAATCGACTATATGTATGTATGAATAATTTACATAGCACAAAATAATTGTTAATTAATTTATTTTGATTTTGTTGTATTTAGTATTGTACACAGAGAGATGTTTTAAAAACTAAGTTGTAAAATATCTTTAGATCGAATCGTATACACATTGCCATATTAGCTGCAGCCTAGAAATACTACCTATTCGAGCCTAGAGCTCATTTAGTTTAGTTAATGCACATTTAATATGTATTTTAGGTGTTTTTTTTTTCTTTTGTTTTTGTTTGTTTTATCATTTAATTGGCATGAACACGACGACACGAACCCATTCAATGTGAGCGATTAATTTTAACATATATATATGTAGATCAGCATGTAGCACTAGGTATACAAACCGTTGCAACTTTTGGGCTCAATATTGCTAGTTGAATGTTGCTTAAAATTTACACTAATTGCTAAATCCAAACGTTTTGCAACTGGATGTCGCTTCCCTCTAAACCATCCAGGATCTCAGTTTATTGTTTGCGAATCGGTTTACCTCAGCGGGTTCCGATTCCTTAAACGCTAGCGATTTCGTTTGGTCTTGCGACTCACATTGCCTTCAATGATGATCTATAATGGGTACAAATGTATGTATCATTTAAAGTATACAGATGACGTAGGCTTTTCTTGAATTATTTTCGTTGGTGCATAAGGGAAATTATTGGGACACTTGAATTGCTGTGGGCATGGGATTAGCTCAGCTTAAGTCCAAATGCTGCTTGCACAACTAGGCACATACCTGTAGAATCTGACTGGCCTCGAAACAGGTGCCAGGCAGCAGGATGACTGGTGAGCTGACATTGCCAGCCTCCACGCACAACATGTTGGGGAACTCGTCGTCACCAAAGTCGCTCATCTCGCGCGATCGATCAATCCAGGGATTCCAAATTACTAAAAACAATCAAGAATACAAATGTAATGTTTTTAGAAAGAGCTGAGCCTTAAAGAATAATTGTGGGTTCTTTTCCAATGAACAGCGCCTAGTGAAACTCACCCGTATCTGGAAAATTGTATTTGTGCAGCCTCATCTTGCGACCAGAAACCACATTGGTAATAACATGCTCCTGCGGCGTATGCTGATAGATTCGATCGGTCCACTCATTCACAGTGACCACCTCGCGCCCCTCCTGTTTCGTGATGGACAGTACGAGATCAAACTTAAATATAATACGATTTTAGATATTATATACAAACATGCCTGGTACAATGCGCCCTCGCGTGTCTTGTCTATAAAATGACAGCCCTGGAGGCCAGTTATCTGGCATCGTCGCACGTCCGGCACCTTGAGATACGTGTGGAGCAGCATGTTGAATGTGAAGCTTAGATCCTTGCTGGGATTATAGACGCCAATGTGAAAGTGCAGTTCCTTCTCACGCAATATCAGCCGATAGGTGATGCGAAATCTAATTTGCATTTGAGTATTTTAAGTTTAGGTTTTAGTTGAGCAAAATTGAGGGACTCTTGGTACACCCACTGATAGTTCCATATGGAGCGCGTGAACTCGTTGTCCATCAGCGAGAATATGGCCTCCACATCGCCATTGTGGAGTCGCTCCGGTGCCCGATCCAAATGCCAGCGTGTTATACGCGCAAAACCATGCTGTGGTCCAAAGGACCAAGGACCAAATTGAGCTGCATTTAGAAAAGATTTTTTTTTTTTAATATCAATCTGCATATATTTAATCAAACTGTAATTTAGAAATGGCATAAAAATAAAACAATTTGCTAGAAATGCAGGTAAATTTATATTGTAATTAGCCACAATTTCTTTATGAAATCTATTTTATTATTATTATTTCTAATTAAAAATTGTATTAATTTGAAATATTTTCTAGAAAATCGGTTATTTATTTACTCACGAAAGACAAAGGGTATGCCACCACGTATCGCCTTTTTGCCATCAAAGGAGGCAAGTTTGCTGCAAGAGAAGATTGTGATAAAGATTTGAAAAGAATGGACATGGGCAATGTCAATCAAAGTAAAATTTGAGAGGCTAATTATAATATGAATTGGTAAGATTTCCCCTAATTTCTATTTCCAAACAGACGAGAGTAATTTGGTGTTGGCTATCAAGCGTGTCTAAAAAAACTGACAGCAGCCGGCAGTCCCAAAATCATTTGAGCTGACAAAATATATTTCAAGACACAGGCAACTATAAAAACGTAAGCAGACATTCAGAAATTTCTGAATCTTCTGCACGATGGGAGCTGACAAAAAAGTGTCTGGCAATTGGCGTTTGGCTGGCTACTTTTTGCTCGATGATTCAGTTGAGTCAGTTGGTCTTTTAGTTTTTTGCGTACACTAATTTGCCGACGCATCCATCAACTGGCTGTCCCTTCTCCACCATCTCTCTCTCTCTCTCTCTCTATCTCTCTCTCTACCCCTTTAACTGTTGCTCTCGTCTGGTTTCTCTTTCTCTGGGAGCCCAGGCAATTGTGTCATTAATATTGTCAGGTCGTAGTTGGCACAACGGATCAGTTTTGAGCTGTGCATTTTGCACCGTTTTGTGGAATCCATCCAAGTGGCATTTATTAAGGCAGCTCTTAAAGCATTAGCTCTATGCTTTGATTTTTGTTTTAGTTTCAGTTTCTGTTTCTGATTCAGCTGGTGTCCCCCTCGATGAGGTAACAGTTGTTGCCACACGTACAGCAACTCCTTTGGCACCAAGCCGCACACACACACAAACGCACACACATATACAAAAAGTGTCCCAACTTTTTGCATCAAAACTCAACTTCAACTCTACTCGCAGCACGGTTTTTGCCCATTTCTTCCTCTCTTTTGCTGGGTTTCCAAATGCCAATGAAACAAAAAACAGCAAAAAATCATAAAAATAAACAAAACTAAAAAAGGCGACGCAATGTGTAACGAACATTCGGACAAACGTTGAGAAAAACTTAAAGCAAGGAAAATTAATAAATAAAAAAACTTTAAGAGTAATATTGCCAAGCTGTATCATACCCTGTACAATTTTTTGATATATATGAAATCATTATTTTTTTAAATTTAATTAATTAACTCTTTTTTTATAAATGGAATGCAGCGTTTGTGATTGGCTTACATATTCAAAAATTGTGAAACCTTATGTTCTATTTGAACTCTAATCAATATATTTCTTATATGATATTAACTATAAAAAATTTACTCTTTTTTTATAGCTTTAAATGACTTCAGTAAATATCAGAATACTTATCTGATTTGCTTTATATTTGGTTTAAAGAAGTTATCTGTTATTTATTCTTCGCTTATGACATTTACCTTTTTTCCTGTTCGTTTTTCTTTTCTTTTCAAAATGATTGCAACACTTAAAGAAAATCGAAAACACTATGCAAAAATAAACAAATTAAATTTCATAATTATCCAAACAAACAAATCAACTATATAGATAAATATTTCAACTAATCAAATTTCATTTTGCACTGCAGCTGCTGACTCCAAAAGCGCGTGGTAGGTAATAGCAGCAGCAAGCGAAGCAGCCGGAGCAGTTGTGGCCAACGCCAAGACGCTGCATTCTAGATTCGAGAAGAAATGTGGCACAAAATGTAAGAACATTGCGCCACTGTGCGAGCAATGCACGGGTTACATGGCACATCATGTAGTCGTAGTCGTAGTCGTACTCGTAGTCGGGATTTATCGATCTAGATGCCGCGCCAAAAACTCCATTCATAAAAACCAGCACATTGTTTTCCTTGTTGTTGGTGTTGTTGTAGGTTAGAGCAGGATAGCGTAGGCAGGCAAAGAGTAGAAAAACAAAGTGGACCTCAAAGCTACCCAGTCCACACACACACACGGCCTGTTTTGTGCATGTGCAGCCAGCTCTCTCTCGCTCTCTCTCTCTCTCTCGTAGCTGTCTCTCGCGCTCGCTCTCACTCACTTGCTCTCGCTCCCGCTCTGTCTCTCTTGGGCAGAGTGCGTTTTTGTGTTAGTGTGTGCGTGTATGTTCGGTTTGGCTGGTTCTGCGTTGTTTTTGTTGCTGTGTCATACAAAAACATTTTGCCGCCAAACAGAATGGTTAAGGCTGGCCGCCACCCCTGCCCCCTACTCTTTCATATCATATCGTTTCTACTGCAGGGCATCCTTTGTGGCCAGCTAACGTTCAACTGTGTGTGTGTGTGTGCGCTCGCCCGTTGAAAACTTTGTTAAAACACTTTTTTGGTTGCATGCCGTTAGTTAACGTGGACTTGCGTAAGTTGCTTCAACTTCAAACGGCCGCCGGTGCGCTTTGGGCTTAAAGCGCGCGCTTTCAATGCGGCGTATGCGTAATATTTAAAAACTTACGTTCAACTCGAGCGCTTACCTCACGAACAACTGCTCCTGATTATTTACACGCCAGGACACAACTGTGGCACCTGTGCAAGAAAACGAAAAAACAAAACACTATTAAATACAATATAAACAAGATTCAATTACGAAGAGGAAAATTGTCTAATTATGGATATTTTAATGTGCAGTTCTTTGAGGACCACTCGCCATGGGAGTGTTGAAAAGTGATAATCCGATTGGACCCCATTTTTAGTATATGTGTTCAATTTAGTATAGTTTTGCTTTACTTACACACTTATACACATGTCATATGACAGGAATTCAGCATCTTCAAATTTATAAGTTACATTTCAAGAGCTAGTAATCTCTGAATCTGTGTTAGAGTTAGTTACACTTCTGTAAACTATAGTACAACTTGAGTACCTCCTTTCTTATATAAGGAAATGCAGATATTCTGGGCAGAGTTTGTCCTCAACAGACTCTCAGACCTATTCGCTTCTTTCTTTAACATTGTTATTCATATTTAAAAAACGTTTCTTTTATAATAGAATCAAATATATTAACAATTTTTAAAACCTTTTAGATTTTTAGACAAGCTATTACTCATATGTAAATTACAAACAGACTTTAAATGTTGCCATCAGTGACGCACACACACACACACACATACAGACGCACACTCATCTAACCCACATGTGTATTAATGTATGGCATGCTCGCAAACTAGCCATCTCTTGGGGGGACTCTGAAAGAGAGAATCCCAGCGCCAGAGTACAGTTAGAGCAATGGCCATTCGACTATTCAACTATTGGGTGGGTGCAACACTCACTTGCGTGTGGGTTTGCGTGTGTGTGTATGTTAGTATTTGTCTGGGCTCCAAGCCTGCTAACGTCTAAGCAGAGCTTACAATTTTGATTTTTCGCATGGGCCATAAAAATTTTACATTTTTAGTTTTAAATAATAAGAGAGCAAAAATGAAAAAAATAGGAAATAAAAAGCCAGTAGGCAAAACATCAAGTTGTACTTTAGCAAAGCGCACTCAAAACTTGTCAGACGCGGATCGCGTTTGCTTTGGCGTCTCTTTTCTGTTATTTTGTGGTGGCAAATGTGTCTCTGGTTGGATGTGGCTCAAACACAGCGTCAAAATTAAACGTGGGCAGAGCGAACGAGTCGTAATTGTTGAAAGTGCGCTCAGTACATAGTAAAATACATATATACATCTATACACACATACATATATATCCATATATTGTATACATACATAACGCCTAATCGAAATCGAGTTGCGAGTAGGAGCCCCGCACAGACATAACGACATAACGATCTCTAAGACAGCTTTTGGCTAGTTGGGCATATCCCCAAAACCCCAAAACACGTAGATAGATAGATTCCTCATTGGGCCAATGCTGATAAGAAGTGACGTTGAGCGGGTTGCGATTGAATGAAATGAGTACAAAATACAACAGCGCAATCTTAATACGACGTAAACAAGGTTAACTAGGTTAACTTTTTCATTGTATACTTTAAAAAACAAAGTCATTACTTCTGCTGCAAAGAATGAAGACCAAATCAAAACACAGAAAATATAATTTTGACCAGCAGAATACAAAGTTTACAATTGAAGAAGAAATTATATATTGCTTATATTTCTATATTTTTCATCAAAAACCATTTATCAAAATGAGATTTTACTTTGATTCAGATTTGTGGTCTAGAAATCTCTGCTTCTTATAAGAATCCACATTTTTCTCTGAGTGTAGTAACTTTTGATAACCTCTAGGTGTTGCATAAATTGTCGAACGTCAGCTCGATCGCAGCTCAAATCGCTTCAGAGCGAAAGTTCACAAAATGCTTAACCAATTTAGTTAGCAAAAAAAGAAACAAAAACAAAAACAAAAACATTGCTAATCATGCGCTAAAAATAACGCCAACAACATTTCAAAAGCTCCGAAACACCAAACTGAAGATATCAACAGTGATTGGTGGTTGCTTCTCTCGTTTTGATGTGGTTAATTATGATTAATTATTGTTTTTTTTTTTTGTGGGAGACAAAAACACACTCGCACACAGGCTCGTTCACTTACCATGCAAGTTGATTGTGCATGTCGTATTATTGCCACGATCCAATACAACAACACTGGTCGCTGCCACGGCAGCCGCTGTCGTAGCCATTTTGTTTTTGTGGCAACGGTTTTTTAAGCTCCTCCAAAAGTTCTAAGCAGCAAAAAGCGCCCCCTGTCGTCGCAGTGATCACTATTCAAGGAGCTGAAGGACACTATCCCAATTTGTTTGGGTTTTGTATGCAGTTATATGTGCATATGTGTATCTTTGTTTATATATATATATATATAATTATATATAGTGATGTATACTTATTTTTAAACTGTTGCGCTTTAACGCAAGACTCAAAGCAGGTTTGAATTTTTTTTGAAAGTGTTGCTTTTATTGTTGATTAATTAGCAATTTACATAATATTCTCCAATTTCGTGAAAAATTTATTCTGCACGCAAAGCAGCACAGAGCCTGAGCTGCACACACACAGACACACACACACAACACACACACTTGCCCAATACGCGCAAAAAGCGGCCTTACTAAAGCGCGCACTCACACACACATGTGGAGCGCAGCTTGAGTTTTTGTCAATGAATAAATACGTAAGAAAAAAACTCGTGCAAAAAACGTTAAGACTCAAAGTCGCGTAGTCCGCGCCTATGTTGCAGCGTTCTCAAGCGACCGATTGAAACTAAAAGCTAATAACTCACAGCTGTCGCGGCTAGCGCAAAGTTTACAAATTGAAACTGAAAAGCTGACAGCGACTATCAGCTGATACCAAAGAGCTATCATTGAAATTATCGATTACGAGGATGGGAGTACATCGTTCCTATCCATCGATATATTACTGCATCGTTGTTTTCTTACATCACTAGAAGAAGACTTCTTCTTCAATACGTGAATTTTGGACAAATAGATAAAAAAGGGATTTAGAATTTCGGGGCGTATAAGACAATCAACCACAACGAAAATGCCGAAGTTCTACAAACTTGACATTAACCGCACCGAGTGGGAAATACCGGAGACGTACCAGAACCTCCAACCCGTGGGACAAGGTGCCTACGGCCAGGTGTGCAAGGCACTGGTCCGAGGTACCACCACAAAGGTGGCGATTAAGAAGTTAGCCCGTCCCTTTCAGTCCGCCGTGCATGCGAAGCGCACGTATCGCGAGCTGTGCCTGCTGAAGCATATGGATCACGAGAATGTCATTGGATTGCTGGATGTCTTCCATCCTGGCCAGCCAGCCGACTCCTTGGAGCAATTCCAGCAGGTTTATATGGTGACGCATCTGATGGACGCCGATCTGAATAACATAATACGCACTCAAAAACTCTCCGATGAGCATGTGCAGTTCCTTGTGTACCAGATCTTGAGAGGACTCAAGTACATACACAGCGCTGGCGTCATTCATCGTGACCTGAAGCCCTCCAATCTGGCCGTCAACGAGGATTGTGAGCTGCGCATTTTGGATTTTGGTCTGGCGCGGCCCACGGAGAGTGAGATGACTGGGTATGTGGCCACACGTTGGTATCGCGCACCCGAGATCATGCTCAACTGGATGCACTACAATCAAACGGTGGATATTTGGTCGGTGGGCTGCATTATGGCCGAACTCTTAACCGGACGCACACTTTTCCCAGGCACCGATCACATACATCAACTGAACCTGATCATGGAGGTGCTGGGCACACCGAACGAGGAGTTCATGAACAAGATCTCGTCGGATAGCGCTCGCACCTATATCCGTTCGCTCCCGGTGATGCCGCGTCGGAGCTTTCGTGATATTTTCCGTGGTGCTAATCCGCTGGCCATTGATTTGCTTGAGAAGATGCTGGAGCTCGATGCAGAGAAGCGCATTACCGCCGAACAGGCGCTGGCCCACGCCTATATGGAGAAGTGGCACGATCCCAGCGATGAGGCAACCTCAACGCTCTACGATCAAAGTTTCGAGGAGACCGAGCTGCCCGTGGAGAAATGGAAGGAGTCCGTCTTTAAGGCGGTGCGCGAGTTCAAGCCGCCGCCGACTTTTGCCGAGCTCCTGTCGCAGGCCAAGTAGCAGACAAGTTGGATTTCATTGACGGAGCCGCAAACGAAAGAAATGTCAACGAATGATGCCACAAATTTAGTTGTTAGTTGAATGGAGTCCAATTGTAAACGTATTCGTTAATTTTAATTTGTTTCTAAAACGAAAGTCAGCCTTAATTAATGTCCAGTTCAACTTTTTGGTGTTGGTGTTTAATTATATGTATGTGTATATATATATATATATACTTTTTCTATTGTATAAATGTAAATGTATTGGTATATTTATATACAAGTCTACAAAGTCAAGCGGTTGGCCCACCAACCAATGCGGCCGTTAGCTATAGCCATAGAAGGAGCCCTTGCTCTCCATAAATAAAAGTGCTCTTGTTTGTATTTACAACAGTTCTGTCCAAACCAAAAGGAGACCATCTCGTTTTGTAATAGGAAACAGCCTGGCAAAAATCAAAAATATATTTTCCACCTGTTTTTACAATTAAAATCCGCACAAGATTACCTCTGTGAAGGTGAATTGAAAACAAGACTTAAGAAGCGCTGATGCTGCGGGGACGACATTCTAATATATCTACTGGTCGTAGCTATTTTCTGCCAATCAAATCTCATATGCTAGGCTTCATGGTTTTTACAGCAACAGATCCTCCAAATAACGTTCGAATTCCTGTTCGCGTGACGGTTGCTCTTTGCTAATATCCAGCTGCTTACTCCAGATTTGGTCGTCCGCAGGATCGTTTACTTTGTCGCTGGTCACTGGTTCTGCATCTTGCTCCTCCGTCTCCTGCTCGTCCACTTCATCACTTTCTTGATTTGTTGCGTCCAGTTTGCGTCTCTTGTGCTTCTTCATAGCCTTACGCTCATCCTTCTCTCTGCGCCGCTGACGCTTGTGCTCCTTTTTCTTTGTGCGATAGTTTAGCTGATCAGTATGCACGGGACAAAGGCGCACCTGTAAGAAATTTAAAATGAATTCGAATTTACATTCGTTTTTCTTTTCTCCTTTTTTTTTGCCTACCTTAACAAGTGCGTTTTGTGGGGCACCTTGCTCCAGATATTTGAAGTTCACCTCCCAGCTGCGCAGACCCTCACGTTCGCCACAATGCCGACTGCCGCACTGGAACTGACCCAATCCGTGGACAACCTCCTGTTCGGTGCGCCAACGTAAAGCGATCTTGTTCTCCTTGTAGCGGCTGAGGTCGGCGATGCAATACTCTTTGAAGAGCTTACGGTAATAGCGCAAGGCCAAGCGCTGCTCCCAGCTGAGTGCGGCGATGTCTGCATCCTCCTCATCCCAAAGGAAACGATGATTTTCCCGGATCACATCAATATCACGTTTGTGTTTGAGAGATTCCGCCTCGACAGCCGTCGGCAGCACATACTGATTGAGTATGTAGTTGTGACGCTCTTTGGCTGTGAGTTTGTCCAAATTGATGGGAAATAATGTTTTGCTGCTCATATTTCTTGTATTTTTTTTTTTACTTGTTGACAAATAAACAAAACTACCCTAAAAAATACTAAAGCATCGATATATTAATCGAAAATCTCCCTCGATAACATTTGCAATTCGTACAAGAACACGTAAATGAAAAGAAAGTCAACTATGAATAGAAAATTATTAAAATGCCATTTCGTAGGCAAGTTTTAAATTCAAATTAGGTCTCTTGGCGGGCAAACCACAACAATAACAACAATGGCTTGCAGCTGCAGTCCATTGTTTTACGTCTTTTGGCGTAAAAATTTCCTTTATTTAAGGTACAACTTGTTACCTTTGTGCATCGCCCTTTTTATGTGGACAGGCGTACTATGGGCCTATTTGCATTGGACAAATAAATTTGCATTTAACGAAATCGTTGAATTCGAAGCCAAAGATTATGTGAGTAAACTATATGTATTTTGCTGTGGCATAATGCGGCAGTAACTATGGCAAATGCATTCGTCAAATGTATTGTATTCTCGTAGAATAGCAATGAACCTCCCTAAATATGGTTGTTGGTGTGTGATAAACCACAAAAAGCTTTCGTATCAGCAGTTTATTTACAAGTATCTGTTCCTGTATACATTGTCGAATGGGCGTAACCCCAACGATTGTGTTGCACTGTGGTTAAACTAGAACTGATTGAAAAACAAAATATATCTATGCTCATATATATTGTTGCTCTCATTTGAAATAAAGAAAAGATATTCTCTCTCGCTCATTCCCCTGATTACAACCGAAGTCTCCTTAAAGTGAGGGGAAAATTGAAAAAACTCTACGATTTAGCTTACATTTTTGCTTTATTTTTATTATACGTTATTATTACTAATTATTAAGTTAGCATGATACGATAATACAAATAATCAATAAAAGATTTTAATTATGAAATTAATTCCGAGATTAAACTAGATTTTTACACCTTGCACCTTTGCAGAATGCACTGAAAGCAATGTATCCCGGAAATGAGCTTGATTTGTTATACTACGCACCCAATACAGAGAATGTGAATTCGCTCATGGATCTTGTGTTTGAGGAATTGCAGCTAGGCAGAGAACGTAAGAATATTAAATGTGTAAATACTCTTTTCTAATAGTGGACATTTTTTTAGTTATTCGTGAGTACAACAACAGCGTTGAGATGCAAATGGATATGGAGCAGCAGTGCAAGGGAAACTGTTTTGCCATTAATTTTCAGGCGTTGTCCGATCCGAGGTTGAGTGGAGACTTCAAATATGGCCTAAGCTCAAATCAGTTGCGCATCTCACCACAAAAGCGTTTTGTGAATGACGAGGAAATCAATCACCAGAAAAGTACTTAAGGCCTTGACTTTGTTCCTCATTCCATACTCACATGTGTTTTTGTTTAGGCGATGACGAATATATTCGCGAGGGATTTCTCACACTGCAGCATGTTATTGACCGTCAGTATATGCGCTACCAACAACTTAATGCTGACTACGAGCTGCGCCTCAACGCGATACCCAATCTGGAGGTGAACACCACCCACAGCTATAGTCTGATCAATTTCGGCACATTATTCAGCATATTATTTAGCATACTGCTGCTGAGCACGTATGTGGTGCCGTTTGTCGAGGAGAAGCAGAATGGCATCAGGGAGTTTCTTAATATTGTTACGCCCATGAGCTTTTTAAACGGGCTCACCTTTTCCCTCATACGTTTTGTGTGCTACGTGGCGCTGCTCTTAATTACGCTTCTTATCGCCTTGTCATATGGCGCATTGGGACTTATTGGATTTTTTTATGTATTTGTTTTGTACTTGTTGTACATTTTTGCAAACATGTCGTATGCCTATCTAATATCTGTCTGCTTTCACACGGGTAAGCTTTGCATACTTATATATATCTATTCAAACGATTAATTCGTATGGTTGCATATGGCAGTGTTCTACGCAAAGATCGGTGGCCTCATTCTGCTCATTATACCCTACATCTTTAGTATTGTAAGAAGCTGGCTTACCAATCTCGCATTCTATCTTTTCTGCACGAATTCATTCCTGGAGGGCTTAGATGTGCTGCAGACGTTCTCAAATAAACGTAAGTCGCTGAAATATTGTCAATATTTCAAACCAATACCAAATGCATTTACAGATCGACACTTTGGCGGCGCCGATCTCTTTCGATTAATCAAAGATGACACTAGTCGTGTCATTTATGTTTATTTCGTGCTCCTCGGCCAGACTATTTTGTACGCATTGCTGTATAACTACTTAGTGTGCGTGTTTCCCGGCCCTGGTGGCCTTAAGCGACCATTCCTATTCATTCTAAATGTGAGTCCGCTCCAAGGCTGCGATCCTGTACTTGTAAACACCTATTTTCCTCATATATACAGCCCGAAACATATAAAAAGCGGCAGCGCAATGAGTATACAACATCGCCCCGTGGCACCGATGCCATCATCATCAGTAATCTGTGCAAGAAATTCCAGACAAGCAAACGAGAAACCAATATTGCCGACAACTTGGATATGATAATTAAAAACAAGGAGATCACGGTACTACTGGGCCACAACGGTGCCGGCAAGACAACCATGATGAACATGATTATGGGTAAAATATATTTTTTTTTTAGCAATTTCATGTATTTTTATTCTCAGTGGCTCATACTCTGTCTCATTGTTGTAGGCACTGTACCAAAGGATGCTGGCAAAATTGTCGTTTGCAGCGAGCGCGATGTTGCATCATATCGCCACTTGATCGGCTTCTGTCCACAGCACAGCGTCTTCATGAGCTATATGACATGCCAGGAGCATTTGGAATTCTTTGCACAGCTGCGTGGCGCCAAACGATACGATGCTCGCCAGTGGGCTGTGGAGAAGCTGCACAAGCTGAATTTATACGACAAGGCCAACGAGTATGGTTGCAAATTGTCTGGCGGCATGAAAAGACGTCTTTCGCTGGGCATTGCAGTAGCTGGTAATACAAAGTAAGTAGATTTCATATTTTTAAATGGGTAATTACGATTTAAGCTACAGCCTAGATGTTATAAATTCACTGATTCTGATACGGTCATTTCCCGTAATACTGGTCTAATCATAATACTGTTTTTCATTCATTATTGCAATTATAGAATTGTTATCTTGGACGAGCCGTCGTCCGGCCTGGACATTGAATCACGTCGGGAACTATGGGACATTTTGCTGCTGCTTCGCAAAGAGAAGGCCATTTTAGTGACTACACATTACATGGAAGAGGCTGAGGTGCTGGGCGATACCATCTGCATCCTGGCCAACGGCAATTTGCAGGCGAATGGCTCTCCGCTGGAGCTGAAACGCGAATCTGGATGTGGCTATCGTCTTAAGCTGGAGGCCCATGAGACAAAGTTTCTGGAAAAAGAAACCTTAGCAGACATATGGAAATTCATACCGACTGCAAAATTGCTGGTGAGTAACGCATTAAATTTGATTAGTAGTCATTCGTTCTGAATGCTTCAATTCTCCTCCCACACAGAACATTGTAAAGCCCACGGTTAACATTTGTCTACCGTATGACGAAGTATCTCATTATCATGACATGTTACACAGCCTGGAGACGAATATGACTAAATTCGGCATTGAAACGATTTCGATCACAGACACCACACTGGAGACGGTGTTCCTTAAGTGAGTAGACAGTTGTGTATCAAATGTCGGGTGCATAACAATTCATACTTTGTATTTGCAGCTGTGCGGGCGAAAGCGATCAAGTGGATGCTCCCGATAGTGGAATACGCAATGATGCACCTCTGCTTGAGATCCAACAGAAGCGCCTTCAACATGCGACCAATTTACGTAATGAGTGGGCTGCAATTTTCTATAAAAAGGCAACGTTTTTGTCGAGCGAGTGGCGATATACCTGTTGCATGGTAATTGAGTTAATATTTCGTGTCACAAGCTTTGCCTTTGATAGGCAAAAAATAACCCAAAACCACAAGATACACATGTGGTGGACAAACTAACCATTCATAACATTCACACCCTGATTCAAAAATAGTAGCTAGATACAAAGAATAGTTTGCTTGAAAGGCGGGCTTAAAATGTCAGCCATTCCATCAATGGCTTAATTAGTCATATCAGTAATAGGTGTTACAATATTTGATCAATATGTACAATATGTTAACATCAACTGTATTATCTATCTTCATTGCTCAACTAGACTATTGTTTTTATTGCAGTTGAGCTTACCGTTTATAGGCGTCATCGCTGCCATTCTACTGATGCATTCCATGTCCGTTGTGACGAATGAGGTGGCATTACCACTTAATCTGAGCCAATTGCGCACTGGTAGTGTTTACATTTACAATCCGACGGCCCAGCACGATAACGTAGAGCAGAAGCTGATCCAATATATTCAGCAAAGTGGGCTCAGTGTCAAAATGTTAACGCTGCGCGGCGACAACACTGTGCCGTATGGTAATATTTCCTATTATTAGATTCGTTGAAATTGTCACTTTAATTGAGTAACGTTTTCTTTTTCTTACACAGAGCTACTGCAGTTGCAGCGCGAAAATTTGGCTGATTTTTTGGAGGATACCATTGGCTTGGTAGACCTAAGCGATAAGTCCGCCATCGAGATTAGCTATGCGAGCAATCGCTATCACAGTAGTGTGATGCTCGTCAATATGCTGGACACGTGCATGCTGCAGTTAGCCAGTGGACAGCCGGATGTGCGCATTGATACCACCTACGTGCCCATCAAACGCTTCGTCAGTGATGTCAGCTCCACGCGACTCGAATACTACGCCGTCATCGTCCCAGCCGCGATGTTCTTCAGCATGTTCTACTTCATCGCGCTACCATTCCGAGAGAATGCGAACGGTTTCCGCCACTTACAGCCAATGTCACGTTTCACTTACTGGTTTGCCACCTTTACGTTTGATATACTGTTGCATGCACTGGTGTGTTTGCTACTGTTCGTGCTACAGGAGCTGATCATGCCACCGGAGCTATACACGATCGGTGATCTGAAATTGATTGTTATTAGTATATTCTTTTACGGCTGCAGTTATTTGCCCATTCTGTACGCTCTGGGTAATAACTTTAAGTCCATATCAACGATTTCCACATATCTGCTGCTCATGCTTATCGTTTCCGGTGAGTTATCATTATCATAAATTACGGCGACAGCTTGAAAAATACGTTTATTTTACTAGCATTATTTTTTTAGTTCCTTCAAAATTAATTCAATATTCTTTTCAATCCTTGCAGAAATTGCTCCACTGATCACTTCCAACAATTTCCAGGCCATGAAGCTGCACGCAACAAAAATCGCTTTTCTCAGCTTTCTGCCCGATTTCAATTTGAACCACCAGCTGCGCATCATCAACGAGAATTTTATAGCGCAACGACGCGAGTCGATGAGGCCTTTGGAAACCACGACTCAACTATTTTTTGTCTACGCTGTGGTCGTGTTCATGCTGGTCATGGGCTTCTTTACGTTTGTGCTGGAGCACAAGTACTATCACCAGCGATTGCGCGACTTCTTCTCTGTCAAAATCTGTAAGATCCCACCAAAGAGCCGCAGTGCGTCCGGCATTAGTCCGCAGCATGAGGCCGAGTGTTTAGATGAATGCGTTAATGAGGAGCAGCGCGTCAAGCATCTACTGGACGCCGGTGCACATGGCGTTCCGTTGATTGTTAGTAATCTGAGCAAGAGCTACGATGGTAAACCGGCTGTCAGCGGCATTAGTTTTGCGGCCGAACGTGGCGAATGTTTTGGACTGCTGGGCGTAAATGGTGCGGGCAAAACGACCACCTTCCAAATGATTGCCGCCAATATGACCATAGACGGTGGCCACATACAAATCGAAGGCACTGACATACGCCTCAATGAGGTCGCTTATCGCCAGCAGTTTGGCTACTGTCCTCAATACGATGCACTCAACAAATTCATGACCGCCGAGCAGTGT
Organism: Drosophila nr. perissopoda 5 BK-2023a; assembly: GCA_035044105.1. Taxonomy (NCBI): domain Eukaryota; kingdom Metazoa; phylum Arthropoda; class Insecta; order Diptera; family Drosophilidae; genus Drosophila; species Drosophila nr. perissopoda 5 BK-2023a. The sequence continues at coordinate 1,597,696 of JAWNMK010000018.1, forward strand.
CTGCGCTTAATGGCGATTTTGCGCGGCCTCAATTGGAAAAGCGACGATCCAATGGGTATCGAGTGTAGCGTTATGTTCTGGTTGCAGAAAATGCATTTGCTTAAATATCGAAATTTGCCTGTGCGCAATTATTCGGGTGGCACAAAGCGCAAACTGCTCGCTGCAATGGCCATGATTGGTGCACCATCGCTGGTTCTGCTGGATGAGCCGACAACTGGCGTAGATCCCATATCGAGACGTTTTCTGTGGCAGTGTATTAAGGATTTCCAGGAAAAGGACCGCACGGTGGTGCTCACATCGCACAGGTGAGTCAATTGGAACAGTATAGTACAGTGGTCGCTCCTTTACTATCACTAGTCACTCTTCCCGGTTGTCGAGCAATCTCTTGACTCTTATTCATCACTTACTAATCGAGGTGATCTCCTTTGCAGCATGGACGAGTGTGAAGAGCTGTGCAATCGTTTGGCCATCATGGCGAAGGGCAAATTCAAATGTCTGAACAACATTTGTGCACTTAAGCGACAAAGCGGCTTTACTATTAAATTGAAAATGAAAATTGACACCGAAACGGAGACAAATGTGGCGACAATCACCAATGCGCTCAAGGGACAATTTGAGGCATTGGAGCTGCGTGAGAATCATGCCGGAACTTTAACATATATTGTGCAAACTGATCAGCAAATACTTTGGTCGAACGTCTTCAAAATTTTGGAGACCTATCTGTCTGACAAGCTTAATGACCTCGTTGAGTATTATTCAGTGAATGAGTGCAGTTTGGAAGATATATTTTTGAAGTTCGAGAGACAGGCCAAATCACTGTCAATTTCCGGTTCGGAAAACTATGTCTGAGCGCACCTTGCGTCGTCGGGTCTGTCTCTCTACCTTCCTCAGCAGTTATGCCCGTGGACCTCAGCACGGCATGTGCATCATCGCTGGATCTGGAAAATCTAGTTGTGCGCTTATTGCAGAAAGTGTGCATCCTAAATGAGCATCCTCATAGCTGTTTGTCACGGGCAGGCTCAATCGTTCGAGCTCTTGAACCTTTGAACCTGCCCGTGACAAATACCTGCTTTAAGAAGTGTGTACACTTTGTGTGAATAGTGCACGACTAGGATGACCAAGATCCGTTTTCAGAAACTGAGCATAATTGATAAGGAACATTGAGGTTTGCCCACGCAAAGGATGCAATTCGCTCAGAAATAATGAACAACTAATTTGGCATTAACTTATAAAGCCCATTAATCTTAACACATTTTTTATACAATGCTTTAGTTTTCTTTCTTAAGTTCTTATTATTTAAATAATATCACTGTACTAAAGACGCGTAGATTAAGGAAAAAACTCTATATTTATCTAAAATCATTTAATACTATACATATATTTGTATTCTTAAATTTATTTAAGATGTATTTCTGAACATTTTTTGGTGAAACCAAATCACTTAACGACAAAAATATCTAAATAATCATTATTTCACCGAATATTTCAGATATTTTATTGGTTCATTAGATCAAGTTCTTTTGGAAGTGTTTTTGATTGAATTTTATTCGAAAGTTCATTGAATCACGGGTAGCAAAAAGAACAATAGTGCGACTCAAATGAGCAACGTGAACGAACGACTAAGTGAGCGGCAAATAGGAACCGCGCTCAGTGGTTCACTAGAGTCGTTCGCGTGAACTTGTTCCGAAAAATTCGATACAATTGTACAATATTCAGAAATCGATGCCAAAAAACATAAACAACCAATAATGGCGCGTAGTAAAATTTGGAAATACTTTGATAAATTAGATCTGCAGACGGCACAATGTCTGTTGTGCGAAAAGATAATCAAGACATGCGGCAACACCTCCAACCTGATGAAGCACATGAAAACCCATCCACAAATGTAAGCCCAGCACCCATCCAGGCAATGATTGCCCCAATCGTATTTGTTGCTAAACTGATAGCGTTTTTGTTTACAGCGATGTAAACGATCATGATTCGGTTGTGGTACGCGGCATGCTCAAGCGAGCGTCGAATCACGTCCGGGTTCGTGGAAAAAAAATGCTCAAGTACACAGCCATTAAAATAAAGCCGGAGCCGATGCAGCATATGGATGCGCAGACCATTGCTGAGATGGATGGCAACATAATTGAGCTGGTCGACGCAGAGGCGCATGCGGCCGTCGTGAGCGTTGTGAATGAAGAGACATGTGCCAACTGGGGGGCAGCAGAGACAGAATCGGCCAGTGAAACAGTCTGTGGCGAGGACATTATTGAATTTGAGCCAAAAGAAGCACAAGATCAGGCCGAGCAAGACCACCCATTATATCATATACAAGAAGAATCGCTGCCCGAAGTTGAGCCATTGGTCAGGTGGGAACTTATACAACTACATACAAATGGGGGAATTTCCAGGGAATAAGAGTAATGCTATCTAATGTTTTGCAGAAACAATACGACGTATCAGGATAATCTGGCTTACTTTGTGTGCCGCGACAAGCAGCCCTTGAAGATTATCGAGGGCGAGGGCTTTAAGCGTCTGGCTCAAGTGCTTTGCCCCGTTCTGCAGATTCCCAGCGTTGATCAGCTGGGCGCTCGGATTGCGCAAAAGACACAGCAACAAGTGGCACAGCTTCGCCAGCAATTCGCACAAATCCAAACCTTCTCGCTGAGTTGCGCCATCAATACAACGCCATTGACTGGTAATAAGGGGGAGCAGAGCAGCTATCTGGAGGTGGCGGCGCATTATCATGAGGGTTTCCAGAGACGTTCCCGCACGTTATCCGTGCAAATGCTGCCTGAACAGCATAACGCCAGCAATATTGTGGATCGCTTGGATCGTGTATGTCAGCGTTTCGACATTGACAAGTCGAAGATTGTGTGCATTGTGAGCCGCAGCAACCGAATGCTGGAAACTGCAATTGCCACGCTTCTGGGCGCACAGCGGCATATACCATGCTTTGCCCATCTGGTCGAGGCGATATTTGAATCGGTAATGGAGCGTTTGGAGTTCAGAACACTGTGCGAGAGGGTGCGTCAATTGACAAGAACTGCGGATGTGACGAGTAGTGCGATGGGCAGCTACGAGTTGCTGGAGAATCATGTAAGGCATGCTGCACAGTTGCAAAAGGCGCTGTCATCTATCGAATTGGACCTGGCTGCAGAGTTGCTCGCCGTGCTGGCACCCTTGGCAAGCGCAGTGCGTCAGTTGTGCGGCTCGAGCGTGGATACGTATCCATGTGCCAGTCAGGCGCTGCCCCTCGCTTACACTGTTCTGAATGAGCTGAAGCATCAGGGGAACGTCGAACATCAGCAGCATCAGATCGCGTTTGAGTTGCGACTGTTTGTCATCCGACTGCTGGAAGAGCGTTTTGAGGGCATGGAGAAGAATACGCAGTTGGCATTCGCTAGTCTGCTCGATCCCCGCTATCGGAATATGCCGTTCCAAAATGCCTCGCTGGTGGGCAAATATATGACACATCTCTACGATCTTTATGCGGAGAAGGGTGAGTTCAGTGCGTATGAAGCGGGTGAGGAAGCGACCACTGGCGACACCACCTATGACATTTGGGCTGCCTACAGAGCGATCTCCCGCGAGAAACACAAGAATTTCGCAATAAACGGTGAGAACGACAATGAGGATGAAATATCCAGTTATTTCTGCACAAACATAAGCAGCTTGCAGTCGGAGCCTTTGCTGCTGTGGAAAGACTTGTCCCAATTTCATCCGTTCCTGCACAGTCTGGCCAAGAAGTATCTGCACATACCGGCGGCGGCAATGCCACCTGCACGAATATTAACAACTGCTGGGGCAGAGGTATTAGAGCAACATGGCAAATTGTTGGGCGATCACATGAGCAACATGCTCTTCATGGCCGATTGCAACCAGCAGGAGTGGCAATTATAGTATATATCTATATACATACAAGCATAAATATTAATATTTTAGCGAATTTTATCAAATAAGTTTTAGCACCTGCAAAAACTATCTTGTCCATCAAATCAAGAGATCCAAACTGTATAACGTTCTACACATACCCTCTATTATCTCTCAATAGATATTTTATTCATAATGTTAGAGCATTATTTTTTGCACAAATTTTACCAAGTACTACATATATATGTACGCATCATTTATGACAATTTTTTTACACACAAATATTGAAGATACCCTGTAGTATCTGAAAAGAATTTTTGCCATCTGTAAATATATTTTTATAGTATTTAATCGAATGCAGCTTGCCCAGCAGGCGATTATCGATAGACAACCTAAGCGATATATGCGAAGTCTGGCAAAGTTTTGCAGCACTGATGACGTTTTTTCACGCATTGTATTTTTAAGCATATTTGATGTGAAAATTTGAAACATTTGCAATATGCAAACACATAATATATACAAATAACATACACAGCGGTTGGCGAGTGTAGCAGTCGAGCTAAACAACAACACAGAGAAACGCATACGCCCTGTTGCGGTCGTCGAAGCCTGCAGCAGCGCGAAAGTTGCCGTCGCTGCGAACACACAACTGCCACTCACACGACACACACAGAGACGAACACCGTAATTAGTTAAATAGGAAAGCAATAAAGACAAAAAAAGTAACACAACTAACGAAACGACCTTGGAGTTGCATACAATATGCAAAATAACTCCACGAAAACCAAGGAAATGTTTATTGTGCGTGCTCTTGAGAAAATCCTTGCCGATAAGGACATACGGCGCTCACATCACTCGCAGCTGAAAAAGTCCTGTGACACGGCACTCGAACAGATCAAAGCGGAACTCATCAGTGCGGGTCAAATTGCCGAAGGAAATGAGCTGCCCTGCGCCGCGCTGCCGCTGCCCAAAAACGATGCTGCGAGCATTATCAATGCGGAAACATATTTCCTGCCGTTCGAGCTGGCGTGCAAGAGCCGCTCACCGCGCATTGTAGTCACAGCGCTGGATTGCCTGCAGAAGCTGATCGCCTATGGGCATTTGACGGGCGCCATTCAGGACTCGGCGAATCCTGGTCACCTGCTCATCGATCGCATTGTCATCACTATCTATGGTTGTTTCAATGGTCCCCAGACGGACGAGGGTGTTCAGCTGCAGATCATCAAGGCACTGCTAACAGTGGTCACATCCCAGCATGTGGAGATTCATGAGTTTACGCTGCTGCAGGCGGTGCGCACCTGCTATGATATCTATCTATCCAGTAGAAATCTGGTCAATCAGACAACGGCGCGTGCCACTCTAACCCAGATGCTCAATGTGATCTTTGCTCGTATGGAAAATCAAGTCTACGAAGTCGCCCCAACGCCACCGACGACAACAGCAACGACAACGACGCTAAATGGCAGCATCGGAAGTCCGGAGACCAATGGAGAAGAAATAACAGCAGAAGCATCGGATAGTGATGAAGTGATTGCCTCGGAGCTGTTGGCTGAGATAATTACAGGTGAGTGTGAAACGCTGAAATCTGTGGCAATATGAGGAGTTGGCGAGTGGATTTTTAGTGCACTGATAACACCAATTCTTAAGTGTCGGTGATATCGGTGCTTTCATAGATCTCAATCGATAAACGTAAATAAATAAATCAATAAATATGACAATATGTTAAAGGTCATTACAGTCGAACTTCCCCATAGCGAACTTCTTATTATTATATTATGGCTGTTTAGGGAAGTTGGGTTGTATATGTTAAACATAAATTTTTGCTCATCTATTTACACCTTTCAGCTGCATTCAATGAGGTGATGAAGGAACAGAATCAAGACCAGGATCTGCCTGAATTGGAGCCATCTGTCAATGGGAACGGCTCGGCGGATTCTTCGCACTCGGATCACGACAGCGTTGAGTTGCACAGCGAGAACGATGCAATCGTAACGGCGAAATTCACACACATTCTGCAGAAGGACGCGTTTCTGGTATTCCGAGCGCTGTGTAAATTATCGATGAAGCCACTTCCCGAGGGTCATCCCGATCCGAAGTCACACGAGTTGCGCTCCAAGGTGCTGTCGCTGCACCTGCTGCTGCTTATACTGCAAAACGCTGGCCCCGTCTTCCGCTCCAACGAGATGTTCATCATGGCCATCAAACAGTATCTATGCGTCGCCTTGTCCAACAATGGAGTGAGCCTCGTCGCCGAGGTCTTTGAGCTTTCGCTGTCCATTTTTGTTGCACTGCTCTCGAATTTTAAGGTGCATCTGAAGCGCCAAATTGAGGTCTTCTTCAAGGAGATCTTTTTAAACATTTTGGAGGCGAACTCGAGCTCATTTGAGCACAAATGGATGGTCATCCAGGCGTTGACGCGCATCTGTGCCGATGCCCAGTCCGTGGTCGATATTTATGTGAACTACGATTGCGACTTCTCGGCGGCCAATCTCTTCGAGCGTCTGGTCAACGATCTCTCCAAGATTGCCCAGGGTCGGCAGGCGCTGGAGCTGGGGGCCAATCCCATGCAGGAGAAATCAATGCGTATACGTGGTCTGGAGTGTCTCGTCTCCATATTGAAGTGCATGGTTGAATGGAGCAAGGATCTCTACGTTAATCCCAACATGCCTGCGCCGGCTCTACAGGTAAAATAAGTGTTTATTTATGTCGATTGAAGAGTTAAAATTGATGATGTAAAAAATAGTTATTGCACATTTTAATTTATTTTATACAAGAATATATTATTTAATATATGAATACTATTTTTATTACAGGTGCAGTCGCTGCAATCACCCAGTTCGCATCAGGAGACGCAGCTTGGGGACAATGTGGACTCGCTGTCGGCGCACAATTCCAGTCTGCGGTCTACTCTTGGCGGTTCCAGCCATAGTCTTAATTCGTATGGCAGCGTGAAGAATCAGGAGCTGTTGGATCTGCCCGAGGCGCTGGAGGAGCGCAAGATGCGCAAAGAGGTGATGGAGACGGGCATAGAGCTGTTCAATCGCAAACCGCAGAAGGGCGTCCAGTTTCTGCAGGAGAAGCAACTGCTGGGCAGCAGTTGCCAGGACATTGCCCGTTGGCTGCACGATGACGAGCGTCTGGACAAGACCGTGATTGGCAATTATCTGGGCGAAAACGATGATCACTCCAAGGAGGTGATGTGTGCCTATATCGATGCCTTCGATTTTCGTCAGCTGGAAGTGGTTGCCGCCTTGCGCATCCTACTCGAGGAATTCCGTTTGCCGGGCGAGGCGCAGAAAATCGATCGACTCATGGAGAAGTTTGCGAGCAGATATTGCGAATGCAATCCACAGAATCAGCTATTCCAGATGGCCGACACCGTCTATGTGCTGGCCTTTAGCATAATTATGCTGACGACCGATTTGCATTCGCCGCAGGTGAAGCACAAGATGACCAAGGAGCAATATATTAAAATGAATCGCGGCATCAGCGACAGTAAAGATGACTTGCCCGAGGAGTATCTATCATCCATCTACGATGAGATTGCCGAGCATGAGATTAAAATGAAGAATAACACAACAATGCTGATGGCACCCAAACCAGCTGGCAAGCAGCCGTTTATCACAGAAAAGCGACGAAAACTGCTGTGGAATATGGAAATGGAGGTTATCTCGCTGACGGCCACCAATCTGATGCAGTCTGTTTCGCATGTCAAGTCGCCATTTACATCGGCCAAACATTTGGAGCATGTGCGTCCCATGTTCAAAATGGCGTGGACTCCCTTTTTGGCCGCCTTCTCTGTGGGCCTGCAAGTCTGTGATGATCCGGAGATTGCTACACTCTGCCTGGACGGAATCCGCTGCGCCATACGCATTGCCTGCATCTTTCACATGTCCCTGGAGCGGGATGCATATGTGCAGGCACTCGCCCGCTTCACTCTGCTAAATGCCAATTCACCCATCAATGAGATGAAGGCCAAGAATATTGATACCATTAAGACGCTCATCATGGTCGCCCACACGGATGGCAATTATCTGGGCAGTAGCTGGCTGGACATTGTCAAGTGCATCAGTCAGCTGGAGCTGGCACAGCTCATTGGCACCGGAGTACGGCCTCAGTTTCTGTCCGGTGCGCAGACCACACTCAAGGATACGCTCAATCCGAGCGTCAAGGAGCATATTGGCGAGACGAGCAGCCAGAGCGTTGTGGTTGCCGTTGATCGTATATTTACTGGTTCCATTCGATTGGATGGCGATGCCATTGTGGACTTTGTTAAAGCCCTTTGCCAGGTCTCAGTGGATGAGCTGCAGCAGACGCAGCCGCGCATGTTCTCGCTGCAGAAAATAGTCGAGATTAGCTACTACAACATGGAGCGTATTCGTTTGCAATGGTCACGCATCTGGCAGGTGCTCGGCGAACATTTCAATACGGTTGGCTGCAACAGCAATGAGGAGATTGCATTCTTTGCGCTGGACTCACTGCGTCAGCTATCCATGAAGTTCATGGAGAAGGGCGAGTTTAGCAACTTTCGTTTCCAGAAGGACTTCTTGCGTCCCTTCGAGCACATCATGAAGAAGAACAACTCGCCGGCCATACGCGATATGGTCGTCCGCTGCATCGCTCAGATGGTCAACTCCCAGGTAGTTATCCACAGCTATCACTGTAGTATCACATATTTATGCAAATCTTTTTAACAGGCTCATAACATACGGTCGGGTTGGAAGAACATCTTTTCCATTTTTCATCTGGCTGCTGGGGATCATGAGGAGCCGATTGTGGAGCTAGCATTCCAGACGACGGGCAAAATCATTGGCGAGCTGTATCGACGCCAGTTTGCTGTTATGGTCGACTCCTTCCAGGATGCCGTCAAGTGCCTGTCGGAGTTTGCGTGCAACGCGCGCTTTCCGGACACCAGCATGGAAGCCATACGCCTGGTGCGCAACTGTGCCCAGTGCGTTCACGATGCCCCCCAGCTGTTTGCCGAGCATGCGGGCATGGAGAACGATGCTTCGGTGGCGGAGGAGGATCGTGTTTGGGTGCGCGGCTGGTTTCCCATGCTCTTCTCGCTGTCGTGTGTCGTCAATCGCTGTAAGCTGGATGTGCGCACTCGCGGCCTGACCGTGCTCTTCGAGATTGTCAAGACGCATGGTGATAGCTTCAAGCCGAACTGGTGGAAGGATCTCTTTAATGTGATCTTCCGCATCTTTGACAACATGAAGCTGCCGGAGCACGTGACCGAGAAATCCGAATGGATGACAACGACCTGCAATCATGCTCTGTATGCCATTATCGATGTCTTCACCCAGTACTTCGATGTCCTCGGTCATCTGCTGCTGGAGGAGCTGTTCGCCCAACTGCACTGGTGCGTGCAGCAAAACAACGAACAGCTGGCACGTTCCGGCACCAATTGCCTGGAGAATCTGGTCATCTCGAATGGGTTCAAGTTCAATGAGGTGACGTGGGACAAGACCTGCCAGTGCATACTGGACATATTCAATGCGACGCTGCCAAAGGAGCTGCTCACCTGGCGACCCAGCAAGGGCAACGAGCAGCAGCCGCAGCAGCAGCTGCCACGCCGTGCCTCCACCATACCACATTCCACACAGGAGCCGCCGCCGGTCATAGCGATGGCGCACAATCACTTCGAGGCGCTACACATCAAGTGTGTCGTGCAGCTGGAGCTCATACAGACCATGGACAACATCGTCTTCTTTCCGGCCACGTCACGCAAGGAGGATGCCGAAACGCTGGCGCAGGCAGCCGCCGATCTGAGTGGCTGTGCTCAGTCGCAGCAGCTGCAGCTGGATTGTCAGCGTGAGGAGCAGGGCATGTATGGCTATTTGCGGACACGGCAACTGTTCACGCTCGCCGAGTGCCTGATGCAGTCGCATCGCTTTGCCAAGCGCTTCAATGCCGATCAGGATCAGCGCAATCTGCTGTGGCGTGCTGGATTCAAGGGCTCCATCAAGCCGAATCTGCTCAAGCAGGAGACCGCCTCGCTGGCCTGTGTGCTGCGCATCTTTTTCAAAATGTACGGCGATGAGAATCGACGCAGCGACTGGCCCGGCATTGAGCAGGAACTGGTGCAGGTATGCAAGGAGGCACTGGGCTATTATCTCAGTCTGCAAAGTGAGGCCCATCGCGATGCGTGGACATCCCTGCTGCTGCTCATCCTGACACGACTGCTCAAGATGTCCGATGCGAGAGTAAGCACATCACTAAATCTTTAATTTAAATGCTCTCCTAGTAAATGTTTATTGTATTTTACAGTTTGCGACGCATGTGTCCAACTATTACAGCCTGCTGTGCGAGATGATGTGCTTTGATCTGAAGCCCGAACTGAGAAGTGTCCTTAGGCGCGTCTTCATGCGCATTGGTCCAGTATTCAATATTATGAATGTCAATCAGAGTGTGAATGTTAAATAGTCAAGGCGGAATCACTTAACAGCCACGCCCACTGCGACGCGCTGCTTTCTTTGGCGTACCCCCCAATCCTAAATTGTAATCCTTAGTTATCATATCCAGGTTTTGTTGTTATATTGTTTCAGTTTTGTCCCTTGGCCTCCTCCGAAAGCAGAGTATATTATATATTTTTATTATATATATATATATATATATATATATATATAGATACAGGTATACAGCGTGTATGCAAATGTAATGTTTATACTTAGGTTTAAACAAAGAGTTGTTGTTTTATATAATGTTTACACAAGGCTTTATTAATATGTGTGCATCCGTTTATATGCCACGAATATACGTTAAATAACCAATAGTTGAGTTTCTTTCGCAAAATTCTTCGGTGTAACCATTTATTTTGGACTATTCACCATAATCTACGTATCTATTATTATTATTATTATTATGTAGCATTAATAATGATAGATTATATGCTGAACTGTAGCCTGTATATTGCTAGTTTAATTTAAATCAAATTATATATTTCAAATATATCTATTATAACAATAAAAACACCTCGTTATTTATTTAACAAATATTTCTTGTTTGTTTCTCAGGATCGAAGCGTTTCGATTCCCAATCATATTCAGTTACTCTGCAACTTGTGATGTCAGACGAACAAGTTGAAAAAATAGCACTGCTTACTTTTACAGGCAGCAAAGTATGTCTGAATATCACCTAAAAGTATGCATTGTTATTTTTAGTATACAAATAAAAGTAGTTGATACCGATTCTGCACGCCTGCTATTGCGAGCAGTCGAAATTTGATTTTCATTGAGTTACCCAGCTATCAAATAATTTAATGTTTATATATATTTGAATTTAGTACATATACATATATATAGTACATATTCTATGAGTCAGCCGTATTCTTATGGATATTGGTTACACATCCATTGTTACAATCGTTGACGGTTCTTTGAATAGCTGAAACAAATAATTTACTGTCAAAAGACAACCAAATCATTTGCATGCTTTGCACAATTTTATGTACATTTATTGAATAATTTATTTTTACATTTATACATTTCTTCTTAATTTATACATATAAATGATTACAGTTTTGTAGAAACGTCCTTTTTAATCTGGATGAGTGAAAAATAACTACAATAAATTGGCTGATTGCCATATAAAACATCTTTATCGCTTGCCACTTATCAAGAATATCGCAGACACATCCTATATCGATTTACTCTTGATATATTTGCTGATCTTTTGATTGTTTATGATGCTCAGTTTGTGTGCAACGCATTTGCTAAAATATTTAAGTGAATAATAAAAAATAAGAATGAATAATATACATGGAAAGAATATTAAAAAGACTCTCGTCGGATATCGGCTATAGTATACATATAATGCTGCAGCGTGGACACAATTTTAATTTTGATTATAAATCAGCAGAAAGAAGCAAAACAATTTATATCGCAGTCCTAAAAATTTATTTTTAAAATCGAATAAAAACATTCACCAAATGTTTGCGCATATTTATATATTCCGAGTGTTGTGTATTTTTTAATGTGTCAACGAACGTATTATTTGCTGGTAATGATTTGATATATATTAGTGAACTGTTTTAGGGATACCTTGAAAATCTGTTAGCAGCTTCAGCAAATTTCTTTTCAAGATCGTTGTTCACGTGTTAGCCACACAAATTGTTTTTGCTTTTTATTGCTTAAAATTTGAAAAACACGCACTGCTGTTTGCTAACTATCTAAGCCAAAAAAAAGGGGAAAAAGCAAATGAATGACATGAGGTGTTTAATTGTTATATTTTGGTGGGGGAAAGTTATTGGGGGGCTGTATTTTGTGTGAGTTTCGAATTCTGAGCGATATGCTAAAAAATCTTGTTAATAAGTCAATTTGAATGGAAGCCTAATAAGGCTCTCGCTTGATGACGCCCATGACAAATCTTGAGTTATTGAAATCTTCACATTTTGAGATGTGCTAATTCTTTGCGAGTGGTTGTCTTATTACAAAAACAAAAGTTTATTTTATAACTAAATTTGGACTGAATAACAAAAAATTATAACCCATCTACAAAAAAACGCAAATTTGCACTAAAAGGTACTAATAAAGCTTTGAAACTGTTATTCGAATAAATTTAAAAGAATCAATAGCTCCCATGACTGGAATGAGTAATGCATGTATCAACCATTAATGCACGCGACTAAAATTCATATATAGGCTCGTCTCATGATATCTGCTATAAAGAAGATGTACAAGGCAAAAACAGCATAAAACCCGGGCAATACAGCTTATCTAAAAGTTAAACAAATACAAAAAAAAAGAAGCTCAGTAGTGCTGGAAATTGCCCGGATAAATAAAGCAAGTGGATGCGTATTTTGTTGTTTATCAAAATCAAATATAAGTTGACAAAAAATGCGGCCATGAGAGAGTTCAGACAGTATTATCTGCCTTGAACTCTACAGGCTGACAGACTGCAAGTAAAAAGCAACTTTAGAAAATTTCACTAGCACTTATAAAGCTCCGCGTGTTCGTTTTAGACAGTGTCAATAGAGTTCCAATTAACTATAGTAGTTGACCTTGAGTGGTCGAGATTTCTAGTGAATATAGAAATCTCGGCACATGTGAGCACACTTCCCATTTGCCGTTCCCCATTTCCCAATTGTTATTTGCAGCATTTGTTATGCAATTTGTAATTGCAATTACGGAAACGATTAAAGGCTTGCCGCGTGTTTTCACGTGGCAGCCATGAGTCGGAGATAAAACTGTGAAAAGTGCAAATAAATGTCTATGTTCTTAATTGAACAATAAGCCGCTGTAAAATTGTGACGAAAAAGAAAGCCAGTTGTACAATTTTCGCACGCTTCAATTAATTGCGTATACGCCACGTACAACGGGGAATAACCACAGTGTACATATGGAAAATTATACAATCAGGTTACAGCAATCATATCCATAGAGATTTAGCATCCATACATGAATATGTATGCTAAAACACAAAATTATAAATTTGGTTTAACTCGCTAAACTGGCCCCGTGCAAAGTATGCGAAATTGTTCTAATGAAATAACATTGTCAGTAGCGCGTTGATGAAAATTGAGGCACTCAAAACACTACCCCAAGCCCGAACCTCATCCCGAACCCTAGCAAACATCCCTATGGCAATTGAGCGATGAGTTGTATTCAATTTCCAAAAAAAAATGCACATGTGTGTGTTTTTGCATGTGTGCTGCGAGCGCGCGATGTGATCACGCTTGCGGCTCGACTTGTCTGCTAATAACAACAAAAACAATGCACTAAAGTTCAACAATAAATTAAGGCGACAATTCGTTTTGTGTGAGTGTGCGTGGGCACAGTGGAACGAGTGCAGCATTTAAATGAACAGTCCAATAAATATTACAGCATTTGGCTTTACAGCAAAAGCAGCTCAACATCTACAAACCTCCCAATCGATAGCAGTTATCGAGAGAGTTAAATAAGTAGTTAAATACGTATAAGCAACACAGTGTGCAGCGAGCACTTAATGTTGTCGTTGTCGGGTGTTGAGGCTGCCAACTATTGAACTGTCATTGATGTTTACAATAAGCTGCTGCTCTGCCCGCAGAAACCTGGAAGGGGCTCACAACAGTACCCAGTGGGAATTATCGCGACTACAATACTGTAAAAATATGGCTCAATTTTCAAATGTTAGCGATTCGCATTAAAAGCGATATTTTCTATATATATAAATAAATAATTATTTTTTATTATTTATTGTTGCCAACAGTACTTGTGTCGTGGCCAACCCTTATATCATATTTCTAAGTTGAATTGTCGAAATTGGCATAGAAATACATGTCATCGCTGCTGATCATCTAAAATCTAAACAACAAAACATTTATTTGTCCATACAAAAGTAAGTTGTGTGTAAGTATGCGTAATTTTTCCCGCTGGGTTGGTTCACTTTGCGCACATTGCTCAATTATCGCGCTCTCTTCAGACTTTCGCTCTTCTGACGCTCGCTTTTCCTCCCTCTCTCTCTCTCTTATTCTCTTTCGCGCTGCTTCAGTCCGCTTAGGTGCGTGTTTTTAAATTTTTTTCTTTGCTTTGTACTTTTTAGTTAGCGCAACGGCTTCGAAGTCAGCGGCGCTGTTTTGAATCGAACAGTCTACAGCCAGCGGACTTACTAAGCAGACGCGCTCACGTTCCCAACACCCAAATTCGCAACCGTTCCCGGGTCATTATAAAACCGGCAGTCGCATTCTATAGGCAAATCATAAGCGTGCCAGAAACCGCGAGTGCAACAACAAACGTCTCTCAAATCTCAACAGCAAACCAAAGATCAATTCTAAGATGAGCCATCACTGGGGCTACACCGAAGAGAACGGTAAGCGGCATCAATATCAGATTTGTTTTTTTTTTGTCTCATTTTTTGCGTGTTTGTTTTGCTACGGTTACGTTTTTTGTTTACAAACGTGACGCACGCATGCGTGTAATGATTCAATTTTTGGGAAAGTTTTTGGAGCCTTTCCGAAATGTTAACTCAGATAGAAAAACAGAAGAAAAAAATCTTTCGAATTTCAGTTTGCTGCATTGGCGGCATGCTGTAAAGTTTGTTTTGTTTAATTGAGGCGACTCTTAATTGAATACATGTGTCATCTAACAGATAACATGCAATAAGGCAGGCATCTTGCCTCAATTATTGTTTGTTGATTTGATTGCATTCGAATACATACATTCATCACAGACGAACATTTGTTGCTGCAAACAGGCTGCTTCTAATGAAACGAAGTAAACGATAAGACTCTATTGTGTTGTGTGTGTTTCGCTGTTATTGTTTTGCCAAAGATAAATAAACGTGTAACAACAATCGCGGAAAGAGTCAATACCCAACTCAAAATAAGTGAATGCCCTGCCGATGTTTATTAATCAGCTAAGAATGTAGTTTAATATTGTTTATTTTTATATAACTGTTGTTATTTTTGGGCGCCAATGCTGTTCCCACTCAAGTTCCACATTGTTTTTAATTCAATCAAGTCCAGTTTTGATCGCGAAATGACGCTGTGCGCCACAATTACATGCATCATCGCATTAGCTACTCTACAAAGCTCGCAAACACACAACATTAACACACACACACACAGCCAAGCACATCCATACCCCAAAGTTCGTCGGCAGCTCATAAATATTCGACTACAATAATTAAATCGTATGCCAAGTGTGAAATAAATGAGCACGGCTTGCAGTGGGATACAGACAGGGAGAGGGAGACAGACACAGAGATAGAGAGAAAGAGAGAGGGAGACAAACTGTCGCCAATTTGCACGAGCTGGGTCTCGTGATCTTAACTGAGTAGGTATTGTGGGTGCTTTCCATTAAACCAGTCACAAAGTTAGTCGCCCCGTTGATTGTAACCGGTTCCTAGTTCTCAGTACGTGTTAACCCATGATTACGTATAACAAATAGTAGAGATTTATATTCTTGCTATGCGACCCAATTTCCCAATGCTTCCAGTTTGGCTCATTTGTTGAATTGGGTATATTTATAGGTTTGCAATCGAATCGAATTTCAATATAATTATATGATTGTTTGAACTTCGAATAGATCAAGCAAATTCTAGTCCTATTTCCCCTATTTCAACTTACTGCATTTTTTCTCTATATTTGTATATATATATTTTCAACAGCAGAGCTCATTTGAATTTCGTTCAAACTCTGATTATAAATAATAATCGAAATATGCAGTGAGCGTATTTAATATTCAATATATAGCAGAGCAGCTGACTCGTCTACTCGAGCTGACTTGTTTTTGGCTTATTGTTTGTTTCTTGTTAAGTTTTTGCCTTCTCTTTGCTGTGCTCGTGCGATTTGAAGGCAGTTCGTTTGCTTGTTCGACGCTGGTCAAGTGCATGTTCGGTTCTTAAGGACACATTAAATACCGGTTTCACAGTCAGCGCTGCGTCATGGCTCAAATGTTCTGTCTGGCTAACAGCAGTGTCACTGGCACTGCCTCTGCACTCGTTTTACGTCACATGATCATCGCTTATCGTACAACAAAATGATATATGCCCCTTGGTGTTCAGAATGTTTGCATCTTACAAATCAATTTGAAGTTTTTGGCAATTTGTTTTGATTTGCTTAAGTGCCGTTGATTGCGTTGATTGATTTGACTTGTCTGCGCTGGTAACATTTCAATGCCCTCTATCTGTCTATGTTGCCTTATCGCTACCAGCCCATATAAATATATATATATATATATATATATATATACATATACACATATATATATATATTTGTATACACATTTATGTTCCACTTCAGACTGAAGTGGTTATTACATTAATCATAAGTGCACAGGAGTCAAGTATTACTTCCCAAAATATAGGAAACAAACATATATATTATATCAGCTCAATGATTAGGTGATCAGTTCTTATCAAATCTGTTCTATTCGCACCTCTGCCCCTGTCAAACCTGCAGAATCGTCTATACTCGTATTTGAGATTAAAACTCGCGTGTTTATATTTTGTAAATCAATCAAATTCATGATACGATTCTGTTCAACCTGAAGAATCGCCTCGAATATCAGATTAAAGCTCGCGTGCTTATATATTTTGTAAATCATTGAAAATTATAAAATTGTGTTGATATAACTCGAAAATGTATAAATTCTCCAATCGCTCTTTGTCTATTAGTATCAGTCACATACGACTAACCAAAATTGATTTGCCCTTATCATACTGAACCAAATTTCTTATGTCTACAAAATTCTTCGTGTATTACGCTTTTTCGCTTTACCCAATCGCTATATATTTATTATCGTAATGACTCAACAAATTGCATTAAAATTAAAATTAGTAATATCAAGCAAAGTGTCATGGTTTCATCATTTTGTTGATGTATTTGAAATGTTAATTCTGTTGAAATTTAGAAATCAATATAAAAAATATAATCTGATACATAAAAGATTATTCAAAGCTATGACTTATTTTATGAAAGGGTCTGATGTAATCTTTAAATAAGCAAATTTATTGATATAAAATGTTTCATCAATTAATTCGATATATTTTCGCAATGCGCATTTCCTTAAGTAATGACTTGAATGACGTACATAAAATATATATATATATATATATAGGCTTATTACAAATCTGTATCATGCTGACGTCTTCAATCCATATTTGTATTACAAAAGAGTAGTCTCTCATTTTGCCACATACGCTTAAGGCAATCCATGTCACATATGTATATATAAAGTTATTGGCGAAGCGATAATTATTAGAATAATTACTGACTCAGTTATTTGATGCGAAATCACACAAGTGCTATCTTTAACTTAAATTTGATCAAAAGTTTCGCTGAATGTGTGAAAAAATTAATAATAATATATATTTTCGTATATTGTTATTATTTTTAGCTTTGGCCAGAAAATCAACAGACGGTGCGATAAAAAAATATGGCATATATCTATATAACATATATGTATGTAAGCAGCTGGCTTACATATATAAAGCTGAAAAAAACCGATCAAATTTATGTGTTGGAAAACTTCTGGTCTGCAGATTAAAATTCAAACACAGCCCAACAATTTCAAAACTGTACGTGACATTTAGTGCAAAATTAAGAATTTTGCATTGTTGGATTTTTATTTTATTTTGTGTAGTATTTTTATCATTCTGTTTGTTGGTTTTTATGGTAATTCAATAATTCTATTTCTGTTGCTATTTTAACATGCTAACAAATAATTAGCATTGAAAATTGACCGAATGCGTTTTAGCGTGTTTTGTATCTCAATCGAGGCACCGTTAGCAGCTTGACAGCAAAAAGAAGCTTATGGCAGTTCTGGGGCTTCCCTAAAGACACTAAACACTACATCGAATATTTTGTGGGCTGGTTCGCCGGGTTAATGCCAAAACAATACTTTCAGATAAATGATATATATATATATATATATATATATGTGTGTATTCGGAACACGTTGACTCATACAGGAATAAAGCGAATGGAATGAGTAATATTTAGATAGTTCAGTGAACAACTCGCTGACCAATTAACGTGAACTTCCTTAACTCATAAAATCATGCAATAAACTCATAATCTTCACAAAATTCTAGAAGCCACTGAGTAGTTATCAGATATGACAGTTAAGTGAATATTTACGACTTTTCCACTCAATTCATTTCATGACTTAAACGTTGTTGTTTTTTTTTCTTGTTATGTAACTAAATGCTTAACACAGGCACATTAGGTCGTAATAGTTTTCCCTTTTTTTAATTGTTTTACAATTTTCAAGGTGAAGCAATAAAAATCAAGCGTTAACAATTTTCACAGCTCTAAAGCTTAACTGAATTTATGTTTGTTTCTGTATAAACTAAATAGCTAAATTATTAAATAAATTAATAATAATTAATTTAAAAAAAAAAATTGTCAAAAGTAAGAAATTTATTTACTTATCTGTGCATTTAAATTATATAGCTGTATATACAGGGTAACTCCCAGATAAGAAACTCCTTCAAATTGTTTTTTGTTTATTTTGAAAAACAAACGATTGTAAATAACTGGGAAGTAAAAAATGTAACTCATTTCGTTGTTGTCTCGGGAAAACAGAGAACAAGAACCAGTTTTTGCCTGACTGTTCAACTGTTTACTATATATGTATATATATATATATACAGTATTTATATAAACCCATTTCGGATGCGTTAAATTTCATTTTTAACTCAATTAAATGAACATTTCGATTTTTCCACAACTTTATTAATTATCTGCCCAGCTGGACAGCAAAATCCAGAAGTTGTTTCAAGTTATATATATATTTATAATGTGCAAACATTTATGCACTGCAAATATTATTGTGCAAGCAGTTGCGGCTTTTAGCATTTCCTGAGACGACGCAGCAAGTTTGTTTATAATCGTAACTGTAAATTACAGGCACGTGCGGCTATTTTACTGTCTTTTGCCCAGGTGTTTGAGTTGACCTTACATTCTAATTAGTATTGTTTTCATTTGCATTACTTTGTTTAATTTTTAAATCAGACATAAGTAATATTTCATTATCTCAATGAGCTAAAGCTAAATACAATTTTATATATCTGAATCAAACGGTTGGACTTACTATATCAATAGTGTCTAAGTGTAAGTAAAACTAGATTGAAAACTGAACTCTTAATGACAACTTTTACAATTTACTCGAATATTATTTCAATATATATATACATAAATTGTTGTTCCAAAAGGATTTGTAAATGAATCATCAGCAAGTGTATTTCAGCTTCCGCTAAACAAAGTCTCAAAGTTATGGCCTTTTATGGTAATTTTAATAGCTCATTGTTTACCTGTTTGGCAAAGCTGATAAGAAGCCAGACGCAAGTTGATCTTAAGAGTTTACAATCTTGGCATATTAATCGTATTTACCAGCAACAGCAGCAGCAGCAGCAGCAGCAGGTGCAGGCCCATGCGATGAAAAGGCGCAGTAAATAAATGCGTATAAATAAATAAGTTAATGGAAATGATCAACAAAAGCAGCTTCATAAAAAATGACAGCTTCATAAACGCGCAAAATATTTGGATAACTCATCAGCCGGAAATTAGCGCTAAATTATATAAAAATGCAATTGCAGTTTTTCAGCCGCCATACGTGGCGTATACGTGATGTAAATATTCAAGTTTTCTGTTTGTAACTTTTATTTGTTTGAATTTCGCTGTCCAATAATAGTTGCTAGAGTTACCTAAAATGGCGTATATATCTTATCATTTGTGTTTGATTTAATTAATGATTTATAAACAATATAAATTTGTTTGTCACACGGCTGATAAAGGATCGCTTTTCAATTATCTATTTGTACATCCCTATCAATTTATGCGTGTCACATGTGCAAATGGCACCGCCTTCTGACACGTATGTCAATTGGTAATTACATAATTTCCGCTGTCCATTTGATACTGGACAAACAAAATATGTGATTTATCAGTTTGAAATTCAAAGAAAATACCTTAAGACCGACGCTTTTGGCGCCAAATGATTTATTATGTGTCCGCGCCGTAAGACAGTTCGATAAGGCAAATGCCAGATTAAATGCACCTTAACATGTTGAGATAGCTTAACTTGTTCGATATTCTGCGGTTTATCTGGTGAGTGCGTCAGTGGGACCAATCCTATCACATGACTTTGCCACCGAGGCAAACCTCTTGAACGAGTCTCTGCACGTGACGCTGTTTCTCACTCCCAAGTAAACATTTATTGTTGTTCTGGTTGTAGACAAACAATTAAAAACGCCAATGCAGCAGCAAACAAAAGTTGAAATAATTTATTTTGTTGTCACAGCCGATCTAATTACAATTTCAGATAACATGCCGACAAGCATCAACTTCACTGAATAGAATAAAAAAAAACACTTTTATGATCTTAGAATTAACATTTGTTATGCAAGCATAACTAAACCGGAATATTGTAATATACAACATTTATCTACATAAACTTTATTCTTGGTTTTACCTACTCCAACTGCAATTAATGTTTGATGTAAACGGATTGCTAAACCTTTGCTTAATTGGTACTATCTTAACTAAAAAGTAAATAGCAACTAAAATCATGTGGACAAGATATTTTTACTATGTTTTTCGAAAACGTGATGATGTAAGCAAATATTGGCACAGTTGACAACCGTTTCGACTTTATTATTTTTGAGTTTTCAGTTGTACCTTATCGGGAGCCCACATACCAAAATTTTTCAAAGCCATCTAAATACCAACGTAAATTTGAAAGGCTTTAAAGTTGCTAAGTCCCCTACAAATATACGCGTTTAGTCATTTAAACACATGCATTTATAGATATGCTTATCATTAAATCCTTATAAATATACCGTAAATATAATAATGATAAAAAAATTTCTTGCGAATATGTTTTTCCCCTTAAAGTTGCAGTAAATATAATAAGCTCTCACTTAAAGAAAAACCCCCAAAAATGTGAAAATATTTGTTTTGCAGGAAGAGATTTTCATGGTAATATTATGGATATAGCATAGATATTGATTACCCCACCCAAAAACTATTTTCAGCTATGAACTATTTCTCGTGGAAGTTTATAATTACTTACTTGGATTATTTGCTTTGTTATAATGACAAATCGTTTAGTGGTTCTTATATAAATAGATCGAAGATATTGTAAAACACTCGTGTTGCGTAAACCAATGATTGACATACATAAATATAAAAAAAAAGAAAAAAAAAACAAAGAGAGTTACTAATAGTAATGAATTTTATGTTTATATGCTTGAAGGACCCGCACATTGGGCCAAGGACTATCCGCATGCATCCGGACATCGTCAGTCGCCCGTGGACATAACGACCTCCAGCGCCAAAAAGGGCAGCGATCTTAGAGCATCGCCACTGAAATGGAAGTACGTGCCGGAGGATACAAAGAGTCTGGTCAATCCAGGTAGGTCTATTTTCTTTATATGTATATAAATGGTATCTTATGCAGGCAGCTAATTAAATTCCTAATCATTTTTCAGGCTACTGTTGGCGGGTGGATGTCAACGGAGCCAATTCGGAGCTGACCGGAGGACCTCTGGGCAACCAGATCTTTAAGCTGGAACAATTCCACTGCCACTGGGGCTGCACAGACTCCAAGGGCTCGGAGCATACGGTCGATGGTGTGTCCTATGCCGGCGAACTGCATCTGGTGCACTGGAACACCACCAAGTACGAGTCGTTCGGTGAGGCCGCTGCCGCTCCCGATGGCCTGGCCGTGCTGGGTGTCTTCCTGCAGCCGGGCGATCATCACGAGGAGTTGGACAAGGTAAGCAGCGTGCTGCAGTTTGTGCTGCACAAGGGCGATCGTGTCACACTGCCCCAGGGCTGTGATCCCGGCCAGCTGCTGCCAAATGTGCACACCTACTGGACATACGAGGGCTCGTTGACAACGCCGCCCTGCTCGGAGTGTGTCATTTGGATTGTGTTCAAGACGCCCATCCAGGTGTCCGACGATCAGCTGAACGCCATGCGCAATCTCAATGCCTACGATGTCAAGGAGGAGTGTCCCTGCAACGAATTCAATGGCAAGGTCATCAATAATTTCCGTCCCCCGCTGCCGCTCGGCAAGCGTGAATTGCGCGAAATTGGCGGACATTGAAGAATGAAATGATGTTATTGTTATTGGATCACAGTCAAAGCCATTGGATTCGAGTCGTATGCTTAGCTTTCATATAAATTACACACTGCGTGCACCGTAGAAGCGGATCGGATGCGCGGCTCAATTCCCCACCAAGCAACGAACCCATCGCAGCAGAGCACCGACTGAAGGTCCCATTGTTAATGTCTCGTTTTAGTCTGTACTACTTTATAGCAAACACTTGTACCTCTTTTTATGTATTTGCTAGTAGAACTGTATTTGTATCTTGTTAACTGTACTTGGTACGCTTGTTTGTTAAACATTTGCTAAATGACAATTAGATTAATGTGTATTAAACGTTATGGTATTAAAAAATAAATATATTACTTTTAGATGTTGCATATTCAAAATGAACAAAAAAAAAACACAGATTGTTTTCTTCTAAACTTATTAAATATAATTAACCTTAAAACGTTTCCTTAGCTATCTAAATGCAGGTTTAACCTATTTTCACCAAAGTGTCAAACTTGTTTGATTACAATTTAATTTACACCAAATCTAATGGGTAGCCTTAGCCATACCCAAAACCCAGCAACGAAAAAAGGTTTCAGGGTATTCAGCAGACGGTTATTTCCGACATTGCAACGTTCTTACTAGATTTTTATTTTTAACTCAGATCAGTCATTGACTTCAGTAATATAAATCGTTGATTAAGATTTCTTTATATAGAGCCCGTTATAATCTGAAGAATGACTAATCAGATGAGTAGACGCATGCGGTCCATTAGTAAGAATGTGCTTATTTAAATACCTTTAACCATTAGGTTTGTAACCCTCAAGCGAGCACTACATTTAAAATGGATACGTATATGGCTCTAGGCATTCTACTGCTTCAAGTATTAGTGCCGTTGACATTTGTTAAAGGTAAGATATTATCATAAACATAAAGAATTTTGCTCTAATTAAATGAAAATCCATTAAGCAACCAATTTTAGCACCAGATTGGAGTACAAAATCACAAACTCCGTGCAACAAAAATATCATGCCAAACTGAACGGCTTCGAATTGATCGGGGAGAAGTATTATTTCATTGCACATAAGGAGGTCAACTGGTTTCAGGCTGCACAGGAGTGTCGGCAGAAGGGCGGCTATTTGATAAGCTTGTCAAACAATGATGAAAGGGTACTTGTTGGTATGCGCCTAAATAGGACTGGATACTATTGGCTGGACATTAACAGACTGGGTCAAGATGCGTATGTTTCAATTACCACAGGGGTGGTGAATAAATATGAGAAATGGCTGAAAGATGGCATGGAAAAACCGCATGATGGGAACGAGCCACTAAATTGCGTAGTTCTCGTGAATGACTATGAGGAAGACTTTGTCATGAGGAAAACACAGTGCCTGGAAAAGGCTAGTTATATATGTCAACTAAGGTCTCCGAGCACAATTTCTATTGTAGTGTGGTAATATTTAATACGTTAATATAAATATTATATATACGATTAATCATGCATAAATAATTAAAACAATAAAATTGTAAAAAAAACTTCGAGCTTGAAAATCAATTATTGCAATTATTAAATTACCCCCTTAAACCTTTTTATGTTTTTGTACAAATCAATGTAATTTCAATTATTATTTAATCACCTTTTAATAGGTTTAATTAACGAGCTTCCAATGTACATAATTAAACACTCATATACATTCATATAATTTGATCAACGTATGTGGATGAAAAAATAAATATAATATAATCTCTGAATTTAAGTGAGTCAATAATCATAAATCACTTCGCCAAGCGTCAGCTTCGAGTACATACATTTAAGTGAGTTAAAATAGGAACTATGGCTTGTTATGTTCCGTCCATGTTACGCAGCCTGTTTGGTGAAATCCAGTAGCTTCTTTGGCTTGCAAGTCCATTGTTGAAAGTAATCACATTTCAATTGCTGCCAGACCAGTTGATATTCTTTAGACAGAGCTTTGCACTGAGCATAGCTTAAATTCTGTACATCGCTTAATTGTAAGCATAGCTTCTGACGCAGCTCAGCACAACAGTTCAGCAAATTAAGAAAGTTGAGCAGCAGTTTATATTTACTCACATCCAGCGCAGCTTGTGGAGTGTCAAGCTTCTTTTTGGTTACGCCCTGCCGTTTGCCATTCACTGCAACCTCATAGGGTCTGCGAGTATATATGTAGTTTATATATTTTAAACATTGTTAATATGCCCAAAGCTCACCTCAGTGACTCGGGAAGCAGCACCCAAATGAGACTGCCAGGCGCTGGCTGCCAGTCCGAGCGTTGGGCAAGCGCAAAGGTTAACGTGTTATCAATGCGTATGTGAGGCACCTGCGCCTGATACCGGCTTGATTTGCAGCTTCTACCGCTCCACCGTTGATAAAGTGCGCGTTGTAGACTTTTCATGTGCGCATCGGCACAGCAAAAGTTTAAGCTAGTAAAATAAATGGGCTTGTTAAGCAGCACGTCAAGCAGTGCACCCTGGACACCGAGAACATTCCAGCGGGACAGCTTGTCGCTGCAGGACATGGAGAGTGTGCGCTCACCGCGTCCTGGTTTGGTGCGCAGTGCTGCTGGCGTTTGCAGCATAGCATCGCACTGCTCAACGTTGCTGCTTATCAATTTGGCGCCAGTGAAGACCTCTTCACATGAATCCTTTTCCAATCGCTTTCGTTTAGCCGGCAGCGCGGCAAACTCACTGTCGATATTGCTCTCGTCCACAATGCAAGCATCTCCGCATGGTGTTTGCGTACTAAGGAAATGAAATTCCAGATTTTCATTGAGTGTAAAGCATCTTTCCGCTGCTTGCCAGCTAAAGATTGACTCCTCTAGGCAACTGGCTGCTTTCATTATTTCGTTGTACAAATAGCGGAGGAAGCCGCGTCTCGCTAGCACCTCAGCATGGGAATCGTTCAATATAAAGCCTCTGGCACAAAGTTTACTACTGCCAATGCATCTTGTTCTAATTCAAAATAAATTATATATTAAAAATTTTCTTGAACACTTAATTAGTTGATTATCACTTACCCAGTTGCAAGTGAAACTACTTTACCGCATTTTGATCGAGCGTCATATTGCACTATACCGGCTAGAACTGTCCACTGATTGATTGTGGGCTTTCCAGTTTTTGGTAAATCGTGAAATTTGCTATAGCATAGTTCAGCTATTTGCTGCACGGTAAATTCCTTATTAATTTCAGAATACATCAATAACAACTGCTATTAAGCGCGTATTATTATATGGTGATAATGAATTAATCGATTATCGATATTTCTGCTATCGTCCAACGAACAACAGCTGCTTAAGCGAATCGTTTCACAACACTTCACAAACAATACCTGGCTTTGTGGACAAAAGTCTTAACAGATTTGTTATTTTCAATAAATAAACATGCCTAAAGTCGTATCGCGCAGCATTGTTTGTTCTGATACAAAAGATCAAGAGGAATACAATGAGGAGAAGCCATTAAATATATATTACTGCCTGTGCAGCAAAATGTCACTGATTCTAGGTGCGTACAACACAATTTTATTGCAAACGTTTTAATAATAAAATTAAATATTTATGTGACAGATTGCACTTTGGATCAGTTGCCGATGCGTGAAGCGGACAATGCTCGTGTTATAGATGCCAACGATCATGCCAATAAGCTAACCTTCAACCCAGCCCCAAAAATGATCTACATACGACGCAAGGGCAAGGGAATTGAGAAGCAATACCGATACAAGGTATGCATCGGAAAGACAAATAATTTTAATAAGCAACGTGTATTCGATATTTGCATTGCTCAAGAGATTTCGGGGTCCATAGAGTACATAAGGAAAAGTCGAGTTGATTTAAAGCTAACCGGATGAGTCTTTTTTATCGTTACATAGCTCCACAAGGGAACATTGGGTAAAAAGTAAAGTCCTTTCATCAACCACATTTTTGCTTTTCAAGATATCTTCACCTAACTCACTATGCATGAGTTTTACTATATATGTATAATGAAGTACAACTGTGTTACAATTATCAGCAGCCACCTCTACATTATTAATATTCATTCACATATTTATATTTGTCTTTCAGTGCCGTAGCTGCAATCTGCCCTTGTATTATCGACACAGTTCCGATTCGCACGTTACCTTCGTGATGAATAACGCTCTGGTGCGCAACAAGGGCGAGCAACCGTTGGTCCAATTGCTGGCAACGGAGGCGAAAACAAGTGCAGCCAATGCAGCTGTTGTGGCGAATGTGCCGCCGCCAAGTGGCGAGGATTCGGGTATTGTGGACGCCAGTGGTAAAAAGGTTATGGTGACTCGGCACACCAAAAATATGGGCAAATTTAGTTCCGTCACAGTATCTACCATCGATGAAGAGGAGGACGAAATTGAAGCGGTAAGCTTAATAATAATCGCATACATCATTGACTGTCAGCATTACAATTACAACCATCTATTTTTTTAATATAACAGCGCGAGATTGCCGATAGTTATGCTAACAACGCTCGCATTATCGAGAAACAATTGCAGCGTAAGGGGGGCAAGCTGGCTGATCTGGGCGCCAAGCCCAAGGCGGATGATATGCCACCGCCGCCACCGAAAAAACAAAGAGGAACGCTTCTGGAGCGATAGCTGATACTCACATGAAGACTATTGAGAAATAACGGCCGTCTAACCACTTTATTATTTGCAAAAATTATCAAAAATTGTGAATTGCTATGCCAACTCAACTAGTGATTGAGAATATATATGCCATCAATGCGTTGCAAATTTAAAGCAAAATTTTAACACTTTCTGCCGTGGTAAACTATATCTACTATAAAAGTCTTCTCAACAAATATATAAAATAATGGTGTAAATTTAAATAATTTTGGGGGAGTAATATGTATGTTATCGTTAATCGAATATAAAATGGCGCTTCCCAGCACTGCTAAGCGAATGTGCAGCTAACTTAACGCCGTTGTAAGCAGAATTTGCAGAGAAAATATATTGAAAAAAATTGTGTGTATAGCATGTGAAAACAAAGTTTTGTTTTTGTTCGTTTTGGATTGCAAATAGATAACGCTGCGCGTAAATCAGCCAATAAACCGGGACAGAAACAAACGCTAAAAATGTTGCCCGACGACGACGTTGCTGTTGACTAATAACAAGACCGTGTGCGTCTGTGTGCGTGTGCTTCTTGTACGCCAGTGAGTGTGTGGTGGAGTGCAGAAATGTTTTCCAGTGGTGGCAGCCATGGGATTAGCGTTGGCGTCGCCTCCACTGTGCAGGACTCGGATGGCTATGATTTTACAAAAATCGAGAATGCGGCACGTTGGCGGGGTCTATTTATACCATCGCTGCGAAAGGTGCTCGAGCAGGTGAATCCCCGTGTGACAGCCAAGGAGGATGCACTGCACTATGTGGAGAATCTGTGTGTGCGTCTATTGGCCAAATTGTGTGCGAAACCACTGCCGCATTCAGTGCAGGATGTTGAGGAGAAGGTGAACAAATCATTTCCACCGCCCATCGATCAGTGGGCCCTGAAGGAGGCAAACGAAGTGATCAATTCGAAGAAGCGCAAATCTCTGTTGCCCACGGAACGTGTGCATACGCTGCTGCAGAAGGATGTGCTGCAGTATAAGATCGATAGCTCAGTCTCATCGTATTTAGTCGCTGTTCTCGAGTGCATTTCAGCCGACATACTCAAAATGGCCGCCGATTATGTGTGTGCAATGCGACACAGCGAGATCGCCAAAGAGGACATTGAGGTCGTCTTGAATGCGGATGGTGTGCTCCTCGACATGCTCAATCGCAGCAGCGAACAGCTCAAGTGCAATGTGCTGCCCAGTCCACTGTCGCTGCCAGCGCAACGGGCGAGCGCCACCTACGAGGAGACGGTTAAGGAGCTGATAAACGATGAGAAGCAATATCAGCGAGATCTGCATATGATCATTCGTGTCTTTCGGGAGGAGCTACTCAAAATTGCACGCGATCCGAAGGAACTTGAGCCGATATTCTCCAATATCATTGACATTTATGAGGTAACAGTGACGTTGCTTGGCTCCCTTGAGGATGTCATCGAGATGTCCCAGGAACAAAATGCGCCATGTGTGGCCAGCTGCTTTGAGGAGCTCGCCGAGGCCGAGGAGTTCGATGTGTATAAGAAATATGCACACGACGTCACTTCGCAGGCATCGCGCGATGCTCTAAGCAATCTCCTTGCCAAGCCCGATGCCCTGTCGCTTATGTCTGCCGGCCATGGTTTCCGCGAGGCGGTCAAGTATTATTTGCCCAAGCTGCTGCTGGTGCCCATCTGCCATGCGTTTGTCTACTTTGACTATATCAAGCATTTCATGGATCTCAGTACATCACAGGACGACATCGAGAGCTTTGCTCAAGTGCAGGGCTTGCTCCATCCACTGCACTGCGATCTCGAGAAGGTTATGGCCAATTTGTCCAAGAAGCGACTCGTACCAGTCAGCGGTCGTGTGCGACGCCAAATGGCCATTGAGCGGACACGGGAGCTGCAGCTGAAGGTCGAGCACTGGGATGACAAGGATGTGGGCCTTAATTGCAATGAGTTTATACGCGGTAAGTTGGCAAAATTATCTGCGATATGCTCTGCACTAGCCGAAATAGCATCAGATATTAAAATTGTTTCTGCCTCATATTATCATCATTAATATAATATTAACAAAATCTCATTTAAAATTGCTGGACAATTGTAATATCAAAAAATTCTTTTATATTTGCAGAGGATTCACTCAGCAAGCTTGGCGCGGGCAAACGCATCTGGAGCGAGCGCAAGGTATTCCTTTTCGATGGCCTCATGGTTCTATGCAAGGCAAACACCAAGAAGCAGACCCCATCAGCTGGTGCCACCGCTTACGATTATCGGCTGAAGGAGAAGTTCTTTATGCGTCGCGTTGAGATCAACGATCGTGCGGATACGGATGAGCTGAAGCACAGCTTCGAACTAATCACACGCATTCATTCCGTTATTGTGCTCTCCGCAGAGAATGCCCAGCACAAGAGTGACTGGATGGCTGATTTGATTATGGTGAATACAAAATCAATGCTAGATCGCATACTGGACAGCATTCTTCAGGACATTGAACGCAAGCATCCGTTACGAATGCCAAGCCCGGAGATCTACAAATTTGCGGTGCCCGACAGCGCTGAGAATATTGTATTAGAGGAGCGTGACAGTGGAGTGGTGCCGATGATTAAGGGCGCCACGCTATGCAAGCTTATCGAGCGCCTCACCTATCACATCTATGCAGATCCGACGTTTGTGCGCACATTTCTCACCACATATCGGTACTTCTGCTCGCCACAGCAGCTGCTGACGCTGCTAATCGAACGCTTCGAGATACCGGAGCCAAGTCTCGTTTACCAGGAGCAGCAGTCGAACCACACTGAACATCATCACAACAAAGATGCATCAGCGGCGGCGACGGTGTCAACGGCGGACAGCGAGAAAATGTTAAAAAACTCGCAGCGCGAAGATTGGAAACGTTATCGCAAGGAGTTCGTGCAGCCAGTGCAATTTCGTGTGCTGAATGTCCTGCGCCACTGGGTGGATCATCATTTCTATGATTTTGAGAAGGATCCAACACTGCTGGACAGACTGTTGCACTTTCTCAATGACGTCAACAGCAAATCCATGCGCAAATGGGTTGACTCTGTGCGCAAGATTGTCGATCGCAAGGTAATAAAATCCCTAATTATATGTAATCTGTATTGTGGGTCCTATGTAGGGCTCAATACATATACATACACATCAGATTCAGGAAATATTTACATTTTCTTTCTTTTACAGAACAAGCAAAGTAATAAGAAGATCGTCTATGCCTATGGACACGATCCGCCGCCCATTGAATACCATTTGAATGTCTCCGATGAGGAGATAACGCTTCTGACGTTGCATCCACTGGAGGTGGCAAGGCAGCTGACGCTTCTAGAGTTTGAGATGTACAAGAATGTGAAGCCATCGGAGCTGGTCGGCTCGCCGTGGACCAAAAAGGAAAAGGAGCTAAAGAGTCCAAATCTGCTCAAGATTATGAAGCATACGACAAATGTTACGCGATGGATTGAAAGGTCCATCATGGAGGCGGAGAACTTCGATGAGCGACTGGCTATCATGCAGCGCGCCATTGAGGTGATGATGGTGATGCTGGAGCTGAACAATTTCAATGGCATCCTATCGATTGTGGCTGCCATGGGCACAGCGGCTGTGTTTCGACTGCGCTTCACGTTCAATGCGCTGCCGGAGCGACATCGAAAGTTTCTCGACGAGTGCCGCGAACTGAGCGAAGATCATCTGAAGAAATACCAGGAGCGCCTACGCTCCATTAATCCGCCCTGTGTGCCATTTTTTGGTCGCTATTTAACGAACATACTGCATCTGGAAGAGGGCAATCCGGATCTGCTGACCAACACCGAGTTGATTAACTTCTCCAAGCGACGGAAAGTATCGGAAATCATCGGCGAGATTCAACAGTATCAAAATCAACCGTATTGCCTCAACGAAGAGCCCACAATACGGCACTTCTTCGAGCAGCTCGATCCATTTAACGGACTCTCAGACAAGGAAATGTCCGACTATCTCTACAATGAGAGTATGCGCATTGAACCGCGCGCAAGCAAAACAGTACCCAAATTTGTAAGTTGCCTACGAACTGTATAGCATAGGTTATAGAATATCATATGATTCTCGCAATATCAGTCGCGTTTCCCTATACTCTATAAGTATCGATTTCCAATCTCCGCTTTCTATATGCATGCATTCGCTGGATTATAAATCCTAGCTAAGAGTTCAAATTTTTCTTTTGTGCCATCTTTAAACTTTTTTAAGCTGCTGAACATTTGTTTGATTGACTAAGAAAGCTGTTATATGAACATTTTCATTTAAGAATGCGCGATTTACTCTCTCTGTCATTCAGTGTATTTGCTAACCGTTTTTCTTTTACATTGCAGCCACGTAAATGGCCGAACATTCCGCTCAAGTCGCCAGGCATTAAACCGCGTCGTCAAAACCAAAGCAACAATAGCAGCAAGCTGTCCAGCAATGTGGCGGTCAACGTGGAGCCACCAGTACCAGCGGCGGCAGCAACAACAACGACAACAGCAGCAGTTACATCCAGCATCGGCGAGCAGAGTCCGCAGCATAATCCACATGCATATTCCGTATTTGCGCCTGTCATCATTCCAGAGCGCAATGGAGGCAGCAGCTGGAGCAGCGTTGCGCCGCATCGGACACCTGACAATGGTGAGGTAGCGCCGGCGCCTCATCTGCCGCGTAAGCCGGCGGCGCACGTATGGACACACAACAGCACGCCAGCGGATGTGTTTAGTCCAGCACTGGCGGAGACACAGCCCTCTGCAGCAGCTGCCGCAGTGGGTGCAGCAGCCGCTGCAGCTGCCGGCGGCTGGAATAACATATCCGATTGCTATGTCATCTCGGATGTAAGTTCGGATGTGCTGCCGCCATCGCCACTACCCAAACTTATGATAAGTCCGCGGCACGAGGCGGCGCCGTTGCCACCAGCACAGCAAGGCAGCAGCAATCGCTCACCATTCCATGGACGCACTGCACACATGCAATACAGTCCGACACACAGCATTGCCAGCACAGTGACGCTCATTGGAGGCGGCGGCAGCGGCAGCGGTGGCCTTGGGGATGTGAGTCCACAATTGGGTGGCTTCTATTTCAACAGCGAGCAGAGCCATGGTCAGGCGGCCGGGGTGCCCATATCGCCGCATGTCAACGTGCCCGCTGCAACCACACTGGAGTACCGAGCAGTGCCGCCACCACTGCCGCCACGTCGCAAGGAACGCACGGAAAGCTGCGCAGATATGGCACAAAAGCGGCAAGCTCCCGATGCACCCACAGTAAGTGGACTCGATATATATATATATATTGTTTGATCAGGATTCCACTGTTACTTGAATACAGAGTTCTCGTTAGATTACTCTGATTCTGGTAGTCAACCTGTTAATCAAATAGGAACTTTGTCCCATTTCCATTACAAAGTATATTTTTTCACGTATCCTTGGCGCAACTTTCTCTCCTTTTAATTAAGTACTCCAATTTATGCGGTCTATATTCAAAATAGAGAAAAACAAACCTAAATTCCAATTTGTACATTATTTTATAGCTACCTCCGCGCGATGGCGAGCTGAGCCCACCACCCATACCGCCCCGACTCAATCATTCCATGGCAGCGGGCTATGCACGTCAGCCAAAGGAGTTTGTTGGCAGAAGCAGTAGTCTGCTGCTGCCCCACACGAGCAGTATTATGATACGCCGCAATTCGGCAAAGCAGCCATCGCTGTCCGTAAATGCGGCTGCTGTAACGGGCAGCGGATTGGGTGTCACCAATGCCGCAACAGCGGAATCAACTGGCATGGCCAGTGATGAGCAGCAGCAGCAGCAACAGCAGCTGCTACAGCAGCCACCGCAGTCGATCTCGCCGGCGTTGAGCTCCTCGACGACCACATCTCCCATGACACCAATGACGCCCATGTCCCCGTACATTCCCAGCACCATTGACGCCAATACGTCGAGCAGTTACCAGCAGCGCCTCAGGCCACAACAGTCGCAAAACCAGCAGCCAGTTGTTTATACACAGCATCAGCACCAGCAATACCAGCAACAGCAGCAACATCATCACCAGCATCAGCAGCACCATCAGCATCATACGCATACACATCCACATTCTCAACATCAGCATTCATCACAGCACCCGAACAGACGCTCGTCTCCAAAGGAATTCTTTTCGATTGCCACGAGCCATGAGGGCACACCCAAACTTCCACCAAAACCTAGTCTAAGCGCGAACTTATACAACAATCCAGGTGAGGTCCAAAACTCAGCCAGCCCCCATATTTGATCGCTAACCAACTCTATCTAATCCACAGATAAAGGTACGATGTTTCTTTACCCAAGTACAAACCAAGATTAATATTTATTGCCTGGCGATGTGTGATAGGACAAAAAAAATAAAAAAAGAGAAAAAACAAAAAAAAAAACCGAGAGATGCACAGATAGGAGAAAAATACCGTTAAATCGTGGCAGCAAATGCATAGGAAATGTAAGAAATAGATACAACAAAGAAAAGTGTATATGTATGTTTATTTTATGAGATATAGCATGGAACGAGTTAAATGCGACGATTTTTATTATTCCAAACTCAAAAAAGGAAAACAAAACAAATACAAATTAAAAAGAAATTTATGTTATATTAATTATATTATAAACAATTGTAAATATCGAAAAGATTGTATTGATCGTAGACCGTAAAAACAATAAAGTATAACACTATTGTTAGACATTCGCATTGATCAAATCATTAATTGCATATTGCTATAATCTATACCTTGTTATAGCGTGCTATTGAATCTTCATATATTTGCAGCTACTTTTCAGATTATGAAATTTAAAAAAAAATCTCTACTTCTATTTGTTTACTCCAGCTACTTGAGAATATGTTGCGTATGATGTTTACCGAATACCATCAAAATTATGAAGTTCTGCACTCTAAATAACAATCTATACAGTTTGACCTCCGGTTGGAACAAAACAGACTTAAAAAAATTAACTTCAGTGTGTCTAGAAGTGAAGTATTTTCGTCACTTTAAGGCTAACCTACTACGAATGAAACGCCCAAACTTGTTTCTACACTTTGGTTGATTTTCATACATCATTATTAAAGTTGATAGTGGCATTCTTGTTGGCTATGTGCACTGACCTTGCTGGACCATAAAATTAAAAACAAAACTGTGTCATTAACCAGTAACAAAGCGACAAATGACCGGAACACCTGACATCAAGTAAACCACAAAATACGAGTAGTTGAAAGGCGCATTCGCAGACAGCGTACGGCACACACTAGATTGTTAATTACTTATATAATAGGAAAGACACAGGTCGTTCGAGTTTAGATATATAGAATATATAGAGTGAGGGCCATAACGAAAGAGGCCCCATTAATACCGATTGTGCCAATTGTTGTCGCTGTCCAACAATGCAATTAATCGATTTGACTAAAGCAGCAACAACAAGAGCAACAAATACAGTTTGTTTCCTTTCGCTTTTGGGCGATTACGCGTTGGTGACGTAGCTCAAATGCTTCCTGAATTTTGGATGATTGTGCCTTAACTGGTTTTGTGTGCATTTTAAGATATTTATTTTCGCAGCGAAACAAGAGGCCGGTTTTCGGCTTGGTATTTTCAGTACTACCCGTAGCAGAAGTTATCTCGTGCTAAGCTCATGACAAAGGTAATACTCGGAGACATCTTTATTTGCCAATCCTAAACCTACTTTCAGAAAACAAGTAACCACTTTAAAGACAAAAAGCCTTAACTTATCGCATTAGCTAATTTGCATTGTTTATATCAGAATCAGACTATCACAATCTTTACGCTATCAGAGAGGTGGGAGATTACAAATTGGATAATAAATATTTAATATCAATACATTTTTTATAATGATTGGCAGGATATTTTGACTTCACCCTACAAAAATAAATGTTTCAGTTTTTATTACCAACGTTTTTATTTTATGGAACAGCACCTGCGCTTGAAAAAGGGGTTTGAATTGCCTGTTGATTACAAAGTCATTATTTCTTTGTAAATTAAAATTTGGTTGAGTATTATGTGTATTTCAAATATATACATATACAATAAGTATTTCTTATTTATGTATTTACATGACACTTAAGAATTTTTGGTTGTAATTTCGCTTTTATTTATAGAGAAATTGATGAAATGTGCATGGCGCAAGCGACTGCCAGTCAAGGCCGTTGGCTAAGATCAGTTCCTTAACTCTTGGCTGTAGAATGAAAATCAACTTGATTGATAGAAATTAGCATACCAGACATTTAGTATACGACGATGTGCATTATATATGCATCTGTATAATTATAGAAAATGTTTCCACATTAGAGAAAGTTGTTGAATTTTATGAGAATTTATATTTTGCTCAAGGTCATCTATGAATTTTACATGCAAAACTCTCTGACTTGTTCTTGACCAACTTCCTATAAGTTGGAAATATTCACAGCATCTATGCGCGACCTACGACAATAAATTACTCACAGATTTCTCGAGTTCTCTTCAAATCTTTAACGCGAATCCCATGGATCCCAACCAAACGGTGCTCAACTACAGTACCGAGGAGCAGCTGGACCGTACCCAAATGATTGCCCACAAGTGGACGGAAATGTGCGAGGCAAAAAAACAACCAAATCGTTGCAGTTCGCGATCGCAATTGTTATAAACGTAACTAAAAACCTTCCAAATCATTTTGTACTCAAATTTTCGCTCTAAATATATCGCTATAGCTCTATATTTTTTTTTATATATTTTCTATATTTTCAAGTGCTGTTGTTTTTTGTGAGAATTTATGCTGTCTAGGCAATCAACAATCAACATTCAACAAATACGCTGAAACAAATTCAAACTATCAATTGTGTAAATAAATAATCTGTAATCTGGGTGTCTTATTCACACACTACAATGAAATTATTCAGTTGAACAATTAACTCGTTAATAACAGACATCAAAATCACAAGAAAGAGAGGCTATCTTGGGTACGTCGAAGACTATTTACCCTTCAAGAACGGAGTCAACTTGCCGACACATTATTAAAGGAAAATGCGACCGATCGTTCCTATGAAAAGACGGATACATGCCAAATTTCATCAACCGACCTCTATCGATGCTGATTAAGAATGTATATGGCTTCACTATAGTTACGAGCCAAATTAAAAAAAGGGTATAAGAGACACTACACAGCTAAAAATAAAATGTGGAAAAAAAAAACAACAACATCAATTGCTAAAATTACTCAATGAATTTGCATTTAATTAGCTGTTGATTGTAGCTAATTAGAGAGAGAAACTAGTCGCAGCAACAACCACAACAACCGCAACAACAACAACAACAGTAACAATGCACAATGAAGACCTCTTCGATGTCAACGGCGTCTCATATAATTAGTTTTTAAATTGGTCAACTACATAATTGTATTACATGAGCAAAACAATTAGCATACCTCCCCGCCCCCCCCCCCCCCCAAAAAAAAAAGCAGCACAAAAATGAGAAAATCCCCATGTTCGACACATATTATTTGTTTGATCGAAACTTGTCCGCATAGTTTGTTACTGTCATTTTTTGAATAGCAATCCCAAAGCAATTCTCAGTATTTGCCGATTATTCAGCGAAAATCCCCCATGAGCAACAAATTTAATGTCATCAAGAGTGTTGAACCAAAAGAAAAATGAGCAACATAAATGAGAACGAGATGCTTGGAAAAACAGATACGGCAACAAGATACTCTTCAGTCTATAACTCATAAATAGTATTAACTTTGTTCTAATATATCAATACTTGTTAGCACATATTTCTAATCTTGGCTTGTCTATAAAATAAAGAAATAAATAGGAATTTGTAACATCATATAGCTCAATTCCTTTACAGAATTTGAGAAATTTATTATATTTAGAAATATAAATCGAGGTTTTAAACAGGAATTAGAAATATAAATATAAAGAAATACTAACTGAGCTTGACGTCTGCTTATATCCAAAATTCAATTTTCCCTTCTACACTTCTACAAAAAATATATAGTTTAAATATATGAATGTCTTTAAACCAACTGTTTAAAATTCAGCAATACATAATAAGCATTATACATAGACATTTTTCCTTTCAAATTTGCTTTAAATGATTTTCCCTCAATTATAAAGTCACTTGAGGTGACCATCAGATCAATTATAAGTGAATAGATTTTAAGATCAGTAATTGTAAGAGAAAGGTGCAAATTAAAGCGAATTATAGCAGACTGCAAATACGCTTTCAAATAAAAAATATAAAAAAGGAAGCTGGACGCATGCCCATACTAATAAGTATTAATAAGTAATTAATGAATGCAAGCTAAGATCGTAAACGTCTGCCTCTCTCTCTCTACATATTTCTTTCTCTGTGCGTAATTACATGGATTGACGGCGATGCAGGTGTCAGCTTTACTTTCCCATATCGTAAGCGTGCATTTAAGAAAAAAAAAAACTAATAACAAAATTCGCTGAGAATCGATCGGGTTTTAACGATCTTATTGCGCTCGTCATGCGAGAGCGTTAGCTCTGCTTATGGGTGTGCAGGTGTGAGTGTGTGAATGTGTGAATGAGTGTGTGAGTGTGTATAGCAGCTTTTATAAAAGCAGCAAGAATCCCAACAATTCGTTCAGTTCGGCTGTGAACTTCAGAATCATTGTGAAGTGTGCGCGCGACAAATCGCTCAAGGATCAATCGGTTCAAAGCAAACCAGAGAGACACAGTGAGATAGAGATAAAGAGAGACCACCGTCAGCAGTTTATTACTGAGTTCAAATCCCCACAACCAGAGATCACTCACACAGTGTAGTGCCAAGAAAATGCTGGCCAGTGAAACTTTTCCTATTCATCACTACAAGAAATCTATATATAAGACATACAATGGGGCAAGCGCGTCGGCGAACGTTGAGGATTTGGCAAGCGTGGCCAAGACATTGACAACAACCACGTCGTCATCGAGTGATGCGGCTGTGATCGAGGCAACCACCTCGCCAGTTGAATTTAGCACTCCCAGCAAAATGTTGAGCAGCACTTCCACCACCACCGCAAACAATAATATTGTTAATGGTTTGTCCAGTTTTGTGGCCAGTCATCCGGCCGCTGAATTCGAGGGTTTTATACGCGCCTGCGTGGATGAGATAATACAGCTGGCTGTGTTCCAGGGTACAAATCGCTCCTCGAAGGTGGTCGAGTGGCATGAGCCCGCCGAGCTGCGCAAGCTGTTCGATTTTGAGCTGCGCGAGAAGGGGGAATCGCAGGAGAAGATGCGTCAGCTGATGCGGGAAACAATACGCTACTCGGTGAAGACGGGCCACCCATATTTCATCAATCAGCTGTATTCGGGCGTGGATCCCTATGCCCTGGTGGGCCAATGGCTAACGGATGCACTCAATCCCAGCGTTTATACCTATGAGGTGGCCCCCGTTTTTACGCTGATGGAGGAGCAGGTGCTGGCCGAAATGCGACGCATTGTGGGCTTCCCAGACAATGGACATGGCGATGGCATCTTCTGCCCAGGTGGCTCGATAGCCAACGGTTATGCAATCAGCTGTGCCCGCTACAATTATGCACCCGAGTCCAAGGTAAGCACCTTGCCGAAGGCCAAGACCGCTTTTGCGTTTGCGTTCAAACAAAGCGGAAGCGAAACAAACACGCGAACTAGTCCCAAACTTTGACAATGTAACATACAACGCTTCACTTCCGATCTAATATATTAGCAACAGGTGAAGTAATTTAATTTCTGCCATGACTGTATTAGCAGTGTGCGATTTTACTTCCTTTGTCATTTCACATTATCGACTGAAGAACCTTTATTTATATATATACGATAAAAAAAACACAGCGAGTGGTGCGATAATTAAGTGTATCTGATTTAATTTCCTTAAACATTTTTTTCTGCTAAAAGTAATCATCGATTTTTTTAACGTTGGATTTTCAAATTCAAGTACACTCTTGTTCCAATATATTAGTCACGCATCGCTTCTATACGTAATATTCATCAATGATTTTTTTCAGTGATTACAATTAAAATATTTAAGAAATATTTTGTGACCTTCATTTGTTTGTCTTACCTTTTAGAAAAAAGGTCTCTTTAATGCAAAACCCTTGATCATCTTCACATCGGAGGATGCCCATTACTCGGTGGAGAAGCTGGCCATGTTTATGGGCTTTGGCAGCGAGAATGTGCGCAAGATTGCCACTAATGAGGTGGGCAAGATGCGCCTGAGCGATTTAGAGGAGCAGATCCAGTTGTGCCTGGACAACAATTGGCAACCATTGATGGTGTCCGCAACGGCAGGCACCACTGTGCTGGGTGCATTCGATGATTTGGTTGGCATCTCGGAGCTGTGCCGCAAGCACAACATGTGGATGCATGTGGATGCCGCTTGGGGCGGTGGTGCGCTCATGTCCAAAAAATACCGCCATCTGCTCAATGGCATTGAACGGTAAGTTGACCAAATTCGGATGGGTTATTCAAGGATAAAATGCAAATGCAAATCATGAACTTCCACAGCGCCGATTCGGTCACATGGAACCCACACAAGCTGTTGGCAGCCTCACAGCAGTGCTCCACTTTCCTGACGCGCCATGCCCAAGTCCTGAGCCAGTGCCACTCGACGAATGCCGCTTATTTGTTCCAGAAGGACAAGTTCTACGACACATCCTTTGACACGGGCGATAAGCACATCCAGTGTGGTCGTCGTGCGGACGTTTTCAAGTTCTGGTTCATGTGGAAGGCCAAGGGCAGCAAGGGATTCGAGGCACATGTGGAGCAGGTATTTCAAATGTCAGAGTTCTTTACCGCCAAGTTGCGCGAACGTCCCGGATTCGAGCTGGTCCTGGATCATCCGGAATGCACAAATATTACCTTCTGGTATGTGCCGCCCAGTCTGAGGCACATGGAGCACAATCAGGAGTTCTACGACAAGCTGCACAAAGTGGCGCCCCTGATAAAGGAAGCGATGATCAAGAAAGGCTCCATGATGATCACATATCAGCCATTGCGCAAGCTACCCAACTTCTTCCGACTTGTGCTGCAGAACTCCTGCCTCGAAGAATCCGACATGCTCTACTTCATCAGCGAGATCGAGTCTCTGGGTCAGAACTTGTAGTTGGATGTTGGCTCAGGTGAATTGAGAGCATTCTGTTTAGGCGTATGATGTATATATGTATAGGTATGGTATTGTAACTGGTATTATCTCGCGATTATTATATCACATCGTATTGAAAATGTTTTAGATTTTTAAGCTGATACAATAATAAAGACAAAGATCAGGTCAAGCACTTGAATAAAATAAACCCTAATCCTCAAATTAATCTATACTTAATCAAAGTTCAAACACACTTGAGAAAATTGCCAAGGAATTGCCCAACTACTGGAAGCTTACTCCTGAACAATAGAATTCATGAATTTATTAAATGTCGAGTTTCAGCTTCTGTCGATACTTAAAGAAATGGAAACTTTAACTGCTGCTAGCTCAACTTCTGATGCCGTTGGAGCCATGGCCATTGACTGAGATCATGGCCGTCTGCCTTTTGAATAGACTGTTCTATGCTCAAGCTCTGGCCGGGCGCAATGCCGTATCCGATTTGCAGGCCATGCGGATTGGAGGGCGTACGGCAGTCCATGGTGCACTCCTTGCGCAGCACGGTGTCCACTTCAACAGATGAGAAGAATGCAACCGACATGGGCAGATCGGTTAGACCAATCTTTGACGCGCAAAATGAGCGAGTGAGCAAATTGGTCACATGCATCGCCAGCGCCGCTTTGTACGCCAACTCGTCCTTCACCAAGTAACGCAGCTCATCGTGAAAGCTCAGGCAGAAGCGAGCATGCGGTCCCAGAAGCCAACGCATGCTGACCAGCATCAAGTGCAGAAAGTCCACAGCACCACTCTGCACCACCCAATTGACGCGAGTGGGCAGAAAGCGCTGCTCCTGATCGGCACCGCCCTGTGTCTCCAGGGCGCGACTGAGGCGGCAGCCTAGAAACGGCGTCTCCGGCTGCGCACGTGTGGCAATCTCCTCCAGGCGATTAAACATGGCGCTCTCAGTGCCGCCTTGCCAGCTCGGGCGATGGAAAACCTCACCAATGGAACGATTACGCTGCAGCGCCAAACGCTTAGCCTCGTAACCGTTGTAACTAGTGGATATGGTAAGGATTCGATTAGATTTAAAGTGTTGTATGCAAAAATTTAATGCCGACTTACGTTCTGTCCTCCAGTTCGTCGTGAAACTCTTCGCGCAGTCGATAGATCCGCTTGCCCTTGGTCGCCCCAAACATTTTCATGGCTTTCGCCTTGGCCTCTGTGGCACTTAGCGAAGGATTGAATTGCTGCAGCAGTGTCTCGGCAAACTGCTGGCCAGCACCGTAGATGCGGGCATAGTTGAGCACTTTGGCATGATCTCGTGAGATGCCCACCACTTTGGCGGTAATGGAGTGCATGTCGCTGCCATTTGATTTGCTGCCGCTCAGCGTCATCCAGCCCAGGGGCGTGGCGCCATGCTCGCCGTGCGCATAGGCATCACCCAGCACGGAGGCTATCCACAGCTCCTGCGAGTCCACATCGGCACCAACAAGCTTATAGCCAGGTGGCGCCTGCACCATGGCTCGCAGCTCTGATCCAATGCGATTCGCGCGCGAATTGGATGCCGTCATCCAGGTGGACTCCATGGCGCGACGCGTTAGGGTGCCGGCAACGACAACCTGCGGACAAATGGCACCGTAAGCCGTGCGCTCTGCATGCGATCTCAGCTCAACGGGCAGCTGCTGCGCCTGCAGCCAGACGACCGTCTGGCTAAGGATGCGATCGCGATTGTTGCGCCAATATGACATCATGCGGGCGATTTCGATGACACGCGACGCCGCCTGACATGTCGGATCGCCACTGCTCAGCGCATTTTCCGAGAACTTGTTCAGGAAATCCTTAGAGAGGGGATTGCCCACACGAAACGAGGGTCCGTTCTTGTGCGGCAGCTTCAGAAAAAAGCAGCAGTCATCCAGCATCTGGTTACACCAGACGCCAGATCCTGTGAGCAAGAAGAAAATACATAAATATAAAATGGTCCTATTCCAATCAACAATCACAATTACCTTTGTATTTCTCTTCCAAGCGCATTTGTCGCTGTGAGATCTTCTTGAAGAATTGGCGTTTTCCCAGTTGCTCTTCGACTTGACCCGGCAGCATATCCATAGCCAGATCCCCATCCTCAGCGGCAGCATAGAGACGCGCAAATTCTGGTATAGCACAGCGTTCGAGCAGCTGCTCAATGGGCAGATCAGTGTGCCGCCTGTTGTCGCCGCTGCGAAAGGGCACCAGGAAGCCCCAGCCATGTCCCTTCTGATAATGCAGTGGATAGCCCTCCCAGCAGAGCGAGAGCAGCTTGGGTGCAATCTGCATGCCTGTGCTGATGCCACTGGCGCCCGGCGTCCAAGGTTCATCCCGCTGCTGCAGCTCCTCCTCGCTATAGTCTGGCGGTGGCTTTTGGCAAAGTTTGCGATACCACTGCGGATAGCCGGGCAGCAGTGGACGTCGCGCTGGGAGCAGAGCTCGCTGATCGTAAAGATGCTGAAACTTATGCTGCAGACGAAGCTGTTCAGCGTTTAGCAGCCGCTCATCCTGTAGCTGCACAGTGGGCAACTGCTTGCGTTTGGGTAATTGCTTAAGCTTCAACTGCTGCACACTCCAATCCTCGTCCCAGAGCCACAAATGCTGGCGATACTGCTCATCGTGGAGCAGTGCACAAGCCTCCTCGGCGCGTCGTCCCAAATGATATTTGGCCTCGATGCTGAGATCCTCATAGGCCAGCTGTGCATCGCGTATGTAACGCTCCCAATTGGAGTTAACTGGCAGATAGGCGGAGCCCATTTCCAGCATGCCCGCCAGCGTAACTGGATGT
Source organism: Drosophila nr. perissopoda 5 BK-2023a (assembly GCA_035044105.1). Taxonomy (NCBI): domain Eukaryota; kingdom Metazoa; phylum Arthropoda; class Insecta; order Diptera; family Drosophilidae; genus Drosophila; species Drosophila nr. perissopoda 5 BK-2023a. Next base: position 1,640,561 of record JAWNMK010000018.1, read on the forward strand.
GGAAAACGTTCGGCATACAACGGATAAAGCACAGTTAGGATACGATGTGTTGCCTCCACGTCGCCGGCACAGTAATTGACAAGTGACTGGAACTGCTGACGCACCTGCTCCAGTGTACCCTCAACGAAAATGTTGCGTGGCTCCTTGGACAGCGGTTCACCACCGCAATACAAGCGATGCACATCAACCAGGCTATTTAATGAGCTCTGCTCCAGCCAGTCGAGGTCTTCAGCGGCTGGCTCCTTTTTGGACTTGAGCATAGCGCGCTGATAGCTGGTGACGCCGCTGACGCACATGTGCAGCGACATGGTGTCCACAAAGCGTGTGCCCGTATCCTCCAGCAGATACTGCTCCCGCAGACGTGCACGATCATAGGACACATTGTGGCCCACAACAAGACCGGGTGCGCCACTGCCCAGCGGTATAAGCTCGTCGAGAATGTAATGAGGTCGGTCACTTTGCGCCACATCCATGGGCTCCACGTGCGGCAGACTGAGGCGATGCTTGGTCAACTTTGGACTTACCCAGCAATACCAGCGCTTGGTGCTAACGGCTGTGGCCAAAACCGGTGTACTGCCCTCACGTACACACACCTCCACATCGAAGATGATGCCCTGCTCCAGTGGGTGATCCACTGGTGTGGCTGTGCCATCCTCCGGATCATAGGCTGTCCAGCCGGCATAGAAAGCCCAACGCTTGGGCTTGGCGGGCAATTGCGAACACTCGACCAGCGGATGCAGCAACGCCTCGTATGGTGCCACCTGCTCCTTGGCTATGGCATGAAAGTGCTCCTCTATATTCTTGCCCCGCAGCGGAGGTAACTTAAGCTGCACATCCGGCACGGCTGTTGTGCTGGCTACATCAATGCCATGACGCAGCAATTCCGCATTATACAAATTGGCAGCGGCACGTTCCGATGCAGTATAATTGCGTTGGGCCTGCGGAAAGAGTTGGCCATGTAAATTCTGCGACATCATCTGCACCTTTACCAAATTCTCAGCGTATTCATTGCTACTTGATTGCGGCACATGTTTCGGCTTTGGTTTGGGTTTGCTTGTACTAGGTTGTAATTTGCGGTAGATCTTAAAGCTGCTGCTGGCGTAATGTTCCCGACCCGCTTTGGTGGCGTAGCAACGTAACAGTTGCATCCTAAATTAGCAACATTATTTCAAATGTATCCAAAAAAGTCAGCGCGCACAGTAAATAGCCAAAGCTTATCGAAACTGCATATCGAAATGGCGTCCAAATGAATCGATAGGTAAATTAAATTATGAAAGTGGAATGACACCTGCTAGTTAATTTAAAGTTATGGAAAATAGTATGTACTTCATTAATTAATAAATTAATAAGCACTATTTTTCATAATGTTATGCTGCGAATAGAATTTGTGTCATTTTGAGTATTTTTCAATATTAAAATGAGCAACCATAAATAGAAGATCAGTTGCCAAAAAACGCAAAAATCGATTCTATGACAAGCACCGATAAACGATGATAACTGCTTTTCAAAGCTCCAAATGGGAAATTACCTCCCAAAATGCAAAACCCAATCAAATAAGACACAATTATATGTAATTAATTCATTATAGTTTCACTTGTTGCTATAGATTAGAAGAAACAATTTAAAATACATACACACATTGTTTTTGTGATGAAATGGAAGAAGGTAAAGAACATAATCTCTTTAGTTATTTGCATAAAAAATTAATATATATATAAAAAGCTTTCATACGATACACAATTGGGGAAAAGCGATTTTCGAAAACATTTTGGCAAATACTGTGCACCTGGCCTGCAATTTACAAATTTGTTTGTAACAAAAAAAATACAATTGCAGGTCGCAATGGAACCCAAGGAGCGAAACACACGCACACACACAAAAAACATACAAAAAAGGGGGAAAACAATAATGCTCCAAGAATTTTTTTGGGTCCTAGATTTGCAATTTGCTCATGCCGCCATTGATGCCATCCTGTTCGACGTTCCAGATGACCAGCTGTCCATCGACGCCCGACGTAGAAACCTTTCTGGCGCTAGCCTTATCGCCGGCATACAAACGTATGCTGGTGATGGCATTCTGATGTATGGAATCCACAACGACATCGGTGTTCTCCGTGCGCATATTGCAGTCCATGGACTTGAAGAAATGCATGGCAGTAACGCCACCAGCCTCACGCTTCTGTGACTTGTCCAGCTTGCCACTCAGTACAAGCTTATTGTCCGCACTCAGGCTATACAGCAGCGGGACACAGCTGTAGCCGGCCACAACTATCGATGTGGGTGAAACCCACTCGCAGGAGAGGAACGGCAAATAGCCGGTGCGGCAGCGTATCACCGTATTTCCATTGGTGGCATCCGCAATGCTCACACAGCTGTCGTGGCCTACCCAGCACACCTTGTTGCCGTCGCTCGAGAAGCTCACATTATTAATCCACCCACCGCCGGAGGTGAGAGAGTTGCGAAACTCTGCCATTAGTTGGCCGAGAGGCTTACGATTGCCCCATGGCGTTGGCGAGGGCGGCTCTTCAATATCCTTGATGAAGGCAGAGAAAACGCGCACCTTGTAGTCCGTGGAACCAGCCACCAAGAGCACATTATTCGGATGCCAGTCCAGCGAGGTAACCGTGGAGCGTATGGGTTTCTTAATGTGCTTGGACACCCACCAGTCGTTCTCCGACTCAAAGTAACAGACCGATATCAGGCGGGCGCCGGAGCCCACAGCAAACTTATTCTCTGCCGGCGACCATTTAACGCATGTCGCCGCCCGATTGATGCGCAACAGCACCAATGTGGGCTTCCATTTGCCATCTTCGCCCTGCGTCCAGACGTAGGCATTCCTGTCGGCCGCACAGCTCACAATCCGATTGGTGTTCTTCGCCCAATCGATGCCCATGACGCGCAAATCGTGTTGATTAAGCACATCGGCTAATTTCCAGCCGCTGCCGTCGCGGCTGTAGATATGAATCTCATGGTTATTCGGTGATAACGCGATTTCTGTAACAAATTTGTGAGTCATTAATTAAAATACAACCGCAAGAAAAAAATGGTGTTCACAAAATGCGTCACTTACGCGTGCGATCCTTGTTCCAGGCGTGGCACGTGATGGATGCCAGCGAATTGCCAAAGGTGTGTTTCTCGGCCATTGCAGAGCGAGTGCTTCAATTCAATTAAATGCAGCACAAAATTCGAACCACACACGTAGTAGTGTCCCTGATTCTTTGATGTTGGGCGTTGTTTGTAGTGTTTTGTCGGCGTGCTCGGCTAATTCGGTTGATTCTAGTTTTAATCGCGGACTCTGGGCCGTCTACACGATTAAGCTAGCGTTGGAGCTAAGTAAGACTCTGCGTTGACCTGCGGCAATTTAAAAGAAAACGCACAACTTTCAAGCGATTACAAATTTGGGTAAAATGCTGAAATTAATCACCTCTCGGTGGCGAAGACAGTTAGTGTTGTGTAACGTCTAACCGCTACTCTGGGTCAGCATTAATCTATCGATAGGCCCCATCGATAGTAGCGATGATTTTTATTGTTTCACTTTAGGGTATTAATAAATTTTCATTTGTTTGCCAAATAAAATCGAAGCTTATTGACTAGATAATCCTCAACAACGTTTGCATATTTATTGAAAATTAAAACTATCGATTGCTGCACCTCTATTCAACAGCACTTCGATTATTAGTGCAACCCTGGTTATTGGCGCGCAATTTTATCAGCTGCTGTTGCTGTCGATAAAACACAAACAAATGGATCAGATTTGCGGTGCAGTTGATCCGCAATTTCCTTGCCGCGAGGCGTCCATACGATCGCTGGGCGAGCTCATTGGCGACTGCAATGAGGCCTATCCGCCAGCCATTTATATATTCGGGCATAGCGGCACCGGCAAAACCTCGGTAACGAAAGCCTTCCTCCAGCAATGCGAAAGGCAGCAGAAAGTGCGAACTGTGCTGCTAAATGCCATCGAATGCTATACTACCAAAATATTGCTGGAGAATGTGCTGGACGCGTTGGCGCCGGAACAGCAGCAGTCGGCGGAGTCATTCATCGCCGATAATATGCTGGAATTTGTGGAGCAATTGCGCCGTTGGCATGGGAAATCCGCGCGTGGATTCCTCATTGCTGTGGACAATGCGGAACGGCTGAGGGATATGGATGCAAATGTGCTACCCGTGCTGCTGCGCTTGCAGCAGTTAACCGGCCTCAATATATGCGTGCTGCTGCTTTCCCAGCTGCCCTTCGAGAAGTACTACAACAAGACGGGTCTCAGTGAGATCATTCCAGTGCATCTGGTGCAGTATAACAAGACTGAAACGCTTCGCATCCTTGGCAGCGACTTTGGCCAGTTAAAGCGACAGCTCCAGCTTCAACTTGATGGCGATCGTCTGGCAATTTGCGAGCAATCGCTGACTCCGGAATTCTACAGCAACTATCTCAACTTGTTTCTCAGCGTCTTCTATAAGGCTTGCCGAGATGTGCCCGAGCTGCGGCTGACGGCTCGCAAATGCTTTGCAGTCTACATGGAGCCGGTGCTCGATGGCAGCGTGGAGTGTACAGATGTTTCACGGCTCTGGCGGCACATTGCCGGACCGCTGCGTGCTGCCCTCACGCAGATCTATCTACGGGTGGAGAAGCCGCTGGGTGAACCCGATATCGAAGATCAGAGCGTGCGTCGACTGGCGCAATCTTTGGAGTTGCCCTACTATGGCAAATTCCTGCTCATCGCCGCCTTTCTGGCCAGCCACAACTCGGCCAAGCAGGACAAACGACTGTTTGTGAAGCATCATGGGAAGCAACGCAAGCGCATGCAGACAGTCAATGCGAGAGCCAAGGTAATCCTCAGTCAGTTAGTCACAAAGACGCATCCTTAACCATATTTTCGTGATAGAATGCGGATAAGATGTCCACGACATTGGGACCCAAATCCTTTAGCATTGATCGCCTGCTGGCCATTTTCTATGCCATACTCGACGAGAAGGTGGGACTCACTTGCAATCTGCTCTCGCAGATCTCCACGCTGGTGCATCTCAAGCTGCTCGCCTTCGTCTCCGGCGAACAAAATATTATGGATGGATCTGCCAAACTACAGTGCACCGTTGGACTCGAATTTGTGCTCTATATCGGAAAAGTTGTCGGCTTTAATGTGCGTCAGTATTTGTGCGACTTCATGTAAATTATTTTATAAATAGATTATCAATATTACGGTTAAATAATAAAAAAATAAAAAGTCATTCTTAATAGTTTCTAAATATATTTAACAAATAGTCGGGCAAATCGCTGATGTGTACAGTCTCCGCCAGCTGTGTATCCCGGCTTCGCAGCTGGAGCAGTCCATTGCTGAGCGATTGCTGTTCATTCAGGAGCAGGGCATATGGCACACCCAGGCGGTCGTAGAGCTGCAGTTGCTGTGCCAGTTGAGCAGGTTGTCTGATCAGGTCATAGCCATTGCCCGGCAGACGCAACCGGGATCGCTGCAATACGTCCATCAAATGAGCGCAAAGATCGAGCAGATCTGGTGAACTATTCTCCATCTTCTGGATGCCGGCAATGGTGCATTGGTAGGGTGCCAGCATTCGATTGAGGAGCAGTGAATGCGTTTCCCTGCCATGATCACAGCCATCTAACAAGAGAGCACATGTCGCCGGCTCGAGTTCGATAATGGAACGTATGACGACGGGAAGTTGCAGCTGTCTAGTGTGTCCATCGAGCAATTGGAAATGCTTTTCGTCGGGTAGCGGCACCAGGCTGAGCTGCTCCACAGTCACATCACCGGCATTCCCAAACCCTGCCTTAATGTCAATGGCTTGGCAGCCTTCCATTTGCTCCAGTTTCGCTTGAGGAGTGTAGGGCACAATGCTATAACGACTGGGATTGGAGGAATAGCGCATCCACCAAATTTTACTCTCACGCTGCACATTATAAAAGTGCTCCAGGCCACGATGCGGTTCCACAAAGAAATCTGTAATTAGTTGGGTCACATTTGTATGTTGCTCCTGCTTGAAAATTGAGTTGGAGGAGGAGGCCAAGCTTGAGTTGGTGGCGCAGCTGAGTTTATGTTTGAGCAGAGTGGGACACTTGGCTTTGCTGGGATAGCCTTGGCGCAGCTTTTGCAAATTCTTTTGGAATTGCTGGGAATGCACAAAGGAGAAGCGCTGCTGCCTCTGGTGATCAAGGGATTCATTTGAGGAAACGCTGCCCAAATTGACAGCCAGCTGACGCATATTGACCCATTGCTCCCGAAGCCTTTGGGCATAGGCGACGCCATGCTCCAGTAACTCGATGCTAGAAATACCTTCATTTTGTGCAGCACGCAGAAACCCCGAAGATTCCAAGGATTTCAGGCAACGACTGAGGCGAGTGGACATTTCGATTACTTGTCCAGCTGCTCCAGAGGTATATTGCCCGGCGGCGACACGTAATAATCCTCGTCGGTGACCTTTGCAATCCGTAGCAGCTGCTCGCGGCAATCTCCTTCCGCCACGCGATCGTTGCGTAACTGCAACTGTTGATGCTCAAGAACCGTGTAAAGCGGACGCACGTTGTGCGTGTCAATGTGCTCGATCTTGTCTGCAAATTGTATGCTGCTCTTAAGCGTGGCCAGCGCCTGTTCACTATCCAAATCGACCAGAGACAAGCGCTCCAACAATTGAATTGTTTTCGTGTCGATTTCAATTTCTCTGTTGGTGGTGTCTGGAAAAGCCGTTGGTACTGGCGTCTGTGGCACCTTGGTGGGATGATGCAGCTGCTTAAAGTCTAACTGTTTAGAGGGTTTACTAATACTGGGCAATTCACTAATTTGTTGTTTTGCAATTTTGCAATAAAAACGAGCAGAAATTCGCAACATTGTCGAGCGATTACGATTTAACGGAGCAGTGCTGCAAAACGTGTGAAATTAAATATCAGTGCTAAGCATCGATATGGCTAAGCGAATCAATGTTTACAAATATCGATAAATAACAAGCATGTTATCGCATAAGCACTCTGGCAGAATCTTTTTTTCGCGCTGTTTTGTGTTTTTATATTTTTGTAAGAAATGCCGTATGCCAATCAACCATCCGTACAAATAACCGAATTGACGGACGACAATGTGAAATTTGTGCTGGAGGACACCGAGTTAAGTGTGGCGAACAGTTTGCGTCGCGTTTTCATTGCAGAAACGCCGACACTGGCCATCGACTGGGTGCAACTGGAGGCCAATTCCACGGTGCTCTCGGATGAGTTTCTCGCTCATCGCATCGGCCTGATTCCGCTGATCTCTGACGATGTGGTGGAGCGTTTGCAGTACACACGCGATTGCATCTGCCTGGACTTTTGTCCCGAGTGCAGTGTTGAGTTTACGCTGGACGTTAAATGCACGGAGGAGCAGACACGCCACGTGACCACAGCGGATCTGAAGTCTAGCAATGCCAAGGTGCTTCCCGTCACGTCACGCAACCAGGGCGAGGAGGACAACGAGTATGGCGAGAGCACCGATGAGATACTGATCATTAAGCTGCGAAAGGGGCAAGAGTTGAAATTACGCGCCTATGCCAAGAAAGGTTTTGGCAAGGAGCACGCCAAATGGAATCCCACGGCTGGTGTGTGCTTTGAATATGATCCGGATAATTCGATGCGACACACGCTGTACCCCAAGCCCGATGAGTGGCCAAAGAGCGAGCATACCGAACTGGAAGACGATCAATACGAGGCGCCCTACAACTGGGAGGCCAAACCCAACAAATTCTTCTTCAATGTGGAATCCTCGGGCGCCCTTAAGCCCGAGAATATTGTCATTATGGGCGTGCAGGTGCTGAAAAACAAACTCTCCAATCTGCAGACACAACTCAGCCACGAGTCGCAGAATGATGCGCTCGCAGTTTAAATATAAAAAAAACAAATGATTAATTTTAAGTTGATAATAAAAAAAAAGAAGAAAACAAATTTAATCCTTGAACAAGCTGTCTATGTTGATGCCCGCACTGGGCTCCTTTTTCGTTCTGCTAGACGTATTTTCCTTCTGCTGCTGCTGATGCACGCCTGCCTCCCGGAAATCACTCAGCAAAGTGCTCTTCACTGCAGCGTGATCCTCTTCTAGGGTTTCCTCGACGGGCTCTGCGCGCAATTGTTGTCGCTGCTCCGCCAGCAAATCGAGAGCAGTTTCATAAATCCTCTGCTCATCCAGCGCACCTTGGTTCTTCAGCTGGTCATAGATCTGGATGAACTGCTGGGATTGTGTGGCACGTTTGTGATCAAATAGCGAAATTGTTTCTTGGGGCTTATTCTGCTTGTGCAGCTTCCTTTTTGGTGAGGAAATAAATGCATTAGGTTTGGCAATTGACTACGATTGCCTTCTTAACTTACGCTCGCACCACATCTTCGGCATAGAATATGTTACGCACAGGCATATTTACGGCGGGTCTGTCAAAGCGGGGCTCCAGTTTAGGGGGAAAAGCCGCATAGATGTCATACCAGATGGGTTTATCCTCAGTTTTCATGGCGCCGCCGCGCAGCAATCCCTGAACTCTAAAATAAACATTATTTATTGCTACTGTCTCTCAGGCTGCCATCTGCGCCTACCTGGTGAAGATGGTGCCAATCTTTTCCAGCCTGCTCTGCGCCATATTAATGCTGTTTTAATTAATATAATGTTAAATTTATTATTACGACATGCGCTTGCAGCAGTCTAAAAAATGTACTCGATACTTTTAGCGATTAGTTGGTATTTATGTGTATATATTAGCTTGGACATTTTGGTGTTTGCATTGGACGGTCACACTGTTGCATATGCACAGGCCAGAGCCAAGTGCCAGTGGCAGAAGTGCGATTTTTCAAAATCCGTATTTATGTGTGAAACAGGTGTAAAATTTACATTTCTCGTGGCAAATACGCGCAATTGTTGTTCTTCATCTAGTTGCTGTTAAACGAAAATGTTGGTGTGCGCTGACAACGCTCCGAACGAAAATTGTGCCATTGCGTGTGCGTGTACGTGTGTGTTTGCTGTGTGTATGTGTGTGTGCGTGCGCGTTTAGTTTACGTTTGTTGTTGTTTTTTTTTATTTGGGCTTCTCTGCATCGGCATCCCATAAGCAAAAGCCAATTGAAGTTAATTAAAAACGTTAGCTAAATTTTGTTTTACTGCAATGAGCAATTATCAAACGCACGCGTCGCTGTCGCACTTACAGCAGCTGCAGCACCAGCTCCAGCTACAACAACAACAACAGAACCATCATCATCATCATCATTTGGCGCCCCAACAACTACAACAACAACAACAGCAGCAGCAGCAGCAGCAGCAGCATCGTCATAATCACACGCCCACAAGCAACCAAACGCAGTTGACGTCGACGTCGGCTGCTGCTGCGGCGGTTGGCGCTTCTTCGATTTTGTTGCCACAGCCACTGATAAGCAATTCGCTGGCCATACGCCAGGAGATACAGCGTTTTGAGAGCGTCCATCCATCGATTTATGCTATTTACGATTTAATCGATTTATTGCCCATGCCGGACGCACAGATTGCCCAACAGATACGCGATCACGTCGTTTGCATTGAAGGTAAGTGGGAGAGGGAAAGGCTTATTAACAGCCCAAAAATGTACATTGGAAAGAGAGGTGTGTTTGCTCTGCTCTCTGCTCTCTCTTTCTCTTTTTGTCTCGATTGTTATTGTTATTGTGCATTGTGGTTTGCTTTTGTTACCTTTTGTTTATATGTATGTGTGTGTGCTTTATGCTAATCTATGACCGAAAATCTAACCCCTGCCTATTGAAAGTGTTCTTGTTGTTGTTGTTGCCTTTGCCATTTCATTGTTCCTGTCCCTAAAATGAAAGAGCTTCAATTTTGTAAAAACAAGCTTTGCATCGCTGTACATTTTGTGTGTGTGTGTGTGCAGCATGAAATTTGATGCTCTCGAATCTGCCGCTGCTTCTTCTTCTTGGCAATAGTGAGGCCAAAGCAAAACCAAAAGCCGAAACCGTTCACAAAAAAAGGAAAAAAAATGAGAACCGGTTTTAAATGGTTTATTAGAAAATCTGTCGACAACAACAGCAACAACAAATTGTAAACAAAATCGTCATTCGGCCTTTTCGCTTATTGTTGTTACTCGCGTTGTTCAACATGATTTTGATGCGCTTATCGGTAAACCAGATACCCAAAAAAAAAACAACAAAAAAAAAACAGAAATACCCCAAGCAACAGATACTTGTAGCAACAACATGACGGGAATAACATAAAATAAAATTCAAGTCTCATAAATATGATATAAAGCGTTCTGCACGCGACTTTCTTATTGGCATTGAAAATGTAACGTTTTCTGATGATGGATGGATGGCAATTTCGTGTTCCAATTGACATTTTTGCTAATCAAAATTTGGTGGCGTATAACGGCTCAGTCAATAGGGTTAAATAACTGTGCATATTTGTATGTATACAAACATGTGTGTGTGTATGTCTTCATGTATATGGCGCAATAGCGGAATGGGAAATGAGTGTGTTGGAAAGCGTTGAAGCAATTTGAAATGGCCTGGAAAGGTCTGAAATGGAAACTGGAATGTTAAGCGTTTTGCATTTCGAAAAGGTCGCCACAAAATTGAACTTTTAATTGATGTGGTTCAAAAGGGAATTTAATTATCTAATCTATAATATACATATTTGTTAGTCTGTCAAAAAGCCAATTATGCTAATTGAGAAATTTTAAATTCTTCATCATACAAACAGCACACAAAATAAATATATTTGTCGTGTTTATTAGAATTGGATTTATTAGGTTCTACGACCTTTAAATTCCCAAACCGTTGACAATAGAAATCGATTCACATTATTTCAGATGATATCAGCATTTGAATGGCGTCTTTGTTACATGTGTGTTGTGTGTGTGTGTTTTAATGAATGCTAAGCCTTCTCCACACACAACAGACACACCACATACAACACACACGCACACACACCTGCAATGGCCGTTTGTTTATGTTTGTCTATTAGCTGTAATAGCAACAGCCTCAGCGCCCATAGCTCAACACAATAACAATAAAAGTAAATGTCCCGAGGTGGTAGCCAGAAACAAATTTCCTCTTATCTCAGCACATCTGAAATGCTTTTGCAATTAGCTCACATTAACTGTTTGTCTTCCCTAAACAATAAATGGGTATAACGACTTACACAAAATACATAAATTTAAGTTAAATATTATTATTAAAAATCAAAAGGAAATAAGTTAAAGTCTTGCAGGTATAACTATTTTCAATGTTCTTAATGTTTTCACAAACTTGGTTGCTATTCTCCTCGCCCCCTCGTCGAATATTTATTTAGTCTCTGGCGGCGACGCTCTAGTTATAGAATTAACCTACTCTGGACTAGTTGGTTCAGCTTTCTTACTAGCTGACATTGTAAGTCAACCAGTTGAACTAGTTTCCCTTTTTATTGACAGAAGACGTCGTAAAGTAGATTTATTTACACGAAACATGCCCAAGAATACTGCAATTTTTGTCTGTTGTATGTCCTGCCATGTTACGTCACATTACATTTTTTTTAAAACTAAAATAAATTCTTGTTTACCGTAGCGTATATTTAATTTCGTCTTATCGATAACTGAAGCCATTTCGATAAAAATAGAATACAGATATCATCAAAAGCCACAATTTGAAAAATAAAGCATTCCAATGATTTCATTCATTAATAAACATCGACTCAGTAATCGACTTCATAAATGTCATCAAGATCGTATAAGAAACCCAGAAGCTATAAAGCGCAAAGTATTTTTATAGAACCAACTTATATCAGCAGACGCAAGCATTCTTAAGCAATCATATATATGGATACGTATATATAAGTATATATATTTATATATGTTTTAAGTACGCGCTTGTAGCAAGCGTCCGATTTCAGTTTATATTTTAGTACAAATCCAATTCAGGGTATCTTCGGGTCGAGCTTTTTCGACTTAAGCTTTTTAGCGCTGTTTTTATTTTATATATTTTTGAGTTTGTGCTTATCACTTGTTTGTTGTCTTTATTGTCGGCTTTATTTGTTTCTTCTCAAAATGTACAATAATATTGATAAAACAAAACGGAAAAAAATAAAGAAAAAACAGATTTTTAAACAAATTATTGCGAATTCCAAACGCATATCTCTTTTTTTTTTGTTGTGTTGCTTTTATTTGTGGCGCATTCGGAAGTGGCAATTGTTGTTATTCGATACGCTCGAATGCGCCACAGAAAGCCATGTGGCAGAGGGGGGGGCAGGGGCAGGGGGCAGATTTTGAATATCAGCGACACATGTGTGCAACAGCAAGCAGCAGCATCGCCAGCCTCGACAGCGACGTCGGCAGCGGTTTAGGCATGCGTATCTGCCGTCTGGCACCGCGGCACAACCCCCCCATGGCTAACCTTTCTTCTCTTTCGTCTGGCTTTTATTTTTAAAACACAAAGTGCATTAAAAATGCATTTCACTTTGCTTAGCTTTGCCATTCACAATAAAATTGCACAACTTTTGTAGCTCCAAAAAGAAAACAATATGTGTAGAATTACAAAATAAGAAATAAATATTTAAGAAATTATAACTTGCCAAGAATTCGCGTTGTGTGCAATTAAGAACAGAGCTGGTGTGTCCAAAAATTGTATTTACTTTGCGCTCTTCTCGATGATTCATGCTGTGGAAATTTGTCATATTTTAAAATTTATCACATTTGTTTTTTTTGTTTTCCTCTTCAAGCGTCCATAAATGGCAACAGTGCTAAAAGCGCGTGGGTGGATGTGGGGGTAAGCAGCGGCATAAGCGTGATATTCTTGCGCTCAATTTTAAAGGCTCACTTACATGCACACGCACATAGAAATATATATATATATATATATTGAACAGATTGATCAAATGTTAACGTTAAGTTGCGGCTGCGGCCTAGTTGTGCATCAGTTTGAATTGAGGTGTTAATAAAACTGTCGTCATCGTCATCGTCAATTAATGTTTGCTTTCAATTCAGCGTAAGTCAATTATGCGATGAATAATTACAATGTAATCATCGAATTTTAATTGTGTTGTTGTCTTGCTTCTATATATGGACTGATAGTTTGGTACTGCAAGCTCTACAACTATCAATTATTGCAATTTCATCTTGATAGACTTGTTAATGATTGCCTTCTGCAATTTGCAAATTTTTAAATTATTGTATTTAGCTTTTGCGCATTTAGTCAGCTGTCAATTTGCACACGCCAAATCGATTTATCGATAGAATTTGATGTAATTGATACTGAAATCATCGCAAAATATTATTATCGATTATTTTACATGTGTCAGCAACACCAATAGTGTAAAAACTCTCTTAACTTTGACAGCGACCATTCATAGTCTTTCCACTGAAATTTGTTCAAGCTCTGGCAGTCAAATAATAGCTCAAATTAATTTGGATTGCAAAATAGCAAACTTTCGATATATTTGGTCAACAAGAAACGAGGAAGCGGAACCGATCTGCGCTATACTGCAATTAATACAACAATTGAAGGAAAATGTCCGCCAATGGCAATGTGAAAAAACCAAAGGCGACAAGCACCAAGGAACTGAATCAATCCAAATCGAGCAGTGGCAAGAAATTTGTCCAACCGCGTCTGCCTTTTAAGGTGTTGATGCCGCTGGCCAAAGCGGATGGCGAAGAGCAAACAGCGACTGCAGCCAAAGCCACAGCGGTCGAGCAGCGTGAGTCGCGCAAGCTCAAATTGTCCTATGAGGAGAACAAGCAAGCAAGAAGCGTAGCTGTGGTACCCGAGCTGGACAAGGACGGGAAGTGGGGAACGGAGAAGCAGCTGTGTCGCTCCAATAGCAAAGAGAATCTCGATGTGCCCAGCAAGAAATTCAAGAACGAAGATGTTGACGACATGCAGGTGGACGAGGAGGAGCTGGTGGAGAACGAGGAGCTTATAGAAGAGGAGAAGAAGCAGGTGGAGAAGAAGCAGGTGGAGAAGAAGCAGGAGCAGGTGGAGCAGCACCCGGAGGCAGCTGAAGCAGAGCCAATGCTGGAGGAGGAATCAGAGGAGGAATCTATGAAGCCGGCGGCCAAAGAACGCAGCGAGTCCAGCGATAATGTTGAGTCACTGCAGCCCCAAAAGCGTCCCAAGGTCATTGAGCTAATGGAGAATATCGAACCCAAGCCCAAAGCCAAATCCAATCCTAATGCAAAATCCAAAATGGATGTGGCCCCAATACTGGTGGACATAAGCGACGTGGCTATGGACATGGATGTGTTGGAGGTGGAGCAGGCAGAGGAGGTGGAAAGGGATGCTGAACCCGTTTCCATTGCGATTCCCGTTGCTGAGAAGTCGACAATTTTGACGGCGAAGCAACAAAAGAAGGAGCGTCGCAAGGAGAAGAAGCGCAAGCTGGTGGAGAAGGAGCAGGGCTCTCAGCAGAAGATTGCGGTGAGCGAGCAAAAGGAGGAGCGTCGCAAGAAGAAGGAGCGCAAGCAGGTGGAGAAGGAGCAGCGCCCGGAGGCCGCTGAAGCAGAGCCAGTGCTGGACAATAGAGGCAGCCAGAAGACGGCGCCAATTCAAATCAAACTGCTGCTAAGTAATTCGTTAATCGAATCGTCAGAGGAGGAATCTATGAAGCCGGCGGCCAAAGAACGCAGCGAGTCCAGCGATGATGTTGAGTCACTGCAGCCCCAAAAGCGTCCCAAGGTCATTGAGCTAATGGAGAATATCGAACCCAAGCCCAAAGCCAAATCCAATCCTAATGCAAAATCCAAAATGGATGTGGCCCCAATACTGGTGGACATAAGCGACGTGGCTATGGACATGGATGTGTTGGAGGTGGAGCAGGCAGAGGAGGTGGAAAGGGATGCTGAACCCGTTTCCATTGCGATTCCCGTTGCTGAGAAGTCGACAATTTTGACGGCGAAGCAACAAAAGAAGGAGCGTCGCAAGGAGAAGAAGCGCAAGCTGGTGGAGAAGGAGCAGGGCTCTCAGCCGAAGATGGCGAAGAGCGAGCAAAAGGAGCAGCGTCGCAAGGAGAAGGAGCGCAAGCGGCAGGCAAAGACCGAGGAGAAGCGCAAACGCAATGAGGCCAAAGAGGAGCTGCAGCGCAAAAAGGACGAGGAGCGGCGCAAGCAGAGCGATGAGGCCGAGGCCAAGAATGACTCGCCGCCAGCAGTGGATGATGTCATCGAGCTCTCCGGTTAAACACATATTTATAAACATTTTCACTGTACCCAGCCTTTTTACATTTTTCTGGCTAATTCCATTATTATTTATGCTAAAATCAAAAACAAGATATATTAAAAAAATTACAAACAAATAATGTCTATTTGGAGTTTGTCATATGCTATTTGATGATATTTTTGATAACTGTTCCACTTAACTGGGCAATCTTCCAGAAATAAGTGCTCACATCACGAACAAAGCTCTTTGTAATCTCCTGCAGCTTCTTGTCCGTGAGCAGAGTCTGGTAGTCGCGATCGTTCATACCCGTCTCCTCCTGCTTGTTTAGCAGCAACGGGGATTTATTGAACTGAGATCATTCACAGATTAGTTGAGATCGAGTAAGAAGCTAATTAGTTTCCTTGTTTACCTGTTCGAATATGCTCAGCCAGATGGCATCCTTTCTGTCCAGATCGTTTTCGGCAATTGCCTCGTTAAGTCGGCTCACATACAGCTCAATGTCCCGGGCGCGTTTGGTGGTCGGCTCCAGCTTCTCCCGCACCCCGCTGAAGTAGGCGATCTGTTCTTGGAAAAGAGCATTCATCAGGTTGACTGTCTCATTATGTGCCGCCTGCTCCAGCTCCTTCTGGGTCCGAGCACGTGGCAGGACATTTGTGACGTCATCCGGCGTTGGTGCCGCCAGCAAAGACTACATTTGGTTTTGAATTGCTCAAGTTATTGAGAACCCGTGGAAGATCTGGGGACTCACCTGTGCCAGCAGCAAAATTAATGGAAAGTACTTAAACATGATGCTCAAGCGATTTCGTATTGTGCGCCTTCAGCATACGATTGATAATTTGGTACTGAGTTAGCGTTAGAAATCGGATGACTGTGAGACGGGCTTATCAGCTCCCCTGAGTAGCTTTCAACAGCATTAAATAAAAAAACATGTAATCTTCAAGCTATAGAGCTTGACTGACTGCATGATACTACCTATAGTTTTCCATGATAATAATTATAAGGTTGTGAAGAGGGTATTGATCCGAACCGGATCGAAAACCGAATTCAAGCAAATCTTATTGAATTGAACCCAAATCGAATCTAATCAATTTTACTCTCAATATTTAATCAATAAATAATAATATAATTATTATTATTATTATTATTTCGATACCATTGCATTTAAAATAGTATTAAAATGTATTATTTGGAATTTAACTTAGAATATAAAGTGGAACAAAAATAAATTTATGGCAAATATCCTTTTTTTATTGCAGCTTAAAAAATTGATAGTGAAATTGTTTACGCTTTGCTGATAATAAACTATATTTAGGCATTGTATTTTTTACGCCCTTGAAATTACGCAGCAGCCACTGGAGCTTATTGACTAATTGATTAAAGTTTCGGCACGTTTCTTCTCAGCCGAAAGACGGCGTACGATCTTTGAAGGTCAGCCGCGTCGCCAACCTCACACTTTGTAGTCTGATTTGGCTTCTCTGATAAGGTAATGAAATGGAAGCAGAAAATAATAATTTGCTGATTTTAACTGTAGAAATTTAAGATTGTGCCGCTAAAAAAGGTGCGGCATGTTTTTCTGAAAATATTTCTTTGTATTTATCAAATATATATATACATATATATAATTGGACATTACACAAAACATTCGTTCTCTAATTTGCATAGACCAGACATTCTTAGTTAGCATATAAGACTTTCCTCTTTTTAATAAAGTGTAGCATACTTTGGTGCTGTTCAAAAAATAGATTGGAGCTACGACTTGAGCGCTTTATAAAATTTGCAGCATGCTTTTAGGCTCTTACATTAAATATTGGTTCCATTTCATTCGATTTTAGGATGCAATGGCTAATTTTTATCTACACACCAACATTTGCTTATATATTGGTTATTATCTTTAACATCAAAGTCCGTCAGCTAATTATATTTGTTCATGTGCAATTTGCTATTTAGATAACCTAAAAAAAGACTACATTTCCTCCATGATTTATTATTTTGAGCTGGAGTTTATTTTCAAGACAATTTCAAGTAGTTAAAAGTTGAATCAATTTATACATTGCTTTTCAATAATACAAAACAAACTCGCTTTTCCATTGGGAAATCATTAGTACACGTGTATATTACGGGAGTGCGATTAAAACCGCTTAAGCAATCATAATCTAAGTGATTAGATTGACACTCTTTAACAATGTTTTTTTGTTTTTGGACAAAGAAACATAAAACAAAACAATTTTATGGCTTAGATTAGCAAAATATATTTAAAAGTTGCATTTACGCAATTTATATTGAATCATCTAACCTGGTGATCAAATCTAATTGCCACCGCCACCAATAAGGTCAAGAATGTCCCTGAGTGTACGATCGCCAATCAGATTATTGCACGCGGGCGTCACTGTGGAGTCGATCCAATTGGTCACAAAGTCGACATTATCATTAACAGTGAGGTTTATAAACTCCTCGATAATTTCGTTAAATTTGCGATTGATAATGCGATACTTAGATAGATTCTCAATCTGGGAGACCACATTGCCCAAAACAATTTTGATATCAATACTTTTAACGCGCAGATTGTTATTGCTGCCAAGTAAACCAGTGGAGTACTTGATCACTCCTGAAATGTTCAGATCCTCCAGAGCCAAAAAGGCGCCTCCGTCGCGAGACATTTGCCAATCGGCAGCACCCACATCTGCCTTATATTGGGTGCTCACATTCAAGCTGGGAAAGTTGAACTCCATAGTTATACGGCTTAGGGGCAAATTGACCGCCATCTTAATAATCTCAAACTCGTTCAATCCACTCACTACCACATTGTCGAGGGCGCCAAGGGCGTGCATCTCTCCAGTCTTATAGTTGAAATCCTGATGCCGTATTTTGAGTGGTCCAAGTGGTGGTATGCCCAATTGTGGCCAGCCGTCAACCATTTGCAGCTTAAGTGCTTCTAAGCCATCCACAATGGTGCTGCTGACAGAACGATCTGAAAAATCATTTGATATTTTATTTCAAAATTTCAATATAATATCCCATTGGACTCACCAGCATAAAGTTCGGACACTTTCCTGCCCTGCACGAGGCCCAGGGCCAATAGAACTACCACCAGCGACAGATACTTCATTTTGCAATATGTTTTAGCCACAAGCTACAAAAACTGACTACGCATTCGCCTGTCCCATTCATGCCACTTATATAGCACTTAAAAGTCCCTGATAAACTGTATAACTGCTTAACATATATATATATATATATATATATATATATATACTTCAGTTGTTTTTAATCACCCTGTAAATTGGCAAATATTTCTGTATGCGATAATTTGTGCAATCAGTTGATATGTGAAAAGAACTTAAGATTAGCAACTAGTAAAAATGGGGACCTCCGTTGGGATTTGGACCAGAGATTAAAAAGCTGGCAAGCTTTGGAGTGAAAGCTTTTTATAACTTTTTTTCAATAATGCATTAGCTGAGAATTAATCTAAAAATTTGTCTAGACTTTATTATTAAAACTTCTTACCTATTTTAGATTTCGATAAGAAATTTTATGTTTAAAATAATTGAAAGATTCTTTATATGCGAAATATACAAAAAAATCTTTGTATTTAATAAAAACTTTGGTCAAATCCAAAAATGTATCTCAAAATCCCTATTTATGTAACAATATAAACATATAATTGAATCTTCAATTTATTCAAACCGAAACCGAAAGAAAACCCGTTTTTCAGGTCAAAAAGAAAAATTCGTACATTTATTTTTTTTTTTTGTTAAGTTATAACCTTTATTGAACAACAGAAGCTTTCATTTTGATTGTGTTTACCAGTTCAACTCTGGGGGAATGCAAGCCTCCTTCTCGCCACCCTCACCATCACCACCACCAACACCGGCAACGATGGAAGCAACGCTGACGTCGTCCAAAATGCTGTTAACTGCGGGCAGCGCAATGTGCTCAATGGTGTCGGCAAGCAAATCCTCATTCTCGTTGATGGCCAGCTCAACCACCTCGCCAAGATACTCGTTCATCATCTCATTGATATTACCATCGCCGAGCATACCCTCAATTTCGGAGTCAACCTCACCCAGATGTGTACGCACTTCCAGAGACTTGAGCTTCAACTTGCCGGAGAGAACGCCCAGGGAGTACTTGAGGGTGCCCCAGATGGTCATATCTCTGATGGCAAACTTGGCATGGCCGGCACCGAGCATTTTGATGGTGAAACCGTACTTCTTAAGCAACAAATCCATGTCGTAGGTGGTGT
This sequence comes from Drosophila nr. perissopoda 5 BK-2023a, assembly GCA_035044105.1. Classification (NCBI taxonomy): domain Eukaryota; kingdom Metazoa; phylum Arthropoda; class Insecta; order Diptera; family Drosophilidae; genus Drosophila; species Drosophila nr. perissopoda 5 BK-2023a. The sequence goes on from JAWNMK010000018.1 coordinate 1,659,910, forward strand.
CAACATTTACGTCACGGAAGTTGAACTTGTAGGTGACCTTGCTGGTGAGGGCATTGATCTTCATCTCATCGATTTCGAAATCGTTCAAACCATTGAGACTGAAGTGATCGACGCTGCCCTTCATCTTCAGCGCCTCGGTATCGATATTGATGTTCTGGTGGTTAATTCTCAGAGGTGCCAATGGCGGAATGCCAAGGCCGGGGAAACCGCAAGGCATCTGGTCCCTCATGCCCTCAATCACATCAACAACAGTGCTGGAGATGGAATGCGAATCTAATTGCGTGCGCATTAGGGAACATAAGTCAAGATTCATTCATTACGCATTCACTCTGGTCTCTACTCACCAATTGTCTCGCCCACCGAAGCGGCATTTGCGACAGCAACGAGTGCCAGGAGTCCCACAAAGAGTTTCATTTTTCTTTTTGCCAACTGTATAAAAATGGACGTAACGCCAACGGTATTTATACTAATCGTCTGGCTGCACCACCAACTGGCTTTTATAGACCCCCCCATTGTCCAGGTGGGCGCGATAAGCGCTACCGGTTTTGATAATATAGTTACCAGTGGGACATTCGAGTGGTTATTGGCCTTTTGTTTGTGTCTTATCATTTGGCTATGCGAAATATTAAATCAATTTTTAATTAACACCCTATCATGTCTAGATTTAAGTCCAATTATATAATATTTGGGCGAACGGTGAAGGGAGAGCAATTATAAATAAAACGCATATTTATTAGATATCGTATAAATATACACAAAATATTTATCAACAGATTTCGAATTTAGATATACAGACATCAAACAACACTAACTTCGTAAACAATCAAACCTGGTCAAAGTCCATAAAGATTTGAACCTTGTACTGCAAATTGCGCTGATCCTTTAATCCCAACAAATAAAATAAGCTTAAAGTTCGAATTTGCGTGCTTAACAATAATACGTTTATAAATAGACATTAAGATGGATTAAACGTACGGCTTGATAATGATTGATAATCTTTTGTTTTGAACTCAAGTGTTTTGCATATATTTTTAGTTCTTAAGATGGAACAATGTTGCACTGACCCTTAAAGTTCGAATTTGCGTCATTGAAAATAATGCGCATATAAATATATTTTAATATAGATGGAACGTTATTGATAGTGATTGACAATCTGTTTATTGAGCACTTGTTTATGCATCTATTTATGGAACAATAGGTGCTTTAGTTGCCACTAGAGCAACTATTTGATGAGCTTTACGTAAAAACTACGAAAGAACTTTAGTGTGAACCCAATGAGAAGGGAATTCTCTTTGCTGGAGAATTTCCAGAGTCCTTTGAAATCTGCTAATGTTTGTAAATGAAGATGATTAAAAAGTTAAAAAGATATTTATATATATATATATATATATATATATTTATTTGACGATACTACAGAAGCCTGAACTAAAATTAATTTGTGGTCCTTCATTCAAAAGTAAGCTTTAATGGTCAGAGATCATATGACTTCTTCTGAGCATCTCCTTACTAAAGAATATTTAATTTAACCTCGAGAGAACCAATTTCTATTGCTAAAGAAAAGAATTTAATGAAAGCTGAACTCAAAAACTTAGTCGAAAAGGTAAAAATATAAATATCGATTGTAAAGTAAACCAAATTTTACTCAATGAACTTAATTCGATAGTAAAGTTACAATCTATAGTTTCCTGAAAACATTGTAAGATTCGCTCGACAGTTGGTCAAGACAAACAACAAGTCTATTGTTGTCTAATGTCTGTGTGGTATCTGGAACACCTGCCTGGAACACCTGCAAAGACTTTGACGTAACCGCATTGTTCGATGTATTGCTCAATTTGCCTAAAGGCTAAAAGGAAATGAAGTTTGTTATTTATTTAAAAATAAATCATCGCAGCAATTCAATTGAGCAATTCACTGTCAAGATTAGTTGAATCAATACTTGGGTCTTACGGCAAGTGCTTTGCACTCCTTATAGCCCCTGTATATCACGATGGACGTTTGGAATCACTTCAAATAGGTATCTCAAGAGCATTATAAATAATTATTGAAATTATCATTCGAAAGTCTCTGCAAATCACCCAGTTAATCTAAAATTGATTTAGATTAAAGCTTTTGTTTTTGCTTTTCTAGTATTTTAACAATGGGTTTATGGTCCAATTAATTAAGCCGGTGCTATAAAAGGCGTTGGCATTTGCCACCAACCATAGCTATTGAAGTGAAACAATGAAAGCCATCGCTTATATTTTTGTGACCCTGTTGGCCTGCGTAGCGGCCTACGAGGTGGACCTCTTGACTGAGGAGCAATGGAATCGTCTTGTGGAGAAGAATCGTAAGTTATTTTTATAGCACTCAGGGGAATTATAGATAGCTCTAATCTTTTGTTTAGCTCCGAAGCCAGATGAACATGGACTGTTGCTGGATTCGACGGGCAAGTTGGTTGTGAAGCAGCTGGTGAAGCAGCTACCCTGCGGCTTTCCCGAATACGGTATTCCTCCACTTGCACCCTACACCAATGCCGATTTGAATATTCATTTGGCTGAGTCTGTTGTTGAGTGAGTTTGATCACGTTGTGTTGTTTAGGATGTTTCGCTTATTTCTCTTATTTTTACCAGCTCATTGCTTCAGTTTTTGCGCTTCCGTTTTGATGGCTTGGAGCACTTGGAGGTTAAGAAGCTGAAGATCAGCTATACCTTCAGCAAGAAGGTGCAGTTCCATTTCAATTTCAAGGAGCTAAAGGCTACCTCCCACATCCTGAACACCGACACCTTGATTGATATGCTCCGCCAGTTGGGACTCGAGGTGCGCTATGAAGGCACCGGACCACTTTCCTTCTCTCTGGAGAATCTGTCGATTCAGGGCTCGTTCAAATACAAGATACCCTTGATCTTTGGCTCCATTAAGATCTCCAAATTCAAGTGCACGGTTGCCCTTGGTGGTGTTACTTCCCAAATTGGCGGTATCCTTGGCAACGGCAGGATGAACCAGATCGTCAACGACATTATTGAGTATGAGGTGCCAGCCTTTGTTAATGGCCACCAAAAGCAGATTAGCGCCACAATCGAGAGAATCTTTGTGCCCTTGGTGAATGCGAAACTCAAGGGTCACAAGATTTGGTACCTGATCGGGCAGGCGGGCACCGTCACCTCGAAGTGCAACCCCATCCCACCTCCTTGGTAAATCAAAGCGTAAACAGTTATCAAAGTTGTTTTAAATATTAAAACAATTAAATAATGGAATAAAGCAAAATATGACAAAAATTATGTGTTTGTTTTTATTTAAAAGACAGGGTTGAATATAATGGGTTTCAATAGTAAACCCAAAACTGTTTTGAATTTAATTTTATTATATCGAAATATTTAAAAGTATTAGCAAGACAATTCATTATAAATTAAACAGTTGTTCCTACATTTTCAACTTTTTTTTTGCTGAAGTCAAAAACAAATGTTAAAAAATCAATTTTTTTTTTTTTTTATAAGTTCTTGAAAATGAGACGCATAATTTAAAAATGATACCATGCCTTATAAAGCCAATAAAACAGGTATAGCGATCCAAATTTTAGCGTTTTAATTAGTGCCATAGATTATGACAATCTTCGAGCATTATCTATCCAGTGTCTTATCGTCCCAACCATTGCGATAATGGGCCTATAAAAGGAGCTGGCTAGGCTGTGTGGTATTCAGTAGCACATTGAGGTTTGCCACTAAAAAAACATTCGACATGCGTTTTCTGTTAGTTCTGGCCAGCTTGGTGGCCATCTGCGCCGCGGGCTCTTTGCCCAAGCATCCGCTCGAACAGCGTCTGATGGAGTTTGCCGACGAGAATGGCGACGTTGAGCTGTTCGCTGAGCCCGAGGAGGGTGTTGAGGGTGAGCGTTCGAAAATTTGATGAAAGCTTATTGAAATTCGCAATATTTACTTTGATAATTTTGCGTTGTAGCTGCACCCAGCTTTATTGTGTCGTGGCAGGCGCGTCGCATGATCAGGAAGGTTCAGAAGCAGATGGAATGCGGCTTCCCTAGTATGGGTATTCCATCATTGGCTCCACTGCGCGTCACCGAAACAAATCTGGACCTGAAGCTCGGCATCTTTGAGACCCTCAATCATCTGTTCCATTTGAAGATCGCTGGTCTGAATGACTTTGAAATCACGAAGTTCAAGCTCAATGTCATCACATCGAAGGTCACTTTCAATTTCCTCTTCAAGAACATCGATACAACTGTCCAGCAGTACGAGACTGATACCATGGTCGATGGACTGCGTCAACTGGGTCTGTTTGTAGAATATGAGGGTGACGGCTCGGTGCTTTTGGATTTGATCAATCTGCGCATCAGTGGTGTCTTGAAATACAAACTGCCGGTGTTGTGGGGCTCTGCCAAAATCACTTCACTGAAGACAACCATCGAGATCGGAGATATTGAATCTGAAATTACCGGTTTCATGGGCAATGGCAATCTCAACCGTGCCATCAATAGTCAGCTGGAGAATATCGTGGTCAAGACCATCAATTCGAACCAGGAGCTCATCTCCGACACCATTGAGAATAATCTCGTGCCACCAATCAACAAGATGCTCAAGGGTAACGACTTCTGGACCTTGGTCGATTTGATTTTCTCAAGCAGCGATGGCGAGAAAGAGGATGATCCAATTGTTGTTGATTGTGATCCAACAGATCCCTGGGCATAATTAACTTATGCCTAGCATACCAAACTGCAATTGCTCAATAAAGCATTTAGAGTGAAATCAAGTGTTTTCTTTCGTTGTAAAATGCCAGCAATACATTATTTATTGGCTCAAATAAACCCATTTCGGGTACTTAAGCAAATAATTATGAAATTGAAACGCAGAGACAAATAGTTTCGATGTAGAACTTCACTTTTTGGGCTTACATCGTTTTTGTGTAAATTTAGAACGGCTATCTTTCGTTCGTCTAATCTTACATACCCATGTAGATCTGCTGATATTTTAGCTATAAACATTTTTATATTGGTTTATAACTGAATATGCAACATTTGCGAAGATATATTGTCTCAGAAAGGGTTGCATGTATATCAGTCCTATAACCTAAAACATATATTTTGATAATTCGCTTAAATTAAATGATATTTTCCCAAACATGGAACATAATAACTCACATATTTTGTGAGTTTGATCTGGATATATTGATAAACAAAATGTTTTCAAAACGAGAACAAATCTTTCGACCGTTCATTCCTTTAACAACTATATAATATAGTTGTCTAATTATGCTATATACATATATATTTATATATATATATGCTGAGAAGTCTGCTTCAATGCGTTACACATCTCAGGGCAAAATTGTAATAGCCTAGCAAGGGTACAAAAATTGTGTTTCTTGTCTAGCCGCGTCTTATCTCTTTAATGGATACTACAGTCTTAGGGACTACAGACTCTTCACAAATCGAGTACATGGTTGCTTCGTTTTTTACAACTTAACATTTGTTTTGTTTAATTTTTCGAAGTTAGTCCTTATTACAGGACAATCACAATTCAGTTACTTTCCCTTAGAACTTAGTTGTTGTTTGAGCTAGTCTACTTTCGGGCAGGTGTTATATTCAAGAAGCTTTGGTATTGACACGCTTCGGATCCAATCTAATCTTAAGTATATACTTGAGTTCTGCTAATCGGTGAGCAATTGGCCAACACCTGCCAACTCCTAACTGATTCCGTTAGTTTCTTACCAACTGCCAAAATGCGCAGCTCGTGTTTTATTCTAATTGCTTTGCTCGGGTGCACTTTGAGCTCGGCTCGCAATCTCTTCGATGATGAGATGCGTGAGCTGACGGAATTCCTGCGTCTCCAGATGCATTGTGGCTATCCGGAGCGTGACATTCCCATTCTGGCGCCCGCTCATTGGGGCTACAAGGAAGTAGATTTTCAAACGGATAACTTTAGGTGAGCTCTCAATCCATCCACTGGAAATGTGACAATGGTAAAGAGCGTTCTTGTTGCAGCTGCCGGGGCAACTTCACAGACTTGACCCTAGTGGGTCTCGATGGTTTCGAGTTCCGTCAACTGCAATGGAATAATTTGTTGCAAAGAATCAGGTTTGACGTGAACTTTCCCAGCATTCGGTTGACTAGCGCCAACTATAAGCTAAACATATTGAGCAAATTCTTTAGCGCCGATGGCATCTTGGATTTGGAACTGATTGACTTTCATGGCAATGGCAGTTTCATATTGCGACCATCGAGCATTGGGAATGGTATGCACGTTGTCCGTTGGAATGTTGACTGGGATCTTGGCAACCACATTTCCCGAACTACGTTCTCTGGGAAAAGTAAAATGTTCACCAAGTTTATGAATTTAATCATCGAGGATTTTATCAATTTGATCGTTAACGATAATCCGAACAATGTTGCACAGTTCATGGAAGAGCTGATTAAGCCACCCATGAATTCAGTGCTGGCGAATGTTTCTTGGCTGGATATATCCGCTTTCGCTATGGGGCTTGTAAAAGGTCTGATACCCATAGAGCCTATTTGTTGACCAACATTTCTCGTTATATTCAAATAGTTTTTTATAATCAAAAATCGATTTCCTTGTGTTTCCACAACTCTTGACTAGTACATATTTCTTACATAGAAATATTTAGTTATCATCAAATAAAAATGATTAACTTTCATAAAATGAAGCATATGCTTAATATGTCTATTATTACTATATTATTTGCAAATTAGAGTGTTTTAGGCTTGCTTTTTAAGGACTTGCAGAGATGAGATATTAAAAATTGTTTTAAAAATTCAGCTTTTTCATAGATTTTCGAATTTTTGTGTTCGCTAACAACTTTCACAGAGTAAAATTGAGAGAAGTTGACTAGGAAACTGCCTCAAGTTGAAAAACGTTTAACAAATCTCAGGCGCATGGAATTTCTCAATTAAAACAGTCAGTAGAGCATCAAATTGATTGATACCCCCATCAAATCCAATCAATGCAAACAGCTGCCTATCAAGAACTCAGCTAAAGTGAGTAAGGACCAAAGAAGCAAACTCCGAGCTGGGACATGTATAGATATTTAAAATGCAAGTGCCGCGATACACACTCACACACACACACACACACACACACACACTCAAGCCGCCGAAAGTGTAATCCTGTTAGGCGAAAGTTGCGACTGGCGCAACTTGCAACCCCCTCACAAATGAAACCGATTTTTCTGATAGCGTTTCCCAAACCCAAACCATGTTGCTCAAATGCGCAATTTTCAGCTTGACTTGTCGCTTGAAACAAATTCCGAGAGATCAGAGACGGGATGCGGCAAAGAAAATGGCAGTAGCAGACACATGTCAACCTTAATTGAAAAAAAAAACTCAACGGAACGCAACAGCATCCTTTAGCATCCTTTGAGCAACTGCGGCTGTTGTTCATTTACAGGACAACGCACCTAAAGAGCAGCATACGAATAAATTGCGCTGCTCGATTACAACAAGGAGCAACGCGAGTCCTGCGCCTACCAAATTGCCCTCATCGTTGACTTGACGTACACAAAAACGGAGTCTCAACTACGTTTCAAATTAAAACGCATTTATGACGCAACAAGGCACAAAAAAAGAAAAACATCTTTAAATAAACAGGCAATAACAGGAATGGATGTGAAGCGCTAGAAATCCGCCAGGAGTCGCTGCTCCCTCTGAACTCAATTTCATTTTTAGGCTTCTTGTTTTTTTGCAAACTTTTGATTTATGTGCGAGAGACGCCATTGTTAAAGGCGCATTCACTTTATAGCCAAACCCGTCCCGTTAATGAATCTTAATTTCTGTGTTTAACAATTCCGCGCTCAAGTGGCGCTCTCATAAATTTTAAATACCATTCACCACCCTTTTTTTTGTATGGCGTATATAACACTTCTATAAATATATATATATAGCATAGAATTGCCTTTCAAGCACAAGAACAAGCTGCATGCAAATATTTACGGCTTTTGTTCCAGCAAAGCGGTAAAATGGAAGCTAGAAAATGCCGCATAAAGTTTTCAATTAACTTGATGCTCTGCTTGAGCTTCGAAAAGTAACTTGGAAAAGTGTTTGGCTTGAGAAGACAACCACCGGCAAGCGGACAAGCAGTTGTCTTAGGCGGTTGACAGCGGTTTAAAGTAGACACTTTTATTATGGAAATTACAAAAGCTGGGTAAAACTAAGCATATAAACTCTATAAAACAAATATAATTTAAATCTTAACACCAGTTATGTCTAACATAAAATTTATGTTATTCAGACAGATTTTCATAATGGAAAAACCATTAGATAAGTGCTCAAGACACAATCCAGCTGCTAAACTACCCATAAGGTTGCTTGTGGGTAAACCAACTGTCCATTCTGCTGACATAGATACATGTATGTAAAACTACGCCACGGGCCTAGGCAATTTGCGGTCCAAACACAAAAATCGAGGCTAATCAAACTAGGCCAAGCCAAGGGGCAGTGAACAAAACAGCGTCCATTGAAAAGCGAAAGTTTTGACTGAGGGCTATAATGATTTAAGGGCTTTCGGAAAATTGCATCGTAAATGTCAACAAAGTCGAACAAAAGAGATGAAACTTTGCAGCCAAGTAGTGCAAATGTTCAAGGATGCCCAAGTGAATGGAGCAAGGACTACGGCAATCTTAGCCGTTAAGGACAATGGACAAAGTGCAGGCTGTTCGCTAGGTCGTAAAACTGCGATATGGACAATGCAAACACCGCAGGATGGCTGTGATGTGAGTGTGTGTGTGTTTTTGTATGTGTGCTGAGCACGCACTCAAAGAAAAGGACATTTTTCCTGTCCGTTTCTTGCTGCATTATGACAGCCACAAGTCCGAGCCGTGTGCAAGGTGTGTTTGCCACAATGACTCATAAATTGCAAATGAAATGAGCCAAAACGAATGAGAAATCTTAAAAGGATCCCAAAGTACAGATAATGATGATCGCTTAAGCCAAACGGATCAGGAGTTTCGGGTTTCGATTTTGCACTAATTAACAACAAATAAAGTGAATACAAGTATTTCAAGTAAAATGATAAAAGAGACAATTGGAAAAACAAACTCAGCCAGAGGAGAACATCTGCTGCAGTTTTTAACGGGTGTTTTAGAACTAAACAATACCAGTTGCAGATTTGAGGTTAGAGGAGGAAGTGTTGAACCAATCGGACCACCCGTTGAACTCCCGCTGGGTGCCAGTACGCGTGCATTGGTTTGAACTCTCTCTCTCTCAGAACCAGCCGACCAGGACCCGAATTGAGATGTCCCGCTGACGCTCTCTGCCGGCACTCACAAATCCGATTATGGATTTTCGCTTATGGTAGTATTATATATATGTGTGTATATATTTGTATGCATGTGTATTTCATTGCCTTCGCATTATGACCATAATTTATGGCCGAAACGATTAGAGCGTATTAAAGCCAAGCCGTATGCAATAAATTGATAATTTTGGAATTTAGTTGATGACAGGGTTATTCGACTATTTTCTATTTACTTGCAACGCGTATTTGTTGTGTTTAATCATTGAAATCTTATCGCACACACCTGGCATAGAAAGGAAATTAAATGTGATTAGTTTATTTTAGAATACATTTAACAGCAATGGCTTATAATCTAAGTTCAGTTTTGACGAAGTTATGGCATTTTGAAGATTCGACCCATGCCCATACACCGATATATCGATTTTCGGGCTATAATTTTTACTTGTCTTCCGACCTCAAATTTCATTTTCAACTTTAAATGTACGATTGATTTAGGGGCAAAACTATGATCAAAAAGCCCTTGCTTTTTAAAATCAGTTGAGTTTTGACGAAGTTATGGCATTTTGAAGTTTCGACCTATGCCCATACACCGATATATCGATTTTCGGGCTATAATTTTTACTTGTCTTCCGACCTCAAATTTCATTTTCAACTTTAAATGTAGGATTGATTTAGGGGCAAAACTATGATCAAAAAGCCCTTGCTTTTTAAAATCAGTTGAGATCTGACGAAGTTATGGCATTTTGAAGTTTCGACCTATGCCCATACACCGATATATCGATTTTCGGGCTATAATTTTTACTTGTCTTCCGACCTCAAATTTCATTTTCAACTTTAAATGTACGATTGATTTAGGGGCAAAACTATGATCAAAAAGCCCTTGCTTTTTAAAATCAGTTGAGTTTTGACGAAGTTATGGCATTTTGAAGTTTCGACCTATGCCCATACACCGATATATCGATTTTCGGGCTATAATTTTTACTTGTCTTCCGACCTCAAATTTCATTTTCAACTTTAAATGTACGATTGATTTAGGGGCAAAACTATGATCAAAAAGCCCTTGCTTTTTAAAATCAGTTGAGATTTGACGAAGTTATGGCATTTTGAAGTTTCGACCTATGCCCATACACCGATATATCGATTTTCGGGCTATAATTTTTACTTGTCTTCCGACCTCAAATTTCATTTTCAACTTTAAATGTAGGATTGATTTAGGGGCAAAACTATGATCAAAAAGCCCTTGCTTTTTAAAATCAGTTGAGTTTTGACGAAGTTATGGCATTTTGAAGTTTCGATCTATGCCCATATATCGATACATCGATTTTCAGGCTATAATTTTTACTTGTCTTCCGACCTCAAATTTCATTTTCAACTTTAAATGTACGATTGATTTAGGGGCAAAACTATGATCAAAAAGCCCTTGCTTTTTAAAATCAGTTGAGTTTTGACGAAGTTATGGCATTTTGAAGTTTCGACCTATGCCCATACACCGATATATCGATTTTCGGGCTATAATTTTTACTTGTCTTCCGACCTCAAATTTCATTTTCAACTTTAAATGTAGGATTGATTTAGGGGCAAAACTATGATCAAAAAGCCCTTGCTTTTTAAAATCAGTTGAGATCTGACGAAGTTATGGCATTTTGAAGTTTCGACCTATGCCCATACACCGATATATCGATTTTCGGGCTATAATTTTTACTTGTCTTCCGACCTCAAATTTCATTTTCAACTTTAAATGTACGATTGATTTAGGGGCAAAACTATGATCAAAAAGCCCTTGCTTTTTAAAATCAGTTGAGTTTTGACGAAGTTATGGCATTTTGAAGTTTCGACCTATGCCCATACACCGATATATCGATTTTCGGGCTATAATTTTTACTTGTCTTCCGACCTCAAATTTCATTTTCAACTTTAAATGTACGATTGATTTAGGGGCAAAACTATGATCAAAAAGCCCTTGCTTTTTAAAATCAGTTGAGATTTGACGAAGTTATGGCATTTTGAAGTTTCGACCTATGCCCATACACCGATATATCGATTTTCGGGCTATAATTTTTACTTGTCTTCCGACCTCAAATTTCATTTTCAACTTTAAATGTAGGATTGATTTAGGGGCAAAACTATGATCAAAAAGCCCTTGCTTTTTAAAATCAGTTGAGTTTTGACGAAGTTATGGCATTTTGAAGTTTCGACCTATGCCCATATATCGATATATCGATTTTCGGGCTATAATTTTTACTTGTCTTCCGACCTCAAATTTCATTTTCAACTTTAAATGTAGGATTGATTTAGGGGCAAAACTATGATCAAAAAGCCCTTGCTTTTTAAAATCAGTTGAGTTTTGACAAAGTTATGGCATTTTGAAGTTTCGATCTATGCCCATATATCGATATATCGATTTTCGGGCTATAATTTTTACTTGTCTTCCGACCTCAAATTTCATTTTCAACTTTAAATGTAGGATTGATTTAGGGGCAAAACTATGATCAAAAAGCCCTTGCTTTTTAAAATCAGTTGAGTTTTGACAAAGTTATGGCATTTTGAAGTTTCGATCTATGCCCATATATCGATACATCGATTTTCGGGCTATAATTTTTACTTGTCTTCCGACCTCAAATTTCATTTTCAACTTTAAATGTACGATTGATTTAGGGGCAAAACTATGATCAAAAAGCCCTTGCTTTTTAAAATCAGTTGAGATTTGACGAAGTTATGGCATTTTGAAGTTTCGACCTATGCCCATACACCGATATATCGATTTTCGGGCTATAATTTTTACTTGTCTTCCGACCTCAAATTTCATTTTCAACTTTAAATGTAGGATTGATTTAGGGGCAAAACTATGATCAAAAAGCCCTTGCTTTTTAAAATCAGTTGAGTTTTGACGAAGTTATGGCATTTTGAAGTTTCGACCTATGCCCATATATCGATATATCGATTTTCGGGCTATAATTTTTACTTGTCTTCCGACCTCAAATTTCATTTTCAACTTTAAATGTAGGATTGATTTAGGGGCAAAACTATGATCAAAAAGCCCTTGCTTTTTAAAATCAGTTGAGTTTTGACAAAGTTATGGCATTTTGAAGTTTCGATCTATGCCCATATATCGATATATCGATTTTCGGGCTATAATTTTTACTTGTCTTCCGACCTCAAATTTCATTTTCAACTTTAAATGTAGGATTGATTTAGGGGCAAAACTATGATCAAAAAGCCCTTGCTTTTTAAAATCAGTTGAGTTTTGACAAAGTTATGGCATTTTGAAGTTTCGATCTATGCCCATATATCGATACATCGATTTAATTTAAATTCCCCGTTATTATGTATTCAATCTTCAAAACAATATTTTATAACCTTTCAGTAGGTTGATCAATTTTAAATTAAATTGCTAAATTAAAAAAAAAAAAAAGAATACATTTAACAGCAATGGCTTATAAGGAAGTTTCGATTTTTAAGATTTTGTTAAATATGATAAGCTTATGAAGAAAATATGATTGAACTCAACATGAGTCAGGGTTTATTTTAGAACACATCAACACGCTTCGATAATACGGAAAAACGGGGTTCTTGAGATGGGGGATTGATTTCATCTTCCTAGTTTATTCAAGTTCGCTTACTTAAAGTACGATAGTATCTATGTTTAATAATAAACACGATTACAGCTCCTTTAACATAAGATATCTACTTCGTTCTAGAGCTCTTTAAAGAGTTGGCTTAACAGTGGACACCACACGAAACCGTTTAGATTTGCAGTGAATCGAAAGGATAACGCTTCATACATATGCTGGCAGCACTCAATGCCAACAAAACTCGGCCAATGCAACCCACATGTGGCTGGCTGTCTCTGCAGCCGTTAATCAATCAATCCTTTCAATTACACTTCAAATGTAGTGGTTAATCCTTGCACGACTTGCAGGAGGCGCTGTAGCAAATATTGACTTATATGACTTATTGGACTTTTGACAGCTGTCAAACCAGAGTTGAAGACACACTTGCAATTATTCGTATGATACAAAGAGCATTCAGAACGCTTGCTCCCATTAGCATGACAAAAAGTCCAGTGCTGTGTTATCCTATAGCCACCACTAACACGACACCAGACCAGGACAGGATAGGCCAAGCCAGGCCAGCTGTCTTAAGAAATCTGATGTGACACTTTTGTCAAATGTTTACACCTTTAACCCTTTGGGCGCCATTGTTTGAACGGGCATCTGCATAGGGCTGCAAGGGTTACAATATCCGGATCAGGAGCACCAATTGTCAATGTTTTGTTAATTTTATATTTAATTAGTGGCATTTGTTTGGATTTGTTGGGCTTAGCGTCCCATACAAACAGGGCCGCACAAATCGATAAAATAAACTATAGAAGATTTTATTATGTGCTCCCATTACATATGCCTTATCACTTATCACTTTAATTTTCTCCAAAATCTTTGTACCAAAGAAGTACATTTACTTAGTTGAATAGTTGAGTATATAGATATCATAAGGTCTTAAGGGAGCTTGCTCTCATGTATCAACCATACAGAAAAATAAAGTTATTGACGCCTGTCAGCGACTACAGCAACAAACCAAAGCAAAACTCAAAAACCCAACTCAAACCATTCATCAAAATTATGTCAAATCATGCAAGCTGGATAAAAAAAAACATTAAAAAAATGGAAAATGGAAAATGCAGCTCCCTTCAAAATGATAATGAAAATCAATGCAAAAATGCATAAAACCGCCAAGATTTCAGTCACAGTCGAGTTGTCCGAAGGTGCAGGAGCAGCTGCTGCTGTAGCTGCCACATGAAGCTGTCATGTTTTGGGCAAACACACACGCAGGCGCACGGGACATGAACACAGACAGGCAGACAGACAGACAGATGGACGGACAGACAGGCTGACAACAATTACAATTTTCCTGCAGCGTCATCTTGTCTCGGGCTCATCATATTTTCCTGCGGCTGCCTTCAGCTGATTTGCATTTTTAATCTCATAAGGATGCTGTCTTATGCTCAAGCATTGTCCTTGCCATGTTCTCTTCGGCTGTTTCTTGTGGTTTGCCCGAGCTGCAAGCTGGAAAAAATAAAATAAAAAAAATAAAACCGAAAAAAAGTGAGTCCCCTGGTTGCTGATCTACATTTGTTTAATCCTGGATTTGTGACACGCCAGCGTGAGTTGCTCGCCTGTGTAATCCTGTGTCTCCTGCTCGTCTGGTTGTCTGTTACGCTTGAATAATTACTCTAATTAAAAGTCCTTCATGAAATACAAACATGAAAACTGTTTCGGCCTTAGCTTTCATGTTGTCAGTCTGAAGATTGAAGCGGATTTCGTTTTGAGCTCTGCAAAGGTGTTCAATGAAAAAGTAGCTCTAGATTGTCATCTATCAGATTCTTAATGAACTGAGAATGAGTCGATCGATTTTGAGCTGGGTTTTATTACTGATTTAATTAGCTTTGCCATAATATCGCAGAAAAGGTCTAGCTGGATAAATGTTATGGAACCTGGGATCAAACTTATTATTATTATAATGAACTTAGAAATGTGGGTAACGTTTTACCAACTTAAAGTTAAAATTATTATGAATTAATAATTAAATGCTGCTTGTTTAATAATATACATTTTTTTCACAACTAGACTAACTATATTTGTTAATATTATTGATTAAAGATATGTGTTTGTCATTGCGAATCTTCGAAATGGTCTTTGTGGCATTTGCTTGACTGAACTTTAAGCAGTTTCGTATAGTTGTTACGCCCATATCAGATCCGATTAGGGTTCTGTTTCCATGTCATACAAGACAATAGCTGCGGTAATCGATCTGTTCTTGTCTCACAGGGCACAGAGAGAATTGTCCACGCACTTTCGAAATAAATCATAGAAAACTGAATGGGATCAATGCCAAGACGACACAAATGATGTGAAAGTAATTTCCTAGATGAGAGCACATTGATAAAGAATAAATGAAGAAATATAAAAAAAAGTAAAACAGAAAAAACTGTAAACGATCTTAAAAACTGTACCGCAAAAGAGATACAGATCCCTCTCGGACCATTGTCATTTTGTGATGTCATCAAAACTCAATCAATTTGCGGTTGAGAAAAGTTGAAACATTTTTGATGCCAGCTATGATTTATTTGTAACGGTTCAGTGGCTCCCGACGCTTGTTGCACTTGAGTGCAACATGCAATCGCATGTCCTTTGCCACAAAGTCAAGTCATTAATCATGCCCCTAGGAAGCTGCTGCTGCTGCTGTTGCTGCTGCTAATGATCATTTTTATTTTCGATTTTCATTTTTCGCAAGTATTGAATAGAAAATGCTTGCTGAACATGAGGATAACACACACAAACCGCAATATTTTTGCTCTGCTAGAAATCAATGGATCAAACCCGATGAATGAATTGAACTTGCTGCCGCAGAGTTCACACTTTTAGAGAGAGTTGACATCGCCTGAGTTTCATTAATCACTTATCCCGTCTCATTAGTGTGTCCAAGTTTTGGGTATTTCTTGTCCTGAGCAAATTATTCAAATATGTTTATGGAATTATTTGCTACACTTTTCTCACACATTGGCAACATACTACATTAATCAATATGATTTAAAGATACTTTTCATACGGATGAATATGCAGAAATCAATATATTTGTTTTTAAATTTATTTTATTTTTTTTAAATATATTTCGATAATATAGAAACATTAATTTGGGGCCACTTTATTAAACTGTTCATATGCGAGACTAGTGCTTGCAAAATAAGTACCAGTTTAGTCCGACTTTCCATGATATACAATTTTAAGGATTAGCATTTAGATTGTATTCCTTTTATTAGATGTCATCACATTTTATTTCCCTTCGTTGTTCGTTCATCTACAAATATCAGCAACTTAAAAATTGTCTCTTATATATTCTATATATTTCTTGATTAGATTTATGCGCTCATGCACATTTGTTCAGGGCTGTCCACATTATATATTTGGCCCACCCTTTCCTGTTTTACGACCTGTATACGCACTTATGTAAATATAACCTCAAATTAAGAAAAGTCTCAGTCTTTTGGTTGCTTGTAAATCCATAAGACTGCGGGGCAAATCAGCTGAGTTACGCCTTTCAGTGATCAATCGAGCTTGCTGTCAAACTGAATGGGGATGGGGCTCTCAAAATGTAAGACCTAAAATGCAAAACAGTTGGCAAAAGCCGCAGGCAGGCAGGTCCCCATTTCCCATATGAGTTTGGCTGAGTCTTGAACCTTGACGAACCCGACCGCCAACTGTGCGAGGGCACAATTATTAGCACTTAAGCGACACATTTGGTGCCTAAAACAGCAACACAGCAACAGCGGCAACAACTCGCATATTCTTGCCACATCCTGACGCTGCTGCTGGGGCAACCCTTAAAGGCAGCCGGCACAAGTGTCGATGACACTTGGAGGGATTTTTTGGGCCGTTTACCACAGGATACCAAGGAAACCGAAGGATGTGTTGCTGCAACGTTGCATGTCACCGTTTATTTCTTGTATGCATCAGGTAAAGGGTTAAGACGTGCCTCCCCGGGGCACGTCCTGGCAAACACTTAAGCCAAAGTTAAACGCTTCGAGTGTCGTGTTTTTGTTTTTGTTGTTTGCGTGTGTTCATCTTGCATCGTCGTGCTCCGTTTTTTTTTTGTTTTTCTTCAATTTTGCTATACCCTAAACCGATTGCAAATGGGTATAATGAAGTCGTACTAAGTATGTAACAGACAGAAGGATTTCGGAGACTGCCACAGCTACAGCTTATAGATGTGTAATATAAGTTATCGAACTCATGCGTATTGCAAGATTTTGCAATATATCGATAACTTTCGATAGATGAAAATGATTTACAGATTGCAGGAAGAGCCACAATTGTATATATATGGCATTGCCACACTTTAAAGATATCATCAAGCTTATAATAGGTATGTGCTCGTCGAGCATTCTCGACCAGAGTGTTCGTACTTGTTTTTTTTTTTTGGTTTATTATTCGGTTGGGCTCAGCAGGAGTCTTCTGGCTCCTTGCAGTTGCTGCGGGATTCGTTTCTTTTCGGGGCTGCCCAACCCAAATCAATAGGAATTTCGAAAACTTTTGCTTTAATTCGCTTAAATTGCCGGCAGGACATTGCGACGCAAATGGGTTATTGTGTGCGAAATTCTTAAAGGATTGCCTGCACCGCTCCCACCCCTCTTCCGCTGCCTCTCCTGCTCTGTCAATTGTTTTGGGCCTGGCTGTTGTCACAGCTAAAGCGCTTTAATTTTGATTGCATTCGATTTGTTGTTTTTTTTTTTGGTATAGATTTTTTTTCCTCTTTGGTTTTGTTTGCTGCGTTGTTTGCACAACTCTTTGACAAATTCGCAGCCTTGTTCCGGCCAAGGCATCCCATTTTTCGGCATCCTTTGGCAAGGATTAACTATTTAGGTATTCGTGTGTTCTCAGACACACGAAAGTGGCTCAGATCTCCGCTATTAGTTTTCGCATATAAGTTGGTCCCGTTGCCGTTCCTGTTCCTGTTCCTGTTGCATTGAGGTTCCCTAAATTCGCAGCTTGTTCTTGTGTTTGTCTTGTTGTGGGATTTCATTTTGTTTCGATTAGCTGCTGTGCGTGTGTGAATAGTTTGCGAGTTGTTTGTAACAGTTATTATGGGATTTTGGCCAGGCAGGTGAGGTCTTATATTGCACAAAGATAAGATATAGAGAGCGAGAGTGAGCGGGTTGTGAATGTTATTGACAATATACCTTCTTGATGAGATAGGATTCAATTAAAATTTGCTGTATTATTATTATAATGTTATTATTGTAAAAAAAGCAAAAGGAATATAAAAATAATAATAATAATAATAATGATAAAATGAAGAAATAGTTTAAAAAATAGTATTTACACAATAATAATAGGCAGTTAAACATCAAGCATCTGACAGATACCGCCGGCCACTGACATACTCTGGCGATAAGATTGTGGGACTGGGTTCATATAGCTTCTCGCGGTACTTGGAAAAAAGACCACGCTCCTTATTGCGCGGCGTGTGGAAGACAGTCGATACGGTGCCTGTTTGATGATCGCTGGCGACTGGAACTGCTGCCGGCGACTTCGTGGTGTTCATTGGCGAAGGAATTTCCTGCGAAGGTCCAAGATGACGACGCTGCGCCAATTCGTTCAGCTTCGGAGTGGTTGGCAGCGAACCGCTATCGGAAACCACACTGCTGCAAGAAATATTTATTTTTGTCGGCGAGGGGAAGAGATCCATCTCCTCGGTGGAGAAGCTCTCCATGGCTGTACGCCAGGCATACACAAATGGCAGCTTTTCCTTATCGATATCGACATTAAAAATAGCAATGAGGACATCCAAATCAAGCTTGGTCGGCTCCTTGCCAAATATAAATAGTTCATAATGGGGTTCCATGTCGCAGCAGGAGAGCCTTGGTCTGTGGCTTTCTGGTGGTGTCATGAAATTCATCTCATCGTTGCTGCTGTTATCCTTACTAAAGTAGTCGACGCAATCGAAATAGTATGATTCATCGTCGCTGTTGTCGTCCTTATTAAAGTAGTCGGCACAATCGAACTGTGTTGAAGGGGTCAATAAATGCTTGGATTGCATTGAATGGATTGTTTAGTGTGTACTCACATAGTATGATTCATCATTATTTTCCTCATTGTCGCTTATGCCACAGACACGTATTGAGCCAGAGAACTCGTCAACCGGATCGTTGCATGTGCCGGGGGCAACATGAATAGTTTCAGCAGCAGCAGCAGTAGTATTAGTAGTAGTAGTAGCAGTTGTAGAAGTAGTAGTAGTAGCAGTTGTAGAAGTAGTAGTAGTAGCAGTAGTAGAAGTAGTAGTAGTAGCTGCAGCAGTCGCACTAGCAGCCTGTGTTTGCGCAAATTTGGCAGATAGATATGCCTCGAAGCGTGCGATTCCATCGATAGATATGTCTAAGAGATCATCGAGAAAATCCCAAAATAAGCCGAGTGTCTCACTAATGGTCAGCGACGGTGAAAATGGACTGCTGTTTGTGCTGCCTGACCCCGGCGACTTATATCCACTGCCAAACTGTACGTAGCTCTCGGCCTGATCTCGATTAGAAAACTCGCGCAAACGCGCCTCCTTATAATGTCGCAGCACCTCCAATGCCGTGGACTTCTCCGTAAATATCAACCAGAGCGGCGAGTCGGGTGGATATTCGGGATGCACGTAATTGGATGCATTTGGTTCGCCCGCTCCGCTGCCGGCTGCAGACTCGGACAAAAGACTCACATTTAAAGCTGCAATGGAGCCCGCACAGTGAGCCAATGTGCCCTCAAAGCCCGCTTCCGATGGCGGTATATAAACGGCGAAGTAAACCATTTATGATAAGCGGCTGCAATTGAAATTGTAAATATTTGCTGCGTATTGTAAAAATGTTTTTCGTTTGTTTTTCATTCACTGAAAATACAATCTGTGCACAGCAATAATTCTACGAATTCCGAACTACAAATGTGATATATATATTCTATGAATTCCGAACTACAAATGTGATATATATATTCTACGAATTCCGAACTACAAATGTGATATATATATTCTACGAATTCCGAACTACAAAAGTGCGTCGTCAAATGAACGGCATGCTATGAGATGTATTTATATAATTAATATAATAAATAAACTAATTGTAAAGAAATATAAATAAATAAACTAATTGTAAAGAAATATAAACTAAATTTATAAATGAATGGATGGATATTTAATAAACTAAGTGCAACAAAATTATGGATAAGATAAGATTAAAACTTATCGTTTGTATAAAGAGTAACAATAACAATTTAAATATCAAGCATTATTCTGATATTGTAATTTTTACTGACTGTGTGAAACCTGTGCCTCTTAAAGGTAATTAATATATTAAATTATAAATTAATTGTAAATTATAATTAATGTATAAACTAAATAGACAAACGTACGATTTGAGCTGTATTTGAAAATCAAATCAATATTATAGTTGTTCCATAGCCAGTTCCGAGCTTACCAAGACAACCGATTAACAAAATGTATGTTGACTGAAACTATTGCCTTATCCACTCTATTTCCTGAGCTCAACTCCATAATCCTCAAGCAATGCACAACCTGATGGGCTATTTTTTTCGTTTGGTTTTTGCTTGTTTCGGCTGGCTGACATTGACAAAATGCCAGTTTGAGGATTTATCGGTGGCTGCCACCGCCTACCTGACATTTGTAGCGCATCAGGCAACTGTCATTCACTGACTTCTTGTTTGCCATACGAATGCGAAATTGTGAATGCGGGAAATTCCAGTGCGCTGCGGTGGCCATTTTACGGCCTGATTGTTGATCCTTGGCTAGAAATCCTTTTAAGCATTTTTGCTTTCGCAAGTAATTAGTTGGCTGTCAACGATGGTTTGGTTTGTGCCAGAGCTAAAGGGATTTTATGGCTGACAATGAGGCCAACACCTGCGCAAACATATTGCTATAGCTGTCAGGCTGCCAGGCTGCCAGGCTGCTGGGCCTCTGAATCCTGGCAAGAAGCGAGCGCGCGCCTTCTCATCCAACGGCAGAGGCAATCTATCAGCAGGGCTAACAATTCCTTGGAAATGTGTTGCAACCTACTTTGATGAAATGTTGTCGGCCCAAATGCTGCTTGTTTGCGCATCATTTCATGTGTCCTGTATATCCTGGCAGCACACGAAACTAGGCTTCACATTAAAAGGATAACAGCGTCAGACAGTCAACAACATCAGCAGCAGCAGTAGCTACCAAATGGGTTTTACTCTGCATTGATGGGCCTGCAGTGTTACAGAAATGTCCTGAATGTCCTGTGTGTCCGCCTTGTGCATTGTGCATGCGAAAGTGGGTCGGCGGTTTGTTGTCGCAAAAAGCTGTCGGAGCCCATTGAATGCCATGCAATAAGGACAATGGCGACAGCTCCTCGGCTCCTGTCACATCCTGACGTCGGACAAATTAGCTTAAGCGAGTGGATTCTTTTCATTCATTCTTCTACTGATTCTCGCACACACCCTCAATTTGGGGCAAAGTTGTTTCCATTTGATTTACGAGCCGCATTGAATAATATCTTTAAGGATATCACAGCTGTTGTTGGCAGTCGTCAAATCGATCGATGATCTGTGTTACGCTTCGTGTTGATAATTGATCTTGATAAATAATACGAGGCGTGTCAATTGGCAATTAAACTTTTTATAGACTGTGTCAAATCATCAGCTCGAAGAATGGAATGTGGCACAAAGCAAAAGAGGCAAAGACGCAAAGAGGCAAAGAAGGCGGCAAGATGTGTCTTATAAAGTGTGAACTGTAAAACTGATGAACTCTGAAGATTAAAAATTAATATCTTATTCTTATATATATTCAAAATAAGTGTAAACTGAAGAAGCTCTTGCTTAATGTCTGATATAAGCAAAACTATAACTTTATACACTCAGAAAGAAAATCGTCATAAGAAAATCGACATCGAAAGTTTATATATATCATGAAATTCAATCTTTCACTATAAAATCCAATTTGTTTGTACACAAGAAACGATTTTTAGAACAATTTTTCTGAATGTATACCAAAAATGTACCCCTAAATTTCATTAAAGAAGATCTCATTTTAAGCCACAAAACTGTGCAAATATTTCTTTGACAGGTAGCTCAGTAAAAAGTAATTTCCTGTGGATATTATATCCGAAATTGGCCGCTGAGATGTCTTCATTTTTATAATGCCCATAAAAGGGAAACTATTTAGCAGTAATTCCATGGCTGCTACACGTGATTTGAGTTAATTTCCTTGGAGGAACTGCATAATTGGCGAATGCCAAGCAATTTGCTGCACTTACTCCCAAGGGACAATGACCGCATCCTTATATCCATATACGTGTAGATAACTATAGACAGAAAGAGAAAAGGATATGAACAGGCATATGCATGCACAATTTGCACGCTGCTAGTTGACCATTAAGTTGCGGCACATGTTCTTTGGCCGGCATTCAGCTGGCCTGGCCTGCTGTGGAATGCTTTGCGTGTCGAATGGTAGTAACAACTAACGAAGCTGGTAGCTGCATCACTGCCCCCCCCTGCTCCGCAGTGCGTGTTGCAATTGTCCGTGCACGAGACACGGACACGCGTCATATTTTAATTATGACAGCCGGCCCAGGCTCTGTCGAGCGGTCAGTAAGTCAGCCAGTCAGGCAGACAGCGCAACCCCTTAGCGCTGCAGTGACCAGAAACAGGAAACCGGATATGCCACACGGCAGCAACAGCAGCAGCCACAGCAGCCACCTTTGTTGACAGATTAGTGGCAATCGCTGTGCATCATAAACTTGACATTTTTATTTGACACTTTGATTGTTCTAAGCCTGTCATAATTTCTGATACGCTTTCGGGCATGTTTCTACAGGCTAAAGCCCACAAACTTATAGCTGAGGCACGTACCAGTCGCATGTGATTTAGTTAATGGGCAAAAGGTTGTTAAACAATGGTAAACTTTGAATCAGGGACTAAAGAAGCTATGCAACAAAAATCTATATTAAGTGAATAGTAAATAGAGAACCTACAATATAAAATTGTAAAATAAATGCTCAAATTATAGGTTTTTAAAGCTGACATATTTTACTATATTTAGTTTAGTTTGTAATCGGCATCGCCCTAATTAGCAAAAGATGCACCATCCTACGGAAGCATGTCATGACGCCCAAGGACAAAGATTCTAGCATTCGTGCAGGAGCTGGGATTGATGGGAGGAGCTGTAGGCTCAGAAGGTGGCACAATAGACCTTATTGGTGCTGGTTCCCTAATTATAATATTGATTTTAAAATAATCATATCTGATGATCGAATTGCACAATAAACTCTGGAGTTTTATAAGAACTTATCATCTTAGTTTATAAAAACAAAGCTCATTGAATTTTGAAGATCGTTTAGTCTGCCTATCTGAACCAAGGATATATATATAGCCATGAAATTTCGGTAAGTTTGTAGATCCACAGGTACATTGCAATTTACATAAAAAATGAGCAAAAATCGTTAAAAATATTCACTTCGAGCATAAATTTGGTATTAGGCTATGTGTTTTGTTTGTTTTTACAAACTCTAGCGATCGATAGAGGGAATCTAGCAGTCTGTCATTCTTCACTTGAGCCCGTGTCCTGCATAATTTGCATAGTTCTCGACGCTCTCTTTGGGCTCTTTGCTAAACAAACTGGAATTAATGAGTGCACTTTCATTTGCGGGCACACAGCTCGTCAAATGTGCGCAAATTTGCCAATTATGCGGGCAATGCGCGAAAAAAAATAGGGAAAAAATTAATAATAAAAGTCAAGGTGCAACCAAAATAGCGCGGCACTTGACGCACGACTCGTGGCATGCACCAGGGGGGTGGGGGGTGTTTAGCTGCGGGGTGGTTCTGGCTGCACATGCGCGAGCAGCGGGCAGTCTGTGTGTGTTCTCTGTGTGTGTGTGTGTGTGTGTGTGTGTGTCGCGTGTTCACTTTAATTTCATTACACTGCATTCTGCTCATTACAGCTCGCATTTTAATGAACTAACCTCCACCCCACCCCCTCGCGTATCCTGTAACCAGGATTTTGCGCGGTGGGACGAAGCGCAGGCGCAGACAGTTTAAATGGACGCGCGCTAAGTGCATTATTTTATTTCTTTTTTTAAGGGTTGCATTTTTACAGCTCCCTTCTGCAAGCGTTTGACCAACGGTCAACTGCTGAAATCCTTCGTCAATTGTGCTTGTTGTTCCTGCTGCATGCGACTTTTTAAGCTTTCAGCTTGTAATGGCTGTAATGGCTGTTGGCCAGCAGAGGGGTTCAGTTGGAACACACACACACACACAGGCATTTTTGCTACCCTAATTTGATTGATGTCTCAACTGACCGTTGAGCGTCGGCGGGTTGGCGGAGGGGCGCTTACTCGACTGCATTTAATGGTTATCAAGCCTAATGTCATTTGTCAATCTCTCCATTTGTCCGTTTTTTTCCTTTTCTCGTATATTGAAATTATTTGATCCAAATGGAAAGCATGACAAATGCTAAAACAAGAGCAAATACTCGAGTCTGGAGTGTTTTTTTTTTAAGTGTAGATTGCGATATTATTAGTCATAGCTAGGAATAGCTACAGTTGAGTAAATCTGACTCTGAAAAATGGGCAATCTTATAAACCTTAATCATATTAACAGGTGGATTTGGAAACCTATTCACAAATCTAATGACAACATATATATTATCATCACATAAGTACATTGCCCAGTTCTGTACAAAATTCAAATAATATTACTGCTACAAATTAAGTATGTCTGTTTTGAAAGTCCAACGAACATGATCCTTTGCTCTTTGACCTTTGTCCCATTTACATAAGCACATGCAGACATGTATTAACATATTTAGGCATAATATCATGCATGAAACTTATTATTATTATTATAACTATACTATCAAAATGATGACGCACATTTCCACTGTCCATCCATATAGCTGACTCTACTCTACAGCAAACCCCTTGAAGAGCCATCAATTAGTTTGCATAACGCATGTTTGTACTTTCCCATTTGACTACAGTTGACTACACCAGCAGCACGTGGCTGGGATGGGGATGGGATGGGCTGGTGAGGAGGTCGCTTATATGGCCAGTGGCAGCTGTAATAACCAAAACATGAGCTAACCATGATAGCTAGCAACTTTCTTCATCACCTTCACACCCAAACACACACATCACATCACATTACATCATATCGCAATGTGATGCTTTAATCCGAGCAGCTGCCGCTGTTCCATATTTGAGCACCCAAAAAAAAGAGAAAAAAATAAAGGCATCCACCCAAGCAAACACTTTGAAGTAGGTGCCGTTTATGCAAACATGAAAATGTGGAAAAATGGGTAGCGGAAAATGTTGGACCGGAATGTGGAACTGGACGCGGATGCTGTGTCTTTTTTGTTGTTGTTGTTCTTGTGTCGGTCGCTAAATTGTTTTTTTTTTTTCATCAAATATAACATCTATGATATGAGCTTTGTATTATTATCAGATGTTGGACTCGTCTAAAACCCCAGCCCAGCCCCAGGCGAAAACGCGCGTTGCATTCGTAATGTGCGCTGATATGGCTAAGCAGACAGTTGGACAACCCCTTTTGACAGCTCTAATTCTGACTCGTATTCCGGCAGAATCCTACCCCTACTCGTTCGTACCCCTCTCGGCCCACTGATGAGCACACTTGAGCGTGTCGAGCGAATCCTGCACTCACTTGCATACTATTTGCTTTTCAACGCTAATGAAGTGAGTCGCTTCGCATCGCCCCCTTCACGTCCTGCTGCAGGACATGCATTGTGCGTCCATCAAGCAAATCAAAAACTCAACGACAACAGCAGCGGAAATGAAGATAAATTTACTTTAAGCTGCCGAAGTGGGAATACTCTTTCCAATACGATTTTCATATGTTCATTTCAAATTATTTAAATCGTTGAACTTGGCATTATGATCTCAGCCAGAAGCTGTCCACTTTTAGAGAGCATTGTTAAATCTTGTCTGACGAATATATACAATTTCTGGCTTCCTTCTACATATTTTTCCACAATTTTATTATACACTTTAAACCATTTTCAATCGATTGTCAAATTCCATGGCAAAATTGAAATACACTTGGCAAGGGCAGCAGTAAGCTAAATCGGGGCGGGGGTTGTCCAACAATGGGTTAAGGCAATGCCAACCCGTTTTGGCTGGCTTATCTGGAACCTAGCAATCTATTGTCCTGCTCGGTTAGCTCTGGGCAAGCGCGAGCGGAGCTGTGGACAGCAAACAGTAGTTGACGTTGTCCTGTTGCCTCTTTTTTTGTTTTTATTATTATTTTGCTGCGTTGCTGCATTTTTTAATGCCGTATAAATTTGATTGTTTAATTGTCCTTTTTCCGTGTGCTCCTTTTTTTTTTGGCTTTTTTCTGCTGCCGTCAATTTCCATTTCAATTTCAATTATTTTAATTACGCCTTTGGGACGGATCAAGTTTTGCTGTTTGCCGCTAAAATAATTAGTTAATTTCCAACGATTTGTCTGCGGCGTAAACCACAATTAGAATGCGCACAGGACACGCGTCACATGCGTCCTGTAGAGGGGCGGGGGGTGAGTTTTTTTTCTTCTTTTTTTTTAAATTTCTGGTAGCATTTTGTATTGTTGCCTATCGCATTTCGTTATCAGCAGTTTTGAGGGGGGTTGCTGCATCAGGCCAATCAAATGCGTTATCCTTGCGTAAAATCCTTGGCTAGCTGGCCGCAAGATTAATGTCGGTCATATCCGCACATCTACCGATAACTTGACATTGAAATATGCCGCAAGGATCCAGACAAGGCATTTACCTAAAAACCCCTCTTCCTTTGCCGCTGCCTTTGCCCATTGATTGATTTGGCAAACAAATTTCTGGCGATCTTGAGTCGATTTTTGCCAGAATTTCGGTTTCCATTTCATTTCTGCCCGACTTTCACAGTGAAATATTCGTTTTCTTTTTGCAATTTGTTTGCAATTTTCATTTGTTGATTTAGGGCAAAAATCCGTCGGTTGTTGGATCAATTGATAGATACACATTTCGGTACGGTCATAATTAATTCTAGAGAATCGCATTATGTGGCTTATAAATATTGGCCATTTCTTCAATTTCTTTCGATTTTTACCTATTTCCAGCTAAAACATTGTATTTATTATTCATCAACAATGAGTGTTTGTTAAATTTACTTATTCGCCTTTTTCTATTTGTTTATTTTTTGCAGGTAAGCCCGATTACATCAACTGTTGCGATCATCGAGTGACTAAGTATATATACCATATAATTTATACATTTAATTAAGTCGATTTGTTTGCCTCTGATATCATAAGTTATTGCTGACTCAAAGATGAGGGCATACTAATACTGCTAATATGACTTTTTGTTTTATTAGTTTAACTTTTATTATCTAATAACATTTCCAAAAAGTTGCTATTTAATTAAGTTGAGTTTTGTGAATAATGCACTAAATATTTATACAACATATAACAAAATATTGAATTCTAAAAGAATAGAAGACTTTTTGGGATAGTAAAAAAGTCTCGCATTTTGCAGTTTCAGTCTTCTTTTTTTTGGTAACTCGTTAGGGTTAATTTGGCACAGCAAATGAAACATGCCAAAAGACTGCACTTACATAAATTGCAGCGAAATGATCTGCTTTATGTCAGGCGCATCAAATGTGTGCTGGGAAGGCATTTCCCAGGAGGAGTACTACAAGCTATATTGATATGATGTTGCTGGTAATAATGATCTTTGGTAATGCGATCATAAAACCGACACACGAGAAGGCACAACACAGCCGTAAAGCATCTCAAGAAATTGCAAGAAAATGTCAAAATGATTTTTGTTTTTTGTACAATATTACATTTTGCACGCCATTTGAGGAAAATCGTTGGAGAAGAATACGTTGCACGAAATGGATTTGCAGTTACACCCCTTGACACAAAGAATATAGCAAATTGCACAGTTTTTAGAACATTTTCATTTTATGTTACCTTTTCTTTGCCTCGACTTACTTATTTCGAATTTGAACTCTGACCTTGCGTGCACAAGAAAACTTACTCGACCGTGAGTCGAAGGGGCCAAACCGAAACGTGGAATCATCCCTGAAAAAAGAGTGAAATATTAATGGCAAGTTGCGTTTTCGAGTACTTTGTTAAGTGAAAGGTCTTTGGCAACGGATGTGTCGATGGAAGACAGCAGCTAAACGAGTTGACCTACATAGATACTATATATATATATTCCATACATAATATATGTCATAAATAGAGCAGCTTTCAATTGATTGGCAATTGGCTTGACTGAATTATCGATTGGCAATTATCGATTTAATTATGGAACAACCATTTGATATGTATGTCATCGATAGCGCATATTGCATAATCCAACAATTGCTCACAGCCCCAATCCACAAATCCATCGGCAATAATTCCAAATATTTTGTAATGCAACAAATATTCTAAAAAAGTAAACACAAACGAGCAGAATTTCCAGCGAGGGCCATCAACCTCCTCTCACCCACTGACCGACCCTGTGGCAATTTATAGCACCGTCCGCCCGACCGCGCCATCCGCCCTCTCACTTGCCACTCGCACAGAGCACTTGCGTCAGCTGTGTTCTTGGATTTACGTAGCCGAATTGAATACATATAATTTAATTGTTTCATGAAAATTACTCGTCATAATAATTATATTTTCTTTTCGACTTGCCAGCTTTTCTTTTTATCGTTGCCAAGCCGTCAAAAAAATAATACATTTTACATCGCTAGAGATACCCTTTCCAATTATTTAATACTAATTATTAATACTAATTATTCTGGCCTTTAGATGTTGTAAATTGTCCAAAAGTGAAATGAGGAATGCTGCATAATAATCAGGATTTGTTGGCATTTAATTTTTGTAAAAATAAACAAATTAATTATTTTCATAAATTTAAGAAAATTCTTTTGCATTTGACTAGAATCCAATTGTGAAAGGAAACAAGGAATAAAATTTAAATATAAATCACAAAAAAAGCCCGTTTTTAAGCCTTCATCTATCTCGATAATAATACATTTATTTAATCGAGAGTTGTTGGAATTGAGTTTTCATAAATTTGTGCAAATTAAATATTCTTCGAGAATTTCCATTTTCAATTTGTTATGTAAGGGCATTTGAGATTCGTGCTCCCCAGGGAAAACTTCAATTTATATATATTTTGTAGGCCCTTTTTTGAAAATTAAATCCACTTTGACTGCTGTGCCAAACTTGCCTGCGGCTCCCTAAGCAACAACTTTGGCTCAAGTTGGGGCTGTCACACACAGCAAAAAGGGACAGAGATTCACTCCACCTTTCTTTTGACGGGTGGACAGGAGGGGAGGGGGGGGGGTTGTTGGGGCGTCCCCGTCGTCGCTGTACTTAGCATATTTGCATTGACAAGCAGACACATATACATAAATTTCAGTTGTAAGCCTTGGGAATGGGAATGGCTGCCGCACCATTAAAATTATTGATTTTCTGCCGTCTGCAATTTTGCCCTTTGGCCAAGCAATTGCCCCTGCCAAGTGCCCCTCCATTGCTCGTCCCGCCAACCCTCTGCGTTGCTCCTGCGTCTCCACATTTCAATTAATCAACTCAATTTGCGCTTAAAGAGTAAAGTGCAGCACAAACTGGTCTCCAAAAGTGTCTGACTAAAAGATACTCCTTTAAATGGTTTAATTTTAGATTAAAAGTAGACGTTTTCTCAGTTTGATTGGGCTGGATATGTATGAGTTGAAGTTTTATTCTTGCAACATATTTATAAATTTTTATAGGGTATTATGAAGTTGATTTAGTCGTCAGTCGTACAGTCGTACAGTCAGGAGCATTGACTATTTTCCGCAATGTTTCAGCGAGTCGAAGAAGTCGAAGGGTTTGGCTTGTCTGTCGCCCTGCTTCCCTCTCGCCTTGCTGTGTGTGTGCCTCTAATAATTATGTCAAGTCGCATTGTTGCACATTCCACAGTCGCAACGCCTTGTCTCTGACTTTTGCTGCCCTTTCTCCCGCTCGCACTCTCTTAATGCATTTTCTTTCTCTCTCGTCGCCTTTTTCGCTGTCCAATTTCATGGATTTTAAGTTTTTCATGTTTCTTGAAGCGTTTCACGCTTCATTATGGCAAATTGGCGAATAGATGTCGGGCGTAATATTTTATGAATTTCTTAGGCCCATCAAAAAAAAAAACAAAAATCTTGAAGTTTCGCAATTTTTGCGAATTATGAATTATTAATGATGGCAACCCGGCGAAAAAGGGTTACCCTGCACATTCAATACCAATGCCCTCGGCTTATGTAGTAAGCGCATTTGGCCGTGAGAACTAATGCGCTTGTAATTACCGAATTTTGGGGTGAATCTAAATATGAATAATACTCACGAATCGTCGAGCTGATTCATCTGACTTTTATGCCATTCAAATTATTTAATTATGGATATGAAATTAGTCATTTGAATTGAAAGAAATGAGCCGAAATGAGTTTCTAGTGGACTTGTGTCTGAAAAAGGGATATAGATATAGCAATGGACCCCTACATTCACAAAAAAAATATATTTAACATTTTATGTACATGTTCTTAAAGTATGTCTTTTATGGAGAAATACAAAATTTTGAATTATAAATGCACTGCAAATGAACTCAACTCTGTTGCCTCATTTGTTTATGAATAGCAAATGAAAATGTCAAGAACAAATGTTTATAGCGTGCTGGTTAAATAACGCTTGGAATCTGTTGATTTGTAGGATATTTCGTTTAATTAAACCAAGGCAAATACAAATAAAACCTGTGCTCCACTTTTTTCCTTCAGGAAACAGTTCAAACAGATTCAGTCCCAGTTTTATTTGGGGAAAGAAATTAAATGCAAATTCGTTGTATAAATACCGAGTCTGTGCTCACAATTTAAAAATAGCGCACAGCCTCATAATCCATATGCGATTTTGGAATATCTCGTGAATCATCTTTGACGCATCTGTGCTGAATACTTGCATGATTTGCGAATACTTGTACATACTATGTAAAACCAAAACAACAAAAAATATGTAAAAAAAAGAAAAACTTTCTCTGGTAGATGTTTAAAAACAAATGAGGCGTTTGCTTCCACTTCCACTCTTCCCCCTTCTATTTCCGCTTGCGCATAATCAACTGAATCAAATGTATGACGGTTGAGTACAAAACCCCTGCCCCCCAATTCTCTAAAAAGGGAAACATGACAAATTGCGGCCAGACCGAAAGAGATAAAGGGAAAGAATAGAGTCGAGTTGAATTGAATTGAGCTGAGCTGAGCGGAGCTGAGCTGAGTGTTGATGGCGTAAAAGTCACAAAATGAACTAATAAAGCTTGCAAATATTTGCGCAACAGGAGCGGAAATCAGTGGGTTGGGCGGGTGGTCTGCTTGGTCTGCTTGGAGGGTGCTACAAAATGTATCAAATGACTATTGACTACGGTTGGAGGGGGGTGGTGGTGCAGTAGTAGTTTGTGCTGTGGTAGCGGGTGCTGTTTTTGGTGGTTAGCCAACGCCTCATGTGGTATTAAGTGACCAAAGCTCGAGGGAAACCTAATTTGTTTAACATACACACACAATTGCAATTAAAATTTGCTAAGGGTGTAGTTAGGAGGAAGAGGAGGAGGGACAATCGCACCCTCAAGTCAAGTTGTGCACACAATTAGCTGCGCACCGGGAAGAGGGTGTGCTGCGGGAGGGGTAGGAGGCGTAATGGTAGTGCGGCATTTCGTAGCTCAACTTGAGCTTTTAACCCTTAAGAGCACAGCGCACTTATATTAACGTCATTTAGTTTTCGCTTCTTATCAAGTTGATTTGTGACACATAAAAAATAGAAGTAAAAAGCAGTAAGCGAAAACAAAAACAGTCGCAACTGAAGTAGCTCAATTGAAAGCGAAAGTGTCGCAACATGTCATGACCCGAGGGGTTAAATTCCAACCACCCACACACCCAAACCACCCACCCATCCATCTGTCTACGCACATTGCAACCCCCACATTTGTAGCTGAATGTGCAACATTAGGCTCAAATCTCTGGTCTGGGTGAAAGGATGGCTCGCAGGGTGTGCGCTACAGGGGGCGGAGGGACGCACCCTGTCAGGTTGATTAGAAATTCCATTAAAATTCCATAAAGAATGAAAATGAACGGTAGCCGCTCCCATCTTCGATACCCTGTACACATTCAAATTGGATATAAATGGGTATAATACAGTTTTACATATTATCAACAGGCAGCAGAAGTCATCTCTGATCATCTCTAGTATCGTGCTTAATTGTTAAAGTCTATTAGAGCTTAACTTTGAAGTGTAGGTTCTAAGTCTTATTCATAATTTCTTTGTATAAGTCAAATTATAAATTTCCATCAGCTTTAGTCGCAGTTTCAACAAGAGATACTTAATAAGGTGTAAGAAGTTCTTAAAGTGTATTAAATTTTTAAGAGATAAGCAGCTGATTTTTTTAATTAAATAAATTTGAATTAAAATGTTTGTTATCAGACAAAAAAAAGAAAGACAATAACGGTTATCTGGGGTACGTAGAAGATAACATACCTTTGTAAACTAGAGTCAAATTGCCATCATCAACATTTGACTAAAAATTTAAAAAACTAAACGGTTTGTAATATATGATTAGTACTCCGATCTCAATGTATATTTGTCAGCATAATAATACGCATATTATGATATAGTAATTCAGTACAGACTGACGAGTAAGCAGGGTATCTGCTAGTCGGTGAAGCATTGTTGCATGCTGCCTTTAAGAGGGTGGTTAACATTCAGCCCCAAAACTATCGCGCGTCAAATAGCGACAATTTCAAGTTCCATTGCAAAATCGCGTGTGACTTCAGTCGAACTCTGACTCTCTCTCTTTCTCGCTCTCTGCCTCTCTTTCTCTCCGTCTTTGGCAATGTCGTCTAATTAAGTCGCAAAGTGTGTCCCTGTGTGTTTTGGGATGGTTTTGTATCGCGTCGCGTCTGGTGCCGGCGTGTGGCCCTGATAAGTGTGGCGAGCGCGTTAAATTATCGACCATATAATGCAGTTCACGTGTCCCAAAACTCAACCGATTGCCCCTGTGCAGTACTTAACAACTTACGCACTGCTCTCTTGAAATCTGCACTGAATTTCAGATTTGTATTTTGCCATAAGGCTTAACAGTTTAATGCTAATGCGGCTGTTAAGCTCGATGAGCAGATAAACTTCAACTGACATTTCTGAGATCTTGACTGAAACTAGCCATTTAAATGTGTGATAATAATACACTTTTTATGTGTGTGTCTTTATTATGTGGATTTGTTTGTTTAACTGGGTTTTTGTAGACTGTCATCAAATTTGTTACCTTTTTATATTGAAATTATCTTCAGATATAACTTGAATAAAATAGTCAACTGCTTGAAAACTTCACCTTAAGTAGATACTGAGTATTTTTATTGTTAATATTATTTTTATTGTATATACTGTTGCTAAATTGATATTAACCCTCTACTGGAAAGCTCGTCAACTCATTAAACGCTTTTCTTCCACCTGTCTGGCACACAAATTAATTTCCATTGGTATTTAATCAATGTGGAAAATGTCCATTTGCCCACAAGTGGGCATTTCTGCAATGAACTTTCGTAAATTATATCAGCATTGCATAAATCTAATTGAAAACTGCAAAAAATAACAGCAATCCACAAAAGCCGACAAATTATTGTGCAGAGTAATAATATTGCTGTTCACATGAATAATGGCACATGTTCGAGAGGCGCTTTTATCCGTTCATTTCATTTGTTGGCTACTTTCCATCTTCCACTCTCTCTCTCTATGTCTCTCCATCTTTCTCTCTCTCTTAATAGGAAGTGCATTTTTGCATTTCATAAACAACAACAACAACAACAACAGCATCATCTCCCAAACGGCCCACTAACCGAAACCCCAACTGAAAACAAAAACCGCAACTGCTGCCAGCAGCCTTCGTTATATGTTGCGGACAGACAAACAGACAGAGGCAGAGGCAGGAAGGTCTGCTCTCAGCGTATCGCATATTATCATTATTATCATCAGCGCAGCAGCCAGTTGATTATTACCCATGTGCAACAATAATAACAAGAAAACAACAGCGTCGGCAAATGTTTATTGCATTTTGATTTCCGTATGGTATTTTGTGACGCAGCCTCTTCACCTACTCTCGCTCTCACTCTCGCATTCACTCTCGTTCGCTCGCGCTCTCAGCAGCTACAAGTGAGTTGGGAAATTTTAACAGCAGTATGTTAAGTCGCCTGTTGCGACTGTTGTGCTTATCAGTGGAGAAATTCGTTCAAGTTTGCCATTGATAAAAAGTTATTAAAAGTGAATATACTAAAAAATTGGCGTTGCAATGAATCAGATCACGTTTTATTACTGGCAAAAAAAAAAATAGCCCGTTCTTGAATTATCAACGTCTTGATAAACAACATTTCCTGTTTGTGCAGCGGAAGTTAAAATATTATATTACAAACTTAAAGAGCAACAGCAAAAGTTTCTTAAGTTGCCTCTGTGTGCAGCATTTTTTACCTGTGCTGGTTAATTGCAGCTGTTAACAGCACGTGCTTAGCCTACAACAGCTGCTGTTCTCTTGTTGATATTGGTTATCTGAGCCAAAGCACTCCGTAACAGCGCTTACTGCAGTTAGAGTGTGCAGTAATTCTTACATGGCTGTTAGCGCACAGGCAGGGAGAAGCAACAGCCCCGCTCTCACTGCTGGCTACACCAATAGGGAAATTTTACAGCGTTGGCTCTCATAGCAAATTACATTGGCCAATGTACTGTACCCGTTAACAGCCGTGAACAAATTGTTGCCTGCTGCCATCTCTGTTAAGTTAAAGTTCGTGCGCTTTTAATATTTCCCATTAGTTCAGTCTCGACGAGCGTGCGCTGCAGACGTATGAATTCGCGTTCGTCGCTCTTCGGTTTTAGAGTCTCGCGCATATTTCGCGTCTTTTTCGATCGTTTGAAAACATTGACTAACAAATTTCGAAGGCAACTCATCGATGCCGTCAGTTATATATAAATCAAATGTTTTTGGCTGTGCCAAATTAAGAAAAATGCAAAGTGACAAATTCAACAATCACCAGCATTAGTCATAAACAATGTTTTAAAATGAAAAAAGATTTGCGGACGCTTAAAAAAGCCAAACAAGTTGCAACAATGTTGTCAAGGAAGAAGCCAATAAGTGCAAAGCGATCAAATGAATAAATAAATATACAGGAGAAGTGCAGCGAAAGAACAAGAAACAACAAAAGGATTACACAAAAATAAACCAAAGTGTATAAGAAAAACAAAAACAGAAACTGAAGCAGAGTAAAAATAGCAAAAAGCTTTAAATAGTTTGATTTGGTTGGTTTTCATTGCCAACAACAACAACAGGAGCAAAGACTTACGCAAGCATATTCCACCGTTACACTTAACATCATGTTGGCCGTGAAGAACTTCTTTCTGCCGGAGCGGGCCAAAGCTCCTGAGACGCCGCAACGCTTCTCGAGGATGCCCGAAGCCTTTCTGCGCTCCATACGCCGGCGATCACTGCGCGTCAAACGCGCCAAAAGCTTGGTGGTGCCGGACAGATCGGAGAAACGCAAATCAGGTGAGGTACAGTGTCGATGTAAATGCGACCATGTTAAACGGTTTAACAGAACAAAAGAGCAGAGTGCTTAAAGCGTAGCTTGCAAATATAAAGAGCTTTTATTAGAGATAACTTTGATAGAGGTTATAAAAGTTATTTATGATATTTGTATGGAATGCATATAGAATATTTATATATCGAAATATCCAGGCAACTGTTAAGTCCAAGCTTAAGCCTGCTTTGCTGTGGCTCATGGTTTGTCAACATTTTATTTAGTTTGATTAAGAAAAAGGTTACACAACTTAACAGGAAAACATTTGAAAATTGCTTTAAAAATTTTCTGATATGATTCCCAAGCTTCTCTAAAATGAATTTAACCTCACTGTATATAATATCAATAGCGAAATCCTTGTTTAATATATAAGATAACTTACATAAGTAAGCATCAACGCAGACGAGAGCTACCACAAGACTGCTTATCAGTGTCTCTCTCAGTTGGTCTATCTGTCTATCTATCTATCATCATGAGCACTTACCAAGCGCTGCATCAATAGATGAGTATAAAATATAGCCGCAGAATAGTTGCTGCTGCTGCACATACACACACACACACACACACACACTCACACAGCACACACATTAGTTACTGCCAATGTTTTCACAGTTTTTGCTTTGACGTCAGAATCTGGCATTGATTGCACAATGTCAATGGCTGCTCTGAGGCTGTGTCCCTTCCTCCATGGTTGGGCTGTACTGTTCTCACCCGCATTGTGCGACGAGAATCGATAATTGCATGCTAAGTGCCTGAAGCGTTGTCACGGCTACTACTGTGCTACTAAAAATAACTGTGGCCTCTATTTCTTGCTTCTTGTTGCGATGTTGCAAGAGGAGGTGTAGTTTTAGTTTTGGTAGCCTCCCTTGTGCGTTCAACTTTCGCTTTCGAGGCCTTTCACTTGATTGGCAATTCGTCAGCTTTCCGAAACAATAAACAATGGACACAACACAGCACGGAGACAAAAGCAGTGCAAATTGTTATCATTATTTTCCATTTAATTCTCATGCAAAGCTTGCCACATAATATTATTGTCATTTGTTGGCCAAATTTTGACATAACAAATGTCGGATCAAACACAGCCACTGAGGAAGCATCGAAAGTGGAGGAAACTATGTCAAACCGCAATATAATTATCATTTTTTACCTCACGAATTTTTTCTCATATTTTTTCTTTTCTTTGTGATTCTGTTGCCAAACTTTGACACATGACACGCAAAGTGCCATGTTTAATGGGGTTACTTTATTATATTATTTAAATATTTTGGTAAGCAGCTTTTTTTTTGTTGCTGTTTAGTTTTTGCGCAAGGTCATCAGCGTCTGGGAACAATTTAACAAACAATTGCACAAGTGCAAATGTAATCAACTAATTATAATTATATTACACTTTTATGGCACCTAGTTTGAGCAGAGTATTCCGAAATTTCACAAAGGCGAACGTTGGGTTCATGGCTATCATATTTAATGGGACGCAATGCTAAAAAATAATGTATTTGGTCGAAAAAGCCACAAAACGAAACAGTCAGCAATCAATGTACATTTAGTAAGCAACGTTTCAAGAAAGTTGATTATTATTTTAAGAGGAAAACTTAAATATTCGAAATACAAAATACCTAATTCAACACTTTTCAACAGCTTTCTATCAACATTCACTTTGGAACAATTGAATTATTTACATATTGCAACAGCCTTACATAATATTTGTATAATAATAATGGTGACAATATACTAAGATAATCTATATATTTTTATTTTGGCCTTCTCTCTATTAACATCTATTTTTGATTCAGTTGCAAATCTTTGATCAATGCAATGTTTTCTACTCTTGTTTTTTTGCGTTGCTTTATAAACATCCGTATATAACAATACAATCATTTCATTATAGTGGTCTACCAGATGTTGGCTTTTTATGCCACAGATAAGATAAGCCAATTCTTTATTTTTTGTTTTGATTTGATAGTACGAGTATTTTCTACTTATTTGCGTTCATTCACTCGGCGCGCCCCGCCAAATGGCTAATTAAATACAAATAAATATCAGCTTCAGTCGACCGACACAAAACTGGACAGATAAGTTTGCCTGGCTCCGGTACGAGAGTGTGAACTGTCTGCTCCATATAAACCTAGGCAAATAATTGGACAAATAGGCTTGATAATAATGTTCCATATGGTATCTCCATATACGAAATGTGCTCCAATTTCCTGGGGGTACCCGCCCCCTTCCGCACCTTCGTTGACTTTTCAAAGACCTTGACGCTTGGCTGACGCTCTAACTTGGGAATGGGGATCTAAACTGATCTACGTCAGTTGATATGACTAAAAGGCTAGCATTTATTATGTGTTCGTTTTCTTAATTGTTTTTTTTTTTTGCTCTTTTTGCTTTTTGTTTATTTTTTTTTTGCATTAATGTTTTTTCAAGCTTAAATTTGTATCACTTTTTGTTATTTTTGTTTTTTTGTTGGTTAAGAGTCTCAACAAGAACAGAAATTCATTTTAGCACATTTTGCTGCGCGAAACGAAAACAAGAAGAAGCAGAAGCACAAATTGTAGAACGGTGCCAAAAAAAAAACAAAAAAAAAAAGAAAAAGAAAAGGAAAAGAAAAAGACAGAGCACATGCTAAAGAAACAAAAAGTAATTAAAATAATACGCAATTGTTTATTGTACGAACCGGCTCTCGAGAGAGTTGTCAGTGCAGCCAGTTCGGGTACATATTATATATGTACATATGTTTAATAGAAGCAGAGGAAGCAGCAGCTTTGTGCAGATGACGATGGGATCAGCATCATATATATATATATATGTATTTGTATATAAATAAGAATATATATATACACATAGATCGCATCCACGAGTCGCTTCTGATGTTGCTCATCAGCAACAGCAACAGCATTAGACAACATGAGATCATGGCAATAAAAGTTGAACTTTTGCCTATGTAGTGCTGAGTTTTATGTTTTTATGCCACACTTAACTATGGGAAAATTGAAGAGCGTGTACAAAAGTGAAATCTGTGTACAATTTATTTCATTTTTTCCTCTTCTGACATTGTTTTCCTGTTGTAATTCCATTCAAATTGCCTGAGTTTTGAACTTAGCGCATAAATTGAATTTTCTTAAACGCATTCCTTAACTGGCCGAACCGTTGAGCTGCTTCACGCCCACAACTGACCTCTAAAAGTTCACGACTTCCTTGAGCTTCAGTTTGCGCTTAATTAAACTCTACAAATTGCCAGATCTGCCTGAAAATTTGTCTATATGTGCTGTGACTTAAGCTGAATTAATAAGCAGCCCACGTTGATAAAATCAACGCCCACCAAAATGAAAATATCAAACATGCACATGGCGGTTGCCTTTTAAGGCGCACAGTGTTGACTCTTTTTTTTTTTTGGGCACAGTCACACTTAGTTAGAATCAAGTTAGTTGGGAGTCAATCATGAGACACGCGTCCATAGATTGATCGCAGCGACTGTGGCTGCGGTCTCAGTCTCAATCATTAATCATTCGCAACTTCACGGCCAAGACAAACGAGCCCAGAGTTATTTTTATGGATACTCGAGTTTTTCGGGCCCATTTCCAAATATGTCCAACGTTTTCGACAGCATTTTACAAATGGTGTTAGATTGGTTTCGCTATCTCTATATATATATGTATGTATATATATATATTTCTTTTGTTTTTTTTTTGTTTTCTGCTCAGCACGCGCCATCTTATCGAACTGAAAGTAAATGCACCTTTTTGATCTACGCTTACCTGTAATTATCTTTATTTTTTTTCTTTCTTTCTTTATCATGTAATTAATGAAGTTTTTTTGTGATCTTTCCTAAGCCCAAATATGATAATTTTAAATAGGCAGTTGACCAATAT
Source organism: Drosophila nr. perissopoda 5 BK-2023a (assembly GCA_035044105.1). Taxonomy (NCBI): domain Eukaryota; kingdom Metazoa; phylum Arthropoda; class Insecta; order Diptera; family Drosophilidae; genus Drosophila; species Drosophila nr. perissopoda 5 BK-2023a. The sequence goes on from JAWNMK010000018.1 coordinate 1,699,148, forward strand.
TTTTTAAAGTCTTTATCATAGGCGAAAATTTGGGTCATTTATTTGGGGCTATGCAAGTCATAATTGCAGTGGGGGGCAGATTGCTCAAGGCGTGTCTAGCATTATTATTACAAATATGATATATGGTTAGAAATGCAATGGATATGAAAGGTCTTTGTTTGCATATGATTAGATATTTCACAGCTGTTCCATTTTAGTTGAAATTTCTTCAATTACAGCTGTAATTCCAAGTGATTGTCGATGTTTCGATGTTGCTTTATTTTGCGATGCACGTCGCTTAGGATTCCCAACAACTTTTGGCATTTGCTGTGAGAAATTTTCAGTTCGCTGATGCGTAGCTTCCTTCCTCTATGGGAAAATGCTTAAAACTGTCTTTCCATTTTGACTACTTTCGAATTCATGACTAATTTTTAAGGCAATTAGTCGAACATTTGAAGGCACCCACTATAAATAGCCCTCGTAAACTCTATGAATATGCTAAACTACGCTTTCAACTGTAACGACGAAATCCAGTGAAAAGTCTCACTTTTCGAATTTTCCCAGCAATCGCGTTTACATCTTCAATATTTAAATTGAAATTTATTTTTGAGAATGTTTTCAAAACACTTTGTGCGTGTGTGTGTGTGCATATTTTCAATTAAATCATTTGAAGACGTCGAAAAACCTGTCAAAGGTCTGAAGCTTAAATGCATTTTTCATTTCGAGCTGTAATAAGAAAATAGCTGAGGGAAAATAGGCATATAAATTTATATGCAAATGAGTTGACAGCGATGCGACACGTTTCAAGCGCCGCTTCCGTTACCAACTTTGGTGGACACTTGTTTGAAATTGGTGAAAAAAAAACTACAACAAAAAACCAAAAAAAAACCACCACCAACAGTCAGCAGTTCTACGCGCCCTGCCATAACCATTGCCTGGTTCGGGGCTATTCTAGCCAAATAAGCCGGGAGTAGTTTTTTTTTCTTCGTCTTCTTTTTATTGTATTACCTATTGACGTTTTTGAATCGTATCTGTTCGGCATGCATAAAACGATCAAAGTTAAATGCTGAATAGTGAGTAGTGAATAGTGGATAGGTATGTGAATGTTGTTGTTTGGCCACTTGTTGCCCATATTGGGCACTCGGAGTTAGCCCTTGGGACGAGCGCGCTTTTGTTTGTATTCCCCAATTGTACATGGAACAAATCCCCATCTCACTCGTCCCCCTTCTGTATATGGCAAAGCCCAAAAGCGGAAGTTATTATTTAGGTGGCATTCAACTCGCGCATGTCAATTGTAATTCTAATATTACGATGCCCTTTAGCACTAGATCATGCTGCGAGCCTCTAATAAAATTCTATCCAAGGCTATTAACCATAAAGGCCCCAAGTGCGGATCATTAAGTTAAGCATCGCATAAGCGATACATGCATATAAACGGATACAGGTACATATACACATGTATATACATATACATATATGTTTGTTGGCTAAGGTTCAGTCACACTCAAGTGATTCTCTTCTCTGGAACTTACATGAATCTTACGACATAACCGGTTCAAGTGGTTATTGCGGTTGTTTGTTTCGCATTTTCGGTGGGCTGTTATGACGCTGAGTGTGTGTGTGTGTGTTTGTGTGTTTGTGTGTATGTGTGTGTGGTATGAGTGTGATTTTTACACTATCCTGCGGGCTTCCTAATGAGCGTATCATCTATAAGCCATTAAATTGCATATAAATATATATATATATATACAAATTGGATGTGTCATGTGAGGATTCTGTTTGGTATTTTCATCAGTAATTGCTGAGTATTGAACCCTTAAGAATTTGAGGGCTATTGAAAATTTATAGATTTTTTTTTTTAATGTCTGGGCAAGTATAACATTTATGACATAAGTTCAATAAACTGTGGGAACTTTGATAATTATCTTATGTAATTTTTGGTAAAAGCATACTCATATTTTTTAAATGGTCATTGCGAGATTCTCATTAGTATAAATTCATTAAGGGATCTTCAATCTCACATATATTTCAATTATTAAATTGTCTTTAATACTGTAAATCGCAATAAAGCGGAATTGTATTCAAATGTTTTGAGCATTATAGTTTCATTGATTTTACAAGTATGTTCTTAAGTATAAGTTTGAAAGTATCTTAGATCACTTAAAACTATATATGACTTAGCTTGGGTGACTTAGTAAGTTATCTCCAAGATATTTGAGATACTTTGAATCTGATGCTTATGACCACATTTGTATAGCTATTCAAATGATCCAAGTCACGTTCATGTTTCGTATAGGTCTTTGTTCCAAAGTTGAGTTCTGATAATCATTAGCCTTAACTTGGAAAGCATTATATACTGAAGATGTTATTCCTTATAAGATTTACTGATCCATCAGGAAGCAAACTCGGATAGCTACCAGCTTCCCTACTTGGAGCTGGGGATTTGTTGACTGGTGTTATTCAATAGGCCGGCAGCAGACATGCATTGGCGTATGACTGACTGATAGCAGTTGCTTACTGTCTCGTAGGTGCCTCCGCAAGCTGTCCAAAAGCAACAAAAGCAGCAGTAGCAACAACAACAACAGCAGCAGTAGCACCAACAACAACAACAGGAGACACTCTTGTCTGTAATGGCCACTAAGTCATTGAACCGCAAAAAGCCGAAAGCCACAAAAACATTGACTCAGATTTGAGATTTGTGCTGGAGCCGACTCTTCAACACGTCAGTTAACTAAAATACTAGCTAAGAGAGGGGGTATGGGGTGGGGTGACGGTAAGGTGGTGATTTGTACAGCTAATTTAATTCACTCTTGCGATAACTGACAGTCATTTTGGCAATACCAACGGCTTTGTGCCCAACTTACTAACTAACAAGCGTCCGCAATACGTTGTTTATGGGGATGGGATGCGAACTGGTCAGCCCCTTCTCCTTCCTCGTCTTGAGCCCATAAATAAGAATGTAATGGACGCAGCCAGAGAACAATGGGCCTCATAATATTGCACACAGACACACACAGCCACACACAGCTCGCAAAAATGGTATGGCAAAGATGTACATGAGGCGCTTCGATTTCTATAGAAAAGGTCAGTCGCAAGACTGGACCAAAATGCATGCAGCGTTAGATCGGCGCTGGACTCAAGAGACTCCAGTCTCGGGACGCGAGTGAAGAGTCCCGCTGCGGGTGCAGAGGTAAGGAAGCAAAGGCAGAGGCAACGGAAAAGTAAAAGTAAGCAATTTACTGATTTGTTTCGCTTGGCCGACTAAAGAAAGCCAGTAGAAAAGTCAGCTGGTCAGCTCAATCCAGCTGTTACCACATATATTATATCTGCAATCCGGACAAGACGCTGCTTAATTAGCTGCTGACCATGAAAATCGATTAATTGTATCAAATTTATTTTTGCAAAGTGAACATAATTTATTGCTAAATACAGTAAAGGGCATAATTTTGGATAGTATTCAGCCGTTCATGCAAATATTAACTTATGAGAAATATTGAAACAACGATCATAAAATGCAATCTCAAATCTCAAGATATAATGATCAACATTAGTCATTAATCTATACAATCTAAAGTGGCCTACACAACTTGCGGTTGGGTAATGGAATTATAATGATGTGTGGAGACTATCGACTGAAGATCAGCAACAACTGTATCAGCAAATTTTGAGCAACTCAAAAATTATAGATATTTTAATAAAGCGTATGATCATTATAATCCGAAATGGTATATCAAAATTTGTGGTTTCTGCCCAAGGTATAACCACACAGACAATGAAAAGGCGATGATCATAAAATATGAAACATAAATACGTTTGCCATTTGGTAGGACAGCTGCTGCTGGTCCTGCTGCCGCTGCTCCTGCTGCTGCTAAGGACGCGTGCAGTGAAATCCCAGGAAATTATAAAAGACACACACATTGAGTGAAAATCTACGGTAAAAGTAATCGCAGCACTTTTCCTACCAATTTCGCTGTGCATTTTTGTTTTTTTTTTTGCTTTGTGCCACAGCTGGCACTTCATAAATATGTCATATTTAATAGAGTTCAGCTACAGGAGATGCTACTGCAAACCAACCACCAAGGCCTTATCCTCATCTGCTTCTTCTTCTTCTCACTTGCTTTTCCTACTGGTATTGTCAACTTTTTGATTGACTCGTGTCCCTCTCTCTCCGCCCCTCTCACTCTCACGTTTGCCGGGTGTTCTTTTTTTTACAACTTTTTTCTTAGGAGAAAGTCAAAAATTAAATGCCCAAAAAAATAGGGAGAAATTGTATATTTATTTCTTGATCATTGTAAAATGATCTGTGTCATAAATTTGACATTTAATCGTCTGTAGAATGTATTTTTTTTCTTTTCCATTTCGCTGGGAATGCTCGTGATTGGGTTTGGTATTGAGCAAGGTCTGGTCATTGCCTTTGTTTAAAGTCCTTCCTTGTAGATGATATTATTTTCGATTCTTTAGCACCCACTTTTGATAAGATTAAGTAAAAGGTGACTCAATGATAACCAATTTGTACTCTTACCCAAACAAAATTTCATGGAAATTTCACAATCATATCGCTAGATTCCATAAATAACAAAAACGAAATGGTTGCATGTGGAATGCGTTTCCAATCAGCATTATTGTGCAAAGGTTTCAACATTTGAGTGCAAGCTCAACTTTTATTGCTCAAAACAAATTGGAAATTATTTTTTTATTTATTATTGTTTGTTGTTTCTTGTTTCTTGTATACGTTATCGTAATGCATTCCTTAAAATGAGGTTGAGAGCCATTTGCGTGTCATTTTCCAGGTGCTGCAACAATTTGCTAATTGCTGCAAGTAATTGCTATCAATTGCTAAGGCATAGCAATAGAAAAAGGAAAAGTAACAAGGAGGGGGAGGCAAAAGAAAAGTCGTAGTCAAATTTTGTTGTTGTTATTTGAGCATATTGCTGATAAGGCGACACAACAAAAAAAAAAGAAAAAAAATTGTGTCTTTAAGTGCTGATAGGCAAAACTCTTGACAGCTTATAAATGAATTGCTTTGGATTTTCATACACCCTAAGATATCATAGTAATAACTAAGAGTCTATAAAGAGTATTAAGTGTCTAAATTTTAACTAACTAATTTTTAACTAACGTGTCTTCTAAATAAAGTCATGTTTTCTGTCATAAATATTCAATTTATTACTTGATTATTCAATATTCAAATGAGTTGGTAAGGGTATTCACAAGTGTCTTGTAGGGTATCTAGCGGGCCGATCAACTCTACTGTCTCATTTTTCATTTTGTATCTCTTCCGTGTTGATAGCGCGTGTTTCGCAAAATACTTTTACCATTCCACTCAACTCGACACGTATGATAAATGAGTTGTGACTCGCACACAAACTTAATATTTGATATTGAATGCGTTGACTGATAAACGAACAAAAGCAATGAAATGTTTAATGCGCATTTTGGGCAGCTAATTTATTTATATATAAATGTATTTTTTTTTTTTTAACTATTACCAGTTTGCCAAAAATGGAGGCTGCAAGCAGTGCGACCTTCAAGTTCGTTGCTCACATTTATCTAGATACATTCCGATTTTACCTGATCTCATAAATCTTTGTGCACCAATGACAACGCATCTTGAGAACTAACCCCTTTCTTGCGTTTTAATTGAGTCAGCCTCGACAAGGGGCGTGGTCTGTGTTGATCTTTTGCTAGGGATCAAGCGCGAGGATCTCGAACCACTTAACGCCCATGTGTGCGTGTGTGTGTGTGTGCGACCTTCAATTGTGTATGTGTGTGTGTGTGTGTTTGGACAGCGAATTAAAGGCAATTGGCAATTGGCCTGCGTGCGCACATCTTTAATTCAATTTATCAAAATCCAACACATGTTTTTCACGCCCGCACCCGCTGCCTATTCAAAACTCATTCATTCAACTATTTTCATTAGTTTGTTTTCCTTTGTTTTGTTTGTTTTTCCCATTACACATTGCTAATGAGGCGTAAATTTCTGTGCCAGTTGAACGGCTGTTCGCCTGCTTCTTCGATTTGAGGAAAAAAAAAAAATCATAGAAATTATTTGCCGATGAAGTCATAGCGCATATGCAAATTACCAAATTGGTATGTTTAATGTTCACATATGAAATTCCGGCACGTGACATATGACGTATCTGTCAGATACATTTACTAGACTCCAGCTACCTCAAGCTACTCGCTGTGTGAACGTTGCGTGACCGAACCTTGGAAAGTGTTGCCAGCCATTCGTGCAGAACTTTTCCAATAACTAGACAACAGTTAAATGAGAGACGCCCCCTTCACCTCTCCCCCTATAATTCCCTGAACAACTCTATTTTGAGTTAATGTATGTTTCTAGTAATTGCTACTTAGTTTAACTATTTTGTTAAATTAGTTGAGCCGTTCATTAATTTGAGAAGAAACTTGCATAGAGAGTTTTGCAAATATGAAAGTATAGTTCTTGAAAAAGTCATGATGAGATACATAAGAATAGAAAAGAGTACAAATACAACTAGCTTATCACATCTATGATTGGGTCACATCTATGGTAGCCTAGCTTCTCTTACATTGGATTGGAAATAATTTTGGTTTTATTACATTACATTACAACGAACAGCGAAATCTAATATTGAGTTTCTTCTTTAATATGCATATATTTTAGAACGTAGATATAGAAATAGACATAGACATACCTTATCAATTATTTCTTCAACTAACGTAGTAATTTTATCAACATTTTCTTTTCCCTTACAAATCTAACTGTAAACAACATTAACAGAACTCTGTTAAACTAGTTGCTGTCAATATAAAAGTACCAAACAGTTGATTTTTGATTTACCTTTTGCCTTTCTCTGCTTCTCTCTGCACTTCTCCGATTCTTTCTAGATCTATATGTGTGTGTGTGTCTGTTTGTCTGTGCCCCGTTTTAATCTTGTTTTGTGCGATCGCCCTTTGCTCTCTTTTGGGCTTTGGCTAATTTTGTTTGCCTTTGTCTCGCCTGCTGGGAGTGAAGAAACCAAATATTCTTTCAACTACCGTTTTTGCTTGCTTTTGCCACCAGTTTCGTTGATCTTTTTTCACTGATCTCTTTCTCTTTCTCTGTGGGCAAACAACACAAAGAAAGTAAATCAGATTTTGGAGCAGATGTTCATACTACGCCAAACGTGGAACGAGAACCCAACAAAAAAGAAATTCAACAGCTATAAGCAGAGGGCAGCCTCATCCGAGATTGCTTCCTGGCCTGATTTATTGTTGTTTTTGGACAGTCCACTGTGCTGCAATGTCGACACGGCCAGCCTACCTAAATATTATTGTAGGTTTCGTCTCAAATGGTGGCCTCAAATGCAAATACTGCATATGATTTATACCTCAATATGCACATCGATACACGCATACATAAATATTTATGAAAATACGTACATTCCCATAGCAAAATAAATTTGCCATGACTTATGGTTACGGCTTATTAAAAACGCATTATTTGCCCCAAAAATATCAAAACATGCATGGAATATTTCTATATATGCATCATCATCGCTCATAGAAATTCCATTGCCCATGTCATTTTGTGGGTTGTAATTAGCGTTGATGAGAAATCCGAGCACAAGGCTGCACTTTAAATGCTTGACAAGGTAAATGTCATTAAAATCCTCTTGATTAGCTAAATTATTGTGCGCATGCCCGAACTTTTAAAATGCAATTCAACGCACAACTCAAATTTGTTCGAGATTTTCCATATATCATAGCCAAGTTCAAATTGTGTGTTTTTATTGTTTTTAACCCAGCTGCAGCTGCATTCGTTGATGCTGCCAACTGCCGTTGGCATTTTGAATGCTTGTCAAGGTGAATGTCGCGCAACACAGCGTAAAATATTATTATTTAATTTTCTTTTTTTTGTTATAGCACATTTAATACGTTCTTTACACATGCTAAACACACATCTCAAATTTCCTTGAGTTTGCTCAGCCCATAACCGAGTTATCTTAGTGTGTGTGTGTTTTTTTGTTTATAGTTTAACCAAACTCAAGCTGCATTTGTTTTCAGTGCTCATAAAATCCTAACTGGCGCTGACAGTTGACCGCTTCTTGGGCTACCGTAAACCACAAAATAAATGGTCATCAAATTTACGACATTTGCCCAAGTCTTATCCCAAAACTGATCCTTGTGGGTGCCAGCACATTCTTTGATGGCACGCTTCAAATGGTGATAAAACTTTGTTTTTTTTTTTTGTTCAGCTGCCTGCAATAAAACTATGCCAAGGTACTTGATAACTGGACATGTGCTTGGGTCAGGTCAGGGGGTCAATGATAGCAGTTACGTTTCGAGAAAAATATGTTTCTTCTTTTGATCATATTGTGAGCTAATTAAAATGCTTAACCCAAACCCACATCAAGACGCAAATCCCCGAATTGCTTTCGTGTAACAAACAGAAATCATAGTCGTAAATGGGGTGTATGGTAAATAGTAAACAAACAAACAAACAAACCGGAGGCAAACCCAACACAACCCCTTGCTTTGCACACTTTCTCTCGCTCCCTTTGGAGGAAAGAAAGTGTATTCGTTGGGCATGTGAGAAATGTGGAAATCTAATGTCTTGGGTCGCGGCTCGTTTGCATACGTAATTAGTTTGGGAATTTTGACAACGATGGCGACATTTGACATGCGTTTGAGTTACGATCGTTAATATCAGAGAGAATGGGCTACATTGAAGAATATAGAACTGAGTTACAATAGTTGTTGCAGAGGGCCATTTTTTCTTCTTCTTTTCTTTTTCTTTCATTCGCTTTCTTATCTTTACACCTCGGGGCTGGCGGCGGCTTGAACTTTACGCCTAAGCCGATCTGTGGCTCAGACAACATTTGACATCATTAGTCAAACTTAAAGATGCATTTGTAACTGGCGGTTTTGTCTGGCAACTGTTTTAAGCGCCTTTAGGCTGATGGCAGCCATTAATTAGCTACTTTTTCTGTTACCATTTTGGGTTTGGATTCGATTCTCGATTCCATAGAACCAGTTTGCGCCATTTTTCATTTAATTTAATTTAATTTTATGGCCATGCAAATTGCAAAACCGCGCTAATTTTTTTTTTATATTTTCTGCATATATATTCTTTATTTTCTGACATATCAGTATCACAATGAAGTTTGTTGTTGTTGTTGTTTTTATGTATGCATTCATTTTGGGCTGCATTATATAACAAAAGTCATATTTATTTCGTTTTAATTTGTAATTTTGCGCTATGGTCAAGGCGAGCGCTCAAAAAAAAGCCAAAAACCAGTTGAACTTGTTAGCGAATCTGCACTGTACATAAAAGGAGCTGCTTCGTCTTCGTCGTCATCCTCGTCTTAGTCGATTAACAAGCTCATGTGTTGCTTGTCGACGGGAACAAGTTCTCAGTGTCACCCCATATCCATGTCCAGATGAGACCCTTCACTGCTTATTCAGCCAGCTCTTAACAACTCATAATAGAGCAATTTTCACGTGTCCTCGCTGCCACGTAAATCATCTCACGCAGCGAGAGCGAACCGAACTGGTCAGCGAAGAAGGATCAACACTTCCATTGTCACTCCTCCTTCTTGCCACCAAACCGAACAACAAACGGCCCCCTGGGACTGAAATTGATCGCGCCACTCGTAGCCTAATGGCTAGGGCTTGGGCGAGATTTACGAGTATTTGGCATTTTTATGGTGTTTTCATATTTTGGGTTTAACACTTTGCTACAACACACTTGGGCATGAAGTGCCCAATAAATTGGGTATGCAAATTGAGCGAGGTAAAATCGCACGCAAAGGGCGAGCTTTCACACACACACACACACACAGACACAACTCACGCACTCAAAAAGCTCGCCTTCAACAGAGGGCTTGCAAAAGCTCACGCATATCGGCGCCGGCGGCACCGACTGCGCTGACATCTGTTTGGGTTATTTTATTTATGAAAAGAGCGCTTCATCTGTTCAATTGCCTGGCAACTGGCAACCGGCAACTAGCAACTGTTGCCATCCGCATAATCTCTGACCTTGAAAGCCACCGTAATCAAAAGCCAGACGGCAGCCAGATGACTGTAGATCTTTGGTTTTGATTGAGCGAACTGAGCTGAGCTAATTTAAATCAGAAAACTGTTTCAACAGACAATTTAAAAAGTTTTTTCTTCCTTCTGCTTATTGTTTTTTTTTTTTCTTTCTGTGCACCCTTGAGGGCACGAAACAATTGCCGAAAACTCTGAAAAGTAGCTTCGGCAATGAAAACATTTATTCAACATCTTTAAAGCTGTCAATCAAAGCCGTTCACAAAATGATGTATGTTCGTAGCGCTCGAGTCCTTGTACTCTGAACTGAACATTTGCATAAAAAGAATTACTAATGAGCTGAGAGTAAAAAAAACTTTTGGCCGCTTTCCATGTAGGTCAAAAAGATGTCACAAGTTGTGCAAACGAGTTTCAGTTCCCGATTCGTTCGCTCGCTAATTACGTGGTGTCGAACTAGTTTCCAGTCAAATGTATTCTTGCTAATGATTATTTGAATTTTTTTCATTCCTGCAGATTCGTTTGTAAACAGCCAGGAATGGACAATATCACGTTCGGTGCCCGATCTGCGGCTGGGCATTGTTGGTTCACTGAATTCCGGTAAATCGGCGCTGGTACATCGTTATCTGACCGGCTCCTACATGCAGGAGGAATCGCCCGAGGGCGGACGCTTCAAGAAGGAGGTCTTCATCGATGGCCAAAGCTATTTGCTGCTCATACGCGACGAGGGCGGCGCACCAGAAATGCAGGTAAGACATCCACGAAACTGCTAACAAAAGAATGATGTATTATTGTGTGTGGGTGGCTAGGGGTTGTTTTGCCCCTGTCAAGGTAGTATGAAGAAAGTTTGTGTAACAACAAATTTTCCCTTATCATCTTGTAAATATTTGAATTGAGGTCAGCGTCGAATCAAAGAGGGGAGAGGAGTGCAGAGACGAAAATAAAGCATGTAAGCAGTTTTGGGCTGGCCTATAGAAGTTTCTGGGGTTGTTACGCGGCTTAGCAGGTTGAAATACACTGCGAAAAAATCATCAGAAGATATAAAGCGTTGAACATAGAACGCTTTGGATTGAGAATTGCTTTTCATTTGTGAATAATTTTTGTTCCATTACATTCTTAAAAACAAATTTAATAAGAATTTATTAAATGTAAACTTAAATTTTCAATTATTATTTAAAATTGACTGTTATCCATATTAGTTTTAAAAAGTTATATACTTAAAGTTTAGGCAACAGATTTGGAGTCTAATCTACATTTTAGACTTTAGTTCATTTAAAGTAAAGATTATAATTTCTTCAAGCTGTAATTGTCAGTCAAATATATTTGCGCATTATATGTTGAGTGTCCGTCAGTGGTCTGGAAAGTCAGTTCGAGTGCACTGCAGAACTGTACATTTGTCGCAGTTTTTGCCAATTATCAAGTTTTTTTCTAGCAATAGCTGCAGCTCTTGGTAAATTTTTGCTGTGCTGTCAGCTTTCACATTCAATGGCGAAAAACTTGCCGCAAAGTTGAACGTTTGCCGGCCGGCCTCTGCCCCATTCCCTCTCCTGGGAGTCTCTCCACAAGGCTTTTTTCTCTGACTCACTCAATCGAACTTCGACCTTTGGCAGGCAACAATCTACAGCCTTTGGCTGGACTCGGGCCAATTTCTGTTTTTTTGTGACACTTTTTTTTTTATTGTTTGTTTGTGGGGCCGTCTAGCCAAAGGTCTGTTTGCCCGTTACGACGTTACGTGATGCGGCAAGTGGCCAATATCATTTGGGCCAACAAAAAGGTTAAATTTGAGTCACAATATGCTGCAAACCCCTTTGCCTGTGCCCAATATGCAGTTTGCAATCTTTCAAGTAAATATCCTTCTATACCATCAAAAATAACCACGCCGCGAGCTATTTTCTTAAATTTCTATTCAACGTTCAAACATTTTTTGACTCATTGATTCGCAGCTTGAGGAAAGCTTTTGTTGCATTTGGATTCTTTTCAGTTCGCGATATTTGCAATAATTTCTATAGACTTTTATTTGACAGGGGTATCACCCCATCCCCCTTTGGCATTTGCCAAAAACCCTCCGGCTTAAAGGGTGAAAGTGTGGATTATAATTTTTAAGCTGCTTTCACTTTTCTTTTGCATTTTTTTTTTTTATTTGCGGTTGTATTTATGCGCTATGGTTGGGGGTAGGGTGTAGGGGTTGCTCTTCAAAAACTGAAAGAAAAAACAAAATGTGCCTGCCACGCGACGCGACCCTCAAAATCGCATAATACCCTGGCCTACATCCATGGGCTTAGCAGTTGACTATCCTTCGGGTTCAACAATTTTTATTTTAATGAACATTTTTTATCTCCATTGTAATTATTTGTTGTTAATATTAGCAAGTCAAGCATGTGATTGACCCAAATGCAATTTCAGTTTGAGAGCAATTCGACAGTTGGAGAGTCACTTGTTATTTAATTCACATTGCATAATCATTGCCGGGCTATGACTGTCAAACAGTTGCCAATACTGCTCCTTACTATTATCCTGTGTCTCATTTCGCTTCCCCTCTCATATTTTTTTTCTTACCCCCTCTCTTTCTCAGTTGGTTGCACAAAATGTATCACAGTTTGTCAAATCGTTTCTCTCCCGCGATTTAACTAATTTAATGTCCATTTCTTCACTAACTTCTGTCACTCACATCTTTATGCCAGCAACATAATAAACCATATTTCAATTGCACAGAATAACCCTCTATTTATGTGCAACCCCCTAAAGCAGTCAGAGCCACCCTCTCAGACAACAAGACGAAAAAAGAATCCAAGTATAAATGTTTCAAATTCTCAATGTCTGAACTTGTTAATACCCTCTGTAAATATCATTGTAATCATATATAACACTCGACCCACCGTTTTCTGGCTCAGTCCAGCTGGATCTGCTCTCTTCCTCAATTTACAGGGTATTAAGTAAGGAGTTATAGCAAAAGCAACTGGGCAAAAACTCTGTATGAAATCACTCAATGGCGGCGTCGCGTCGCCACTCAGTCGCGCTTTGTTTTTGTTTTTATTTTCCTTTCGGGCTGAGCCAGGATATCATTACCATATACGAGACGACAATATTGCATTCGTCTCAGCGACTGTTGTCGAATCCAAACATTACACTGACGGGAACTTGGACAGCCAAGTTCATGATGATAGAACCGATGTACACTGAATATGATGAAAATTGTAGAGAGTGGATTGAGAATCTGTCTGGACCAAAGAAAGATGTTGAGCATTGAGAATATATTTTTATATAAATTCATTGGCAGGATTTAGTCAAGAATTTCGCAAATAATATGTAGTAATATGTAGCAAACTGTTCTTGGAATATATTTTAGTTAATGTCTAGAGTAATTACAAAATAAATAGATTGAAATACGTTTTAAAAATATTTCCACTTTTGTTGCTAAATACACTTTTTCTTAAAAATGTCACTGATAGTTGGCCAAAGTTTCTGACTTAGTTTGCGTGACAAGAAAACTATAGTTCAAGTTTTCACAGCTTAAGTTTAAGGATACTTAACCCACATAAAAGTTTAACCCATTGTTGCTTCTATCTCAATGAACTGCAGCGTGACAATAGCCCAAACCCAACCCCCAATTCGATTCAATTGTTTTGCTGTCAAGCATGTGTCTCTTGCTAAATGTGTGTGTGTGTGTGTGTCTGCTGCTCTATCTGTGTGTGTGTGTGTGTGTGTGTGTGCTTTCCGTGTCGCCGCCATTTGGCGTTGCATTTGCAGCAGAACATTTTTGTGCGCTTTCCTGTTTCCGCCTGTTTCCATACACATATTCACAACAAATCATAAAAAACGGCAACCACCCGAGTCGCCACCAGGCAGCCGCCACCCGCCGTCAGGGCAACCACCCACCGAGGACGACGCCAGGACAACGAGAGCGATGAGCGAAAGCGCCAGTTGTTTGTCGACTGGCATCGCTGGCGGGCGGCTTTCGATTCGGTGCGCTTCAGAGCTGCTCAAACTGTTATTTGTTATAAATAAATAATTCACAGAATTCTACAAATACCAATTGTGAGTGGGTAAACGGATTTGAATGCATAATTATATGTTTAGTTTAAAAAGAATAACCAAAACAAGTAATCGATAGCGTCAATTCACTGCAGGACACTCGAATCCTGCGCAGTAAACACAAAGCGCCTGTTTACAAGCCAATGTAAAAGTTCATTATCCTGTGCCTGCCTATGTGTGTATGAGTGTGCGTGTTTTTGAGTCTCTCTGTGTGTGTGTGTGTGTTTGAGGCATATGAAAATCATTAAAAGTTTAGCACACGGCAACGGGTCCTTGCAAAGGATTCAAGTGCTTCATTAGCGACTTGCTCAAGTGTGTGTAGCGTGTGTGTGTGTCCTGAGACTTTGCCTGCTGATCCTTTCGCCTCCTTGGCTACTGCCCATTGTTAAACTCGCTTCCGCCTTTTGTGCTGCCCGCCAGACGAAGCAAATTTTGTTTACTCCTCATGTCCTTCGGACGCTTACACAAAGTCAAGGACTCGCGGCCAAAAGTTTTGTATGTTTTGTTTTTTTTTTGGTTTTTTTTCACAGTTTTTTACACAGGCTTTTGTTTTCGTTCATGCTTCATATTTGAAACTCATTCTCTTTCGCTCTCGTTGCACTCTTTCTTTCAGTTCGCTGGCTGGGTGGATGCGGTAATCTTTGTGTTTAGCCTGGAGAACGAGGGCAGCTTCAACACCGTCTACAATTATTATACCAAAATGGCGCACTTTCGCAATGGCCAGGATATACCCATGATATTGGTCGGCACACAGGGTAAGCTCAATACTAAATACCTTTTACTTTTCGTGCTTAAGCTCATGAATTCAATACAATTTCTAAGACGCTTATACTCCCACTCATTATTAGTATTATTGTGATCATTATTATTATTATTGTGATCATTATTATTATTATTGGGATCATTATTATTATTATTCAAATTACTATTTGCGCTTGTAAATTTCCATAATTGTATCTAAAACCAGTCCTTAATAATTATATAACCATTATCGATTTATTTTGAAAGGTTTACAGTTGATGATTCATACAATTTTTATTAAACTTAAGCCAATCGAGTTTTGAGTATATATAAATCGATAAAAATCATAATAAACATTTATATATATTGAATATATAGTTGAAAGCCTATAAAAGTACGATTTATTTATATGCGAGGATTATCACAGTTTTAGAATAAAATGTTTATTGAGTAAGATTAATTAAATTTCGATCGATTGGTCGCATGTTTTTTGTACACATTCAGATATTGATGGAATTTATGAGTATTTATTTTGAAGTTTGTCAACTTCTGCTTGTCATTTGCTAATCTCACATCTACCCATTTGTTTGCTCCACAGATGCCATTAGCGAGCGTAATCCGCGTGTCATAGATGACACTCGTGCCCGGAAATTGGCAAACGATTTGAAGCGTTGCTCCTACTACGAGACCTGCGCCACCTACGGCCTGAATGTGGAGCGCGTCTTTCAGGATGGTAAGTTCAACGACTCGAGGGAGAGGGATAACAAGGAGCTACAACTAATCTGGCACTCTCTCTTTCACAGCCTGCCAGAAGATATTGTCGCAGCGACTGCCGCTGCCGGCAGCAATGCAGCCACCACGGCCAACAACCCCGCAGGGCTCCCGTCTGGGCCTGGCCACGTATCAGGCGCCGACGAATGGGCAGCGGGCCCAGCAGCAGTTGCCGTTGCGCATGAGTGCTGATTTTGCACAGGCGGAGCAGAAGCTTTGGTCGCTGCAGGCAAATGCCACTGAGAACAACAACATAACCAAATACAATCCAGGAGCAGCAGCCTCAGTTGCACAGCACCAACAACAACAACAACAACATCAACAGCAGCAACAGCAGCAACAACAACAGCAGCAGCAACAACAACACCAACAGCAACAACTGTCGCTGCAAGGGGACTGCGCTCAGGTGCAGCTGCGTGATCCACGGGACTTGGCGCCGCCACCTGGCAAGGAGCTGCCGACGCCCACATCAACGCCGACGACAAGCCGCAAGAGCAGACGGCGCTCGAATCTCTTTATACCCTCTTCCTCGAAGAAGAGCGACAAGGAGCCAAAGAGCAGTGAATTGGGCAGCGGTCGCTCCATACCCATCAAGCAGGGCTATCTGTACAAGCGCTCCAGCAAATCGCTGAACAAGGAATGGAAAAAGAAATACGTGACACTGTGCGACGATGGCAGACTCACCTATCATCCATCGCTGCACGACTACATGGACGATGTGCACGGCAAGGAGATACCGTTGCAATATGTCACCGTCAAGGTGCCCGGCCAGAAGCCTCGCGGCTCCAAGTCGATCATCACGAACAGTGCGCTGACCAGCTCACTGCTGGCGAACGGACAGCGGGCGCAGGGCACATTGAGCGAGGGCATTGGTTGCCTCACACTGGCTAAGGACAATCAGCGCAAGCTGAGCGAGAAGCTCTCGTTGCTGGGCAGCGTGGCTGCTGGCGGCGCTGCTGAGCCACTGAAATCGAATAGCTCACAGCAGACCAGCGGTGACGAGGGCATTGCCATGTCCAATTCGAATTCACAAACTTTTATTGCTGGCGAGGCGCCGCCTAATAAGTTGGAGGCCCAAACGCCAAATGTGAAGAAGCGACATCGTCGCATGAAGAGCAGCAGCGTCAAGGCGAACGAGGCGGACGACAATGATGGCTATGAGTTCTACATTGTCTCCCTGGACTCCAAACAGTGGCACTTTGAGGCCGCCAATTCGGAGGAGCGCGACGAATGGGTCGCCGCCGTAGAGCAGGAGATCTTCAAGAGTCTCCAGAGCATCGAGAGCAGCAAAACGAAACCGGCAACCAGCACTGAACTGGCCGCAATGGTGGCCATCAGACAACGTGTCCCCGGCAATGGACACTGTGTCGACTGTGGTGCTCCAAGTAAGTAAAGATATACACATATATATATATATATATATAATAATTTTCACTAATCCATTCCAGATCCGGAATGGGCCAGTCTCAATCTGGGCGTGCTTATGTGCATTGAGTGCTCTGGCATCCATCGGAATCTCGGCTCGCACATCTCCAAGGTGCGCTCGTTGGGCCTCGACGATTGGCCGTAAGTAAAAATCACACAAACACCAAACACTTAAAATAATATTTAACTAATTGATTCATCTTGGTTTTAGTGCGCCGCATCTGAGCGTTATGCTGGCCATTGGCAACAGTTTGGCTAACTCTGTGTGGGAGTCGAATACGCGCCAGCGCGTCAAGCCCAGCGCTTTGGCCAACCATGAGGAGAAGGAACGCTGGATACGCAGCAAGTACGAGGGCAAGGATTTTTTGACGCCACTGGGCAGCGGCAATCATGTGAATGCCGCCTCACCCGGCCAGCAATTAATTGAGGCAGTCATCCGGGCGGACATCAAGTCGATTGTGTGCATACTGGCCAACTGCCAGGCGGAGGTGACCAATGCCAATGTGAGTGCCCGAGATGTGCGCACTCCGCTGCTGCTGGCCTGTGCCATAGGCAATCTGGCCATTGCCCAGCTGCTCGTCTGGGTAAGAATTGCAATTGGAATTGGCTGAGCCATTAAAATTCATATTAATTCTCTGCTCCCACAGAACGGTGCGAATATCAAGCACACGGATCATGAGGGTCGAACCTGTTTGGCCTATGCACGCGCCGCACAATCTCTGGCCACGGCTAAGATGAAGGCCGCTGCTGCTTTGGCCGCCGGAACACCAGCCCCAGCGCCGCCACCGCCGGCGCACTCGGCCGCAGCCAATGGTGGCATACCGGCACCGCAGTACAATGTGGAGGATACGACGGCGCTGGTTGAGCTGCTGGTGGGTTTGGGCTGTCCGGAGTCGGCGCCGTTAACGGCCAGCGGCACGCTGCCGAGGCGACGAGATACGCTCGGCACACCCTACGAGAAATCTATTTCGGGCGTTATCTAAGAGGACGCATAGTTGAATTTCATAAGCTAAACCCACAAAATTTTATTTGATAATTGTAAAATGAAGCTAAAATATGTTTAATCTGTTGTTCGTAACTAGTTTAAAAAGTACGCGTAAATTTCTTTCTGTGTATAGCAATCGTATCGGGAGTGTTTTGAATGACTCTTATTTTTATAGTTGTTTAAAATCGAAAATGTGCAAATTATTCGTTTTGGCCAGAGCCGTTGAAATTCACAAAATTACGTGTTTTTTTTTTAATTTATAGCTTTTAGTTATGTTTAGCTGATAGGCACAAAAACTGTACAGTCTTGTTGTAATCTCAAGTTTTTAATTAATTTATTATTTTTTGTAATATTATTAACATTATCATTAATTATTATTGTTTTTAAACTGTGTGCAGGTTTTTTTTTATGTCGTTTGCAAAACAACAATTTAAGTAATTAATGAATTTTGATTTTTATTTGAAACTTGACCTCACGTTTGTCATCAGTATATATAAACCAATATAAAATACGCCTAAAAATAGCTGATGGAAAAAAATATACATATACGTATAAACATAGTGAATCTAAGACTAAAGCCAAAAACAAATTATTACACTATATCTATATAAAAGGAATAAAAAGAAGATATATATATATATATAAAGTTGAAATTGCTTGATAATCGGTAAAAACACGCTTAACTTGTAGTTCATGCAAAAACAAAAACACAAAAAAATCTTTGCTATTTAAATCCCAAAACAAAATTAAACGTTTGTTTTCAATACGAAAATACGTCGGTGGATTGTATTATAACCAGAAGATAGAAGGAAATGACAAAATATATATGATATACTATGTATGTAGCAAAACACTTGAAAGTATTTCAAACCAATTATACATTATAGTTATATGAATCTATATATTAAATGATATATATATATGTATACACCCACTTTATTGCGTACGCTATTTGTACCACTTCAAACATAAACACAACAACAGAACGTGACAAAACTCAATCTAATTGGATAACAAGGCAACAGGCACAAAAAAACACGAAAAAAAAACACAACAAAAACCAATAAATAAAAATTGATTAAACATTTTAAATAAGACTAATTTATTAGCTGAGAAAATGAGCCACGCCACTTTTTACGCTCACTAAGATTGCTGCACTGAAGCAATATCCTTGCTGGTTTTCGAAACACATATTGCATTTCAATCGCTATGATCTGCCCTATCAAATTGCTTTCAAGGATTATAGAATCAGCTCAGAACCCATTAACCCATTGCCTGGATCCGTTCAAGTAAAATATTGAAAACATTTGTTTTTCGTCGGCTTTTTTATTTCATAAAATAGTTGGAACAATTGTTGGAAAAGTTTTAAAATTTGTAGAATTTAATGAAATATACCTGTATGTGGTAGATCTATTATAGATCTATTTGTTTCTATTGCTTTTCTAGAATAGAATAATACAGGCGCTTGGCCGACATTTGAATTTATTTTGTTATTGATTTTAATATTAATTGTTATATATGTGTTATATAGTTTGTAAATTCTGTGGATAAGTGTGGGCGAAAATTGAATACTCCGACAGAAAATGTTAACGAAAGGAGAAGAAATTCACAAGAATTTGAAGAAGCGCAGGAGGATCAATGATTCAAATACGCCGTTTTCCACAAAGAAAATACTTTCCAGTATTGAGGTTATGATTAGTGTGTGAGGCAAACGAAATGATCAAGTGGTGCTGACTGTGAGAGATGAGGAAAGGCATAATTTCAAAAGGCGCTCTACGTAAGTAAGCTACTTTAGTTGCGCCTACATAAAGGATGGATTCGTACGATGCGCCGAACTGGAATCGAGCTCCGATTCGTAGGGATTGTAAAACTTTATATGTTTTATGCCAAACACTGATGAGAGTGTGAAATTTTATGTAAATGAATGTTGAATCATGAACAATATCATTGTTTTTGCAATAAGTTGCTTTTTTTTGTTGTTATTTTTGTTTGATTTTTTCCATCAATTTGTTTTTGGTTGAGTTGTTTCTGTAAGCCATTTGTCCATATACGTTAGCGGAGAGTCGTCTTCGTTGCTGCCATTTGAGTTGAAAGTGAACGATTTTTTGTTTGGTTTGATTTTAGATTTGTTTTTTCTTTTTTGTTTTGTTTTTTCTAACACAACAAGCAAATTCCACGCCATTCTGCCGCATGATCCGGCCCCCGTTGTACAATGTGTTGCAGCAGTTGTTGTTGCTGATGCTGGTTTTCTGATTTAATTGTTGTTTTCAGTTTTCGGTTTTGCTTTAAATATGGTTTTGAAACCACAACGACGACAAAAAACAAACAAGCTTAGCAAGCAAACAAACAACAACAACAACAACAGCAACGTGCAGCTGCAGCGATCGCTGTTTGGTTTGGTTTGGTTGCCGTTGCCCGCTGGCCTCGTCTGAGAGAAACTTCGTTAACTTGGAACTCCATGTCGTTTTTGTTTTGTGGTTGTACAGAGAACACACGCTTGCATATCCTTGCATATATATTGCATCTGCAGTCGCCTTGCATTTGCCACCTTGCGTCCGCTCTGGGTCACTCATTTTTTGTTTGCCTTGAACTTGGCATAGAAGCACTGAATTTGGGCATAGCGCACGGGTATCGAGTCGAGTATTCCGGTGTAACTGAAATTCTGCTGCTGACGGTTCTTCTCATGCATATTATCCCCCGACAAATAGGTGACCACATTCTTCTGCAACTCACTCACATTCGGATCGGAGTGATTGGCCACCAAATGATTGCAGAATTGTGCAATTTGCAAAAACACCGATGCATCGCGATCTGAAAAACATATAGGATATATATATTAATCAACAAGAAATGTAATCAGAAGTCAAATGGGGAATTTTCTAGAAAATCTAATAAATAAATATTTATAATAGTTACTATGAGAAAAGTAAAAATATCTATAAGAATTTGAATCTTTCTAAATTTTGGGTTGCAAGTTCTAGTTATCATAGGCAATAATTCGATGAGCCCTGCTTACGTCTGATAAATATATATATATTTTTATATATGCATCATAGCTTACCCATTTTGCGTGAAATCTTGATCAGCGACAGTGGTTGGCTCTCATTGTCACGCTGGGCGCGCAGATGGCGATTGCCATGCTTGAACTCCTGCTCCAGCCAGCGGATGACATGACGCACATTCTCGCTACGCTTCTTCAGCTCATCCAGCTCGTTGAGCACTGAGAGAATGCCCAAGATTAGGTAATGGTAATGGTGTGATTGAATGGGATTTGAGAGACTTACCAGCATTGGGAATGAGAATGATGCACTTCTTGGTTCTCACCAGTGACTTGACTATGCCATTGTATTCGGTTAGAGCCTTGGAATCGACGACAACAAACGGCGACATGACGAAATGGGCGGGACTGTCGCGCAGCTCCTCTTCGAGAGTCTCCACCTCGTTCTGCAGCCAGAGTTTGCCCATAATCTCACATTTCTTGGACATCGCTTCGGAGCGTTCCTCATCGGCACCGCTGCTCGACTGCAGATTGAGTTTCTCAATGACGCTGTTCGTCGTGGTCGAGGCAGAGGCTGATGTGCAGCCGGCTACTGAGGTGCCTGTGGCGCTGGCAATGACAGCTGCTGCCTTCTCGGCATTGCGATTACGTAGGTAGCCCTTGCGCGGCAACTTGCGGCACTCCTCGACGGTGTCCTTCTCCTCGTTGCTGGTGTAGCTCTTGCGGACGATGCCATTCTTGCGATCCGAATAGCGACGTGTTCGCCCCTCGTTCCGCTTCCGTGTTGTCTTTGGTGCAGTGCGTCTTTCGCGTCGACGCGATCCTCCACCCTTTTTCTCCTCGCGCTTCTTCTTCTGGCTCTCGATGAAGCGACGCGTCTTCACACAGAAACGATAGTTGAACTTCTTCTGCTTGCATATGAAGAAACCGAAGTCGACCATTTTGAGGATGCGCAAAACGGATTCCTCCTGTTGCGTGACACGCTCCCTGATGGTTGTCTCCCAGTCGAGTGTGATCTGTGTGCTCTGGAAGATGTCGAAATTCTTAAAGGCAAAATCCTCGGTCAACGGCACATTGGCGCGCACATCGAATAGCTCGACGAGAGCGTCACGCACATTGCTGGTGGTCAGCAGATCGCGCTCAAAGTATATTTTGCGTGTGAATACATCAATGTTGCAATAGTTCAGCAGCTTCATGATCTTGTGCACAAATTCGGGATTGGAGTGATAGCAGCCGATCAATATCTCTGGATTGATGCGCAGCCAGTCGAACAGCATCTTTATGGCGCGTATGGTGGACTCCTTGTGTAAACAATCAATAATTATATTTGGATTTATCTTTGTGTACTTGTTGCGATAGATGAGCTTCTTCGGCGGCTCCGAAATGCTAACTGGCGGCACCACTTGCTCATCAACTATTGGGCAACATTTTGGCAATTCAACAGCTGCCTTCGGATCCTCGGCACTCTTAAAGTTCAATTGCAACACCTCAAAGCTGCGCAATAGCTCCTCCGAGTCGACCTCCTGCGAATTGGGGCGACGCTCAATCTCATCGGGATAAATGAGACGCTCCTCCTCAATGACCACATCCTCGCTGTCTGAGACAATGACGCCGGCTGTCTGACGTACGATGCGCTCCTTTCTGGGATAGTCAGCTGGAAGCAAGAATTATTATTATATTATTTTTATGTTTTCTATATAGCAATGAATGAATGTCCTTGATTTTCCCTATTTTAGTTAAATAACAAAAATTTGCCAAAAATCAAAGTCATTGATTGATTATTACTAGCTGTATAATATAGTAAACTGATCCGGCTCATGTCAGATCATACATGTCTAGTATACATAATATTCACTTTACTCACCGTTCGGAGCCTCGTCGGGCTCGGCGGCATCGATGTCACTGAAATCGGTGTCGAAATTGGAGCTCAGATCGGTGTAGTCCTCCTCGTCGCTGTAGAAGTCGGTGTCCATGTCGCTCTCGCTGTCGTAGCAGCTGCTGTCGTCCGATTGGGCGATCTTGCGACGACGTCGACGCAGACGCATGCCACGCCGCTTGCTCTTGCAGGAGAGCGGTGTCTTCAGATCGCTCTCCTTGGCCTCATCGCTGGAGCGTGTGGAGATGGGCTCGGCGACGCCCAGTTTATCATTGTCGGCTGCCTCCTGTGTCTTCACACAGCCATCTTCCGCCGAGTGCTGTGAGTTGCGCGAATCAGAGCTGCAATCCTTGAGCGATTGCGGACGGGCCATTAACTTATCCTTGCGCTCACACTTGCCAACGGCGGCCAGCCAATTCTTGTATTCATTGCGCGACTTGCGCACCGAGGTGTCAAACTCCTGGAAGCGCTGATCGTACTCCAGCTGAAATTCTTCATTGTCCGCAGCGCGTGCCAAAATCATTTGCTCAATGTTGACAATGCAGGCGTCTACCAGATCCGAGCAGGCGGCGACGAGAAAGGCGTGCAGCGAGTACACTTTGGGGGAATTGATCATCTTGAGCTTGGACAGGCAGAAGAACAGTATGGAGATGATCTTAAAGATGCTTGCCTCTGGCATCCCCAATTGCTGAGCGCACAGAATCTTTCGCAAATCGATGAGCACGCAGTGGCACAGCGAATTGAAATCCGGCACCTCCTTGTCAAAGAAAAATATGTCCACGACTAGATAGAAACGCGCATAGAAATCCTCAATATGAAATTCAAGTTTAGCGGGATCCATTTGCTCCAGATACTCCGTGTGCTTGGCAAACAATTTATTCAAATTGTTTTCGCTCAGCTCGAACGGGATGATGCACACAAGCGAATACAGATAATGGTAGGTGGAGTCTAGATCATAGTTCTGGCCATAGTAAAGTGTGCCCAGCTGATTTTGAGCCATGCCAATCGATGGATTTAGTTTGAAAGCCTCCAAATAATACTTGGCCACCTGCTCCTTGCTGATGCTCAAACTCAGCCGGCTGTCAATGCGAAAGTCCAGAAAATAGCGATGCAAATCGCCCAAACTCAACAGAGACGAGTGTATTGTGTCCAGAGCAAAGGACACGGCCTCCAGACTCTTGTCCACAGCAGCCTGGGATGGTTCCATCTCCTTGTTGACGCTTGTGTCGCTTATACAGTCACTGATATAGCCCTCACTTATAATGGAGAAATCAATGAGGTATTTCAAGTCCAGATCGTAGATCTCCTCCATTTTGGACGACAGACGTTTGTAGTTGAAGATGCCAGCGCAGAGGAAGCGCTCCAGCTTCTGCAGATACTCCACATCGTTGCTTGTCTGCTTGTGCATATTCTTCTTCACATAGGCAATAAACTCGTAATATCCACGTCGCCACATCACCTCGCGCACTTTCTTGCCCACGGATTGATAGTCCTGGAAGCAAATGCGAATATTTTATTAAAGTGTTTTCTTCATAGTTTTGCAGGAGCGGCAATAGCACGTTCTTATCTAGAATGACTACTGTTATTGGTTATCACATATTTTGCTATATAATTTACATAATTTTGAAAGATATTTTGAATATTAAATAATATTAATATCAGTCTTTGCTCATGATATTTATATTTTGGTTTCTCTTAATATTTAATATTGGAATTACACAAATACTTAATCTACATTTCTATACTATATTTTAAAGACTCGCTTATTATTGATCATGTCAATGACAATATGGTTAGTTACCTTGAATATAATCTGCTTGCACAGCTGTACAAGATTAGCGCGTTTCTCTTCGATGTCATGTTGAAACAGTTGCCCTATATTTTGCACATTGCGCTTGGCATCGTCGAGCTGCTTGGAAACGGTGTACAAAGTGCTAAAGAAACGACACACAACATTTAGTTAAGTATATATTAATATATATAATGAAGAATAATAAGTTACCGGTACAAGTCCTTCACCTCGGGGCTGAGCGAGTTGCCGTTATTTGACTGCATCATGCATTTGTTGTTGGTAACGATTCCGCAGAGCGACGCTTCTAGATTGCGGTAGCGATTCTTGTTGCCGCCTCCGCCAGCGTCGACGGCGCATTCACTGGATGCGTTTGAGCCGCCGGAACTAAGTTTTGACTCCATGGTCAAAAGTTGGACACTGAAAAATTAACACACACAAACGAAGAAAAAAAATTAAACGTCTAGAAAAAGAAAAGCAACAAGTTTTGAAATTAAGCAGCTGATTCTCTGGAAATATTTTTTCATGTGCTTTTTTTTTGTATGCTGACGAATTTTGCTTGTACGAAAAAGTTCCATATACTTTTATGATGTTTTTGTTGTCGAAATGATGACAACGCGCCTTTACACACACAGATACATACGTATCTGTGTATTGCTACGTATTGAATAATCAATTAAATTGCGACTGGTTGTTGCTGCTGCTGCGCTGCGACTGCGACTGCGACTACTGCTCTGGTGTTTTCTATGCGCAGAGAAGACACTTCATTTGCTTACGCAGCTTGCGAAATCTATTTTTACACTTTCGCAGCTTTTTTGTTGGTTTTGATTGCACACAGATTGCGGATTGTTGTAGAAGCGTTCCTTTTTGGTTACCTTTATCAGTTTTTATATTGTTTTAATTTTACACTGTT
This sequence comes from Drosophila nr. perissopoda 5 BK-2023a, assembly GCA_035044105.1. Taxonomy (NCBI): domain Eukaryota; kingdom Metazoa; phylum Arthropoda; class Insecta; order Diptera; family Drosophilidae; genus Drosophila; species Drosophila nr. perissopoda 5 BK-2023a. The sequence continues at coordinate 1,724,665 of JAWNMK010000018.1, forward strand.
CACGTTTTGCGTTGCTTTTCCCTTCTTTGTTAACAACAAAGTGGAGTTGATACGTTCAGACAACGCAAATCATGCGGTTTGACAATGTTCACAAACTAGTTCACAGCTAGACCGTCTGGGAATGTTTTGTCAGTATACGTTGTGTGAGTGAAATTTGCCTTATGTCATGGCATACTGTAGGTCTTATCGCTTTTTAGTATTTAACGCCTACTAATAAAATGCGCCTGACACTTGTGCTCATATTCATTTGCAATTTACCATGCAGCTGTAGCCTGTTTAAATGTCGTACGTGATTGTATGCTCAACTGTGCGATTGTTTCGATTAATAAATATCGATATATAAACCGCAGCAGCAATGCTGCTGTATATCGAGTGTGAGAAGCGCTCTTTTTGAAATGTGTGAACGGCTTACATTTAAAATCGAATAAAATTAAGTATGTCTAAAATGCAACTATAATACGATTGTTAATTATTACATACGATGTGCTTGTTAAATTCTTAAATAAATATATTATTTTGATACTACTGTTATGCAGTTTAGACTTGGCTTGGCTTTCGGTTTGACCAAAGAGTATTGAATTTAAATACATATTTATTTGTTAAGAAATTATAACCTTTCAGGAAAGCAGTGTGTCAGGCATATTAATGAGCAGACTGAAGACAATTTAGCTCCGTCTCAGGTAGGCATTTTCAGCCGGTGCGCATCGGCAGTAAATATTGATCAGGTTTATTAGTTTATCTGACAGTTGTTCGGCGATTCTCTTTGCGTCTGCGACTGCGTCAAAGCGGACCAGCGATTATCAGCGCTGCTCACGTCTGGCTGTCGCTCAGTATCTCTGCTATAAAAGAGAGACGCTGTCATTCAAACATTTTCAGTTTCAATTTGTGTGCGAGGCGCTCAAGTTCGCTTTGGTTCGATCAACTCTGTAATCGGTCCGTAAATTATACGTAAGTTTTTATTTATTATTAAACCTGCAATTATTTTAAAATTAATTTGAATTCGTAATTGGACATTGTTAATTTGACCTGTATTTTTTAATTGACTGTGCTTTGCAGCTAATTAATTAATTGAATTCAAAAAAAAAATATATATATTTCTGTATGCATAAGTATTATCAACCGATTAAATGTAAATATATCTACATTTATACATAAATAATCGTTTGACAATACTAGACGCAACCAGTCATGGTTCGGTTGGCAATTTGTGTCTCACTTTCTAACATAATCCGACCACAAATCTAATCAACATTTTCACAAGATTTCAAATCATTCAGCGCGTGGTAAATACACATATATATATATATGTTATACAGTTAACAGATTTCTCAGCGATATTTCGTTCAGCTTATCAGCGTTTATTTATTGCTCATATTGTACTGATATAGATAGATATAGATCTTTATGCTTGCGTATAATCCACTCAAGTGCTCAGTTAATATTTGCTGTCCACGTACCACTACCTGAGACTATCTTTATCTATCACTTCAAAAATGTGTAAGCATTGGAAATTTTCTAGACTGTTCAGAATATATTGTTGACTGATCGGCTAAGGGTTATATTGACAATTTTGATTGCCGCGTGGGTAACGTAACTTGGTTTATTTTTTTGTTTGCAATTTGAACTAGATTTATTGCTTTCAGGTTTTTCAATTATTGACGGTCGTGTACTTAAAAATTTAAATAAATGTGCCACATTTTTAATAGGTAACTAAAGTCAACCAGTTAACTTAAATGCAAATTTCGGAATTGAGTACTTTAAAATATAAATAAACCTGCCATATTTTGTAAGTGACAATTAGAGTCAACAAATAAATTTTTTTATTAACTTTAAAGATTCTCAAATTAGAATATCTGCTTATAACCAAAAAGGAACGTAATATTTTATATTTAATTTATATTCTAAGTACCGGTATTTGTTTCAACATCGTTGAGACTTGGTGGTGTTAGTAAAAAGTGCTTACTATATATCAATGAGTAAATCTTATCGCCTGAAATATTATATATGGAACTGGCTAACTGCTTATCAACTAATCGTCAAGTATTACTCAGGCAAAAAAAAAACACACACAAATAATTGTGCAATTCAATTACTGCTCGATTCGACTTTAGATTATGGTTAATGGATTGTACAATAAAAACAATGTTTTATGTACAATCCATACATATACATTTATATACTTACATTTGTATATAGATTGACCAGAGTCAGGGTCATCTTAATCAATTAAGCTGAGAGATCTCGTTGTAGACAGGCTATAGACACACGATCAGCGTCAGCCGTGTGGGTTTCCTCAATTTAATTCAGTAAATTAATGGTCTGATCTAAATTCGAATAAAATGTTTGTTTTCTACTTTTAGCAGAGAAATTTGGAAATATGAAGTTTCTACTGGTAGCCCTAGTGGCTACGCTAGCGGTACGTTTACCAACACTACTGCAATGAGAAAGACAGTCGTAATAAAAACACTTAACATTCACAGCTAACACAAGCCTTGGTCAAGGAGGAGATACAGGCGAAAGAGTATCTGGAGAATCTGAACAAGGAGCAGGCCAAACGCACCAATGTCGAGACGGAGGCCGCCTGGGCCTACGGTTCCAATATTAACGATGAGACCGAGAAGAAGAAGAACGAGGTATCCGCCGAATTGGCCAAGTTCCTGAAGGAGGTGTCCATCGAAATCCAGAAATTCGATTGGCGCAGCTATGAAAGCGCCGACCTGCGTCGTCAGTTTAAGGCTCTCTCCAAGCTCGGCTATGCCGCCCTCACCGAGGCCGACTATGCCGATTTCCTGGAGACAATGTCCGCCATGGAATCGAACTTTGCCAAGGTCAAGGTATGCGACTACAAAGACAGCACTAAGTGCGATCTGGCGCTCGAACCCGAAATCGAAGAGGTTATTACAAAGAGTCGGGATCCCGAGGAGCTCAAACACTACTGGCGTCAATTCTACGACAAGGCCGGCACAGCTGTGAGACCCCAATTCGAGCGTTACATAGAGCTCAATACCAAGGCAGCTAAACTGAATAGTAAGTGGGCACTCGCATTTTTACCTATTATTAGTACGTAATATTTCTAGTTGGATTCAAGCTTTAATGGCTCTATCTTATATATATTCTTAATCTATCTTGAATCAAAGAATAATCGTGGTTAAAAGTATCTTTTAAACAGAGATATCTGAATTGTCTCGTTAGCTTCCTCTCTCTAGGTCTCCAATATTCTTGTATTGCCTACTTTATCACTGTCTATCCTTAATCTTTGGTAAAATTTTATTTTCGACCTTTGGCCATGCTCCAAATTAAGTCTTTTTTAATTTTGTAGTTTTTTGAAAAAAACCTAGTTCTTATCTTATCCAAAGAAATAAATTCTATAATTCAATCAAACTAATCTCTTATCTGGTCATATCCCTAATAGATTTCACGTCTGGCGCCGAGGTCTGGCTGGATGAGTACGAGGATGAAACATTCGAGAAGCAGCTGGAGGACATCTTTACCGAAATTCGTCCGCTCTATGAGCAAGTCCATGGCTATGTGCGTCATCGTTTGAGGCAACACTATGGAGATGAGGTGGTGTCCGAGAAGGGTCCGCTGCCCATGCATCTGTTGGGTAATATGTGGGCACAGCAGTGGTCCGAGATTGCGGATATTGTGTCACCGTTCCCGGACAAGCCGCTGGTGGATGTCTCCAACGAGATGGTCAGGCAAGGCATCACACCGCTCAAGATGTTCCAGATGGGCGAAGACTTCTTTACCTCCATGAATCTGACCAAGTTGCCACCGTACGTCACATAATTTATGTGTCAACTCTTTTTCTCATTTTATTTCCTACTCTTGCAGGAGCTTCTGGGAGAAATCCATAATTGAGAAGCCCACTGATGGCCGTGATTTGGTTTGTCATGCCAGCGCTTGGGACTTTTATCTGCAGGACGATGTGCGCATCAAGCAGTGCACCACGGTGACCCAGAGCCAGCTCTCCACAGTGCATCATGAGCTGGGTCATATCCAATACTTCCTGCAGTACCAGCACTTGCCATTTGTCTATCGCACTGGTGCCAATCCCGGTTTCCATGAGGCTGTCGGAGATGTTCTCTCGTTGTCTGTGTCGACGCCCAAACATCTGGAGAAGATCGGTCTGCTCAAGGACTATGTGCTTGACGAGGAGGCACGCATTAATCAGCTCTTCTTGACGGCACTGGATAAGATTGTCTTCTTGCCGTTTGCTTTCACGATGGACAAATACCGCTGGTCTCTGTTCCGCGGCGAAGTGGACAAGGCCAACTGGAACTGTGCCTTCTGGAAGCTACGCGAGGATTACTCTGGCATTGAGCCCCCAGTAGTGCGCACCGAAAAGGACTTTGATGCCCCAGCCAAATATCATGTTTCAGCTGATGTGGAGTATGCAAGGTAAGTGATTATTTCGCAGTAAAAAACAATTGACTAAATCTTTCGCTCAGAGATGCTTAAAAAAGTAAGAAAAAGTTTGGATAAATTATGAAAACCAAATACTATCCACTAAATCACTCAAATTTATTTGAAATGCAAGCCTTTTTGTAATTTTGTCTGTTTCAAATTTTTTTTATATAAATGCTTTTTCTTCTTGTATAGGTATCTGGTCTCGTTTATTATCCAATTCCAATTCTACAAGTCTGCGTGCACGAAGGCTGGTCAGTATGATCCCAAGAATCCGGAGCTGCCTTTGGATAATTGCGATATCTATGGTAGCGCAGAGGCTGGCGCTGCTTTCCAGTGAGTATTATCAACAAGATCACCCCCAATCAAATCTGTGAACCGAATATTTATTCACAGCAACATGCTTTCGCTGGGCGCCTCCAAGCCTTGGCCCGATGCACTGCAAGCCTTCAATGGTGAGCGCACTATGACCGGCAAGGCTATAGCCGAATACTTTGAGCCCCTACGCGTCTGGCTCGAGGCGGAGAACCTTAAGAACAATGTGTACATTGGCTGGACACCGTCTGTTAGTAAGTATCCACAATCTATGGATATCTCGAGCCAGTCTCAATTTTATTCTAATTATCTTACAGAATGCGTGTCTTCTTAACTGAGAATGCCTGTCGAAAGGAGTTTCTAAAGTTATTTGCTCAAGCAAAAAGAGTTTGTCAAAATCTTCGAGAGTTTTCCCACATGTCGCAAAAAGTGTGCAGTATTAAAAGCCATTTAAAAATCAAAACCCGTTGCTTCTTTTTTGTGTACTTGGGTTAAGTGGAGCGCATTATAATTACAAATTGTGGTCGATGGTCCGATGTTTGACCATGGGCATTTGGCCTCAAGCCAGTCGCCGTCAAGAGCTGCGCCAGCGCAGAACATATTTTGTTTGCAGCTCAGTTGGAATACGTGTTGTGAATGCTGAAAAGTAAAGACAAATTAAAGAAAGTGCGAAAATGATGTTCAAAGGCGTCCTAATCTTAGTAAGTAAATGTTGGGCTATGGCGGATTGGATGTGTGCAAGTCCAGATAGAGATTAAACAAATGTAGTTTGATGATTCAACAATTGAATAAAATATTCAAAACAATTGAAAATGAATCTGTTTTTCACTTGCTTTCATTCGCAATCAGCAAATGAAATTTGTTTATTGGCCATTATCTCTTTCGCTTATCAATTGTAAACATGTTGTTTGACTTTATTTTCTCTCACTAAATCAATATGAATAATCATATATAGCTTTGTGTGACCTTATCCCAAGCTGTTCCAACGACTGATTCGAGCTTGGCTGCGTTCTTAAGCGATGTGAATCAGCAATTGTCCACTATATGTGATCAGGAGCAGTTAGCTCTGTTCCAAAATGAGCTTGATGGACCCAATGATCTGATGGCGCTGCTCCAAGCTGAACTTGCAAATGAGAAGCGGGTGAGCTATCTCAAGAGCATCAGCAGCCGCGTGGCCAAATTTAAGAGATTGCGTTTGGGCGATGCACTGCAGCGACGCCAACTTGAAAGGGTGCCCCAATTGGGCTACGAGGCACTTGCGGCTGATGAAGTGGCTCAAGTCTACCAGCTGGCAACTAACATGAGTGAGAATCATCACAATGTTAAACTCTGCGCCTACATGCATCCACACAACTGCACCCTTAAACTCATTCCCGATGTGCAGAGTGTGGTGCAGCAGAGTCGAAATCTGGAGGAGATTGAATACTATTGGCTGGAGTGGCGGCGTTGCACAGGTCTGCCCACACGTCAGCAGTTTGTCAACTTTATGCAGCTATACAAGAAGACCGCAAAGCTAAATGGATTTAAGCAACCGGAGGATTATTGGTTCCGCCATCTGGAGCTGAGTGGACAGCAGGCGATGGGTCTGCTAAATGAATTGATGTCCTCCTTGCAGCCGCTCTTTCTGCAATTCCATGCCCATGTGAGGGGTTCGCTGCGAAAGATGTATGGAGAGCAACAAGTGCCCCATGGTCGTCCCTATCCCCAACACCTGGCGGAGATCCTTCTGGGCAATGCCTTCCGGCGTGCGAATGCCGCCTGGTTTGTGGATATACCCTCACCAGAGGTTGGCTTGCTGAATATTACCGATGCACTGCGTCAACGTGGCTTGAGCACCACGCAGCGTGTATTTTGGAATGTGGCCGAGTACTACCGAGGATTGGGTCTAACACAATTGGAGAGGTAAGTGCTTAACCGTAATCTGATGTATTTTTCGATAGTGAATTTCCAGAAAATATATTACTGTTCTCATAAATCTGGGAATCATAAATTTGAGACAATTTAATCCCTTAGTAGTGTGGCAATAAATGATTAATGAATCAGCATAAAGACTATATAGTAAATCTGCTCAATGCATGCAGAGTTAATCAATCTTCGGCAAATCGAAGAAAAGTAGTCCTCTTTTCTGGTGTCTAAGTTTTGTTTTCTTAGTTCTATTTGGAACTATGCTCAGCCGGGGGCTACTCACAACGAGGATCACTGCTGGCACAAGGCCTGGCGATTCCACACGCAATCCACAGCAAATTTTAGCTACTGCCCGCTAAATGATGAGGAGCGTTTATTCAGCATGTTTGAGGCTCAGTTTGAGCTGCAATATTTTCGATCAACTGCTGAGCAACCGATGCTTCTGCGGGAGGAGCCCTTTCCAAACTTTGTGGAAGCGTTGGGCAAATGTTTCGCTCTTGCCGCCGCCTCACCGCGCTTTCTTCGCAAGCTGGGACTTATCCAGGGCACGGCATGGAGTCGTTTGCCCGCACGCCTCAATCGACTCTATCTGCAGGGATTGCGTGTGATCTTTGTGTTGCCTGTCTTCTATGTTCTGGATCGCTACCGTGTGGAGGTGCTTAGCGGACACATCCATGCTGACGACAATGAAGCCTACTGGCGACTAACGGAGCTGTTCACCGGAGCCACTGCACCACGCAGACGGAGCAACGAGCACTTTGATGTGCCTGCAAAGCTGCTCATGGAGGTGGATGATCAGTATACCAGGTTAGTGAATATTCAAGTAACAATTCGTATATTTATATAGGTATTATTTCCTCAGCCAATTCCTAAGCATCGTGCTGCAGTTTCAGCTCTATTTGCACTTCTGCAACAGCACGGGTCAGTTTGTGGCAGACTCTGTGGACAAGCCCTTGGATCTGTGTGATCTTTCTGATCAGCCTGAGATTGGAGCCAGTCTGCGTCGCATCATGGCTCTGGGTTCGTCGGTACACCATAAAGAGCTGCTGCAGCAACTGCTGGGCAGGGGGGAACTTAGTCTGGATGGACTTTTGATCTATTTTAAACCTCTACAGGATTGGCTGACTCTGCAAAATCGTGTGAATGGCTTGGAAGTGGGTTGGCTTTAGATTTGGCTTATGCCCAAGTGTATGCTATAGAAAATTTGGTTTTTTGCCTAACACACAAAAGTATGCAGTATAATGATAGACGGGTAGACTTCGAATGATATATCAAAACGTGTAGAGACAATTTAACAGTCTTTGGTATTATTCAGTAGTTAATTGTAATTTTATATACACTATTTTCTTAAAAACAAATTTCTGAAGAAAATTAACTTATAAAGGCAGTATCAAGAAGAAGATTAAGAAGAAAAACGACATTAAATACTTTCTTGGATAAGTAATAATAATTAAAATATATGTATACATTTTTACCAAGTCCTCAACATATATAATATATTTCAGAAAATTCAGACTTATCATAAATATGCCAACAACTCGCATTTTTGACTGTCATTTTAAGTAGATCAGTTCTTTTTCCGGATCAGATTTGATTTCCTCTGGTCGGTGCTTGCTTTACTTATACACATTAAGTTAATGGACTGCCTGCTTATCTTGTGAACACTCAACTTCAGCTTAACTAACTTGAAAGTAACTTAAAAATGAATTTGCAATTTAAAAAAAATATATAAAAATAATTAATTTGTGCACAAAGCGCAGCGTAGAACTAACTGAGTGAATTGCCGGAAAGATTCTAAAATACAACTAAAATAAAAGGAAAAAAAAAAACCATCAGCGCGAGACTATAATTATGGAAAAGCTAACACTTAATTAGAATAAAGTAAACATATAGCTGAAATAAAATTGCACCTTTAGATTATGCATACATATGCATAGTTCAATTAGTTACAGACAGATAACGTTGATTGTTTTCCCACGCTTGCAATGAGTTGTCTGTAAAATACCAGAACTTATATTATATATATATATATATATATATATGTACAAAAGAGTACTCAAACCAACTAGAGAATATTTAACCTTGACTTTCAGCAATCCCAAATAAATAAAGTTGGAGCACTGTTCCAGGTGCAAGCCGCACTTATTTATGAGCTCATTTCCGAGTCGGCTACTTGAGAAGCAGAACACAATCCCGAACTAATTACACGATGAATCATAGAGATCTCAACATATTACCTGTATTTTGTATGCCAGTGGGTCGCAATTAAAGCATCAATCAGTCTGGCAAGTGAGTTACTCATGCGCCCCTCCTCCAGTTTTCATCTTTCCGATAATACTCTCTTCGCCACGTATCTTTTCTGGCGATCTGTGCAATGCATTCATTAATTACACCCCCAAACACTTTTGCTCTCTTCACGCTGTGCATGAGTCAATACCTTATTTTCACATGCGGCTAGGTCAACAGTGACAACAACAAACATTCCACAGGCGGCTGTTAGGCGAATGTTTTGCATCGCAATTAAACGCCGACGCCGACGACGACAGCGGCCGCGACAGCAGCCACAGCAGCCGCTGTGACCGCAAGTTTATTAGTAATTTAAAAAAACATTGGATTTAATGCTCTTTTTTTTTACGTTACTTTACGTTTACGCTTACGTTATTTGTATGTTATGTTAAGCGCCCTACTGTTATCGTTTGTCGAAAAATGTAATTGGGTACAACAGAAGAATGTTACTGCGTGAATCTATAAACTGTGGAATAACATAAAAGCATTTCACTTACATTGAAGTTATCGATACCTGCAAAAGTAATGAAATTTGGCCAACCTGCTGGAATAAAAGTTCTTCAGGCATATGTTTATTCTCCATATCTAAGCATCGTTTAGCATAAAGTTTAGTTTTATTACCAGTCTATATTTAATATTGTGTCGTTTACGACTCAAGCAAATCCCACTCAGAGCCGGCGACTCATTCATTTTATAACCTGAGTATTCACTCGGGGTTTTGTCGGCGACTTTCTCACAGTCATTGTAATTATGCGGTTAAAGCTTTTTCTTGACTGATTAGTACTCGCAGACATACGTTGTAAGTATGCCCTCACCCTCCCTTATAATTACAAAAATGCATGCAAAACATACACACACATGTACACACTTGCCTCATTGTTGTTCCCAAGCTTATGGCTGATTTTTATTGTGGTTGTTGTTGTTATTGTTGTCGTTAACAGCGGCGTCAACGCTCAGTTAGACCCAGTGCTAATTGCGATTATCTCACACAACATATAGAAACATCGGGCGTATCATCGACTGCGACTGAGACTGCGACAGCGACGCTGACTGCAACTGCGACTCGTCGTTGAAATTTGAATTCATTTTCGAGTCACAAACAAAAAAAGTCACAAAGTAATTTCGAAAAAAATTCTTACACTCAACTCAGTAGAGTTTTAGACGCGTTACGTGACGTTACGTGGGTGTACGAGCTCTTCAAAATTTCGAAACGGAAAGTGATCCGAAAGTGTGGGAATAAGTAGTAACAATTTCTACTTATACCGATAAGAAAAGATCCTATGATCTTATCTTTTAGTGCATACCCCATTTCATAATATCTGAATATTACAAATTTCAAAGAGAACAAAACTAATTTAATTTCAAATATGACATCAATTTGAATCACAGGCTCTTTAAAAATAACTATGTCTTCGAGTGCTGTTTTCCCTACAAGTTATCAGTGAATATCTAAGCCAATTTTTTAGATTCTAATTTTTTTTTATAAAGTGAACTTGTTGCCTAAATCAGTGAAAATATTGAAGCTCTTCAAATACTGTGCTTGCAAAATTTATCGCGTGACCTGTGAAAAATCCTCACAGTTGTATGAAGTCTTGCGTTATTAGATCGTGTGCTCAACGTTAAAGTTAATGCCATAAAACCATAATTAAATTTGTTAATTACGTGTGACCTTGACAGTTAAATATATAGATCTCATTGCAAGATATAAACGAATATGTGGCATTGTCTTATTATCATCTACACTACCCTATGGGGTCTAGTCTATGCTAACCCCCAACTCAGTTTGCCCACACCACAGCCAGAGATATTCTACAATGGCTACACGCCTAATGTGGCAACAACCCCCTCCCAGCTGAAGGCCGATCGCGATCGTAGCCAGCGTTATGGACCTCCCTATTCGGAAGATGGGGGTAGAAGTGGAAGTGGCAATATCGGCAGCAGTAGCGATGATGGCTTGGATGACTTTAGGGTGTGTGTTGTCTAAAGTGGCAACTGAATTGTGGGACAGCATCTAATGATCTCTCATTTGCAGTACGGTCAGACGTATGACGAACGCATGCGATTGGGTTACGCCTATCCGACGCCACGATTGAATTTCAGTGATCGTGCCGATGATTCACCCTTCAGTGCGGATGTGAATCGCGATCGTGGCCAAGATAATCGATATGCGAATCACAACTATGGACCCACTTCGTCCAGCACCGATCGCAACTATGGCAACTTTAACGATCAACCCAACAATCGACCCTTCGCGGATGAAAATCCCAACGCGCAGTATAACTACAATAACAATCCGAATGTGGAATTTGTGGGATTGAACAATAATCGGAATCGTTTCGAGAATCCCTATCTACCCAATCAGGATAGATTCAATTTAAATCAGCCGTATGTGGACCGGCAGCGTTTTCAGCAGGATCGTCGCTATCAGCAGGAGCTGGAGAAGCTGCGCAATCTGCTGGTCGAAACGGATCAGAAGGGTTCGCTCGAGTGCACCGCCAATGTGGCGGCTCAGTGGAACTTCGAGACGAACGTCAACGATTTTACACAGACGGAAGCGGTGAGTATTTACTGATAAACTATACTATATACACATTTAGTGTATACCCTTGAATTTGCAATTGTAATTGGATTGCAATTGTGCTGGAGCGGCACGCGATATCTGTGTGGGTGTCTCTGTGTATGTGTGTGTTTGTTTGTGTGTGTGTATGTGTGTGGAGTATTCTCATCAGCATCAGATTGACGCGTATGCAAGTTGGCAATTTTCTTCGCATGACAAATAGACACAGCGTTTGCAACACACACACACACACACACACTCACACATACACAAACAACATACACAACATACTCTTGCTGCCAAGGTCGTTCGCCTGGTGGGGTTCTCAGGCAGACATGCCAATGTCAAAGTGTTGCACTCTGAGAGTTTTGAGCCACGCTGTTGGGCAAACTTAATTCAACATAAAATATTTGAAACAAAAAAAAATGTGAGTTTTATTTAGAAAAAGACTATAAATTTGTTGTAAACTAAATACACTATATTAAACACCTCGGATGGAAAACTAAACCTCCATTTTTAAGTAAAATAAAAAATAAATTCAATTGCTTAAGCCCAACTTAAAAAAAAAATATTAATGTTAAATTCAGATATAGCTAAAGCAAGTCAAAAACAAATTTTAATTCAACAATTGCATTGTGCACACCAAAACTTAGAGATATTTAAACATTTTATATAAAGACTTAATCCCAAAAACATTCGTGTTAAGTTTTGGCATTATTAATGCTAAACCAGTTCTAATGATATATACCGATTTTCAGGCTATAATTTTTACTTGTCTTCCGACCTCAAATTTCATTTTCAACTTTAAATGTACGATTGATTTAGGGGCAAAACTATGATCAAAAAGCCCTTGCTTTTTAAAATCAGTTGAGTTTTGACGAAGTTATGGCATTTTGAAGTTTCGACCTATGCCCATACACCGATATATCGATTTTCGGGCTATAATTTTTACTTGTCTTCCGACCTCAAATTTCATTTTTAACTTTAAATGTACGATTGATTTAGGGGCAAAACTATGATCAAAAAGCCCTTGCTTTTTAAAATCAGTTGAGTTTTGACGAAGTTATGGCATTTTGAAGTTTCGATCTATGCCCATATATCGATACATCGATTTTCAGGCTATAATTTTTACTTGTCTTCGGACCTCAAATTTCATTTTCAACTTTAAATGTACGATTGATTTAGGGGCAAAACTATGACCACAAAGCCCTTGCTTTTTAAAATCAGTTGAGTTTTGACGAAGTTATGGCATTTTGAAGTTTCGACCTATGCCCATACACCGATATATCGATTTTCGGGCTATAATTTTTACTTGTCTTCCGACCTCAAATTTCATTTTCAACTTTAAATGTACGATTGATTTAGGGGCAAAACTATGACCACAAAGCCCTTGCTTTTTAAAATCAGTTGAGTTTTGACGAAGTTATGGCATTTTGAAGTTTCGATCTATGCCCATATATCGATACATCGATTTTCGGGCTATAATTTTTACTTGTCTTCCGACCTCAAATTTCATTTTTAACTTTAAATGTACGATTGATTTAGGGGCAAAACTATGATCAAAAAGCCCTTGCTTTTTAAAATCAGTTGAGTTTTGACGAAGTTATGGCATTTTGAAGTTTCGATCTATGCCCATATATCGATACATCGATTTTCAGGCTATAATTTTTACTTGTCTTCGGACCTCAAATTTCATTTTCAACTTTAAATGTACGATTGATTTAGGGGCAAAACTATGATCAAAAAGCCCTTGCTTTTTAAAATCAGTTGAGTTTTGACGAAGTTATGGCATTTTGAAGTTTCGACCTATGCCCATACACCGATATATCGATTTTCGGGCTATAATTTTTACTTGTCTTCCGACCTCAAATTTCATTTTCAACTTTAAATGTACGATTGATTTAGGGGCAAAACTATGATCAAAAAGCCCTTGCTTTTTAAAATCAGTTGAGTTTTGACGAAGTTATGGCATTTTGAAGTTTCGATCCATGCCCATACACCGATATATCGATTTTCGGGCAATAATTTTTACTTGTCTTCCGACCTCAAATTTCATTTTCAACTTTAAATGTACGATTGATTTAGGGGCAAAACTATGATCAAAAAGCCCTTGCTTTTTAAAATCAGTTGAGTTTTGACGAAGTTATGGCATTTTGAAGTTTCGATCTATGCCCATATATCGATACATCGATTTTCAGGCTATAATTTTTACTTGTCTTCGGACCTCAAATTTCATTTTCAACTTTAAATGTACGATTGATTTAGGGGCAAAACTATGATCAAAAAGCCCTTGCTTTTTAAAATCAGTTGAGTTTTGACGAAGTTATGGCATTTTGAAGTTTCGACCTATGCCCATACACCGATATATCGATTTTCGGGCTATAATTTTTACTTGTCTTCCGACCTCAAATTTCATTTTCAACTTTAAATGTACGATTGATTTAGGGGCAAAACTATGACCACAAAGCCCTTGCTTTTTAAAATCAGTTGAGTTTTGACGAAGTTATGGCATTTTGAAGTTTCGATCTATGCCCATATATCGATACATCGATTTTCAGGCTATAATTTTTACTTGTCTTCGGACCTCAAATTTCATTTTCAACTTTAAATGTACGATTGATTTAGGGGCAAAACTATGATCAAAAAGCCCTTGCTTTTTAAAATCAGTTGAGTTTTGACGAAGTTATGGCATTTTGAAGTTTCGATCCATGCCCATACACCGATATATCGATTTTCGGGCAATAATTTTTACTTGTCTTCCGACCTCAAATTTCATTTTCAACTTTAAATGTACGATTGATTTAGGGGCAAAACTATGATCAAAAAGCCCTTGCTTTTTAAAATCAGTTGAGTTTTGACGAAGTTATGGCATTTTGAAGTTTCGACCTATGCCCATACACCGATATATCGATTTTCGGGCTATAATTTTTACTTGTCTTCCGACCTCAAATTTCATTTTCAACTTTAAATGTACGATTGATTTAGGGGCAAAACTATGATCAAAAAGCCCTTGCTTTTTAAAATCAGTTGAGTTTTGACGAAGTTATGGCATTTTGAAGTTTCGATCTATGCCCATATATCGATACATCGATTTTCAGGCTATAATTTTTACTTGTCTTCGGACCTCAAATTTCATTTTCAACTTTAAATGTACGATTGATTTAGGGGCAAAACTATGATCAAAAAGCCCTTGCTTTTTAAAATCAGTTGAGTTTTGACGAAGTTATGGCATTTTGAAGTTTCGACCTATGCCCATACACCGATATATCGATTTTCGGGCTATAATTTTTACTTGTCTTCCGACCTCAAATTTCATTTTCAACTTTAAATGTACGATTGATTTAGGGGCAAAACTATGATCAAAAAGCCCTTGCTTTTTAAAATCAGTTGAGTTTTGACGAAGTTATGGCATTTTGAAGTTTCGATCCATGCCCATACACCGATATATCGATTTTCGGGCAATAATTTTTACTTGTCTTCCGACCTCAAATTTCATTTTCAACTTTAAATGTACGATTGATTTAGGGGCAAAACTATGATCAAAAAGCCCTTGCTTTTTAAAATCAGTTGAGTTTTGACGAAGTTATGGCATTTTGAAGTTTCGACCTATGCCCATACACCGATATATCGATTTTCGGGCTATAATTTTTACTTGTCTTCCGACCTCAAATTTCATTTTCAACTTTAAATGTACGATTGATTTAGGGGCAAAACTATGATCAAAAAGCCCTTGCTTTTTAAAATCAGTTGAGTTTTGACGAAGTTATGGCATTTTGAAGTTTCGATCTATGCCCATATATCGATACATCGATTTTCAGGCTATAATTTTTACTTGTCTTCGGACCTCAAATTTCATTTTCAACTTTAAATGTACGATTGATTTAGGGGCAAAACTATGATCAAAAAGCCCTTGCTTTTTAAAATCAGTTGAGTTTTGACGAAGTTATGGCATTTTGAAGTTTCGACCTATGCCCATACACCGATATATCGATTTTCGGGCTATAATTTTTACTTGTCTTCCGACCTCAAATTTCATTTTCAACTTTAAATGTACGATTGATTTAGGGGCAAAACTATGACCACAAAGCCCTTGCTTTTTAAAATCAGTTGAGTTTTGACGAAGTTATGGCATTTTGAAGTTTCGACCTATGCCCATACACCGATATATCGATTTTCGGGCTATAATTTTTACTTGTCTTCCGACCTCAAATTTCATTTTCAACTTTAAATGTACGATTGATTTAGGGGCAAAACTATGACCACAAAGCCCTTGCTTTTTAAAATCAGTTGAGTTTTGACGAAGTTATGGCATTTTGAAGTTTCGATCTATGCCCATATATCGATACATCGATTTTCGGGCTATAATTTTTACTTGTCTTCCGACCTCAAATTTCATTTTTAACTTTAAATGTACGATTGATTTAGGGGCAAAACTATGATCAAAAAGCCCTTGCTTTTTAAAATCAGTTGAGTTTTGACGAAGTTATGGCATTTTGAAGTTTCGATCCATGCCCATACACCGATATATCGATTTTCGGGCAATAATTTTTACTTGTCTTCCGACCTCAAATTTAATTTTCAACTTTAAATGTACGATTGATTTAGGGGCAAAACTATGATCAAAAAGCCCTTGCTTTTTAAAATCAGTTGAGTTTTGACGAAGTTATGGCATTTTGAAGTTTCGACCTATGCCCATACACCGATATATCGATTTTCAGGCTATAATTCTTACTTCCACCACTTCTCCACTCCGTGGAAGTGTGCTGTGATTGCGATGATTCCGAAACCTGGCAAGTCGTATAATCTAAGATTGTCGGCAGTAAGTGGCTTCCAGAGTGCCATTCCTGATCATCAGTTTGGCTTTGGGCATCACCATGGTACACCAGAGCAACTTCATCGAGTAGTTCAGCATGTCCTTGAGGCCTTGGAAAATAAGCAGTACAGCTCTGCTGTCTTCCTGGATATCCAGCAAGCGTTGGATCGCGTTTGGCATGATGGCCTGCTTTTTAAGCTTAAGTCCGGTTACATAACCATGTTAACCCATTGGCTTCGTCACTAGGGTCGAATACAACCCGCAGACGCTTAAAGCGCCTCCATACCAGCGACCTCTGGACTGTTGGGCGTTAATATTTTTCGTTAATGTGCAATAAATGTTATATTTAATCTTACATTTGATGTTACACGTGACTAAACTATATACATACATATGTACATATAAATTGGATAGATAAACAACAGCTGGCACATACAGATCATAATAGATTAACTTCTCAAAATATCTTATCCTTAGTTGAGCCCAGCATTTAAGTAATAATTATTTTATAATCCCCTTATAGCTGAATGCCCAGCAGCGTTATGTGGAGTATCAGCGCATAACAGCCCAGCAGTCAAAGCGTATTAACAAGGATCTCATATTCGATCGCCGCCTTTATAGACAGTTAATGCTGCAATCTGAAGCTGGGCCCAATGCGCTGCCCATCGATGTCTTGGACAGGGTAAGTTTGTTCAGCATCAACTCAAACACTCTTATTTGAATAGATTCGCTCAACAGTACAATCGATTGCTGAACGAAATGCTTTTCCTGTACAACGATGCCAGCATCTGCGCCTACCAGCAGCCTTTTCAATGTGATCTACACTATATCCCTCATCTCAAGGACATTATGGCCAAGAGCAGAGACTGGGATGAGCTGCAGCATACCTGGGTGGAATATCATCGCAAGGCGGGGCGTGGCATGAGGGATAACTACGAACAGTTGATTGATGTGATGCAGGATGTGGCCTCTGTCAACAGTAAGTCAACTTTACAGAAGAACTTTTCAAAAAGGATAATCAAATTGATTAATTTTATTTATGGGTTATAGTTTTGCATTTAAAAATTGAATTGAATCTAATATCAAATCTAACTATCTAATATTAAATCTAACTGTCTTTTTTTATTTAAATGTCAATTTTCATTTTTATTTTGCAGATGTGACCAATGGCGGGGAGTACTGGTACTTGGCCTACGAATCTGGCAACTTTCGCCAGGATATGGATAACGTTTGGGAGCAGATACGTCCGCTCTACGAAGGTCTGCATTCCTATGTGCGTCGCAAGCTGAGGGATTACTATGGACCGGATCGGATTAATCGGATTGCACCGATACCCTCGCACATATTGGGCAACATGTACGGACAGTCCTGGTCGAATGCGTTAGACATACTTATACCCTATCCGGGTCGCAAGCTCATCGATGTGACGCCGCGCATGGTGGAGCAGGGATATACGCCGCTGCTAATGTTCCAACTGGCCGAGGAGTTCTTTACCTCCATCAATATGTCTGCTGTGGGTCCGGATTTCTATAGGAATTCCGTATTCGAGCAGCCGCTGGACAGACGAGTGCTCTGCGAACCCTCCGCCTGGGATTTTTGCAATCGTCACGATTTCCGCGTGAAGATCTGCACTGACATCAATCAGCGCAGTCTGATTAGCGTTCATCATGAGATGGCGCATATTCAGTACTTCCTTCAGTATCGTCACCACCCGAAGGTCTTTCGCAACGGCGCCAATCCCGCCTTCCATCAGGCAGTAGGCGATGCCATCGGTCTGTCTGTATCCACGCCAAAGCATTTGCAGACTTTGGGCCTGCTTCAGAAATCACTTGATGAGTCCAGCTACGATATAAACTATTTATTTACCATGGCCATTGATAAGGTGAGTGAATCGATGACTTATGAATAATAGGTGCATGAATAATCAATATACTGCGGGACAGGTTGCTTTTCTGCCCTTCGCCTTGGCTTTGGACAACTGGCGCTATGACGTCTTCAGTGGCAATGTGAATAAGCGAATTATGAACTGTCATTATTGGAATTTGCGGTAAACATAGGCTTTACTTCGATTTTTAGTCACTTAATCATTTAACCTGTTGCTTGCAGTGAAAGGTATTCGGGCATTAAACCGCCAGTACTACGCTCTGAAAAGGACTTTGATTTGGGCGCTAAATATCATATACCCGCAAATATACCCTATGTTAAGTGAGTACTGTTTTTCTATTACTATTGTGAATATTGTGAGATATTTGTCAATCACTAGATCAAATGTTAAATACAGCTACAATTTGCATAATAACTAGCATGAGATAGACCCGACTTATTAAAAATATCATTCCAAGCTTTCAAAGTAAGAGATTTAAATCTATTCAAGTCTTATATCTAAAATATGCAAGTTCATTCTTACTTTCCTTATTTCTATACTTCATTCATCAATGAAAGTAAGAACACAAAGACTTGGAATATTATTTTAAGAGTAATACAAAAACTATTTATTTAAATTAATTTATTGTTAACATAACTCTGATTCTGACAAAGCTGATCTCGAATATATTTCACTTTTTCTCTGATTAATAATATTAAATAATATATATATTGAAATTAAAAGTACTTTGCTTATTGATCTTTTGTGGAAAACATATGTTATGGCTTTATTTATAACAACATTTATAAAAATGTATTTTTAGGATGTTTCTTTTAGTTTTCCGATGCTTGTCTCGTTCGGAATATGTCATTCAAAGTTTTGCTTTATTTAATTTTCTTCCTGAAAATTAAGTTTGCTAATAATCCCATTACGTATATTTTTTTTTTTTTGCCACCGCCTGATTTACCGCATTTTGTATTACCGCACAAAATGTTTCTCTTATCTAATTTGCCACATAACGCATATGCAGCAATTAAAAATCAAACAAACAAAGTATGTTATTAATTTAACTCATTTCGATTACAATTTTTAAACACACACACACATTTCGAATATTTCCCGTCAAATTGACGGCGATTACGAGTCGCAATATTCGGATCGCCAAGAAACCGAAACAATCCGCCAACTGGCAACAAAGTTGGCCCACTGACTGCACATAATGACCAATCCAGTAGACCGCCACACATTTGCACACATTGCATGTGTGTGTTAGTTTTTGTGTGTGTGTGTGTGTGTGCGGGGTAGGGAAGAAGGAAAAACTCGCATGCCGACGATATTTCCCGCATTCACTTTCCACTTGGCTGCTGCCAAAGCTGGAGACCGGCTCGTCGCTGCTTTGGCTTTGGCTCTGACATCATTTAAATAAGCCCATAAAGAAACTGTTACGAAAAACCACATGTCGAAGCACACGTACATAATACATGAATATATGTTTGCATGTGTGTGTGTGTATGTTTGTATGTATGTTTATGCAGGCTGTTTGTCTGGCTAACTGACCCATTAAACCAATGAAAACAACAATAAAAAAGCAAAAACTAATTTTTCCGGCGAATGCAAATGCAAATGCAAATTTTGACGTGTCTCAAAAGCAACGTCATGTGGTGCAATGGATGGCACCACCAACACCACCGTCCAAGAAAATTTTTGGTGTCAATGACTGCCCCATTAGAGCTGACCATGCCGATCAGCCTTTGTTTTGTGTTGTTTATTGTATTATTTTTGGTCTTTTATTGTACGCCCATTTAAATGCAACAAAAGGCGCTCAAAATTATGACAACCACAATGGCAACATGTTGCATAACATTGTGTTTTTTTTTTCTTTTTTCTTTTGGCTAACCACCATAGTTTGAGGTTTGTTTTGACAGCGTTGAAGTTCTTTCAAGGTGTAGTGCATATTCCTCAGCTACATGTAAACATATATTTGAGATAGTCATTAAAATAAAGTTAGTAACTTGGATATAATTGAATGTTTGCAAACCGATATTATCAACTCCAAACAGGTATTTTTTTAATTTTTTATGAGCCTTACTTGAATTGCAGCTTACTGGAAATAAACCCATTAGTCTGATTTTATGGCTGGCCATTCTATTCGTCCGGCTTGGATAGGCCATTGTATGTTGATTATTTATTGCATAATCCATAAACTGCAAATGGTACAGTTACAGTTACAGTTACAAAAACAACAGCTACCAGAAATCGGTTAGACACCAAGAGAGTTAGTTAGCCTAGATATGGTAATAAAACAAAGTTAGAGCCATAGTCACAGAGTCAGTGCTCTGAACACTTTTCATTTCATTTCACAACACTCGGCGCATGTGGTTGTGTTTCTGCTTTTGTCTCAAATATCGGTTAGGAGCACATGTCCTACAAACCGACTAAGGAAAACGTGATAAATCTATGCCCCACTTAACGGACTGAAATTGCAGCATGGCTTCAATGGAGCCGAAATGCAAATTGAAACCTAATCTTAATACTCCCCGTCGACTCCGACAAGCCGCAGGCGAAGGCAGCCACAAGTTTGACTATCGCAATTGCTGGACTGCAAAATACTATATAAATAATAATAAATACTAAAAATATACATAGAATAAATATTATATTATTATATATTGTATTTATTTATATTTAATGCTGATTAATGGAGAACAAATTTTAAATAAACTTGATCTCTTCAAGAGATGGGACAGTCTATACTATAATTTTAAATGTATTCCTCCCGATGACTTTTTGTCTTATATATAAATTTGTATAATACTCTTTTTTAGGTATGTTGTGTGCATAGGGTATAACCACTGACAACCACACGAACCACACACTAATCGGCGGTGCTAATAAAAAGTAATGCCAGACCACAAAATAAACGCTAGGAAATGGACGCGACTGCCGTCAGCGAGTTGTCTTTGTTGTTGCTGTTGCGGTTGTGGCATGAAAAGCGTAATAATAAAAACATAGTGTGGCAAATGTAATAAACATGTTGCCTGCCTTCAAGCCTCTCTCAGTGGGCGAGAGACACTTTGCATATGCAATTATGACTTAGAGGCACTGTTTACCTCATTTGAAAATTAGATAAGCCGTTTATGGGCTATACGAAATGACTTGATTGTGGCTCAGTTTGGGCAGGCTCTGTCTCTGTTGACTTGAGGACACTGGCGGAGTGAGACGTTGTGGGAAAGTAACTTAAGCTGGGTTGGGTTGAGTTTTGACTTTAATTTATGCCTTGGGTCTTGCACAAATACTAATGTTGAAAGGAGCTTGCTGAATATGAGGAAATATACTTTGAATAGGTTTAAAGGAAGTACGTATATAGGAGAATCTTAAATCAAATTCGTAAAAGAACTTTCGCACAATTTTAAATCCTTTTTTTGTCCAGATAAATGGAAATAGTTGGCAGTTATTTAGTATTCAGTTTAACTTAGACAGATTTAATCCAAATTGAATGCTAAATGATTTTGTTTCATGTATTTTATTGCCAAGTTGTCCATTTATTGCCAGTTGTACGTATTTCAAATGTATATCAATCGAAAGTCCAAAAGGCTGAAAAAGCTTTGAAAAGTGCAAAAAAAAAATTATATTATTTTAAATTGAGCAAATATTTAGATATATTCGAATGGAAATAATTCGAAATCTGTTTGGCATGTTTGAGTAATTAAAAGTAAATAAAAATAAAATTGGTTGTTTTAGTTTTGATCACTTGATTTTTTTTCATTTTTATTGTTTACATTCATCAGCTTCATTATCATTGTTTGTTTTTGTTGTTTGTATTTTTTTTTTTACAGAGACAAAAAATATTTTTGGTAAATTAAGTACTTTTTATAAATCCGTTTCAGCTGCTTTTTACAATAAGCAAAACTATAGATAGATGGTTGCATTAAAAACTAGGTAGCAAAAAATATTACAAAATAATACAATACGTTCGTTTACAAACTGACTTAAATGGGCAACTGCTGGGGCAGGAGTGCCTTCCTTATCCTTAGAGTCTACACTTAAACACTAAACAGAAGTCTTTATCACACGCTTACAATGCAAATCAGATCTCAAACACATATTGAACCGAACCGTATCGAACCGAACCGGGTGCACAAGTCGGTGGACCAGAGCAGAAGGAGGAGTAGCTGCAGCTGGAGGACAATACAGCAGCAGCCAACCACGTCAAATGTACCCAGGGAGAGCGAGAGCCAAGTTCAAGTCCAGCAACACATCCAAATTGATCCTGCTGAAGGTGTTCATATTGTGTATGTGTTGCTGCTATTTGTTGTTGTTTTTGTTGTTGTTGGTCTTGTCATGGGTCTTGTTCTTGTTGTGTGAGCCCAAATGTGTTGTATCTTGTTCTTAAAGTCTAGTCTAATCGTCTCATAATTTCTCATAACATTTCTCAAGGGATATTTTCGTCAACGTTTTCTTGTTTTTGTATGGCTTAAGCTAAAAGAGAGTTCGTTGTGTGTAAAAACTAAGTAAGTTCGTCTTGTCACATTATAAATTGATATCAGAATCTCTATCGTTATCACGTTCGATATAGCAATGTGTAACTGGAATGTTAGGCAATTGGATATGATATGGAAATGTTTTGGAATTGCAATGTTTCTAAGTGATGTTATTTTTGTTATTTTTTTTGTTTTTTTTTGTTGTTTGTGTTTTTTTTTTTTATGTGATGGTTGTAATATTGATATGTTTAGCTATTTATCCACTCATAACCGTTACCGTTCATAACCGATTTTATCAATGCTGGAAAGAAAGAGTAAGAAAGAAATTCATTTCACCAATTTAGTAACCGTGATATGAATGGTAATCATGATAGTTAAAATCATGCTGCACCTCATGCTCATGTTCATGATGCTCCTCAATGGGTGCCGAATACGATGAATGATGATGGATGGGCTCATGATGAGAATGATGATGCTCCTCCTCGATGTGCTTGTGGACAAACTCTGGCTCCTTGTAGCTGACGTGCTTCTCATGATATTCGGGAACATGCTTCTCAATGTGGACATGGACGGGCTTCTCCACCGGGATCTTCACAGGGTACGGCACTTGTTTCTCATGCTTAACGGGCACTTCCTTGATCACTGGGTATGGGGCGGGCACATGGATTTTCACCTCATAAGGCACTGGCTTCTCAACATGGACGGGCACTGGACGATCATAGGGCACATGAACGGGCACTGGGACCTTCTTGATTACGGGCACTGGCACTGGCTTGTCAACATAGTGGGGCACTGGCTTGTCCACATAGTGAGGCACTGGCTTCTCGACGGGCACCTTGACTGGGTAGTGCACAATCTTCTCAACGGGATATGGCTTGTCGACATGCACGTGCTTCTCTACCTTGTAGTGGACAATCTTCTCGACTGGATATGGTGCGGGCACATGAACCTTGACGGGCACATGGACTTTCTTCTCAACGGGATAGGGAGCGGGCACATGTACCTAAAGTGTTTATGATGGTGACAAGGGGTTATCCAAGGAATCGCAATGGAGCAGCTAGAATCTATACCTTGACGGGCACTGGGCGATCATAGGGCACATGGACAGCATAGGGAATCTTCTTTTCGACGGGATATGGCTGTGGCACTTCATAGGGCACCTTGATGATCTCCTTTACCTCATAGGGCACATGCTTGATCACCGGATAGGGCTTAAGCACTTTGACTTTCACGGGCACATGAATGTGCTTCTCCACGGGCACATGGACAATTTTCTCAATGGGCACGGGCACTGGCACCTTCTTGATGACCGTCAGTGTCTTCTCCTCATGGACGGGATAGTGTGGCACATGATGGTGATGGTAATCCTCATAGTGATGCAAGCCACGCTTCGATTTTGTGGTATCTTCGGCACCAGCAGCTGTCTCCACAGCCTTCTTCTCCGTTGGCTCAACTGCTGTCTTCTCGGCTGCCTCCACCTTCTCATCGCCACCAGCCTGTGCATAGCTTGTGGCCAGCAGCAGCACCAGCGCGACTGACGTCGCTGTACGCTGCAAATATTAAAATGTTTAAAATTGTGGAAATGAAGTCAGGGGCGTATTCTTAGGAGTTCAGTTTTAGGATGTCATTCTTGGGAATTTGATCAGTTTGAATTTTGTTAAGTCCCTTTTGCTTTATATTCGTGCACTTTTGAATTACGATTAAGCTTTATCACACCTTAAAGTTCTTTTGTACACTTCACAACACTGCACTAGAAGATCCTTAATACATACCATCAACTTCATGTTGCTGGCGTAAGATATCCTTGTGGATGGTAGGTGTAGGTAGGTATCCGTCGAACTGTGTCCCGCTTTTATGTTATGCCGCACGATCGATATAGGTATTTGAAAGAGGTTTCTCTTTATTTTTTTGAAAGGGGAGCAGACGATCTTAACCCAACTCTCTACACACGTGCTGTACCACTCCACACTGTTCGATGGTTAACGGTTTAATGATGCCTTCTGCAGCGCCTGCTCCAACTTTTATACTCTAACTTACACCCAACACACAAGCGAATAAATGAGCAACAACAACGTCGACAACGACGACCACGACGACGACGTCGTTGAATCCGACGAATCAGACAAGCCCGAAGACCAGCCGCAACGACAACAACGACAACAACAGCAACAGCAACAACAACAACACCAATTGCAATTGTATATAGCAGAGTATAATCATAATCGCGCTGGCTTAAAAAAAGAAACACATGCGGCGTGAATGGTGAATGGTTGATCGCGGCTAGTCGCGTTGTCGATTTTCGTTGCTTGGCTGCATGCTGGGGACTTCGGAGGCGCGAACTCGATGCAGCCAAGTGGCAAGCTACGCCAAATTCAGCAATTGCAATCACAGTTGCTTAGGCAGAGGGACTCCGAGAGGGGGAGCGAATGGTATCTCTATGGATGCGTGCCATTTTGCTGCCTAATTCGACTACCGACAACTGCCGTTTGTTGATGCAGTTTTTGTGGTTGTTGTTGTTATTATTGTTGTTGTTGCAGTGGTGGTTTCTCAAGCTTTTTACGACAACAACATCAATAAAAATAATAAACAACCTTTTTTTTGTGGATAAGTGAATAATACCTGAATGCATCGGATGCGACGCATTCAAAACACCTTAAAATCATTTTTAAAATTTGTGTTAATTATACATATTTGCATGCTAATGAGATACTGGTTAGTATTTTTAAAATGTTGGCTCAGATAGTTGAGATGTGATCGTTTTCGTATTTAATTTATGAATCTTTAGGTTCAGCTATAATTGGATAATTTTTAACCTTCAACTAACAATTTATATTTTTGCTAGTTTGCTTAACAAATCTAAGCAATTTATTATTACATTTTCTATATTTCAAAGTTTTTTTCTATGTATTTTCCATAAGAAATATAGTCCCCTTTCTTAGCCTATACGGAAAATATTGAATTTATTATTACATGTTTTATTTGTAGATTATTTTTACCTTAAACTCCAAATTCGCAGCTTTAGTAAAAACCTTGAAATGACCGAAGGCTGCACAAGAACTGTTGAATACAATATTGAATGATTTTTAGTTACTTTAAGAAGGATTCGAAAATTCAATGGCCAATGTATATTGTTTTTAAGTTTTTATAAAAGTTAACTCTTATATATTGGCACAGAGTGGAAAGACTCCTTAGGCAGTGCTCAACATTTAATATGAGCATCTATTGAGCAGAGAAACTTTTCAAAGTTTTTTCCATTTAAAGGTAGGATGTAAATGCACTTTTTCGTGAATCTCCACTCCTTAAATTACATAGTTTTCGTTGGCTCACGATGCAACCTGTCACCGGTCAACCGAGCACAAAGACCAATTCCAATTGCTATACCAATTGCAGTACCTTTACTTTCCGTACATTCACTTGACCAGAGCCAAACAAGTTGAGAGCGCCCATAACATGAGCAACCTGAGAGCTAGGTGGGCCGCTGGACAGCTGGGAAGAAAGAGTGGGGAAGCGTTTGTCAACAAAGGGAGTGTGTCATTCGGTCACTTTGGCTGAGAGTTGTGTCATTGTGCCACATGTGGCTCGGTGGTGTGGTCGGCAACCGTAACCTAAACCGCTGGCAACAAGTTTTTGGGGGCAGTGCGGCAACATGTTTCAATTTCATATTGTGGGTCGCTGTAATCGAAGAAGCAGAATTCAATTCCTTCCTCGTTATTATGTCAATGGGTCTCACACATTGTATGCATGTGTGGCGGATAGACTGGAAATATGAGAAACTGAGAAACTGAGAGACTGCCACAGCTGTTACGATCGGCACTGTGGTTTTTGTTGCTACTGTTGCTGGTGTTGTCGATATTTGTGTTGCTGTTGCTGTTGCTATGTTGCATGCAACTTTCGATTCAGTTTCATTCGCATTGCTTGCATGTCTTGACCACATATTGTTCGATTTGCTTGCAACTGCAACTGCAACAGCAAAAGCAAGAGTGAGAGTGAGAGTGAGAGCGACAGTGAGTGTGAGTGCGAAAGAAAGGCAATAACAGGAGGCTGCCATTAGACGTTCCAGCTGCTTATGTCATAAGTTTGCATGGGGGCGCCAACGGTTTGTTTGTATGTTTGTTTGCTTTTGATAGACAGCTGCGAGTGCTCATAAGCGCCATTGTCTTAAATCCAACAGCACAATTACACACTTCCTTGAATTAATTACAGACCACAAGTATGTGCATATATATTTATATATATATAAATATAATTATACATGTGTATTTGTATATTGTAAACATATTATTCATTCATATATTTTGTTTTTAGGTTTTTCATTTTTGAAAGCGTCCGGCGGCCTGACCTTGCGTTATATCTATATTTTGTATATAGATTGTTGTTAGATATATGTAGCTTTACATAAATTTGGTTTGGTTTGTATTGGTTCGTATAGTTAATAAGTGGCGATGTCAACAATAGTGCCAGCTGTCGGTTAATCATCTCTTGGAGGCTTCTTCAATTCGAATTTGCATTTGTTAGCAGCGGCTTTTTGTGATTTGTGAAACAGTTTATTGTGTTTGAGCAATGGACGTGATTTGGCATTCCACTTCCATTTTGTTCCAATTGTTGGCAGATTATCTTGTAAATGGGGCCTGACGAGGCTAAAGCCGAAATCCAAACAGACAGTTATGACATTTTGTGTGACATTATCTCTTCATTTTTTTTTGTTATTGCTCTTTTCACCCAGGCTTGTAACGGTTTAAGTTTCGGTAGTTTCCACGATTTTTTAATGGAGGGTTCATTGCATTGCTGGTCAAGGTCGATCGAAGGCAGTTGCCGCTGTTAACAAAGCTCAGTGACAGACAAAGTGGCCAAGTAACTGTTACTGTACCTTGGTAGCTGTGCTTGGCAAATTTTGGGGCCTTTATTTTTGCCAACTCACTGGGAAATGTATACAAATAAATTACTTTTACATAAACTCTGTAGTCAAAATATGTATAACAACAATAATTGCGTTGCGTAAGTTAAATGTTCAATAGAACATACGAGAAGCATGATGTGAAAACATAAATAACGATTTAACTGATTGATGCCTCACACTAAATATGATTTGCCTTTTAAATTAATGACTTTAGAAAGACCTGTCAGTCAAACCAGTTGCGCAGGTAAATTGTGTTTTGTAAACTGCAATCTTCGCCCTTTCAATCAGCTGCCTTTTCATGACATTGACGTACGAAAAAGCCGTTGATTTGAAAGTGATTATCACGGCAATTGAATCGAACCGCCGAACACTTCTCTTCTCTGATCGTTAGCGAAAAGAGGTCAATGGCAAAAGCATTTGAACTCTTGTGGCGCGTCTTTTAATTTTTTATGATCGCGGCATTGTTATTGTGTGTTTATTTGCTGTTGAGATGGTCAAATTGTCGCGCGCCGTTGAATGCTGCGCTCAATTGATCAGCCAATGAGGCAAGGAGCGACGAGAGGGGATTGCACTTAATCAAGTTACGGTTTTGCCTAACAGATCTCTTCAGCGGCCAGGAAGTATCGACTGTTGGCTCTCGGCCATTGGCCTAATCTAATAGCCAGTCCCAAGCCAACTGCAGATCTATGCAAATTTTACACCAAACCATGCCAAAAACAAATTATGAAAAAGAGCCAGAAAAACCAGTTAAAAACAATTTATTATCATAATAAGTAATTCCGCCTCTGGAGATCGAGCTGCAGCTGTGCGGCAGTTGTTACTGTGCCAGCGGGCGGGGAGGAGTGCTGCAGCTTTCCGGGTTGCCGGGGGCGTGTCTTGACCCATTGACTTACTCGTCATGTAATTTGCATAAAGACTAGAAGATTTATTTACCAAGCTTAAAATCGCGGTGTCCTCATTTCGTTTGTTTTCCTTTTGTTTTTTTATTTTTTAAATATGGACTTTGGTTTTAGTTTCTTACAGTTGTTTGTAGTGCATTTTGGGGTTTTTCTTTGGGGCGCCTAATTACAACAATACCAAAAAAACACAGTTAGCAATCAAATGCCAAGCAATGTTTCTGTTGCTGTTGTTGCTTTTAATGTAAATTGCGTAAATTGAATAAATATTATGCTATGAAGCGGACTCTAGCTACATATTTTGTAAATCTAGTTGGTAGCCTTTGTGTTCGGTCTTGTTTCATGTTGTTTCTTTATTTTTTGGCTGACGCTGTTGGCCGCACTGAGGCGTAGAAGAAGTTGTTTTTGGGTTTGCAGCAGCGAGGGCAGTCATAAAAAATAAGTAAAGAAGAATGAAAATCGAAATAATAACATTCACTTGATATGGCGATGTTTCATTAAAAACAAAAGAAGCAATATTTTTTTTTAATCTCACATGCATATTTAATAAAATCCATAAAATTTATCTGTTATTAATTAATTGTATTAGATAATAAACCAGAAATGATCGGTTTAAATTTAATTCACAAAATTTCAACATGAAACATTTATATTTTCACACTTTTGAATTTGCTAAAATATATATTTAAGTTATTATCTTCATTACAACTTAACGATTAACCCACTTTTGGTGAAAAAATATAGCTCGAACTGTAATTAGGCAGCACTAAAGTGTTCGTAAATTAACAAAAGCACAAATAACACATAAAATAATTAAGCTATTGCCCAAGAAGCAGCAGCAGCAGCAGCAGAAGCAGCAGCAGCAGCAGCAACGAATGAAACATTTTGTGGTACATATTTGAAGCGTACAACGGCCACCGATTTAAAACAGAGACTTGGAAACAAAAATGAAAATTGCAAAACAATTCAGAATGTGTGTTAATTGTCTCATTATTTACAAATTGTTTATTAGTAAATAAAACAAATTTAACGGCAACAGACGTCCATTAAATTAATTGCCTTGCGAAATTTGGCAAAACCTCAAAAAATGGGGCGTACAAGAGACTAAGCACTTCCTTGCTGCAGTAAAAAGTGCATTAAAGATGCATTATAAATGCATTAAAATTTGCAAATAGTTGAACGTTAATTTATATAAATATTGCTAACAAGTATGTGTAATTAAAGTCAATGAAGTGGCAAGTCCTCAAACTAAATTAGAAATCTAACTAGCAATACTTAAATATGTTAACATGTAAATAGGCTACCACCGGAAAGGAATACATGTCCCAAATAAATAGACACTAATCTTCATTTCATATTAACTAGATTAAAGTAATAATTAATGTCTAAAATGTTTCACATTTGCATTTATAATTTTCTATACTCGCTGCCCACAATAGCTTCAACTCTATATATAAATGCGGCTTTCAACAAGCTAAAAAGCAGTCTTGGCACTTTGCTTTCGTGGATTGGCAACAACATCTTGCAACATATTTGGCAAATTTCTTTGAAACCAAAAAGTTGGTGCAAAAGAAATTGCTGGTAAATTACCGCTAGACGGTCGGCTTGGCGCCGTGACGCAACCGCTGTATGTGGCAGCAACGCCAACGTTAACGTCGACGGCATCGCATAGCGCTAATTGATTGCGTCTGCGCGACGCAGCTGTTGCATTCACTTTGCTTTGCTGTGTTTTTGTTTCTGTCTTTGGGTCGTACCATTCTCCGTTGCCACATGCCAAATATAAATAGCACACACACGCAAACACACGCACACACACACACGCACACACATATCGACATAAACTAGGTTCGATTCCCGCTAGTTTAGCACAAGATCAATGTTGTGCGTTGGTCAACTCGTAACTGGTTCTTGCGGCTGCCCACAAAAAACGAAAGACGAAGGAAACGAACTTGAACAATTTGCTTCACTTTTTTTTTTTTTAGACACCATTTGTCATTGCAATTAATTATGCTGCATTGGGTGTTGTGTGTGTGCTTTTTTTAATGTTTACTTTCAATGCTCTCAACTGCATTAAATCTTGCGTAATTTGTACGCAATCCGCTCGATCACTTTTATCGTCACTTTGGCAAAGTTGCTCTTATGCGCGAAAGTTAACTAGTGTAATGTATGTGTTAAGAAGCCAGCTTAGTTTTTTCTCTGTTATATTAATCGATTTGCTTTAGCTGCCGTCTACTGCGGTTTTATGTGGCTTGTTTGCAAAGTAAGAAGAAAGCTTGTATGCTGCTAAGATGGAAACAACAGCTAACAATGATCTCCTTGCAGTCTATGTCAGCATGTCGTCGAATAATTTGACCGATTGTTCCCATGTGATAAAGTAGTTCAAAATTTGAAATAATAAAAGGAATAAAGATACAACTTTCTACACGTTTATAATGCCTGTTAAGAATTTTAATGGGGATTAAAAATGTATATTACTTTTCTTTAAAAAAAAGGAGAAAAAGAGACTTGAAAGTAAAGGACCACTTATTAAGCTTTATAATAACAAATGGTTGGAAATATTTGCAAATCGTACAAGTATTTAGTTTTAATCTAATATAAAAGCTTTCACATTTGGAACATTGAGTATTTAGCGAATCCCGTTGTTTTTAGACAACTCAGAACGAATTCGTGGCCCAAATAGCGAATGGGAGTAGGTCTGAAACCAAGCAGGCACTCACAGTAATCGGGCTTCACACATTTAGCGAAACTGGAGCAGCTCTTCCGACAATGTGGTTCACAAGAGTAGGCCACCGAATCCACAATGGGGAGTTTAATATACCCCAAATCACACTCCCACTCGCCCGGACGCTTGCAGCTGCTGTGCTCTGGCTGGGCCCCCGAGCAGATGGGCAGGCAGATGTTGCTGTTGTTGTTCCTGTTGCTGAGCGTGTAACCTTCATGGCACTCACATTTATCTGGGCTTATGCAGCTGCTGTGTGCAGGACAGCCCGCTGCACAAATTGGCTCACAAAGTCCAGACTTCCCTTTGACATAGCCAGTCTCACACTGACAAATGATTTTTTCACATTTGCACACCTCGGGCTGCACACATTGGCAATTGTGACCACATCCCGTGCTGCATTTTGGCTCACAGAGAGAGCTGGTCAAATTCTGCTCATAGCCGTCACAGCAGTACAGCTCTAATTCGGCACTCTCTTGAATCTAATTAGGAATATAGCTTTTTTAATACAATTATGTACTTTACAATGCCTTACAGCTTACAGCTTACCCTATCATCGTCGTTCTTTTTCGTGCTGCACACATGCGGATCGTCAGGTGTGAAATTCCTTATGCACTCCCCATGTGATCCTAAGTGGTAGTTAACTAGGCACTCACATGTATTGGGTTTCTTGCAGAAGCTATTCGCAACACACTTGGTACTGCAAACGGGCTGACATAGATCCAAATTCGACTTTCGCTTGTAGCCTTCGCAACACACTTTTTGTGATTCCGTTTTGGTGGTTGGCTATCAAAATAACTATTTTCGCAACTTAGATGATTTAGAAACATTTGTTTACTCACAGCCAAGTCTTTCGGGAATTCAATATTGAATCGGATAAAATATTCTTTCATAGCTTGCCAAGACATCGCTTCTTTCTCATCCGTTACCAAATCCACCTCCACTTCCCTTGTACACAAATTGGGATCCTTGATAACACAAGGTGCTTCCTCGTTTTCTCTTTCGAATCCCTCGCAGCAAACAGTCTTGTTTTCTAGCCTGGTTTTGGTCTATATATATAATTAAATTCATTACAAATTATTATTTTTTTAATATTTTCAAGGTTACCTTGGGAATAAGAACTTCACTCAAGTCGACATTTTCGAGATTTTCTTTTTCAGTAATGTTCCCAAAAAATTTCATTGAAAGTGGTTCATAATCAGTATACTCCACTTCGACTTCTTTGGTGCACAAATGAACATCTGTTTGCTGCTCGCAGGTGCCTCCCTCGACCTTTTCATGGCCATCTGAACACTCACATTTCTCCGGCGACTTGCAGTAGGCGTTGTCACCGCACCCCTCAGAGCAGACGGGCTGACAATTGTCGATGGGTCCCGCATAACCGGGACAGCACTCATATGCAGACTGTGGTTGGAATGACGTAGAATACTTGATTTAAGACAAAGTACAGAAACTTTCATTTGATTCTTACTATATTTTTATCTGGTTCTTCTCTTTCCTTGTTGCTAAAATCACTTGACTTCTCATTGACTATACACGTGTTCTTAAATTGAATACTCTTGGCAGCCACACAACCAGCCGCAAGTACCAAATAAACCCAAATCAAATGACTTCGAGTACAGCCCATAGTCTGAATATTCATGTCCGCTTAGCTGCGCTTACAGAATGAAACTAGCGACTTTTGAGTCAGCCAAATAATCTTCCATACATTGGATACAAACTCGAGATAAAATATAACTGTAAATAAATTATAAATACCAAAGCTGGTCTTATCGGAATGTCCAGGGTATGTGTCATACTCAAAACAATTCCAGGAATTAAAATATGCATTTGTATGGTATGTGGTAACTAATCAAAAGAGCAAATATATCATTCATTGTGCATATGGGAGCTATATTTACAACAAAGAATAAGCTACTTTGACACACCCAACAGAGTTGGTTTCTAAAAATTTGCTGTATGTAATATGGAATTGTTGGTTAAATGTTAAAAATTCAACGATTTTGAATACTCCTGGCAGCCACATAACCAGCCGCATGTACCTAAGAAGCCAAAGTCAAATGGCTTCGAGTGAAAATTTGTTTAAATTTGACATTTGGCCTGGCTGACTGATAATGTTGACGAATCACAGTGCGAAATGAAAATTGCCTTACGCTTAACATGGGCAAAATCTTCATCGATGTGGAAAGGAAATAAAACATATGTAGACAGAAATCTAACAAAACATTTCCATTAAACCCTGAAGCGAACTGTTCAATATATAATCGATTAAAACATAGGTTTTAGTTATATTTGCATATATTTCCTTAATAGACATCATATAAATGGACATGTACTCATCGTTAAAACTAAATTTTATTTATTTATAGCTGTAACTCATTTAGTAATTATTGCTTAAATTACTCCAAGTACAAATACAAATACAGATGAGCAGCAAGTGTGCTGATAGCCAACGAAACAGATCTCGCGTCCTTTGTTGTCGTCAGAGTAGTTGGATTTAAACTGTTCTTTCTTACAATGGCATTGTCGATGCACAAGTGGGAATAGCATTTGAAAAGTAAAGCCATCAAATTGAGCTTGTCCATAAAAAGGATATTTTTGCAAATTGTTATAATTAAGTTTTAATTTTATGAATTAGGATTAGTGTTTCGAAATGAAATTTGTAAATATTTAGAGCATATTTTTGCTTGCGTCGTTATTTAAGCTTGTCAGCTGTAATATCGGTTTGCAGCTCTCAATGAAGTTTTCCTCGAATTCCTCAAATGGTTCGAAGCCCTGCTTACACTCACAGTAATCGGGTTCCACACATTTACCGTAACTGGAGCAGCTCTTCCGACAATGTGGTTCACAAGAGTAGGCCACCGAATCCACAATGGGGAGTTTAATATACCCCAAATCGCACTCCCACTCGCCCGGACGCTTGCAGCTGCTGTGCTCTGGCTGGACCCCCGAGCAGATGGGCAGGCAGATGTTGCTGTTGTTGTTCCTGTTGCTGAGCGTGTAACCTTCATGGCACTCACATTTATCTGGGCTTATGCAGCTGCTGTGTGCAGGACAGCCCGCTGCACAAATTGGCTCACAAAGTCCAGACTTCCCTTTGACATAGCCAGTCTCACACTGACAAATGATTTTTTCACATTTGCACACCTCGGGCTGCACACATTGGCAATTGTGACCACATCCCGTGCTGCATTTTGGCTCACAGAGAGTGCTGGTCAAATTCTGCTCATAGCCGTCGCAGCAGTACAGCTCTAATTCGGCACTCTCTTGAATCTAATTAGGAATATAGCTTTTTTAATACAATTATGTACTTTACAATGCCTTACAGCTTACAGCTTACCCTATCATCGTCGTTCTTTTTCGTGCTGCACACATGCGGATCGTCAGGTGTGAAATTCCTTATGCACTCCCCATGTGATCCTAAGTGGTAGTTAACTAGGCACTCACATGTATTGGGTTTCTTGCAGAAGCTATTCGCAACACACTTGGTACTGCAAACGGGCTGACATAGATCCAAATTTGACTTTCGCTTGTAGCCTTCGCAACACACTTTTTGTGATTCCATTTTGGTGGTTGGCTATCAAAACAACTATTTTCGAACTTAGATCATTTAGAAACAATTGTTTACTCACAGCCAAGTCTTTCGGGAATTCAATATTGAATCGGATAAAATAATCTTTCATAGCTTGCCAATACCTAGCTTCTTCCTCATCCGTTACCAAATCCACCTCCACTTCCCTTGTACACAAATTGGGATCCTTGATAACACAAGGTGCTTCCTCGTTTTCTCTTTCGAATCCCTCGCAGCAAACAGTCTTGTTTTCTAGCCTGGTTTTGGTCTATATAATATATATAATTAAATTCATTACAAATTATTATTTTTTTAATATTTTCAAGGTTACCTTGGGAATAAGAACTTCACTCAAGTCGACATTTTCGAGATTTTCTTTTTCAGTAATGTTCTCAAAAAATTTCATTGAAAGTGGTTCATAATCAGTATACTCCACTTCGACTTCTTTGGTGCACAAATGAACATCTGTTTGCTGCTCGCAGCTGCCTCCCTCGACCTTTTCATGGCCATCTGAACACTCACATTTCTCCGGCGACTTGCAGTAGGCATTGTCACCGCACCCCTCAGAGCAGACGGGCTGACAATTGTCGATGGGTCCCGCATAACCGGGACAGCACTCATATGCAGACTGTGGTTGGAATGACGTAGAATACTTGATTTAAGACAAAGTACAGAAACTTTCATTTTATTCTTACTATATTTGTATCTGGTTCTTCTCTTTCCTTGTTGCTAAAATCACTTGACTTCTCATTGATTATACACGTGTTCTTAAATTGAATACTCCTGACAGCCACACAACCAGCCACAAGTACCAAATAAACCCAAATCAAATGACTTCGAGTACAGCCCATAGTCTGAATATTCATGTCCGCTTAGCTGCGCTTACAGAATGAAACTAGCGACTTTTGAGTCAGCCAAATAATCTTCCATACATTGGATACAAACTCGAGATAAATTATAACTATAATTAAATTATAAATATCAAAGGTGGCCTTATCGGAATGTCCAGTATATGTGTCATACTCAAAACAATTCCAGGAATTAAAATATGCATTTGTATGGTATGTGGTAACTAATCAAAAGAGCAAATATATCATTCATCGTGCATATGGGAGCTATATTTACGACAAAGAATAAGCTACTTTGACACACCCAACAGAGTTGGTTTCTAAAAATTTGCTGTATGTAATATGGCATTTTTTTTAAATGCACATTACATGTATAGATATACAAAATTTCGATCAAATTACCTCAAATATTTTTCCTTATCAGTATTGTAGTAACTTACTTTATTGAATGGGGCGATATCTGCAATGTGGACTTAATACTGGAAGCCGGATTCAAGTGCAAGACGAATTTATTTCGACATTTTATTTCCAACAAATGTTATCGTTTGATAAATATTTAAGAATAATTACTCTTCTTCAAGAAAATAATTCGATATATAGTATCAAAAGAAAAATAATTGAGGCTTATGCATAGCAGTCAAATTATGGACCAAGTAACAGATTTACTCCTGAGGTTTGAAATACATTGTTTGTAATGCATTAAAGGAGACGTCTCTGACCCAATGAGGTATATATATTAAAGATCAGAGTCAATATAGTCCATGTTTGAGAATGTGCACAATTCCTTCAGTTTTAAAACTAGCATGTTGCAATGTTTGAAACTGTATATATTATGCACATTTACCAGGATACATTTTCAACACATTTACCAGGATACATACAATAGTACATCTAAACTATTCTTTTTTCAAATTTTAATAATATTCAATTACATTGTTGATGCATAAATAGGAACCTTTAGCAGAGCCTTATCGGAAACCTTTGGTTTTATACAAGAATCTTATTACTATTTATAAAACAAAATTTGTATATGAATTAATCATTATTTGCCAATAAAATATATTCCATTTTCTTTAGTATACTTAACGCTTGAAATTCTCTTCTGTCTTGTACAGTAGTATGTAAATATAGATACTACTGTTAACATCAAGATCAGTACTAGGCCAGTGATGAGCCATGTATTAAAGTTGGACGAATTATCACCTGATGAATTCTGAATGGTATGATTGGAATTGGGCTTTATCGTTGTCGTTGGCACAGGCTGGCATTCCTGATTGTCATCATCAGCTTTTTGGTAGCCCGGGCAGCAGGCTTTATGGAACTCCAGTTTAGTTTTAGTCTGCGGAAATATATTACTGTAATTTCCTATTCAATTTTATTGGCCTTACAGCGTACAGCTTACCCTATCATCGTCGTTCTTTTTCGTGCTGCACACATGCGGATCGTCAGGTGTGAAATTCCTTATGCACTCCCCATCTGATCCTAAGTGGTAGTTAACTAGGCACTCACATGTATTGGGTTTCTTGCAGAAGCTATTCGCAACACACTTGGTACTG
Organism: Drosophila nr. perissopoda 5 BK-2023a; assembly: GCA_035044105.1. Classification (NCBI taxonomy): domain Eukaryota; kingdom Metazoa; phylum Arthropoda; class Insecta; order Diptera; family Drosophilidae; genus Drosophila; species Drosophila nr. perissopoda 5 BK-2023a. Next base: position 1,761,780 of record JAWNMK010000018.1, read on the forward strand.
CAAACGGGCTGACATAGATCCAAATTTGACTTTCGCTTGTAGCCTTCGCAACACACTTTTTGTGATTCCATTTTGGTGGTTGGCTATCAAAACAACTATTTTCGAACTTAGATCATTTAGAAACAATTGTTTACTCACAGCCAAGTCTTTCGGGAATTCAATATTGAATCGGATAAAATAATCTTTCATAGCTTGCCAATACCTAGCTTCTTCCTCATCCGTTACCAAATCCACCTCCACTTCCCTTGTACACAAATTGGGATCCTTGATAACACAAGGTGCTTCCTCGTTTTCTCTTTCGAATCCCTCGCAGCAAACAGTCTTGTTTTCTAGCCTGGTTTTGGTCTATATAATATATATAATTAAATTCATTACAAATTATTATTTTTTTAATATTTTCAAGCTTACCTTGGGAATAAGAACTTCACTCAAGTCGACATTTTCGAGATTTTCTTTTTCAGTAATGTTCCCAAAAAATTTCATTGAAAGTGGTTCATAATCAGTATACTCCACTTCGACTTCTTTGGTGCACAAATGAACAATTGTTTGCTGCTCGCAGGTGCCTCCCTCGACCTTTTCATGGCCATCTGAACACTCACATTTCTCCGGCGACTTGCAGTAGGCATTGTCACCGCACCCCTCAGAGCAGACGGGCTGACAATTGTCGATGGGTCCCGCATAACCGGGACAGCACTCATATGCAGACTGTGGTTGGAATGACGTAGAATACTTGATTTAAGACAAAGTACAGAAACTTTCATTTTATTCTTACTATATTTGTATCTGGTTCTTCTCTTTCCTTGTTGCTAAAATCACTTGACTTCTCATTGATTATACACGTGTTCTTAAATTGAATACTCCTGGCAGCCACACAACCAGCCACAAGTACCAAATAAACCCAAATCAAATGACTTCGAGTACAGCCCATAGTCTGAATATTCATGTCCGCTTAGCTGCGCTTACAGAATGAAACTAGCGACTTTTGAGTCAGCCAAATAATCTTCCATACATTGGATACAAACTCGAGATAAATTATAACTATAATTAAATTATAAATATCAAAGGTGGCCTTATCGGAATGTCCAGTATATGTGTCATACTCAAAACAATTCCAGGAATTAAAATATGCATTTGTATGGTATGTGGTAACTAATCAAAAGAGCAAATATATCATTCATCGTGCATATGGGAGCTATATTTACGACAAAGAATAAGCTACTTTGACACACCCAACAGAGTTGGTTTCTAAAAATTTGCTGTATGTAATATGGCATTTTTTTTAAATGCACATTACATGTATAGATATACAAAATTTCGATCAAATTACCTCAAATATTTTTCCTTATCAGTATTGTAGTAACTTACTTTATTGAATGGGGCGATATCTGCAATGTGGACTTAATACTGGAAGCCGGATTCAAGTGCAAGACGAATTTATTTCGACATTTTATTTCCAACAAATGTTATCGTTTGATAAATATTTAAGAATAATTACTCTTCTTCAAGAAAATAATTCGATATATAGTATCAAAAGAAAAATAATTGAGGCTTATGCATAGCAGTCAAATTATGGACCAAGTAACAGATTTACTCCTGAGGTTTGAAATACATTGTTTGTAATGCATTAAAGGAGACGTCTCTGACCCAATGAGGTATATATATTAAAGATCAGAGTCAATATGGTCCATGTTTGAGAATGTGCACAATACCTTCAGTTTTAAAACTAGCATGTTGAAATGTTTGAAACTGTATATATTAAGCACATTTACCAGGATACATTTTCCATTGTACATCTAAACTATTCTTTTTTCAAATTTTAATAATATTCAATTACATTGTTGATGCATAAATAGGAACCTTTAGCAGAGCCTTATCGGAAACCTTTGGTTTTATACAAGAATCTTATTACTATTTATAAAACAAAATTTGTATATGAATTAATCATTATTTGCCAATAAAATATATTCCATTTTCTTTAGTATACTTAACGCATGGAATTCTCTTCTGTCTTGTATGGTAGTATGTAAATATATATACTACTGTTAACATCAATGTCAGTACTAGGCCAGTGATGAGCCATGTATTAAAGTTGGACGAATTATCACCTGATGAATTCTGAATGGTATGATTGGAATTGGGCTTTATCGTTGTCGTTGGCACAGGCTGGCATTCCTGATTGTCATCATCAGCTTTTTGGTAGCCCGGGCAGCAGGCTTTATGGAACTCCAGTTTAGTTTTAGTCTGCGGAAATATATTACTGTAATTTCCTTTTCAATTTTATTGGTAATTATTTATTTAATCTCTCTATACGCTCACCACATTACGCATTTCGCCTAGAATACCTAATTCCCTAAAACTTTTACTGAACGAACCATATTCATGCAATGGCGTACGTTCCTTTACCGTATATCTGACTACTATATTTTGCTCGCACACATGTCCATCTGTAGTTTGCATCTGGACGCTTGACAGCAGGCTAAGAGAGGCCAGTGAGATTAACAAAAACTGCCACATGATGATTCTAAACTGTACTTTGCCGGCATCTGAAATGTACGTCTTTACAGCAACTCAAACTATACTCAACTGAAATTATATTCTTAAGCTAATAAAGTTATTTTAGGCTTGCGTCTGGGTTCTTAGTATGCATTGAGTCAACCGACAATAGAAAATGAAGTGATAAGGGAACTGTGGGTCATTAATAGACATTTTAAATATGGTGTCTTGAGTCAAAATTAAAATGTTGCGCTTATACAGACAGACGGACGGACGAACAGATAGATTGTATGACGGATGTTGAATAACACTAATATACTCTCTGCATTCGGTACAAGAGTATAAAAATACACAATACAATTTCTTGAATGTTTTTCTAGTTATTACCATTGCATAGTCTTAGGCTTAGATTTTTTTTTTAAATGAACAGTATATTTTAAATATATGAGTAAAAAAAAGCCTGGCATACTTTGTGCACATACATTTATATCGGAACATAAGCTTTGACTTACAGTTGCAACTAAAATAAAATCTTAGGCAAGTTTCAAGTTGGTTTACATGAATGACTCTAGAGCTTTTTCGACAAACAATATTAAATTGAAATAAGTTGTTATGCTTTTTACATGTTTACTAATTATTTATGAATTGAACATGCTTACATGTACGTGTGTATGTTTAATTAGTTCATTAGTAGAATATGACTAGCCCAACTTTCATTATTATAGCACCACTAAGCAGAGAACCAAGTCAGTTTTTAGTCGATTTGACGCCGCTGTGTGTCGTCTTCTTAGTTATATTAGTCTTCGAAAAACGAACTGAAAACTTATCAAAATTTTGACACATTAATGAAATTAAGTAAAAACACTCATTAGACGAATCTGGAACATTCAAAATAAATAATCCACTTAGATAACAGGCAACTTTTTAATTATTGCAATAATATTGTAGGAATTTTTTTTTTTAAATTTTCTTTTTATTTACATTATTAAATATGTACAAAAATTTCATAGAGTAGAAATTGACGTGAAAAAAGTCGAAGGTGCAACTGATTTTTTGTTTTTGTTTTTCCTGTCTAGAAAGAACTGTACATAAAAGGAGGCGGGGTGACACAACGCAACTCAAGCAGGACAAACGAATGCGACTTTTGGGGCGGGTGCTGGCAAGTTTTCAATGTGTTCCGTCTACGGAATCACTCTTCGAAATGCCGCATTTGATGATCTTCCCGTTGAACGATTGTTGCTTCCTCCTAAGAATTTCGGCTGGTATCACAAACTAAAACTAATTGTAAGTCGTACGGTGAGGGTTGCGGTCTTGAGTTCGGGTTCGGATTTGGGTTTATTCCTTTTGATTGTTTTTTCTTGTGTGAATTGGAAAATTTCGACATGATGTTGATGTTGATGCGCCTTCTCGCCTTCACCCGTTTCAAATTTCTGATGGCCCTCGTTAACGTTTAAATTGATCTACTTTTTGTGGAGGTAGCCGCCGTGTCCGGAGGTGCCGTACGAGGAGATACCATGTCCAGAGCTTCCATAAGCGATGCCATGACCACCGATAGCGATACCGGGTCCAGAGATGCCATGACCGGAGATTCCATGACCGGAGATTCCATGACCGCCATAGGCGATGCCATGACTAAGTACGGGTGCGCTGATAATTGGTGCGCCCTCGGTGCGGGTGACCTTGTGGGTGACGGTAATGGCAGGTTGCACATGGCTCTCAACGTGCACATTGACGGGCACTTTCACCTCATAGGGGACGGGGCGGTCCACATGGACGGGCACCTTCTGGATGACGCGCTTCTCTACGGTGTAGGGCACTGGCTTCTCGACAGGGACGGGGTATGGCTTGGGCACATGAACGGTGTAGGGACGATCGACGGGAATCTTAACGGGGACCTTAATGACCTTTTCCACAGCATAGGGCTGGGGCACATGGACAGGCACCTTGATGATTTCCTTCACGGGGTACTGGACAATCTTCTCGACGGGGTAGGGCTGTGGCACGGCCACCTTGACGGGATAAGTGACGGTCTTCTCAACGGGATAGGGCACACGACGCTCCACCTGGTAGGGCACCTGCACGGTCCTTACAACGGTGTTGGTGTGCACCTGTGTAGGCAGCTCTTGGACCTGACCCACGCTGCCGATGAGTCCACCGCCCAGGCCGGAGGCACCATAGCTGGGGCCACCATAGCTGGAGCCACCATAGCTGGAGCCACCATAGCCGGAACCACCATAGCCGTAGCCGGAGTAGTTAATTCCACGCTTGCCTTGCTTCTTCTCAGCCGTCGAGCTGCTGGCTTCAACAGCTGGCACCACATCCACCTTCTTGGCTGCCTCCTCGGTGGCGCTGGCCGCCAACACGCACATAGCCAACAGGCCAAAAACGAGCTGCAATGCAAAATGTAACAAAAGTGTTTAAAGTGGGTTAGCCGTGTGGATCGATCGCTCGCAACTGCAAATATTATATAACTTGGCAACACTTCCGCCAGTCGCTCCATCATTATTTCAAATATGACAATTATGCAATCTGCCAGCTGAAGTCGCAACCGTTGGCAACGCGCCAAGTTCAATGGTAGCATAATTACATTCACGTCACGTGCGACGTGGCGCATGCGTAATGTGAAAGAACTTGCGTAGCTGCGTATGCGTAATTTGTTGATATATGGGGAAATGGCAAGGGAGTGTGCATTTGAATAAATAATAAAAAAAAAACAATTTCAAAACTACAACTAATTAGTATATCGTTTTGAGTTTCTAAGTTCGCAGTGATATTTTATAAATGGTTTTTCAATTTGTAATTATTTTTTATTAAACGATTTTGAAAAAGCAAAATATTATAAAACCTTAATAATTGTATAACTTCTTTAACATAATAATATTTAAAGAAAAAACAGTTGAATAGAATCGAATTTTTTATTTTATTTGCCTACTTCTACCTATGAAAATGTAGAATTTTTAATAAATTTCGAATATATAAACTAAAGTTCTAAAGGCGAACTCTTTAAGATTAAAGCACATTTTTCCATGTTTGTCCATGTTTTGAAATGCATGAAAGTTTTTAATAAATTTTCTGCCTGTTTAGATATAAAATTAAATTTTTTGCATTATTTGGTGCCGAACTGTGACATTTTAAAATGCCTAAGCAATTTAAGGCACAAAAGTATAGAATTACTAAGACAAACGTCACGAAATTATAATTCAAGTTTTGAAACACAAAATTTTCCGTTGTGCTGCATTGTGATAAGTATATGTACATATATGATGATATAATGCTGACACTTTAAGAACTTGTAGCATCATCATCTTTGTTTCCATTTTTTTTTTTTTTTTCGTAGATGATTGAGTTTTTGTAGTACGCTTATGCACAACATACCATGGATTTCATTTTGCACTTTATTTAAACTTCTAGACAGGCGCACTCAACAACTTGGTCGGGGTGTGTATGTCTCAACCAACCCGCAACTGTTAACTGAATAATTTTGCACAGACATTGCGAGCTTTTATATGCCGATGCCGTCAAAAGCCGTTTGATGCTGCTCCACCGTTTCTGCAATGGCTGCTGCCGACGTCGATCTTTGACGCAGCCACCAGCCACCAGTAAACGACGAAATCAAAAGCTCTCTCTTCCTCGATCTCTCTCTCTCTGTCATGCTCTCTGCTTTGTCCATACGTGTGTGTCTCTCGGTGCAAAAGGAAATGCTGTACGGCGAAAAGCTTTCAGCGCCTACGTGCGCCTCACACGGACACTGTCCGTGTATACGCTCAATGCGTGTGAGCCGCCTTGTGTGTGTTAGAGCAAGTGTGTGTGACTTGGTGGCAGTTGGCCTGTCGGCTAGCTGTTAATGGTACCAAATGCTTAGTAGACAACTGGAGTCACAAGATAGTAAAAAAGATTCAACAGCGTATTAAGTGTTTGGCTAAGGTGATAACATGTCGTCAGATTCCTTTTAAAAATTCAAATTGGAATCTACAAATATTTAAATAATTTTAAATCCATTTTAATTTTTTTTTTAATTCACTTCAATTTAATTGCTTGACTTTCGGATAAAGTTCCGCGCGTGGGCTAAAAACGTCGTAAATTCCTCTAGTTGTGAAAAGATACAAAACGATAAAATGGAATCAAGTTCCTTTAAATATTATTTTTATTCCATTTCTATATTCAACAAATTATGTTTTTAATTTGAGCAAAAATCAATTTCCAAAGACACTTACACATATTCAAGATATGTTCGCTTAAAATAATCAATATTTTTAAGTTCATTTAATTTCATATATCAACTTTGTAGAAAGCTAATTTATTAAAGTTGATTTTTGGTTATAAAGTGTTTGGACTGAAATACTTATTGCAATAAAAGAAAGAACACCAGCTCTTTAAATAATAAAACACTAAGATCAGTTGTTTTTTTCAAAATTTTCAGTTTTTTTTTTTTTATTTTAAGATAAAACATGCAACGTTTGCTAGGTTCGTTTGGATTCGTGACTGAACTTTTGATCTTAGATTTTCGGTAGAGCGAAGCAATTTTAAATTGTATACACCTTTAGGTGCACTGATTGAATGTTTGGCTTGTATGTGTGAATTGACATTTCAATGTGCAATGAAAATATACAGAGGATATACACAACTATATATAAATATATTGACTGAATTCTGGGTTTACTACGAGTCTAACCGGTCAATGGGTAAGTAAATGGAACGTGTGAACGAAGAGCAGTCATCAGGAAAAGGCGTTTTCCATTAGGTCTTGCATATTTATAAAGCTGTACATTGTAATGTGCAGTTGAAGGAGAAGGTTAACCATCAGCCATCAGCATTATCATTATCATTATCATTAGAAAAAGTTGAACTACATTATCTTAAATGCGGTCTTTGTCTGTTTCTAGTTTTTTTCATCTTTTTGTTAGGCCTCTTTTGTGTTCAAGACTTAGCGCACATAAAGAACGCTGCATCGCTCAGATGACCCCAAAAACCACTATTGAAACTATAAAAATAAATTTAATAAAGAAGGTATGAAGGGGAAAAGAGCAATCTGTCGATTGTCCAATAAACAAACAAAGTGAAGGGAAACATAGCGGTTAAGGCCCAACATTAAATTTCAAGTTCAAGTTTATGTGCGTTATAGGTTTTCTTCAGTTCAGTTTCAGTTTCATCTTCTGGTTTTTAATTGTATTTTGAGAGTTCACTTTCATACTCGTGCCATCCAGATACAAAATTCTCTAATGCTTTGATCTAATGAGCATTCTAGTTTAATAAAATTGAAACCCCCCAAAAATGTATGCAAATCAGGTGATGCAAAAAACATTCAGTTTTTAATATTCTAATTATCGGCTACGTATGTAGTTCTGTATAGCATTTGGTAGTGCACCGATTATTCGCATTTAAATTTAAATAACTATTTATTATGCGAATAATTTTGCCATCTAAACTTTGAAGATTTATTTTGTCTTCTTTTATTTTTGTGTATGAATATATATATATATATATATATATATATATATATATATACTATGTAGATTTTAATGACGTCTGTTTGGTTATGCCAACATCCAATAATGTATGTCTAAATGCAGAGCACAACATTTGCATAATATATCAACAAGCCATTAGCCGACTCAAATAATATAAAGAGTGCTGCTAAAATCTTAAAACTTGTCAACTGCCATTCAGTGTCAATAATTAATTCGGCTCGTTGAGGTAAACCAGTTCTAATGACATATCCCGATTTTCAGGCTATAATTTTTACTTGTCTTTCGACTCAAAATCACGATTTCAACTTTAAATATACGATTGATTTAGGGGCAAAACTATGATCAAAAAGCGCTAGCTTTTTAAAATCAGTTGAGTTTTGACGAAGTTATGGCATTTTGAAGTTACGATCTATGCCCATATATCGAAACATCGATTTGCAGGCTATAATTTTTACTTGTCTTCCGACCTCAAATTTCATTTTCAACTTTAAATGTACGATTGATTTAGGGGCAAAACTATGATCAAAAAGCCCTTGCTTTTTAAAATCAGTTGAGTTTTGCCGAAGTTATGGCATTTTGAAGTTTCGACCTATGCCCATACACCGATATATCGATTTTCGGGCAATAATTTTTACTTGTCTTCCGACCTCAAATTTCATTTTCAACTTTAAATGTACGATTGATTTAGGGGCAAAACTATGATCAAAAAGCCCTTGCTTTTTAAAATCAGTTGAGTTTTGACGAAGTTATGGCATTTTGAAGTTTCGACCTATGCCCATACACCGATATATCGATTTTCGGGCTATAATTTTTACTTGTCTTCCGACCTCAAATTTCATTTTCAACTTTAAATGTACGATTGATTTAGGGGCAAAACTATGATCAAAAAGCCCTTGCTTTTTAAAATCAGTTGAGCTTTGACGAAGTTATGGCATTTTGAAGTTCTCGACCTATGCCCATACACCGATATATCGATTTTCAGGCTATAATTTTTACTTGTCTTCCGACCTCAAAATTCATTTTTAACTTTAAATGTACGATTGATTAAGGGGCAAAACTATGATCAAAAAGCCCTTGCTTTTTAAAATCAGTTGAGTTTTGACGAAGTTATGGCATTTTGAAGTTTCGACCTATGCCCATACACCGATATATCGATTTTCGGGCTATAATTTTTACTTGTCTTCCGACCTCAAATTTCATTTTCAACTTTAAATGTACGATTGATTTAGGGGCAAAACTATGATCAAAAAGCCCTTGCTTTTTAAAATCAGTTGAGTTTTGACGAAGTTATGGCATTTTGAAGTTTCGACCTATGCCCATACACCGATATATCGATTATCGGGCATTAATTTTTACTTGTCTTCCGACCTCAAATTTCATTTTCAACTTTAAATGTACGATTGATTTCGGGGCAAAACTATGATCAAAAAGCCCTTGCTTTTTAAAATCAGTTGAGTTTTGACGAAGTTATGGCATTTTGAAGTTTCGACCTATGCCCATACACCGATATATCGATTATCGGGCTATAATTTTTACTTGTCTTCCGACCTCAAATTTCGTTTTCAACTTTAAATGTACGATTGATTTAGGGGCAAAACTATGATCAAAAAGCCCTTGCTTTTTAAAATCAGTTGAGTTTTGACGAAGTTATGGCATTTTGAAGTTTCGACCTATGCCCATACACCGATATATCGATTTTCAGGCTATAATTTTTACTTGTCTTCCGACCTCAAATTTCATTTTCAACTTTAAATGTACGATTGATTTAGGGGCAAAACTATGATAAAAAAAAATGTATATTTTTCGTTAATGTGCAATAAATGTTATATTTAATCTTACATTTGATGTTATGTAATATTGTAATATGTTAAAACCAATTATTTGTTTATGTTATTAATTTAAATTCCCAGTTATTATGAATTCAATCTTCAAAGCAATATTTTATAACCTTTCAGTAGGTTGATCAATATTAAATTAAATTAAATAAATTAAATTAAATTGCTAAGTTAAAAAAAAAAGAAAAAAAAAGTAGAAATCTTAAAACTTGTCAACTGCCATTCAGTGTCAATAATTAATTCAGCGCATTGAGGTAAACCAGTTCTAATGACAAACAAATTTATAAACACACAACTCTTTGTTTCTTATATTCTAATAATTAGTAATCTTTATTTGTCCTGAAAGATCGCATTTCTCTCATAGAAATTCAAATATTCTGCAGTTCTGTTAGGTTAATTATTTGACATTATATTTCAAATGCCAAAGAATCGTTGAACAAAACTTAGCAACAAAATGTTTTTCGCTTAAGATAATAACGAGTTAAAAATTATGGAATTTCGGCTATTGGACAGATTAAACGAATGTTATAAACTAATTACATATACATAAATATAAAGTTGACATTTTTAAATGCTCGTATGTCATATTTGATCTTCCATTTTTGATATTCTCAAATAACTTTATTTATGCGTGGTAAATAAATGAAATCCATTTATTGTTTGTGTTAAGTATAGCTAAGACAGCAGATCGACAAAGTTTGCATACATAAGAGAAGTTAAAAATGTGGTTTTCATCTAGACAGCGTCGATTTATTGGCTAAGACTGAGCATTTGTCATTTGCCATTTAAACGATGACTCTGGCAATTTTGCTTTTAATATAATCGCATATGCGGCAGGTCTATAATTTGTGAGCGTGCTGCACGTGCTCTACTTTTGAGATGCTTCGCATTTGTCAATCGTTTAGGATTTTTTTACTGTTTTTTTTTTTTCTTTTGCTTTATTCATTGTATTTTTTGCCATATATTTTGAACTTTGCAATCGATTTGCAATTTTTCCGTCTCAAATACCGAACATGTTTCTGTGCACAATCGTGGAACTATGTTGAAAATTTATTACTTTTGTTGAGCAGCTTACTTTTTGGTTAGCCAATTAATCGCAACTTAACGGCTTATAAGTGGATTATTAAAAATATTTTGAGAGAAAAAACTAGACCGCAGACAAACCTCATTATTATAAATACATATTTATTTCCCGATATAAATTGTACATTATAATTTCAAATAAATAGTACTTTTTTCGAACATGAAAGAGCAAAGCCAACTAACCAAAATGTTGCTCATTAAATTGAGTTAGTACATAATTGTTGTGGTTAGTAGTTGGGTACGTGTACATGTATCAGGGTCATTGCTCTAATCAGCTTTAATAGATCAGTCAAATTTGTCAAAATTCAAGACGTCGGCAAGTCAAGCGACACAATTTGACCCAAATTTTGTACTGGACTGGCCAAGATTTCTTTGGCAACCGAATTTCGTGCCCAGAGCCAAAACGAGAGCCCGAGCCAGACTTACATTGTGTCGAGGTTAGTTGAGGTAGGTACTGATAGTATTTGTCAATTGACTGCAGGCCGTGGCGAAGTCTCGAGACAGTCGTGCAAAACCTTCGACATTTAATTTGGCCACATTTTGAACTGTGCACGTTTAGCCGCAAAGAAAACGACCAGAAAAAAGTTGTTGGCATCAACAACAGCAACAGCAACAGCAACAGTAACACAGCTTTAAGTAATTTATGTTTGTATGAATTTTGGTAACAGCGCGAAAAGGTCACGCGAATAAAAATATGTAATTCACTTCATTGTTGATGGTGCATTCTGTGCCACTGTTAACTAAATTGACGGTTATTATTACCGTTATTATGCTTTTATAATTGTGACCTCAACACCCGCGATAACAAACGGCAGTTGACCTTAGTCCGCAATAGTTTTCGCATTTCAATTTTGATGTAATGTTTTTGGGAAAATACTTGGAAATTATAAAAAAAAAAATAAGCAAAAGACAAAACCAGAAATCAGATATCTCTGAAGTGGCCAATTTTTGTTGACCATTTGACATTTTCCAAGCAATTGGCCAGGGGCACGACGCAAAAGACCTTGAAATAAGCGACATGCCTGCTGGCAACACAACAACAACACCAACAACACCAACAACGCCTACACGAGACGCTTGGCATACGGAACAAGACTTGAGGCTCTAGAGAACTTGCTGCACGGCCGAGTGTCGGCAGTTGCATTAAAGAACTGATCAGCACGCCCACAAAACCGCCCAGTTCCAACACATTTATCACTAAGGCACTGCAATTGCCAACGAGTTTTGTGCAAATTGAAAAAAAATAAAACCTCAAAAATTAAAAAAGATTAGTTAGGGGCAGGTTTTAAGTGCTGCCAAATAAACTTGACACCAAATTAATGCCTGTAGAATTGTAATTTGAATATAAGCTTAAGTGCTGATGAATAAAAGATAAAAATAACGCTCTCAAATAAGATTAAAAAGGCTAAAGTTGTATTTAATAAAATAAAAATTAAAACAATCATGTCAGTTGACATTTTTATTTCAACTGAAGTAAAATCATATAAATTCGATCTTAAAAGTTTATCGACTTCATTTATTTTAGAATTTTAGAAACTTGGCTGCAAATTTACTTACATATTTGTACTTACATAAGTAATGAGCTTAAGTAGCATGAGTGATATAATAATATGTTTAAGCAATCATACTTTAAATGTACTACTATTCTTTTTATACTGCTCATTTGAATAATTAATTTTGATAAGGTTTTAAGGGCATTTAGGACAAATCTTACATCCTGCTGGCTTTCCTTAATACTCAATACATATTCATAATCACTGTACACATCTTGGGCAAATAAAACAAAGCATTCATAATTTTGTGAGCTTAAAAGTTATTTTTTATTTGTGTTTTTGTTCGTTGCCCATTTTAAGAAAACCGGAGAGCAATTAGTGCAAAACTGAAACAATAAGATCACAAAAAAAAGAATTTGATTAAAAAAGCACCGACAAAAATAGCAAGAAACAAAATAAATAAAAATCACATGCATGGGAATTATGTCGCTGGTTCGTTTTCATTTGTTTCGCCTTTTGTCGTGAATTGTGAACTGTGCGAGAGTGCAAGTGTGTGAGGTGTGTGCGAACCCGCATCTGTTTCTATTATATATTAGCAACCCAGCTACTGTTATTTAAATTTAAATTTATGTCGTTATGGGGCAACTGCGAACAGAGCTGCGACTGCTCACATAGACTAGAAAACTCATAGAAATTAAATTCGAATGTGTAATAATTCAGACGACTACCTTATGTTGCAATTAAAAGTGAGCCGTACTAATAAAACCAAATGTTTATAGTTCAACTCGAGAACAAATCCAGGCAGTTCATACAAGATGAAGGAAACAGAATGTTTGTTAAAGATACACCTACTGACTGGTCTATCCAGAAGCCGCGGCGAAGCTATAATCGATCATCTGTTAATTAAATTATAATAATCATCATCTGATATCAAATCAGTGCTAATTAATGCATACTACTGTTGGTTAAAAACCTAGTTCGTATTAATGCAAAAACATCTGAATGCCAAATCAGTTAACCTGTCATTAATTCTAGATCACTTCAAACTTGTATCTTTTTATATCAAAATTGACATCTGCCTTGAATTTAATTTACTCTATTATTATTATTATTATTTTTCCTTTCAATGAAATAAAGTTATTTTATCTTCCGCCCAAATGATAAAACTGATTTGTTATTTTATTTGTGATTATTTGTTAAACTCGTGCCCATGCAAAAATGTAAATTATATCGCTTAGCTAAGCAGAGCATTTAGATTTAAATATATAAATATATATTTTTTTGTATTCTCAAATCGATTATCTGGTATATTACTGAGCCCCGCCCATTAAGTGATGGAAATAAATCAACGCAAATTAACGTCACATTGGGTTGGGTTTGTTCAAATGCAAAAACAACAAACATGGATGACAACATGAATTATCAAATTACTACTACCTAAATTTTTCAAGACACAGAGAGGTCCACAATACTGGTAGCAACAACCAAAGCAAAACAACAAATGGCTAACTCAAATGCCATAGTGACACACTAACTGGGTGACTTCCAAAACAACAACAAAAACAACACATGCAACTATGCCACAACGTTGAAGAAAACTCAAATTATGCAACATTTGCGATGCGGACAGCTGCTGGCAGTGGCATACCCAGATTCAGCAGCGGAGGCAGCAACTGCAGATTTTAGGTGAACTGGTAGTAGGCTGTTAGTAGTTTAGAGGCAAATGTTCGCCACATTTGGGAAGCTGCAACCGTTCACCTGGCTATTTAAGTTGGCTTGAAACCAGAGATGCTTTTGAGATATGTCGCGTTCAATTACTCTACAAGAGCCTGTAGATGTTGGGCATACCCTTAAATGGTGTATCAGCTGCACAATTGACAATAATTTAAACGCTTAGATAAAGAACTTGAAGGAGTGCTGTTCGCCCGTCAAAAAAAAAAAAGAAAAAAAAAAAGTACTTTCAATACGGAAATATACAATATGGTAAATCGAGTTCGTTGCCTAAGTCTTTTGTTTTGCGCAGCAGGTGAAAGGATCAGATGCTGCAAATGTGTGTAGGTTGTGTGTATAGTGTTTGTATGTATATGTGTGTCATAGTTACACTTAAGGCATCGCCGACACACCCAATTTGAAAAGTGTTTAGCCCGCTGCAATTTGGCGCTATAATTCATATTCCGTGGCGGGATAATGTACAAAGGAAAAGTTTGTCGTTTCCAGCAGCGGGATCTGCTGCAAATACGTCTGTAGAAAAACGATATGCCAAATGACCAAAAGTAGCCAACAGAATTGCATAACAGTCAAGCTGTGATGCGATGCGGTAGTTTTTATGACTGACTTAATTGTTGCAATTTGAATGCATGCCATGAGAAATGATTGCTTTGATGTATCACGCTCGATGGCCAATAGTTTCGCATACGCACGTTTCTTTTATGACCGCTTCGAGGTCAAGCATTGCATCTAATCATTAGCTTGGAAGACATCAAAGAGAGGAAATGATAGCAATGCGAATATACTCAGTAGTCGATGTATGTGCTGTAATTGGATGAAAAATTAACAGAATATGATCTCCCTCTTCATTTTTCTATCAATTAACAGATAGCACTTACAAACGGTATCAAACACATACATATACAACATTAAGTAAAAACTTGTCAAATATCTTCCACTAAATAATATTTTTACAAGATAAATAAGCCTTCTGTTTAAAAAAACATCATTTAAATTTATTTCTGTAAAATATTCAATAATTTAAACATATTTATTATTTTGTCACCATAAAATTGTAATTAAAGAAATAAAATTCATATTCTCAGTTAGAATATCTACATAAATATACCTATGCAGAATACAGCTGTTGCATCTTTAAATAATTTTCGTTCTTTGCACTATGCACAGTTCAACTTTAGTGGCAGTTTGTCATGTCAACGACTTCACTTGCTCCATAAAAAGTAAAAAATTTGAAAAAAAACATAAGAGACATAGTTTGCGGCACCCGATGCTGGCCAAGCGAAGCATTAATCCAAATGCAGGGTAACCAAAGAATCCCAAAGACGACACAGAAACACATACATACACATGTGCAGGAAGGTGGGGGGCTTAGCAGGGTTTTCAGATTGCCACAGTGTGCTGCCGCTTGCTGCTTCACTTGGCTTGGAGGAGGGCAACGGAATTGCAGCAAATGCTTTTGCGGAGGCTGATTTCGATTACGTTTTTAACGATTTCGTATCGCTTCAACTTTTGATTTTTTTTCTTGCATTTTGTTGTTGATTAAAACTGGTGCAACTTGTAGCTTTGGTCTTTTTGGCTGCCAACTGACGCGCTTATGCGATGCAATTGTCGCTGCATTTTTTGGCCATAAACGTAGCCAAATTCATTTCGCAATTTAACAACAACAAGCACAACAACAGCAGCTTTAACACATTTAGCTTCAATTGGATGGACAGCTTGGCGACGACAACGGCGACGTCATCGACGACGGCGATGACCTCCAAAAGTCGTTGTCTAGATCAGTTCAGAGCACTATCGCAAAACCGCTCATTAGACCAAATGTCGCTCTTGCAAAATGTGCAACGTCTTTTTGAGCTTTTTCTCAGAAACACAACAAAGCAAAATAAAAAAAAAAAATATCCAAAGCAAAAGACCAAAAAAAAACTTAAATTGCGAAAAATTACATTTCGAGTTTTTCCTTTACTTTTTCGTTGTCGTCGTCGTCTCTGTCATTTTGTGGCAATTAATTAATCTCTACCGAATATGCGTATGTCCGCACTCCGCATTCCGCCTCCACCCACGCCCCCGGGTCCCACTAATAAGGCAAAAATATAGGTTTAATTGCCACACAAAACTTTGTGGCCGATTGCCGCAATTTGTTTGCTTGTCTCAGCGGTTTGGGTGGCCTTTGCTTTGCTTACAGTAATAATTGTATAAATGCCGCAATCGTTCATCCATGCATAGATATCAGGCTCTGTTTGTACTTCATGCCGAGTATGATAGTTTAAAATCCTCTGTCTTAATTTAAGTTTTTCTTTTTCGGACAGTACGTGGGTTATTCATATTTTAATGATGTTTGTATTCCAAAGATTTTCTGATCATATAACTCACACAGTGTCTTTATTATATTAGGTAAATAATTAAACTTACCTTTATTATATGGATATGAGAAAAATCATCTGTTAACACTTTAACCGACTTAAGCCAGCCTTCGTCTTTATCGTTTTAGTTGCTGTCATTGAAGTAGTTTGTTTCTAGTTCAATTTTTAAATTGTATTGAATTGCGAGCTGCATTCTTGTGCTATTTAATTTGTTATAATTAAGCCCTGCAAAATTACTCATGGCAATTAAGTTGCATTGAAAGATCCGCTTGTTAATTGCGGTACAGCGGTTGCACAACCCAAAAGCACAGATAATTCCAATTGAAATGGATGTCGAAACACCTACGAGATTGTCAGCCACTGATTTTCATAGCAAGTAACAAATGATGTTAAAGTTTAAAAAATATGCAAATAATACTAGTAATTCACATAAATGATTGTAGGTAAGCTAGAGCCAAAGTAAAATGCCACGCCCACTTTTTATAGAAGCTGTAAAGCCGATGACCTTCAGCTGTTATGAATTCTTGGGTCTGGGAACTGGTTCTAATGCGGCTCTTTGCCATCGATTGATCTAGCTGCATGGATTTGAGACCGGGTAACAAATCGTAAGAAAATCAAATCAGAAATTTAATCGGCAACTGACGAGTCAGTTGACTTTTTTATTAGAAAGTTGTTTGACGTTAGTTCCGTCATCAATGTCCTTGAGCATATGCGAAGAGGCGTGTGCGGGGCTTTGACCCCTCCATAGAACAGAGCCACAAAATTGCGCTAGATGTTTGATATGTGGTCAACGCGTTTACAAATGCGCTTCTTTAACCGCCCATTAAATTGTGCGAATTGGACCGGTTTCAAATTTCGAAGATCTTTGTTTCAACTTCTAATTTCTGTTTTTAAAAAAAACTAATGTGGAAAATGCAAAACAATCCTACATTTTTAAATAATTCAATTTATCACATACCAAACACAAACAAGCAAACAAACATTTCAACTGTTTTTATTTTTATTATTTTTTATTTTTATGGTCAATTAAAGTTAGTGTTTACCTTTCGCTCATAGAATTTGACAGCAGTTGCTTTTGAAGGTTGAAATTCTGCGAGATGTGACAGAAAAACCCGACATTTGCCATAAATGACATGAGAAGTGTCTGCGTCTGCGTCTGCGTCTGCTCTTGTTTTCTTTAAGTGTCATTAAAATTTACGAGCGCTTAAAGCGGTCGTTTGTGCCCCCTGACCTTTTGTTGAATCCCCGCGGTGAGAAATCAGGAGTTGTGGCGAATTTGGCAGCGGCCTTGCATCTGTCAGATGAAATGCATTACGCGTTGATGATCAAGATACTGGAGATATTGCGACACGCGCGTCACCTTATCTTTTATGGATCGTCTCGCTATGAGAATACGTAACCCTTCAGTGACAATGACATGCAATCCCTTGATCTACTAAGCCTCTTGAAACTGGGTCAGCTTAAAGTCATTTTAAATTACCTGATTGCTGCTTTTGGCAGAGTGAAAGGACTCCATATTGAATGGATATATGGGTATATATAAAATGTAATTTACGGTCTCTAAATCAAAGCAGCTTAAATTTTTATATATATTTAGAACGACAGCCGAAGTTTAAAAATCAGTAATGCATTCCGGTTCTTTAATAAGTATATACATTAAATGTTATTAATATCGATATTCGTTTATATTAAAGCTATTCAATAAATTAAAACAAGCTGTTTTAATTTGCAATAAACCTTTCTTGTTTTATTGACTTAAATAGTTAATATTCCCAAACTGATTGGTAATTTTCTGATTAAAATTGTATTATTTAAGAGATTATTAGGTTATATAGTTTGGATGACCCAAAAATATTGTTATTAAATGTATATATATTAATTTCAAGAGACAGCATCATTTTATAAATAATACAAAGCTATTTCAGTTGAAGTCAATGCTCAATTCTTCACTCTATCTTCTGGAATTATAATTGAAAACAATATCAATACTAGATCAGTTTTTAGAGAAAGTTATCAAAATAAGAACACCATATTGATTATTTTATACAATTTTATTCCTTAAAACATTTTTTACATCTTTTTTTTATACATTTTTCATTCATTGTAAGTTGAAACCTTTAACTGATAAACAGCAGCAGCTAAAATGTCTATAAATTTATATAATTCTTTTATAGACACTTAGCTGAGCATTATCCTAAACTTTAAGTTCATACATAACAATGCTCCATTTGATGGTTTTTGGAAATAATTTACAAAAGGCTTTTGTTGTTCTTCCTGTGGGGTGTTTTTTTTTTGTTACTTAGAAACTAAAAGAGTGGCAGGGTGGAAGTTCTACTAGAACCTCTTGGAAATTATGTTGGGAGCTCAGAGACCGTGTGATAGTGTGTTTTTTTTTTCGTTTTCTTAATTTTTGTTGGACAGAATTAAAAAAATGTAGCTAAATTTGATTCGGCTCATAATGTGGTAAGTCCGCCATGCTCCAATAGATTTCGCAATACCGCTCTATTTATGGTAGCCAGAATGATCGGCGTAGACGCTGGCATCATGACCGAGAGCGACACCATGACCAACAGCGACACCATGACCGACAGCGACACCATGACCGATACCTTGACCGATACCGCTGAGGGCGTAGCTGGTGTCGGGGTATTTGCTGATGGCGTAAGTTGGTGCGTGCTTCACAACGGAGTGCGAGACATGGGGCACCTTCACGTAGACGGGATATGGGCGATCGACGGTCACCTGGACGGGCACCTTCTCCACCCTCTGGACGTACACGGGATAGGGCTTCTCGACGGTCACGGGGTATGGCCTGGGCACCTCAACGCGAACTGGACGGTCGACGGGCACATGGATGGGCACCTTCTCGTGACGGATGACTTCGTAGGGCTGTGGCACTGGGACGGGCACCTTCACGTACTCTTTGACGGGGACGGCAACCTTCCTGATGACCTCATAGGGCTGTGGCACGGGCACCTTAACCTCGACGGGCACACGCTTCTCATGTACAACTGGGTAGGGGCGGTCGACATGCACGGGCACGGGAATACCCTTGGTCACGTAGATGGTCTTGTGGAGCTCTGCCTTTCGGCTGATCACATAGGGAGCGTGCACTGCATGAGTACTAACGGCAACGGCGGGTGCGCTGTGGCCATAAGAGATGCCACCACCGCTGTGGCCATAAGAGATGCCACCACCGCTGTGGCCATAGGAGATGCCAGAGCCGCTGTGTCCCACAGCAATGGCGGCGGGAGCAGAGTGTTGTCCGTAGGAGCCGTAGCTGCCACCATGGCCAATGACGGAGCCTTGTCCAATGTGGCCAACATCCAGACCAGCATGACCGTAGCCATAGCCCAGATCGAGCAGACCGCGCTTATCCAGCTTCTTCTCCAGGGGCACCACATCGGTGGCGCAGGCTGAAGCCACCAGAAGAGCGGCTAGGCAGAACTAAACGTAGCCAAAACAGAAAAGTAACAATCAATTTCATTTAAAATTCGAAACTGGTTCTAGTTATGCAATATTGAATAGCGATTGAATTAGGTAATCAGATTAGAAAGTTACTCAATGAGAGATATGACGCCCAATTGGCTACAAATTGTGGCGACGACTTGCCACTTTCAAATGGTCAAGTGAAACGCACGCGTGCAACGCATCCGTAATGCGATGCAGACTTGCCTGTCCTGCCCCACGCACACGTTCCCCTCAAAATAAGGCACACAGACATGACAAAATGCGAGCCAACATACAAATTTATACGTCACGCATGCGCAGCGAGCGGATTTCAGTGCATTTACCGTAAGTTGTGTGTTTGTTTGTCATAATTGATTAGTTGTTGGCTTAGTTTGATTATGGTCGGTCTGTGGTTAATTGTGGACATTTATCATTTGTTCGCTTTTGCCGATTATTTGCTACTTGCGCGGATTCAAGTTGAAGTTTGTCATTTGTTTATAATATTGTTTTGCTATATTGGCCGACATAAATTGTGTGCAATTTATGGACAGGAAGTGAACGGGTCGGTCAAGCACCCAAAGCTGAAGACAAGTTGTACAGCTGCTCATGAATAATACTTTAATCATCATATGCAGGCCACTTAGAAATGTTTGATTTAATCTATGTGGGAGTTGACTTGATTCGATTTACAATTGATAATCAAATCTATGTTTCTCACATTTGAATGAATATCTGATTGATTCTCAAGCGCATTAATTGCACATAATTAATAAGAATAATAAGTTATTGTATTTGCTACTTACGAATACTTTCATCGTGAAGTGTGTTTAGACTCGCCAAGGCTGTAAATAAATAATAGAAAATTGTTTGCATGTGAATAAACAGAAAACATTCATTAAGTGTAAATCCAACAAAACAAAAATCATAGCACAGTATTTAAGTTATTTTACAATTTGGAATATTTTACTTTAACACGATTCATTTCACTTTCAAAAACAATAAAATTTGTTGTTTAACTTTATCACAATCATTTTGAAAATAATTTGCAGACATTTTTGATCGCTTGCCAACACTTACGAGCAACGCAGATATTATGTTGAAAGGATTGTAGAATCACACACGATTCCAAACCTTTGACTGGATGCTGTCTGTGGTCAGTGGCGCACTTTTATACCCCCAAAGAGTTTTTGTGTCAAAACGAAACTGAAAACGTCGGCAAGCTCAGTTCGCGCCAAGTCAATAGAGAGTCGTCATTGAAAAGCTTTTTGCCGTGAGGCGCTTAAGCGCTCTCTTCAAAGCTCCCCAGTTGAGCTCAGCTGCAGTAGTATTGGTGCGCTGTGCTTGTGTGCGTTTTGCTCGGATTGTTTCCAGCGGAAGCGCCCACTACTACCAAAACGCACCACCAATACCAATGCAGGCACCACTCCACTGCGGTTGTGTTGGTTTGGCGAATGGTTGAATTTCAAGATTTTCAAAATTGATCAACTTAATTGTCATTATAACTGTCTGCAGCAAGCATTAATTACCATCGGTTAGCAAAAATAATGTATTCTGGGGAATTCCAGAGAAATTGCTTATTTAAATCCAAGCAAAAAAAATTGCTGTTCGTTTCGAAACAAATGTCAATGCTTAGTTCAGAACAGTTTTTAAAGAACTTCTTACGGATTTCAGTTTTTACTTGTTTTGGGGAGGAACCTGAATTGAGCTGGTAAAAACCCACAGTCTTATTTGAAATTATATTGCCTTGCGTATATTTTGGATAATGGATAGATTTATTGCTTGACAGCTTTAGAACATTGTGTTAATAATATTAAAACACTTGATTTATCTCAAAATTGAAGAAAGCTACAATTTTATTACCTTTTTTGTTCATTGTGCTGAAATTAATTTCGTTAAGTTTTGAGATCGCTTACAAAGAGTGACATTTCTCTTCTTACCTTACTTAATTATGACTTCATCAGCGGCTTTTACAAACAACTTTTTATTTACACTCAAACTTAATAAATGTGTAAAAAAAAAGTATTCACAAATATATTTAAATAATAAGTTTGATTAATTTTGTAATTCCCCTATTTACGCATATGATTATGCAGGATTTTTATTTTTTGAATTATTTATATATTCATTCAGAATTGGTTTCTAGAGTTGGAGACTTAAATTTGAATATAGACTTCAACTACTTCTGTGATATGATTACATAGCATTTATGCTTTTAAGCTCTACAATTATAATTCTAATTGTTTTCAAAATAAATTATATTAAGATTTCAATGGTGAAGTGTTCATATTTTCTGTAAGTGTAAGTGGAAGCGGAAATTGCTTATCTACAAATCTTACATATAGCTGGATATATGATAAGGGCCAGCGGCATAGGACCATTTGATGACTGACATATTCCACGCACTCTGAGGAAGTGTTTGATAGGTGGGATTTCGTTGCAGTTATGGTTCAACAAATGCCACTTCAACACATCATGTTGCAGTATAGAGATCGTATTTCTAATTTAAATTAGTATGTTGCAAGCGTATCTGGATGTCAGGCAAACAGGCGTAAGTAGCTAGTAAAACTGCCACAGAGGCTGATTGGCGGCTTAGTCGCCAAGGAGAGGCAGGAGGAGGAGGAGGGCATTGGGATTGTGTGCAATGCGTGCCGCAAAAGTGAAAGGCCTTTATGGGTCGCACAGATGTGATTATATATCAGATGCATTGCTGCGATTTGGCAATTGTTGGCATAAGTATTTCTCTTCTTTTTATACGCAGCAAAAAATGAAAACCAGTTGAGATCAGTATTAATTTTCGAGATTGTGCATATAAACATGGATTTGCATTTTCTATTGTGTTGCTGAAAAGATTCTATAATTGATTTTTAATAGGATAAACAATACAATTCCTATTTAAAAGCGACCTTGTTGGGCGTATTAAACAACTTTTCAAAACTAGAATGCTATAATTCAAAGTGGAAGATGTTCACAGCTTGAATATGAATTCAATGGTATCAAGTTGTTCCTGATCTGATTCGTAATAAATGGAAACAACTTTAAAGCAAGTTAACAAAAAGGTTCTGTTTATAAATGTTAAGATTGATTCTAATATGAATTCGATATGACAAAAACCAGAACTATTTTGGAAATCTGTTTGCAATGATTTTTAATTAAAATGTGAAGCCAGAGTTGTGATGGTTTCTGAAACGTCAACTCAATATTTATACCTTACAAAAACTTAACACGCTTAAAGATCTTTGTTTGGATTGGCTATGACCTTATCAATATTGACATAGACCATTTTCATCATTGCCAAACTGCTTTTCATGGGCCGAAAACCGACAAAAATTTACGACAATAATGGTTAATTTACTAGTTTTAGCTGTTTACTAAAACTTGAATATAGATTTGTAATCAGTGTCAGATAGAAGACAGAAGGCGTCTTCAAACATAAATTAACTAGTAATAGTAATTAGGAATATCTTATTTAAATATACGGTTATTTCCTATATTCCTATTCAAGAAGAAATTAATCTAAAAAAGTGAGCTTTCATTGCAGATTCAAGCTTCAGTTGTTAAATTGAGTGAATTGAGGCATTTGGCCAGAGTATTGATATATAACATTGGTACCATCCACTTAAAGGCGCAAAGTGAACAAAATTGTTAACTTTTACTTTTTCAAAATGTGTCGTTTTCTATGTTCGACCAGATGGAACCAAGCCAAAAACCAATTCAAGCAACCAGTGCAGCTGCCCACAACAGCAACTACTACAATGACAAAAACAACGAATTGTTACGATTCTGTCAGACAACGAACCCAACAGATGCGAGTTACAATTGAGAGATGCCGGCGTTTTGTGGCACCAAACGGGGGCAGTCAGTGGTGAAGGCGGTGGTGCTTGTGGATGTGGAGGTTGCTATCGGTTTGCTGTGACTTGGCATGCGACTTGGGCGCTTAGTTGCATGTGCTCCGGATTGCAACATAAGAGCCAGGCGACTGCAACTGCTTGTTGCAGCCACTCCCCTGCTGGCGGCGCATCCCCTCTCTAACCATGCAGTTGCAAGAGTGGGGCTGCTGCTGTTGCAGTTGCATTTGCAGTTTTTGTGCTTCGTATTTCGGATTCTCATGTTTGCCATCGCCATAAATTGTGGTCAACCGATGCAGCCGATGCGACGTAATTCATTGATTATAACGACAACAATAACTGCAATGCAATGGAGTATATCCTCTGTCCCCGCATCTCTCCCCCTCCCTCTCTCTCTCTGTATTTCTCCATCTCTGCGCTCCACAAGCTCAGCATTTGTTACTTGCTGATTTATGGCCAATTGTCTGCATGTGTGTATTTGTGTATGTTTTTGGAAGGCCTAACCACTTGATCAGACGATTGGTTTCGTTTGTAATCCAATATGCGAAAAGACGGCATAAAATTAGCTAATATAATTATAGATTATTGCAGCCACAAAACAAACAGAAAGCCGACACGAGGTCCACATTTTTTTGGGCTAGATTTTCTTATTGTCTTTTTGTCATGCGATAATTCACACAATTGTGCCACACTGCAGCAGCTCTTATATGATGCATGCTGCACATATGCAGATCGTCATTGGATTGCAGCTACACACTTAGGAAATAGTCTTGAGAGAATTGCCAAGCGTGTGGAAAAAACTAACTTTACCTGAGATTGTTACATACACAAATTGGTTGCGATTTGCAAAATACTGCGAATTGATATTATTTTGATAGATATTTGTTAAATTACTTAGATATTGAATAATCCAAAAGAGTTGGATATTGATGTATTGACGATCAGCGTTTTAAAGTATATCGTTATGTTTTTTATCTTACAAAGTTAAAGCGTTTATTCAAAGCCTTAAATTTATAGTCAGCCGAACTATATAAGAAACGAATGAAAAGTAGAAAAAACACATACTATATATAAGGCAAGGATAAGTAGGCTAGGGAATTATTGACAGATTCAGATTCAGGTTAGATAAAAACAACACACTTTTAGGGGAGTTACTAGTAGCCTAGTGGCTTTACACTTTGTCATACAGATGATAGACAGACAGACAGCATGACGGACCAATATACTATGATACCCTCGGTATCTGATTGGCATTTAGCTTAATTCAATAACTCAAAGACAACCACTAATTTATGCTTTTCATTTAAACTCAGAAGCAGGAAATATAGTTGAGTTAATGCTTTTGATTAGCCTTCACACCATCCATCAGTTAAGCCCTTTATTATTTTCGACTTTCCAATGTGTTGATAAAAACACAACTTTTCAATTTATTTTAATTTTATCTTTAATCTATGCGCATTCATTTTTTTGTTTCATTGCATATATATTTTTTTTTTGTTCAGCATCAGCAAAAACTGGTCGGTTGTCGGAAATCGCCAAAGTTTTTCACTTGATATGTCAAAATGCCAAAATGTTGCAGCAGCAGTCGTCCAAACGATCGATCGGGCCAGCCTATTTGTATATATGCATGTGTGAATGTGCTTAAATGGCCAGGCATCAAGCTTACGCCCTGTTGGCCATTTGCGCATGATCGTTGTGGTCAGCCGCAAATCATTTAAGCGCCATAGGCGTGCAAAATTGAACAAAAACAACAACAACAGAAAAACAGTAAAATCGAGACGACATCGACCACTGCATTGGGGCAAAAATATAGAGCACAGCTTCCTTTATACTTCGCTATTTGGGTTATTTTTTTATTTGCTGTCGTTGTTGCTTTTGCTTTTTTATTTGGTCGCCGTTTCGGCCGTTTAGAAACATTGCGGATGCAGTCGCAAACAAGAAGTTGGGCCGGTTTTTGTCTTGGCCATAAATAGAGCTACAGTTGTGCGCTGAGTTGCACAATGCAAGCAACTTGAATGCACTTTCAGTTTCGCGTTTCGCGTTTCAAATCTGAATTCGAGTTCTGTTTCAGCTGTGATATAAACTCATTAGCAGCCTTCGCCTGATACTTAGTTTGTTCTGTTTTTAATTACTACATTAGTTATAGTTATTGTTGTGCCAGATCCGTTTGCCGTTTTGCCATCTAATTAGCATTTAATTTGAGTTCACAACGTCAGCGGTTGCGCAGTTCTCGATCGGTATTGAGATCCGTGCCAAGATCCGTGCGCATAAATCAAAATATTTCAGTCTCGTTCTCCAAAGAAACAAAAAAACACAAAAATCAACTTGAATTCATGTTCCACAATGCGCTGAAGGCAGTCAACATAAATCGCCGATTGGGTAAAAAAAAACCAAGCAACAACGCTCGAACTTGATCCAATTCTCTCTTAAAGTGCAATACCAGTTGTTATTTTACTTACTATCTTAATTTTTGCTTGTTATCTAATCTGTAACATCAAGAATGGCGGGTTTTTTTTATAAGCTGAATGTATACTAATTAATTGGAATAATTATTAAAATAATCCTTTTCGTATTTATTTTTAAACTGAATCTGTAACATTTCCTAGTCCATGCTAAATGAGTAATAAAAATGTTTTTAAATAATTTTACATTTTTAATTCGAATCATCCGTTTTTCTTTTATCTGTAAATGAAGTACAAAGCCAAAATAATAAAATAAAATCCCCATAAACATACATTTGCATATTTGAATTGAATTATAAATTATACCTTGAATAACAACTAAATATTTAATTTAACATAATAAGAATGAGAATTTCTAAGCAATCATAAAATTCCTTCATAGAATCGATTTATATACAGAATATATATTTTTATAAGTAACTCAAATTATCAAATTATTTATTTTATTTTTTTTAAATCACACATATTTAAACCTAAAGCTGATACATATTTATATATAGCTTATATCTTTTTGTCCAGCGGTATCGTAAATGTTCTCAATTAATTTATTCTTTAGGCTACTGCTCTCGAAACATTTAATAGTTATGGATATGGCGATCGGTATGGTTGTGCATAATCGTATATCAGCTTCAACTTTAAATATGTGCATTTTGTGTGCTGCGAATGTCACGTTTATGTGAGCACCTTAAGGTCATTGGAGTTGTTTTTGCTGTGTCCAGTCCGTCACACAAATGTGGTTCAATGTCCAATGCAGCAAACAACCCCCAGCCACCAGCCATCAGCCCAACTAACTTAGTAACCCACTAAACAACTGACCGACCAAGCGACCAGCCAGCGAATGCATTCAAACGTTTCGCTGGATGCGCCTGACAGCCAACATTTTGACATGTCCAATCTTTTTGGGCATGTAATTTCGTGGTTTGACTTTTTTCTGCAAATTGGTATTTTACTTTTGTTTTGATTTATTCTCATGTGTTTTTTGAATATTGTTGTGCTTGCTGCTTTTGTCAAATCTTTTCACACTGTTGCGCTTGAAAAAGCACAAAAACTTTGTCATTGTTATTCGGTTGTTTTACGACTCGGCCTTGACATTTGTCGCTTTGTCTTGTAATGTGCTTTTGTAACTCAATTTTGGTGGCGAAGCTATGAGGACCATTTTTAATGCTACCATTGTTGACATTTGTTTCAAGTCCAGAAAAATTCGAGAAATATTATGTACAATTGCTAGTAAGTCTAATAGTATTTACGATAATCAAAACAATCGATTTATATAATCCAACTCCTAACACCAAATCACATTTAAATGTAAGCATTAAGAAAAAAAACCTCTCGTCTTTTCCTATTTGGAGCGTTATGATATAGTAGTCTGCGGTTGATTATTTTTAACCGAAATAATTACACAACCAACCAGAAAGAATCAGCAGTTGCTATTAATATTACACTGCATACTTTTACTCTGTTTAAAAGGCAAGAATAATGAAAATGCACGGCATACTTTTACATTAATGTGATTGTTCAAATCACAAAAGTAGGTAACGGTCACCTTAATTCTTATGTCAAAATAGGTCAATTCATTAAATTCTATTGATTTCTGCGAGTTCAAAATGGTACAACACTTCTAGATCGGACTTCATTTACCCAAGTTACAGCCATTCGGACGAATTGGTTTAATGTCTTGATTCAGTTTAATCTTCACGATAATAAGCGTTGATAGCGTAACATTTTTTTGAATTATATTCCATTTTCCCAGCTGCATACTTCCAAGAACCGGCTTTATCTTTCGCACAGTATAACAAACAATTATAGCTATTCGTATTTATGATCCAATCAATCATCACATATCTGTTTTCAACAATTCATGACCCATTGACCAATGGGACAGCTACAAAAATTTAAGAAGGAAGAAAAAAAATATATATACATATATACATATATACATAAACATATATATTTATGCGCATTTTTCACAATTTGCGATCGTGACTCGACTGCAGAAGTTACAGAAACAACGTTCCAAAGACCCATTAAGTGCATCAGTATCAGCAACAACAACAACAACAACATCATATGGTGTGTGTGTTATGTTTTTGGCACTTGGCAGCAGTTGCCACACCGTCGCAAAACATTTTC
This sequence comes from Drosophila nr. perissopoda 5 BK-2023a, assembly GCA_035044105.1. Taxonomy (NCBI): domain Eukaryota; kingdom Metazoa; phylum Arthropoda; class Insecta; order Diptera; family Drosophilidae; genus Drosophila; species Drosophila nr. perissopoda 5 BK-2023a. The sequence continues at coordinate 1,790,127 of JAWNMK010000018.1, forward strand.
CCTGACCAAGAGACAAAGAGACGACTGCAAGACTATGTCTCAGGCATGACCCAATAACAGGGATTAGGCGGCAGCTGTTGTTGGTGCTGCTACTTGGTTACTTGGTCTGGGTCTGTGTCTCAACAGTTGCCACTGCCACTCAATCATTCAATCAGAAACACTGACTGCGGGTTCAGCAGTCGTCCAGTTGTCCAGTCGTCCAATCAGTCAGTCAGACAGTCAAGTAGACAGTCCTAGCACCGAACATTGTCGGCAATTAGTCCAATTTTTCTTCTGTTTTTTGCGCTGCTAAAATTAAATGTTGCGAAAATTCTTTTCAGCTTATTCGTTTTGGACATGAAACATGTGTTTCGCGTCGCTCCAAACGCTGCAATTGATCGAGCAATGGGGAGTGGTAGAAATATTTGAAAAATCTGTAATTCTGTAATGCTCCAAAGCCATTCACGAAACGGCTCCAATTATGCTTCAGCTGCTACTTCGGTGCTGCGGGGCGTATGAGCAATGTCGTTAAACTGCTCAGCGTTAATGCACGGTTCCATAACTATTTGCTCTGCAGCTGATTTGAGTGTGCTTTTAACTCAGAGTTGGCAACCTGCCAAATGGCAAATGTGACATTTTAATTGCCAAAACAATTGCAGTTTTGGCACGGAAGCAACAGCTAAATATTTAGAGATCTCACATCAAAACTAAGTGAGATGTCGCATCAAATGACTTTGGCTGCAAACTTCCTCCTTCCTGCTTAATCAGAGACCAAAATATGCAATTATTAATATCGATGTACTCTTTATTTTTGGATTAACATTTAAATGATAAATGCAAAATTGAAGACCTCAGCCGAAGGCTATTGTTAATTTACATTAACAGATGATGGAGAAATATTAGTCATATTATTGTTTATTGTTTGTCTTATTGTTTTCAACATAAATAACGGAGACTGGTCAAATGTGTGAGCCCCCATAAACCACTGATAAATTAGCTAAACAAAATTTAGCTAATCAGTTTTTAGAATAATTAACATGAACAAAACTCATCAGTATTTTCAGCAGTTCTTTTATTCTGTGTGAAAACCCACATCAGCTGAACTTGATCTCGGATCAGTCAAAAATTAATTCATTCATATTCATTCATTTGGCAAATATTGCATAATTATAAGCAATACTAAATTTATTAGCTATGACTCGACAGATTACTATGAACATTTATTTTTAAGTCAAATCAACAATAGTCATCGGCTCTGAAGATGACCCTGAACTTGATGTGTTGTGTATTGCAAAAAGTTAAAAAGGCAAAGTTATAAGTCGAATCTTTGAATTCGTCTATGCCCCCGAAATATCACATAAAACTATATCTGACATAACATTAAAGTTTTGGGTAGCTTTTGAGTGCGTAATTGTAATATGACTCTATAGCTGGAATCACGTTTCGAAGTTGACATATTGTATTAATATAAAGGTCGAATCATGATCAAAAACACTGGTTTTTGATAATCGGGTCACTATTGAGCAAATTGCAATTACCGGATAATAAAACAGATTTTTGCATGATTTCGTAATGCAAATCCGATTGTAATTTGTTATGGTTTAATTGTAATTGTGGTGTGACCTTGAGCCACAGCAGCAAGCAGCAGCAAAAACAACAAAAGTCATCAAGCTTTTTGTACAACTCTCACCGCAGAACAATTGATTATTTGTATCTTATATGTGGTCAATAAGCGTGACTGTTGCCATTCTAAAAGTCATGTTTTAACCATATACCATATCTTGTCTTGTGTCTTGCAGATACTTTTTCTCCACGGTTCTACAGTTTCAGCTATATCGCGGCATGTGCCGAGCCGCTGGACAATATGTGCCCAACGATCCGCGGAAACCGCTGCACAAATGTGACATCTATCGGCAGCCAGCCGCGGGAAATATTTTAAAGTAAGTTGCAAACCATTTCCTAGTTAAGGTAGAATAATTATTGATTTTATATTTTATATTCTATTACATCTACTTATTATTTAATTAATGTTAACTAATACGGACCACAAATTCTTAAATATACATTTAAAAAAAGTTCAAGTTATAGTTACAAATTTAATTGTATTAAAATAAAAATTAATTAATTACGCATTTTATAAATCGATGGATATAACAACATTTATTGCAAAAATTGGGGAAGTCCAAGAAAAACCCAGCCAGATCAAAATTAGCAACATCTTATAGTAAATTCAATCTGGACTGAAGATATATGCTTGGCTAAGAGTTTTATATTAATTTTATATATTTTTTTGCATTTCAACAACTCATTTTAAATGTTGAAGTACATTAATCAATCACATTATATAAATATTAGCTGTTACGTTTCACTTTCTTTAATTCCATTAGGGATCTGATGTCCAAGGGTGCCTCACAGCCGTGGCAAGAGGTGCTGCAGGAAACATTGGGCGAGGGCCGCCTGGATGGCAGCGCTCTGCGTGAGTACTTTGCACCACTGGAGGAGTGGCTGCGTCTGGAGGCGCTCCGAACCAATGAGTATGTGGGCTGGAACTACGATGGCGATTACTGTAAGCGCAGCATCGAAACTGCCGGACTGCAGGTCTTTGGCGGCTACTACAATGGCGTGGCTCGCCGGGAGCAGCATCTGCTGCTAGTTTTCCTAACCAGTTGGATGTGTTATCTCGCTGTCTTATCTAACATGAGTTAAGAGTCAAATTTATATTATATTTGTTATAAATATTTTCATTTCCGCTTATTCATGTTGTCAATTGCCAAGTTGAACTTGAATCAATGCCAAAAACAATTCTAAATAAAAGTTGAAATAAACACAACAATAATTTGAGCGGCACCCTAAAAGTAAGTGAAACAAAACAAAACAAAAACCAGTTTGCTCGGGATTATAGGGTATATTGGGGAAACCGGCAGTAGCGATGCGGGTCATTGGAACGCCAGCGTCGCACGCACAATTCAACAGCAGCTGCTGTTGTTGTTGTTGTTGTTGTTGTTGTTGTTGTTCTTAGTTCATAATTTAATCGAGTAATAAAAATAATAAACACAGCGCTGCGAAGGCAGTTGCAGTTTTTGTTTATCGTGTTTCAGCTGCAGCTCTCAACTGGTTTTTCGTAATTGTTTTTGTAAATTTGATTTAATAAATTGCAATGCGCAAGTGACGGCAACTGCAACTGCAACTTCAGTGTAAACAAGATAATCAGCGCCATCGAGGGGCAGAACGGGGCGGGGCTGTCTAGTTGGTCTGAGGCGAGGCATTGTGGCGTTGTGGAATTACATTGGAAACTCTGTCAGCTCTGTGACATTATTCTAAAGTTTGTCTAAGAAGTCAGATACTTTAGTTGAGTGAGTGCAGAGCAAGTTTTCCATCTAGCTATGGAATTGAAGACGGAGCAAGGAGGGAAACCTGACTTGCGGCTGGTTGTCGGGTCACATTGTTTACATGCCCGTTGCAATCAACAAGATAATCGAGTTAGTGTGGGATTTGTGCAAGTGCTGTAAGGGATATTATTATTTAGTTTACTTAGCTAATCAAAGAATTATTAGAAGAATTATTATGTAAATAGAGTGAAATGCGCAACTACTAACCATGGTACGAATATTAATGGATGCGATATAGCTTATGTATTTCTAACAATTATTGAGGTATAACTGCAAGTAACCAAAAAGAAATACTAAGCAATTAAATATGATATTCTTTAAGTGATAATGGACGAGCTTATAGCAACTATAGCTGCAATTATTATAATGATCACGTTACACTTCTAAATGTAAGTTTTCAATCAGAGAAAAAAATCTCTCTTCATTTAAAATTCGAATTGCGGTAATTTATGCATTCTCCCACGTTTCGTCACTGTCGCTGTGACTGTCACCCGAGTGAACAGAAAAGCGCAAATGCAACAACAAAAGCGCGTTTGCCTTGCCGTTGCTGCAACAACAACAACAACAACAACAACGACAACAATAAGCGACAGCATGTTAAGGACATTATCAACATTTCAATTAGATGCAATCATCGTCATCGCCCCAGACTGGCGAGGTGTGTGGAGGGTGCTGCAATCGGTTGGCCTGAACGAGATTCGATCGAATGGCGAGTTACGAGTGCAGCTGCAGTGGAGACTTTTGTGTGTGTGCGTGCGTTTGTGTCGCATTTCACTTTCATTGTAGAATTTAACTGTGCAGTGCGTACTTCCGCCCTGTCGCCGAGCACCAGCCGCAGCCCCTGGACGCTGTCACTGTCGCTGTCGCTGCACTGCGGCCTTCATTAACTCGACAAAAGTGTCGGCGACGTCGCCAATTTGCAATGACAACAATTTTTATACACACATGCGTGTATATGTTTTCCACATTTGTTTACTGTTCACTGTTTTTGGAGAAGGAACACACGACCAGACGAACTGTTGAATCAGAGCCAACGGGAAGAACAGTCATTACCAGAGTCGCGTTCCAAGCGCACACGCATCATAATTGGAGCGGATTGAATCAGAATCATAGACAACAAATCAAACGAAAGTTGAGCGAAAGTAATGGAAATGATCACTTTAATAAGAATATAAAGCTTAAGTCTCACTGTGTTCTGTGTGGAGAGTTTTGAAAAAAATATAAAACGAAAATAAATTCAAAATATCCATTATAAAAAGGTTTAAAACAAATTCAGCTATTAAAACTTTCAATTCACAATAATCTAAATAATAATAAAATAAATCAAAAAATTTGTTAATATAACAAAAATAATAAAAAGTTATTTAAAAAACATGATCATATACAACAAATATGTATTCAAGAAGTAATCATAGATTTTATAAATAAGTATACAATAATGAAATGCCTATTCGTGAATAAATAAATAAAATAAATTTGCATAACATTTAACTCAAAGCCTAAGCTAGTGAATAAATCTAAAAATGAAGCTGCCACTAAAGATGGTGTTGCAGCGGCAAGTGTTGCTGATGTTGCTGCAACTCAGCTGCGTATGCAGCCAGAACAGTAGCCTGCGTGTGAATACATACCTCAAGGATGTGAATTCAACAGCAATGGCTCTGCCCTCCATACAGGGCTTTGGCAACATCTGTACACGCGAGGAGCCCTATGTGGAGGTGGTGCAGGTGCCCGAGATGCAGCCGGTCCGAGTGCGCACATCCAGCTGGTGCCTGGAGATACCGCCGCGCTGCTCCTCATTTCAGACGGAAATGCGCGAGGTGATGCGGGTGCAGGTGAGTGCTGTATGTGGTGTGGATTGGGTGCAGGTGTGCAGGTGCTTGGCACTGCCATAGCGGGCGTCTGTTGCGTCATCACGATCGGTGGCAACACCTCCAGACTTGGTCAATTTCGGCCACTTGCCCCACAAACCTGATTTCATTTGCCACAGTCGCCAAACCACCAACCAGGAAACGGTTCACTGCGATATCCCATAAATCGTACGGCTTTGATTATTTTGCCACGTTAAATGGGTTCTGTAAAAAAAATATATATATTTCTCTTGCAATTTATATATGTACTAAAGAGTTGCGCAAGCATGGAGAGGAAACTATGTTGCACTCTACGGAAGTTGCAGCTGTGCGTGTATAAAGCTCTTTGAGTCTTTGTGGATTGCGACCGGTTTTGACCCATGTTCCAAGCACAGATAATGTCCTTGGCTGTCAGAGTTTCTCTTAAATGTTGGGCACCCGTTTTGTCTACGTGATATTTGAATTCAAATAAAATCAAACTGTGCATACCCTAATAAATTGTCTAATTTTAAGTATCCTAGTATTATAATTATAATGTTTTATGATTGAGTTAAGACGAACTAACAACATCTAAGCAACTGAGTTAGTTGTTTATTTAACAAAAAAAAAAAAAAGAGTACCCTAATTTGGGAGTTGCATTTTATCTTAAATGCTTAATAGTAATAAAAAAAAATAAAATAAAAAAAATACAGTCAACCAAGTTAAATCTAGCAAAACAAGTGGCTATCAAATATGGTCAGAATCCGGCTGCTTGTTCGGGTGCCTAATCAGGATTGGCTAGTTTTTGTCTTTTTTCCATATTTTTTTTTTTTGTGTAAATAATAATAATTATGTCATGGTGTCAGTGATGGAAAGTGCAAACAAAAGTGGAAATTCCAGTAGATATACACAGTTAGAGCAACATTTATGAAGTGCTCCATTACCTTAGATCATATGTGCATGCGAACTGCTGCAGTTGACGCCGAAGCTGTTGACACACTTTCGATTGCATCACGTCAACATACGCTCAAACTGGCCATAAGATGCAGCCAGTTTTGGTTTAGTTTTAGTTTTAGTTTAGAGTTTCGAGTCTAATTATGTGCACACAAGCGAAAAGTCTTGTAGCTTTTGCTGCTGCTGCTAAGCTGGTTGCAAATTAGTTTCATAATTTAACTATTTTGGATTTCAACATGGATATTTGCTGACTTGGGGAAAACAACCAAAAAAAAATCGATCAATTTTGTCAATGCATGACCAATTCAATGACTTTAGATGGACAGTTGAATTCGGACTCTGATCTATAAGATAATATTGATGACAGATCCCACTGAAACTCAGCCCAGTTTGTTAAGTACACAAGCAATGTGGTTTTGTTGGGAAAATGCTTTTTTGAAGTTCCAATGATATGTGTGATGTTGCAGAGACTAAAAAAGATGTTTATTCACATAAAATACCGTCGCTAATTGCCAATTGCGAGTAATTAATTAACATGAAACTAAATCGTGTGAGCGACTTATGAGAAAATAATCAGTTGAAAACTAGTTTCGCTTTTAGCATTAGTAACGGAGGCAAAGATGCCCAAAGATTTTCCACAATCCAACTATATTATATAAAAGCGAGCGCCTTGATGATTGATGGGCATGACAACCAGTGTGGTGGATGAAAAGTTGTAGAGAGCTGAGCTGGAAGCTCTACGATTTGTGGCCGTAATGCGATATGTCGCAAATGTAAAACATTGCTCAATGTGTATTCAATTACTAAGCAAGTAAAACGCATGAGTGTTACTACGAAAACAGTCCGTTCGCTGATGGTGAACATTTGACAAAAGGCTGTGCTCAAAGTTGCGCTTAATTATGTTTACAATGGAACGGCACAGAACACAACTCGAATCGAATATCAGTGTTTATATTAAAATTTCCGCCTTATTAATTTATGCACGCACACACAAAGAGAGAGATACACAAATGGAGGTACACAACTACAGCTACAGCTACAAATTCATCATCAACAAGGGACACAGAACAATGCGTAAGTTGGGCGGAGATTTTACTGAATGAAAAGTTTAAGCGCTTCGGGGCACTGGGCACAGATGATTGTGAGAAGCGCTTGGCATTCAGTTCAGTTCATTCACTTAAATTGGCAACTCAAGGGGTGTGTGTTTGTGTGTGTGGGCGGGGTGTGTATGTGTCTCAGATTTACCATAATCAGTTCTAAAGCTCTTGTAACTATCCAGAACGGAGCAGTGTTACAAAGTTCAAGTTGAATTGACATTGAATTGAGTAAAGGCAGCACTGCTTCAAGATGATGTTCACTAAATATTCATTAGATTATGCGAAATTCATGCGGAAGCGGATGGATGATAATCTATATGAGAAAATGTATGTCACATATTTCAATAAATCATTGTTTTGTTATTTTCAATTCAACTGATTCCATTTATATTTAAATGTTGGATACCCTGAACCCACTGAAGTGGGTAGAAAGGGTATAATGGTGTTCTGCACAACACAGAGGGAGGGATCTCCTACCCCATAAAAAATATATATTCTTGATCGGAATCAACAGCCGAGACGATATAGCCAAGTCCGTCTGTCCGCTTATCCGTCCGTCCGTCTATCCGTCTGCATGAACATGCAGATCTTCAGTGTGTTTGCCTGCCTTGTGAATTTAGGTCACTTGCAGTCCGGCTTACATTTGAGTGCGCAGAACTTTTAAGGGGAAGTTTGGTACTAAAATTATAATATATATTGGGTATATCGTAGTCGAGCTTTCCATCCTGTTTCTCTTGCGAATAATTTTGATTTTAAATTTACTTCAAACAATGCTCTTCGCTGCATATTATTGGGCTCAATTTTTTATTAACTAATTAGTGTTGCCCACTTTTAGGATTCGAAAAAAAACTTATAAACAACGCCAACAAATGGAGAACAAAAAGGAAACAAAAAGCACTTTCATGACGCAAAAAAAAATCGCAAAAAATGCCTATAGACTTAATTGTATTTTAATTAGTATTACTATAACATTTTATTTTTATATAATTATAGTATTTTATATATTTATTTTTTACATAAAATGTATGCAGAGAAAACAGATTTTAGTTACTCAATCACTTAAAATTCGTTGTTGTCTTTGAAAGACTTTTCCAATTAACTCTTCAAGCAAATGTGCTTAGTAGTTTATATAAAATTACTGTAGCAATTTTCAACTTCAACTTTAATTCTCAATTAAATCTACAGCTTGACCCTCAACTCCAATTCTTAATCAATTCACAAAACACTGTAACCTCAATTTAGTATTTAATTTATAAGGCAATAGCCATTGAATTTTATTGATTTTTCAAGACACATACACTTGTCTGACAGTTTCAGATCTTTAGACATAATAGGATCTCTGATTCCTTTTGATATAAATGATATAAGCAGCGGCAACCCCAATGAGAACTGTAGTCAGAACTATCATAACAATAACCCAGTTATTGTTTGGCCTCGTGGGATTCGATAGTTGGGTTGTTCTTCCAGTGCTCGGTGGTTCTGTTGATGTTGGTTTGGTAAATGCTGTGTCTTCTGATGCGGAGGACTCTGATGTGGGTGACTCTGATGTGGAGTACTCTGATGTGGAGTACTCTGATGTGGAGGACTCTGATGTGGAGTACTCTGATGTGGAGGACTCTGATGTGGAGTACTCTGATGTGGAGGACTCTAGTAAATCCAACTCAGACGATAGTGGAATAAGCTGAACGTCGCGAACCATAGTCTCGATTTCACCGTTGGCACATGATGCTAGGAACAACATCCAAGACAAGCAGATCAGACTCCAAAACCGCGAACACTGCATTTTTATTTTGCTTTACCCAAATGAGGTTTTTATTAAGCTTTAAGACGTGCTCGTTTACAAGCTGTTCGCGGACTGAGAACTGAACGCATTTTAACTAAGCTACCGAAATATTTTGAAGCCGCAACAGGAAGCGATTTTTGATAATGTTAATTTCCATTAGAAATGATAAGCACAAACAAAAATAACATTTGTCAATTCCGATTGTGCAAATTTAAAACATTTTTCGACAATACGATACTCCAAGAGAGTTTTAGCTCAATTTATTGTTATAGAGGAATAAATCTTTGATAACAACTAAATTCCTCTTCAAGAAGCATTTTATATTTTTGTAATTCTTTGTTTATCTTTATTTAATAATGCTTCTGAGTCATATCACCGATTCTCTGTTTTCTGTTTTAGAGACTGAATAAAACGCGCACAGTTCGCTTTTGCTGTCAGGGCTATGAGGGCAATCTCTCCGACAGCCATGCCAGCTGTAAGCCCATTTGCCGCGGCGGCTGTGGGCGTGGCAATTGTCTAATGCCAGATATATGCAGCTGCGAGGAGGGTTACACTGGCAAACACTGCACACAACGTGAGTACACAAATCACGGTCAATTATTGTGCAACACTTAATTTTGTTTTTCAATTCACTGCAGGCTGTGATCATGATCGCTGGGGATTGGACTGCAAGAATCCGTGCAAGTGTCGCAATGATGCCGTTTGCGACAATAAGACGGGCGTCTGTCACTGCATCGCAGGATGGTCGGGTCAATTGTAAGTTGCTTGATCAGTATAACAACTTAATAAATTGTGTTTAATCAAATTTCCATCCAATTGCAGCTGCGAGCAGCCGTGTCCGAGGGGCACACATGGCGTTATGTGTCGCAAGGCCTGCGAGTGTCCTGAGAAACGCTGTCATCCGCAGTCGGGCGAATGTGTTGGTCCAGATCCCGCTGGCCCCGTCAATGTCAGCCATGTCGTGCTGGAGACCATCAATTCGACAATGGCAAATCTAACGCATAATATCAATAATATTGCCAAGCGCATTGGCAGCATGTCCGAGGCAAGTCATGTGCAGGTGACGCCCAGTCCATTGCCCGAGGTCATACTGATCAAGGAGTCCTCGCACACGCCGAAGATAATTTTGCACGAGTCAAGCAATGCCTTGCTGGAGAATCTACACTCGGCCGCAGTTGCAGGCGTTCCAGCTCCAGAGGTTATCCACGTCATCACTAATGCCGGAGGCAGTGTACAGCAGGAGCATTCACCACAGTTGAATCTGGCTGGATTCGCTACGGGCGAGAGCATTCCGAGCCACAGCTCCCACGATCAAGACACCAGCTTGCTGAGCACACTGATCGTCATGCTGCTAATACTCATGATAGCCATAACGCTGGGTTTCATCTATGTCTATAGGCGCTATCACGTGCACAAGGAGGCCGTAATCTATAATGCCAACGGAACGATCGGCACTCATGGACATTCCAATCCTGAAGTTGTGATCAGTGAGTCTGGTGTGATTGGCAAAATCTTCCACAGCCCGCTGCCAAAGCCACCGATTAAATTGCCGTCTAATCAGACCCAAACAAACGAGGGTATGTAAGTGTCGCTCCTCCTACTAAGAGGACGGTTCGATGAATAACTTGACATTAGGAAAGGCTTTTCAAGTACTTAAGATTACTTTAGGAAAATTAAATGCGTTGCCACTCTCACATAGAATACTTCCGGGACAGTATAAATACATATCTACGTAACCAGAGTTAAAGTTTTCCCATTCAGAATGTGGAATTAAGAGTCCTACTACTTTTTGAGGTCAGATCTCGTAAGATATAGTTATGATGATCATGAAACCTAATTATAATCAAATTGAATTTATGATGTTAACTAATTTACCAATTGGCCCTCTACCTATTTCACAATCAAGTTATTTATCGTTTTAACCAAATAGAAAATGAAAGGAATCTAAATCTTGGACTCCTTGCAGCATCTTTGCCGGAACTGTATGATACGCCAAGTAATAACTCTTCGATTACGACGCCGCCCTATGCCTATGCCAGAAAGGAATCCCTGTACTCTGTCATTACGCCCAAGTCACGCAAGGGCAGCCTTGATTCGCATCTGTATGACGAGATACGCTATCATCAGCAACAACAGCTGCAACACAACCACCAGCCACACCACCACCACCACCATCATCATCATCAGCAGCAGCAGCAAGACCATCAACCACAGGAACCGCAAACCTCGCAGCACCGGTATTCGCATTCAACCACAGCAACTGCTTTTCTTCCGGCACCACCACCAATCCAGCCGAAGCAGAATAATAGTCATTCAACTCATCAACACCATCAGCACCACCAGCACACTTCTGGTGGCTCACATATTTCGCACTTGATTATACCGCCGCAGAACTCCAACTTCTTGCAGGTGCCCCATCAGATTACAACGCGCAGGATAGCTCATTTGTGAATTTCACAACCACAAATCTTTCTCAAAAATGAATTATATCAAAATTCAAATCTTTTAAAAACTCATCAGAATTTTGAGCACCAAGAATATGATTGCCATATAATAATCTATAAATTTGTATAACACTCTATGATTTATACATAAACAATTTGACCAATACTTCAATGTTTGTTTTAATTTTGTATTTTGTAGTTGACATCGCATTGGATTATTTAGGGGGATATTTTGGTATTTCGGTTGTAAATCTGGTTTATGTGCCAGGTAGGCTGCTACTAGCTGAGAGATTTGTTTAGTTGGTTGTTTGTTGAATTTGGCTATAATTGTAAATGAAATTGTTGAACAAGTTGTTGTAGACAGGTTTGTTTTTATTGTACGTTCTAGTGAAGTTGTTTCAGGTCTTGTCGTCCGTTGGCCTAATTCCGGTTCACAGCAATCAAAATCCTAGATTTGGCATACTTGCACATTTTAAAAGTTGTATGCTTCCCTTTAGTTTATAGTTATAGAACGACAAATAATTGTTAAAAGTTTTATTTTGTCTTTACCATTATACTTATATTGCTTACCTTTATATCCTTGGAATGGAAGTTCACATTCAGCTGACTCATACAAGATAACATTTTATTTCTTATAGGAATCTTATAAATACATCTGCGGTTTTTATATGGAAATAAATAAATACATAATTACATGGAATGCAAGCATAAATTTATAGAAATTACCCATCTAAGGTAATAACTTATTTATTATGTTAGCAAAATTGAGTCCAATAACGTATATTACACGGAAAACCTTGATTACCTACTTCTCACATAGATAAAACCAATTTTGTTTTTCATTTGTCAGATACTTTGTGCATGCAAAATATATAATATTCTAAGCCCGGCAATAATAACCATTACTCAATGGATGTGGAAGTGACCCTGTAAGTGCCACGGTCTCTGTGTCTATGGTTATTGGTCATTAATAAAATGAATCCCATTAGGAGCACTACCAGAAGAGTACTTCCCAAGATTACCTCTCCCATATGCAGAACGGGCGGACCTGCTATTTGATCTTGGGAAATTGTTGCTGTTGGAATGTGTGTCGTTGCTGTCACATCTTGCGCAGTGACCGCGAGCTGGGTTGTAGTTGTTGACGGTGCTGTCGTTGTTGACGGTGCTGTCGTTGTTGACGGTGTTGTCGTTGTTGACGGTGTTGTCGTTGTTGACGTTGTTGTCGTTGTTGACGTTGTTGTGATTATTGTCGTTGTGGTAGGTAGCTCACATCTCATCCCACGACGACTTTTTCCATAATTCTCAAAACCGTTTTCACAACTCCAGTTGCCACCTATGCACTTTGCATTTGCTACTTTTGGTGAACGACAAATATTTGGTTGACAAATATTAGCTATTGAGGCAAATCCTGTTTTGCAAGCGCATTTTCCATTCTTGCATTCTTCGATGTCTGTACATTTTTCAGGACATTCCAGCTCTTGACATTTTCCCATTTTAAATCCACAAGTGAACGTCAGCACTGCCACAAGTAAAACTGACTTCATGTTAACCATTAATAACGATTTGTGTTTAATTATATTTTATTAAGGCGAAGGTTTTCAATTAGATTGCTCGCAGAACTGAACAGAAATGGTCGCCGGATTTGGTTTTTATACGGCGAAAGTGCTAGAAAACAGCCCAGTGCCAGGTCATGCTTCTCTATTCATTGCATTACATACACATATTTAAACCGCTAAGTGCTGATTATGCGATATTTTAATTACTCACGCATTTTATTTTAACTGAATAATAAGCACACTTATACATTTGACTGGATGCTGTTATTAAATAAATTTAAATAGTTTGTTAAACAACCCATAAGTCTCTCATCTTCAGAAGTTATAACAAGTCCAATAATAATAATAATATTGATAATAACAACAACAATTATAATAATAATAATAATAATCGCGATACCGTAGCGTGTCACCATTCTCACTGGAAAAAACACTGCTAAAAAAAATATAAGAGCATCGCCCCTCCAATCTGGGGAGCGGGAGATGTTCCTGATAAGGCCCCGTTGGCAAGAGGCGCGACTTTCGTTTACTCATTCGCTGGATGGAACTGTGGCGACAAACAACGCGACATGCCCTGGAACGTGAACTGCGCTGAGGCGCTGCTGCTGCAGATGGTGCTCTTGCTGGCAGCGACGCCAATGCTGGCAGCAGAGCAAGCAGCGGGAAAAGAGCTCTTTGGTGATATTCACGTATCGGGCGAATTCGAATCACTCAGTCAGACACGAGAGCGTCAGCAGCATCTCTGCCAGCGCGAACTGCCGTAAGTAGCTGGAGTAGTCTCGGCATTCATATCTAAGATAGGAGACATATATAATATAAAAGATAATAATAAAATAGATTAAGCATATATTAGAGTATTTTTGGCTCAGTGCTGTATTCTTTCAGACACACAAGGAATCGCCGGTTCGTGGGAATGGCTCTACAATTTATTATCATCGGATTGAGCAGTGCTGCGAGGGCTATCGCCCGGACCCGTACAGCGGCCACTGTGTGCCGGACTGTGAGCAGACTTCGCCGTATGGCTGTCGCAATGGCTTCTGTCGTGGACCGCAGCGCTGTGAGTGCTTTGCGGAGTTTGTGCGCAATGAGCGGGGCGCCTGCATTCACACCTGCCCCATTGCCTGCCAGCACGGCAGGTGCTATCTGAATGGCACCTGTGCCTGCCACAGCGGCTACACGCTGGACGAGGAGACGCACCTCTTCTGTCGCGCCCACTGCCCGAAGGGTTGTGGTACGCACGAGAAATGCATTGCTCCAGGCAAATGCGACTGCTCCGACGGATATCGACGCACCGCAGAGCTGGGCTGCCAGCCCATCTGTGCCCCAGACTGCGGCTACGGCAAGTGCGTGGCGCCCAGTCAGTGCGAGTGCTTTCCGGGCTTTATGAAACGACCGCAGCGCAATGTTTGCGAAGCCGAGTGCTATATGTGGGTACATTAGTCTAATTAATAGCTAATTACTCGAGCAAGCTGAAGCTTATTTTATTTCTTCCGCTCCCACCACAGCAACTGTGAAAACGGGTTCTGTGAGTCCCGCTTCAAGTGCCATTGTCGAGCGGGCTATCGATTCGATGGCAACACCTCCAGTTGCCTGCCCGTCTGCCCGGATAACTGTGGCAACGGCAACGGCGTTTGCATTGCACCCGGCATCTGTCGCTGCTTTCAAGGCTACGGTCTTCGGGGCAGCAGCTGTGAGCCCAAATGCGAGGGGTGAGTCCAATTTATGAGTTATTAGCTGACATTACCGTATATTCGTTGTTCAATTTTACCAAATATAACAAGTCTATATCTGCGATTATATTTGAAGCCCACCTGGTTATGTTTAAAAATCGTTTCTATTATTTAATAAAGTTAACATGAAAAAAATTTGAACTTAAATTAGATAGAAAGAATCGATGAGTTTTTAACTCGAGTTAGGTATCAGTTATCATAGTGATGGAAAATTATCAATAAAAACATTGAAATTTAAATTCCTTCAAAATTCGCTTGAGGCTAACATCAAATTATACTATCTCATACATCCACTACGTAATTCCGAAGAATTTTGGTGTTGCATAGGCTTGAATCAGAAAATCAAATCTGGAAATCTAAATTTACCGCCTGACGCTAGGAATCCAATTAATAAAAATTGTATTGGGCTATGAATAATAAAAAATGCATAATAAAACTAAGAATCATAAGCATTTTTAATTGAATTGTGCTGCTCAGATCTTACTGTTTCAGTGTTAAAAGTGCTCAAATTGCATTGGAAATATTTCATGGAAACAAATGGATGGCATAAAGCATTTTGGGAAAGAGAATATATACGTATAGTACAGGGAAAAAGAATATATATGTATAGTATAGGGAAAAAGAATATATACGTATCATTAAAAAAGCTCAACACAAACGAATTCCAAACAATGACCTATAGCAAATACCGAACTGATGTCTGTTAACTGCCTCTCGATTTATATTTGCAGCAACTGCGGCTACTATGGCAAGTGCCTGGCGCCGAACGTGTGTGGCTGTGGTCCAGATGGGCAGCATTGTGTTCAAGGCAGCTGCGATGCCACAGGACATTGTCAGTGTGACGCTGGATGGACGCACTACGTCGGCCAGTGCGTAGAGCCGCAGAACATAATGCAGCTGGTGAGCAACGAAAAGCAGCGCAGAAAACACAATGAAAACTTCAAATACGAGTTCAATACACTGATTGGGCGTCTATTTAATTGGGTGTAACATTAGGATACATAAGATTTATATACGGAAATAAAGCAGCAATTGATTAAACAGGCTGACAACTCTGACGTCCCTTGATGCCGCTCTTGATAAAGCCCGGCCTGCAGATGCAAAAGTTTGGCGCACTACAGAAGCCATTGGGGCAGCCCTGCGGGCAGTGGGCCTGGCAGATATTACGCTGATGCTCGTCCAGTATATAGCCCGGCTTGCACTCGCACTGGTTCTGGCCGATGCAGACCCCGTTCAGGCAGGGCATGTCACAGTGCGGCACACACTGTCCGCTCTTCTGCTCCCAATCGTAGCCGGGCGCACATTCGCATGTATTGGGCGCCACACAACGGCCGCCGTTCCTGCAGGGTCTGTGTGGGGATAGGTTGATCAATGGTTAGTAAATTTCTTCTAATTTTAAATTATTTTAAGGCTAGAGCTTTAATTTCTTAAGGATGTCTAAGCTAATTCTAATTCAACTTTGAGCAAGCATTTTCAATTTTGTTTGTCAACTCACAGTTCGCAAACGGGCTCGCAGCGTCCGACCACCTTCGCGTAGCCGGTGTGGCAGTTGCATTGACCTGGCGCGACACATTGTCCATTCTCGCACTGGTCACAGACGGGTGCACAGCTACCGTCGCCAGCACGGCGATAGCCCAGCAGGCAGTCGCATTTGTTAGGCGCCACGCAACGTCCGTTGGTACAGCCCGGATTGCACTGCGGCTGGCAGTATTTACGGCTAACGGGATCTAGGCTATAGCCTTCACGGCAGCGACATTCGTTTTGATCGTCGCAGACGCCATTGCCACAGCCCAGGGGGCAGGTGGAGATGCACTTGCCCTCGTCCGTCCTCACATGTCTTGGCATGCAGACGCAGGTGTTTGGCGCTGTACAAATGCCATTGGGGCAGTCATCCTCACAGATCGGCTCACAGCGGCGATAGATATGCGGATTACGTTCGTAACCCTCGCAACACACCTGAATCTGGCTCAAATCGGGTGTGGTACCATTGCCAGAAACCTTCTCCCGCGAGCCGTGTAACAATGACGCGGTGCTGTAAAGAAAAAGAGAGAATATGTTAAATTAGTAGTCAAAGTATTGCGATAAATTCAAATATGATATTAAAATAGTTTCAAATTGGAATTTTAATTAAAAACGTTTTCAATTGTCTTTCCGGTTTCATTCGCAAATCATATATTAAAATAATATCGAATATATACCCATTAACATTTGTTCAATTATAACGAAATGAGATATTTTTAAAAACTGTGAAATAGGGATATTTAACTGGCAATAATATTACATTTTTTATTTATTATTTATTTATCAATATTAGCTCTAGCTATAAAGTTATTCATATATTTCTGCTAGCCTTACATTACTTTTATTTCACGAATATATAAATTATGCATTAAATTCATGCAGAAAATAATTACAATATATGGCAAAAATAATGATTTTTTGATTTAGAAACATCCATCCAACTATCCAATTTCTCGTCGTTAAACAATGTTTTAATAAAGGGAATATTTTGAGAAGTCAACTGTGCCTGATATGGCACTGTATACACATAGTATTGCCATGCACAAACCATTTGTTTTTTTATTCCACAAGCTCTAATCAGAATTGTTTTGGAATATCACATAAATACATACATATGTATATGCACTGAATACATACATAGATTCGACTTCAAGACGTATTTCATTATCAAGCTGGCCGAGGATGTCGAGGTCATCAGTTCAATGTTTAGCTGGCCTATTTTCAATTACTAAAAACTGCGCGATAATAATTTCAGCTTATAAAATGGGATCTTACGTTTAAATACTTATACCACACTCCCGCTTTTATACTTACGGTACTTCCTTGTAGCAGATGCCACTGGCCATCGCCGATCGGGTCTTGTTGATAAACAGCGCCGTCTCATCCAGAACCTGTGGAGCACGGGTTACCTGGTTCAGCGTCTGGACATAGTGGCCCGAGTATGCTTCACCGCCCTGGTAAGTCTCGGCAGGCACAAAGTTGGAATAGCTGCCATAATTGCTATATTGGTTCTGGGTATGGTATTGGGTCTGGTTCAGCTCGCTGGTCCCATTGCTAGAGAGCAGCAGATTTCCCGAAGCCGACACTGGCTGGCGAGTCTTGATGCCCGCCGTCTTGTACTGTGCCTCGCCAGTGCCGCTGAGTGCGAGCAGCAGCGTTGTCAGCTTAAGCAGCTGCCACGATGAGCTCATGATTTCTGACGTCACTTGCTTGGGAGTGCTAACAAATAATTTTAATGTTATGCTTATTAAAATGCTCACGTCCGCACTTCACAGTTGCTGCACTTTAACTAACAGCTTGGCAAATTCAAAATTCAATCGCGAGTCGCGAATTAAGCTGCCAGCTGCCAGCCTCCAACCTTTAGCCTCCGGCGAGCCGATTGCTTCTAATCAGAACGTCGGACTGTGCCTATCAATAATAACGAAGGTTACTCTCCCATCTGAAACTTGTTGTTGTTATAATTGTTTTCATTGTTGTAGGCCAATCAGGTTGAGATTTATTTTGCCTGCTAATGAATTACCTAGCGTAAATATGTTTTCTAAGCAGTTCCGAGAAATTATTGAGTGATGCAATCAAGTATAAAAATATTCTCTATTCTGTCTGTGCTCACTGAGCAGTTGAACCCAACCACGTGATACGCTTCCTCGTGTAATAACAGCAAAAATAATGAATGGAACTCAAAAGCCATTTTAAGTCATTTTAATTCAATAATATTTAATAATATAACAATATATTATTTAATATTTAGTCACAGTTGCATAAGGACGGACAGACAGACACAATTCGCGGGAGATGTTAACTAAGCAGCAATTCAATTAACTTTTAAAAAACGTAAATAAAATTTAATTGAATTGCAGCTTGATACTTTATATTATTATAATAATATTTAGAGTAAATAAATTAACTTGTGAAAATTATCATTTCTATGAGAAATACATTAAATATTTATCTTGTCTCAATAAAAGAGTAGATAATTTCATTGATGAAATAACGAAAGTTTTCGTAAGATTCACTGGAAATGCAAATTGAATTGAGCCTGCGAAATTTGACTGTGTACTTACAATCTTTCATGTATGTATGTATTGAAAAACTTTATTAATATTAAGAAAAAACATATTGTCTTGATATAAAAGTAATACAGATTTTTTTACTTTTAAATAGAAAATGTATCATTGGGTAGTGAAGACCAATGTTTGTTAACATAAGCTAATATGATAGAAATCAAGAATTTTGATCTCCACAGGTTTGCTCATCTGATCCAATTTTATTTCCCAACAGGCAATGTGCCTGTCCTCTGCAATATCCAGGGGCACATTCACAGTAGCCAGGCGAGAGGCAAACACCATGAGTGCAATCCTCCTCACAGATGGGCTCACATTTGAGAATTTTGGAACTGCCGCGATTCAAGTAGCCATCACAGCAATAGGAGATCTGACGTTGGCTCAGCTGCGGGTCCAAAGTAGAAACTCTGGAAAAATATGAAAAATTTTAAAAATATTTTACTTACTGATACTCTGATCAGTTGACTGTATTTACAATTGGGTTTTATAGCAAATGCCCGAGTCACGAGACGCCAGCAACTCACGTTCCCAAAGTTGATGGTCGCTCAGACCGCTCCTCCAGAATTGTCCAGATGTGTGCGTGGGTAGCAGATGCAATGTTAAGCAGCCGATAAGCAATCCAATTATTTTGCTGCGCGTCAGCATGTTTCCTCTCGCTCTCTGAATTTAAGAATAGAATTATCGCGATGTTTGCTTAATGTGCTCAAATGTAGGCGAGCAACTGAGCTGCTCTTGGTCTGAGAGCTGCTTTTATAGAAGGAAACGAACTGAGCTTTGTGGAACCATAAATAGATTAGTATATTTGCAAAATAGGCAGTGGCATCCTAATAAAAGTGGGAATATAATATGTACACATGTATTTTCAAAGAAGTCAAACAATCCCCTTGCATAAACGCCACTGGCTCAGTGATAAGCGGCGCAACGGATCTTAATTTCAAGACAACAATTTCATTGTGCTTGACATCGAAAGTGTAAATAGTATTTAATTGTATTTTTTCTTTTCCTTTTGTGAACTATATATGTGTATAAGTTTTTTTTTCGAATCTGTTATCGCCAGCTCACACCCACCATCTGTTCGATTCGAGCATGCCGGCGGAACCCAATATAAAGTGCCTGCCCAGCAGCAAATCGAACTCGTGCATTAGTGAAGCATTCACCCGCAATGGATTCATGGAGGCATAGGTTGTCACTGTATCCGGCGACATGCACTTATCGATGAACCGCGTCGTGCCCACCAAGCAGCGACAACGACCCTCTGCATTGCAGTAGCCATTCTCGCAACTCTGGTAGCTCTCCTCCGGACCCTGCACCATCGCACATCCACAGATATTGGGCGCTATGCAACGGCCATAGAAGCCACAGCCAAGATCACAGACAGCATCGCAGCGCCCTCGATTTCTCGCATACCCATTGAAACATCGGCAATTCCCTGGTGAGATGCACACTCCATTAAGGCAGTCATCGCCACAATCGGGCAGGCAACTGGTGGTGTTGGTATCGTATCGGTAACCATTCTGGCACACGCAGGTGGTCTTATTTGCACAAAAGCCATTCTCACAGCGCCTATTTAGGGATGAGAGACATAGAATTGTAATATTCAGAATAGTGTCTAAACTTATACTAAAATGCGAATTTCATTTCTTTCAATATACTTAAAATTTAGAAAATTGGCTCTTGATGAAGCTCTAAGAAGTGTTCTGTATATTATCAAAAAATGAAATGAAAACCCAATTAGAATCCATTCGCTCTATCACTAATTGAGTTTTCTCTAAATTTATTTAATTCTAGAAATTGATTTTGAAAGCATTTGAATAATTTAAGATTATTAAATAATATGTATGTATAAGATGAAATCCAACACAATTTCAATTCGCTTCGGTTTTTATATACTTCTAAAATTAACCTAATCTCAAGAAATATACTAGTTTTCTTTACTCATAACATAATAGTCTCATGGATACTTACATGTAGCAATTGAATTCGCATGAGCTGCCATTCATGCGTTTCATAAAGCCGGGAAAGCACTCGCACTGATTGGGGGCCACACAGTGACCATGGCCACAGTCCGGAATGCACATGGGCTGGCAGCCGAGGGCATACGACTCGCGCAGACCACGGGCATAGCCCTCGGCACAGACGCACTTGCCCGGCTCGAGGCAGATCTCGTTGTGACCACATGTGGCATTGCACTGTGGCTGGCAGAAGCGTTGCGATCCATCCAACTCAAAACCGTTCTCGCACCTGCAGGTGCCATTCAAATAGCACTGGCCGTGGGGGCAGCCCAGCGGGCAGGTGGGCACACAGTTGTTCCGGTAATTGAGCACGAAGTCCGCGAAGCATTGGCAATGTCCGCCCGGCACACAGAAGCCATTCTCTTGGCACCGCTCACCGCAATCCGGCACGCACCTGCTCCAGTCGTACTCGTAGCGTCGCCAGCCCTTGCAGCACACCTCGATGACATTAAAGTGTGTATTTGTGCTACTATTGCCCACAATCTTAACCTCTTTATCATACTGAAAGAATACAGCACTAGCAACATATATATTGTATTAATAATATATCCAAGTTACATATATCAAAGCACTTCTTAGGAAATGGTAACGTTCATTATTATAATTATTGTGTAGCAAATGAAACACTCTGTCCGTGCATATCAATTATGCTATTTATGTGTCCATGACTGTAGTAGCTTTTCTTATTTAAATCAGCTTCAATTAATAAAAAAAAAGTTTCTCTCGTATGTCGCAAGAGTATTTTATCAGCCGAAATAGACGACGTTTGTAATTTCCTAGTTGTACTTACGGTACTTCTCGATGGCATTTATCCGGATACACGCCTCGCTGTGGCAGCGATAATCCTTGTGGTATTATGTACGGTTTGCGTGTGGATGTGGTCGAGGAATAGCGTCTCCGCTGGATCTGCTGCTCCCGTTGTTGCTGCAGCAGCTGTTCCTTCTGATGCAGGCGCTGCTGCTCATCGAGGAGCTGCTGCTTCAGTTGCTGTTCATATAGCTGCATATCCAGGGCATGCATCACGCAAAGATAGATGAGCAGTAGGCTGGCCTGCAATGCCACCGATCGCAGCAGCGCGGACATGGATTATTTACTGGTCCTCTCTCGTTTCCTGGCTGTAATTTTTTTTAGCTTAGCGTTTCTCTGGTTGCACTGCGGCTCGCTCAAGTCGCTGTTGTTTACTGTGTGCCAGCAGTGGGCGCAGTTAAAGAAACGGGTCAGCGCTTAATCGCAGCTGCTAGGCAAGCAGCGATAAGCGAAAGGGGCTTTTAATTATTAGCGAGAGACTGAAGACCACTCAAATTAAGAGTACTTGAGCAACAAGACAGCAATAAAAAGAGAGAACAAGAGAGATGAGAGGGTTAGAAAATAATATATAAAATACATATAGCTAGCTCTTACGGAGCAGCAATAATTTATTGACTGCGATGTACAACAAAATTTTAAAATATGAAGAGTGTGAAAACTTGTAACTCAATTATTATATATCGAAAAGTTAAAGCTTAACTCAATTACAAAATATTCAAGACTTATCAATTTCTAATTTTCAAATTAAAAGAATGTGAAATTAATGTTTTGCTGTTAGCTTAATTATTATTATAATTATTGTAGTATCCAAATAGGCACTTTAAGATTAGTAAAGTTTGTCAAGCAAGCTTAAATTGTATTGGGGACATACCCGAATTGCTCCAGTGTGCAAAAAGCAAAAAACAACTGATAAGCGATAAGCGTCAGCAAATATTGGGGCAGTGGAGCGCCAGCAAAACTTGAGAATTTAGTAGGAATTTAGCAATTGGCTGCCAAGTAACGGAAAACAACAAAATTTCCAAACATTAAAATGCGCCTACTTACGCAAGGTCAGGAGCTAATCTTGCTGCTGTGCTTCGCCAGGATTGCAGCGAATGAGCCTCGTTATCAGGGATCGGAATTCGATGCGCCAATCCAATATAATAACAGACGATTACCCACGAATGTGAACAGACATCAGGCTGCTCTCCAGTCGCTTCATCAGCGTCCTGGTGACCCAAACTTCTATGTGAACGGGACTGCAGTTCAGTTCAGTACACGGAGACGCGAATATATGCTGCGCAATCACGAGAGTGTTTCCAGTCGGGAACTGCACAAGTGTCGCATTTGGGTGCCGTAAGTGCTTGGAGAAATTCAAATTTCACATGCCAAATGATCCATGTTAGTCTCTAATCACTAGAGCAGAGTCGGTGTCCAAATATCCGCTTGCGAATCTCATACAGACGGATATGGCCAACAAGTTGTCCTCGATTGAGGTCTGCTGCACAGGCTACACGCCCACCCGGCTGAAGGGCGTCACCGTCTGCCGGCCCATTTGTGGCTGCCAGAATGGTGGCTGCCGTATACCTGGTGAGTGCGATTGTTACGAGGGCTTCGTTAAGAACGATAATGGAGATTGCGTGTTCGAGTGTCCGATTGGCTGTCAAAATGGTCGCTGCTATCTTGACGGCAGCTGCCAATGCGACGGGGGCTACATGCTGGACGAGACACGACGCTTCTGCCGGCCCATCTGCAGCAGCGGGTGCGGCAACAACCCACGTCACAACTGCACCGAACCGGAGGTGTGCAGCTGCGCCAAAGGCTATCAGCTGACCAACGATGGATGCCAGCCCATTTGTGAGCCCGATTGCGGCATCGGTGGCCTTTGCAAGAGCGACAATGAGTGCGACTGCGGTCCGGGGTACACGCTCAAGGATGGCGTCTGTCAAAACGATTGCTATCAGTAAGTATTAGTGTGTATTACAATTCAGTTCTCGCTTAAAAATGAAAACTCTCCAACATGAAAATAATCCAAGCATTAGAATTATCATTTTTAATGTGAATTCAGCATTTTTTCATTTGCTAATAAGAATTTTAGGAACTTATCTCAAGGCAGACTCGTTGTAGTTCTTCTATTTGTATGCCAACAATCATTAACATTTAAAACTTACAGAAAATGCAATAATGGAATTTGTGTGAGTCGCAATCGTTGCATCTGTGATCCCGGCTTTATATACCACGAGCAGTCCACGACCTGCGTACCTGTTTAACAGTCAGTAATACCTGCTTGATGTCTTAACCGCAAATAATTACAAATACATATATATATATAATGCAATTGCTTATTTATGGGAGCTGATTAATTAATTTTGAATGATCGCATAGCACTGCTCTCCATTATAAATTCATTTCCGTATAATTCAAACAAATATTGAAATCGATTACATTATTTTAGAGAAAGAAAGAAATAAGTGCATAAATAAAAATCAAATATAAAGTGTATAGATATATTAGAGCAGATGTGCTGTTATTGAGGCAATTGCCAAAACCCGACTTACAACTACCAAATGCCATTCAAAATATTAGGCTGGTCATTTTTAATTAGATATACAACATATGATCGCTGAATTAAAACATAAACAGTTTATTTTTATTTGTATAATGGAAAGCTATATAATGATTAAGCAAGTGCAAATACATATGCATGTAAAATATATTTAAATTATTTATTGTGTTTCAAATGAGACCATTGTCGCTATAGCTATCAATTTTTAACCACTTGCAACAGTAAGCAGATACCAGAACACCAAGTGAGGATCGCTGGCCATATAGCAGCACTTGGCGCCGCATTCGAAGGTTTTCTCGGTCTCCGTGTGGTCACCCTCACGCAGCCGTGGCTAGTTAGCTCATAGCCAGAAAAACACTGGCATTTCTCAGGTGCTGTACAAATGCCATTCCCACAGCCTCGACTGCAGTTGGGCTTGCAGATCTTGGCGCTGACACCATCAGCGGGAACAAATCCATTGTTGCATCTGCATTGGTCCCGGCCCACGCAAGTGCCATGCACACACGCAGGATTGCAGTTGGATTCACAGATGTGCTGGGAGTTCGCTGCGAAATGATAGCCAAATTCACATACACAAATCTCTGGCTCGCTGCAGATGCCATGAACGCAGCCAGCACTGCAATACGGCTCGCAGGTGCTGTTCGGACCCATGATGTAACCGTTATTGCATTCGCACTGCCCGGGCCCCATGCAATGGCCATGCGGGCAGGCTGGACTGCACATGGGTAGACACTGCTGCTTCTCCACGGAGAACTCATAACGATCGATGCACTGCGGCACACAGTCACCTACGCCGTTAATTCGCGTGTAGCCCGTTTTGCAGACGCACTTATTAGGAGCCTCGCAGCTACTGTGCTTGCCACAGCCGCTGCAAACTGGACTGCAATTTGCACCATCATATCCTTTTTCACATTCACATCGATTGGGAGCTCCGCAGTGGCTATGTCCGTAACAACCATTTGGGCATATGGGTTTACAGTCATTTATTGATCCTGAGTAGCCAGCACAGCAAATACGTTCCATCTCAGTTATTTGCTTCTAAGTCACAAGAAATTATAATAATAAAAGTTTTATTTATTATTTAATGCCACAATAATTTTTGTTAAATTTATTTGCATGGAAAAATACTAATAAAAAATATATTAGAAATTACCAAACTAGCTCAAACAATGTATTTATTATTAGTCAAACATAAATATATAATGTACAATAAATTAATAAGAAATAAATAAATTAAATAAAAATAAATAAAGTAAGTATATTGCCTAACATTAAATTATTTTCTTTTTTGAGTACACCCAAACATATTTTGAGAGAAAAAAACTGAACTTAGTCGGATTATTAAATTTTTTTAAAACTAATTGAATTCTTTGCCTCACCTCGTCCACTTCATGGCTTTCTATTCTTTGCTTAAGCTTCCGGAACCATAAAAATTTTTCAGAGTAATTAACAATCTTAGTTCTTAATGCCCGTTCAATGTAAGAAATTCTTTGAAATTTACTGCACACATTTGGCTGCAGTCCTGTTGTTGTGCAACACCATATCATCAACAACTATTCACAAATACGTGCAAAAATATATACACTTCATTATAGAGTTTTCAAAATAGTATTTATTTCGAGGCTTATCACATCTGCCATGTGAGGACACTTCATTAGCTCGATCGAAACCTCAACTGACCTCAGAGGGAGGCACATAATTGCTTAGTCTACAGATTTGCACATCCGTTTATTTTGATAGGCACTACACAAAAATTATACACATGTATTAGTTATATGTATTTAATCTGTACGCATGTGTGCAACACAAAACAAAACATTACTTCCTAATACTTAAACAAAATCAATTTAAAGTAGATGACAAAGTCCATGTTATGCCTAACTACATTGACTCACTTATTTCAGTATATTAAATTCTTTGGCGTTAAAGTCGTAATGTGTAGGTTGATTAGCTTTGTTCCAATTTATTTTGTAATAATAGTTTATCAAAACTTTGATTTATATGTATTGATTTGTCCTGTATTAAAATATAATACATTTATTGTAAAGACATAAAAAATAAAAAAAAACTATTATCAGTATCATATTTTATATATAATATTTTATAAATTAAGAACGCTCATTTTATTTACAGCTCTTAGAATTGGCGATTGGGAACAAACCTGGGGATCCTTATATATCAGCCTGGTGCACACATTTTGTCCATACGCGCTGATAGCCAAATGGAAAGAAACTAGGAAGATACTTGCCCAAAATGTATAACACCTATTCATCGTAAAACTGTAATTTATGTTAACCACTTTTTAATATAAACTTGTTGCGTATATTCCTTAAAGGAATCCTTTTTGTAGCTTGCGCTTTGAAGTTTGAAATAAAACTGACTCGCATAGGTGTGCTGAGTGACTTTTATAGCTTTGAGTTGCCTTTATAAACCGCAACTATATTTATAAATAAGAGATTGTGGATACTGGAGAATTGGTTGGGCAAATCATACGTAGAGCTGTTGAATGAATAAGAACCCTGATTAAGGACATTACAATAAATGCATAAGTCATTCCACCCATATGTTTTCTAAGCACGTCACCTTTGACGATGTTTCATTTTTAATTAAATTTATTTTCTAAATATTTACAATAATTCTGTGATCAGTCATCAAAAAGCTTATTACAGCGTACTGGAGACCCAAACTTCTAAGTGAACGGGGCTGGAGTTCAGATCAGTCCACGGAGGCGTTAATATATGCTGCGGAATCACGAGAGTGTTTCCAGTCGGGAACTGCACAAGTGTCGCTTTTGGGTGCCGTAAGTGCTTGGAGAAATTCAAATTTCACATGCCAAATGATCCATGTTATTCTTTAATTGCGTGTTCGAGTGCCCGATTGGCTGTCAAAATGGTCGCTGCTATCTTGACGGCAGCTGCCAATGCGACGGGGGCTACATGCTGGACAAGACACGACGCTTCTGCCGGCCCATCTGCAGCAGCGGGTGCGGCAACAACATGCCAGCCCATTTGTGAGCCCGATTGCGGCATCGGTGGGCTTTGCAAGAGCGACAATGAGTGCGACTGCGGTCCGGGGTACACGCTCAAGGATGGCGTCTGTCAAAACGATTGCTATCAGTAAGTATAAGTGTGTATTACAATTCAGTTCTCGCTTAAAAAAGAAAACTCTCCAACATGAAAATAATCCAAGCATTAGAACTATCATTTTTAATGTGAATTCAGCATTTTTTTATTTGTCATTTTATGTACTGCTAATAAGAATTTTAGGAACTTATCTCAAGGCAGAGTTTTTATTTGCGAGCGACCACTGTAACTCGTTGTAGTTCTTCTATTTGTATGCCAACAATCATTAACATTTAAAACTTACAGAAAATGCAATAATGGAATTTGTGTGAGTCGCAATCGTTGCATCTGTGATCCCGGCTTTATATACCACGAGCAGTCCACGACCTGCGTACCTGTTTAACAATCAGTAATACCTGCTTGATGTTTTAACCGCAAATAATTACAAATATATATATATATATAATGCAATTGCTTATTTATGGGAGCTGATTAATTAATTTTGAATGATCGCATAGCACTGCTCTCCATTATAAATTCATTTCCGTATAATTCAAACAAATATTGAAATCGATTACATTAGTTTAGAGAAAGAAAGAAATAAGTGCATAAATAAAAATCAAATATAAAGTGTATAAATATAATAGAGCAGATGTGCTGTTATTGAGGCAATTGCCAAAACCCGACTTACAACTACCAAATGCCATTCAAAATATTAGGCTGGTCATTTTTAATTAGATATATAACATATGATCGCTGAATTAAAACATACACAGTTTATTTTTATTTGTATAATGGAAAGCTATATAATGATTAAGCAAGTGCAAATACATATATTTAAATTATTTATTATGTTTCAAATGAGACCATTGTCGCTATAGCTATAAATTTTTAACCACTTGCAACAGTAAGCAGATACCAGAACACCAAGTGAGGATCGCTGGCCATATAGCAGCACTTGGCGCCGTCTTCGAGGAGTTGAGTGCCGCCTCCTCCATGGCCTGTTGATTGTTAATTGATTGGCTTATAGGTTCGTATATCATGCATACAAAGCGTTGCTCCAGCTGCTCAATGATGCAGTGCAGCGATTGACTGTCGCAGCGACACTGGCTGAGTTCCAAGCAGGGCTGATCATGGTCATCCATGCAAATGTTGGCGCACTTGAAGCCAGCATCATCCGACTCCGTCAACTCTTGCCAACATTTGCAGTTGTCCGTGCAATTCGTTGTGGGCAACAGAAGCAAGTCTGGAGGCGCAGCTGAGCTGAAAGCTGTTGTTGCACTAGATGTGGTCAACGTTAATTCTTGCACGCAGCCATCTTCATTTCGCTCATAGCCAGGAAAACACTGGCACTCCTCAGGTGCTGTACAAATGCCATTCTCACAGCCTCGACTGCAGTTGGGCTTGCAGATCGTGGCGCTGACACCATCAGCGGGAACAAATCCCTCATTACAGCTGCATTGTTCCGGGGCCAGGCAAGTGCCATTCACACAGGAAATCTGGCAGCTGGGCTCGCACACATGTTGAATGTCATCTTTTCCCCCGGGCACGTATCCCAAATGGCAGATGCACAGCTGGGGCGCCACGCAGTCGCCATTCTCACACGCAGGATTGCAGTTGGGTTCACAGATGTGCTGGGAGTCCGCTGCGAAATGATAGTCAAATTCACAGACACAAGTCTCTGGCTCGCTGCAAATGCCATGAACGCAACTGGGACTGCACTGCGGCTCGCAGGTGCTGTTCGGGCCCATTAGGTAACCGGGACTGCATGCGCACAGCTCGGGCGCAAAGCAATAGCCATGCGGGCAGCCTCGACTGCAGTTGGGCTTGCAGATCGTGGCGCTGACACCATCAGCGGGAACAAATCCCTCATTGCAACTGCATTGTTCCGGGGCCAGGCAAGTGGCATTCACACAGGACATCTGGCAGCTGGGCTCGCACACATGTTGAATGCCATCTTTTCCCCCGGGCACGTATCCCAAATGGCAGATGCACAGCTGGGGCGCCACGCAGTCGCCATTCTCACACGCAGGATTGCAGTTGGGTTCACAGATGTGCTGGGAGTCCGCTGCGAAATGATAGTCAAATTCACAGACACAAGTCTCTGGCTCGCTGCAGATACCATGAATGCAGCTGGGACTGCACCGCGGCTCGCAGGTGCTGTTCAGACCCATGAGGTAACCGGGACTGCATGCGCACAGCTCGGGCGCAAAGCAATAGCCATGCGGGCAGCCTTGACTGCACATGGGCCGACACTTCTGCTCCTCCACGGAGAACTCATAACCATCGTAGCATTCACACTTATCCGGCGCCACACATCTCGCATAGTCATGGCAGCCTTTGGAACACTGCGGTTCGCATTGTTTTTGATCCCTTTGGGCATAGCCGGCAGCACAGACACACTGCTCCGGCTCCTTGCAGGTGCTGTGCTCCGGGCATCCTTCACTGCACATAGGCTCACAGCTGGAAATATTGGCATTTTGCTTGTAGCCCACATCACATTGGCATTTTCCTGGGCTGACACAGCTGTTGTGAGGTCCACAATCAGGTTCACAGATGGGTTTGCATTCGCCCGCCTCCTCCTTATATCCGTCGTGGCACTCGCAGAGATTGGGCTCTTTGCAATAGCTGTTGGCAGTGCATCTGGACGAGCACATTGGCTGACAATGGGCATCTGGCGAGGATCTCTCATAGCCCAATTGACACTCGCAAATGTTTGGGGCCGAACAGAGGCTGTGATCTCCACATGACTGGATGCACTGCGGCACACAGTCACCTACGCCGTCAATTCGCGTGTAGCCCGTTTTGCAGACGCACTTATTAGGAGCTTCGCAGCTACTGTGCTCGCCACAGCCGCTGCAAACTGGACTGCAATTTGCACCCCCATATCCCTCATCACATTCACATCGATTGGGAGCTCCGCAGTGGCTATGTCCGTAGCAACCATTTGGGCATATGGGTGTACAGTGATCTGTTGGTCCTGAATAACCAGCACAGCAATGATATTGTGTCTCAAGTCTGTATCGCATCTAAGTCATAAGAAATTATAAACATAAAAGTATTATTATTATTTTTTTAAATTTAATTGGATAAAAAAATCCTCATAAAAAATATATTAAAAATTACCAAACTAGCTCAAACAATGTATTTATTATTAGTCAAACATAAATATATAATGTATAATAAATTAATAAGAAATAAATAAATTAAATAAAAATAAATAAAGTAAGTATATTGCCTAACATTAAATTATTATTTTATTTGAGTACACCCAAACATATTTTGAGAGAAAAAAACTGAACTTAGTCGGATTATTAAATTATTTTAAAACTAATTGAATTCTTTGCCTCACCTCGTCCACTTCATGGCTTTCTATTCTTTGCTTAATCTTCCGGAACCATAAAAATTTTTCAGAGTAATTAACAATCTTAGTTCTTAATGCCCGTTCAATGTAAGAAATTCTTTGAAATTTACTGCACACATTTGGCTGCAGTCCTGTTGTTATACAACACCCAATCATAACTATCAGCAGATACGTCCAAAAATATATACACTTCATTATAGAGTTTTCAAAATAGTATTTATTTCGAGGCTTGTCACATCTGCCATGTGAGGACACTTCACTAGCTCGATCGAAACTCAACTGAGCTCAGACGGAGGCTCATAAATGCTTAAGGCTACAGATTTGCACATCCGTTTATTTTGATAGGCACTACACAAAAATTATACACATGTATTAGTTATATGTATTTAATCTGTACGTATGTGTGCAACACAAAACAAAACATTACTTCCTAATACTTAAACAAAAACAATTTAAAGTAGATGACAAAGTCCATGTTATGCCTAACTACATTGACTCACTTATTTCAGTATATTAAATTCTTTGGCGTTAAAGTCGTAATGTGTAGGTTGATTAGCTTTGTTCCAATTTATTTTGTAATAATAGTTTATCAAAACTTTGATTTATATGTATTGATTTGTCCTGTATTAACATATAATACATTTATTTTAACGAGATAATAAATAAAAAAAAATCCCATCAGTATCATATTTTATATATAATATTTTATAAATTAAGAACGCTCATTTTATTTACAGCTCTTAGAATTGGCGATTGGAAACAAACCTGTTGAAGCATTTCGTGTGGATTTTGCCACCAATGGGTGCGCTTATAAGTGGTCCTTGGCAGATGCTCCATATTGGTAACGTACATAACGAGATAATAAATATAAAAAAAACTCCTATCAGTATCATATTTTATATATAATATTTTATAAATTAAGAACGCTCATTTTATTTACAGCTCTTAGAATTGGCGATTGGGAACAAACCTGTGGAAAAATTTCGTGTCGATTTTGCCACCGATCGGTGTCATGATAACTGGCCATTGGCAGATGCGTAATATAGGTAACGTACTTCATACTGGTGCACACATTTTGTCCATGCGCGCTGATAGTTGCCAAATGGATAGAAACTAGGAAGATACTTGCCCAAAATGTATACCAGCTATTCATTGTAAAACTGTAATATATGTTAACAACTTCTTAATTTAAACTTGTTACATATGTTCGTTAAAGGAACGCGTTTCGAATTAAACTGAGCATCGGATCAAATATACTTGCCATGTTATAAGTTTCACACATCCGTTTATTTCTCTGTTCTATAATATAAAACACATATTTTGATTACTGTTTTATTCACAGCATTTGAAAAGCTGATATAATAACAACAAAAAATTACTCAGCTATAATACAAATTTGAATGCAATCTAACCACAACGCTATCTGTAAAACCCAGAGAGTAGAGAGATTTATCTCTACTGTAAAATTTCCACATAATACATTATAGTAGAAGTCCTTGAGACGGATATTAGAATTTGATCTCACTCTTGATCACAAAAATGAGAAGAAAATAATTAAATGAAAACACTTTAAATATATGTAAATTAATGC
This sequence comes from Drosophila nr. perissopoda 5 BK-2023a, assembly GCA_035044105.1. Classification (NCBI taxonomy): domain Eukaryota; kingdom Metazoa; phylum Arthropoda; class Insecta; order Diptera; family Drosophilidae; genus Drosophila; species Drosophila nr. perissopoda 5 BK-2023a. Next base: position 1,822,348 of record JAWNMK010000018.1, read on the forward strand.
AAATTTTTGTCGTTGTTATTTGTTATCGAAATATTACGCACATGCCAAAAAGAAAGTACTTGGATGATTTTTATATATATATATATATTGGTTTGCTTTGCTTAAGTTCTTATTTTATAAATATAGTCAACTTTCAATCAATGCACATTCAATGAGTTTATCACTCAGTTTAACAGTCATAAGCGATGATTTTAACAATATTTAAGAGTCATAAATTATTTTTATTTGAGGTTTTTACACATTTTTATGAGTCACAACGAATTCATGTTCATCAAAAAGGCGAATTTGGTTGCTCGTGTTTGTATACCCTGAACCCATTAAAAATGGGTAAAAAGGGTGTAATGGTTTTGTGCAAAAGTAACAGGCAGAAGGAGGTATTTCCGACCCCCTTAAAGTATATATATTCATAATCAGGATCAACAGCCGAGTCGATATAGCCATGTTCGCATCTGCTTCCGTCCGTCTGTAAGAACACGCGGATCTCAGAGACTATAAAAGCTAGAGACTTCATATTTGGAAAAAAGGTTTTCGAATGTTCGGCGTAGATCAAGTTAACTTTATTTTGCCGATAACTGCAACCGTTTGAGGAATATCGATTTTTTACTCTGCAGTCCCTGTGCCTGCCTGTGCACTTGACCTTCTCACATTTGAGTGCAAGACTCCTTAAAGGGAAATTTGGCAATAAAAGTAGAATATATTTAACAACTGGGTTCAGGGTATACCGTAGTCGAGCTCACTCGACTACAGCGTTTTTACTTGTTTATTACTTATCCATACATTGTAATAAGCATTTTTGTGACAAATTTTTTTGAACTGATTACGATAGCTCAAAACATATTTCTGTTTATTTAATGAATTTGTAATACTTTAAAAATAGGAGCTATTTTCAAAGCCCTCCAGTCTTGTATCATATATATCATCTGTGGGTAAGTCCACAGTTTTTAGACCGTGGCCAGCCGCGTCTACATCCGTATGCGAGGAGTAAGTTGGTTTCCCATAGCGCCTTTTTAACACAGCGGCAATACAGGAGACAAGTCCAACAACTCCAAATAAGCCAACGATGCTACCCAATGTAATGAAGCTCACAGCGATATTATTAGAGCAGTTGAGACTATTTAAATCATTTCGATTATAGCCGGAAATGCATTCGCATTTGTCTGGCTGGGCACAGTAGCTGTTATCCCCGCACTCGGTAGTGCACTTTGGCCAGCAGCGATTACCCTTACCCATAAAGCCATCATTGCACACACATTTATTGGGCTCAACGCACTTTGCATTCTCTGCACATTTCTGCTGGCAAAGGGGTTGACAAATGCCCTGCAGATCCACCTGGTAGCCACCTTTGCAGAGGCACACCTCCGGCTGGGCACAGTAACTATTTTTTGGACATGGAATGGAACAATGTGGCACACAATCGTATGTTTCATTTCTCATGAAGCCCTGCAGACATTCGCATTTTTTTGTTTCCGGCATGCAGTCTGACTCAGATGAGCCGTTGCACAAGCTGTTACCCAAATATACCAGTAGCAAGCATATTAGTAACAGCTTCAGTTCAAATCCAGCCATAATTTGAAGTTATTAATTTTCATAATAATCCTTTTTGTAGTTTGCGCTTTGAAGTTTGAAATAAAACTGACTCGCATAGGTGTGCTGAGTGACTTTTATAGCTCTGAGTTGGCTTTAAAAACCGCAACTATATTTATAAATAAGAGATTATGGATACTGGAGTATTGGTTGGGCAAATCATACGTAGAGCTGTTGAATGAATAAGAACCCTGATTAAAGACATTACAATAAATGCATAAGTTATTCATTCATTCCACCCATATGTTTTCTAAGCACGTCACCTTTGACGATGTTTCACTTTTAATTAAATTTATTTTCTAAATATTTAAAATAATGATGTAATCAGTCGTCAAATAGCTCGTTATTTGAATTAAAATGTGAATGCATTTCAGAAACACAAAATTTCCAAACATTAAAATGCGCCTACTTAGGCAAGGCCAGGAGCTAATCTTGCTGCTGTGCTTCGCCAGGATTGCAGCGAATGAGCCTCGTTATCAGGGATCGGAATTCGATGCGCCAATCCAATATAATAACAGACGATTACCCACGAATGTGAACAGACATCAGGCTGCTCTCCAACGTACTGGAGACCCATACTTCTAAGTGAACGGGACTGGAGTTCAGATCAGTCCACGGAGGCGTTAATATATGCTGCGCAATCACGAGAGTGTTTCCAGTCGGGAACTGCACAAGTGTCGCATTTGGGTGCCGTAAGTGCTTGGAGAAATTCAAATTTCACATGCCAAATGATCCATGTTAGTCTCTAATTGCGTGTTCGAGTGTCCGATTGGCTGTCAAAATGGTCGCTGCTATCTTGACGGCAGCTGCCAATGCGACGGGGGCTACATGCTGGACGAGACACGACGCTTCTGCCGGCCCATCTGCAGCAGCGGGTGCGGCAACAACCCGCGTCACAACTGCACCGAACCGGAGGTGTGCAGCTGCGCCAAAGGCTATCAGCTGACCAACGATGGATGCCAGCCCATTTGTGAGCCCGATTGCGGCATCGGTGGCCTTTGCAAGAGCGACAATGAGTGCGACTGCGGTCCGGGTTACACGCTCAAGGATGGCGTCTGTCAAAAAGATTGCTATCAGTAAGTATAAGTGTGTATTACAATTCAGTTCTCGCTTAAAAATGAAAACTTTCCAACATGAAAATAATCCAAGCAAGGTTCACAGATGGGTTTGCATTCGCCCGCCTCCTCCTTATATCCGTCGTGCAACCACAACGCTATCTGTATAACCCAGAGAGTAGAGAGATTTATCTCTACTGTAAAATTTCCACATGATACATTATAGTAGAAGTCCTTGAGACGGATATTAGAATTTGATCAAGAGTGAACAAAAATGAGAAGAAAATAATTAAATGAAAACACTTTAAATATATTTAAATTAATGCAAATTTTTGTCGTTGTTATTTGTTATCGAAATATTACGCACATGCCAAAAAGAAAGTACTTGGATGATTTATATATATATATATATATTGGTTTGCTTTGCTTAAGTTCTTATTTTATAAATATAGTCAACTTTCAATCAATGCACATTCAATGAGTTTATCACTCAGTTTAACAGTCATAAGCGATGATTTTAACAATATTTAAGAGTCATAAATTATTTTTATTTGAGGTTTTTACACATTTTTATGAGTCACAACGAATTCATGTTCATCAAAAAGGCGAATTTGGTTGCTCGTGTTTGTATACCCTGAACCCATTAAAAATGGGTAAAAAGGGTGTAATGGTTTTGTGCAAAAGTAACAGGCAGAAGGAGGTATTTCCGACCCCCTTAAAGTATATATATTCATAATCAGGATCAACAGCCGAGTCGATATAGCCATGTTCGCATCTGCTTCCGTCCGTCTGTAAGAACACGCGGATCTCAGAGACTATAAAAGCTAGAGACTTCATATTTGGAAAAAAGGTTTTCGAATGTTCGGCGTAGATCAAGTTAACTTTATTTTGCCGATAACTGCAACCGTTTGAGGAATATCGATTTTTTACTCTGCAGTCCCTGTGCCTGCCTGTGCACTTGACCTTCTCACATTTGAGTGCAAGACTCCTTAAAGGGAAATTTGGCAATAAAAGTAGAATATATTTAACAACTGGGTTCAGGGTATACCGTAGTCGAGCTCACTCGACTACAGCGTTCTTACTTGTTTATTACTTATCTACACATTTTAATAAGCATTGTTGTGACAAATTTTTTTTTACTGATTACGATAGCTCAAAACATATTTCTGTTTATTTAATGAATAATTATGTTTAGCCTTGAGTTTGTAATACTTTAAAAATAGGAGCTATTTTCAAAGCCCTCCAGTCTTGTATCATATATATCATCTGTGGGTAAGTCCACAGTTTTTAGACCGTGGCCAGCCGCGTCTACATCCGTATGCGAGGAGTAAGTTGGTTTCCCATAGCGCCTTTTTAACACAGCGGCAATACAGGAGACAAGTCCAACAACTCCAAATAAGCCAACGATGCTACCCAATGTAATGAAGCTCACAGCGATATTATTAGAGCAGTTGAGACTATTTAAATCATTTCGATTATAGCCGGAAATGCATTCGCATTTGTCTGGCTGGGCACAGTAGCTGTTATCCCCGCACTCGGTAGTGCACTTTGGCCAGCAGAAATTACCCTCTCCCATAAAGCCCAACTTGCAGTCACACACGTTTGGTTTCACACAAAAGCTGTTCTTCTCACACTCCATCGAACAGATGGCTTCGCAGCTGCCATTGTTATTCGTCTGATAGCCATCATTGCACCCACATTTATTGGGCTCAACGCACTTTGCATTCTCTGCACATTTCTGCTGGCAAAGGGGTTGACAAATGCCCTGCGGATCCACCTGGTAGCCATCTTTGCAGCGGCACACCTCCGGCTTGGCACAGTAACTATTTTTTGGACATGGGTTGGAACATAGTGGCACACAAACGTATGTTTCATTTCTCATGAAGCCCTGCAGACATTCGCATTTTTTTGTTTCCCTACATTCCTCATTTTTCCCACAGCTTTGCTCACAGAAAGGCTTACACACGCCCCACTCGTTCTCTTTGTAACCGTCTTTGCAATCACAGATATTTGGCTTGGCGCAGTGTTTATTAAGTCCACAGTTCATTTGGCATTTGGGTTCACAATTTGTTTCGTTGTTCGCTGATTTGGTGTAACCTTTAGAGCAAAGGCACTTGTCACCAGGTTTGGGGCAATATGTGTGAGATCCACAATTATCATGACATTTTGGCGTACAGTAACTGAAATTCGCCTCATATCCTTGATGGCATATACACTTGAATTTGTCGTCGTCTCCTTTCACACAGTCTGCATTCAGACTGCATTTGGGAATGCAATTACGCCGACAAACTTTGTTTTCAACAATCTGTGGAGCAAAGAAATCCATTTTCATGTATTCATATTTACATATAGATTGACCTTACCTTTGTACGAATAACATTTTCATTAACTGGAGCAATTTCCTTGAATCCACTTGTATTAAATCGAAAGTGAGTCACCGACATAGTACCAGAAATGTTTTTTTCAACCCACACAGGCATGCAGTCTGACTCAGATGAGCCGTTGCACAAGCTGTTATCCAAATATACCAGTAGCAAGCATATTAGTAACAGCTTCAGTTCAAATCCAGCCATAATTTGAAGTTATTAATTTTCACAATAATCCTTTTTGTAGTTTGCGCTTTGAAGTTTGAAATAAAACTGACTCGCATAGGTGTGCTGAGTGACTTTTATAGCTTTGAGTTGGCTTTAAAAACCGCAACTATATTTATAAATAAGAGATTGTGGATACTGGAGTATTGGTTGGGCAAATCATACGTAGAGCTGTTGAATGAATACCCTGAAACCCTGATTAAGGACATTACAATAAATGCATAAGTTATTCATTCATTCCACCCATATGTTTTCTAAGCACGTCACCTTTGACAATGTTTCATTTTGAATTAAATTTATTTTCTAAATATTTAAAATAATGATGCGATCAGTCATCAAATAGCTTATTATTTGAATTAAAATGTGAATGCATTTCAGAAAGATCTTTCAAAATATGTGCCTAAGTATCGATGCTAAAGCAAAGCTAGCTCATTTTTTTCAGATGTGCTGGTCACACTCATCATCCAAGGCGACGGTAACATTGTTCGTTACATTCCAATAGTATTTCTGGTATTATTCAGAAATAGCATAATTGAATTAAGAATGCTTAATATAAAATTGCAAAGAAAAAACTTTTAAGGGGAGAAAAAATTAAGCAACAATTGCACCTGATTGCAATTTGAAGATTATCAATAAAAATATATAAATATAATTGTATTTTGTTTTGATGCTGTTAGCTGCTTTAACTATCTTATTTGTCTTTATTAATCAACAACTAATCAAACTTAAGAACTTTTCTGACGCTCTGAGTGTTACAGCTCCAGTCGAGTAAATCTGACAAATTAATATATAGTCTTTTATTTCGCATTGATGTCATAAGTGAACACTGCCAAGGCACTGGTACGAGAACGAAATCATTAAATTCATTTGTTATTCACAATGTTAAGGACCTCTGCAACTTTGGGCATATCACAAATACCATCCGGCTGTTCGTTGAGGATGAGGTCGTTGTTTTGGAAACATTGGGTTCAACAAACGCATATGTATACGCATTTATATATTATGCATAGCACTTTGATAAGCGCAAGCACAGAAGTCCGGCCTGTTTCGCTCATTGAAATATCATTTGTCTGTTCATTTGTAAATTGTGCATTAAAGCGAGTGGTCCGCAAAATACAATAATGTCGCGACTACTCATCGTATTTTTGTTGAGCATGGGCCTCTTCTGGTTACAAATTGATGCGTGTGTTGAACCTGTGCAGTAAGTATTTTCGAAATGTCCTTTCGAGTGCTTAGCTAATCCAAATCAATTCGAAAGAGCATTGAAAACGAGGACTATTCCGGTGACCATGCGCAAATATCATGGCCCGAGCAACTGCACAAGCGACTGCTTTGTGGTGCGACCTATAAGTGAGGTATGTATACAGATCTTATATGTTTGCTTTAAAAAAAAATTAATAGAAATCAAAACAGTTTAGTGTTTATAAAGTGAATGTTGATCAAAATCAAAAAAATGCACAAAAAAACAGTAGAATGAAAACTGTTAAATTGAAGCAAAGAAATTTGGAGAATAAAAAAAACTAGAATTCTTCACTTAAATCTCTGTAAACCATTTTTATAATTGGCTGCATTAAAATGTGTTTGAGTCTAACGATATATAAGTAACTAAATAAAATGTTAATCATTCTGAATACTGAATGAATTTTCTGAATCTGAATCATACTGATATTTGAAACAATTTTTTTTTTGCCAAGAATTATATTAAAGTAGAGACTAGATGGTAAACAAATGCGATATTGATTCAACACTAATCAACTCTTTATTTAATTCTAACATAGACATATATGTCCATCGATATTGTGTGCTGTGAAGGATACGAGCGCAAGGATAAGAAGTAAGTGGACACTTGGTTGATATCTAAGACTTTATCATCATAATGTAATAAATAATGTATGCAACTTGTCTCTGTCTACTCCCCCTAATACTTTTGCAGTAGCGAGTGTTTGCCCAAGTGCCATGATTGTGGCCCCGTCGGCAAATGTATATTGCCGGAGGTGTGTGTCTGTGGTCAGGGCTACAAAAGCCAGAAGAATCGCAGCGTGTGCCTGCCTGAGTGCAGTGAGATGTGCATAAATGGAAACTGCACCGCGCCCGACGTCTGTCAGTGCTTGGAGGGATTTCGTTTGCGCAACGACAGTCAGAGCGTCTGTGAACCGATCTGTGGCGCCACAGATTGCACCAACGGACATTGTGTGACGCCGCAGCAGTGTGTCTGCAACTCGGGCTACCAGCGGAACGAGACGCTCGGCAAGTGTGTGCCCGTATGCGTGGACAAGACGGAGCATGGCGATTGCGTGGCCCCCAATGAGATAAGATGCCATCCCGGCTATGAGCTGCACTGGAATTATCATCAGCACCAACGCTGCGATCCGGTGTGCAGCAGCGGCTGTCGCAATGGTCTCTGCATGCAGCCGGAGCAGTGTGTCTGTAATGTGGGCTATGTCCATGTGGACAAACGCATCTCAGGCGGCTGTGAGCCCGTTTGCCAGCCGGCCTGTGTGAACGGCAGCTGTGCGGCACCGAATCACTGCCGGTGCCAGGATGGGCATGTGCCACTGAATGGTTCCCATCACGTGTGCACGCCCAGCTGTCGTCAGGGCTGTGAGAATGGCTTCTGCAATGCACCGGGTCGCTGCGAGTGCCACAAGGGTTACATTAAGCTATCTCCGCATCAATGTAGTCCTGTTTGCCAGCCGATCTGTGGGCCCAATGCCCGCTGCAGTGCACCCGACACCTGCACCTGTCACGAGGGCTATGTGCGGGTCAATGGCAGCGACACACACTGTGAGCCGTACTGCTCCAAAAAATGCTATAATGGCATCTGCAGCAGCCCAGATGTGTGCTCCTGTTTGGCGGGCTACGAAGCGCTAACTGCCTCGTACTGTGTACCCAAGTGCAATCGATCCTGCATCTATGGCAGCTGTGTGGGTCCCAATCTCTGTCGCTGCTTCAACGGACATCGTCCCAGTGCCAATGATCCCTATGTGTGTGAGCCCATATGCAGTATGAAATGTGGATTTGGTCGCTGCATTGCGCCCGAAATCTGTCAATGTGATCAGGGCTTCGCCAATCGTTGGCCCAGCGGAACCTGTGAGCCGTTCTGCGCCCAGAAGTGCGTCAATAGTCGGTGCGAGGGCGGCACAGGACGTTGTCGCTGCTATGAGGGCTATCAATTGAGGGCCGGCTCCAATTCGATTTGTGATCCCATCTGCTCGCCCAGCTGCAGAAATGGCACCTGCGTGGAGCCCAACAGCTGCGAGTGCTTGCCGGGCTATGAGGATACCAAACTAAACTATGTGTGCATTCCCAGCTGCCGTCCGGCCTGCGAGAACGGACACTGCACGGCACCGGGACGTTGTGAGTGCAGTGCCGGCTATCAGGTGACCAACTCCAGTGAACCGCAACTGTGTCGTGCTCAGTGCAAGGAGCGCTGCATCAACGCCGAGTGCCTGCGACCGGATGAGTGCACCTGCCTATTTGGCTACAGACTCATCAAGGGCAGCACCACCGAGTGTGCACCATACTGCAGCCAACCCTGTGACAAGGACAGCCTCTGTGTAGCGCCCGAAATCTGTGAGCAGCAAATATATCCTGCTCTTTCCACAGTTGGAGCCGGCGGCTTCTCCAGCTGGAGGCAACTGACGCTGGCGGTATTGCTCTGTGTGTTCGTAGTTATGTTGTCGGTGCTGCTTATGTTTCTGCAGCGCAGGCGAGCGCAAAAGGATAAGCAGCAGGTGCATCTCATCGAGAATCCCAGCTATGGCGTCTGCATGGCTCACAGCGATGAGCTACCCAGTGACCGAGAGGACGGTCTGGGCGATTAATCGAGTACAAGTACAAATAACTAGCATTTACCAAAACCGTTTCAACTTTTAACATTTTCCTATAAATAAATAAAAACTAATCATTATTCAAATAAGATTTGTAAGCCTACGTCATTTTGCGACTTCAGCGTACTGGTTCTAATTTTCAGCTATTATAAAACAAAAGTGTATTAATAAAATAAGTATCACATTCGGAATTGAATTGAATTCGCTTTTGATTAATTAGCGCGTTCAAATTTAAACTGAATAAGTTTAACATCTTTTTCACTACACCATTTGGAAAGCATTTCATGATTCTCATCTACGATTATTATATATACTGAGACACCTCCGATTGCATAAGGTAAATATATGCTTCACCTCTTATTATGACATAATTTCGATTTTGAAGTGTATCCATTCCAAATGGGTATGCTCTATACTCTATACCGGAAATATATATTCTTATTTGAAGTTGACTTTAAAGTTTTCAATTGAGCTAGCATTTAATCAATGTCAATTGAAACTGCAACATACTTATTAACAACTGAAATTTACCGTACGGAGAAAACACCAGCTAGAATCGGGATATAGGTATTAATAGTTATCCCAATAAATATGATGGCATACTTACTGTAAATAGATTAACTTTAATATTTTATGGCTTGGTTTCGGTTTCATATCAATCGGTTTCTATATGTATATAGAACTAATTTCATCTCATCAAGTAATGTCGTCAAATGCTTAGCATTCTGCAAATATTTTACGCGCATATCGAAATATAGACATATATCAACTAAGCTAGACTATACGCTAAATACATATATATATATATATACATATATGTACATATATGCTGGGTATTCTAGTCTATAGATAGTGGACTTAACTAAAGCGTAGATCTATTAATAAATTACATACATATATGTAGTACATAATACTCGTGTTTAACTTTCGCTTGGATCCAATCGATGAAATTTTGTGAAAGTGGAATCCTTGACTCGAACCCAACAAATTGACTACTTAAGATTATTTGTATGAATGAACGTGGCCAGTTCCAATATATTACACTATGCCCCGAATACAATCTATGAACACAGTGAGCTTTCTGTTCCCCAGTTTACAAGAAGGTCTCCTCTTGGCCTCCTCCCACTCCCCCCCAACCCACTCGCTTCCAGCTGCCCCAAGACCCTGGAGAGCTACCCGGTCATGGCGGCGGCGGTGCATCATTTGGCGATGGCGGCGGATTTTCCGGCTGCATTTGAGCTGCTGGTGGCGAATGCATCACCAAAAATCCACTCGAGACTCCAGGAAGCGGCATGCCCATAAATGTACCGCCCACCGAGTCCCCATCCTCCATAACAACTGAACTGTCTGCGGCGGAGGGAATGGTGGGCAGGAATCGCACACCCAGACGTGGTGGCGATGAATCCTCCTCCTCCTGCACCGCCTCCTGCCGCACCAGTCGCGGCTTGCTCAATGCCTCATGCTGCTGCTTGCCATTGTGTGCTGCAACAAGGAATTTAAGTGTGTAGAATTTCATTTCACTTATGGAATAGTCTTAAACTAGATCGAAAGACTGACACTCACCTATGGATGGCAGTGGAGTGCTGCTGCCGGCACTGGAGCGCGACAGTCGGAATGTGGAGGTGCTGGCTGTTGTGGCCGATGCTGAGGAGTCGTTGCGCGAACTGGATAGATTGGAGTCCTGGGAGGTCTTTCTGGTGATTAGCCAGGCAGAGTGACGTCGTCTGCCATGCGCATGACCCTGGCCGGGTTCCATCAGTTTTAGTGGCATGCTGCAGTTCGCCTGGGGTGCCGGTGTCGATGAATTGGCGCCATGCCGCCAGCTGGAGCTGCGCGAGCTGCAAAAGTTCTCGCTGGAAATGGAGCTGGCGCGATTCTTGCGCTGCTGTCGCAGCTCCGCAAACTGATACTGATACGGATTGGCGGCGGCTGCTGTGTAGGCACGCTGACGTCGCTGCTGCGGCTGACGTCGCTGCTTGCGGCTATGCTTGCCACAGCATAAGCGCTTGAGACGCTGCCACAGCGTCGGTTCACGCTCCATCTTGTGCCAGTTGGGCATCTCGCTGGGCAGCATGCGCAGGCAGCGGCAGCCCGGTGGATGTGCTACTCCCGTGACCGGCAGCAACGGTGGCGGCAGCTCTCCGCCCGCGCCGCGTTTGCCGGCGCCGCGTGCGGCACGAGCGGCCGTGGCGGCACCACCCACACGTGTCTCCTCGAAATGTTTGCAGAGCGTGACGCAATCCTTCTTGAACTGCTTGGTCATAATGGCATACAGGAACGGATTGCAACAACTATTCAATGGCAGCACAAAAACCGTAAAGATCTTCGCCTGCTCCAGCGAGATGAGTTGCAGTCCAAAGATGGCCGTAACGGAGAAGAAGGCTATGGGCGACCAGCAGAGGAAATCCGTAAACACCAACAGAGCCATGCGCTTGGCAATTCGCGAATCATTCGTATTCCATGCCTGGCTACCCCTAATGGCCCAGTACATCTTCAGGTAGCAGCCCATAAGTGTGAGAAATGCGCAGCCATTGATGAACATCAGACTGATCACATACGTTAGACTCGCCACACCCGTTGTCGTCTCAAAGGGCAAACAGACGGCAAACTTGCGATAGTCGGAGACGCCCAGCAGTGGCAGACACGCCATCATCAGTGCAAAAATCCAACCCACACTCATAATGTAGCCAGCCTGGCGCAGCGAGAGACGCTTGTTTAGGTGTATCGCATGGGTTATCGCATAATTGCGCTCCAGCGTAATCACCGCCAACGTGTAGACGGACAACTCGGAGCTGAGCACCGCCAGAAATCCAGCCAGCTGGCAGAGCAGCGACATTTGCCAGGGTATCGCAAACATGCGAAACTCACCCAGTGTGGCTGCATCGACAATGGCCAAGATGCCCAGATAGATGCCCATAAAGAAGTCAGCGGCAGCTAGATTGCAGACAAGAAACCTTGGCACATCCATTTTGGATCGGGAGCAGACCAGCACAAAGACAACGGTCCCATTGCCCAGCAGTGCCAGCAGAAAGACAACCCAAACGCCGCAGCGCAGCGTCCACCAGTCAAAGAGATCCGCACATGGTAAAAAGGGACCCGGCATGGGCAAACATTGCACAGATCCCGGCTGCAGATCATCAGCAGTAATGCCACTAAATAGACCCGTGCCAAATCCATAGCCAGTGCCGGGTGCACTGACATCATGCTCCTCGAAATACTCCTCCATGTAGCTGCTGGGTGATTGGCCGCCAGTGGGCAGCTGCTGCAAATCCTCGTTAAGATTGTAGTTGTTCATTGGTGAATCCCACAGATCGTGCATGGCGGCGCCCAACTGCTTGCTGAGGTTATCTGCGAGAAGTACGAGATTGATATAAAAGTTGAAACAAAACATATATATCGATTTTCTTCATTTTGTGATATCTGATTTATATATTATTTTTGGAATTCAATTTGTTAAATTGAGTTGTGTGGAATTTAATTATCCATATAAATTCTCAATTTAAATTCAACTAATAAAATGAAATTTGAGGTCGGAAGACAAGTAAAAATTATAGCCCGAAAATCGATATATCGGTGTATGGGCATAGGTCGAAACTTCAAAATGCCATAACTTCGTCAAAACTCAACTGATTTTAAAAAGCAAGGGCTTTTTGATCATAGTTTTGCCCCTAAATCAATCGTACATTTAAAGTTGAAAATGAAATTTGAGGTCGGAAGACAAGTAAAAATTATAGCCTGAAAATCGATATATCGGTGTATGGGCATAGGTCGAAACTTCAAAATGCCATAACTTCGTCAAAACTCAACTGATTTTAAAAAGCAAGGGCTTTTTGATCATAGTTTTGCCCCTAAATCAATATCGTACATTTAAAGTTGAAAATGAAATTTGAGGTCGGAAGACAAGTAAAAATTATAGCCCGAAAATCGATATATCGGTGTATGGGCATAGGTCGAAACTTCAAAATGCCATAACTTCGTCAAAACTCAACTGATTTTAAAAAGTAGGGTCTTTTTGATCATAGTTTTGCCCCTAAATCAATCGTACATTTAAAGTTGAAAATGAAATTTGAGGTCGGAAGACAAGTAAAAATTATAGCCCGAAAATCGATATATCGGTGTATGGGCATAGGTCGAAACTTCAAAATGCCATAACTTCGTCAAAACTCAACTGATTTTAAAAAGCAAGGGCTTTTTGATCATAGTTTTGCCCCTAAATCAATCGTACATTTAAAGTTGAAAATGAAATTTGAGGTCGGAAGACAAGTAAAAATTATAGCCCGAAAATCGATATATCGGTGTATGGGCATAGGTCGAAACTTCAAAATGCCACAACTTCGTCAAAACTCAACTGATTTTAAAAAGCAAGGGCTTTTTGATCATAGTTTTGCCCCTAATCAATCACATTTAAATTAAAATGAATTTGAGGCGGAAGACAAGTAAAAATTATAGCCGAAAAGTATGGGCATAGGTCGAAACTTCAAAATGCCATAACTTCGTCAAAACTCAACTGATTTTAAAAAGCAAGGGCTTTTTGATCATAGCTTTGCCCCTAAATCAATCGACATTTAAAGTTAAAATGAATTTGAGGCGGAAGACAAGTAAAAATTATAGCCTGAAAATCGATATATCGGTGTATGGGCATAGGTCGAAACTTCAAAATGCCATAACTTCGTCAAAACTCAACTGATTTTAAAAAGCAAGGGCTTTTTGATCATAGTTTTGCCCCTAAATCAATCGAACATTTAAAGTTGAAAATGAAATTTGAGGTCGGAAGACAAGTAAAAATTATAGCCCGAAAATCGATATATCGGTGTATGGGCATAGGTCGAAACTTCAAAATGCCATAACTTCGTCAAAACTCAACTGATTTTAAAAAGCAAGGGCTTTTTGATCATAGTTTTGCCCCTAAATCAATCGTACATTTAAAGTTGAAAATGAAATTTGAGGTCGGAAGACAAGTAAAAATTATAGCCCGAAAATCGATATATCGGTGTATGGGCATAGGTCGAAACTTCAAAATGCCATAACTTCGTCAAAACTCAACTGATTTTAAAAAGCAAGGGCTTTTTGATCATAGTTTTGCCCCTAAATCAATCGTACATTTAAAGTTGAAAATGAAATTTGAGGTCGGAAGACAAGTAAAAATTATAGCCCGAAAATCGATATATCGGTGTATGGGCATAGGTCGAAACTTCAAAATGCCATAACTTCGTCAAAACTCAACTGATTTTAAAAAGCAAGGGCTTTTTGATCATAGTTTTGCCCCTAAATCAATCGTACATTTAAAGTTGAAAATGAAATTTGAGGTCGGAAGACAAGTAAAAATTATAGCCCGAAAATCGATATATCGGTGTATGGGCATAGGTCGAAACTTCAAAATGCCATAACTTCGTCAAAACTCAACTGATTTTAAAAAGCAAGGGCTTTTTGATCATAGTTTTGCCCCTAAATCAATCGAACATTTAAAGTTGAAAATGAAATTTGAGGTCGGAAGACAAGTAAAAATTATAGCCCGAAAATCGATATATCGGTGTATGGGCATAGGTCGAAACTTCAAAATGCCACAACTTCGTCAAAACTCAACTGATTTTAAAAAGCAAGGGCTTTTTGATCATAGTTTTGCCCCTAAATCAATCGTACATTTAAAGTTGAAAATGAAATTTGAGGTCGGAAGACAAGTAAAAATTATAGCCCGAAAATCGATATATCGGTGTATGGGCATAGGTCGAAACTTCAAAATGCCATAACTTCGTCAAAACTCAACTGATTTTAAAAAGCAAGGGCTTTTTGATCATAGTTTTGCCCCTAAATCAATCGTACATTTAAAGTTGAAAATGAAATTTGAGGTCGGAAGACAAGTAAAAATTATAGCCCGAAAATCGATATATCGGTGTATGGGCATAGGTCGAAACTTCAAAATGCCATAACTTCGTCAAAACTCAACTGATTTTAAAAAGCAAGGGCTTTTTGATCATAGTTTTGCCCCTAAATCAATCGTACATTTAAAGTTGAAAATGAAATTTGAGGTCGGAAGACAAGTAAAAATTATAGCCCGAAAATCGATATATCGGTGTATGGGCATAGATCGAAACTTCAAAATGCCACAACTTCGTCAAAACTCAACTGATTTTAAAAAGCAAGGGCTTTTTGATCATAGATTTGCCTCTAAATCAATCGTACATTTAAAGTTAAATTGAGTTTTGTGGAATTTTGTTATCCATATAAATTCTCAATTTAAATTCAACTAATAAATTCAATTGAATTTTTAAATACGATTTTACTTCAAATATAGTTCGAAAATAAAGTTTGCTTGAATTAGTTACGATTTTGGAATTATTAGAATTTAGAACTTTTAGCTTTAATTAATTAGTCAAACTACATAAATCCCAATTTGGAAATCAAACAACTATAATTTGAAACCCAAATTGATTACTCACGCATCTGTGGCCAAATGTTCATCATGCTGTTGTTCCACAGAGTCATATCGAACTCCGCATCGGAGGGGAATAGGACCGCCTCCTGGACCTGCGAGGTTTTGCGATGAGCAGACATCGCCACCAGGGGCAGGAAGGCACAGCAGTGGTAGGCATAGGATAGGATCAGGGTCTGAATACGTGGAAAGGTGTCAGGTGGAGGAAACTCGCGCAGCTTCGGATTGTTAAACGTCTTCAAATGCAGTAAGGCTCGCAGACCCGCTTCCGGTAGATGGGGGAATATGTTATTACCCAAATTGAGATCTTCCAGAGCCGTAAATGCGGAAAACGCATCCTTGTGTATTGCGCCAATCTCATTGCCCTCTAAATCACTATGTGGGAAAAAAGAAAATTAGTTGCGAGCTATTTTTTTGGAGGTGATCGGTTCACTTACAGCAGCTGCAGTTTGGGTATTCCTTGAAAGGCATCCTGTGGCAAGGACCTGATGCGATTGTAGGAGAGCAACAGATCATGCAGCTGCTTGAGCCCATGAAAAGGTCTTCCATGCAGTGTTTCGATTTGATTACTCGATAGATCTCTGAAAAGTAATACTCTAGAATTTTTTTATCGGTTTGTTGTGGACTTCTGTAAACTTACAACAGCCTTAAGTCTCTGCAGCTACTTAAATTTGGGATGGTTTTCAGGGAATTAGTTTTAAGTTCTCTGTGAAAAATTGCAAGATTAGATCTGGTTTTATGTATAATTTGTATATTCTTATAGCTTACAAACTCTTCAGTCTTGGCGTTTGACGACACAGATTTGGGGGCACCTCCTGTATGCCCGCCCGATCTAACTTGAGTATCTCCAGTGCTTGACAGCCTTCCAGCTCGGGAAAGCTCTTCAAAGTGCGCACATCGGAAAGTATACTAAAATTACAATACACACACACATATAAATTAAATTAGAATCATTAACCATAAGGTCTTACAGTTTTCTTAGCTTGGACATGCCGCGAAAGGCACCCGTTGTGATCGTGGACAAGGGATTCGCTCGCAGATCAAGTATTTGCATGGTTCGCGGCAGCTCGGTATCGTTAATCCAGCGCAGGCGATTGCTAGTCATAGAACTGTAAAAGATAGATATGTATTTGCGAAATACCTAGCGTGTATCTTTAAGATGCACTCTGCTGACAAGTGCCACTTGCCGCGTTGCAGCTGCATTTGAAAGTCAAGTTGGCCAGCAACCAAAAGGAACTGTGACAACTGCCACGCATAAAATCAGTTCTTGTGCGCAGATTTTGTTATCGTCTTTCAGTTTTTCTTGGCCAACATTCAGGAAATGCACATGTGAACTTTTAAAGTGCTTTTCTTTTGTGGGTCAACATTTAAGGTCGAGTTTCCTAGCATTTCTTAAATAATTGGAAATAATATCAACTGAGCACTAAGATATGCGTTTATATTATTATTTTAATTTTGGTAGGTTTCATTTAATTTATAATTAATTTTATTTTAATTTTCATTTATGAAATAATAAAGAACTTAAATGTTTAATTAGTGTTTCAGTTTATCCATTTTACTTATAGACCTAGTAGTCTACTTCTATTCAAATACATGATTTGTTATATTGAAAATCTCGAAAATAATTAAAACATATTTGAGCGCATTTGGCAACGACTTTTAATGTTTTCTTTTTTCGTTTTTTTTGCTGTTTATATAATTATAATATATTTTGTTAATTATCAATAACTAAATAATTAATTTCGTTTCATTCACTTCATTCACCCCATTAAATGCTTGGTCATAAAACTAATTTTTATTAGCTAGCATGAGTCCCTACGAAATCTCAGAGTTTATCGGTTTTAATTTCTTGCCCGGATTTTCTTTTAGTTTTTTTTTTTTTGTTAGCTTCCCACTATGAATCCGTTAACTTAGCTTGGCTGAGACAACAGAGTGCAAGAACTATAAAATGTTCTTAATCCTTTTAAATTTGTTTTTCTTGCCAGCGGGTAACAAAAAAAAAAATAAACCACATCACATGTGAACCAAGAAAAAGTGCAAGATATCTAAAGACAGCTCCCCCCACCACCGCTGCAGAAAATTTATTTGCCAGCTTAATTCCCCAATCATGAGGATAGCAACGCTTCGGCTGGGCCGCCGATGCTGAGTGCATCGCAGCGTGGCTTTTATCGCAACATTTAACATGCTCATAATTATCCTGTTTACCAGAAATTGAATTTCCTTGGGGAGACATTTGAGAAACGTTGAGAAAGGCAAAAAGCGTCGCAACGATGTCAACGATGCCAACGATTTCAATGACAGTCGCCAGTTGCCAGTTGCCGCATTTGCCACTTGCAGGAAGTGCGTTTGGTACAAACAAAATGCAACTGCGACTAGATCGAAAGTATATCGAACCAGCGACTATGATATACTCTTGCTCACACTTTATAAGCAGAATACTCTAATGTATCCTCTTAATATTATTATATTATTATAGATCAACCAAAAAAGGGATTACAAACAAAAAATTATGGCAATATTAATACAATAGCTAATTGAATAGTAAATTTCACTCTCGAATTTGAATGAAATATTTAATATATGATGAGGTATTTGTTTGAAACTGATAATCATCTTAAAATGTATTATATTGTAATTAAATAATGAAGTAAATGCGTTGCATTATCATTAAGTTCAAAAAATGGTTACCTATCAACTTAAAATACAAATAATCTATTTGATTTTCAGGCGATTTGATAATGTTGAATATACTCTATTTAGTAAAACAAAAAAGAGTTACATTTGCAATGACTACAGGATGTAGCTCAAGTCAACGGCGAATGCAGTTCATAGAATAAAGTGTGGTGCGGTGGGGTGCAGAGGCTATATCGTAAATTCGCAAAGTAATGATGCGTTATGATTTTGGGTTTCCGCTTGTTTGCCGCCTGACAAAGTAGGAAATGTTGTGCTGGCAACTTAACAATGCAGCAAATCGCAGCAAATCTTTACAACAATTCACCGCTACTCATTCAGCACTCCGCAACCCATGTTTTTTTTAATCTTTTTAAAACACCTGGCACAGATACTTACAGCTCCTGCAGCTGGGGCAATTTGCCAAGTCCCTCGGGCAAGCTGCTTATCAAATTATCATCCAGCTCCCTAAAAAACAAATATAGCAAATATTATTGAACCACATTTCAAATAACATTTAAAAATATTGTGAGTTCTTCTGTGAGTCATATGTATTTGCATACGGTTCGCAATTCGAGGGTCCAGTCTGTGAAAGTACGTGGCCGCACGTAGCCGGAACATTGTGATTGGATCGACCCCGGACACTTCAAAGTGTGTGGTCGGGATGCAAAATTTATGCATGAATATCAAATTTAGTTTCCAACAAAATGCGTTGATTTCAATTATACGTGAGGGTAAAAAAATAATAAAAGTAAAAGTAGCACATATTTATAGATATATGCTTTCATGGTATTTTCATATTTGCTAGAAAGAACAACCAATTTTAATTTTGAATTCTTATTTTCTTTATCATTAATATATTATTTAATTGTTGGGGAAAACTATTTAAATTATATTACAATAGGAAAAGCTTAGATTTATGTTACTTCTGTTGGTTATGTAAGATATGAAATGACTTTAAGATATATCTCCGCACAATGTTGAGTATTTAATTAAAACTAACGCAACCGTAAATACATTTTTATATATATATATTTATATATAAAGGATATATATCATATCCTTTACACATCCCATTGTGCTTCTCAACACTTGTTCATTTCCCCATTCGTCGTTGTGCGTGTCTGGCATTAAACAAAAGTCGGACAACTTTCACTTGGTGAACACATAACAGACACGCAACTCGTTGGGGAGTGTCCGAAGGGAGTCTGGGTAAAAGAACTCATAAATCTCTGGAGAAATGCATTCGGAAAATTTCTTTATACTTTCAACACAGATTTACGCGTTGCACGGCAAAAGTTTTTCACTTTCACTCGATGCATTCATCTACTGCTGCTGCTTCTAGTTAAACAGTTGCACGTTTGCCTTATCCTCTCGCTCCCCTGTCACGCCTAGTTTGTCAGTTTAGTTTAGTTCCCACGTACTGCAGCCACAACATAAATTTGCATATTTGTCATCGTCTGCAGCCCTCGAGGTGGGCAAACGGCGCTTTTCCCACACACCCTCAAAGTATGCAATGCAAAAGCCAAAAATTTGCGGTAAACAGCAACAGCAACAACAACAGCGACCGCGACTGCGTCGTCAGCAGCGGCGTCGAAACGACGACAATTTAAGCTGTCGCAAAACCAAAAAAAAAAAAAGGTTTCGCTTAAAATTGAAATTTATACGCTCCACAAACACAAAAGAAAAAACAACAACAAAAATGAAACGGATAAACACCATTTCCACTTGCACTTCAACTTGCTGCTGTTTGTACTTTGGTGAAGGGCTCAAGTATGGGAACTTTCCTGTGAAGTTTGCGGTGCAACGGATAATCAACAATAAATATACTCTATACCGAAATATATTCCTGCTTATATAAATAGCTTTTATTCATTTTTAGCTTGTTTCGATTTTTTCTTACATGATTTGATTATTTTTTTTTTCTTCAAAATTTTCAAAATCTGTTTCGCCATACAGATCCCTTGGCAGATAATTCTAATATATTTGAATGACATTGTTAATCTTTCCATTATTTACAACAACTTTAGCTATATTAGAACTCCAATTTACCAACTTTCTTGTTATTTATTTCAATTTTTATTAGAGTATCTAAAACGACTTCAATACTGTCCAAAATTGGACAAAAATAACACTTGCAGTTTTGTGGGTCGCTCCAATTCTGTATCATCCTGTTCTGTTCTGTCATGTCCCGTCCTGTCCTGTCCTGTCAAGGCATTTGCACATATGTATGTATGTGTGAGTTTATGTAAAAATTGCTTAAGTTATTTGTTCTTGCTAAAGTTACTTACAAAACTTTTAAAGCTGTTAAATTCTTGAGAGCACCCGCTGATATTTTCATAATTTGATTTCGCTTCAGTAAACTGTAAGAGAAACAATAAATGCAGACCGTTATCAACATATTTATAACTAAAATATTACTTACAGCACGATCAAGTTTGGCATGCGGGGAAAATCCTCATCGTTTATTATTGTCAATAAATTGCTGCCCAAATTGCTGTTTCATTTCGTTTCCATTAATGAGGTCGCATTATGGATGAAAATGGATTAAAGGGAAATAATGAATAATCGCGAATTTTATGACCAACTGCTTTCAGTTATTATTCAAGTTTGTATAATGCTGTTAGATATTGTAAGTCTTAGAGTTCAAAATTCGAATTTGAAGAAACATGCTCAATAAATGAATGCTAGTTTTGAATAAAAGTAATCGGTTAATAGAAGGATAGTAATTTAAGAAGACTACTTGGAAATATGTCATTAGATAAGACATAAAAATGGACTCAGTATAATCACAAATTGAAATAGATGTTAAAGTTAATCTTTTTATTTTTTAAAATTATTATCTACAATTTTTCAACAGTCAAATTTAATGTTGGATTTTGTGAGCTCTTAATTATTGCATTTACAATTTCACACTATTCATTTGGCTCATGTATGTCAATTAGAAGCGCAAATATTTACAACTTAAGCCGCACATAAAATACACATTTGTGGCTCAAAATCAAATTTGCTAATTGCACATGCAAAATTCGGGAGGCATAATTGGATTCACATTAATATGCACAACAAGTTGGATTATATATTTAGTTGGGCGAACTAGCAAGTGCTGTAAAATGAAACATGCAAGCTGTACTGTACATTAAAAAATAAGTAATGTTAAAAAACGAAAAAATAAAAACGCTCACAGTGCTTCGAGTGTTCTGAGTCCTGCCAAAGCGTTTGTTGGAATGCGATAGAAGAGATTCCCCTCGAGGCGCAGGGAGCGCAGCTGCTGCAAGTTGCCCAACCAGTTGCCATCCAGGCTGACCAGGGCGTTGCCATTCAATTGACTAAAGGAATTGAACGCGCGGGGGGTGGAGGGTAGGTTGTGCGGTGGTGTGGAGTGTAATATTTATATATTGTTTTTGTTTTTTTTTTTAACGATTGCAAATCGAAGCGAGTGAAGGAAATAGAAAAGCGTAAAATATGAGCAAAATAGCGTGTAATTGCTGGCAAGTGCTGTTAATACTTATGTGTGTAAGTGTGTGTGTGTGTGTGTGTGTGTGTGTGTGTTGATGTATATGTATATGTGTGTGAGCAAACTAAATGGCAGCAAGCGTACTAATTGATCCTGCAGGCATCGCAGCCTTCGGTTGCATCCTTCCACTCCATCTCTCTTCTCTCTCATCGTGTATGCGATGGAAACGCTTAAAAGCAAACATTAAGACACACACACACACACACACACACACGCACAATGGCAGACACACACGCAGACAGACAGGCACTCACTCTAGCACACACACACACTTAGCGACAAATAACAAATTTAACTCCTTATTGCATACTTACAGGCTGACTAGTTGACTGAGTCCTTGAAATGAATGCGGCGCCAAGGCCTTCAGGCCGCAATTTTGCAAGCTTAAACGCTTCAATTTGGCCAAGCCGTAAAACGTATTCGGATCCATATTAATGATGCTATTGTCGGACAATGTTCTGCAAATAAAAACCATCCCTTCGTCAACAACGCAAGTCGAAAGTGGAAAATGCAAGGAAATTGCAAGGATAACAGTCCGAGTAATTAATCCTGCAAACTTGCTGAAATACTCATACATATACATAGAACTTAATCAAGTAATTTATAAAGCTCGTGGCATCGGCCCAGAAACTGTCATGTCCTAACCCCAACCCTAACCCTGTCCACAGCTGACCACTGTGATTTTTTTTTAAAGAATCAGCAGGAAGTGAGGGCTTACTGTGAAATTGAATAATGAGTTGCAGCACTCATGACAGGCAACAATGAAAGTTTTTTTTTGTTGCCATTGTTTTGTCGCTTTTGTTTTTCAGAACATTTTTGTGGTGTTTCAAAAATC
This sequence comes from Drosophila nr. perissopoda 5 BK-2023a, assembly GCA_035044105.1. Taxonomy (NCBI): domain Eukaryota; kingdom Metazoa; phylum Arthropoda; class Insecta; order Diptera; family Drosophilidae; genus Drosophila; species Drosophila nr. perissopoda 5 BK-2023a. Next base: position 1,844,860 of record JAWNMK010000018.1, read on the forward strand.
GCTGGCTGCTTAGTTTACAGATTAAAAGGGGTTCGAAGTGTAGGTTGGAATAACTTGTGGTTTGGGCATAAAAAATCACAACAGCCAGTTGGTGTGGTGTGAATAATAATGTGGCACAGACAGAGGTTGGGGCACGTAATATAACCATTAACAACATTCAATATATGTCAATAAATCCCTATAGCAGTACTCAGCAAATCAGAATTGTGTATCTTAATGATTCGATTTTATATTGATTATTGATTATTTAATTTGCCTGAATTATTTTAATTGCATTAACCACCGTTCTTTCAGAGGGTACTCGGGTCTTATAGTTAAGTATTACTGGTGATTTATACGAAACCATTAGTTATACACTTTCTTCCCTCTGCGAGGGTATGTAATCTTTATTAAGCTTGTTGCAATTTCCTTGTTTTTCCCCTCCATTAAAAACTTTAAGGCATTTAGAAAAAAGTTTACTGGTTAACATTTTTCCCCTTTTCGTCTGTTACACTTACAGCTCTTCGAGATGTGGCACCATGAAAAATGAATTGGCCTCGAGTCTGGTCAAGTTGTTGTTGCCCAAATCGCTATGAACGATAAAAAGAAACAGCAATGAAATAATATAATAAGCAAATTAATGTGTTCACACAAATATCATTTCAAGATGGTCATCTATCAATTTCAATAAGCCACTCACACGGCTAATAAAATATTGTCCTGATTAAATAAGGCTGGCTAAACGTTGCCAAATATGGCACAAACCTTACTTTAGGCCATCAATCAAATGGTAAAGCTCATTGAAAAAACATATTGAGCTAACTTGAGTGAACTTGCCAAAAAGGCGGAATTGGGTGGCAAACACTAAAATGGCAAAAATATGAAGATGAACTGCGGTAACAAATGCAGATGCAAACTGTGTGCAAAGTGTCACATATGTATCGTATTTTCCAGGCAGTCATAATTAAAGCTGAATTTAATAGCCTATGACTTATGGCCTATGGTTTGACTGGCTCGAACGCGATGCGTTAATTAATAAATAATTTATATAGTTATTTATTTATGGGCCGTTCGATTCGGCCATTAATCAGTGGGTAACTTTGTTGCTGCTGGTTGCTGGTTGCTGCGTGGTGCCGCATGGCCACCAAAAACGGAGCCTAACTCCTTTGAGAGGTTTTTGGCGGCAAGAAAACGTGACTTACATACAAGAAAACTCATGCTGAAACTCAAGCGACGCGTCGATTGTGAAACGTCGCGCAACGTGGCGTATGTGTAATTAGATTAAACCGCATGCCAAAACATAGCCGAAAACCGATTCGACAACACTGCGAAATTGACTTGTAATTATACGAATGGGGAATACGAGGAATTCACGCAACCAAATGATTCAATCTCTTTAGTCCGCTTCCCCCCTCCAATTAGCGTTTAGCAATGAAATCGCTTAATAACGCTTAATATCAGTTTAATAATCTTTGTGGTTATGAGTGTTCTAATGAGGTAAAACTACATGAGAACGTGATAAAATCATTAAGGAACATTTAAAAAGGCACGAATTGAGGATTTGCTTTAGCACGCATTTATATGATTTGATTCTTATTCATTCACTCATTTATATATGAGAAAATTCCAAATCATTCTTCGCATTCATTCAATGACCTTAAATATTGATATAAATTATTGATTATTAAGCTAAAAAGTGTCCTCAAATATGGAATTTTTATTGGAATATTTGAAAGCTAAGCAATATGATGATTAATTTATGAAAATATATGCATTTATTTATACCCGTACATCTCGATGCGAAATCTAGTGTAAACAAATTGGTATATAAATATATACTCACAGAATCGCGACCTCGCTGGGTAAATTGACAGGCACCGCAAGGATTCCGATGCTGCGGCAACTCAACTTAAGATTCTCGAGGCTGCCACTACAATGGCAGTGTTTTTGCACCCACAGCTCGCAGACGCTGTGCTGTGTGCGAGATGATGTTTTACTGCCGCTGCCGCTGTCACTGCCACCGTTGCCTTCGACGTCATCGACGTTGTTGACGCTGGCAGCAGTGCGCTGACTGCCATGATATTCCTGCAGAGACTTCTCGTAGAGAATTTGCGCCTCACGCTCTGGATCGGATGAGGGCAGCAATACATTCTCTCTAATGCCAGGTGGTGTGCTGGCTGTGGGCGCGGGCGTTGCGGTGGGTGTGGCGGACATGTTATTGACACTAATTGTGCTAAGTTGCTTGGATGTGCCGCGATTTTCTTTGGTTTCAATGAAGCTGGCAACATTTACCGTTGCATTCAAATGCGTCGGCGTCGACATCGCTGCTGTGGTCGACACTAACAGAGACGCCAGCAGCAGTAAACTGGCCGCTATTTGTGCTGTCGCTACTGCTGCTCTGCCGGCGTCGCTGCGTTGCTTGCGGCGGCGCCGGCAATGCGCTGCCATCGTCTCGGCTCTAGTAACAGTGTCAGTCTCAGTCGGCGTCGCTGCTGCTGTTGCTGCTGCTGCTGCTGCCGCCGTTGTCGTCGAAGTTGCTGATTGATGCTGTCAAGCATTTGTCATTTGATGACAGTTTTGTGCGCAATTCGTTTCTCGCTCATGATTTTTCCCTCTCTCTGTTGTTGCTGTATTTGTTTTAGTTGTTGTTGTTGTTGCTGCTGGTTTTCTTGATTCACACGTTGGTTTCACCGCCGTTTTTCGCTCACTTTTGTATTTTGATTTGTATTTATTTTATTTTATTTTATTTACGTTCACTTTCTGCTTCAGTTGCATTTCATTGTGTTTGCAATTTGTTGGTTTTGTCGTTCCGTTTGCTTCGCTTCATTTTGATGTCTCTTGTGAAGTTGTTGGCAACATTTATTTACCAGCTTTTCAGTAGTTTAGAAAGTTCTCAAATTACACGTGGATTGATGCTGTTGACAGTGGGCTTAAAACAAAATGTATGCAAAATATATCTAAAAGTAATACATGTATGCATAAAAGTTAAATACAATTAGTATTACGTATACGTATGTTAATTTGTTTGTTCGAAATATGTAAAAGAAGAATATTCACATACGTTTTAATGTAAAGCATATCGAAACGTTCTTCGTATACTCTGCATATATTACGTATACGTTTATTTTATTTAAAATCTGTATACGAACTCCCCATTCCCACTAATAATTCTTTAATCAAAATAACGATCATATGAGTACTACTTTTCTTTAAACTGTACTGTATCCATTCATTCGTTTAAAATATGTGTTTTCATTTGAATACTGTACAATCCATTTTTTTCACAGTGTTAAATATATTTGAAGCTCATAATCAAGCACAAAAGATTCATATATGTCAAGAAAACTTAAACTGCCCCATCCACAGTGCGAAATTAGCCATTTAGTGAACAGCTCTCATCAGGCTGTCAGAAACAAAAGGAGCGGAGGAAGGACAAGAGCAAGACAACAAGAACAGATCACAAAGCGCATCTGATGAATGACAAGTTTGACAGCTACCACACCCATTGCTCAACACTGGCTGCACTGACTGTAATTAATGAAGCTGTTGACAGTTTTTGAATTCGCACAATACTCTTTTCAAATCAAACAAGAAATGAGGATACACTACTGCCGCTAAGCGATAAACACATGCCTAAAACCCTGTTTAAACAGAAAGCAAACCTACAGCAAATATTTCACAAACGTCAGGATATTAAATGTGGGACATTCAGACCCCAACGGAAGCAAAAGACATTCAGCTACCCTTAATGGCAACGCGCCTTCCTTTTACTCGCACTTCTCACTTCGGTATGATTTATGACATGTTTATGTGCCTCCGACCTCGCCAATGGCATTCGTAATAACAACAACAATTACAAAAACAACAGCATTGCATATTTATGTAGGGCTAGTTGATAGCGCCTTTGATATGATTGTTCTTGGAATCATTTCGATTGCCCTCCTAATCGCATTGAATCGTATCAAAACGAAACCAATTGAATCTGTTTTCTATATATGAGTTCAGGTCCATTCATTAATAATATGGCTAATTGTAAACAATCTACGAAATATCTGTATATTTACCTGCTAAGATTATGGATTGTAAACAATAAACATTGCGCCATGTTTGTTCAATGAATTTTCGAAAGAGTTTACACAGGTTGGCGACAAACTGCTGATATACACTTGCTTTTAATTATACCAATTTATCCGGTTCTTCAAATCTTCTCACAATTTATTCAGATCCATAGAGTTCTCAAATTGATTTAGCAATTTGTGTGCATTAAACCCTCATCGAATCTAAATACTTGCTTAGCAACCCGATATTCAAACTGCCAAAAAATAAAATTGTAAAAATTGATTTTTCGCCTATTTTTTGGCTGACTGCAAACGAACCGAAGCCGCAAAATGCAAATATTTACATTGAACTTTGCCGTTGAGTGGGTGTGAAATAAGGAAAGGAAGCAGGGGAGAAATAACACACAGCACAACACGAAACAAAAGCTCCAAAAAGGCATCCAAATGCGAACACACGTGTCTGACGAGATTTGGGTGTATTGTTTTGGTTCCAATTTGGCGGTTTTGCGGAAACGTGTCCCATAACTCGTCCGACAGCGGCTGTGGCAAACTGCTGTCTGCTGAGTGCCAATAATAACCGAGTAACCGAAAGGATTTGGTTTTGCACTTGATAGCATATACATATATATATAAATATGATGCCTCCACGTACTATGTGTACACAGGCTGTTTATAGACTTTGACAGTTGAGTCTGTGTTTGTTCTTGGACAGGTCTTTGCTGCGAGGCAGAAAATTGAATGCAGATTGCAAACTAAGATAATAATTACCTTTAATAGTTGGAAGGATGGAAGGTACTGACGCGATTTATCTTAACTTAAATAGTTTTTACATATTCATACATAATTTTATATAATTATGATGCCGTATCAACTATGTGCCTTATTGTTAAATGACCTACACTAACATTATTTTTTAGTTTGGGTCACTCTTAACTTAATAACTGTATTGATTCAAAAATAAGAATTAATATATAAATAAAATATTTTCTAAATGTCGTTATTTTAGAAATTTACTATTATTTAGACTTTCATTGTTCTGCAAATAAAAACTGTCTCAGGCTAAGCTTCCCACTGTAGATTTAATATGGTAGCTCATCTATGAGTTTTTGTTTTCCATATTAAGTATGACATTGAGTGCGCCTGTCAAGCATGATTATCTAAATAGTGGAAGATATCGATTAATTTAAGTAAGTGCTTAAGTAGCTATCATATTGAAAGCTGCTGAGCTCTTTATCTAAGCCGCTCTCATGGCATATGCAAATTATTACAGTTGAACGCATGCCAATTTTTAATTGTCACACGATTTGTTGTGACTGTGACTGTAATTGATATATGGCCACTTTATAGGCAAATACAGCACACACACACACACACACTCATACACATATGAAAATTTATAGACACACGTGTTTTATTTAGTTTTTTTTTTACGCACTTCAATGCCAAACGAAAATATCAACGCAGCTTGACTGCAACCCACACGTAACTCAAAAGATATCAAAATTTCATGAAAATACCATAAATTGCTGCACACACACACACACTGCGATTAATTACAAAAAAATCTTAAGAGACAGCCACTCCCTGGAAAATATGAAATGAAATTCAAACTGCAATCGCGACACAAAAATTGATGTTGACAGAAGAGAATATATATATTGCACATAATCTATAGATTATTATGTGCCCAAATCAAAAGCGGACGGAAAATTGACAACAAAAACAACAACTCGAAAAGTCAAACTCAAAAAAGGTGTCGAGCTACGCTTCGAGGCTTGGCGCATTGATTAAATCATTTTCGATTTAGTTGACACAAAGCTAATGAAATGCCGCAACAACAAAAATAATTTGCACTGAAAATCAACAACGACACATTTTAAATAAATTTTGTATAAATTTTCGAAAAAGTATATCCCAAGTATGCATTTTTTTTATGAGGTAGACTAGAGTTTGTGTGAGTTTGTGAAGCAGACAGTTAGGGAATTTAGTTATATATATATATATATATATATATGTATATATATTATTTAACTATCATAAGTAATACTCAATTACTTTCCACGATTTTTAAATGTTTATAGAGTACCTCCTTTCGACTGGATGTTGTTGTTTTTTCGTCTTTATTTCAAGTGCAGCTCACCAAATACAAAACTGGTATTTCAACGCAAAGTGCAACTTTAATTTTGCTGTTGTTGTTGTTGTTGTTATTGTTGCATTTATGCTGCTTTATGTTGACCTTCGTTCATTGTGGGATTTTTTTTTTTCGCTCGATATTATTAATGACAGTTGTTGCATAATTTATTTAATTTAAAAGTGATTTTTTTTGGCGCGCTCAGCTAACTTTTTGGAGCTAAATCATTAAATGTGATTTCTGTTTTGGGGCAACAATTTTATGGTTAACAATTAGAAATTGTAACGAAAGTAGACACTGAACGTGACAACTGAATCACATTTGAATTTAAGAAAACAAACGAAAGACAAACTTAAGAAAATATGCGGAAATAAATGTTTACAAATACGCTTAACAGAATTGTTAATCAAAAATAGTTTTGAGTTTATAAAATATTTATAAAATATTCGGAAAAGTGTTTTCGTTGCTTTCAAGTGGCAAATGCCACATCAATATTCACACCTTTTCAGCGCATTCTCAAAACATAATTTTTGTACGACGGCAACTCTTATGTGCTTTGATCTTGTTCAACTGAATTGTTCCTGTTTTCTTCTTGTTCTTCTTCTTCTTCTTCTTCTTCTTCTTGTTGTAGTTGTTGTTTGAGTTACGAATCGATTTCGTGTTCAGCCCGAGGCAATCACATTATTGCTGATTATTCAACTGTTTATTTTATAGCATCCATAATGTTGATGTGTAGCTCATCTCAGCGAAAGATCTTTTAAATTGGCAACGTCATCGCCCGCAACTCAGACACACACACACACACACATGCACACACCTACACACTCATCATAATCGGGCTATTAACGCAGCCTTTTTATTTACATTTCATGCTACTCTATTTTATTGGCAGTTTGGGTCAATTGTCTGGCATATGAAATGTGTCTGCAATGATTTGGTTCTTTCGCTGTTCGAGTGGTTCGGGGGAATTTCGAGAAATAATATTTTCAAAATGCAAATTTGGTTTATTAGGCATTAAATTGTAATACGTTAAACCTGGCCGTACTTGGGATCCATATTGATTACAGTTAGCAAGCTTGCTATGGCATAGTAAAATATATATTAAATTTCTTGCGTTTTTTTTATGAATTCTATTCATAGATTTTTAATTCAACACGTAAACAAATAAATTGATTTCTTTAGTAAAATTTTGTAATTTTTTAAGCATATAGAAAAATTTTTTGTCTGGTTCTACTGCTTCGCAAAATATATTGAACTTGTAATTTGAAAGCAATTCTCGGGTTTCCCATAAACTAGACTATTTTCGAGAACACATTTTATTCTTTTTGTTGCATGCAGCAAATGGATTGAGCACTGATTTGACTTTATTCGCTTGGCAACAGAATTCCATTGCATTTTCATCAACAATTTGGTTGCAGCTTCGAGTGCAATTGTTCAAAATCAATAGGAAATCGAGCGGAATACAAAGGCTGCCAACTGACCTGAAAATGTGCGCAAAACTTGATTAAGCAAATTGTAATTGTGGCAAAAGGAGAGGAAAAAAAAACAGTATAAAAGCAACGCAAATGAAGCGCAACAGAGGCAGAAGGCATGAATAATATTCAATGGTCAAAGTCTGAGGTTGGTGTCAACTCCAGAGGTCAAGCGCGGCCAGTGGACCAAAGCAGCTGCAACAATTGATTACGTATACGCCACGCAGACCACGAACTCTATATTTTGTGTGTAGATAACAATAGTTGCTGTGGGTGGCAAGCAAGAGAAATGAGCGCGTTTTGTTAGCAACTTTACAAATTTGTTGTTTTTGTTTTATCTCCTCTGGCTGTGCAGACATTTTTATGAGCCGGGGCCATTGAGTCGATTGTGCAAATGGGGCTGAGTGTCAAGCATACAGGACTTTTTGGGTTCACCCAATTTTATTGGGTTTTGGGCAACATTTTGTAGTGTAATTGCCAGATATTTGTGGCCTGTCGCCTGTCTGTGAAGTGTCTGAGTATAGAAGCGTCCCATTTGCCAACGACATCTGTAGCTGTCAGGATATGTTAAAAAGGACTCATTGTGCTGTAAATAAACCAGTCGTTTGTATAACTCTAGTTTGAAACAACTGTAATAAGTAGGGTTCCATTCATTCTTCCAATCAATCAGGCACCCGAGGGCACATTTAAAACGAATGAAAAGTAATTTGCCTCACACACACCTTTCTCGATCAAACCGACTGGCTGGAGACTAGACGAAGCAGAAAATTTTCCATTTGCGGCAAGTGTCGCAAATTGCATTTACTCAAAAACTTTTGCTTTCAACTTGAGCGATTTCCTTTCTCTATAGCTACCTTATCTCTGCCGTTTGGCCCATTTGCCTAATTATGTCAAAGTAGCAACATCATTAAAAACTTACAACTTGCTCTTCCTTCACAGCATTGATGAGCATCAAGGCACATACATATATATACATATACTATTTAGTATATTCGTGAAATGATGTCAATTGCGTTACAATTTGGACGAGAATTAAGTTAATGATTTCCGCAGCCGCTTCAGACGCTGTGACGCCCACACCACTGCACACACATATCATATCAAAGAAGAGTCGCCAGCCATTCAATAAATATAAAATTTTAATGAAAATGTTTATTTTTCGCGCTACCAAAAGCGCTTACGACTTGTTTGCATTCAAGAAAATACGCTTTCAATCAGTTGAGTACAGCGTATTGTATATGCAAGCACATGCTGCACAAAAATTCATAGCAAAAAGAAGCCATTTAATCATGGGGCTTATCGGAGATTTTGTGCAACATTAAGTTGTAATAAGTGGGATTACAACAACAACAACAACAACAACGTGATTGTATGTTGGTATATAGTGACAAATTTGAAACTTTAAGTGTTAAAGTAGACAAATTGTCTGCAGCATATTTTTTCGAATAATTTGCAACTCAATATCAATAAATTACCCTCTCTCTTTGGCTAGTTTTATATGACAATATTTTTTATATTTATATTTTTATATTTGATATATATCTGCAGTGGAATTCAATTTAAAGTTAAATACTTTTTATCCATATTATCAATGAGGCTCCGACTCACACCGTTGGTTTCATGAAACCTTTTTTCAAATGCATTTTCCATGGATCTTTTCCTACACTACTTTAAACGAAGATAAGCCCAGACCAAGCTTTGAGCTCCTTCAACCACTATTTTCTCTTAAGTCACAGTTTTGAATAACATTTTGAAGCAAAATAGATTTGAAATCGAGCTCATATACATTTAAGAGCATTTTGGAGTCGAATATTGAGTTCTATTTATTTTCCACTTGTTTTTCATTATGAAAATTAGTTGAGTGTGCGTAATTTTTATAAACTGTCGTCATCGTTAGCGTGCCCCCTGCCTCTGCTACCCCTTCCGCTCCACAACCAACCACTACATACGCCTCCTCTAAAGCTCGTTAAGCAATTCGCATAGGCAACTCGGAGTCTGGATCGCCTTGGAAATGCACTTAGGCTTAATTTTTCATTCTATACTCTTTACAATTGGCTGCAATTTTGCAGCTGTTGAACATTTGCCAAAATTGATGACGCCCCAAGCAACTCGAGACTGTTCAGGGGGAAACAAAAAATCAGCAAACTCCAAAAAAAGAGAGGAAAAAAGGTTGATGGATTACAAATTGATATACTGTACCGGATCGAAAAGTTAAAAGACCAAGTTGAAGTCGGTGTACGCTCTCAGGGTCTGATTAAATATTCACAAAAGGTGCCCCCCAAGAAACCAAAAAAGTTGTGGGAATTTCTCAGCTCTCAGCGGGCCTAAATCAAAATCAAAACACGCGCCACTTAGTCAGTGGGTGGTGATTTACCCCATATCCAAGGTTCCAGCTTGGACACTTGTCAATCGCAATGGAATGCAGAAGATTTCGATATATGTTGCCTTTTTTTTTCGTTCGCCCCAAAGTGTTATGAACAGTTTTCTACAACATTGGCATACATAATTACTTGCTTCAGTCATTGCAGTCGGAGCGTGCTCCTCGGTTGATGTTCACCTATTTGATTCGCTCCCCAGCCGCAACTCGGGTGCATTGACATTTTTAGTGGTATTTCTCGGATTATTGTAAATTAAGTCTGGTTGTCATAAAATTGGTTGCTAGTTTTTTGTTGGTGTCGCTTGAATTGGTATGCATTTAAGAAACTTCCAATTAACTCTCACAATGTAATATCTGTATACTAATATACAAATATATATATATACATATATTTTATATAAATATATTAGTCGTCAATGTCATTAAGTTTCTTACCCTTGTTACACATAAAACCGTGATTAAAACTATTTTTTAAGTTATTATTCTATTATTAAACAGATTAAGTTTTTTCATTTTTACACAATTTTCGTTTATTTTTATTTCATATTGATTATTTCATTTTAATTTCAATTGTTTGGATATATTAATTGCATTTTAAAAACCGGAATACAGTAAAAAAAACATCTGTTCTATAAAATATTCAAACTTATCTTATTTTCAGTGATCATTTATCATCGAAATCATTTTTTATGATAAGATAATTTTCTTTACTATGAAATTTATTACGCGCAAATGTTTATTTCTTTGCTATCGAATTAAGTGTATAAAATTTAGGTTCAACTACCTCAACAGCGATATTAATAGAATTTGTATAAATATATAAGTACATTCTATTAATTTCGATTTAGGGTGCTTATAATTTGGTTGCCACAATAACAAATTGGTTATGCAATCCTTACACTGTCCAGATATCAGCTAAAACATATATTTGTATAACATGAATTGCCGTTAAATTGTTAATGATATTTTGTACTTGTAGCTCAAAGCTTGCACTCACAATTAATATATAAATGAATAATTAAATATAATGTATTAAGCACTTGCTCTCAACGCCATATCTAAGAATTTCGTTAGTAAAATACTAAATATGAATTGTCCATATGAAAACTCGTGCCATATATGTATGTCAACTGTAGACGTATTTATATGGTATATATAATTTTATTTTTTATGGGCTATCACAAACACGATTCTGGGGCATAAATCGTCACGAGTAATGCAAACAAATCGACGTCATCGATCAGCAGCCGCGCGCTAGAATTTTATTGAAAATTGAAAGTGTGTTTTAAAACACACACACACACACAAATACAAACACACACATAATCATGCACGCACAACAAAACGCACACACATGGCAGAGGCAGATGAAAATCAAAACAACAACAAAAGTTGTTGATGCCGCCAAAAAGTAAACGACCTTTAACGCCAATAAAAACCGCAACAGCAACAAAAAGCAGCAGCAGCGGCAACAAACGAACAGCAATAACAACAACAAGAGGAAAACTGCAACAACTGTTGTTGTTGACTCCTTGCAACAATTTGCACGCCTTGTTGTCGCTGTTGTTGCTGCTGCTGCTGCAGCTGCTGCTGCCGCTGCTGCTTGTGATCTGTTATAACTGAAACTCGGTCAAAAATGTAATTTATGCGTAACGAGCTCACGCGCCTACAAAACTTGCGGCACATTGTCGCACAACATCAACAACAGCAAGAGCAACAGCCACACTCACAGCTCTAAGCCAAGTTATCCGTTATACACGTATATATTCAACGAGCTATTATCCGTCAACATGAACCGCACGCGTCGAACGCACAAAGCGTACTGAAATCGCAACTGTTGTTTTCATTTTTTGGAGGAGCCTCGCTCGGCAACGGCAGCTGCGTTAGCAACATATTTATTGCCATGTTGCCAGCAACACGAAATGTTGCTAGCGTACATTTATAACTTGAGCATGTTTTGCAAATAATTTTGAAAACAGAATACAATTTTTGAATTATATTAAAGTAAAGTAAAGAAAATGCTGAAATTCGAAATTATATTCGAAATAATTAAAATTATATGTATGTCATTTCTTGTAGGTATCACAAGTGTTAATATCAATAAATATATAAAATATATGACTAATAACCTTAAAATTTCCAATTTAGACTGAACCATAATATTTTGTGTTTTCTTTGCCACATGTTGCAGCGTCTGCGCACGTGAGAGTTCATAATGCCGCTAGCCGGCAACTTCAGGCTGCACATCGTAAATGTTTCACGTCCTTTAACGAAGTGTGCTTAATGCAAGATTTACGCCTCCATTCATCGAGTGGGCCCCGCAACACCTGTTGAAGCTGCTGCAGCTTCCTTCCTTCCCCATAAGCTGTTGTTGTTATAGCAACACTAACAATATTTTACTACCCACACAAAAAAGTTGTTGCCTCATTCCGTTATTTTAAAGCAGCTTTGAGCATAAATTTAGAATTTTTGTTGGCTCTGTTTGCGGCCATTTATTTAATTCTATTTATGTTTCTAAATTTTCGAACATAACTTGTTGCCACATTCTCCATGTTAAAAATATCACATTATTGACAGCAGATAATTGAAATCCATTATTTGGGGCAAAAATAATTTAAGCAAATACTACAGAAATTTGTGAAACTAATTCTCATTAGTAAATGCTGTCAGTTTATAATATTAGCTTTGTAGCCAAGGGCCACCAATTTGTGGAATTTATAACACATTTTTTGGATTTTTCATGTTTTCATAATGTTTTCATTTGTATATATATTTTTTTTACTGATCAACGAGTTAATTGAGATCTTTAAGTATAACGATTTAAAATCGTTTCACAACAGAAAATCTTTTTTTACCTCACAAGTCAAAATTAATTGAAATATTTATTTCCACTCATAATTGAAATAGTTAAATTACCTTTTTAAATAAAAGTGTTAAAGGACGTGACTTATAAATTAAACACAAATATTTCGCTAGAAATTTTATATATAAACTTTAAATAAATAAAATGAATGGCGAGACAAGGAATCTTGCTTATCTGACTACTCAAAAATAATGTTAAACATTTATTTCCGATTATATTTTAAAAAGTTTAATTACCTTTTTATGCTGCTTTCGAGTTTCGACCAATTACCAAATTCTAATAACGCATATTTCCAGTTAAGTCCTCGCACTAACCCACACTTTATGTTATGCATATAAAAGTTTTTTATTTTTTTTTTTTGGCTTTGGTTTTCCATTTGCAATTTTCGCATTTCGCTGACGGCTCATAATTTGCTGGAACGCCAAGCAGCATCGTCGTTGGTGGGATGTGGGCGGATGGCACAAGGCTCCGGGCGACAAATGGGTGAAGCATTATACATAAATTTCCGTTAATTAAAAGCGCCGCAAATTGCAAAAGATATGTATGTAGCTGGGACAGAGCGCGATGGGCCAGCTACTATGTACCACATAATATGCTAGCTGCAATGTGGATTCAGAACATTGCTTTAATGCGGGCTCCAATATAAAATATGCGTGTCGGTAATTTGAGGAATGCAGCGTGTGGCATACTCGTAAATTTTCAGAAGCCTGCTATGCTGAGTAGTTTCTATAGTTGCAGTTACACACACACACACACACATATGCAACAGGCACCCCATTGACCAAGCCGGAAAAACGGAAACGGATGTTTCAGCAAATGGCGCGCGAGTTACACAAAGAGAGAGGAAAAGAGAAAGAGAGAGATAGAGATAGAGATAGATAGATAGAGTGTGTGTCGGTTATGGGCGTATTCGTAACATGACTTCTGACCATGCTGCACAAAGGACAAATGCAACGACAACTAGGTCCGTTCATGTTAAGGGTCTCTGCTTGGCTGCCTCTTCAGGCATTTGGACTTAGCATGGAGTGCAAAATATTTACACACACTAAATCAGCATGTAGCTCTCGGGTCGGTGTGTGTGCACATGTGTGCTCTCTATAATTCTCTACGGACATTTGCCTTTGCCAGCATATTACCTAAAGTAGTTTGTACAAGTATTCCCACATGTTACCCGCCGCACTTAATATTCACGTACCTGAAGCACTCAACTTATATGCAGACAAATTTATTCTGAACATACGAAACTGCTCTTCAATTAATTCCATACAATTTTAATAAAGTTTTCCCATTAAAAAAACAAATTATTATTATTATTTCCGCCGAGCTTCATTATTATTCAACAAATTAATTATGACAAACAACTCTTTGACTATTTAAACCATTGATTTTCTGGTGTACAACTTTGCCATTGCAGCCTTTCGAACAGCAACATAATATTCCCTTGTTGGAACGTAACTCAAATTCCGGCAATCGGGATGTATATTTGGGCGCTTCGCCTTTGCCACTTCACCATGATCGCCACTCTAGCAGAGGTAGCAGATAACCACCTTTGAGCACAGCACCGCTTTTCATTACGCTCGAGATCATGCCAGGAATCTCTCTTGTCAGCGCCACCTCAAACAATGACCAAAAACAATGTAATGGCGTAATTTGTCTCTTCCCACATATCGCTTGGTATTCTCAATATTTCTAATGTTCTCAGCAGAAACTCTCGACCTATGCCCATACACCGATATATCGATTTTCGGGCTATAATTTTTACTTGTCTTTCGACCTCAAATTTCATTTTTAACTTTAAATGTACGATGATTTAGGGGCAAAACAATGATCAAAAAGCCCTTGCTTTTTAAAATCAGTTGAGTTTTGACGAAGTTATGGCATTTTGAAGTTTCACCTATGCCCATACACCGATATATCGATTTTCGGGCTATAATTTTTACTTGTCTTCCGACCTCAAATTTCATTTTCAACTTTAAATGTACGATTGATTTAGGGGCAAAACTATGATCAAAAAGCCCTTGCTTTTTAAAATCAGTTGAGTTTTGACGAAGTTATGGCATTTTGAAGTTTCGACCTATGCCCATATATCGATACATCGATTTTCGGGCTATAATTTTTACTTGTCTTCCGACCTCAAATTTCATTTTAAACTTTAAATGTACGATTGATTTAGGGGCAAAACTATGATCAAAAAGCCCTTGCTTTTTAAAATCAGTTGAGTTTTGACGAAGTTATGGCATTTTGAAGTTTCGACCTATGCCCATACACCGATATATCGATTTTCGGGCTATAATTTTTACTTGTCTTCCGACCTCAAATTTCATTTTTAACTTTAAATGTACGATTGATTTAGGGGCAAAACTATGATCAAAAAGCCCTTGCTTTTTAAAATCAGTTGAGTTTTGACGAAGTTATGGCATTTTGAAGTTTCGACCTATGCCCATACACCGATACATCGATTTTCGGGCTATAATTTTTACTTGTCTTCCGACCTCAAATTTCATTTTCAACTTTAAATGTACGATTGATTTAGGGGCAAAACTATGATCAAAAAGCCCTTGCTTTTTAAAATCAGTTGAGTTTTGACGAAGTTATGGCATTTTGAAGTTTCGACCTATGCCCATATATCGATACATCGATTTTCGGGCTATAATTTTTACTTGTCTTCCGACCTCAAATTTCATTTTCAACTTTAAATGTACGATTGATTTAGGGGCAAAACTATGATCAAAAAGCCCTTGCTTTTTAAAATCAGTTGAGTTTTGACGAAGTTATGGCATTTTGAAGTTTCGACCTATGCCCATACACCGATATATCGATTTTCGGGCTATAATTTTTGCTTGTCTTCCGACCTCAAATTTCATTTTTAACTTTAAATGTACGATTGATTTAGGGGCAAAACTATGATCAAAAAGCCCTTGCTTTTTAAAATCAGTTGAGTTTTGACGAAGTTATGGCATTTTGAAGTTTCGACCTATGCCCATATATCGATACATCGATTTTCGGGCTATAATTTTTACTTGTCTTCCGACCTCAAATTTCGATTTTCAACTTTAAATGTACGATTGATTTAGAGGCAAATCTATGATCAAAAAGCCCTTGCTTTTTAAAATCAGTTGAGTTTTGACGAAGTTATGGCATTTTGAAGTTTCGACCTATGCCCATACACCGATATATCGATTTTCGGGCTATAATTTTTACTTGTCTTCCGACCTCAAATTTCATTTTCAACTTTAAATGTACGATTGATTTAGGGGCAAAACTATGATCAAAAAGCCCTTGCTTTTTAAAATCAGTTGAGTTTTGACGAAGTTATGGCATTTTGAAGTTTCGATCTATGCCCATATATCGATACATCGATTTTCAGGCTATAATTTTTGCTTGTCTTCCGACCTCAAATTTCATTTTTAACCTTAAATGTACGATTGATTAAGGGGCAAAACTATAATCAAAAAGCCCTTGCTTTTTAAAATCAGTTGAGTTTTGACGAAGTTATGGCATTTTGAAGTTTCGATCTATGCCCATATATCAATACATCGATTTTCAGGCTATAATTTTTGCTTGTCTTCCGACCTCAAATTTCATTTTCAACTTTAAATGTACGATTGATTTAGGGGCAAATCTATGATCAAAAAGCCCTTGCTTTTTAAAATCAGTTGAGTTTTGACGAAGTTATGGCATTTTGAAGTTTCGACCTATGCCCATATATCGATTTTCAGGCTATAATTTTTACTTGTCTTCCGACCTCAAATTTCATTTTCAACTTTAAATGTACGATTGATTTAGGGGCAAATCTATGATCAAAAAGCCCTTGCTTTTTAAAATCAGTTGAGTTTTGACGAAGTTATGGCATTTTGAAGTTTCGACCTATGCCCATATATCGATTTTCAGGCTATAATTCTTACTTCCACCACTTCCCCACTCCGTGGAAGTGTGCTGTGATTGCGATGATTCCGAAACCTGGCAGGCCGTATAATCTAAGATTGTCGGCTGTAAGTGGCTTCCAGAGTGCCATTCCTGATCATCAGTTTGGCTTTGGGCATCACCATGGTACACCAGAGCAACTTCATCGAGTAGTTCAGCATGACCTCGAGGCCTTGGAAAATAAGCAGTACAGCTCTGCTGTCTTCCTGGATATCCAGCAAGCGTTTGATCGCGTTTGGCATGATGGCCTGCTTTTTAAGCTTAAGTCCGGTTACATAACCATGTTAACCCATTGGCCTGCTCACTAGGGTCGAATACAACCCGCAGACGCTTAAAGCGCCTCCACACCAGCGACCTCTAGACTGTTGGGCGTTAATATTTTTCGTTAATGTGCAATAAATGTTATATTTAATCTTACATTTGATGTTACGTAATATTGTAATATGTTAAAACCAATTATTTGTTTATGTTATTAATTTAAATTCCCCGTTATTATGTATTCAATCTTCAAAACAATATTTTATAACCTTTCAGTAGGTTGATCAATATTAAATTAAATTGCTAAATTAAAAAAAAAAAAAAAAAAAACAAGAAACTCTCCATTTGGCGCTCTCAGCGCGAACTTGCCGCAAATTTCACGCACAATCAAACATTGTTTTTGCACTGTGAACTGAGAGAAAAATAGTGAGTAGACATATTGTAGAGAGATGTTAATCAAATTAAAAATGATCAAGTATATAATTAAACGAAAAATGATAAAAAATGTAATTTTATGTTTAAATTGTTGAAATTTAGTTACTGGCATTGCGCCAACAGTAACTGCAACAATTGGCACAGCAGAATATCAACACTCATTCAGCAAACAAATACAGAGAGTAAAAGTTGTCGTTGTCGACCTACTTATACCAATCCAGGCCCTGCAATGGGGGAGGCCACTCCTCATTGATATATCGATGGCAACGTTTGGTCTGCTTTTCCGTGCTGCATGTGCGGCAGTTGACAGTTGATAGTTAGTTGACTTAACATAACGGTCGGGGAAGAAGTTGAGAGACGGAGGCATGAGAACTGCCACTAAAAACGAACGAACCACAAGTCGCACACAAAATAATTGCATGTCGAGTGCTGTATTAAGCACAAATTACTCCAACATCATGGCTGGATTGGTGGAAAATTTATAGCTGGGTTAATAGTGCAACTGCTTTTCCATTTTATTTGACAAATATCTTATGATGCTGACTTGAATGAACCATAACATTTTAAAGATATTATATAGATATTATATTTTAAAGATTATTATTATAATTGGGGGAAGAAAGCTAGCACTGCGACCTATAAGGTCTATTGTTACCCCTTACTGAGCCTCCAGCTCTTCCATCAATCTTTGTTGAGTTGAGGGTTTCTATGCTGCCCTAGGATGCTGCATCTTTTCTCGATTAAGGCGACGCATTCCGCTAGGATGTGCGTTGAGGATTCCTCCTCATTTCCACAAAACCTGCATACATCGCCAATATAAATACCTAATTTGGTTAGGTGACTTCTCAGTCTACAATGTCCTGTCAAAGATATAAACTCAAACAAATTTTAAGTCAAAGCACTGAAATCAAATGAGACATATTGTCAAGAATTCAGTTTTCTTTATAGATCATAAATGATATCTAACAAAAATTCGAACGAATGGAAATTAAGACGATAATGTTAAATGGACTCCTTAGATATATTATGGATGACTATTCAGATAAATTTGCAGTATGTTGTGTGAATGATAAAGAAAATTAAGAAAAGTGGTTGATTTGACAGTGCTTAAATCTTAATTAGATGAGTATTTATGAACATTTCACTTGACACTCCTTGTATTCCGTGCACACACACCAATGACTTTTGACACATAAATTAAGTGCACAGCACATTATTATCCATCAGTCACATCCTGTTGGCCAGTCAACTTTCATTTAGAAGCCCCCCACACTCATCCTCGAAAAAAAGATGAAAGATAAACCAGCTGCGATGTCAAGGACAATTAAAAAGTGTAAAGCGATACGGCTTCTAGCGGTTGCCCTTGTTCTCGTCCTGTCTGATGCTGTTTCGTGTTTATGATATTTTTGTCATTTTAATTGCCCCTCAGCGTGTCTGTGTGTGTGTGTGTGTGTGATGAGAACAATAAGGATAATTTTTCCCCATCTCGCACAAGGACAAGCAAGTGACGCACATAATTTGCGGCTAGTCGCTTCGCTTAGCTTTAATTGCATTTCGCTGTTTTTCCAACATTATTTAAACAATTGGGGGAAAGGTGAAGAGAGGTGGAGAAATGGGGGTCGACGCAATTTGCTGGTGAGTTGCTGCATTCGCAGACGCCATAAAATGCAAATTCCTGTTGATCCTGTTTGCCAATGCCAGTGCATGTGCATGGCCTGCCATTTAGAAGACGGGTTAGTTGTCACCTCCCACCCCCCCACCCCCCTGCCACAGCACTCCCCCCACCAGCTTGTCATGTCTGTTGTGTGCCAATTTCTTGTACCACGTTCCTGGCGCGCCTCAGCACAAACCAATCTAAGGATATTGTCGCTGCAATCCCCAAAGCTCTGACACTGCCGACGACAACTCCCGCCGCTCACTGAGCCGCAGCACAAATATTTGATTTCAGTTTTTGTTGTCTTTAACACTACAAAAAAAAATTTATTTGTTTTACAAATTAAAATGAAAAACGTTTGATTTCTTTAAATAGATTCTTAAATATTTTTAAATTCCACAATTATTTTATTTATTATTTTATGAAATAAAAAATATTTGCAAAAAAGCACAAACAACAAATGATTGCAACAAACTTGCAGAAGGTATAGCAAATTCTCTGAGTGTATTAGCGCTTAAGTGCGCCGGATGAATTGGCAACTACACGAAACTGGCGCGACATAATCCTACGGTATTTTCACACTGCCACTGCACCTTCGGCCTTCGCTCCCCCCTCCCCTTCCAACTCATCAAACTGCCATTACTTTGCCCTTAGCAAATCCGACAAGGACTGCAGCGCTGTCAGCAGCTGTTGCTCCCGCCTGGCCAAGGTAATGGTATTAGATAAATATGCAAATAGAATGCGAGTCAGTAACCAAGCAACCAGGTCTGCGGCACGTTAAGTACGACATGTTATTTACACACAACTCGCGATTAGCTACAACTTTAAATTGAGAGCAGCTCAATGCCAAGATCGCTCAAAGGATAAATAGTAGTTCATAAATCATGAAGTGTCCACAAACTGATTTTTCCCTGAGGCTACCAATTTAATCATTAATCGCCCAGTTCAATGACCGAAAAACTTGCCACGTTCCCACGCCCACGCCCACTTACACGCCCAACTTTTTAAATAGTTTCCTTCCACATGCGAACCCTTTTTGGGTAACCAAAATACAATTTTTATCGGACTACACGCATGTCAAGTTTGACCTCGGACCACAACTCAGCTTTTTGTTTAGTTTCATTTTAGCTTATATTTAGTTATTTATTTATTTATTTTTGTTGTTAGCGTTTCTTTCTTCTTTTTCTTTTTTTTTGTAGATTTTAATTTACTTTTCTCTGCATGCTTGCCAATTTCTGTTGCTCATAATTCAAAATGAAAACAAATGGAAAAGGCTGTAAGGGGAAATTCGGAGCGAATCGAGATAGCTCTCAGAAATGCCCACAAACATTTTACATATAAATTGCCTGCGCCTGCAAAAAGTGAAACCAGCAAAAGATTTATATTTTATCAAAGATCTGGAGTATGAAATAGGTGGAAATTCTGACTACACAATCCTGTGAAAATGCTTTGAAAATTTATATTACCAGAATTCAAATATTGTAATGAAACTTTTTTCTGCATATGAGTTATGTATTTAAGCTCAGTCTTATTACACATTTCTTTAGTTGACATCTTATTAAAATGAAGCATCAAGAAACTCGAAATATACATATTTATGTATATCAAAATATAAATGCATATTTATCACATGCTGAAAAAATTACAACAAAAAAAGTGCAAAATCAATGCTCAATTTGAAATTCCTTTGAGACATTCGAAACTGTTTTCAGCTTGAAGCTAACCAGGCATGAAAATTCCGTCAAATCATGGGCCATTTCAAGCAAGACCAAAACTTGGCTGTTCAGCAGTGACTGCTTCCATTTCAGTTAAACAAATGCCTAATGTGCTTCCTGTTGACCAGCCAAGGAAACGTGTCCTGTGTTTGTCCACGCAGCGTCGAATGACATGTCAAACACGCAAGCTGAACCGATTTAGGCAACTATCTAGAAATGCCTAAGGACTCCAATGTCTCCCTCTCCCTCTCTCTTTTTGTATGTGCTGCCAGGACAATTATTGATTAGTATTCTAGCGGACAGAGCCTTCCGCGGATTTCGAACAGCTTAAAGCGTTTTGGGCCATTTTGAGTTTTTTTTTTGGCCATTGACCTTGTGTCCAACTGCTGACACCAAAATTTATGACATTAAATGAAATGAGACGACAATTTTGTCTATTTTTTTTGGCTACCAAGTGCTGGGCAAGAAGTACGCTTAGGCGTTAATTATTTGATACATTTTCTGGAATTAGGAAAGAAAAAAATTGCTCATTTAATTTAGTAATGTTAATAGTCCATTTTGGGCTTATCGAAGCATTAAATTTGTCACGCTGATTATCTTGTATATTGAGTTAATTAACTTGATTCACATCTTTAGTTAGCTGACATGTTTAGTATTTGATTTACAGATATTGAAAGCAAAAATACAATAAAAGTGGAGAAAAGCAACAAAAAAAACGTATAACAAAGAAAATAAAAATAGGAAAAACATACGATTGAATCAGCATTGGAGAGAAGGGATAATACAGATTGAATTCACCAAAGCAGGGTAAACAAATTGAGCTTATACTAGATCAGTGTCCCTTATGAGAAATCATGCAGCAGCCTGTGGCAGCCATCAAAGTTCACTGTCCAACCATTTGCATAAAAAATCGCACAAATATTTATTCATATGCATTCACTTACATGCACTCAAAGTAGCCCGCCAAACCGAAACCAACAGCAAAATAAAAAACACAATTTTGTGGCATTTATTTTTTATTGAAGCACAAAGAAAAGCCAAATATAAAAATAAAGTTGAGTAAAATAAATATATGTATGTTTTTTTTCTGCAATTTGGGATTGACTTTTGTTTGGGAACTTTTTCTCACCCATTTTGTGTTCGTTTGGATTCGCTTCATAAAGAAATCTCATCGATTTATCAATTTAAAATACGAAAAAAAAAAAAGAAGGAAAACTGCATTTTGTCAGCACTCAGATATTTTCTGGACTTGAATGTGTTCTTTATGCTAAGCGAATGGCGGCAAAAAGTTCGCTTATAAAGGGTATTTACACACAGAATTTTAAATACCTTCGCATATGTGTACAAGGGGTATATCAATTCGATGCTATCTAGTAAGCAACGATTTAAATTTTGTCACATTTGTGGGCTGAATTCTGAAAACGAGTTTAAGCCCAAAACTTATTGGTTTGTGTTTTAAATAAAATTTTAGTTTATTATTGAAAATCGCTTGTAGAAATATTTTATTCTCAAATTTTAATGTTCGTTTGTACTTTACGTTTGAATGTCGTTCTCTTTGTTATTCCAATTTGACTATATCAAAATGTTAGCATCAGTGTTTGATTGTCCAACACATCAGCATTTGTTCAACAACAACAACAATCGGAAGTTCCTTGCAGTGCAGAAGGAAATGAGACAACCACCGAGATTGCCAATAATAATTCCACCAAGGCTAAGGCACAAATCTTCATCGCAGATTATTGATGAGTTCCTGAGAAGCTTCAAGCCGCCACTGCCAATAAAATTGCGTAAGAAAACCAGATACACGCGTCTCAGGTCGAAGATCGCGGTGGTGCAACAGCAACGCGCCGAGGACGCAAGCTCAAAGCGTTTCGCAAGCAAAGCTTATACACTGCCACATAATGTGGCCACTGATGTCCTGCAAGTAATGCCATCAGGAGACTCGCCCAGTAATAATTACTCGATATCTCCAGAATTCCATCATTATTCATTGCAGTATCTTTCGAATACCCGTCTGCAGGACCTATTCACAGGTCTCATTGACAACTTGCAACAACGTTTGGACCCAATAATACTAACCAGCTCGCACATATATTACCAATTTTCTAGTGCTTTTTTCTATATTTCTGATATTTTGGAGAACTTTTTATTAAGACTGTATTACATGCCGTTGCCAAGACTACGACGAACCCTTATAGACAAGTTGACAACTTTTTGGCAATATATACTGAGTATGAACATTGACTTGCCACGTACTAGCAACTTTGCTGCATCTATCGAGTTTCAACCAATTCGAATCTAGACGCATGTGGCAGAATGAAGAACACCGTCGAACCTTGAGGCCAGAAACAATGGTGCCACCAACTCTGGCAAGGAAACCTTTCACATGACCCCATATGTGAACAGCCAAATAAGCTTTGTGCAGTAAATAAATAAATTAAAATAAAAATAAATAAATAAAAAAAAAAACCTGATCAATTATTCTTGCTAAATATAAATTGAACTTAATTTAGTTGAATAATTTTTTTTTGATAAAAATCAAATTAATATGTTGATATTTAAAGTAAAAATATATTTTTACACTTAACAAAACTTCGATTCGATTGAATATATAAGAGAATAATAAATGATTAATCAGCTATAAATTCCCGTTAGACTTACCACAGTTCGTCAATTGGTATTAATCTCCATCCCAATGTCAATCCCATTTCCATTTCGCTGAGAGACTTGTGATTAAATTTGATAACCCATGTGATGTTTGAGCTGAGCTATTCGCTCTTTTATGTTTGCCGCTTATTCAGATGTCCAACCGCGAATGTTTATTGCATGGTGTAATGGAGGGGGTGTGTGTGGGGCAATTTACCTCGATGTCACCTCTGCGGCGTATGCAACACACTGGATGTAAGCAAAGCTGCTGCGTTTTTATTGAAGAAACCAACGAGGCGCATTAAACAAATGCCACGAGACGAATCTCATCTAATTTTACGTTTACCATTTCTGAAATCCTCTAACTAAAACTAAAAGCAAACAACAACATGGAAGAATATGGTCGAATAACGCTGCTCAAATACGCTTTCGATTCTAATTTGTATGTTTGAAGGGAATTCTGGAATATATAAGATATATATTTACATAATAAATGAACATGTTAAAACTAAAATCATTTGTCAGATAAGCAGTAATCAATCAAAAATATTCCAACGCTGAAGTACTAGATATATACAATATTCAATTTATTTCGAAGTTCTTCACCAAATGAATGGACTCAATTTGGAGTGGCAACAACAACTGTTGGCTAAGGGTTATCAAGTTTGTTGCAAAGTGTTCTTGTGTCTTTGTTGCTCGTCTGGCTTATCGCTGACGGCTTCTGTCTGGACAGATTCGTGTGCTAAATTATTGGAATTTGACAAGTAAACTGCGAACTGAGAACTACGACAGCCATACAGACTCTGTTGGGGACTTTGCTTGGTACCCCTTGCTGGTCAAGTGGCCAGCTGCAGTTTCAGTTTCAGCTTTGGCTTCAATTTGAGTCTGCGTTCAGAAAATTCAATTAATTAGCGTTGACACTGCGACACTTGAGGCATGATGTTAAAGTCAAATGCTGTATCTGGCAAAAATTTGTTGCTGCTACTTAATTTGCCAATTATCGATTATTGATTAGCTTGCCCCCGAAATGGCGTCGCATTTAATATGTTCTATAATTAGCTAGCTGTAGGCGTACTGTATTGCGTATTATGAAACATGAACTCTTGGGAGCAAAGGTCGCACGTGACAGATACGCCAATTTCAATCAATACATTTTGTAAGTCGGCACACTTAAGTAAATGACAACGCTAAAAACAAAAGCCTCTTACCAGCTTATCTTTAAGGCTTAAAACCAGTTGCATTTGAAAGCGCTGGTCAGCTTAGTGTCGCATCCGTTGAGCATGTATCTTAAAGATGCGATTTGACTTTGGCCTGACAAATTAATCAAAACAATGTTGTGGCTAATACCACAGTCAAATTGGCCAAGTCTCTCTCTCGCTCTCTCTCTCTCTCTCTCTCTCTCTCTCTCTCTCTCTCTCTCTCTCTCCGTCTCTTTAAATCTGTATCTCTTTCACCATTGTAGTCATTTGATGCTGGCAGCAGTTGCCTTTCGTGCTATTCGCTTTTATGGCCAATAGCATTTTATTTTAGCCAACAAACTATTTGCTGTAGTTAAAGCCAACTCAACACATGCAAATGCAACTTGTATCTGTGCATTTGTGTGCTCTAAAATAGAAATAGAAATTTGCAGCAGGCAACAACTGCTGATTGCAAGAATAAAAGGCAAGACAAAAGCTGCTTCGCTTTTGCCAGCGCACTTCGAGCTGCTTTCAATTTATGAGCCAACTAATTGCCTTGGCACTGGGGAAACAATTCAAAAAGAACACTAAAAATGAATAGTGAAAAAAAAAAACAAACAAAAAAAAAACAAGAAAATATAAACGCTGACACAAGGTTCTACCGAGATTTGAACTCGGATCGCTGGATTCAGAGTCCAAAGTGCTAACCATTACACCATAGAACCGGTTGACTACGTAGAAATTATTGAGAGCTTTCAAGCGCTCAGCAACGAAGTGCAAAGAAAGTGTTGGCAAATTTTGCTACTGCGGCGTTTTATTTATTTTTAGATTTCTATTTTTACATTATGTTTGTAGAAATATTTAAATATTTAAATATATATATATACACTGCTGACAGAGCTCTTTGCTTGGCAGTCAGTCTATACTGAAATTAATTTCATATACTGAAATTGCAAAAGATATATGTAATATTAAGTTTACGCAAAACTATGAATAAAGTATGTGTCCCTTGTATTGTTAAATATATTATTTGATTTAGATTGATTATTATCATTACTGTTATTTGTATTTTTTATAAATATATACATTTATCGCATCCCTTCAATCAAATTTGACTAAGAGTTTTATAAATTATTTTTTAATACTTTTCACAGGCAAAATAAAATCTTAGAAATCGACTTTATCTCTTACTGCTTTAACTTACGGATATTCCCATTTGGTTTGCCATTTTGTATACATTTTATAATCACAATCAGAGCAAAGGATAATTTCCAGTGCCATTATACGCATCACATTGAGAGCCGTCCACAAACGCATAAACTCTGATCTTTTATTGGTCAATTCTAAACAGTTCAACTTAATGGCTTACTACTTTTGTTATCCTGCTCTGCCCGCCCATGGCACAACTGAACTGGGCGTGGCTGGACAATTATATGCAGTTCAGTTCAGTTCATTGTCTGACTTTGTGTTTCTGTGTTTGTGTTGGTTTGTGTGTGTGTGTGTGTGTGTGTGTGTCGCGCACATTTCAACTGTACTAATTAGACAAACACTTGTTTTGCCTGCAGGATGCTGCCGCTTGCCCTACCACCCGCCCGCCCTCCTCCCTATCGCTACATTGTTAAAAGCACGCTCATTGCTTTCGCTTACCTGTGTGCTTATAACTGTGTTTCAAGTTTATTTTAAACTCCCCTTTTAGTCACAACTCCCTGCAAACACCTCCTGCCAAACACATCAGCACATCATTTGCATACGTTTAGTGTGTGGGCGGCTAGTATGTGTGTGTGTGTGTGTGGGCGTCGCTGGCGTAAATAACAGCAACTTTGTGTAATGCTATCTGATTTCGTCGGGGACGGCTTTGACGACAATCTCATTAACATGACAACAAAAATCGGCATTCGGCATTCGATATCGGCAACGACATCGCAATGGGTGCTCAACTTAATATTCATTTCATCCTGTTGACAGCACTCGGATGTCATATAAAGTGCATTAAAGGCAGCAGCATTCAAATGATGACGTTTCTTGTTGTGCTCAAATGCGATTCTTATGACCCATGGCCCCGCAACAGTGCAATGGAATTTTTATTCATCGAGGCTGCAACGTTAACCAATCCTTGCTAAATTGATATCCTAACAGACAGAAGCAAATACCCATAAATGTTGTCAATTCATGTCATCAATATGAAGAATTTTGTAGTTTTATTGTAAACAACGCTTGCGGCGAATTCAACAAAAAGCTTTGAGGCTTTTAAGCTATTCGCTTGGTTGGAAACTTCGCTGTGTGAGCGAAAGCTTTCCATTCAAGTTTTTGTTTAAATTTAAGTTTCTCTCATCAATTTTATTTGAATGAATGCAAATTTAATAAGATTATTAAATTGTTATGATTAGCATTTATTAATATTTTAATCTAATCAAAATGATTATTAAATAAAAATATGGTTAAGATTGGAACTATTATGATAAAACCACTTGCCTGATATTTGAAAAATAAATAATTACGAATCCTACAAGAACCATATGCACTTAAAAACATTCCATAAATGGCATCTAATCTGCTTAGCATGAAACACTCATGTTTTCCAACTGATAACACCAATATATTGAACAATTCATATAAAAATAAAGTTAAATAATAATAATAATCTATTATGTACCAAGTGTTTTTCATTTTAGTGACCCAACACAAATCGATGCAAACCAGAGATAAGCAAGGAAAAAAAAATTTGAAAAAAATAAATGTTTATATACATACATATATAGAATATCTATTGGTAAAAATTAAATGTGAGGCAATAAATATAATTTTGATTAAAGTGCTTTAGAGATAATCGTAATGCCTTCGGATTTGATAGAATCATGATTTATATTAGCCATATAGAGTATATCTTATCAAGTGAATGACTGCACTTGATTCACGTCATGATGCAAAGCTGTGCAAGCTGACTTTGTGCTTGAACCTTTGACCCCCGTCACCCTCCCCAACACACTCCCAGATAAGGCAGCGACGGAAGCGTGCCCCAAGCTGTACATAAACATTGAAAGAACTGCCGACACGGCCTTCTATGCTCATGTGCAATTTGTACAGTACTGCAGCTTATTGGCTTAGACTGCTGCTCCGCTCCTGCTTATCAACTCATAAAATGTGGCCAGCTAATATAATTTGATAAGCGGCAAACAAAACAATTGGCAACAGCTAAAAGTTTGTTCCTCAAGATATTTCGGCATCGATCACTGAACCGACTCTTTTCTATTTATATATTTTTTTAATAAAGATATGGTGCAAACGCGTCAATCGAGTTATTTAGGAAATTCTGATAATATGCATAGATTAATCATTTTATTAATTTATTTATTACTTAATTTCTTATTGAAGATTATCCATTGTGAGCAAAATATGATATAACTTTGCCTACTTCTGGAAGGAAGCAGATAAGCTAGGTATTATCTCTCATATATTTTTTTTGCCAATTTAATGACTTTAATTTTTTTTCATACGGAAATACTTTGACCACCTTGATATTAAATTATTATTTATATTCAATCAGACATACTTTAAGTTGGATGAGAAATTTCAGCTAACTCAGCTGTGGAATCTGAAGTCGTTCCCTACACTATATGTTTATAGTCGCAGTCTAGCTAAGTCAAGTTCACATACTGTCTCAAGGCTAAAAACAATATTATCAATTTGAAAAAACTATGAGTATATTCAATTTTTTTTTGTATAAACGCAAAATATTAATATTGACAGTGCGTTTATTCCAAGCTAATCTATAATATGTATATATGTATATATATATATATATATATATATATACATACATTCAGATTGCGTTTCTAAGCAATTTGTAGTACAGTATTTATAGAAATAGACAATAATAGAATAAATAGTAAATCTACAATAAATTATGACCCCAAATTATATTAGAAGCGTGTCAAAAAATAAATAAAAATAAGATTGTTAAATAATAATAATATTGATGCTGAAAATCGTGGGCACTTCAAAATTATCTCGTTATCAAACCTTTAAAATAATTTAGATTAAATTTACTCATTTAAAAAAAGAGTTATAAATGATAAAACGAAAACCATTTTGTGAAATCTTTGAGTTCAGAGCTGAAAATATTATTATATTTATGTTTCAGGAATGGCTGAATCAGTTAGCTGAACAATCAATTAAAAAGCGTATTTAAGAATGTGTAATGATGCTTGTCAAATATACAAATCAATGAGTGTAATGTAAAAACTCTGATACCCCTCTATACAAGTGCAAGCATGCAAACTAAATCTGAACACTCAATTTCTAAAAGATATGGATGAATACATACATAAATACATACATAAATACATACATCTTATCTATACAAAAAAAAAAAAAATGCATAATAGAGTCCTGGTATCAGTACACACAAGGAAACCCTCTGCCATATCGAAACTTCTTCATATTTCTAAACACATGCACAACAAATCAAGCTGCTAAAGTACATTTTTCCCCTCATCAAGTGGACAAAATTCAGACTGATAAGCGCATGAATCGTTCGTTCGTTGTTTTTTTTTCCATGTAAAGATCAAACAGATTTCATTCGTTGGGTTGGCAGGCATGCGCATTAGATTATTACAAGCCAAAGTCGGAGGGCAATTCGATTTCGATTTCTAATCAGCAAAGGCAGCCAGCGAGCGCGCAATGTGGGCGCACCACAACTGATAAGAGCGCGCGCGCTGCTTACAGGTGGCTCTCCTAAATCGTCATGCGTCTAAAACTGAATACTTATCGACGGCAGCAGCAGCAGCGGCAGCGACACCAGCAGCGACAGCGACAGCAAACGGCAGCGATCCACAATTTCTATGGCATCCGATCCTGTTGTGCTTTCAGTTTACGCTTTGGCTTCGCTGCGTGCGGTCGTTTGCGTTTTGTCGTGCTACAAAGAAAGAAAATTATAGAAAAAAACCACAGTTGTTCGCGCTGAACAACAAAAGTAACGTCAAAACAGTTGAAAACAAAATCAAATTATGTAAGTTTGACAGAGCAAAAATTATGGAGAATCCACAAAGAGAGTATACAAAAGAATAAATGTGTGTAACTTTACGAACGAAGAAAACACGTGTGTCTTTTATCTTTTCAATAACATTGTCCACGATTTACCGGCTGTTTAGATATTTTTTGCTCTTCTCTCATTTATTGCGCCTTGCCGCTTTTCCACTCTTAGTGGGTCAGTGCACTGTCTTCACGAGTTCATTGTCACCTTCACTCTGCTTTCTAGCTTTCGCTACACTTTTTGCTTTGATCGCACTTCTTTGGCCCATCTTTTTGCTTATTCCACTTTCGCGCAGACATACAAAAAAAAAAAACTACTCAGTTCTTCAGTTGTTCGACACACACACACACACACACACCATTCTCTTTCTTTTGGTTTCATTTTATGCCAACGCTTTGAGGCCAGCCCCAAAAAAAATGAAAACACATGGCAAATATTTTTAGATATGTTCATTATCCGTTTTGTTGTTGTTCGCATATTCTTAGGTCGCATGAAAAAGTTGTTTAACAATTCATTTTTTTCCCATATTACACACTTTTTTTGTTCAAGAATCGTGCGATTGGCATTCTTATCACAGAAAAACCGGTTTGTTCTATGCTTAGTTTGTAAACCTACGCAAATTCCCTATATGTATATGGACGAAATCAGTAATTTTGCTCAATCAATATTATATCAAATTAGTTGTAATTATCTTTCGCATATTCTAAATAACATACATGAATTCAATTTAAATTTATCATATTAAATACCTGTAGTGTTGCCAAGCAATTAAATAACGGAACAAAACTTTGTTCTTATCACTTCAAAAATTCCAATTCCATTTATTGCGCTCATTTTTAATTTTCAATCGGAACTACAATTACTAGGGGTTTTTTTTCGAATAATTAACAACAAGATATCACTAATTAATATTATAATTATCGCCAATAATTCACAGCTAAATTGTTCAGTTTATGTGGCATTTAATGCATTTGCTTAACTGCATTCTCGGCTCAGTTATTTCAAGGTATTCTAGTTTATTATGATGTAATGACGTGAGAGATAACTTATAGCAACTTTCCCTATCGGGGGGGAAACTACTCAAATGCCGGACTTTGAAATTGTTACATACATATTTCACCTTACAGTTTCTCGTTAATCGCGTGTGCATTTAAATGTCAATCATGCATTTTGAGTGGGACGCCCGCAGGCTGCGTCTAATAAAGTAATCAGAAACATGCAAAATAATTTCCAGCTAAAATCAGCTGAAATATCAGCTGTTTAACCTCGGCAATCAACTTTGGACTCGTACAGTTTTAGCTGTTGTTGTTGTTGGAGTTGGCTTTTATTTTTCATTCTTAACTAAAACTTTGTTTTGTTATTTATTTTGGGTATTTATGCTTATCACTCGAAACTGTTGCCGCGTTTATTGGTTAATAAAAAATACAAAAAACTATGAACAAGCACTAACTACATATGTACATACATGTATGTATGTGTATGCACAAAGATATCGATAACGAGAATGTACGGCGAGTGGAAACCTTTGGCCCCAAAATAAAAAGTATACATATATATATATATAAATATGTATATCGAGTGTTAGCTACAATAGAAAGTCAAGACTTCAGTAGCGAGGGGCATTATCATCTTTAAGATAACACTAAATGAAATGCCTACATAACTAATGACAGGAAGCACACATTTCTAGCTCGATACATAGTATGATTGAATACAATAGCAGCTGCGTCTATATAGTAGCTTAGTAATATTCCATATTTGAAATATTCCATTTTTACTTCCAGCTATGGTCAATCATAAATTCCGATCTATATTGGTTTTATAATAAAAAGTTTTATGAGTACCCCAATGCCGCCTCTAATTGGGTTATAAGTCTTTATTTAAAACTACCGATAAGGCCTATAGTGCTTCATTAGTCTTGACCACTGCGTTAGCCGTCCAGTCGTTTGACTTGGCTTAATGGGGAAAATACAATTTGAATTAACCTCTCAACTCGATTTCAGTGAAATGGCCGCGAATCCAAACGAAGCGTTTTTCAATCGTCCCGGCCCCAATCGCCTGAGGGAATCGGACGTCTATCGCACCGTCAATCCCGAGGACGCCGTCAAGATACGCATGCATAAGGAGGGCCTTGGCGCCGAGGAGCCCTCCTCCATACCCGGCTTGCTCAAGCGCACCGTCAACAATTATCCCGACTATCCAGCGCTGCGTATCAAGAACGGCAAAAATGGCTACACAACAGTCAATTACAAGTAAGTCCACGGGTAGTGGAGGCTTACTCGATTAGTGATGGTCGTCCGAAAACTAAAAATGATATTTATAATTGAATAATCAAAAAAAATATTTTAACTTATTTATTTTTGATGAATTGCAAAAGATTTATAGATAAAGAATTTCAAATATGTATGGAAAACTAAAAAAAAAAGAAAAGGTTTTTAAGAATTAAGTTCTAAGAATGCATTTTACTCTCATTTAGTATATTTTAAGCAGACTTTTTAAATAGATTTATATTTATTTATTATAAGAATAGAAAAGTTCTTGCTTTAAATGCGGCACACACGCGCCGCGCCCATCGCTAATCACTGGCAATTAGCCCAAACCTTTGATTGGCATGCCCTGCTGCCAAATTCATTTAACGCTTATTGGATTTACCGCCCAAGCCGCAAATCTAGCCAGTTGATAACCCATCCATCTTCACACAGGCAATACGAGCAGAAGGTGCACCAGACGGCGAAGGCATTCATCAAACTGGGCCTGCAGGACCATCACTCGGTGGGCGTGTTGGCGTTCAACTGTGCCGAATGGTTCTATTCGGCAATGGGCGCCATTCATGCGCGTGGCATCATCGCTGGCATCTATACGACCAACTCAGCGGAGGCTGTGCTCCATGTCCTCGACAATTCGCGGGCACAGATTGTCGTCGTTGATGATGCGAAGCAAATGGAGAAGATTCAATCCATACGCGACAAGCTGCCCAATCTGAAGGCGGCCATACAAATCCAGGAGCCCTATGCACCCAATCTCAAGAAGGAGGATGGCTACTACAGGGTAAGCATCAGATCAGGCAAGGTTCTAACTAACACTTTGCCAAAGCATAATCAATAACAATATATAAAAATAATCTAATCAATTTTGTAATCCTTATCTATTTTGCAGTGGTCCGAGATCGAGGCGATGAATGTGAGCGATGTGGAGGATGAGTTTAAGCGTCGCCTGGAACGCGTTGCCATCAATGAGTGCTGCTGTTTGGTGTACACCTCTGGAACGGTGGGCATGCCGAAGGGGGTGATGCTCTCCCACGATAACATTACGTCCGATTTACGTGCCATTACCAAGGCCCTGGATAGGGTTGTAGTAGGATCGGAGAATATGGTCTCCTATCTGCCGCTGTCCCATGTGGCCGCGCAGATTGTGGACATTTATACGGTCAGCTCGATGGCTGGTTGCATTTGGTTTGCCGATAAGGATGCGCTCAAGGGCACACTGGTGAAGAGCCTGCTGGATGCGCAGCCAACGCGTTTCATGGGCGTTCCGCGAGTCTATGAGAAATTCCAGGAGCGCATGGTCGCCGTCGCCAGCTCCAGTGGCAGCTTAAAGAAAATGCTAGCCGGCTGGGCCAAGGGCATCACACTCAAGCATTACATGGAGAGTGAAGGGTAAGTTGCAACAGCTCCAAAACAACAAAAAACTTCAACTTTAACTTTTGTGTGCGCATAAATTATGCAAAGAGGATGCACAGTTAAAGTGGCTGCAATTCCCCACCCAGCTGAAACCTGAAAGCAATCTCTGCCGGGCATGTTGCCGCTTTTGGTTCGCTAAATTATGCAAGCCCCGGGGCTCCCTCTCTCTCTCTCTCTCTCTTTCTCTGTGTCTCTCTTTCGTCCTGTCTCGTTGGCTTCAGGCAAACTCAAAATCACAGTCAACAACATTACTCATACGTCAGGTTGTACACGAAGGCATTGCAGTGGATAAGCAGCTCTGGCACGGCTCCGACATGCGGGCACGTCCTTCTTTTGCGGAGCAGTGAAGCAGTTTATCTCCTTCTTCTCCTTTTTTTGTCTAAGAGCAGCTCCTGTAAATTCGTGACATGAGTTTAACTCTGGCTGTGATTTGCACTCATCTTTAAAAGGTGCTCCAAACACTTTGAGAACAACTTTAAAATCTTTTAGATACAATCAATTTGTAGTTGCGCCGCCTTTCTATATCCTAACTATTCAGTTTATACCCTTATGATTGGGGGTATGTGTACTGTTGATTTGTTTCCTTAAGTTTTTTGCCTTGATTTATTTAAAGTTACTTCAGTGGAAATAAATCCAGAGATGAAAGCCATTCGATTTCAATCTTCTTACATATATGTGCATATGTAGATACTTGTATGTATCTCTTTCAAAGTTTTTTTTTACGACAACCTATGCAATTAAAGTGTAACGTTAGAGTTCCACAGTTTGAAAGAAAAGTCCATTATCCTTGGCCCGTTTAATTATCAACTTGCAGTTGGCCGAAACTAATCAACAATTCCAATTAAAAACTTTTGTTTTAGCAACAAGGGAGGCGGAGGTTTTCGCTACAAAATTGCCAAATCGCTCATTCTGTCCAAGGTGAAGGCAGCCCTCGGCTTCGATCGTGTAATCAGTTTGGTGAGCGCCGCTGCGCCCATGTCGCCAGAGACGAAGAAGTACTTCCTCAGCTTGGACATGAAGATATTGGATGCGTTTGGCATGTCGGAGACAGCCGGCTGTCACACCATTTGCCAGTCGGAGTCGAACCAATTGAATTCGATTGGCAAATCGCTGCCGGGCTGCGAATCGAAGATTATCAATCAGGATGAGAATGGGCACGGTGAACTGTGTATACGCGGTCGTCACGTCTTTATGGGATACATTGATAATAAGGAGAAAACCGAGGAATCGCTGGACGATGATTGCTGGCTGCACACCGGCGATTTGGGCTACATTGATGACAAGGGCTACGTGTGCCTGACGGGCCGCTCCAAGGAGCTAATCATCACCGCTGGCGGCGAGAACATTCCGCCCGTGCACATCGAGAATACGATCAAAAAGGAACTGGATGGCATTTCCAATGCCTTCCTTGTCGGCGAGCAGCGCAAATATCTAACGGTGCTGATTTCCATTAAGGTGAGTAAAAGCTGATAAGATATATATAATATATATAGATATATCTTTTTTTTTACTTGCACATAAGTCTAATCTGGAATTGCCATTTTCAAAGCTACTTCTATTTAAATTATTTTGTGATAATTTGTGATAACTGAAATCTAATCTTAAACCAATTTTGTAGACCGAGTTGGACAGAGATACCGGCGCTCCATTGGATGAGCTCACACACGAGTCGTCTGTCTGGATGAAATCTCTGGGTGTGGAGCACAAAACACTGTCGGACATACTGAATGCCGGTCCCTGCCCGAAGGTGTGGAAGGCCATCGAGGATGCCATCAAGCGGGCCAACAAACACTCCATCTCAAATGCACAAAAGGTGCAGAAATTTGCCATATTGCCGCATGACTTCTCCATTGTCACCGGCGAGCTGGGACCGACCCTGAAGGTCAAGCGCAATGTGGTTAACAAGATGTATGCGGACATGATCGAGAACCTATATGCCTAGATATCAACTTGCCACATTTGGCTGTGAAACCAAAAATTTAACAGAGCTATGGAACTTGAGCTACAATATGAAATAAATTTAACGGACTTACAAGCCATTGAGTGCCAGCTTAATACCTATTATATATAACTACTTATACTATATATAGCGAAATTACTGTTATCACTATCTTTTTGCGACACTCAATTAATATGAGTGCGATAATGTTGTTGATCTTACTGATGATGATGATGATGATGATGAAGTAAGCGACTATAACTGGGGCGATGTGCAGCCCTTAAAACCCATTGAACTATAGATCTAGTAGCGCTTAAGTTTTGAATTGTATGTTAATTTGTTTTATTTACTGAAACGCTAAGGAAATCATTTCTAATCCTATTGTTTGAATTACCACAATAAATTTGCAAATAGATTTTGAAATGAATTTCAATTGTCTGTCGTTACTGGATAGATGTCAAGAAACAACGTAAACAAAACTCATTCAAATCTAATAAGTTTCTGACAATTGACATATATCTAAATATCAAACTCAAAATGAGTGAAGGTTTAGCTAGTTAGTGTGCCTATATATATATATATATATATCAACTGTTCATATCGAAGCTAAACTGATTCATGGAAGTTTTTGCCAATCTAAAGGCATTAAATTACAATTTTCTATAGTTATCCAAGCGAATTATTTAAAATAAAAATTTATCTTGCGCTACAAATATTATATATACATATATTGGTAGAATCTGTTTATATATTATATATATTATTGATCAGCAACACTAGCCGTGTCGAAGTAGCCATATCCATTTGTCAGTTACTTCGCCAAATAGTCTTTCACTTTTCTAACTTTTTGGATGAAACTTTCAACATTTCGACTTATATCAGAGCCGATTCGGATAGGAACACCATATCAAACAGTTGCCATATCGGTCGAAAGATGTCTGCTTGAGTGAACCAATTGTGGCTTATCAAGAAATCCGAAACAAACTCACTAAAGAAACGTGTTATTATGACTCTAATTATCAACATCGGATATATATTATACCATTTAGCTGATATAGGAACAATCAATTGATTATTCATACTTTCCGATGTCAGCAGATGGAGAGTATATGTAATCTCGTGGTTGCCCAAGATAAGCTTTGCTGCTCGTTCAATCCATTTGCTCTTTATTAAAACACACATAAATAGATTAGAATATAATGGTTGTAATCTCTTCAGACCACTTGCTCCTCCAGTGGCAGATCGCTGTCTGTGTCGAGTCCCTTGGCCAGTCTCTCGGCGACACGCTGCATCAGCTCCTCCATGCTCATTTCGATCTTGATGCAGGCGCGTCGCTGTGGATCGTATCGCTGATCCTGGCCGCAATGGATGCGCTCACAGCTGAGAATCAAACTGAACCAGCTGCTCACATCCTTGAAGCCCACATGGCATTCGCACTCATTGTGGGCAACGCAATGGCTGTGCTCCGGACACCCGCCCTGGCAGATTGGCCGGCAGATCAGCTGATGCTGCTTGTTGGGATGATGCGATTGCTCGTAGCCCCGCATGCAACGGCATTTGTTCGGCTCCAGGCAGTAGCTGTGCGCCGGACACGGCTCCACGCAGATGGGCTCACAGAAGCCAAAGATAATGGTGCGATAGCCGGGACAACACATCTGTACGGTGTCCCAACGGATGCGCTCCTCATACACAATATACTGCTCCACCGAGTCCGCCGAGCTGGAGTTGGGCAGCACACGTGTCCTAGTCACAGGCACCTGATACTTGACACTGATGTTCTTCTGGCAATGGCCATTCGTTATGGCCAACGGCTGCGTCTGATCCAGGCCCAATAATATCAACACCATTGCCAGCGCCTGCATCTTTGTTTTGCTTTCAAGTCTGGGGCGTAGTCTTCACTTCACGAGCGCACTGATAAAAGTGAAAGCTGATTTCTTTTGTGTTTCGTCGGAGCACTGAGCTCTGTTTTGCACTGGGCTTATCGCTAATGGTTAACATTCCGAAACAGCATCGGCAACAGTTACTGAAACTGCATTTGCAACCGCAACAGTTGCCTCCACTGCAGCTAAATTGTGCAAGTTCGATAAGGCGCCTCAATGCACAACAATAGCCGCACAAATGAGTTTAATCCATGAAAGGAAATGATTTGAATAAACAATACGAATAAAGAAAGAAAATGATTTGAACAAATCAAAATAATAGTCATTTACTTCCGGCTAGATTATTATTATAATTGAGGAACCAGCTCTGCGATCTATAAGGTCTATTGTGCCCCCTTCTGAGCCTACAGCTCTTCCATCAACCCCAGCTCCTGCACGAATGCTGGAATCTTTGTTGGGTTGAGGGTTCCTATGTCCTTGGGCGACGCATTCTGCTAGGATGTGCATTGAGGATTCCTCCTCGCTTCCACAAAACCTGCATAAATCACTACTATAAATACCTAATTTGGTTAGGTGACTTCTCAGTCTACAGTGTCCTGTCAATAGAGCGGTGAGTATCCTGAGCCTGTTCTTTCCCATGGATATTACTTGCTTAAATCGTTTTTGATTATAGACACCTAAAAGACTTCTGGCTTGTCGGCGTCCTGGTGCCTCCGCCCAGCTCCGTTTTCGCCTCTGTCTTTCTTCTTGCTAGATATGTCTTTACATGTCTTTATATACATCAATAAGATCTTACAAATTAAAATCAAGTATGTAAATTAAATTTTAAACTATAATTAATTTCAATCGTATTTTGAAAAATATTCGAAATTTACATATAATTACATAGCTCTGTCAGCTGTTGAAAGCAAGGCCAAAAACAATGCCAACCACAATAATAATAATAGCCACAACAAGAATAAAGCTCAAAATTATCGTGTCTAGTTTTGAAGTTTTGAAGGAGCGTGAATATTTGAATACTTTCTTCATCGTTATCTTTTCGAAAATTCTTTCATTTGAATGCGATTCCTTTGGCATTTGATTAGGCTGGATTTTAAT
The DNA here is from genome assembly GCA_035044105.1 of Drosophila nr. perissopoda 5 BK-2023a. Lineage (NCBI taxonomy): Eukaryota > Metazoa > Arthropoda > Insecta > Diptera > Drosophilidae > Drosophila > Drosophila nr. perissopoda 5 BK-2023a. Next base: position 1,883,179 of record JAWNMK010000018.1, read on the forward strand.
ATGATCTGAACGATCGGAATTATCCATCTGTTGTGACTCATCTTTGTGTTTTGCGTTCACTATGTGATCTGAGTTATCTTTGTGATATCTATGTGATCCAAGCTATAATTCATATCTGTGTTTAAGATTAAATCTGAGTAATCTCTGTCAGGCCCTGCTTTCCAAGCATTTATCAGATCTGTAATACTTGTTCGAGGTTTGCCATTTAAAGCAACATTTGGCCACATTCCAAGATCTTTTGGATCTAACCTATTCTGGCGATTTTCATGATTTTTTGGCTTTACCGTGTCCCTCATGAATACCCATTCAGATCCATCTGTGTTCTGGCGCCAATCTGTGATGTATTTCGTGACTGTGGGATCTGCCTGAGCATTCTTCCTGTTCTTGAGCAACCTTGAATAATCTGGCTGACCATCTGTCTTGACTGTCCAGTCTGTATGGGCTTTCCCGTTTGTCAGATCTGACGGATATTCTTGAGCCGTACAGGCATATTGCTGTGGCATTTCGAGTTCCTCTCCCTCACAGACCAGATACCGAGTGAGTCTATTGCAGACGCATTGCTCGATATTCAGGCAGGACTGTGGCCTGCCAACCGCCGCGCAAATGCTTACGCATCTGGGCGCCACTTGCGACAAGGGAGTCTACCTGTAGTACTGCTGCCAACAGTTGCAGGCATTCATCAGGCAACGCTCGGCTGGCATCAGAAATTCTGCCATAGGCTGGCAATCCTGGCCGAGCGATCGCCCCATGAATGCCGGCCAGCAGCGACAGGTGTTGGGCGCAACGCAGTCGCCATAGCGACAGCTGTGGCATTTGGGCTGGCAGCCCACAGTGCTGTTCTGCCTGCCACCAACCGTCTCGTAGCCCTCGTTGCAGGTGCACTCCTGAGGCGCGGTACACTGGGCGTTCACACAGCTGGGCGTGCAGCGGGGCCGACAATTCCCGGGCCTGCCCTCGTAGCCCGTGCAACACACCTGACGAACAGCCCAACCCTAAGAGTATGCTTGATTTTAGTGTAATTAATATAAAAGTAGAAAAGAGAGTATGCTTGGCTGGTAGATATACCCTGTTCCAAGTCTACAACGAACCTTTTCATCCAAGTCGCCCATTTCTAATGGCTCCATTTCTTGGCAAACGTTTTGCGCAAATGGACTTGTCCATAGGCAGCTGGTGGCGAGGGCTAAAGCTAAAGCTAAAGCTGACCATGGCTGAGTCATGTAATAATATATAAATATATATTATATATAAATAAATATATATATCACTCTTTGTGTTTCACTTGGTATTTTGAAGCAGATTTTGCCATTTTTTTCTTAAGATTTTAGCACAACTATTTTTGTAGACAGCTTTAGAAAAGTTATTCCAATCGAAACATTTCTTTAAAACTTTCAATATAAAATTATATTCTAAATATTTAATGCATATTTTTAAATCTTTAATTTTTATTTTATTATTTTTTTTATTTTATTTTATTTTTTTCAGTTCTTATTGAATAGTATCTTCAAAATTTGAATTGGGATACTGGCTAGTGCCGGCGCGGCGCTTAACAAAATAGAATATGCCAACCGCAGACCAGACAATAATGACAGCTATACCTCCATAGAGGACATAGACCCACCAATTCAGTGACATCGAGCAGCTCAGACTGAGCACATCGTAGGACTCATAGAAAGCCTTGCACTTGCATTTATTTGGACTGGAGCAGTAGCTGTGCAGGCCGCATCTCGGATGGCACGCGGGCACGCATTTAGAATTCGCTTTGCTCCACTCGAAGCCCAGACTGCAACACCATTTCTTGGGTTCCACACAATTAGTTTTCGGATCGCACTCCGTTTTACAGGACTTTGCGTGTTCTTCAGCTACGTTCTATTTAAGTGATAAGAAAATATATGATTTGTTATATATTTTAATTTAATATTACAACTCTCACATCTGATGACTGGCTGAGGTGCAGGCATGCAATGAATCCTAGAGTCAGGATCAGTAAACTCCGCAAAGTATCCATTTATTATGTTTCACAACGGCTCAGAGCGAACTGAGCTTTCATCTGGGTGTTCTTTGGTTTTTTATAAGGTGGCGCAAGTGCCCGATTTAAATATGTATGTGCATAGCCCACATCCTTGTGGTTTTTAAATTAATTAAGATGTGGTTTCTTATATGTGTATGAGAGTATTTCTGGAAATTTTTCTTATTACTTTTTACATTTACATGTATTTTAAACATAAACGAACGTATTTTATTTATAGTTATTATTCTACAAAATATTTCTTTATCAAAAGTATAAAGTTGAGTGTGATAGACAGAAACCTTAGCACTCAATCAGAAATGTTGATTCGCAAACCACTCATATGCCAAACATAACATAATCTTTGCTCAAAACACTCAAAAGAGAACGGAATTAACTCAGTCGACAAGTGAACACAACGTAAATACGCATAGACACAAACACACACGCACATGCACATGTCCATGGGTAGCTACGAATGTACTTATGCACGTAGGTGAGTGCTCACTTAGAGCTTTACTGTTGTTGTATCCACATGTCTACACACTCGCAACTAACTGCATAAATATGTATGCTTAACCAATGTGTGTAAACTTTTGTGTATGTTGTTGTTGTTGTTGTTGCTGCTGACGTGTATGTAGCGGTGCTTTTGCATATGAGTTTTGTGCGTTTGTGTTGCTCGATATATACAAATAAACATGAGCACAAAGCAGGCGCACAGAAATGATTAGCAGGCAAACGTAGAGCCATGTGTAGGCAATGTGTTGTTGTTGTTGTTGTATGTACACATGTAGTACGAGTAGAAGTAGCTTTCGCTGCTGCGCTAACAAAACACACAGCTAAAGCGGTAACAGCGCCGTCGACGTCAACGTTCTCAAATTGTGTTTATGTTTGTATGTTAGCCGGTATGTTAATCCATGTACAAATGTACATGCATAAATATATACGAACGTGTGTAATGAGTGAGAGCTAAAACCAGAAATGGCATGAAAATGAAATGTAATGGGCAACAACAGTAAGACACACGTGAGAGCGATAACATTTAAATGTGTACATACACACATGCAAATATATGTATGTATTTATGTGTGTGTGTGTGTGTGTGTGTGCACTTTTGTATGTAACGAAAGACGGAGCTCATGTTACCACTTGTGAAACACTTTTGGCCTTGACTGAGGACAGCATCGCATTCATCTTCGATGTCACTCTTGTTGGCTGCTTTTTGAATGCAGCGCCTACCAACAACTAGCATCAACAACTTAATTTTGTGTTATTATCGGCGCTTCGCAAAGGCAACAGTCATTTGTGAACAGTGGCGTCCAGAAAAATAATCAGACCTTAACATTATAACAGTGCGGCCAGAAAAATTAGTGACACATAAATAAAATAATAAAACATTTACAATGTTATCAGACGGCGTGATTAATAAATGCCTTGAGAGTTTTCCATTGATTGTCGGTCAACGGAAAAATAAGTCTGGTTGTTGTCTGCGTAGCGGAAAACTGATAAGTGACAATGACAGAAATGCGAGTAATATATATAAATATATTATATTAAGTATTATATATATATTTAACAAATAAGAAATAATTTGTGAACTGAAAAAAATATATTCAATAATTTACAACAAACCTTTATCAAATAATTCATAACCGATACTAACATAATAAAGAGTAATGTCTTTAGTTAAGCACAACTCTTTAACTACCTTTCAGAACATAGCAATAACTAAATCCCATAGCAATAATAATCTCCCACTTCTGCATTGGTTGATGTGCTGAAGTCAATAAATATTTCTCTCACGCGCTCATTATTTGCAAAGACAGACACCCGACAAAATAGTCAAAAGCGTTTCAATGAATTGATAAAACGAGTGCTCTAACATACATAGCCTCTGACTTAAATAAACCAAATCATAAGATGAGAATAATCAACAAGTGCATTAGCATTCACATAACTTCAAACATAACAACATTTTCTTACTCTCCTTATATGCAATCTTCTTGGTTTTGACATTTTTGAAGGCTGTTGTGTTAATGATGGCGATTAAGAACCGTTTAGAATACCGGTTGTTATTGTAATTGCCATTTATGTGGCTGACTGTGAGAACTTGGAGAGATAGGCGAGAGCACAACAAAGAGAACATCGCCAGCTAACTAATAATATATGTATGTAAGTTTGTATAGATATGTACATATGTTGTTGGTATCGTTAATTTGCTTGCCCCTCCCCGCCATTTACCGACGCAACCAACGAAAAGACTGTCGCTGAGGCTGCTGCCGATATGCTACTGCCACTGCTACGTTTAGCGTCGACGTCGCCGTCGCCGTCGTTGTTCTCATGAGTGTAGAAATGAGTTTGAATGAGTTGCAAAAGGGGGGCGCACCGTGCACTGCATGTACAGCCAGACATATTTATTTATGTATATACATACGTACACACATATATATGCTTGTATATTTGTATATGTGCAGACATGTGTTCACTTGTTTGTCAATATGTACATATGTTATTTGATTTTCGTTTTTTTTTCACTTCTTCTCTCTTGCCTCTTTATGTTTGTGTACGTTTTCTTGTGTTGCTGTTGTTGTTGTTTTTGTTACTGCCGGGTACATGAATATAAATGTTGTTTATCTGTCGTCGTCGCCGTCGACGTCGTCTCGGGTGTCCGTCGTGCTCGTCTCTGCCTCTTTTTGAGTAGTTTTGTGTGTGTATCGTTTTGTGTGGTGCTTTTCTTCTTGTTGTTATTGTTAGTGTTGTTGTTATTGTTTTGGTGTATATGAATATGTGTTTCTTTATTGTTGTGTGTACTTGTTGCTGTTGTTGTTGTTTTTGTTGCTGTTGTTGTTGTTTTTGTTGTTGTTGTTGCTGTTGTTGTTGCTGTTGTTGTTATGGCTGCTCACTCGGTTGCTCGCATGAATTTTTGCTTTGACTTTGCTTTGCTTTGGTGGCTCTTTTTTGCGCCTGCTAATCAATGCTGTGCGCCTGGTTATTTTGCTATATCTATATGTACACAAACAAATCTACAAAAGTCACAGACATGCACATGCACACCCCACCCCTTCCCCTTCCTAAACGCGTACCCAATCAGCTGCGTCACGTATCGTGCGTGTAAATATGTACAACACATGTTTACTACACATACTATTTGGTAATCTTAGGAGAAGAGGGTTAGAAAGGAGAAGAGGGTGAAGAGTAGTGCACGATAGCATTGAGAGCATGCATATCGGTTCCGCTATACTAAATATGGTAAATGACAAATGTGTGTAAGTCTATATGTGTGTATGTGTGTCCGTGTGATGAATGTTTCAATATAACAAATGAACGGGTGTTGGACGAATGGACAAATGGAAAAAGTTTCTATTGCTATTTGTGATTTGTTCATTGCATTGAGGGAGGGGCAGACTGGTTTTGACTTCCGCTCAACAATGTAAGAATGTCTGTTATATGTTTACAGTTTAGAAAAGATAGTATCGTGTAGATTTGATTTCAAAAATGTATACATGCATATTTTGTTGTTTTTTATTGATGCATGGTTCTATGCATATTTATATTTTGTAATTATATTCTTTGATAATATGGGTCCACCCTAATGTCATAACAGCTACGATGGGCATATCGCTGCTGTTGATTTGATTGTTGTTGTTATGGCTAAAGATAATACAAGTTATATATGTTTTGTATGCCTACAAAACGTAAATGAATATAAAATAATATATACTTGGATACATACATCAACCGCTGTGCCATGTCATACATGCATATAAAATAATACATGCATCACCCACTGTGCCATCTCCTTTGTAAACATTCAATTGGATAAATTGTTTTTTATACCGTTACATATCATACACTGCTATCCATGTCAGAGCAGTAATAGCACATGTACAAATGCATATAACATTACTGCACAAGCACAAAAGAAAGGCAAAACGCAATATGCAACTATTTGTGCCGTAGTTTAGTGGCCACCTCTCTCTCTTTCTATCTTGCTTACTCTTGCTAACGTCGAGTCGGATGGGAAACGACAATGTTTACACTTGTTTGACATTCATGGGCTGCTGTTCATTGGTAAATAATTTCATAATAATGTTGTTGTTGCGCACCATGACAAATGATAAGCCGCACACAACAAATTGCAACAATTACAATTGGGTTAATAATATATCATAGTAGACATTGATGTTGTTGCTTTTGATTTGCAATGCAACGCTTGTTCAAACACATTGTTATGTGTTTGCCTGTGTGTGCGTAAACGTCGACACACCGTTTGACGTTTTGCAATAAAATAAATTAAACAATAAATTATAAATTGGTACAAAAAATGACTGTTGGCCGAACAGGCGCGCATCAATGTACAGCAAGCAGCCACACTTGGCTGCCTGTCGGTGACTTGACTGTTGGTGTTTCTTTCTCTGTTGTTTCTGTTATTTGCCCACAGTGTGTGAGTTTTTTCTCTGCTTCTATTTCATTGCTTTTGTACGAACACACACACATACGCACATACCTATGTAAAGTTGTGTTTATGCACACGCCTGTTTTTATATACACACATGTGTGTGTGCGTATCATGTTTGGGAACCAGGCAAACGCGTGTAATGCGGAGAGCAAAGCGTGGATGAGTGACCTGCTCGAAGGTGGGTAGCCAAATCAGAGCGAAGAAGAACCGTTACAAATGAATGTTTTATGGGTATGTGTGCTCTTTTACTTTGTTTTTGTTGTGATTGTTATGTTATCCAACGCTTTCTACTTAGCCCGTTCATTCTGCTGCCTCTCTCTCTGTCACTCGCACTTAAGGGTATGACTGACCTGGCCATGCAATTTGATGTTTGTTTTTCGATCGCTCGCAGCTGCTTGTCGCAGGTCAGTTATGTATGGATGTACAAGCAAAGTATGTGTGTACATTGGTTGGTGTCTATGATATGCAGTGGAGGATTTAAGGGGACTGAATGGTGTGTGTACTTGCTTGACTAAATGTGCTTAAATTATAAACTTGCGTAATCATTTGATGGAAATCTCAGTCCAGTCCAGCATACGACCCATTATCTGTGCAGGCCATTATAACTGAAAAGATTGCAGCCACCACAGGGTGTCAGAAGGTCAGTCCAAATTCCTCTGCTTACTTGCTTAGTTACCAATATATTCAAACTAAGCTTACCCAATATGCGTATTATGACGCACTACATTTTGACAGACGTCTTGTAGGAAAAACCTTTTTTTGTTTTATGTGCTCCTAATATTAAAATATTAAAATCAATGAGATCAGAATACTATATCATAAAGCTAAGATGGGATGAATTGGTTGGTTTTTTAAAACTGATATTGAAATTTAATTCTGAAAGAGTATGACGTCGTCGGCTTACCTAAAAAAAACCGTTCAGTTTTGGTTTTTTGAGATGTGTTCCATTGAAGCGTTGCAGCGATAAGCTTACACTGTAAGCAATTTTGGTATAAATCTATAAGTATATGCAGCTATGCAAATACATATAAAAAATTTAAAAAAAAACTACATAAAAGAAGAAGTTAAATAAATCGAATTAAAAGTAAATCATTTTTAAAAAGATGAAAATAATTGCAAAATGTTTTTAAAAAATAATATTTTATATTACATATTTGTTTTTGAGTGTATAAGAAAGTAGAGTTAGCAGGTCAGCTTGTGGAGCACACATTCATTCACGTCACATCCTAGTGATTGAGATTAAGAAATATGAGTCTTAATCAATGTGTGTCGCCATTTGTAGTCTGTGCCCTTATCACTTGCCTGCGAGTTGCCATAAATACGGTTCCACGAATTTACTTCTGGTTTATTCGCCGCAACGTCTGCCAGCATGAACAACAACGTAGCACGGAGCAGGAGGGACCTGAAACCAGCCAGCAGCTATACGAGCACATCGCTGCACGAAGCTGTACAGCTGCGTTGGGATGCAAGCAAGGATGCACTGCAGCCACAAACTCTGCCGGAATTCTTTCGCGAGACTTGTGACAAATATGCGGAGTTGCCAGCCTTGGTGTGGGAAACAGCCGGCAAGGATAAGTTATGGAGGACGCTCAGCTATGCGGAGTATGCGAAGAGAGTGGAACGAGCCGCGCTGATGCTGCTGCATGTGGGCCTTGAGGAGCGCAGTTCGCTCGGCATATTGGCATTCAATTGCCCCGAATGGTTCTTGGCCGAGCTGGGCGCACTGCGTGCCGGCGGCATTGTGGCTGGCATTTATCCGAGCAACTCGCCGGAGGCAGTGCATCATGCGCTGGCCACCAGCGATGCGACAGTGTGCATCGTCGACGATGACATGCAGATGGCCAAGCTGCGTGCAATTAAACATAGACTGCCACGCCTCAAGGCGGTCATCCAACTAAATCCACCCTTTGCCAGTTTCGTGGATCGCGAAGAGGGCTTCCACAGCTGGCAGCAATTGGAGCTGTCCGTTTACGGCACCGAGCTGCAACAGGAGCTGGTGCGCCGCGAGCAGGCAATCTATGCCAACGAGTGTGCTATGCTGATCTTCACCTCGGGCACGGTGGGCATGCCCAAGGCTGTGATGCTCTCCCACGACGGCATTGTGTTCGATGTCAAGAATGTGGCCGACACCATGGAGAACACGCGGATAGGTGCGGAACGTTTGGTCAGCTATTTGCCATTGAGTCACATTGCCGCCCAAATCTTTGATGTCTTTCTGAGCATGTCTTGTGGCGGCTGCGTCTACTTTGCGGACAAGGATGCCCTCAAGGGCACCCTGGTGCGCACCTTCATCAAGGCGCAACCCACACGCATGTTCGGAGTGCCGCGTGTCTTTGAGAAGTTTCAGGAGCGGCTGGTGGCTTCCGAGGCCAATGCCAAACCCTATTCCCGGCTGATCTTGTCCAAGGCCCGGGAGCTGGTGTCCCAGCATCAGTTGGCTATAATTGCGGGGTGAGTTGGGAGTTCAGCTTCAAATTGTAGCCGGTTTCTCATTTATAAATCATTTCTTAGTGAGAAGTGCTCCATGTATGCCCTGGTCAAATATTGGCTGGCGGCTCGTCTCATTCGACCCATACGTAAGATGCTGGGCTTGGATCAGTGCAAGACGTTCCTCACGGGCGGCGCGCCCGTCTCCCCGGAATTGAAGCACTTCTTTCTGGGCCTTGACATGCCACTCGCCGATATTTACGGCATGTCAGAGTCGTGTGGTGCGATAACATTGCACGAACACATCACTAATCTGTACAGCTCGGGCGCACCGCTGAGGGGCATTGAGACGAGCATACACAAGCCCGATGCTAATGGCCAGGGTGAGATTGTGTTGCGTGGTCGCAATAATTTCATGGGCTACTTGGGGGAACCAGCCAAAACGGAGGAGTCCATCACCGCCGAGGGCTGGCTGCATACCGGAGATATGGGTTACCTGGACACGCATGGCAATATCGTCATATCGGGCCGACTCAAGGAGATCATCATTACGGCTGGCGGTGAGAATATACCACCCGTGCACATCGAGGAGCTGATCAGGCAAGAGTTGCCCTGCGTCAGCAATGTTCTTCTGATTGGCGATCATCGCAAGTATTTAAGTGTTCTGCTCTCACTGAAAACCAAGTGCGATCCACACACGGGTCTGCCTTTGGATGAGCTGCGCGAGGAGACAATCGAGTGGCTGCAGCAGCTGGGGCTCGATCAGACGCATCTCTCCGATTTGCTCAGCATCCGTGCGGATCTGGCGCTTCCGAGTGATGGGAATGCGCTCGCTGCCGCTCTGGAGATCAAAGCGGAACCGAAACTCTTTGCGGCTCTGGAGGAGGGCATCAAACGTGCCAATACGAAGGCCATCTCGAATGCTCAGCGTGTCCAGAAGTTTGCTCTGCTCCCCCATGAGTTCAGCGTGCCCACCGGTGAATTGGGACCCACTCTCAAAGTTAGACGCAATATTGTCCACGCCAAGTATGCTCCATTGATCGAGCGTCTCTACAAATGATTTTCCACCTTGCACATTTTATTTGGCTCTATTTTTTAATACTCAGATATTGTTTTTACACTTTTCTTCTATTTTAGTACATATATATTTACTTATAAAGAATTTTATTGATAATTCTCCGTGCTTCTCTTTTACTACGATCGTTCGCGATCGTTTCTCAGGCGCTGAGCTTCCTCCACCTCCACTCTTTGTATGTGCTGCAAGATGGAAGTTGAAATACATTTTTACATTTTGTGCAAAATTCAAAATTCTATTACAGGAAAACCAGACTGGGAAATACAAGATTATTTTCACTCAAAATAATATTTAGTTAGTCACTTTTAGATTATGAAAGTTGTTTGTATATTTTTTGAAATATATGATGAAAACTGAAGCCAAAGGCGTGTCCAGCTTAAGTAAGGGAGAAAGGGAGGATATTCGCTTCAACTTTAATTTTTCATAGATTTGAAACTAAACCGTTATTCATGGATTGCAATCATTGTAATCAGATTTGGTAATCTTATCAGATCTTACCATATTCTTCATTTCTTTTAACTTCTTGCCGCCCTCCTTGCGGTCCACAAAGCGCTGAGCCCAGCGCAGTCCGGCAAAGGCCAACGCAATTGCCACCAGCATCCAGATGATCACCGAACGGGAATCGAAGCGATCTGTGCGTATCCTCGGCCAGGACAGAGGCGGTGTCAAAGGATCCAGCTCGTCGGTAGTTTGCTGTAAGCAATAATAATTAAATATTTGTTTTCTTAATTCTTGTGCTTTATCTATTTTTAGGAGTATTATTCATTCATTCAAGAGTTCTTCTCTCATTCACTGACTTACCTCACAGTCACAAGCGGAAATGGGCGTAGCTTGCTGCCGGACCACGCCCACATCGAGCAGCACAATGGTGCGATTCTGTTGACCATCGAAGCAATCGATGCCTTGCCCATTGACCAATTCAATATCGCTCCAGGCGCTGAGCATGGGCCAAGTGCGGCCAAAATTCAGCGAATCTGGTGGCGTTCTCATCATATTCCTGGCCAGCCACGAGCAGTTCCAATAATTATCCGCCAGATTCACATGCTTAAAGAACAGTAAACTGCTCAGATTGAGCGACTGTAAGCGATTCGAGCTGAGATCCACGCTCAAATCCAAACGATTTAGGGCCGGTGCCAATTCTTGCAACCAGCTGGCATCCTTGAGACGATTCCGGGCAACATTTAGCTTCACCAGGTGCATCAATTGCTTCAGCAAGCTGGCATGCAGCTCGTCCAGTTGATTATTGTTCAGATTGATGTCCTTGAGCTGGCTGTTCGCATCGAAAAGCTTATCGGGCAGAGAGTGCAGAAGATTATGACTAAAGTCGAGCTGCTGTAAATTGCTCAGTGGTTGCAGACTCTCCGCATCGATGTGGGTTACAATATTATGACTGATATTCAGAAGCTGTGGGTGCGCAAGATTAGATTAGATATCTTATTTATATACTTTTAGAGAGAGACAGAGAGACAGAGAGAGAGAGAGAGAGATAAGAAAAATATAAATAAAATAAATACGCTTCTGATTGTCAGATGTCAGAAGCGTACTTATCTCAGAATATACCAGAAGCGTAATTAATAGGATCAACAAAAAAACAACCAGTCTTTTTTCGAATCTTTGATTAGGCTTATGAATTTATTTATTTTATTTTGTTTTCATTTGTTTAGATACGTAGTTAAATTAGCTTTAATATCAAATATAAAATAAAAATCGAGAAACAGACAATGAAAATGAGACTATCAAAAAAATGCTCAATGAAAGAAATGGAAAATTTTATTATTTGTCTGATTTCTAAAGCAAGCATAACTGGTCTTTTGGTCCTTTGCCTAATTGTCATTCTAATCCTTGTACTTACCTCCAATGATTCCAGTCCTAACAGACTATCGTTAGTCAGTTCCTTCAGCTGATTACGACTCAAATCGAGATGTCGTAGCTCGAAATAATCGACAAATCCCTCAGGTAACAGTGCTTGTAGCGCATTACTGGACAGACTCAAGTGAACCAGTCGCCCCAGGCTGCGTTCCCGGAGGAACTGCAAGTTATTCAGCTGATTATGTTCCAAACGCAGAGTGCGTAGATGTGTGTTGCTCTCGAAGGCAGCCGGCGCTAATTGAGTGATTTGATTGTGTTGCAGGGTCAGGCTGGAGAGACGGTGCAGACCCAAAAGGAAGCTGGCTTCAATTCGCTGCAGGCGATTATTGTGCAGTTGCAAATGCTTCAAATGCACCAAATTGTGAAAGCAGTCCGGCTGCAGATGCTCGATTAGGTTGTGGCTCAGATTCAGTTGATGTAATTGGGGGTATAGCTCAAAGCTCCTAGAGGCCAGCTGTTGCAACGCATTAAAGCTGAGGTCGAGTGAGGAGAGTGCTGCTAGTGGCTGGTCCGACCAGGACCTCACCGTGCTCAAATTATTGTGGGCCAGTGAAAGGCTTTGCAGACGTGCCAGCCCATTAAGAGCAAAATCTTCTATAGAATTAAGTTCACAGTGCTGCAGTTCCATTATTAAAAGATGGCCAAAATGCAGGAAGAGGGCATTCCTTAATTTGTGCAGACTGCATTTGCTCAACCTCAGTTCGGTGAGCGTTGCCACATCCTCCAATTCGTTCAACTGCGTTGCATTACAGTTGCTCAGCTGCACGAAGTGTGTACTGTTTGCCCCACAAATCAGCAGTGGCTGCAACAGCAACGGCAACAACACCAACAGCAGCCGCAGCGTTGACAACATTTCGCAGCACATTCGACTCAAGACTGGCCACTCTTAACAGGCCAGGCAAGCGGATGCTGTAATTGTTGACGGCGTTGCCTTATCTAAATGCAGCAGCAGCAGCAGCAGCCTGTCAGCACGTCTAGATAGTTAATCAGTTAACTGAGCTGGCTGGGACAATTCCGTGTATATCTTGTTTAAACATTTGTCAGTCAACACCACAGTTACCTCTACTGAGTTGCGATGCCTACCCTCCTCCCATTTGCCACTTCTTGGCCAAACACAGCTTGCCCCCGCTCAGCCCCCACCCACCTGTGTTCATTTTGTGACGATGTTTGCGTTAATTATTTGGCTAGCTAAAATGCTCAATGGGAAAATTTGCTGTTGGCCAAGTGGGCAATTGGGAAATCTCAATTAAGACTAATCGATTCAAATGTGCAACCGATTTATACAGCAATGCAGCAAATGCTTCCTAATAACATCCAAATTTCATTATAAATAAAAAAAAGCTATATGCTATAGTATTCTGATCTCGATTAATCTATATTTAAATATTAGGTGCATAATAAAACGCATAGCGGGTGAGTTTGGTGTAGATAACTTCTTACACAAAAAGTTATTTATCACCGATTTTTCCAATGGCAGATATACATATATGATAAGGTGATTGTATCTAGGGTACTAAATGTAAAATCGATATATGCCAAGTTCCATCAATGTAGCTTTAAAGTAACTAGTTTGCATACAATCAGACAGACCAAATCGGCTGATCAATAATATATATACGTAATGAGGTCATAGAGGTCACCTGCATTACGAGTTTCACGGCAAAGGATTATACCCTCTGCAAGGGTATATAAATCATATTTATTTTTTGTGAATTATATATCGTTTAATATTACATTCTTGTATATTATGTAAAATATTTGTATGTATTTTATTTAATTTTATTAGTATTTATGTAAAAATTGCATATTAATATAATAATAATATAATTTGTCTTGAAAAGTACATATATCAGCTATATGTAATTTTCTCTGAGGTCATTTGTGGGTTTATAATATATATATGTATGGTTATGAGTTTCTTTAAGGTGTGCACTTTACAAAACCAAATGCTCTCAGCTCGAGTTTCAGTAGTTGATTACTCTCCCAATGCAGAGGAGCTGATATTTCAGTATGATTCCGCAATATAAATCGATATATCTATACCTTATTTCAACAGTGATCTCCCTGTTAATACAAACTTCAAATGGTGCCTTGTGCACCAAGTGGATATACGGACATTCGGTAGTTAGCACTGCATATCGTTAATTATCGTTTGTTATCATTTAACTATTTCATTTCAGAAGGATGACTATTTGCCAGTGTTGATGATAGAAAATTGTGAGGGCTATGGCAACTGTGAAGACCCTCAATGTCTGCTCAGATGCGATATGGGCTGTCCTCCGAATAGTCACTGCAAATATCAAAATGTGTGCGATTGCGATGAGCACTATGAAGTAGATGAGACGTATCCCTACTATGGGGTAGAGGCGGTCAAAAGCTGTAGGCCAAAAGAAGGTGAACTCGATCCAACGGCAACCATGTGTGTATTTGCGATTTGTGTTTGGAGTTTAATTATTATCATTTTGCTTGCAATACCAAATCGGCGGAAAGAGGTCATATCTAACAATATTTGATTTTCGGTTATACATATGCATATGGAATTATATAAAATATAAATTTTAATTTCTATAATTGTGAATCTAATTTAGTAGATTTACTCATTGTTTCTTCTGAATGGTTTAATAATAATTATACAAATATAATTTTTCAACTGCACGTTTATTGTTCTCTCTTTCTCACCATATACACATACATATATGTATGTTTTTAATGAATAATTACTATTGCGGCATAGTTCTTAAAATAAATAGAGTTCGTCATGAGTTCGAATTATCGTAAATCAAGCAAATTGTAAGAAATTGTAGCCGCATTGTGTGTCTTCCTACGCCACAATACGGTTCAGGGCCTATCATGGATCTCTCTGCCCCCATTCTTGCTTGCTTATCGGCCTCTTCGTTCCCCAAATTGTAAGATAGATCTAACGAATATATAGTATATATGTATATAGTATTTGTAGGTGTCTCTTGTTCTTTACTAATTGGACTGTAGTATTGTTTATACGATATTGCGTATTTCATCAAAACTTGTTTGTACTTCCTGTTGTTTCGACCAACGTAGACTTTGTCTAGTAAAACTTAAAACTTTACCAAAAATGCAAAAATCTTAAGTTATAATAAATAAAAATAGGAATTGAACTTAGTTTCATATGTGATAAATCAAATGTGAAACAAAAATATGGAACCAAACTATATATGTATATGGAATATAAGTATTACTTCTTTGTTTAAATATTATCTTAACCAAACTTACCCAATTTGCCTGTTATTATGCTCCTAGTATTCGGACAAGCAATCATTGAGATCCGAGTACTATATCATATAGCTTTTATATTATGATTTAAAGTGAAATTTAAATTTTGGCAATTTGACTCCTGTCCAAAAATATATGTCATTTTTGGCATGGATAAAAAAGCTTTTTTTATTTAATTTTTTTTTTTTTATCAAATTAATTAAATTGAAAATGTTTAAGTTTGAATTTGAATCAATTTAATTGCAAAATAAGTCTTTGTTGGTATTCCCCAATATTTGAATTAAGCTTTGCAATTTTCTCTCTGTCTATCTTTGTGTTTGTGCATTTATGTATTTTGCGATTTACCTGCATTTAACCCTTGAGTTCATCGTATTTGCCAATGTGGCTGTAGTCCAAAACCACAGCATCAAATGCACTTAGCCAAAACTGACACACAACGAGCCGAGATGGAGCAGGGGTGGCTGGCGATGCTTTGCACAGACCGATGCGATTATGACTACTCAAATTTGCCTGTTGCCGCAACTGTAATGTTTATTAATTTTGATTTTGAGCCAGTGCCAAGTCCGGCTGCCAGAGTCCACAGTCTGTGGCCCGGAGCGTGCAAAAACTACGCCACAAACTAATTGAAATTGATATAAATGGGCCAACAAAAACCAGACCAAGCCGAATGCCAGATATGCCATCATCTGCATAAAGTGCATCTTGTGGTTTCAGACCATAAGCTCATACATATATATATACATACATATATGCATTCATTATTGCTATATACGCATACATAAACGGTTTTAAATGGAAATGAGAAAATTGTGTAACAATAGAATATTGATTTCACATTCATAGTTGAGTTGGTCACATCGATTGGAGTAATAGTGTGTCATATTAGGAATAGTCGACAAAACTACGCCTTAAGGATTAGCAGCAACATTTAATAATTCCTCAATTCGTACTCATTTATCAACAGAATGTAGTCCGATGCGATCACTGTTCTATATAGTAACTTTGAAAACATATATTTATTAAATGAATGTGTATATTTCTGAAGAAGATAGC
This sequence comes from Drosophila nr. perissopoda 5 BK-2023a, assembly GCA_035044105.1. Classification (NCBI taxonomy): domain Eukaryota; kingdom Metazoa; phylum Arthropoda; class Insecta; order Diptera; family Drosophilidae; genus Drosophila; species Drosophila nr. perissopoda 5 BK-2023a. The sequence continues at coordinate 1,899,316 of JAWNMK010000018.1, forward strand.
AGCGAAGGCTTAACAATTTTCTCTCTCTAAAGCTGATATAAATGAGAGTATTCTCATTAATTACTCATACGCCACGTTTGGCAATGCATTTAGTCAAACATTGCTTGTTGTGGCACAAACGCTGCGCTTGTTGCTCAATAATAATCTCTCAATTGCAGCAGATGCAAGGTCAATTTTAGTACCTGTGTATTTTGATGCGAATTCTGGTGAAGTATAACTCGATTTTCATGGCTGTGTGCGTTCTCAAATTGCGCTGAAATTGACAGCAACAGGCGAAAAGACAAACAGACAGGCAGATAGACAGACAGACAGACAGGCAGGCAGACAGACAGTCAGAGGGGCACCAAAAGGGACAAGCAGTCCATGCCCACAGTTTGACTTCGAAATGACAAATTTAATATATAGCTCTTGATGCCGTTTGGTTTGTTTGTTTGCCTCAGCTGCAGTTTCGAATTGCCACCAAAAAAAAAAGATAAAAAAAGAAGAAAACTTGGCCAAATGCCAGACTGAAAGCCAGGCAACACATACCAGATAACTGCACTGCAGGCTGATGGGGCTGGTGGTGGGACTTAAGGGGTCCGGGAATTTGCACACTTGTGAAACAGTTTTTATTTGCACATTTTATAAGGCTGCAGCGTTTCTGTCTGTCTGCGCCGTCTGTGTGTGGCTCCATGTCTGGAGTCTCTCGTATTAAAATATTTTTGAGCATATTTCAGCTGCCAAAATTATTTCAATTTAGTTCCGCAAAATAAATTTGCCTTTGCCATATTTATTTTCTATGTTCCTTTTCCTTTCCCATTTTTTTTTTTGTATCTTATTTTTCTTCATCAAATTCTTGTTATTTGAAGTTCGCTTGCTTTCTGGCTCGTAATGAACGAAATGTTGTCTAAAACCGAGTTATTTGTGTGACTACAATTTGAAGCTGGTCATACTCAAGTTTTTAATGCAGCTTTGAATGGGCTTTAATTGTGGTTAACTTTAGTGGTAATAACATTTTTTAACTATTATTTAAATCTTATTATTATTTTAAATAACATTTTTTCTGCTGCTGCTCATTTGAACTTTACGATAAGCTGCCAACTTCAGAGCTCTTAGATTCAACTACTGTTTGCGCATTCAATGCATTTTTTATTATCTGCACTGTAGTTTTTTTTTTTTTTTAGATCTGCCTTTTGCCTGTTGGCCAACTTCCTTGCTGGACTCATGTAGCGTTTGGCTCTAACTTCTAATTGCAGTGCTGACCATTGTGCTCTTGGCAAATGCAACAAGAGAATTCTTTATGTGGAGAAATCGTATAATGGCTGACTCTTCGCAGCATCTTTGCTTTGGCTTTTCAATTTTAATGGAATTTTTGCCTTATTTACTGCAGCAACAGTACAATACGGAAAAAATAAAAAAAACAATAACAAAAAGCAAAAAGCAAAAAGCAACAGCTGCAGCTAAGCGAAATACACAATTTGTTTTTTACTCGGACTGCAGTTCGGTTGCTCTTGGGTCTTGGTGGTTCTTGGGGTTGATATTGTTATGGTTGTTAACTTATTTGAGGGTTATTAGAAACGCTTTGAAACTACACATGTTATGTGCCATAGCTTATGGATTATTATGTTCAATTTTTGTATCTTTTTAATACTCCAATATATTTCGAATCCCTTGGGACACGTGTTTATGGAGAGAATCACAGCGTCCATCTGGTCAACTGTGAGAATTGAAATTGATGACTATATACATATATGATTTATGTTCTAATTATTATAGCTAAATAGTTTGTAGGGTATTTACAGAGTTGTGTATATCAAGATTCGATTTTTGTGCTTGTTTTTTTTTTCATTTTAGTTTTTCATTTCTTGTTGTTGTTTTCCGTTTTGCAGCAAACGAAAATTTCTAAGGTTTTCATTACAGGAAAAACAGGACTGCGTTTAGTTTGCGTTTCCATTTTCAACCGGTGTGTGTGTGTGTGTGCGTAAGTGTGTGCGTGTGCTTATTTATTCGGTGTGCTGCAGAAATTCGGCATGTGCACACTGGACGAGCAGACGTGAATGTAAAACGAAACATGGACAAACAGTTGAGCTGGAAGCTGGGCAGAAGTGGTAGGAAGTCATGTTGAGGGGCTGGGTCTGGGTCTGGGACTGGGGCTGAGTTTAGCTAACTCGAATGAACAACTGACAGACTTTGACCGACTGATGCCATTGCACAGTTTTTGCGTTTAATTTCATTTTTTCGACCCGCCTGCAACAACTGTTTTTCTCAATTTTCCCGTGTGGCCAGGCATGATTTCGCTTGTCCATTGCTTTGCTGGGGTTTTGTTTTATGTATTTAATTTTCTTTTTTTTTGCATATTGCACTGTGCAATTTCGCGCTCTTTTAATTGCTGCTGACAACGAAAGTTTCAGCTAAAATCAGAGTCACGCTTTCAACGGCAATGCGAGACCATTTAAATTCGTGTTGGCCCCGAAACTGATTGAATAATCGACGTAATATTTGGGCATTTAACATGGTCAAAGTGCAGCTGGTCAAATTGATATTGAATTGAGTGCAGTGCAGTCTAGAAATTTACTGAAACGATTCCTTTTTTTTTTTTTTTTTTTTTAAATTTTGCAATTTAATTTAATATTGATCAACCTACTGAAAGGTTATAAAATATTGTTTTGAAGATTGAATACATAATAACGGGGAATTTATATTAATAACATAAACATATAATTGGTTTTAGCATATTACAATATTACGTAACATCAAATGTAAGATTAAATATAACATTTATTGCACATTAACGAAAAATATTAACGCCCAACAGTCCAGAGGTCGCTGGTGTGGAGGCGCTTTAAGCGTCTGCGGGTTGTATTCGACCCTAGTGACGAAGCCAATGGGTTAACATGGTTATGTAACCGGACTTAAGCTTAAAAAGCAGGCCATCATGCCAAACGCGATCAAACGCTTGATGGATATCCAGGAAGACAGCAGAGCTGTACTGCTTATTTTCCAAGGCCTCGAGGACATGCTGAACTACTCGATGAAGTTGCTCTGGTGTACCATGGTGATGCCCAAAGCCAAACTGATGATCTAAGATGATCAGGAGTGGCACTCTGGAAGCCACTTACTGCCGACAATCTTAGATTATACGGCCTGCCAGGTTTCGGAATCATCGCAATCACAGCACACTTCCACGGAGTGGGGAAGTAGTGGAAGTAAAAATTATAGCCCGAAAATCGATATATCGGTGTATGGGCATAGGTCGAAACTTCAAAATGCCATAACTTCGTCAAAACTCAACTGATTTTAAAAAGCAAGGGCTTTTTGATCATAGTTTTGCCCCTAAATCAATCGTACATTTAAAGTTGAAATCGTGATTTGAGGTCGGAAGACAAGTAAAAATTATAGCCCGAAAATCGATATAACGGTGTATGGGCATAGGTCGAAACTTCAAAATGCCATAACTTCGTCAAAACTCATCTGATTTTAAAAAGCAAGGGCTTTTTGGTCATAGTTTTGCCCCTTAATCAATCGTACATTTAAAGTTAAAAATGAAATTTGAGGTCGGAAGACAAGTAAAAATTATAGCCTGAAATTCGATATAACGGTGTATGGGCATAGGTCGAAAGTTCAAAATGCCATAACTTCGTCAAAACTCATCTGATTTTAAAAAGCAAGGGCTTTTTGATCATAGTTTTGCCCCTAAATCAATCGTACATTTAAAGTTGAAAACGAAATTTGAGGTCGGAAGACAAGTAAAAATTATAGCCTGAAAATCGATATATCGGTGTATGGGCATAGGTCGAAACTTCAAAATGCCATAACTTCGTCAAAACTCAACTGATTTTAAAAAGCAAGGGCTTTTTGATCATAGTTTTGCCCCTAAATCAATCGTACATTTAAAGTTAAAAATGAAATTTGAGGTCGGAGACAAGTAAAAATTATAGCCCGAAAATCTATATATCGGTGTATGGGCATAAATCGAAACTTCAAAATGCCATAACTTCGTCAAAACTCAACTGATTTTAAAAAGCGAAGGCTTTTTGATCATAGTTTTGCCCCTAAATCAATCGTACATTTAAAGTTGAAAACAAAATTTGAGGTCGGAAGACAAGTAAAAATTATAGCCCGAAAATCGATATATCGGTGTATGGGCATAGGTCGAAACTTCAAAATGCCATAACTTCGTCAAAACTCATCTGATTTTAAAAAGCAAGGGCTTTTTGATCATAGTTTTGCCCCTAAATCAATCGTACGTTTAAAGTTGAAAACGAAATTTGAGGTCGGAAGACAAGCAAAAATTATAGCCTGAAAATCGATATATGGGCATAGGTCGAAACTTCAAAATGCCATAACTTCGTCAAAACTCAACTGATTTTAAAAAGCAAGGGCTTTTTGATCATAGTTTTGCCCCTAAATCAATCGTACATTTAAAGTTGAAAACAAAATTTGAGGTCGGAAGACAAGTAAAAATTATAGCCCGAAAATCGATATATCGGTGTATGGGCATAGGTCGAAACTTCAAAATGCCATAACTTCGTCAAAACTCATCTGATTTTAAAAAGCAAGGGCTTTTTGATCATAGTTTTGCCCCTAAATCAATCGTACATTTAAAGTTAAAAATGAAATTTGAGGTCGGAAGACAAGTAAAAATTATGGCCCGAAAATCGATATATCGGTGTATGGGCATAGGTCGAAATTTCAAAATGCCATAACTTCGTCAAAACTCAACTGATTTTAAAAAGCAAGGGCTTTTTGATCATAGTTTTGCCCCTAAATCAATCGTACATTTAAAGTTGAAAACGAAATTTGAGGTCGGAAGACAAGTAAAAATTATAGCCTGAAAATCGATATATGGGCATAGGTCGAAACTTCAAAATGCCATAACTTCGTCAAAACTCAACTGATTTTAAAAAGCAAGGGCTTTTTGATCATAGTTTTGCCCCTAAATCAATCGTACATTTAAAGTTGAAAACGAAATTTGAGGTCGGAAGACAAGTAAAAATTATAGCCCGAAAATCGATATATCGGTGTATTGGCATAGGTCGAAACTTCAAAATGCCATAACTTCGTCAAAACTCAACTGATTTTAAAAAGCAAGGGCTTTTTGATCATAGTTTTGCCCCTAAATCAATCGTACATTTAAAGTTAAAAATGAAATTTGAGGTCAGAAGACAAGTAAAAATGATGGCCCGAAAATCGATATATCGGTGTATGGGCATAGGTCGAAACTTCAAAATGCCATAACTTCGTCAAAACTCAACTGATTTTAAAAAGCAAGGGCTTTTTGATTATAGTTTTGCCCCTAAATCAATCGTACATTTAAAGTTAAAAATGAAATTTGAGGTCGGAGGTCAAGTAAAAACTATAGCCTGAAAATCAATATATCGATATATGGTCATTTTTATCCTCGGAGCGTGCGGTCACACTGGAACTTTTTGCATCGAAAAAATAATTGTATTTTTTATTTTTATTTTATTTTTTTTTTATTTTATTTTTTTTTTTTGGCTTAGTGACTATTGACCATGTATAAATACAAGAATTATATTTCAATATTTATATCTGGAATATGACATAATATATTTTTTATTTATTAAATATATCCGCTTTAGGCTGATCTCTTTTGCTATGGGATCTTACTCAGTGCAACTGTTTGTGGAATATTAATTGATAAAGCTCACCGATGTGGACATAATTGAATAACTTAATTTTAATTGAATTAAAATTAGATGAATTATTTAACTTATTTCGAATAAGAAAAATGAGAAAGTATCTAGACCTCTGAGAGATATAGATGTATATAGTATATTCGCAACTTGTGGCTTCTATCAGAGTCCGATTTATGCAAATCCAGATATCCGTGCAGCGAATGTTTTCAGTCAGTTTGAGTCGTGGTTGTGGCATTAATTGCGATGCGTTTTAAATGCCTTTTGTCGCACTCATTTCACCTCACTTCACTCAGTGCGAAATGCGTTAAGCGACGGTTGGCATAAATTGCTGTGCCGAAACACATACGTTTTCTTTTTTGCACCTGCGGTTGTTGGCTGCTCGATTCAATGCACGTTGTCGATAAGCCGCTGCCAAGCAGCTGAATAACACGAAGCAGGAATATAGGACAGCAGGACGAAGTACGTAGGACGGCAAGCGCAGGACATGCCATGATGGACTGGTACACAGTGTAGTGCAACGCTTGGCAGCACATTGTCGACTTTAAGCCGTAGCTCACGTAGTGAAGAAGAGGCTTCGCGGGGCGAATTGAGGTGGAATTGGCGGGAAGTGCAGCTCGCGGCACTGTCATGTATTAAGTGGCAGCTTCATTCAGTTGGGTGCGGCACCTGCACAATTTTCCATTACGCGCCAACTTTAATGCAATAATCCTCCACGTCGAATGCACGGACGAGTTTGATAACAATTTCAATTATTATGACAAGTCAACCTGAAACGGAACAAAGCCAAACGAACTGTGGCGGCTGTAGCTGCAAAAAATGGCCGATGACCAGGCCACAACAGTAGCCGCAAGTAACAACAAGTCGCAACAGCCAGTTGCCGTTGTGCCGAAGACCAAATATACTCTCCGTACTGCAATTCTTGCAAGCTATGTTGGTCCAAATAAATTTGATAATCCCAAAATTTAATATGGGATTTATTTCACTTTTTTCATTTCAAATTTGAATTGAGTTAATCAATTTTATTATTTATATATTATATATATTTATATTGAAATAATTAAACAAATAAATACATATATAAATAAGTAAAAATATCCTTCAAGTACTCTGTGAGTTATGATTATTATTATTATAATTGGGGAACCAGCTCTGCGATCTATAAGGTCTATTGTGCCCCTCTCTGAGCCTACAGCTCCTCCGTCAATCCCAGCTCGTGCATGAATGCTAGAATCTTTGTTGGGTTGAGGGTTTCTATGTCCTTGGACCTCATGACATGCATGCCTATAATGCTGCATCTTTTCCTAGTTAAGGCGACGCATTCTGCTAGGATGTGATTTATATATTTTAAAAAGAATTAAATTCATTGTGTGGATTTTCGTAGACAAATGATGACATTCAAAAATTCGTGTATTCAATTATCAACTTTAGATTTAGTCAATATAAGATTTAAAATGTAGAGTGAAAATAATATTTTTAATTTAAGCAAGCACAGATAATTATTATTTTAAAATTACTAAAATAAGCTTCTTCGCAAATTAATTAAAATTATATTTAGCCTCCAATTTGGTGTAGTTTATTCGTTATAAAATGATAATACCCTTTAGAAGGGTATAATAATATGACCGATTGCACCATTACCGATGTCGTTGACGTTGCCAACTCTTGCCTCCAAGCCGGCGCGTTATGATTTATTGACGTGAAACACGAAATGAAACCCTAAAGTGTGTGTGTGTTTGTGTGATTGTGTATGCAGGTGTGTGTGCAGTCAGCCATTTTTATGGGGTTAGCTGGCTGTTGCCACAGTCGCTGCTATATCATTGTTATGGTCGTCAGCAATTTTTGGCCTCTGGCCAGGATTCAATGCATACCAAATGCATTCCGTCTAGTCGCTTCGTGTTCTAACTTAATTGCCATGTGCAACAGAACAACTGCTGAGCTTATCATGGATGGCATTGTTTGTAAAGTGCATATGTTGGAGAAATATAAAAGAAGCTGACTAGTTGACTAGGACTAAACCAGACACAATTGGCACAGCATATAAACATAGTAGTTATAATTGAATCTTTAATCTTTGCATAGTTTAATCTGTAACTGAGCATTTCTAGGATATATTAGATTCAAATCAAGTATTTTTTATATGTTTTGGCATATTTATATGTTATGATATTATTTTATTATATATCTATAAATCCACATATGTATATTTGTTTCTCACCATCTTGCTTATCTATCTGTATCTATCTGTATTTATTTGGATATTATCCGGAAGGCGTATTACTTTATGACAAGCTTCAGAGCTTACCCAAAAATCGACTAAATCATGTAATTTTTAAATATATTTTCTGGTGTATTTAAATGTTAATAGTTGGCAGCTGCTAATTTTGGGCTTCCGTGTCCTCGACACACATTTCGGTACAGCTTTCGGTGGAGAGTCACGAAATCAATTGGCAAAGTGAATAGGCAAAAGAGCGGAGGGATGCAAATTGTTTGGAATTTGCATAAATCATCAGCTGTCAATCGGGGGAAAGAGAGAAATGCACAAATTGAAACAATGAAGCGACCGTTTGTAGTGCTCTCAGAGTCAACTGACAAAATCGGTGGTAAAAGGTCCCTTCGGCGACGGCAGCTTCAATAACATTTTCGCCGACTTTGCTTCAATTTGCGGCAATTTTCGAGTCGTTGCAGCGACTCCTGCATCCTGTTTGCATTTTGCAGCGTTTTTGTGAAGGACGCTCACAAATGGCTCGTGAAATCAGCGCAGTCACGCCCAGCCCAACGCTGAGCTGCTTGTTGACAAAAAAAAGAGCGAGATGAAAGAAAAACCCAAAGCAAAGCTGAAATAAAATGAAAAGTTTTTTCCTTTTTGCTTTGGTTTTTTTTTTTTGGTTTGGATGGCTGGAGTCTGCTCTAAATTGCACTTTATTTGCGGTTTGTTGGTTTTATTGCACAGCTTTGTTTACAATTCTGCTTAAATTTCATTTCAGAAGGCAAGGCAAGGGAATGGAAGGGAAGGCAAGGTGAATGAAGCAACCAACCGACCGAGGGACATTGAAAATGAATCAATATGAATTAATATTTGAGCAGTGCCGAAACCAAATGTCCAGTGGTGCAAACTGTGTGCCCCACTGTGTGGCACTGGCAGTGCGAGTGTTAAATGGGTCAATTGTATTTCGAACGAGTGACAAATCGGGGCTGATAAATTGATGGGCCTAATAAGTAGTGAATTGCAAACCACAAAAAAAAAACTATTGTTAACGGATTTATTGGCCAATTAAAAAAAAACAATTTTCCCTACAAATGGATTTTAATTTAGCAACATGCAAAGTGTGTGCCAAATACAAATTTATGGGTATTTAATTGTACAATAAAATCCAGAGTATTTTATTTCAGATTTAAAGAATTATTACTGCATTAGCAAAAGATTAACTGGTGAATGATTCTGATATAAAAATATGATAATGACTTTGATTTGTTTGACCAAAAAACACTCTTTAATAAAGATTTGATTTCGATATATTTACTAAGTTTGCTTTACTTTAGCGCATTAGTTGACTGCATATGTTTCGAGAAGTGAGAGGCAAACAAGCGCACATAGATATAAGGGTATATATAACTTCTCCTTTAAGAACACTTTGCAAGGGTATACTGCCATTTCTCCAAGTGTACGTTGTAAGCTTTGATAACTTTGACGCCATCGGTCAAATTCTACAAGGCAAAGGTCAAAAACACTTGATGTCCAAAACGAGGCCGCATTCCTGATGACTGAAATTGCAACTGGTTCGCTAAATCGTGCAAATATGTTTAATTGAAGAAGAAGCAGCAAAAAGACACAAGCAGCACACAGAGCATGAAAAATCAAAACAAATAAGCAAACAAGCAAACAGGCAGACAAACAAAGTGCCAAGCAAATTAAATAAAAGCCAGGAGAGATTCTGCGGGGAAGTAATAATATAAAAGCTCAACACAATGCAGGCACATGGTAGATACATTTACAGTTACAGTTACAGTTACAGTTACAATAACAGTGACAGCAACAGATTCAGATACAGTCACTCAGGCAAATACTGTGCTGGCTACTTATGCGATTGGGTGTGTGTGTATGTGTGTGTTTGCCAGAAAGTAATGAAAATTAAGCAATTGAACAGCTCGCGACAAAGGAGAGACGAAAACCACAACAATCGCAGATAGCTGCAGAAAAATCAAGGTTAAACTTACTATTTCTTTAAGTGTACAATTTTACTTCGAAGCAGATACGTTTAATGAACATTCGAATTATTTGCAAAATTATATATTTTTATTTTAATATTTTCTAATAAAATGATTGTATATTTTTTGTTCTATTAAAACCTAAACATGCTTTTCAAATTGAAATCAGCATGAAAATAATATGAATTTGTCTTTGCTTTTACTCTTTGCTTATTTTGTCATTTTGGTGCTTATTTCTTATAACGCAATACATAATTTTTTAAATACACCTTTTTTGACCTTATCAACGCCATAACAAAGTTATTAACCCCCCTGCGACTGTATAAACATGCCAAAAACAAACACAAATCAGCAGGCAATAAAAAAAAGCGCCGCAAAGTATGCAGTGCGAAGCATAAGAGCAAGCCAAATACGTGTGAGAGAGTTTGTCTGCATGTGTGTGTGTGCGTATGTGTATGAGCATAGCCAAGGATGTCCTTGGCTCGCCGGGCCAGCAGGATAATCAAAAATGTTAATTTAGCAAAAAGTGGTTTCAAGATCCCGTCGCACAGTGCGAAGCATCCAGCAGCGGGACACTTTGCCATGTGCACTGCACTGGGTGCCAGCCGCAAATGCTGCGCCAGCTGCCATTATCAGCCTTCATTCATGGATACCAACCGTTGGCAGAGACTCAACCGAAGCTGATACCGAAACCGAAACCGAGACCGCGACCGAGCCGAGTCGAGTCGAGCACGAATAAGAACAGCAGGGAGACATAGCAGCAGGAGCAGCTTCCCATGTCCTTCGTTTCGTGTGCGCGAAAAAAGTTTGAGAGCCACTGGAAGCGCAAACAGGGATAAGCACAATGGAAGGCACAGCAGCTGAGAGAGGGAGAGAGAGAGCGACTGGCAGCAAGAGCACAAAGAGCTTAAAGCTCAAATTAAGAGCACGCACAGCCCCACAAGTGGCTTTAAAGAGCCACCCATTATGGGACGCTGCCTAAGCCTGGTTCTTTTCGCTCTCTGGCAGCGCTTGTGGTGTAGGCGCCCTGTAGTTTTCCGTTTGTAAAAGCCATTTTTCATTCATGCGAATTTACTTTAAATTAATTTTTTGCGGGGTCATAAATCATTTTTGGCTCTGGAACTACGCAGCGCTCTGCTCCCTTTGTGTGCATGTGTTTGTGCGAGTGTATGTATGTATGTATGTATGTATGTGTGTATGTATGTATGTATGAGTCTCTGTAGGCTCTTGTGCATGAATGAACGTGCGTGAAATTTGAAATATATGCGTTAGTTGTGATTGCATTGAAGGACTTTGGGCATTTGGGCCAAGTGAGCCAAGTGGGGCCTACAATTGTCAGTGTAACTGTTCACATATTGAGTGGTTCTGATACCAATATCTTAGCCTAAGCAGCTGATGGTTCAATTGAGGTACTTGTAAGTGAAACAGTTGCTCGAGATTTGTGTGGGAATTGTGACAACTTCAAGATGGAATGTGAATACAATTTTGATGCTTATTGGATGGATAATGTGAAATATTAAAAAACGGAATTGAATAAATGTTGAAATCATCCTTAAAATAAATATGGTATTATGGACTGAGCTTTAGATCGATAATCTAATAGAGAGGAGAAATATGTGTATATCTTTTTGTTCTTAATGTATTTTCAATTATTTTTTATTATTTTTTAATAGTATTACATTGAGAATGAATTAGATATTTCACAATATTTGATATAGTTGTAGAGTTAATAACTAAACTAAAATAATAATAACATAATAATAAGTAAAAACCCTAAAGAAAAGCATTGTAAAAAACAAACATTGCAAACAAAAAACAAAAAACAAACTCAAACAGCAACTCAATGCTCAATTGAGTGAGAACTGCCAACAAACATCGTACTCAGTTCACACCCTGTATGCCTCGCACACACACACACCCACACTCACTCACTAGCAATTGTGGTAACTGCCTCAAGCAAAGCTTAACGGTGCACGCTCTGCGCTCAGACAGCATCCCGAAAATCAGCTAGCAAATGTGCTCGGCTCCCGCCTAAGCCACACAATATGCGAACAAGAGTCGAGCATTTCTCTTAGGCGCTCGCAGCTTGATTCCAGACACGAACATGGTCGCAGTCGGATTCGTGACTTCCAGTCACGTACTGAGCATCCCCACGCAGGTTGAATGCCCATCCAATCGCCTGTGCTGCAAGTGATGTTCGTGTCTGCGCGAGAGCTTAGCGAAGCTCTCCGATTCGTGTTGCTGGTGCTGGTGTTGCTGCTGCTGCTGCTGCTTGTGGTGCTGCTGCTGCTGGTGCTGGTGCTGGTGCTGGTGCTGCAGTAGTCACATTCCAGCGACGCCTGGCTGGCAATTGCTGGCTGTCAGCGCATTCAGTTGGTGTTCCGGTTTCGGGTTGTGCTGTTAGTTGCCTTTTCCTGCACAGCCAAGCAGAGCCAAGCGGAGTCGCGAGCGTGGTCGTGCCTGTGTCTGCGACTGTCTGTGACTGTGACTGTGACTTGTGTATGTGCGTGCGTGCTTGTGTGTGTGTGTGTCCGTGTATGTGTGTGTGTGTTTGTGTGTGCTGTTGTCTGTCGTCGCTTAACACTGCGCGCGCGTTTTGTCATCGTGTGAGTGGATGTATGTCTGTGTGTGTATGAACCTTCTCCGTGTATGTATGTGTGAGCCAGTATGACCATATGTATGTGCGTGTGTGCGTTTATTGTGCACCACAATACACAATATACTAATACTAATACATCAACATCACACATACATGGCAACATTTAAGCGCCTACAAGGATGCTCGAGCAGAGGCTAAAACAAATCACTATCAGGTAAATCGGATAAAGCAGACCAACTAGTCAGGCATATATATCTACAATATATATTTAAATATGTGTATGTGTCAGAGTGCGTGTGTGTGTGTGTGTGTGTGTGTGAGTGCGTGGAATTGAACAATTTTGCCATTGTGTGCGTGTTGTGCGCTTTCCAACAGCAGGAAATTGATATTCTTATTTCTTGTGCTTTTTGCAAAAAATAACGGCACGAGTCTCTCTCTTTTGCTGTATGTGTGTGCGTGCGTGTGTGTGTGTGTGCGTGTGTGTGTGTGTGTGTTTGTGAAAATTCCATCATCATCATCATCATCATTCGGGCTCGCGCTGGCAACATTGTTGTACACATATTTCTTCTTCTTACAACAAGAACCCATCCCACTCCTTCCTGGGAGCTCTATCTCATCATCTATGTATTTTATTTACTGGTTGCTTTGCTCTTCTTTTTTATTGCTGCGGAAAAGCGAAATGCGAAAAACGAATTGCAAATGGCAGGCAAATTTCTAATTGACCATCAAATAAATGTTTGAAATTGCAGCAGTGGCGACAGTCCAAAAAGTATCATTCAGATACCTGTCAAGTGCAAGGCTTTGTGTGGGTCGCATTTCTACACGTCTGTGTGTGTATGTGTGTGTGTGTGTGTATCTGTGTATAACAGGTGCCAAAATATATATGTGTAAATGGCAATTTTTATGCTCAGATTGTGTCAGTTTCTTCTCTTTTTTCGATAAAATAAAACTGTAAGACATTGTTTTGACATTGTCAACAAGTGAACAACTTGCGAATATTGGCTATGAATTGAGTGAATTTGTGATTGGAAACTGAATGCCTTTAGAACTTCTTGAATAAGGAAACGTAACTGAAAGATATGTGGAAATTCAGTTAAGAATTTTGAAAGTCTATATGTAAAAGCTTTAGATTAACCGACTTGCTGCAGTAAATATTTTAATTAATTTATTATCTCTCTTTATTTTAATGTTATTATTCGAAATATATTTGCATTTGACTTAGCACTAATCTCAAATCTCTCTCTTTCTTTTGCAGTCAAGAAAGCAACAATAGAAAATAATAAAATAGTAGAACTAAATAAATAAAAAAAAAAAACATATAACAAGGAAAAAATCTGCGCAAATATAATACTTTTTTAAATATATCAAGCAATATTTTAATGATTGAGTGAGATACACCAAAGATAAAAAATAAATATAGAAAATGTGTTTTGTGCTTGTGAAACTCAACTAAACTAAAATACAAGAAAACACCGATAAACTACCAAAATTCATATTAAAAGTGCGTGAGAACGCTAAAATAAAAAAAGAATAACTAAACTATTACTGAAGCAATTGAAAAAGGCTTAATACCAAAAACAAATTTATAGTAAAAAGAGCACAAACTAAAAAATACGAACTATGAAATAATGAAATTAAATCTACTAAAAAAAAGCGAAAATTTTGAAATTTATTGTAAATATTATAAGCTAAAAAAAGTCTTTACATTTAATACATATACAAAAAAGTTACCAAAAGTGTAAGAAGAAGTCGGCAACATTTTTCGCTGAATGAAACGTTTTTAATATTAATTGTAATGCCCAAAATCAATTTGAATACAACATTTTCTATTATATAGAAAACAAAGTAATAATAATAAGTAATAATAATAATAATCGAGAATCTCATTAAAAATAAAAAACAAAAATAAACTGAAACCAGCACAAGATTGAACGAGAAGATTTTTGATCTTACATCTAAGTATATGTATATAATATATATAAATATATATATATATATATATATATATACATACTCAATAAATTGGCCGCATTGATGAATTGCATAGCTGCATATTGACATATTGAATTTCCCCATGCAAATTTATTCATTATTCAAATACGAAAGGCGACAAATTTTCAATCATTGACATTCAAGACGTAACATATGCATAATCGATAATCGCAACTAACTAACTAAAATACAAATACAACAAAAATAATAATAATAGTTATAATAATCACAATTGAGCTACAATTAATTGTTTACCACAATTGAATTCATTCAATCACCTAATCCTATATATGAATACATAATAATTCATATTCATCATAACTATATACATATATATGACAAATGAAGATGCGCAAAATTTGATAGAATATTTAACGTAATAATAACAAACGATACATGGAATATTTATAGTATTCAGCTAGTTCAACTAAATCTTTATACATATACACAAACCAATTGGAAAGCGATCACTTTTGACTCAATTAATAGAGAGAAAATGGTGAGTACAAAAATATTTGATTTTCTTTAACCACAAATAGAATATACAACAAAAAAAAAATGTTACAAGTCCTTAACTATTGGTGATCGATAGCAAAACAATAAAATAAAGTTAAAATTAGTTTTTATGGACATAAGAAAACAAACCAATAAAAATTGATTAAAAGCAGATATGAGCCTTCATTTAAGGCCAAAAATTATGTTTATATTTAAAATAGGAAATTTATTGCTACATATTACATCATTACATATACATATACATATGTATATTTTTATTAGAAAATCGATAATTAAAGCAATGATTTAATTAGGATAAGAAGAGCATTTCGAAATCGACATTTGAGGGAAACATTTGCCAAAGTTGTTTATATTCTTACAAATTTATAAAAGTATTGCATCATCTCATGTAAATTTGTAGTTGTGTGGGGTTGAATATTAAGTTCTTATCGCGATATATGCGCAGTTTAGTGGTTTTTAAAACTATACATACCAAAATTATAACTACAAGCACTTCTTGCCAGCGCATAATATTCCCAGCCACCCCCCAAATCGCTCGTTTTCCCCAAGGTGCAATGTGTCCCCAAGTAGATGAAGCTCGACTTAGCTCGACTTTTTTCATTTTGATGTTGTTTTCTTTTGTTTTTGGTTTGGGGGTTCACTTCATGGTCGAGCATTTGAAAATTGTTCCATTGACCTTTGACGACCACGCAGTGTGGCGAAACGGGACACATTCAAATAAATACACACACACACACAGCTGGCATGTGGGGTTGGCTGTGGTTAAGTGGGTGAGAATGCAGAGGTTTAGTTTGATTGGGTGGTGTGGGTGGTGCCAATGCCCAAAAGCAAATAGCAGCCACCGCAACTCTGACGACAATAAAAAGCAGCGAACAATTGCCAAATAAATAACTTGACGCTCGCTCAGCGCGTTTATTTGCTTTTGTGTCGAGGCCTGGGCTTGATTTTCATTTTCATTTTGCCAACACACTCACCTATACTTATATAAAGTGTGTGTGGTTATGTGTGGGTGTGAGAGAGACAGTGCGGAGAGAGCGAGCTCAGGACTCTAGACTGTTGCATATTAAAAGAGCCTCGGCGTTTCGATATTTTTTTTTTTTCAGCTGCGCTGCTCATTTGGCTCTGTCTAAAAATCTGAATCCACACTGTCTTTTGCCCCAACTTGGTCGCTTTGCTTGGGTTTTTTTTTTTTCATTAATAATATGACACAATTCCTTCAGCATTGTCCTGGCCAGCTGCGCCTGAGAGCACTTTTGGCTTCGACGCCTCCTTATGCTCATTATGCTCATTTGAGGCTTTGTCTTCTAGTCTCCCACCGCCCTTCACACAGCCAGCCAACGTCTTTTTGCCTTTTCTTTCATCATTCATTCATGCAGCAGCAGAAACAACAGTCTCACACACACACACACACTCACACACAGGAACACACACAAACACACACACACTAACAAGCGCACGCAGAGATACATCAGCAAATCCAAATGCAAACACAGGCAGCGAGAGGAACAACAAAACAAAAGTGCAATATTTTTGTACGTGTGTTTGGTTGTGTGTGTGTGGGTGAGTGTATGTACATGAATCTCAGATACTCTCTAAGCATTGGACACTTTGTGTTTAGCATCCAAATGTACAAGTTTTATTTATTTATAAATTAATTTTATTATTTTTTAATATTATATTTATTACAATTTAATTCTTTTTGATTTATGAGAGTATTAATTAATATTAACAGTAATAATATATTATAATATCAGCACATATTTGTCAGACTACTGAGGATATACTGACTACTGATATATATTAGTTATAAAGAGTTAATACAATTATACACACACACTTTGTGTTAGTGTATGGAAGTATTCGTCATTGTTTCTTGATTTGTTTTTTTTTTTGGTTAACTTTCATTTGTTGACTGTTGTTGGCCGACGTCCTTAATTATGTGCCAGAGCCATGACTGACTGCCACAGTGCCACACTGGTAGTAAGGACATACGCACCCACTCACACATTGACACACTTGTAGGCACAAGCTGAACTGTCAGGCTCGACAACGATGACGGCGACAGCGGCTGCGGCTGCGGCTGCGGCAGCAACGTTGACTCGCGACTCGTCGTTGTGTCCTGCGATGTGTCATGTTGTTGGGCGAAGGAGAGACTCGAGACTCAAGTCCTTGTTGCGCTTGTTTTTATCGCTTGTGTTTGGCCGTTCTTGATGAGTGTTGTCGCCTCGTTGTTGTTGTTGCTGTTGTTTGCTGGTCGGTTTTGAAGAGCACCGTTGTAGTGGGTGTCATGTCCGTTTAGTTGTTGTTGCTTTTGCTTTTGCTTTTGCTTTTGCTGCCTGGCACTTTGAAGCGCCGCCGCCTGCTTACTGCTTATTTATGTATGAAGGACCTTAAACTTTGCTGCAAATGAAAATGACCACGCACATCACACCCACAGAGCGAACAAGAAGGAGATGATGAAAGCAACTTAGAAAGATATAGAAAAATAAAAAAAGGTAAGTGCGCTCGACGCTGAGATACCTTGAAAAATCAACTTCGGACTGCTTGCTAGAAACTAGAGTCCTATACCAGAAATTATAAATCCATTTCCATCAATTATAGAGGCGTGTGGCAGCTAAATAAAATCTGAATCATATTGTATACCACACATATCAAGACTTTCAGTTTGAAATAAATTTGCACATCTGCATTTTAATGGGCTACAAAATGGCGTAGGTACACTTTAATCACAGACGGCGGCGCATCTCTTCCTGTCAGCCATTTGCAAAGATTCTCACGTGTGCCAGCATCCTTTTTGTTCTTGCTGTTGACGCTTTGCAACAATGCACACCATTTTTTTTTTAAACTTGGCTGCGTTTCCATAACCTTCGCATGAAAAAAATGTTAAATTTAAGGTTAAAAATATTGTTTTATTGTTGTTGCGCCACTTATTTTTAAACTAGGTCAGCGCAGATGTTGTGCCAAAAAGAGGAAAGGTCAAAACTGGTGGACACATTGAAAACCCTTTTCCATCTTTTCCATCTTCCATCTTAAATGAGAGCGAATATGCTTTTAACATATCCATTAGATATCTATTTATAAACAGTTTGCGAAATTCATAATTATTTTTTGATTCTTATTTTATTATTATTATTTTATTTACCAGTTAGGCAGAAAATAATAGCAATATATATACTTTTTTTTTTGTCTGTTTCGCTGAAACAAAAGTCATTCTCTAAACTATTTTGATACTTGCTGTCAGTCTTAATATTATCGTTACTTGCTGATCACATTCTTTATGTAACATAGCATACTCTTATGCTTGCCTTTTAATTCCGACATAATCACACCATTATTATTGCAAATTTGTAGTTTTTACTACTCTGTTGAGAATATTATTCTAATTTATAATTAAAACGATTGCCTATTCATTTGGGAACTGCTCTCTCTCTCTCTCTCTCTCTAAGTTGGCTAGGACACCTCAACACTTTGCTAGTTAAACTGTCTGTGCAAATGGGCACACACACTGCAGCCCCAAACACAACCCCCAAATCCAACCCCAACCCTCCACACTTAGATCAGGCCGTTACGTGTCTGTGCATTGAGCACCAGATGTCACATGGGGCTGGTAAAACTTTTTGCCGTTCGCAACTTAGATAATTTAACAGTGAATGGGTTGGGTGGTTTGGATAGGATGCAAAAGATTTACCTTTCGCTCTCCCTCTCTCTCTCTCTCTGCCTATCCGCTGCTTGGTTTACGTGAGATAATGTAAATTTATGGCTGGCAATTAGCGGGTCGCGAATCGTAACCAAAGCCAAGGCTATAACTCAAGCGAACAAACTTTCGCCTAGGCTCCCAAAGTTCCTGGTTCTAATTGCAGTTGCGAAGAGCGTGGCAAATCTTGGCTAACATTGGGTGGGTGTGAGTGTGTGGGGAGACAATGACAAAACCAAAATTCAGTTAGCAACATTTCTTACCATTAATTACCAAAGGTAACGGTGCACATATGTCTAGGCAAACTGCTGGTACAGTGGGCGTTTTTTTTTTTTTATTAAAATTTGTTTTCTCTTCTTTAAAGGTACAAGCACATCGATTTTAAATTTTAGTTGTTTTATATTATTTTCTCTTTTTTTAGTAATTAAGCGGTATATTATAAAATATACATAAGAAATTTATTTATTTGTACATTTATAAGGTATTATTTTGCAAACAAATATTTGTAATCTTTACATCAATAGAAATATTGCGCTTAAAGTATTTATTTGCATGACCCCTGATCTCCTCACAGACTCAAATAAAACCATTGCAAAGCAAGCAATGTTTTTCAAAAATTACGCATTTAAATATCAATATATGTACGTGTATATATTAACAGTTACACTTTTCGCACAACCGCAGTACGCTGTGGCACACAAATGGGTGTGTATCTGTATCTGTTGGCTACATGCGCAAGGCATCAGTTGCAATCCGACTTCAATTCAATTAGTTTAGATTAGAATGTGACTGTGTCACAAACACACACTCGCACACTTTTGTCAGCTGTCATTCATCCGTTCATATGTTCATTTTGCCCGGCTCGCAAGAGCGACACACAGAATTGGAGGACAAAACGCAGGATACGTGCCCCGTGACGCCAGTTTCTGCGTTGACAGTTGTGTCCGTCTGCTGTGTGTGTGTGTAGTATTTATGTGTTTGTGTGGGTGTGTTTGACTATAAGGGCTGTTCTAAATGTGCTTAGAAAAACAAGAACAAAAATTTCTGACAAAAACGCTGTTGACTTTGGGCATTTTGAAAAACACTTATGAAACACTATCGATTTGACTAGCAAAAATATCTTTCTTTATTAAGAAATTATTGAAAACTGAACTAGGATCTGAAATCTGCAAACTATCTGTATTCTTCACTTAATTCAATTTGGAGTTGAAACATTAAATTATTCTAGAGGCAGCCGAAATTAAAATAATAATGATATTATTTTATATTTATAAAGCGAACATATCGACTCTTATGAGTACAACAAGAATAATACGATCCTTATCCTTCATATTAAAAAATGTCGTAATTAACATTTTATATTTAATATTTTTACACACTTTGGAAACATTCCTAAACTGCCTACCTGCATGAATATGGAATGCATACAAATCTAAATCCCAAGCAGTTAAGTTCGGTAGAACAGGTAAACATAAATTAATTTGTGGGTCTTAATGTAAGCAAGCGTGATCAAACCTGTTCCTTATGCTGAAACACACAGAATTGTGTGAGAATTACTATGGTATGATATAGTGTTGTCACGGATAAGACATTTTCATTGAATAGTCTAAATAAATCATGATGATTCCGCTTTGCCAGAAACCTTCTATATATATATAAATGCAATAACAAGACCGTAAGGGCAGAACAATTAGTTCCGCTCTGCCGCCTTTGTGACTCATAAAGCAGCTCAATGAATACTACAAGTGTATCTTTTACTTAGTGCCGATGCAGCTATTTTCCAGCTTATCAGCATCTTTTCATGCGGGCGACTCAAGCGAGTTATTAAGCGGGTATTATGATAAACTCGCAATGACCCACCAGCATTTGTTGTCTGCTGCAACAGCAGCAGCAACAGCAACAGCTGAGTGACCATCGGCAGCGTCTCCGATGACACTGTCCGACCAGTTTTTTAAGACTAACAAATAAATACGAACAAAATAAAATAAAATTTCTGAAGTAGAAAATGCATATAAAATTAGCAACACCATAAGTTCTTAAAACTTATAAATAATAACTAATATAATCATGTAAATTATACATAATAATAATTGAAATATTATTATTATCATGATATTTTTAAGTAGTTTCCAAATGGACATATATACGTAGTTATTGGTTTCTTTTTTTTAAATATTCTACAGTTCAGAAAATTTATTTACTTTATTTATAATTTTCAAGCTTGTTTAATTTTTAATAATAATCCTTTATAATCCTTTGAAAATAAGCATTATACATTTAGTAAAATATTTGGATATTTTTAATATTTTTAAAATGTAATCATAAAATGTAGTTATATTTTTCTGTTAGTTTTGTTATCGTAAAACATTGCTTATTTTGTAGTTTAGTGCAATTTACGATATGCATTCTTCGAAAACTGCCTGGCCTGTCACTCGTATCTATCGATGAGTTGCAACCGGGCTTGGCTGCAATCAGAGCGACAGCGTCGCCAGAGATTTCCAGTGCGAGCAAATAGAGCAGGGGCGCCCTGGAACTTATCTAGCTGCGGATGTTGTTATTTGTGTCGTTCTGCTTCTTCTTCCTCTACTTCGCCTGAGCGTCTTACATTTTTCAGGCAGCTCTCGAGCCGAGCATCGTTCGCCTGCCGAGTTCAGTGCTCAAGTGAACCTCGAGCCGATCAGTTGAACTATGAAAAGCATTTGTCTGTTTTTGTGCCTGCTGGGCACAAGTGCTGCCCTAAGGGAAAACTACTGTGAACGGAATGTGACCGTTAGCAATTTGGTGCCCGTGACGAAGCAACGAACATTAATCAAACAGCCCCCCAAATGGAAGTTGTGGAAGAAGACACAACGCATCACTGAATTCTACAACACACACGAAGAGCAGCTCAGCTATAAGGTAATCTCGGAATGCTGTCCGGGCTATATGCAAGTGGAGTCCGGTCTCTGTGAGCCCATCTGCGATCGCGGCTGTCCAGCCTATGCCAGCTGCGTGGCGCCACAGCGCTGCCAGTGCACCCGTGGCTATGTCTCGGCTGTTGCACATCGCGATGGCAGCCATTACTGTGAGCCCACCTGTGAGCGTGGCTGCCCCACCGGCACCCAGTGCGTGGCACCCAATACGTGCACCTGCAAAGATGGCTACAAGCCACTGCCACCCACTGGGGATGCCGTCAGTGCGCCCTGCGAGCCCATCTGCACTCTGGGCGACGGCTGCGCCAATGGACAGTGCGTCGATGTGGAGCGCTGTGTGTGCAATCGGGGCTATCAGTGGAGCCAGGAGAACAGCACTTGTGTGGCCAACACGGACTTTGAGGAGGAGACAAACGACGATTTTTCCGAGCTATATGATTATCTGAGCAGCACAACAACCTTTGCCTCTGTTATAGCCGCCGACTGTGAAGATGGATTCGTTTTCTATTCGGGTGAATGTCGTGCCGAACTCTTTGAGAGCAATGAAGCTAGCGCTGTCAAGGATTGCCGCCAGTCCGGCTGTGATCCACATCAGAGCTGCAGCGATCTGGGAAATTGTATCTGCAACGCGGGCTATGTTGAGGTGCTGGCTGATGATGAGGATGTGAAAAAGAACTCGACGCTCTCCTGTCGTCGCAGTCTGGTCGATCAATTGCTCAGCATCGATGAGGCCGCTGATGATGAGGATGAACTTAATACGCTGACTATTCCAATTGTGGGCGTGGCTATGGGCGTTCTGCTCGTGATTGTGATTGTGGGTCTGCTGGGTGGAATGCGACGTCGTCGAAGCCAGCCGGAGGCCGGACCCAAGGAACAGGCTCTGCAATGCGAATTCTCACAGAAATGCTACGATTTGGATGAGCCGGTGCCGTAAGAGGGGAGCAGCTGAAAGGGAATCGTGCGGGCTGTGTTAGTTAAACTTTGATTGTTAGCTGCTAAGATTATCATAATAAATGTTTTTTATGTTGTTTGTAGACTATGTTCGTTCTGTAATTCTCTCAAAAGGTTAAGGGTCATGAGCATTCGCCTTCAAAGTAAACCTTCCCTTATCTTTTTTCTCTCAAAACGGAATTTACGTTTTGGTACAGAGAACCCGCATGATATTTTTGGAATGACATTTTTTTAAAAAAGATATCGACGAGGGAGAGTTTTTGAGGTAGGGTGAGCCATAAAAATAAATTGAGTGGAAAGAGATAAGACGTTATAGAGAGGAAGAGCGAGAGAGAGAGAGAGAAAGAGAGAGATGGACTGCCTACGTTGGTCCAATTGGTGATATGAGTACACTTATATGTATAATATATTTGTTTGGATGAGTCTCCAACTGATCAGGTAGTTGTTTTCATATGTGTTGTATTTATATTTAAATGTTATCGCGTTCTTAGTTATTTGTACAAAACTCTTTTCTTTCTTTATATGAATAAGTTTGGAATGGAAATTTTATTTAATTCCAACTATTTTGAATGCCTAAAAGTGATTTTTCTTAATCATCAATCATTAATAATTGATAGAATTTGTAATTAAAGTGAACTCTTAAAATTCATCCTTACGTGTGTTAATAAAACAAAATTTTTACTCGTAATTAAAAATGAAATTATTCTTTATTGTTATATAGTACTTACAGTACTTTGAATGACCTTTGACTTTAGTCTTTGTGTCTCACTGATATGAGTGCTTATCCAAGGACAAGTTTATGAGCGGCGCAAAAGACATTTATCGAGCAGCATCTTCAGACAAAAGCCAATATTTTCCATTTGCTTAAGAGCAAATGAAATTAAAGGATAAGTTTCAGCAATAGCGCACAAACCAATCATGGGCATAAAGTTGCAGATAAACCAAACATTTATGAAGGCAATTATGAAAGGCTTAAATTTAGATCGTCACAGTTCATATCAGTTTTTTTTTTATCTTCAAATTTTTCAATATTATATCAAGATATTTTATTTTAAATGAGTACTAAAATGTAACCACAAATATCGTACATTTATTACCGAAGAAGAGACTCATCGTATCAGGTCCCCCGGCAGTCATATGCACTCAACAGCCGATTACGGGCATATATAAATAAAAAATTCATAAAAAAGAAATACTTAAAAATGGCACACACAAAAATACACTTTGCCTGTCACTCTCACTAATGTAGCGGAGAGTTTTGAAGCCGTCGCTTTAATATCCACAGCAATTTTTTGTATCAGCTGCAGATGTGTGTATGTATCTATTCATACATACTATCAGCATGTACATGTGCGTGTGTATCTGTGTGTGTCTTGTATCTGTGTCTGCAGCTATGGGCCAATATCTGTATCTGTGACAGTAGCACAAAGATCTTTTAGCCATAATCGGTGCACATTTATATATTTTTCGCACTAAGCCACACACAAAAATACACACACATGCGGAAGCTTTAAGCGCAATAGGCAGAGAGCGATAGACAGAGAGAAAGAGAGAGGGAGAGAGAGAGAGAGAGAGAGAGCAAAGTGTAGTGCGTGAGAGCGCGTTAACTTTTGGGAGGCGTGCAAAATCTTAGAAAAAGAATATAAAAAATAAATAAAAAAAAAAGAAAATACAAAAAGACAACCAAGCAACCAATTTCTGACAGCAGCAGCCGCTCGCCTGCCCTTACCCTTCTGCTGTCCCCGTTTACCCAGTCGCCAGCACGTTTCCTGTGGCGTTGGCGTTGCCCTCACAGCAACAAGGATACTTAAAGCTTCTTTAATTTTTATGTTGTTTTCTCTTCTCTTTGTCGGCGCGTTGAGTGCGGCTGTGCCCCAGTGTGTGTGTATGTGTATATGTGTGTGTGTGTATGTGTTGTTGTATGTGTGTCTCAACCATTCTCTTTGATTGCTTTTATGCTTGTGTATGTGTGTGCTGTGTGCTGTGCGTGTATTTGTATTGGTAACCTTTGCTTGCTGTGCCAACATTTTTGCGTGGGACGTTGCCCAAGGACATGGACTCGTTTGCCTCGTTTGCCTCGTTTGCCATTTGCTTCACTATTTCAGACTGCTTGCTGTTTCTTCCTCTTCATTTTCAAATTTCTCTCTGCTCTTACTTTACTTTGTATATATTTATATATCTTTCGTTTTTTCCATAGCACTTGCTCTTGCTGCTTATTTCTTATTTATTTATTATTTGTTATTTGTAACATTTCTATTTGGTCAAGCACTGCCAACCTGACAACCTGTACTCAGTTTAAGGGAAAGCTTGACAAATGCATAATTTTGCTTTTAAAATATTTTCAATTTAAATATTTGCAACTTATTGTTTTGCAGAGCTGTAAAAGCTTTTAAGAATCAAGCTGACAATTCGGCAAAGCTAAGAGGCAATTGAATTTAATTGGCTTCATTTAAGAAATTTTACAATTTACGTAAAATATTATTTAATTTGATTTAATTCCTGTAAATTTGTTCACTTTTTATTTTATTTTTCATGATATCATAATTTCTTATTCATTTTTAATTTTAAGCCTTAAAATGTAAAATAAAATAATTATTATTTTGTGTATTTGATTTGGTTTACTTGAATTTTTCTTACTCATTTAAAGTCATATATTTTATTATTCCTTACACTATTAAAGTTAAGACTAAATTGGATAAACTCTTACCATTCATAACATGCCCATTATTATTGACAATTTCGTAAAACTTAAGTTTTGGCCCAAGACTACTTTTTGCCGAATTTTGGAAATTCCCAAGTGAGACAGCCGTCAAGAAGCAATGTGATAAATCACTCAAGAAATAACTATTTCCCATTTTTCTCTGCCATATCTCTAGTTTCAACTGCCTTCACTCATTGTTATTTTATGATGTTAAAATTGATTTATGAAGCGCAAAACCTCTCATAGCAATTGCCAAAAGAGGGAGACAACAAAAAACAAAACACTGTACACAAAATGTTCCCCATAGCTGCAGCAGATTCTTTGGCTTCTTACTCTGCTGGTGATTTCCTTATGTATTTGTTGTTGTTTGTTTTTTTTTACATTTTTTTTATGACAGCTGCAGCTCAAAACTGCAGCTGCAGTGATAAAAATGAAGAATAATAGCAACGCCCAGTTCCGTGCTGGGGAATTTTCTGTGTACTTGTTGATGCGGCCCCAACATTCACACACATACATACAAAGCTGGTGCAGCTGCAAGAATGCATTGTCTGAAAGTAGGTCGCTTCTGCTGAAGCTGATGCTGATGCTGCTGCTGCTGTTGTAGATGAAAAAGAAATGCAAAACAGCAGCTATCAAATATTAACCACTAGTTGCGTCCTGAAATGCAGCCACGCCCACCAGCGCCCAATTAACTGGCGAGTTTGTTAGCTTCTTTATGGCCAGAAGTTTTGGTGCAACTCTAGCTCGCCACTTTGCCGTCACGCGCAGTTTAACAGCCGTGTGGCAGCAATAGCAGCAGCAGCACACGGCTGACCTATTTTTGTCACACACACATACACAGATTTTCAAATTACTTACAGCCACAGCAAGCCAGAGATACACACAGCCATACAGCGAACGCAGCAGTGCGTATACGCTATGTGCATTCTAATACAGTAATAGCTCAAAATTTGTGACTGATAAAATATAATGTATTACAGAAATTATGGTATATTATGGTATACTACACTTGCAGAAATTACTAATGAAAAAAATAAATGATAAATACATTTTCAATTTTATTATTTCTTGTGCAATAATCGGATTTGCAGAAACTGTTTTGTTGTTATTTGAAATGTGCGAGATACCTTTCGAGCGACTACTGTATATGGTAAGTCAGCTTCATGGCTTCGCATATTTTTGTGTGCGTGTGCGTGTGCGAGCTCAGGTGTGTGTGTGTGTGTGTAAGTGTGTTGTGTGTTAGTGCGTTGCTTTGTTGCTGCACAAGTTTCAATAACCTAACGTTACTGGCGTTGCTCGCGTTTTTCATAATTTGCAGCCGCATGTATCCTGGATTTTATTGTCAAGTTGTGGCAAGGCCACGCCCACGTAGGCTCAGCTGCAATTAAATACACACACATACACAGAATGTGTGCTCTGTGTGTACTGCTGCTGCAGCAGTCACACTCCTAATGCATGCGGCCTGAAGTACGTTAATAAGTTTCGCATTACCAATGCGCGCGTGAGCTGAGTTTTAGTTTTAATATACTCTCCATAAGGGTCGTCTGGGGTATGCTATTGGCTTTTTGTGAGTTTGTAACAAATATGGGAAGACATCTTACATTTTATAATGCATGTAATGCATGTATTACACAGATGTTTATATATATAATTACGATTTTTGTATATGTGTATTAAAGCTACAGCTCTGAAGTTTCTGTCTAATATCCGTTTATAAATTTGAGTTCTCCTTAATTTTATCGTGCAATCCAATATTTTATTTATTTAATTGTATGAATTGAGAAATCGGATATTCTATAAGAGCTCTGAAATTCAATAAACGTTTATTAACTTACTTCGTAACAGGGAACAGGGTAACTTCTGGAAAAAACCCTCGACTACATCAAGTTTGTTTTTCCGTAGTTTCTTACAGGAAATGCTTATAAACTGCACTTTATAATAGGTACTGTGTGTGTGTGTATTAGAGTATTTCAGTGTGTGTGTGTGTGTGTGCTGGCTGACATTCATAAACTGCCGCGAGCAAGTCAAAGAAAAATATTCACATTTTTATGCTAAAATATTTTTTTTGCAGTCTGTGACCTAAAAAAATCGTTAAATGTTTGAAAAGCGGTTTCGCTTTTCTCATGCTGGTCGCGTATACTGCCTTTTAGAGAGCAAAGTGCCCAACCCACAAAGCATTTAAGTTAATGCACATGGCACTCACACAATCACACTACATATTTTTCGAAATGTGGTTTGACAGGTTAAAATGGTTTTTGGGGTGGTTGAGTGTGAGGCAGCTGGGCAGCTGGGCTGCTTTAGCTATATTATGGCATCTTGTTTGAGTTGAAAAACTGAAAGTTTGCCTTTACCTCAACAATTTTTTCCAACACATTTTTCATGAACACATCTGAACTTAACAGATTTTACTGTTCCCTATTAGAACAAATTGAAATACAATTTGAAATAGTTGAAGAAATGGGCTGGAAAGTTAGAAAAAAGTTGTGAGTCATCAATTAAATTAAAGCTCAATGTTTAAAACATTTGCGTTGAAAGTGTGGCCAGTGAATGGAAACTTTCAATATGCAAATGACTGAATAATATAATTTCAAAGTAAAACTACGAATTTTACTGACATTCAGAAAATTCTAAAGAAATTTTTTTACAAGTAAACTAAATACCAAGTAATAACCAAAACTGTCCTTATAGTCGAAAGCTTAGAAACCTCGTTTTGTTTCAAAATACATAAATTCAACTTACAGAATAAATTTAAGGGACAAAGGATAACCAAAATGGCATCTCCTATAAAAAGCCACCATGACTTGCACAAGCTATAATAGTTGGCAGCTATTGCCTTGGCTTGAAGCAGTTTTAACTTGTCTCAATCTCCAGTTGTCCGAGTCGCAATGCGATGAGTCCCTGGCCGGGGCACAAGGCGCCTGTTAGAGGCAAGGGGCCGGCATGGGCCATTGAGGTAAAAGGCTTTCAGCTGCAATTCCCAATCGTGCCAGGGTAGAGGCTGTGTTAAGTGAATGTTTAATGCGCTCATAATGGTTGAATATGGACCGTTAACACCTGTCATAAAGTTAAAGCTCAACTGCATTTGCAGCGTGAGACAGACAAAAGGCATCTGCCGAGCTACCAAACTTCCGCACCCTCCAATCCACTCCACTCCGCATCCCCACGAAATGCGTCCCCGCACTCAAATTAACAATTTGCTCGCTGCGACGCCGCGTCAATTAGAAGATAAATGTTTGTGTATACCAAGAAGCTGTGCGAAAAAGGTTAACGAGTCTCACAAACTCGCACACACACATACACACACACACACACACAATTGACACGTGCATATAAAATAAGTAAGAGTTCTTTTGTAGAGAATACCAGACTAGGTGATACTTTGTACACTGCCCTAACATATCCTTTGGATGTAATTTTATTTCCCTAAAACTTTTGAAATACAATATGCTCAACTAGCATAGCTTGACAACAACGATACCCTTTTTGCTCATTCGTTATTCTTATAGGGTATATTTATACTGCAGTATTTTGTAGATGAGCATATGGGGGCCGTGGTGGGTTGAGCGGTGCTTGGATATTTCCGGGACGTTGAACGACGTTGCTGCTGCGGCTTTAGCCAACAGCTGCGCGGCAAATAACTCAACTGTGCGTTGAGGCGGTCCAGCAGGGGGGTGGGTGTGTTTGGGGGAGTCGCTTGGCTCTGTAAATGTTTGTGCAGCTAGCGCTGAGGATATGGGGCAGCCTCTTCTCCTTCTCTCACTCCCTCTCAGTCTTTCTCTCTCGCTCTGTATGTGTGTCGCACATTTTCACGGCAACAACATCCACGTCGTCGCCACGTAATGTTGGCTGATTATTGGAGCAAAAATTAATTGAAAATGTTGGTCAATTGCCTTGCAGGCAAACAGTAATCCTCGCCGCACAACTTGAGCTCACCGCACCCCAAGTAACGCAGCTGCCTTTAGCTTTGTATAACCTGTTAGCAAGTTGTGCTTATAATAAAGTTTGTTTTTATTTTATGTTATTTACTTCGCACCCTTCGAACCATTCATTAACTTATCCTAGATTACTTGTTGCAACTATTTTGAAATCCAGCACCAAGCAATATTCCTTGCCCCTGCCCTCAGTCAGCGTTAATCACTTTTAATGAAGCTTGCGGTAAGACGATATAATACATATTGAAGAAAATATGATAATAAACGTAGTTGGGGGTATACAGCTGTAGCAACTGTCGGCAACTTTTGATCTGCAAGTGCAAGAGCTCATAAATTTACTAAATGCATTTTCAATTGTTACACATTTTGCTCATTTTTCGAAAATGATTTTGCTTGAGTGGCTTGGGGCCATATTTAGAGTAATCGCCTTTCGTTGTATTGTTTAGCTCAATAGATTATTTCCCTTATTTTGTTAGTTCCCACAAAGGATTACGTTCAATACATAATGTAGAGTATTTGCAAAGCTGTTAACAGCTTGACTGAGGGACTTATGTCAAGTTTACATATTAAGCTGTGGGAAAGTTCTTAATTGTTGTAAGATTTTACAAGTTAAGTGGACATATTGAAGTGAAGTATAATTTTTATTAGTATATTAGTTCGAAATTGGGCATGAACAAGGAGAAGTTGGTGATGCTTTCAATTTAATCCATTAACAAAGTTTTTATTCCAAACTAGAAAATGAAAATTGTTCATAATTTTACTGATAGCTTTTGCTTTTCAATTATTATTTCTTTACTCTGGTTTGAAAGATTTTCCTATAAAATCATGGCATCCTTTGCTCATTATATATGCATTTTATCATAAAGTTTGCCAATTTTAAATATAAACAATCCATTTACGTAGCGTATAACGAGCCACAAAGCAGGCCAAAGTCGACAATGGCTAGAAATTAATTGCATTAGAATGCTATCGACGTGCAGTATATGCATGCTTAAATATATTTACATACACATATGTGGCAAGCATAAAGCATGTATGTATTATGTGAGAGTCTGTCTCCGTGAATAATACAAAACCGCAACTACAAAAGCAATCAAAATCAAAATGAAATTGCGTGCAGCTTCCAGCAGCAACGTGAGGCGCGCAAACACACACAAACACACACACACACACACAAACACACACACACACACAGTGTAAAACACACGCAAAGAAACATTTACACGCAGTTGCCCTCGAAACTGAACACGGAGGACAAACATTAACATTTCTATGCGTGCCACACTGCCTATAAGTAGGCAACAGAATATATAAAAAAATAATACAGAAGAGAAGAGAGCGGAGCGGAGCAGAAAAAAGAAAACACACTCACAGCAAGGAATTTCCAGCAGCATCCAGGGATAATTTCTGTTGTGAGCTTTCGCCAGACTCGTGACTGACACACGGATAGAGAGAGAGAGAGAGAGAGAGAGAGAGACAGAGAGAGAGAGAGAGAGAGAGAGAGATAGAGAGAGAGAGGGAGAGAGACAGAGAGTGAAAGAACTCTTGAGCATAAGAGCAAAAAGTTTTGCTCGCTCTCTTTGCGCTGTAGAAAAAGCAACAACATTAATTCGATTTGTTGCCGCTCGCTCTTTAAGTGTTTGTTTATGCGTGTGTTTTTTTTTTTTTTTTGCTGTCTTTGGGGCCCGCCTAATAAAACTCATTAAAAAAGCAGCGCATCACCCACTCGCCCAGCACAAATGATGCGGCTGCTGCTGCTGCCTTTGCTGCCTTTTCTGCTTACCCAAAGAGTCATTTCGTCTCACGGCCCACGCGGCGTATGTGTAATATTTTGATATAGCTCTTCTAGGCCTCACAATTTTTATTGTTGTATTTTTCGCATCGTGACATTTATTTTTACTTAATTTATTTTTGCGCCGCCGCTTTGCAAATTTCCACACAACCGTTTTCCCATTTTCTGCGCATCTTCCTTCCCACTATAGCTGCTGTTCCTGTTTCTGCTTTAGTTCCCTTTTTTCCTCCTGCGTTCTCATATCAGTGTTGTGCTGGCTTTTTCGGCTTTCGCTTTTGCGTTCGTTTCGTTTATTTGTGTACATACATATTTATTTTGTAGCAGCATCCTCCCAACCACTCCCCCGCAAATAAACACCACACCACGCCACGCCACACCAGATCCCTCCCACAGCTTTTCTCCTGGTTGGCTCATTCCTTCGCTTCGATACACGCTTCCAGCTCATTTGCCGCTTCGACGACAAAATTTCAGTTTTCAGCTTTTGCTACATTAATGTGCGATGCATAGTATGGGAGGCATTGGTGTGTGTGGATGGATCAGAGGTGTACAAATATTGGATGGGGGGTTGGTTGGGGATGCTGGTCTGAAGTGTTTGTATGCGAGCAGCTTTAAGTGGCAGCAACGGTAAGTGTGCCGTGAAAAGGGGGGGAGGGGGTCTGGAAATATGGGTCAAGTTGTTGCCGCCTGTGCTAAAAATTAAGTCGTCGCAGTCGCCGCTGACGCTGACGTCGCTGCTGTCGTCGACATCGCCGTCGCCGTCGCCGTCATGGCAATTATTGCTGTTGCGCATTAAGGGTTAATCCTATTGCCTTATAGAGTGTACAGAAATAAATTTCACTCTATGTATTTGTGTGTGTGTGCCTGCCTCTCAGTGTGTTTGGGTTTGGATGAATGTGTGTGTGTGCGTGTGTGTTCTGCCAGTAACAAAATGACTGCCACTCTTGACCGTGCTCTTGTTACCGTTTTCGTGTTGTTTTTGTTGTTGCTCTTTTTTTTTTTTTGCCTATTTTGTGGTGGGTTAATCGCCAACAAAATATGCTTATTTATGATTGCAGCTGCTGAATTTTATTCATACTTCTACATATATTGGCTATCGAGCAGGTTATGTAGTTTTGTATAGGGTATTAATGAAGCATAGCCATCAATATAAGATTTACAAGCTCAGCCTTAATATTGAGTTTCGGTTATATTTAAAATATAAATAAGAATGGGAATGGCTATGTAATGAATTTGTGCAAATGTATGCAACAGGCAGAAGGCAGCATTTCCAAATTTGCAATATAAGCTCTCGAATAACTGGCGTAGATTAACTTTATTTTATTTGATCGATAACTAGCGAATATATTTAACAGCTGTGTTCAGGATATATCGCAGTCGAGTTGACTTTACTCCAGCGTTTTTCCACATTTTTTTTAATGAAAATAGAAAAATCCCTTTTCAATTTGTAATATATTTGGTAAATGACAGTTGCTTTACAATTCTTTAACCAAGATTACTGATAACAGGCTTTTGGTATACAATTTAATATAATTAATTGCAGAAGAATACAATTATTCATTTATAAAATCCGTTATCACAATAAATTTATCTCTTTGCGTTAATCAAACTTTAAACGAAAATAAAATTGCGATTCGCTGTTGGACTCAATATGTAACAAAGTAATTTCAATTGCTTTTCTTATCAGTTATTCGACACACTTGAAGTGATTAAAGTGCTTTAAGGAAGGTCTCGAATTAAATTCATGTCTTTCATATTTATTGGCTTACTCAGACTGACTTATCTGAGAGAGGTGGCGCCATATAAATTATTGCGGAGTTAAATCGGTAAAGAATAAGAGAAAATAATAATGTTCTACATGCATATTCGTTATTTATGCGCTTGCTACCCATAATTTATTTGTAGCTGTAGTGGTCTATCCACAGGCTGCAGGCCAACAGACGCCGTTTGCAGTTTTGGGGTGTGGCACGCAAAAGTGTCGTCAGTATTCAATGTGTGCTCATGTACATATGGCAGCATGTCTGATGAAGGCGGCGGCTACACACCACAGTCAGCAGCAATAAACAATAACATCAACAACAAACAGCCACAACAACGACAAACAACCAACAACTTGACAGAAATTCCATGCGAACATTGACATCGACAACTGGCAAATATTCATGAGCTTGTCATGTTTGTGGACGCATTGATACCCCAGGATGCCTGGCAGATGTCCTGCCCTTCAATGTCATCAACAATGGTTTGTCGAACCCATTGTCCGCCAGCTGTCCATACATTCTCTTCTTCTTCTTTTGGCCATATGTGCACTGCAAAATAATTGATTTGCATTTAAATTGCAAAAAACAACGCCAAGCAATTGTGTTATAACTTGAAAGCCGAGACTCATTTTTAATATCGGTTCAGAGTTCAAAGCACCCTTTAAATCAGCTGCACTTAAAATAGCTCAAGCCACTCAATTACCAGCCAGAGTGCAAAGCTGAACATCTTCAAATGAAAAAAGGACTTGAATTGCATTCGTAAATGAAAACGAGCAGGGGCTTAACTAGGTAGCTTCCCATTGACCATTGGCAAAGAGTTGATTGGCAGCGGACACTGATAAGTTTGAAAGCATCACTTAGCCAGGCTGTTAGCCAAGCGGGATATTTCCAAGTCGGCCAGCAATTTATGGGCGTAATTAGAGAGTAACCTTAAGAGATTAGGTAAGGGACTTTGACAGAGAAAAATATTTATTCATTAGTCAGGCGCTTAAGGCAAAACGTTGCCATCTCTTTAAGCAATTGTTAAATCCATTTTGAAAATTTCGTTTTGTTCAATATTTTTTAACTTTAACGCAAATTAAATAGTGCAATTATTTTAAATCTTTCCATTAATTAATCTTTTATACACACTTGTTCTCATTGGTACGATTTAAAAAACAAGGAACTAAAGTGCGATCAGCTTTTAATTCGGTGTAATCCACATGTTTGAAGTCATGGCTGTTGAATATATAAATAACTCGAAACGAGATATTTTTTTAAAGTTTGAAAAGTTGCGATAAAATTTGGGTTTTGCATACGAATCAAGCGAAATCTGTAGCCAAATTTTTGCTTTTAGTGCTGAACATTGCTTAACTCTGGTGAACTACATTGAGTTCAGTCAGAGAATGAGTTTCTAGCTCATTGACCAGCCCCGAAACGGGGTGGTTAAAGGCGGGGCATAAGCGTAAACTATGCGTTTGCAACGTCTGCTTATGTGCAAAAATATGGGCAATTTAATGGACCAGGCCATGGCCATAAAGTGCCATGAAACCGCCAAAGAGAAACCGAGACACTGGCACACTGTGGCACACAAAAGCTAAAAAGGTTATGACCCATTCGGAGTACCAAAAAGTAAAACCCCTTTCAATGCAACTGAGACTAAAGGCAAGAAATTGTAGTCTGCAGCAAAAACAGTAACAAACTGCTGCTAATAATAATAATAAAAAAAATAAAATAAATAAATCTGATAAATACCTTGAATGAAGTTTCTTTCATAGATTCAACATGTATAATGACCATATAAAAACTTCGGTATGTTAATGGGTTCACTTATGAACTGATAAGTAGTATTTGCCATTGTTCTAGTTGAGATAGATAGTTCACATAAATATATATAAATAATTTTATATTCATAAGCAGAAGCGCTTAGACAGGACATTGCTCTTAGCAGGATAAAACCATTTAATTTCTTTTTATATTAATTTTAGTATAAAGGTTAACAATAATTTTGTTGATTTATAAAATGATGGAAAAAAATTTATCACGCTATAAAGAAAGCCTCATATTAAAGGTACATTTGGACAGTTCTTTGGCAACCGGCTAAATCTTAAGTCCAAAATAAATTACATGACATTATGGCCAGAAGCCGAGTTTCCTTTTCTGTAAATACATTCCCTTACACACACATACACATGCACGCATACACACATGCCAACTGACACACTCTGGCAGTTGTTGGCTGTGGCAAGATGCTATCAGGACTTGGGGACATGGCACTGCCTGCACAGGACGCGTCGCTTTGTTCCACGTCAATTGGCTGACCGCTCCCTGCCCCCTTCGAATTCATACAAACTATTCAGGGTTTTAGGTAGCAGAGAGCGTTAGCAGCCGTTAAGAAATCACATAAAATATTGCTAATATAATCCTTTATAGTTAATTCGACAGGACGATAGCGTGGAAAAGGGTTCTGTTGTTATTGCTGTTCTTGCTGCTGTTATTTTTTTGCTGCCATTGTTATTATTGTTGTTGGTTGGCTTTGTGCACACTTTTAAAACGTTGACATTTTTTTCGTTTGCATGTTTGGTTGGGTCAAAGGGAGATCTAAATGGATAGGACTGTGTTAACAGTTGGCAGCAAAGGACATGGCGTTAATCTTGGCCACATTTGACGGGATAAATGTATTAAGAATTTAGTGGCCTGCTTGATTCTGGTGTTTATAGTTAGGGCAATTGATAAGCGAGTGCGTTCAAGTATAAATCAGGTAAATTATCGAACTCATTATTATTGTGTGAACACTCGAGAGTTTGAATTGAAAGGCATAATTGTAATTAATAATAAATTATAATTTAATCGTAATGAAATTTATGAGTGCTGCCTTAAATTACCAGCCAGGGTGCAATGCGGGCATGGCCTGGGAAAACAGTCATCTGCAATTGCTCTTACGGCAATTTTAAGTTTTCCAAAGACACACAAAAGGAGAGACGAGATCACAAAATAGCATTTCAACTGCAATTGAACTTACCAAAAACGAAGCTAAATGCAGTAGGGCAAGTGGGAGGCAACATGGGGGCAATATCAGAAATGCGCGACGTTTTCTTCAAACTGTTGCAATTGCCGTTTGCAAATAGCGGCAATTTCTGGCAACTACTGCGGCCGCAACTTCTAGACAGACTTTTTGAAGGCTCACTTTATCTGGCTGTTTTTCGAGACAAGGATCAAATTTTGTGTGCACAGGTGAAGGAACCAAAAGTCGTTTTATTTTTGGCTGGCTGCCCAATACACCAAAAATATATATTGCGCATACGCCGCATGTTTCAATGCAGCTACAAATAAGTTTATTTGCAATTTCGTCACTCGCTCTCTCTTTTTTGCTCGCTTAATCAGTTGAAGTGCCCGCCGCAGGCAAAATAAAAGGAAAGAAAGAAGGAAAAATAAAAAGAAAATATATTTAGAGGACCATTGCCCCATTCTCGGGGCATTTTCTCAGCGCAATATTGATGTATGGAATTTCATGAAATTTTATGAAATTTATGCGATGGGCCGCCACACGAGTTGTGTGCATAAAATAGACGGCACATCTTTCGCACATTTCATAGCGCACACAGCTGAATGGGGGTGGTGGTGTATGTGTGGATACTGTGGATAACTGGCCGCGTCGCATTGCAGATGAAACCATTTTTGAAGGCAACGACTGCGAGGCGACTCCCGAATGGCGCGTGAGCAAATTAATTTTCATCTCTCAAAAAAACCAAAAACAAAAATTCGTAGTTAGAGAGCATTTGTCAGGGGTGCAAGACTAAGACAAATCCTATATTAAATTTTTAAAATTGCAAAACCAACGCACACACACATAGATATGCGTTGATTTTTATTATTTTATAATTATATTACTGTTTAAGTATTTCTGAATAGAATAATTCACTTATTTTTTTATTTCTGGCAATTGCGAGTTCCCATTTCGTAGGCACATCAAATTTGTGCAGCAATTATACATATGTGAGCCTCGCTCTTATACTCACGACTGTTAATAGATAAGTAAATAGATATATAGTTTATTTTTTAATCATGTATTCCAAAAAATTAAACAAGGAAAGGTGTCTCCAAGTGTTGCCTTAGTAAATGATGGGCAAATATCTCCAAACCATTTTTGGCACATTTGCAGGGTGTACATGAGCACAAAGACTCATGCCAGCCAGTCAGTAGAGAAATGGTTGCATGGCGTAAATGATATGGCGGACAGTAGAGCTCTTAGCTGGAGTCCCAGGCCGGAGGCCGGTTCCTGTGCGGCATCCCGTTCGCTGAGGCCAAAATCCGCACGGGTTGCGCCTCTCTCAATGAATTATGAATTCGTTTTGTGTGCAGCAAAACTTTTTTTCAGCCATTGACTGCGCCTTCCGATGTTTTTTTTTTCTTATTTGCTTTTGGTTTTTTTTTTTGGTTTTGTCCCTCCCTTTTAAGTTAGTGGCTCGTTTTTATTTTGCGGCTGGCAAGAATTATGTGCCAAATGTTCTTAGCCATGTTTTGGCTTTGGCTTTGCTGCTGTTATTGTTGCTTTTGGCATATTTTAGAGCACTGGCGACTGTGCCGGAAAATTAATATTTGTTCAAGTGGATTTTTTGGTTGTGTTCGTTTACTTTTTGTAGCTAGCGAAAACCAAATAAAAAAATAAAGTGTGTGACAAACTGCGCCAAATTCGTTCGCTTTATTTACTGTCATTTGTCCTGAAGTTTTCAAGTTGTTTTTTGGCATGCGACAAGAGTTTAGCGGGTATAACGTGGAACTCAGTGGACAGTGAGAAATAGAGCAACTAAGTTGAGTCCTTTTTTGCTCACTTAAGGCGATAAAGAGATTATCATAACGGCTTAAATGAGCATGACTAAAAATATGTAATTAATTAATAACGAAAAGAAAGATTAAATTATCAATATATTTCTGAATGTACATACATATGTATACCAATTTGTATCAATAAAATTTGCATGAATTTCGTACATGTGTGCACAAACAAATTGAATGCACTCATTTATAAGTCACAAATTGATTTTCCTACAAAATATTTGCATAAAACTTTGTGACAGCCAATCGGCTTGCATAACAATTTCAACTCTTTTCATCCCAACGTGGTTATCTAACTGTCAGGCTATTTAAGTCCAAATATTCAGCATAGTACATTGTCAGCACGACGAAGAAAAACTTTCAATTCCGAATGCAAATGGCAGTTGAATTGGCATTTTGACAATATAAAGCTGGCTTTCTGTCTTTCTCTCTCCCCCCTCATTCCCTCTCGCCTTTCCACTTTTCAACTATATCTAAACCCATCGCTCATTGTTATTTTGCAAATATTGAAAAAATATTTTTGGATAAAAATGTTCGCTATTCAAAAACAACTGACAGTAGCTGGACTTCTTGGATTGTTCCGCAACCCTCTGCAGCTCGATAAGAAGTCCTGTAACCCCCTTTCATGCAACTGCTCCGCTTATGGCATAGTTTTCGGGTTTCTGATGCAAGACTTGTGTACAAATTGTAGCAAGTTTTGTTAGCAAATATGCATAAGGCTCTTGCTAGGTCTGAGTTCAAGCGTCCTGACACGACAGCTCTTGCCCATAAAAGCCTCGCACACGTCCATCAACATCCAAACATATAACACATTCCCCCCACCGTAAGACCATTTGGAAAATTTAGCATTTGCATTTGTTGTACGCTTTTGCATTTCCTGCAGCTGCTGCCATTTGGTCATTTGCCTACACTCAAATATGCAAACAAATACACAAACATATATGCAGGGCATGCAGGATGCATTTGTGTATTTATCGCTTTGCATACGCATTATTTATGAGATCCGTATGCAGCATTAAGTAGACCTCTTGGCTGACCAGCCTGTCAAACATGGACAGGCCATGACTCTGCCCCTCAGCTGCAGCTGCACCAAATTCCAACCAAATTGATGGGCATGCAAAATGTCTGGGTTTATTGTTTTAGCAAAACTAATTAGTGTGAGCAGAAATTGAAACTCAAAAGACGCGTGCATTTCCCCCTTTGGTCATTCCAAATTGCTGCTACTGTAACTGAAGTGAGTTCGATTGGTTTTGCCGCAATTTGTAGTCTGTTTGCTTGATTTCGGCTTTTGGTCTCAAAATTCATCAAATGTTAACTGTCAAGAATTGCAGTGAAATTGCCAATGCAGAAATAGATAATGGTCAAAGTTATTAGACTGTGGAACGTAATTAGTGAGTTATTAAGCATTGAGTAATTAGCTTGAGTAGCTCCTGTGTGCCTTATATAGCTTTCAGGCACTTCTTGTCAGAACTAATGCCAGACTAATGAAGCTTACACAAAAGGATAGATTATTGAGTACTTAGATCATATCTACTTGATATTATATTTAAGGGGTGAAAATCAAATGATAAGCTTACCATAATTATTTATATATTTTAATTAGCAATTAGCCTTTATGTAAGTTTCTTAATAATTATAAAATAATCTGAACTTTTTTCCTCTATCCTCTTTTCTCCCTTACACAGGGCGTCTTGCCACAGCAATAAGAGGGAACCGCAACAATAGCAAAGAGCTACTAAGCACTGCCATCTAAAACTGCATCAAACTGCGATTGAATACAGCAAATATAATTGCAACAACCGCAACAAGAACAAATAACAATTATATTGCGCAATATATAAAAAATATACATAAAAACATAGCATATATATATAAATATGTGTTTATATATATTTAACTAGACAGAAGAAATTTTACAAAACCGACAAAACAGTGGAACAGCGGAGAAAGTATTTTCCTGCGAAGAACAAATTATATGAAATAATAATTTACATGGCTCACAAACTCGCACATGGACAAGAAAATGCACCAAAACCGAAGCTGAAGTGAAAAACTTAAACTATAAGAGAAAAACAAAAAAAAAACACACACACACACACTCTTTGGGTTGTAAAGACAAACAAAGAAAGTAAAGTTGATAAGAAAGCAGAAAACATACAAATAATATTGCAGCTAACGGCAAACAATAAAACAATTACTCGCCATATTGAAAAATAAAAGTAAAAGTAAAGCAACAAAACAAGTTGAACATTTTTGTAAAATTAAGAGGTATTAAGCTAAGTTGCAGCAGCAACAACAACACATAACAAAACCAAACGAAACAAAACAAACTTGAAGTAGAGACAATGCAAGCCACAAAAAGGGAAATTAGGAAAAGAAATTGCAAGCAGTAACAGGAAAAAAGGAGGAAAAAGGACTAAAACAAATATACGCAACGTCAACAGCAAACACCGAAAGAGACTATGAAAAATGCGCAACTGAAG
The DNA here is from genome assembly GCA_035044105.1 of Drosophila nr. perissopoda 5 BK-2023a. Classification (NCBI taxonomy): domain Eukaryota; kingdom Metazoa; phylum Arthropoda; class Insecta; order Diptera; family Drosophilidae; genus Drosophila; species Drosophila nr. perissopoda 5 BK-2023a. Next base: position 1,939,305 of record JAWNMK010000018.1, read on the forward strand.
CTGAGTGAAGTTGATGATGATGAGCTGTGGCTGCAACAGCAACAGCAACAACAAGCAGAGATACATCAGCGGCAGCAACTAGCTTTTAGATTAGCACACAACAGCAACAAAATTACCCAACAGCAACTAAAGAGCTTAAGTACAATACACCAAAGTAACAACAGCACATTAGCAGCAGAAAGAGCAATATCCATACAGCATGTAGTCAGCGTGTCCAATGACAGCGCTCAGCAATATGTTGAAGGCGCCTTGCAACAGCAACAGCAACAGCAACAGCAGCAGCAAAAGCTAGACAGCAACATGTTGTCAGCCGACAGCAATCAAGCAACACAAACAAACATAAGACTGTGCGCACGCAAGCGACAAAGATTACGACGGCGGCGAAAAAGAAAACCAAGTGCAGCAAAAGCAACATTTAGCAATAGCAACAGCAATCAAAGCGGCGCATCAACAACATATTTTCCGGAACGCAGCACTGACAACAACAGCTTCAAATTATCTAATGGCCTCTGGCCTGTTAGCATTGGCATTGCATTGCAAATGTTGCTGCCGCCACTGAGGTTCTTGCGAATGCAGCACGAACTTCGAGCAACAGCAACAGTGCTCCGAGCTATTGCTAAAAGCACCACCGCCATCATTTCCTATGCAAAAGCCATTGTGCTGCAGTTATACCTCAGTTGGAGACGCAACAGCAACAGCAACAATAGCAGCAGCAGCAGCAGCAGCAGCAGCAACAACCACAACAACTGCAACTGCATCAGGAGCAACCATTTAAACAACGGACTTAAAAAACACTCATGGATATTTTTATTGATATATTTGAATTTATCTGCTGAAGGTAAGTGTCCACCTTGACAACAATTATCCGATTATCAAAACCCTTTACACGAACAACACTTGAGCGACAACAGCAACCGCTTGTCTCTTGTTGCGAGTGTAGTTGGAATTGTTGTTGCCGCAACCACTTGGCAGCAAACTGTTGCAGCACAAGTCGTCGCATTGTTCAGCTGTACGCCAGCAGCGCCGGCAGTAGCAGCAGCAGCAGCAGCAGCAGCAACTTCATAATGCACGCCGGCAACATATTGTCACTTTGACACATAAAACCACTCAAGGGTGGGCATATTTTCCTTTCTTTTCTCTGTGGGGGCGTGTTTGTTAGTTGTGACATTTACGACAGCTTCAAGTGAAGCATGCCGACAACAACAACAGCAACAGACCCGACCTCAGTCTCAGACACAACCTCATCCGCTGCCGCTTGGCTGTCTATGGCACTTGAAAGCGTCTGCGCCTAGGGCTATTTTTTTCTTCTTATGTATTTGTTGTAGGCTTTGTTACTGTTGTTGTTTTTGTGTTTGACACTAAAATGTGGGAAGCCGCATAAGGACAATGGTTGAGCGGCTACCACCTTATTTAATTGTGCATAGAGTTCAAAACGCTTAAGAGTATGCGAAAAATAATTTGTACTTTTTTGTGTAAAGATATATTAAAAATTAATGTCACTAAATACACCGTCTAATAACTACTTGGCTAAATAACTACTTGGCTTTAAAAAAAGGTTACGTAAGAATATGGTTAATCAAATTAAATATGAGCTCCAATCAGCCCGAATTGTTGTTGTGTTAGATAGAAAGTTTAAAATACAACATTTCAACACAATTATTACCCTTGTCGAATATTTTCTTAAACTATGTTATGTGATGCTTATCTGCAAAAATATTCATGGCAAATATTTTGCCAGCAAACATTGTATGCATTACATATTGCCTGCAGGATGCTTATCTATTTTTGGATTTTCTGTGCAGCTTGGAAAAATGCTTGTTATGGATTTTCAGCAGCTTGCAAATTCTTTGCCACGACAACAATATGTTTAATGCAGCAAGGCGTATTGATAGGGACTGTGGTATGCGGTTCGGGGTCGGGGTAGGTTATAAATATATTGGCTGAGTGCACAACTGATGGCTGCCTGCCTGCCTGCCACTTACATATATTGGGGTTATTAATGGCCACATAAGCGCTTAGGTAAAATGAGAGGTGGAAGGCAGCAATTGTTGCAAACTGTAGCCATGTTGATTTTCCAACATCACCCCCCCGGAACACCAACCCTTGCACAGCGCTGAATAAGTCGTTGGGCTTTGCGTGTCGCGGTTGTTGCCAGCAATGAAAACATATGACCACACTCACATAAACTCATCATCTGTATGTGCCTGTTTATTTGAGTATGTGTGTGCGTATGTGTGTATGTGTGTATGGGGGAGTGTGGCAACGTCTTTGTCTCTGCAGTCGAAGTTCTCGTTGTTGCCCCCTAGCCCGCTCCCTGTGTGTTGCTCGGTTTGGTCGAGTTCATGTTTCATGCAGTCAACGTTGCTGTTGCTGCTGTCGCTATTCCTGTTACTGTCGCTGTTGCTGTCGGTGTTAATGTGTGCGTGTGTGCATGTGTGCATGTGTGCATGTTTATGATTTTATGGCAGCACTTCCGTTTCCGTTATGCCATATTGTAATTCTGTGTGTGTATAAGTGTACCCTGCCAACGATAATCAGATTTAAACTTTGCACAACGTCAACCTCGCTTACATCGCTGCATATGCACCGTAACTTAATGTGTATGCGTTTGTGTGCTTGTATTTGTGTGTCAGTTGCCCTATGACATCGTTCATACGCCCCGTTGGCCAGCCAAGTGCCCCTGTTATGACGCTTATTGCTACGGAAAGCTTTTTGGTATGCTTCAAGACTTTTTCGACTTTTTGGCCATTTGACTGACGCATAAGGCGACCAAGTTCATTTTAATGCCTCTTGTTTCTTTTTGTCGCTGCTGCTGCTGACTAACGAGCTGCCGAGGCCAAAGCAAGGAAATAGGGAAAGCGAGTAGGGGAAATCGTTAGCTTTTAAAAATATATAAGTTATGATGGACTTATGGCACATGCATATGCAGTGAATGGAACAGCGGAACAAAAACGAAAGGAAAAAAGGGCAAGGGTTTTATGTTGAGCTTAATTTAATAATTGAGTTTCGAATACAGTACACACTCGAGTGACGTGGAGTGGCAAGTGCTGACTTTACCGAGTCATGCCATAAAATGTATAAAACTGAAAATTTCGATGCTGGCAGCTGAATGACACTGACAGATTTCAAAAGATTGTCCTTAAATTAAAAACTTTTTTTCCAGTAAAAGCTTTGTTTTATTATTATTATTTTTTTATTTTGTAATCATTTCTGCATTACATTGGAGCAAATAATTTGCAATAACTTGTGCAGCAATTCTAAGAATAGCATAATACTGGTTAAAAATTGTATGACTTTGGTAAATGATATATACATACATATTTCCGATTGCAAATATCGATTTTTTCCATTACCTAAGTCACTGAAAATTGCTAGCTGCTTGCCGTTGGGCTTGTTAATTTTTCAAGCAAGTTTGCGAAACAGCATGCGCTTTTCGAATGCCATTCCGTTTGAGAGCCTCGTATCAATCTATATTCGTTTCAGTACGCTTCCTCTAAATGTCGTATGCTTTTTGCCATCATTAGCTAAAGGGTTACACAAGAAAGAAAAACAGAATGTCATGCCTGCCATTTGCAATAGTATACACACATGCACACACATTTGTATATATACGTATATCTGCAAAGATATGGGCCCATCATGCTGCACAAACAAGCTACACAATCACACACAAGCACACACACACACACACACACACAGAAACACAGGCACATTCACTCTCAACTGGCGCACAATGATGCTGTGGCAGACGTAACTTTTTTGTGCCTGAAATCAATCATCAAATGTGATAGCATTCATAATTTCAATAGTGGACACAGCCATTTGATTGATGGGCCCCGCCCAGGAATCTGCCAGCCTCCGCCCAACACTTTACAGCATATGCTGCCTGACATACCTCCCCCCAACCCCGCACACAGACACAATACAAGCATCCACCATCCCATAACCCTCTGTTGTCTTTCGATTTGTAGCAATTTTTTGATTCTCGTTTCGTCTCAGGTTACGCTCTAAAAAAGAAAAGCGCAAAGAAAACAAGGAGCCAGTCATAAGCAATTAAATACTCTGATCTTTTGCTAGCTTTATCCAATTAGGGTATAGTCTGTATTTGGTGTTGGGCCATCCTTGGCTAGCTGTTGGAATTTTTATTGCATAAATTAAACCTTTAATGGTTAAGCGTCACCTTGACGCTATTAAAATGCTCAGCTCTCAGGTTGCTCTCTATCTCTTTCTCACCATCTATCTCTCTCCATCGTTTTTTTTTTCCGTTTTCTCCGAGTCTTTTCATACAAAGCTATTAGCAGGTGGCGCTGCCCCGCTGAGCAGTGTGCCGGTTGCGCCACATGGTTGCTCAGACAGGCCATCAAGACTAACGAGTCGAGCTGTGACCCGGCGGCCTTCTCTCTCTCTCTCTCTCTCTCTCTGTCCATCTTGCTCTACTTTGCTCACTCCTTTTGTATCGGTTTTTAGCAGCTTAAGTGGCTTGGCGCCGCGTCAGTTTTCATTTTGCTTTCAATTTTTAATATCGACGGACATCACGAGTGCCAAATGGCAAAACTGCTTACGTTCTCTCTCTCACTTTTTGTATAGTGACTTGAGGTAGGCTCCCTTAACTAAGTGATTAGATTTGTAGATACTCTACATTTTACTATTAGGCATACAATTTCTGTCATATAAACGATTTGCAGAATTCAACGAAAGCTCTAAGAACAAAAGTGGTAATCATAACATTGGTGTATTTACACAATAAAATGTATATGTTTTATGTATTTTAAATTAATGATCTTTATTAACCAAACGTCAGAATTAGTATACATATATTATATTGATCTTACAATAATATTAGTTTTATTTAATTTATCATTTTATATGTATTTCTTTTAATTTCTAATAAGCAAGAGTATTAAACAAGCGTCTTTCCAAATCTGGCTTAATTTATTTACTTTTCCTTTTTGGGCAGTTTGCTGTTGTTGTTCTTGTTTTGGCTATTATTGCCGATGGTTGTAGGCGGCTGCATTTTGTAACCATTTTTGTTGTGTTTTATTTTGTGTTGTTGGGCACATTAAATTGGCTTGTGCTTTGTGGTCGTGAGCTAGGCAACTGACTTGGGCTCATCCTTAGTCCCCTTTTGGTCTGCTCGGTAACCGCGCAGCTGCTGCAGCATTTCTTTTGTTGTTTTTGGGCGACTTCGCTGGCTTTGTGAAATAGCAATTACTTTTTCATGCTTCGCTGCAATAAAATTGCAATTTTATGCGGCCTGCCGCCAAACAAGCGAAGCAAAAACACCAACAAACAACAAGACGAGGAGCCGTAACAGACCAAGTCGCCGAACGAAAGTGCAGCTATTGAAAAGGCATTTCAAAATGGCCACAATTTATGGTGGCAACTGCCTGAGCAGACAGTGGCTGCCAAAAGTTAAGGCCACAACATAGGCCATGACTAAAGTATTTAACTGTCGCTGTCATGTGAGTCCTTAATGTCTGTGTATAGAGTCTAGTAAATATATTTATATAGCTAAAAATTAGTCAATCAAAGTTGGAGAGGTTTCAATTTCAATTGCACTTGCCTTAAATTTAAATTCGTACAGGATTTTTACACAAATTGCATTTTTAAAGCTCATTTGAGAATTGAATAGCAATACTCGGGTATTTTATTTTAGATAAAGCTAGCAAGGATTTTCATTGCTTGACCAGTTCGGCCCTGTTTGGATTGAAAGTAAGAAAAAGCGTCCGCCTGCATATTCATTAGTCTTACTTCCTGTTGAAAGCTTAAAAATGTGTTTTATATATTCTTTATTTTTAGCCGGCTCCAAAACAATGCAAATAAAAAATGTAACAAACAAGAGTCTCAGCCGTAAAAGTATATTTTAAATATACAATGCACTTTCATCCTGTTGCTCTACTCTGTTGCCCTCTCTCTCCCTTTTGCCCTCTTACATTCTCCATCTCTTTTGCGTAGCTTGTTGTATTTGTTTTATTATTACATTCATTTTGACACTTCATCAGACGTTGGCCCTGTTTTTTTTTCCTACTGCTGCTCCTGTTTGCTTTGTGCTCTGATGTCAATGCTTTGCCTTAAAGGCTTAGCAGCTGTGTCTCAGCACCCCTGCCCACATCCTGACCGCCTCCTCCTTCATTGTCAGCCAGCTGTGCTCGTTAGCTGCGACGCTTGCGGGCGCTGCATTTTGTTTAAGAATTTTTAATTTTAAATGCAACGCAAACGCGCAAAAAAATGAGAAAGAAATGAAATATGCAAACGTGCTAGAAAGTGAAATAAAAGAATTTTGCCCCTTTATCCACAGCAGGGGCAGACTGGGCGAGCCGCCTGGCAAAAGACTAAGGGCGAATTAAAACTTACACAAAAAGATGGGGAATTTATGTGCATAATTTTTGAGGTGTTCATTTTGTATGTAAATTTTGTGCTATTACATTTAGCTTGTGTGCGCTTAGAAAATGAATTTTACATTTTTAAGAGGAACTCAAAGTAGTGTTGAAAGTTTTCAATATAAATATTTAAGTATTTTTAAATGAACATTTTATTGAAAATTATGCAGTGAACTTGGTATAGTCCCATTCTTATCATAAGATGTGGATACTGAAATTTTTCCCTTCATTTTATTTTCTCTTACGGTAATCACCATCATCTTACTTAAGCGTTTAAAATTGCTTTTATTTAATATTTTTTAAGAGCTGAAGTACCACATACCAATCTATAAAATATTAAATACATCTCAAGAGCACTTCATTACTTTTCGTATGTATTAAAAAAAACTCAAACCCAAACCGACAACTGTATTTAATGACCACTTCACCCGCAGTCAAAAACGTTCTGATTTCGAAATTGCATCATAATCGAGAGCAGCTAAAGCGCCCTCTTAGCAATGTGCACTGTAATCAATATGCCATTATCAAACTTCAGATTAACTACTCAGGCACCTCATGAAAATTCATCAGACCGCATATTAAGGCTCCCTCTTTTTCCATCTTCTTCAAACACAAATCACACACACAATCATACTGACAGGCGCCACAAGTGGCAATCATTAAAAATAAATTCTGCAGCAATCGCTGCCTCAATTTTCACTGCAATTTCTCGTGGCACCATTGCAGCTGCACTTGCCTCATTCTACAAATACTCGACACTGAATGCTACTTAGTGCCACAAATTCCCAATGTGTGCCAAAGAAAAAAAATGTGAAGAAGGAAACTTCAGATCCGAAACTGCAAACAACTCTTAAGAAATTATCAAATTGGATGTAGGAAAGAGAGAAAGATAAAGACAGAGACAGAGAGAGAGAGAGACAGGTCTAAGAGCTGAACTGTATGCCTCCTCTGTGTCATTTCTCGTTTTTCCTGTTCGTTTTCTGTTGCATGCATAAATAATTCGACGATAACGACAGCAGACAAATAACGAGGCGTATGAGTGTTTTTTTTCTCGCGCTCTATCCCTGACTCTGTAATTGTGTGTGTGCAGGTTCAGGTGTGTGCGTGTGTGTGTGCTTCGCAGCCAATTTATTATCGCCAAGAAAGCGAACAGTCGTTCAAGCAGGCAAGCAGGCAAGCAAGCAGTCGAGCTGGCAGGCAGACAGGCAAGCAAGAAAATTTGTATGTTAAAAACTTTTGGCTCAATAAAAGTTTGCCTTTGTTATGCGCAAGCCAGAACAATAGAGAGACAGCAGGGACAGCAAAGGAAGACTGAGACATATGGTGAACAAAAAGCGCAAAAAGTTTCCCTGCGCAGCCCGTATGCTTGCCAAATAGTAGTAACGGGAAGAGAGGAACCGGAGCAGAATCAGTTGGACAAGTTGCAAACCAAACCAAAAACTCGTAAACTTTTGCATATCAATAAATTTGGCTCCCTCTCCGTATTCTCTGTGCTTGCCTCTAGTTCCATTTGCCACACGAATTATTGATGTTGATTTGCGGTGCTTTTGTGAAATGGCAAGCACTTGCAGCTATATAACCTTTGGCCCCCATATCTATGGCGCACAACTAACCCCGCCCCTCCATTCACACAGCCCTTATCAACATTGTTGAATCATTGTGAGTGCTGCATTCGAAACTTGTGTGGAAACTAATTTTCATCTTTTATCTAATACATTTCATGCTTTTTTCTTTCTATTGCAGTTTGCTTAGCAGGATATCATGAAAAGAGACTGTTACATGATCTATTGGATCCTTATAATACACTAGAACGTCCGGTTCTCAACGAATCGGACCCGTTACAATTAAGCTTTGGTTTAACATTAATGCAAATTATCGATGTGGTAAGTACAAAACCAAATTATGTAATAAAATAATAGTATAACGAAATAGGAATCCAGTTCACACAGTTGTCATAATATGTTATGAAAACCGAAAGCATTTCATTAGTTGGGCTATCGAAATATAAACAGTTCAATTTGGACTGCGCTTATTATTTAATTATGTTATTTTTGATTAATATATTGTAATTATTATTATTATACTATAATTTACGCTCATGGATTTAATTTACCTGCTGTTTATCAAAGGTATCCTATGAGTAGTTCAGTAGTAGAGTTTCCATGGCCAATCTGCATTCATTTTTGCATTCTAAATTCAACTTAAAGTGAAAGTTTGCCTTAAAAAATTTAAATGAAGGTGACAAAAACTGATGACACCATTTTTGTGCGACGTGCATGAAAAGTGAATTGCCAAGAAAGTGAAATTTTAATTATTTGCTTATGTGTCTCTGTGTGTGTGTGTGTGGATGTGAGTATGTGTGTATGTGTGTGAGAGTTTCCCCTGAATGACAGCTTGGCTTGAGTTCTCTTCTGGCTGCCTGGCCTGGATGTAGACAGGACGCACACATCCTGCCAACCCGACTGGCAGGCGACTGTCGAGCAAATTACATGCAACGTCATGTGGCGCGTGGCATTTGCCTCATTCGCACCTTTGGCAAATTAGGGGAGGGGGGGGGGGGGAGGGGTCGCAGTATGTGGAATTGCATGTTGCATTCATTGGGGCAAAGTTTTTGTTGCGTTGAGGGCAGTAAAAGGTGGATACATTTGTACATATATCAGAGTTAGAGCGAAGCGTTTGCTTTTGTTAGTGGGACAACCTCAATTCATATTAGATTTCTATACATGTGTGTGTGTGCATTTGTGCAGCTGTGTGTATGAGTTGTTTGTTGCCTGTCCGCTTGCCAGCCTAACAGGCTCGAGTCCCGTGCAAAGTTGGGATTCAACTAAAAATGGAGCGCTCAAACAAAAGAAACTGCGCCTGAAAGCCTGAAAGTCCGTCAAAGGAGTGGGCCCCGGGAAGAAGGGTGATTGCAGGGAGCATGGAATTGAGGCAGGGTGGTACTATGTTTGTTGCTCTGGGCATTAAGCAGGCCTAGGACTGCGCATTCACTGGCGCGCGCTAAAAGTCGCACACTGCACAAAATGCTGCAAAGCATTCACAATACACTCACAAATACACTCATATGTTTTTGTGCATGTGGCATGTAAATAAAAATGAATAAATAAAATTTGCACATGTGTTGTTCACACCTGCCCGCTAAACACACACACATAAAAGTGCGAGCAGCGAGCAGCAAGAGTTGTGTGCTCCAAGTTGTTGTTGTTGTTGTTGTTACCGTTGTTGCTGTTGTTTCTGCCGTTGCTGTTATTGCTGCTGCTGCTGCTGCTGCAAAATGAAGTTGAAAACGAATGCGGTACAATGCTTTGGCCAGTTCTTGTTTGCCATACTCCGTAGCCATTAGATAGAAGGGGTTTCATAAATTTAGACAAGAGGACATCCTGATAATGTCACAATTAAAGCTAGATGAAATCTACATCTACACGTATACCATATGCGCTATTAGCTTGTAAGTTTATTTCCGTTTCCTCAATTTCTTTAAAATATTAACTGCAAACTTATTTTATGATCATAACTGGAAGAGGACTTACGTTTATAAGATTGGCTTATGATCGTATATGGAACTGAACTTACGTTTATAGGAAAGACAATACAAATTTGGCATAAAGTATTTACATGTATAATTGAGAGACACTTTAAGAGTCACACAAGTTATTTAGAAATCTAATTTTCATCGGAAAAGTGGTTCAACTTTAGTACAGGATATCTCCTGCTGAGTCAGTCTCGACATTAGGTCTCTTATTTGTTTGCTAGTTGTTGTTGTTGATTTTGTTGCTGTTGCGCAAAAATTGCTGGCAGTAAAAACTGCAGCACGCACACTCGAAACGCAGCAGTAACTACAACACCAACAACAACAACAACAACAACAACAACAGCAATTACAATCTGGTGCTGTGTAAGGCATAAAAATGCGAGAATCGGGTCATTTTGTTACAGTAGAGCTGGCTGGGGTGTTAACGCTGCCATCAGTTACCCTGAAAAGCAACATGGAGTGAGGCAGGTTAGGGGAGTGCAGCGGGATTTGTTGCTGTTGCTGTTGTTGTTGTTTTTGTTATTCTTGCCGCTGCTGTTGGCTCAATCGTAAAGTTTATGTGGTGTGCAAAGTGTCAGCTCGTCATCTCAAAGTATGTAGCTGACTGGATAAGATGGTTGTATGTAGGAGGCAACTTCTTCTTGAATAAAGTTTTTATTTAAGCAATAAGTTGCAAATTGCTTAGATGTGGCACTGTGCATATAAATACCTTCGCTTATGTGACCACAATTAAAGCAAGTTATCAATGTGGCAAGTACTTAAGTGCTGCCACAAGCGGTTGGATCATTAACATTTCGAACACAGCAAGTGATTCGTGAATCACCAGGCCTTCAAAGTCAAAGCAATGACAATTGTCATGAACTATTTAAATGAGCCATTGTGGCTCCAATTATGAGACTAAGCTCTTAAGCTTATTTCACCTGCAAGCGAGAATGTTTACAAGCAATTGTAAAATATATTGGTATTCATTTTAATATAAAGTTATTCATTTTGAATTTAGAGAAAGGAGCCCATGCCATAGAATTTGCAAATTGAAATACTCCATCTACAGAAAATAAATCTTGCAGTTTTTGACGTCTTTACACTCACAGACCAATAGTTCAAGCTTTGCTATTTACACTCGAAGAAAATACTACATATGCACTTTTCACATTTCTGTTCTATCCAACATGGTCTTTTTCCAACTGAGCTGCCAATGCCATTACGTTTCCCCCAGAGATATTGAGGCATTTGACACTCGCAATATTTTAGCTGTTAACTACACTTGCAGCTGCATTTGCATGTTTTATGTGCACGCTACTCTGATGCTAAGAGGTTACGGGGTTGAGGGTGGGGGGAAGGGGCGTACATACTGGTCTCCAAGCAATTTGAAGATTTAACACCTGACAGCTGCCGCTGCCGCTGCTGCCACTGCTACTGCTGCTGTTGGCAGCTTTCGGCTTTGAGGGCGGGAAGGCCAATGCAGTTGCTGGCAAAGGCCAAGCAACGCTGTCCCAAGAGCAGCTTCAATTCAATTCCAAACACTTTGAAAGCTCAAACAGAGAAGGCAAGAGAGAGAGAGAGAAAGAGAGAGAGAGAGAGAGAGAGGGAGAGAGAGAGAGAGAAAGGGAAATCTGATTGTGTGTGTGTATGCGACTGTAAAGCACCATCAATTCAACGCGTCTTATCTGTCAAGTTGCCAAGTGATTAAGCTTTAAGGATGCCAACGCACGATTTTTAAGCGAGCGTACCAAAACATTTGATTTGGTTCTTGGCTATAAGTGCGCGATGCGTATCTTACGACAGACAATGATTATCCTATTATATGCATTTTTATCTATACAAGCGTCTCGGGGCAGCAACCAGAAGCATATGCTATAATTGCGCCCCTGGGAGGTCAACTGTAAAAGGACACGGGCATGCGACAAAAAGCGAAATACACCAGCAAAACAAAACATAATGCAAAGCAAACAATCCTCTATATCTCTCTCTCTCTCTATCTCTCTCTTCTCTCTATCTTTATCTTTCTCGCTCTTTCTCTCTGTTTATCTCACTTTGTGTGTGCGGCACAGCTGAAAATTGCATTTGAATAAGTCACAATTTATGCGCCACATTGTGCTACAAATGCATCTCTATATACAAACTAGGGTTGAGCGTTTTTCATGCATTCGTACGTGACACGAACTGCTTACTTGACACGACTAACAGAAACTTCAATAGAGAAAAATATATCAATTGAAAATATTAGTTTTCTTAACTTTTTTGCTATCTCCAGAGTGGACATACATTTCTTGAGTTATTTGCTGTCTCCAGAAAGCCAGATTGGACGTACCTTAAACAAATTTTTTCAGTAAAAAACCTTAAAGTCTCAAATATCCAAAAATATGTACAACTTTCCCAAATTATTTTTTCTGCTTTATAGAAACAAAATTTAAAACAAACAAAAATAAAAAATATATAGAAAATGTTAGTGTGATGTATCATGTCTGTTATTCGTGTTGTATCGCAAAAAATCAGACACGCGTTCATATCTAATCAACACGCACGCACACACACACTCACACACACATTCACTTATGCATACGCCTAACGAGCTGTGCAAACAATGCAGATGTACGGAGAGTCGCAGGTGCCCTGAAAAGTATGCTATGTATTTATGATGCATACCTTTGTTTACCTGTTTCTCAAATTAGAATGTTATCACGTTGCAGTTTTGTTTACAGCTGGCTTCTGGTTCCTGCCTGTATTCCTGCTTCCATTCCAGACATTATTCGACCCTGTTCCGTCTCCTTTCATATCCATTTGCAATGTTCGCCTAATTTCAAACTGCCGTCAATTCTGTCTTCGTTTTCGTTTCGTGGCGCAAAGGCGCCACCAGATGCTTTTCTAAGCGCTCACTGCATGCATTTCATCAACTTAAACAGGACACCTCAAACACATATACACACGCACACAGACATACACACATACACAAACATGTAGACACGCACATGCTTGGCACAGTTTGCAGCATTTTCAATGCATTTGGCTTTGGGTTTCGTTCATTCGGTTCGTCGGGAGCTTCAGCAGCTCTTTCTCCTGCTGCAGTCACTTTCCCTTTGATTGATGTTCTTGCATGTGCGAATGACTGTAACTCGAGTGCTTCTATATATTTGTGTGTGCTTAGATCCTTGCGCTATCAAAGGTAAAAACTTGTTAAATGAGCACACATATACAGGACAACTGTTGGCCTATCCAGAGCATTCCTCAATGTCCTATGCAAGTTTTGTTTTTGTTTTTTTTGTGAAACTAAATTGGAACAGCACTTCGACATCAAATGACTCAACTCCACTTAAAATGGCATACCGTTTGGAAGGCTTAAAATTATCTCAGCACTGCTTAAGCAAAAACGAAATGTATTTTTAAACATCCTTGGGAATGGGACACTATGAAGAAAATAATAATCTTAAAATTCAATCGAAAAACTGTATTCATTTACTAAGTTAGTTTTTTGTTTCTAGCTATTATTATATCAGAAAAAGTTTTACTAATTAAAAATATAAGTTTTAGATGCCTTTATTCTAGAAAATATTTAACTACTTAAAGCGTGATAAATAACTTATCTACACAATTTGTCATTTCCTTATACAAAATTTAAAATTTCATTATTTTTGGCATCGCTAATGGTTTTATTTTCCGCTGATTTACTTGAAATGCTTGTCACGAGGCAAACAAGGAGTATTAGTGGAGGAATAAGATATATAGTTTAGCAGCAAATCCTGCCAACAAATGGCTGTAATTGTCATTAAAGTCATTCCAATTCTATCTCGCTGGCTGCTTGGCCCCGAATTGATGGGCCTTATGGGCCACAATGGCATTTTGGTTTAGTAGCTAAGCCAGTGGCGCTCGCTGAACATTACGTAAGCACTTCAGGATGGAAGTCAAGTTGTCGAAAGTCCTTGAAAAACAAACCAGTGACAAGCTTGCCTGCATGTATATATATGTGTGTGTGTGTGTGTGTGTGTGTATGCGTGTGTATGTTTGTCTGATGATAAAAGCGCAATTTAATTAACTGAAAGCGAGCGATGCGTTGTATCAGATACGAACACAAATACAGATACAGATACATCGCGCTCTGCATTGCCTTTTGTCTTTGGTTTCGCTCGATATCGAGTTAATAGCAAGTATGTATATAAATTGTATATGTATATTTTATGCACACACATACATAAACATATGTATAGGTATATGTTTAATATGTGTGCCTCCTTGCAAATATTTGCCGGCAGCTGTCATTTTGATAATGGAGTTTCAAATGTTTGCTATTCATGCTCATAAACACATGTTGCTAAGCCCCTCTACCATGAGCTTAATCCAGGCCTACCGCCCCCTCACTCCGTCTCTTTAAACTCTCGATTTCTTGCTTTGCTTCTTCGCCTTCCACTAGGCAACATTGTTTGCTTTCGATGAGATCAGTCTTATAGCCACAGCCAACCCACACAATAGACCGGCACGCACACGCACATTCGCTTATTGGTACTCTTAAAATATGCAAAGGGGCCACGCCTCTGGCAGCCGCCCACCTTTTCATTTAATTGCATTTTGAAAGCGCAAGTAGAACGCATCCAGACTTCTCTCGTTATTTTCAAAATAAATATACTCAATCGTTTTTTAATTAAATGCAAAATTCATCTCGATCTTCAGCTGGAAACTATTTACCGACTTCAGAAATTGGCATAATTCCTGTGCAAAAGTTTGTTCCATTCAAAAATTATATTTTCTATATTGTCAAGCAAATTATAAGCGGCTATTTATGGATCAGCTATTTAGGAAAACTCGAAATTGTCAGTGGCTCACAGCTAGAACAGTGTCAAGTAAAAAAATGTAATTGCCTGCCATAAACTAAGCTACCAACAAAAATAAATCAAATACTCGATACCTAGTTATCGGTAGATTTTGTTAGGCAAGCTAATTATGTTTAGTAATATTTTTCTTTAATGTCTATATTAAAGATTTTCTATAATTTTCTGTATTGTGAGATAGAAATTTCATGCAAAAACAAATGTATTGAAAGCAAAGATAAACATATTACTTAGCCCATCTCAACAATAATCAACTCCTCTCAGAAATTAATGAGTATTTAAGCAATTTTCCATTCAATTTGAGGTATAAAGGAGAGGAAACGAGAAGAACTAAATAAATACATTTTGGAAACTGCCGTAATCACAGAATGACAAATGAAAGACAATAATCGAAACCCCATGAAAGTACGGTAAAAAAAGAGCAGAAGATTTGTCGAAGAATATAAAAAGCTGCAGAGCGCCAGAGAAAGAAGACAACTCCCGGGCGCATTAATTAAAAGGCGCAGACAAAGCGCTCCGCAGATTAATTGGCGTCAATGAGCAGCAGACAAACAGAGAGTGCAAGCAAGTGTGAGAGAGCGAGAGATAAGACGAGTAAATGACAAGGACGAAAAGTGATTAAATAGACAGCGTCAATGGAGCAGGAGGCCAGTCAACAAAAGGGACCAGTGTGGCATATCAACGGATATCAGCGAAAATGAGTAATGAACTCGAGCAAGGAGCAAGCAGCAAGTGGCAAGGAGTGAAATGCTGCTCATTTTGTTTTTTTTTTTTTAGTGCTCAGTATAATAAGAAACTAGGCCTGCTTGCGTGGGGAATGTGGGGAATGCGCCACTTTTTCTGCTACATTTTTTTTATGTTTTGTTTCTTTTTAATTCCCCGAACGCGCCGCATGTCAATGAACTGCTGCAGTTGAAGTGTGCGTTAGCATAAATATGTGTGTGCGTGAGCGTGTGTGTGGATGTGTGTGCGGGGAATATATGCAAATTATACGCCAGCCGAAAACTTGTCTTTGGGCAGCGGGTGGCGCCGCCCTGGCAACGCCAAGTTGCCTGTAATAATTTTGCCGTTTGCCGTTTGCTGTTTTATTATTTTTTTCTTTTGCTGCTCATTTAAAATTCAACAACTGCCGCTTCTGCTTTTTTCCATACAGAAAGAGTAGGAATCAAAGACCGAGCGAGATAGATAGTGACAGAGAGAGAGAGAGAGAGAGAGAGAGAGAGAGAGGGAGAGAAAGCATTCGCACTGCTTTCTGAATTGGAATAAGCCTCGTTTAGGTTACGTCTGTTGCTCACCGCGCGACTCCACTACACAAAGAGAACCATCAACCCATTTGCCTCGCTTATTCTAGCTGCTGCCGTTTGCATGCATGCAGCAGCAACAAACTTAACAACAACCGACTGCAAAAGGCGACGACAAATACGCGACACAAATTCTGTGGCTACCATTTTCGCATTCGTCTGACTCTCTGTCTCTCTTCGCCCATCAAATCTTTCTGCCACGCCCACTTTTTAATTTTAATTAAACTTTTATTTCACATTTGTTCTGTTGGTTTCTCTGCATTCAGTTTTATAATTGTGTTGAAGTTTTGCCGCAGCTGCAAATGAATATGTGCATGGAAATACGATTTAAATTAGAGAGGTGTGCTCTGGAGTTGTGGATTGTGGCTAGTGGCCAGTGCATAGACAGTTAGGTCAGTTGCTTAGTAAAAAATATAAAAACCACAGACGACCGAACCGATAATGAAGGAAACATTTTAATTTCCATCAAATTTCCCTTCAATTCGAGAATTTCAAATCCAGTTTCTATTCGAATGTTCTTTTTTATCATTTTTTTCTACTCAACAGAGAATGGAAAATATTTAACTGGCTTAGCACTACAGTTATCCTTATAAGAGCTTGCACTAAATACCACAAAATTGCGCGACTGCAAAAATCTGCCAAATTGGCTAACCAAAAAAGGCAATTATGCGACTGTAGCGCCCAATGACTCTGCCGTAATAACCCACTAACCGTAACGCACAAAAACCAATTTTCCGTAGCAATTTGTTGAAAAACGAATTTGATTAGGTTGAAGCTGGACATACAAACAAACACACACACACACACATACACCTACAAACACACACACACAAGGGAAAAGGAAACAGCGACAAAAAGCATAACACACTTTTCAGTGGTTCAGTTTGTCGAGAAGCTAGTAGAGAGAGGAGTTGCAAGCGAGGTTGTGGGTACATAAAGTGAGTGAAATGGAAGCTGCAGTCAAGTGCAATAATGTAATGGCTATATTTGGAGCCGAACAGAGCGAGAGAGCGAGTATTGTTATGACCGCAATATTACGTGTGCTTTGTACAGTCCTTGCCGCATCCTGAATTGAAAGCAACTCTGTTAGCCGATGCTTTGCTTTTATTTGCTCGATGTTCGAATTTGCTAGCTCGAAAAAAATCAAATAAAATCAACCAAACAAAAAAGAAGAACTTATTGACGGCCACAGTTGGACTCGTCCTGGAGGCCGACTGGCGGGCGCACAGGACCTATTTGGCCTGGCCATTGCTCCATTTCATTTTACCGCATTACTGTCGCAATTTTCCTGCCCAACTTGTGTTGTAGTTGCTGTCGCTGGAGCTGGAACATGGCGCATTTTCTGATTGCACTTGCAACTTGCACACAGTTCATACCCGGAAATTGCTCGGTCAAAATATTTGTGCAATGCCAGGCACGACTTACACTACACACTCTTACCAGTACCCCTTTTGTCCCGAGTTCCCTTAAGCGATCAGAGATTTGGGTTTTTTGGCATTTTTCAGTGCTATGCGCATAGTCATGAATATTTCAGGCATTTAATTGTAAATTACACATACGCCCTGCCCTGTGTGCGCTTTATGCATTTTTTACTATTGCTTGCCAGTTGTTGCCGCTGCTGTTTGTTGCTGTTGTTTTTGCTGTTTGTTGTTGCTGTTGTTTTTGCTGTTGCAGTTGGCTTTATTGTAATGCACGGATTTGGTTATTGGGCCACGTGCCTAGGGAAAAGGCTTTTGCTGGGTTTGGTTAGAGCGCATTTAAAAATTGAACTCGCTTGATTAAAGTTCTTGTAAATTGAAATGGTTTCGAGTGTCGATTGCTGCCGCCTCTCAATTATGCAATAGTTTGATGGCTAATGGAAAAGCCTGTGAAAGTCCATACAGCCCAAGGGCTATTCGCATTTAAACATCACAAAAGCCAGCAATGTATTAAATTATATATATTTAAGAGTATGATGTGCTAATATGATTATACAGTCAAATTAAATAAAAAGAATCATGATTTATAATACTTTTCATTTATTTATAAGTTAAAGATTTACCCGATTATCAGTTCAAATTTTTGTTTATAGCGGCTTTTGCATCTGTCATAGTCGTTAAATTGAATAGGAGATTGCGTTATTTGGTTGTGTTATAAATAAATGTCGTTTTCTGCTTTATTAACAGGACGAGAAAAATCAATTGCTGGTTACGAATGTGTGGCTAAAACTCGAGTGGAACGATATGAATTTGCGGTGGAACACCTCCGACTATGGTGGCGTTAAGGATCTGCGCATACCGCCGCATCGCATCTGGAAGCCGGATGTGCTCATGTACAACAGCGCCGACGAGGGCTTCGACGGGACCTATCAGACCAATGTGGTGGTGCGGAACAACGGCTCCTGCCTATACGTGCCGCCGGGCATCTTTAAATCGACGTGCAAGATAGACATCACGTGGTTTCCGTTCGATGATCAGCGCTGCGAGATGAAATTCGGCAGTTGGACCTATGATGGATTTCAGGTTTGGTTCAGTCGCCCGAGTATGCAAAAGAGCAAGGCAACCAGGGAGTACACAGCTCGTAGTTGTTATGCTTAAACAAATGGTTTTGCGAAAATTTTATGATTTCTTCAGTTTTGATTTCTCATTAAAAAGAATAAGATGAAGAAGGTGGAGAAGGCGGAGCGATATATATTTATATTATTCTACCCTCTCCCCATTGTAACTAAAGCTGGATTTGCAATTACAAGATGAAACTGGCGGTGATATCAGCAGTTACGTGCTCAACGGCGAGTGGGAACTACTGGGTGAGTAAGCCAATGCCAGAACCAAGAACCAAGTACCAAGAACAAAAATAATGCTATGGAGCGGGCTGTCGTTGCTTACTTTAAGTAACTCACGTACTCTCTCTATACATATATCTCTGTCGCACTCTCTCACTCTGTGGCTCCGACAAATGAAACGAAAACATACACATTAGAAAAATTGAGAAATGACTGCCAGAGCATTGGCATTGTCATCGTTTATATAGTATATATCTATATATTTATATATATGTATGTATATATCTATGTGCGTGAGTGCGTGTCTGCGCGAAACGCGTTTGGCCAGCAAAAAAAAAACCAAAAAAAAAAAAACCAGCAAAGACAAAGAAAACTTGTTTTTCATCTTTCTCTTGCAAAGATGTTTTCATAAGAACACACAATGGCTTTGCCTTAAGCCTTAAAGCCTTCAAGTATTTGTACTTTTTCCTATGCTAGTCTATAGCTTAGTCCTTTGGAACGAAATAAAACATGGCATAAAAATTTCTCACTCAACTCTCTAAACTGAAGCAGGGTTCAGGTTGCGAGCTAAGGTTCCGAACTCGTTCCGTTCGAAACTAATACTGTTTTAAAGCGGCGTTCTGCTCAACAATTGATTGTATGGCCAGTGTTGGTAAGTCTGTAAACCAGCTTAGGCTATTGCAATCAATCGTCTGTGGGGAGCGTTTTGCATCACTGTTGCTCATTTCTTAATTTATCATCATCTCTCTCTAACTACATATAAGGACATATATATTTCGAGGCCAATGAATACGGAATGAAGTATGGCACCTAATGAACCCTGTTAACACTAAACTAAAACTATACTTCTTATATCTCTACTTTTATACTGTTTTACACTCAAAAAATACCACACGCTTATCCAGTGTTCTCCCACTCACTTACTCTATCAACAAAAAACTCTATCAAAAAAACTAAGAAAACTATCATCAATCTTGGGCGCTTTAACTTTTCAAGTCCGAAATAGCCGCGTAAACGTTTCGTTTACCTTATATATATTAAAAGCAATACTATTATTAAGTACCTGCCAGCGGTGTAGCACAGTTTTAGGCCTGAGCTTATGCTTATGCTAGTCTAAAATGTGCTGCCCCGATTGGTGCGTACCTCAAAGATAATTTATCATGACAAGCAAGAGGTAAGGCCTGGCCCATGTATGCAACCCTTAGACATTTTTCCAAAGTCAATCTCTCTCTCTCTATATTTCTCCAATATTTTTAACAACGCTCTTCTGGCATGTTAAAGCATTAAACAATCGCAGATAAGAACTGTATTTTATGATTATAATGAATGCTGACTAGAAATAATATTGTATATAAAAATAAAACTTCAATTGCATTTTGTTTACCTATTAAGTAAAGCCAAAATAAGCGGATGAGCAAAAATTAAAAAGCGTCCAATCTCTGTAGTACACATTTTTGAACTTATCTGAAAAAATAAAATGAAAATTATGATTCTTTATTTAATATTTAATACAAATACTAATAGAAAAATCGGATAATATGTTTTTAACTTACTTCACAAATCCATTTATTGTTCTTCCCCAATTTTTGCTCTGCTTTTGTATTCGCGTACAATTCCCAATTAGTTTTGACATAACTTTTGATTACTTCCTTTAATGAGGAATTTAGAAATTACTCTGCAGAAGGAAGAAGATAGCGAAATAAAAAATATAAAAAAATAGTGTAAGAAATTAAAGTAAAGAAAAACGGAGACTTCCACACAAAAGCGTAAATTGCACATATCCGCATAAAGTGCTAAAGCAGACAAATGCGCGGCTTCACCCACACAAGCAGCTATCTTTCAACCAACACAGCACCACATAGAACTGAACTTTTGTCTAAAATACCCTCACATACATACTCACACACATACACACACACACACACACACATGATAGAAGAATAGATTTGACTCCTTAGTTGGCTACAGCCACTCACCCAAACCAATTAAGAAATTAAAAGACAAATACAAATACATCCCAACAAACACTCACCGTCAGCACCATAAATTAGCAGTTGAAGACAATCACACACATACCCACACACATATACACAGAAAAAAAGTTATCTACTCAACACTGGCCACAAAAGTTCACAACACACAAAAGTGCTGAGAAAGTTTGTGCAACAAATTTTACTTTTGCTCGCCTTCGTTGTTTTATTTTCTCTTTTTTGCTGCATTACTTTGTTACGTTTCTTTTTAAATTTGTGTTTGCTTATCATGATTTCATTTGGCATTTGTTTTTTTAATACATATATACATATATATATGTATTATTTTATTATTTTATTTGCCGTGTAATGTTTGGGAGTTTTGCTTAAGTTGTTGACTGCTTTTTTGAGCATCGCTTTTCAATTGCCTTTGGCTGCCAGCTTATGCAAATAATTTGAAACAGTTTTCTCAGCACTGAAAGAGCGCAAATGTTTGCTGTCTAATTTTTAAATACTTATCAAGACGGTTTTGTGCACTCTCTGTGTAATCCCTATCGTAATCTTGGGCTGAGTTTAGTCAGCAGTATACAAACTTCAAATGGTCTTAGCCAAAAGTTTGCAATGTGTAGATGAGGCTAGATATAGAATATGTGATAAAAAAAAAACGTCTAAACATATTTCATATGGTGAGGAAACCTGCTTAAGTACTGAAAATCCATTTTATTTAATACATCTAATAATAGATATTCTACTGTGCAACACCATCAAACTTGTCTAGAAATCAACCCTTAACCACTGTATTTAACCTTTTGCATTTTCTTTAACTAACTTGGTAGTCTTAAAACTCAAGCAAATATGGCCAAAGTTTTAGAAACATGTTTGTCTCGGCTCTTACTTCAAATTAGTTGCTCGTATGCAAATAAAACTTTTGCTGAAACTACAGTTACGCATATATCGCATATCTCCCCCCTCACAGACGCCCACATACTGAACTTTATGACTACACATAGAGAAGCCACAGCATGCACACAAAAGCCACTATTTTCATACTCATTGCATATATATATCACATTGTGCTCTCCTATAAGCTATTACCTATTCAAAACAGACACTGAAACATACACACACACACACACACACAACACACACCCGCTTCAACTGTAAACGCTTCACTTTACTCAACTTTCTTAACGCTTTTCAAAACTACTCTCAACACTCTACTTACTCTTTCTCTCTACTAAACTACTTACTTACTCTCTTGCCTGTACGCCATGCTCGCAAATAGCATAGACATAAAGCTCTGACAAAGGCCCAAGTAAAAGCTGACACAATTACGAAAGAAATTGATATGCTCTATTTTGAAAATATTTATTTCGAATTTGACACTAATGAGTTGATCATTTGCTTAACCAATAACCCGTCCAATAGGTGTGCCTGGCAAACGCAATGAGATCTACTACAACTGCTGCCCGGAACCGTATATAGACATCACATTTGCCATTATCATACGACGACGAACACTGTACTATTTTTTTAATCTGATTATACCCTGTGTGCTGATTGCATCCATGGCTCTGCTCGGCTTCACCCTGCCACCGGATTCGGGTGAAAAGTTATCGCTGGGTAAGTATTCAGATCAAAATGAAGCACATGCAAACTGCAGGAAGGCACAAGCCGACTACTAGGGCTCTTAAGAATCTCTCTGAGCGTCCGAGCCACGTTTTAAATAGTTGACGCCTACATAGTTGAGAAAGCTAAATCATAAATAGTTTATTAAATGAATATGAATTTGCACTTTTACTACACAAACAACTTGTGAAGTGGCAGAAGCATAAGTGGCGCTTCAAAAGTATTTGCCTAGTAATTTTTTACAATAATGACAGCCGCCGACTCGAATCTAAAATTGAGTAAAAAATCATCCTTCGCTGTTGATGACGAGCCGCGACTCGACGAGTTTCGAGACTGGCTGACGTCGCACATTAGACGCAATGATGATGGGGCATGATGGGATGACGCCACTGCCACGGCAAGCTGTTAGGCTGTTGAAGAAACTATTGAACTTATAATGTAGCCATGACTGGGTAGTAAAAGTGGGCGTACACAGTGTGAGCTGTGCTTAGCCTCGCCTCAAAATGTGCCCCACATAAATCGTGGGTGGTTGGTTAAAGCATAGAAGCGCAGGGATAAAGTTAAATACAATAAACCGTTATTGATGGGATGCTCTTAATATTGCTTATGTAACGTGAAATAGTTGAAAATGGCACGATAGCGTGCCAAATACACATAAATCTTAAGTAGCATCCTTAACCGTAGGTAATCAAACTTTTTAGCTATCATAATTCTTGACCTAAATAACATGGTATAAATTTTTAATGTCTAGGCGTTACGATCTTGCTCTCGTTGACCGTGTTCCTCAATATGGTTGCCGAGACAATGCCGGCCACCTCAGATGCTGTGCCGCTGCTAGGTAAGATGATTTTGTTTACCAAATTTTCTGCTGGTTATTGTTTATTTTACATAAATGTGTAATCCTTGTAATATCCTTATCGTATATATGTACTTGTATTATCGCTCTGTCTACAATGTTTGAATTTGCTTTTGAGTTCGTGTGTTCCTCTGTTTACAGTTCACAATTTACTGTTTCTAAAACCATATTAAAAACATATATAACATAACTATACCCTCTAAAGTTGCTATTGCAGTTACATTCACATATATTCATTTATTCATGCATTTCTAAAACGATTTTAATAACCAAAAAAATCCGATGATTTTATAATATTAAAACTTTGACACACAATTAATAAAATAAAACGATATATCAGCGTTTTTTCTTTTAAAAAAGATTTTTTAAGCAGTTTCTTTGGCTTTAAAGCCAAATAATTTTGATTGCCAAAATCTTTTGACTTGAAAGCAACTAAAGAAACCGCGTGCTGATATTAAAAAGAGTCTAAAATTCGTAGAGAAAGACAAATAACTTAAAACTAATTTGTAGGGTACATAAATTATGCAATTAAAACTTAAAAACCATATTTAAATAAAGAAAAAAACGAATTATAAGAATAATACTTGTAATCCCAGTTATGACACACTGAACACACGAGTTGGTTTGATAAAATGCACACACATTTGAAATCGAGTTAATTGCACGCTATAATCTTTTTTTTGGGTTCTCAAAATTCAAGTAATTCCAATTTCGTAACCTTATGTTATATTGTATAGGTTGTTTCCAAAAGCTAAATTAATGAACGTTACATCGAAGTCATTTTCATATTTCGATAAACTTTTCAACTTATCTCAAATATGTGTGAAACATATATATATAAAATAATATTAGAGGTAGCAATTTTTTACATATTCTAGGTATATAGCAAATATCTGGTGTCGCCGATTATCTTATATAAGCATTCAAAACTTAAGAAAAAATTCCACAACTCGCTTAAGAAACAATTTATACAAAATAATAACTTATGACTTTCAAATCACAACCAATTGAGCTGTAGTATTTCTTTAATATTTCTTATCAAATTGAAAATTAAATTTTATAGTCAAATTAAATTTTGTTTGGAACTCCAATTTAAATATTAAAGTCTTTTAAGATTCAAATGTTTAACTTTATTGTTCAACTTAAACTATCTAATTCAGTTTTGGCGTATATTTTTTTGCGTGTCTACTTCTTATACATAACCTCTAAAATATTACTCCAATTAAAAATTAACTGTGTGTGTGTGTTTAAAAAATGTTTTACCAATGCAAATAAAAACAATTTGTTATGCCTAAACAAGTAAAAACCAATAACGTTTCGAAATAACTAAGAACAGATTTGCATTTCCTATAAATACTAACTAAAATATTTGTATATATCTCTACCTTTTTTCTTTCTTTCACAAATTGTAAACCTTTTGTCGAAAATATTCTCAATAACCTCAAAATAAAAATTCAAATATCAAACACTGAATGAACTCTGATCGAAATATGCTACCCTGAAATATGCTCGACAAATCCAACTAACCAACCAAATAAAAATAAAACAATAATAAAACCGATACAAATCCGAAACAACAACCAACACCACTCGCACCAAAACTACCACACTGAAAACTTGAAAAAATAAAACAAACAAAAATCGATAAACGATAAACTATTTTATATATATAATGACAACACGCCCAACCAACCAACAGGTACATATTTCAATTGCATAATGTTTATGGTAGCTTCATCCGTTGTGTCAACGATTTTAATATTAAATTATCATCATCGAAATGCTGATACGCACGAAATGTCCGAATGGGTAAGTTTTCAAAATGGGTCATTCAACCAACCTAACAACCAACCAACAACTCGTATCCAAATCAACTAACAAACAACAAAACATCTGCAAAATGCGAACCCATCACTTATCATAGCCTCAAGCAGCAGCAGCAGCAATGGGAGAAAATTCCATTCCAGAACCGTCGTGAACCGGACGTGGTGCTGGACTTGCTCGCCTGCTGCTCTGTTTACAGTCGCATAGCATTAGCATTTCTTATGATTTATCTGTTGCTAGCCCCACAAAAAAAGTCAAACAGAAACAACTGCATATATTTTTGAGAAATGCGCTAAAATAATTTATGTGTTAGTTAGAGAAATGTTCTTTGTGTTTTCCTCTGTTCTGTGTTCTCGTTGTTTTGTTATCGCCAGATATATTGTGTTGTACTTATTACTCATTTATTATTGTTGATCCAACATACAAAATTGCCGACTATTTGTTTTGTGTTACCACAAAATTAAGCCACACCTTGATCAGCAGTTTGCATTTTAAATGTAGCCTCCAAATAAAAACTTGCAAGGTTGTTCAGCTTTACGGCGTAAGCCGCATATTTGTGGAGTGTTTCCGGATGAGCGAACCATGAAGTGGATCTATGAATACTGAATACGTTTATACAAATATTTTTATGGGACATGGAAATAAACACAATTTAATTTATGCTTTATGCTTAACACGTCTCATTTATTAATAACAAAATAGTGTGTGCGAAAGGGGGAAACACTTTTAAATACCTTTGCCTACTACTTGCCGAATATATTTGTACCATATAAGCAAATATTGTAAATATCCATCACACATCATAGTCCATAGTCCATAGTCCATAGTCCATTCACCAAGTTCATAAAATCTCTGCGAAGCCTCCACTAAAAATACAAACCACGCAAAGTGAAATTCTTCTAGTTGCTGCACCAAATATACAAATATATCTAAATATATATTTATTACTATTATTATGATTGTAATATTATTGTTGTTCTGCCCCGTTTGTTGTTGTCGTTGTGTTGTTGTAACAACTTTTTGATTTGCCTACACAGACCTATTCATTTTTCTATACTTCGGTTTATTATTGCGTTCATTTTATAGCCTACTTAGAGGCGTTTTTGCAAGCTGTTTTTGTTGTTTTAGAAATGTACTTAGCTAAAACCAAAATAACAGCTGAATTTCATGTATGTGTGACCCAAAAAAAAAAGAGCCAAATTATGTGTCAAACTAAAAAAGATGAAAAAATAATGAAATTCCGAGCCCAAATGTGACGGACGGATGTACAGAGTACGAAATAAATGTTGTAACTATGTAACTAGCCAACATGTCTGCCACGACGAGTACTAAAAGTGTCTACTATAAAATAATTTATGTAATGAAAAATATCGTAATGTTGATGTTGGGCCCATAATTTTCTTCTTATATATTTGTAAAATTCCCACTGTATAATCAATCACATCCTCCCCATCTATCTCTGTTTTTCTCCTCGCAATTCCAAATCTATTCATAACTTAACCAGCCAACCCAATCACTAGTCACTAATTGCACAATTTGTACTCTCGCATTTCCCACAGATTAGAGTGCAGCCCAATTTATTTAAATGTTGTTATCTCATTTACAAGAAGTCACACGATATACATATGTGTTTGTGTATTGAATGTTTGACTCATATGAGTTAATTGGTGGATTTTTAAGAAGAGCGTTGTTTTAAAAGTGAGTTTAAATTTTGAAATTAAGTAATTTCGAAGATTTAAAAATTGAAGGGCTCAAAATAAGGAACCGAAAAAACATCTCACATAAATTCACTGCCTTAACTTTAATGTTACAAATTTAATTTAACTGCCAATAAATCGAAAACAATTTTCTTTTTTGAAAATGTGGACAATAACTTTCCAGCGTGGTACAGTTTTGAGAATATTGGATGTATTTAGAGGATTTTTTAAATCTCTCCGTTATTGTCACCCTAAATAGTAATAAAATATTAATTACATCTACTTGCTATATCAATGAGTACAACCCTGCTATACCAGTAGGTAAATTGGGTAAAGTATCTCAAATGTATCCAGTTTGATACATTTTCATAAGGTTTTGGTAAACAACCTAGTTACAAAAGTGGCCGTATTGCTATCAAAATTACTATATCCAATCGAAATAACTGCCTGTCTAATGTTCATATCATGAATCACATTTCTTTTTATTATATTTTGTTACCAGTCCCATGCCAATTGAACATGACCAAGACGTCAAGTGGAAAGCAATTTCAACAAATGCAATTGCTTGAACAGCATAATGGAAAATTTCTATGCTGCTTACACTTTACAATACAATGTGTATTCCATACATAAAGAAAGGAGTTGTTTGGCTCACAAGTTGGCCAAAGAGGGCCGCTAAACGGAATGCAGCTCAGTGGAAGTCAATTGGCTTTTAAGAAGTCAGTCACGTGAAATGTTTTCTATGGTTTTTCGCCTCGCAAAATTGTGGACAGGCACTTGTGCCGACTCAACATGCAATCGAATTTGGAGGAATTCAAGAAAAACCCCAAATTGAGTGCAAACACACACACACATATACACACACAGACACATTTGAAAAGTGGAAGACAGGCGACAGTTGGCCCAGTTGCAGTTGAAGATTTTATAGTGACATGGCCAGGAAAATTGAGTCAATTGATAAAGCAGGTGCATTAGAAATGTGAAGCGCTCAGGGCATGTACAAGAACTGCCCCCTCTCATACGTCACATCCCTACGTTCCTTCGCGGTTTTTCGTTGAATGTGATAACAACAAATCAATTTACACAAAATTTGCACAAAGCAAGCGGTCATAAGTAAAAAACAAAATGAAGCAGAACACAGTTGTGGTCTGTGTGGCAATGCCGCATGCCATGGCGCAGGCGATATGCTCTCGTGCTTTACATCGGATCGCATTCAAAACTTTGCATTTGGTTTGCATGCCACGTCCTCAAGCGCATTTCCATGTATCCATCGCTTGTTAGCGACACCGCCAACGTCAAAGTAGTACAGCTCAAGCTGGCGGTCGGGTGCGGGAGTTTGGGGGCTGCAGCAGATGTCAATGTGGCTCGATTTTAGATCCGTTCCGCAATAAAAACAATTGCTTCGTAGTGCCACAATGAAGTGCAGTTTAGCATGACAATCGATTGGGTTTCCGTTGTTTCTTCCATCGGCTGCGCTCTGAACCTTAATCAGAACTCAACAACGGCTTTGAATATTAAATAAAAGGAATTTCGAGAGCTTCTACAGTAGATTGATTGTTGGTAATGCAACTTCATTCTTCGCAATATCTACAGTGTAATGGCGCTTGCTAACTAAATTTTGTAATTGTAAGTTTGGTAAATAGTTTATGGTATGAAAAACTCAGGTGTCGATGAGTACAAATGTTCTTTTTTTTTTAATGTAGCAATTTAATTTAATATTGATCAACCTATTGAAAGGCTATAAAATATTGTTTTGACGATTGTATACATAATAACAGGGAATTTAAATTAAATAACATAAACATATAATTGGTTTTAACATATTACAATATTAAGTAACATCGAATGTAACATTAAATATAACATTAGTTGCACATTAACGATATTATTAACGCCCAACTGTCCAGAGGTCGCTGGTGTGGAGGCGCTTTAAGCGTCTACGGGTTGTATTCAACCCCAATGAGCAAGCCAATGGGTTAATATGATTATGTAGCCGATCGTTGTAACGACTTGTATGGCGGTTTATTTGGATAAAGACTGTCGGTATACAGAAGTCGTTGTGCAGCGTCATATTGCGCACATAGGGTGGAGCACCAGAGATGTCTCTTGGACCTAGTTCTGCAAGACTTGAACTTGATTAATCCAAGATTTTGCAGCTGTGCCCCAAAATGGAATCCCATATGTCCATGGGCATAGGTCGAAACTTCAAAATGCCATAACTTCGTCAAAACTCAACTGATTTTAAAAAGCAAGGGCTTATTGATCATAGTTTTGCCCCTTAATCAATCGTACATTTAAAGTTAAAAATGAAATTTGAGGTCGGAAGACAAGTAAAAATTGTAGCCTGAAAATCGGTATACCGATATATGGGCATAGGTCGAAACTTCACAATGCCATAACTTCGCCAAAACTCAACTGATTTTAAAAAGCAAGGGCTTTTTGATCATAGTTTTGCCCCTTAATCAATCGTACATTTAAAGTTAAAAATGAAATTTGAGGTCGGAAGACAAGTAAAAATTATAGCCTGAAAATCGATGTATCGATATATGGGCATAGGTCGAAACTTCAAAATGCCATAACTTCGTCAAAACTCAACTGATTTTAAAAAGCAAGGGCTTTTTGATCATAGTTTTGCCCCTTAATCAATCGTACATTTAAAGTTAAAAATGAAATTTGAGGTCGGAAGACAAGTAAAAATTGTAGCCTGAAAATCGGTATACCGATATATGGGCATAGGTCGAAACTTCACAATGCCATAACTTCGCCAAAACTCAACTGATTTTAAAAAGCAAGGGCTTTTTGATCATAGTTTTGCCCCTTAATCAATCGTACATTTAAAGTTAAAAATGAAATTTGAGGTCGGAAGACAAGTAAAAATTATAGCCTGAAAATCGATGTATCGATATATGGGCATAGGTCGAAACTTCAAAATGCCATAACTTCGTCAAAACTCAACTGATTTTAAAAAGCAAGGGCTTTTTGATCATAGTTTTGCCCCTTAATCAATCGTACATTTAAAGTTGAAAATGAAATTTGAGGTCGGAAGACAAGTAAAAATTATAGCCTGAAAATCGATGTATCGATATAGGGGCATAGGTCGAAACTTCACAATGCCATAACTTCGCCAAAACTCAACTGATTTTAAAAAGCAAGGGCTTTTTGATCATAGTTTTGCCCCTTAATCAATCGTACATTTAAAGTTAAAAATGAAATTTGAGGTCGGAAGACAAGTAAAAATTGTAGCCTGAAAATCGGTATACCGATATATGGGCATAGGTCGAAACTTCACGATGCCATAACTTCGCCAAAACTCAACTGATTTTAAAAAGCAAGGGCTTTTTGATCATAGTTTTGCCCCTTAATCAATCGTACATTTAAAGTTAAAAATGAAATTTGAGGTCGGAAGACAAGTAAAAATTATAGCCTGAAAATCGATGTATCGATATATAGGCATAGGTCGAAACTTCAAAATGCCATAACTTCGTCAAAACTCAACTGATTTTAAAAAGCAAGGGCTTTTTGATCATAGTTTTGCCCTTTAATCAATCGTACATTTAAAGTTAAAAATGAAATTTGAGGTCGGAAGACAAGTAAAAATTATAGCCTGAAAATCGATGTATCGATATATGGGCATAGGTCGAAACTTCAAAATGCCATAACTTCGTCAAAACTCAACTGATTTTAAAAAGCAAGGGCTTTTTGATCATAGTTTTGCCCTTTAATCAATCGTACATTTAAAGTTAAAAATGAAATTTGAGGTCGGAAGACAAGTAAAAATTATAGCCTGAAAATCGATATATGGGCATAGGTCGAAACTTCAAAATGCCATAACTTCGTCAAAACTCAACTGATTTTAAAAAGCAAGGGCTTTTTGATCATAGTTTTGCCCCTTAATCAATCGTACATTTAAAGTTAAAAATGAAATTTGAGGTCGGAAGACAAGTAAAAATTGTAGCCTGAAAATCGGTATACCGATATATGGGCATAGGTCGAAACTTCACAATGCCATAACTTCGCCAAAACTCAACTGATTTTAAAAAGCAAGGGCTTTTTGATCATAGTTTTGCCCTTTAATCAATCGTACATTTAAAGTTAAAAATGAAATTTGAGGTCGGAAGACAAGTAAAAATTATAGCCTGAAAATCGATGTATCGATATATGGGCATAGGTCGAAACTTCAAAATGCCATAACTTCGTCAAAACTCAACTGATTTTAAAAAGCAAGGGCTTTTTGATCATAGTTTTGCCCCTTAATCAATCGTACATTTAAAGTTAAAAATGAAATTTGAGGTCGGAAGACAAGTAAAAATTGTAGCCTGAAAATCGGTATACCGATATATGGGCATAGGTCGAAACTTCACAATGCCATAACTTCGCCAAAACTCAACTGATTTTAAAAAGCAAGGGCTTTTTGATCATAGTTTTGCCCCTTAATCAATCGTACATTTAAAGTTAAAAATGAAATTTGAGGTCGGAAGACAAGTAAAAATTATAGCCTGAAAATCGATGTATCGATATATGGGCATAGGTCGAAACTTCAAAATGCCATAACTTCGTCAAAACTCAACTGATTTTAAAAAGCAAGGGCTTTTTGATCATAGTTTTGCCCCTTAATCAATCGTACATTTAAAGTTGAAAATGAAATTTGAGGTCGGAAGACAAGTAAAAATTATAGCCTGAAAATCGATGTATCGATATAGGGGCATAGGTCGAAACTTCACAATGCCATAACTTCGCCAAAACTCAACTGATTTTAAAAAGCAAGGGCTTTTTGATCATAGTTTTGCCCCTTAATCAATCGTACATTTAAAGTTAAAAATGAAATTTGAGGTCGGAAGACAAGTAAAAATTGTAGCCTGAAAATCGGTATACCGATATATGGGCATAGGTCGAAACTTCACAATGCCATAACTTCGCCAAAACTCAACTGATTTTAAAAAGCAAGGGCTTTTTGATCATAGTTTTGCCCCTTAATCAATCGTACATTTAAAGTTAAAAATGAAATTTGAGGTCGGAAGACAAGTAAAAATTATAGCCTGAAAATCGATGTATCGATATATGGGCATAGGTCGAAACTTCAAAATGCCATAACTTCGTCAAAACTCAACTGATTTTAAAAAGCAAGGTCTTTTTGATCATAGTTTTGCCCCTAAATCAATCGTACACTTAAAGTTAAAAATGAAATTTGAGGTCGGAAGACAAGTAAAAATTATAGCCTGAAAATCGATGTATCGATATATGGGCATAGATCGAAACTTCAAAATGCCATAACTTCGTCATTCTTCGCAATATCTACAGTGTAATGGCGCTTGCTAACTAAATTATGTATTTGTAAGATTGGTAAATAGTTTATGGTATGAAAAACTCAGGTGGCGATGAGTAAAAATTTTCTCTTCGTCTAAGTCGCTTGAATAGAAAATAAAAATTCTGCTTGAATATGTATAATAGGCCAACTAGTTAAAGAATATCTAGAATCAAAACATGTGAGATGCTTACTATATTTAAATAAATCTGTTAAATATATAATCATCAACTTTCTTCGAAAGATCTCTCTTCAAATAACATTAACTTGAAAAACTTTAAAAGCTACTCTTCAATCAGATTATTTCTATGAATGAAGATATACATATTTAAGGTTAAATGACATTTAGTATTTTAAATACAATGTATTTAATGTTTAGATAAAGACAACGATGACGTAATTTAAATTAATAATTTGCAACATAAGCTTAAGTTTAAGATAACCTAGAATAAATTTAAAGTAAATTCATTTCTAAATTTCGGCTTGCGAAACTTGTTGCCAAGTGCCAGCAGAATCAGCCTTTTGATGTTACTTCGATTTATAGTCAGCATATATCAACTGAATGAGAGAGAGAGAGTGTGTGCGAGTGTTTGTGTTTGTAAGTGTTTTGAATATTTATAGCTGTCAAATAATAGGTCGATATACATTTGCTTGTGATATATATATATATATATATATATTTGTGTGCGTGTGTTTAGCTTAGATAATACCAAATTGTTGTCTGCGTTATTGTTATTATTAATGTTGTTGTTGTTGTTGTTGTCATTGTTGTCGTTGTTGCTGTGACGTGTTTCTTGTAAATCATAAATTTTGCATGCATCATAGCTATAAATAAACGCCAAAGCAACAGACGAGAAGAGAAGCACTGCACATAAATATTATTATAGCTAAGTGTAATAGTAACGCACACCAAAACATTCTGCCGGTACCCAACACTTGCCACAACACCACTAAACACAGTCAGTCACAGAACACCATCAACACCACCAACACGTGCAACAGCAACAGAGCTCTCTCGGTGGGGCATATTGTTGCTTTAGTTGTAATCAAAATCAAATATAAATCATAATTGTGTGGCGTATTTGTGTGTTTTTATGCCACAGTGAGTGTGTGTGTGTGTCTGTCTGTCTGTGTTTCTGTGCTCATGCAAAAGCGCCATAAATCGTTGCCAGTCCAGTTAAGTATGCCACATATTTGGCCACAAACACACACACACACTCACACACACACCCACACACACACACCCAAATACACACAATCGCATATGCATACACGCAAACGCAGAGATACACAGCTCATCATTGAACTACTTGTAATACACGCATTTGGAGTCGAGTTTGCCCCATGCAGTTCGTCTACTAAACGTTTCAATTTCCACCTGCTGCCACACATGCCACAACCCATTAGATTCGCATCGTATTTTTATGCTGGCTGCCATGGATATTGCGCATGAGTCGACCAGGCCGACCGCTGATATTGGAATTCCCGACAACGCCCTGCTCAGATACCTCATCTGAGCGAAAGCATCAGATTCTATCCGATGTTGAGCTGAAAGAGCGGTACTTAATCTTCCAAAATACACATATATACGAATAGGGCTTGCTGCAGCGGACACCCACGGTTCCTTTCTTGCCGCCTATTAACAAATCAATATGACTAATAACAATTTCAACTATAACATTTGATAATAGTTAAAAGAATATCTTTTTTTTTACATTTATAATAGTGCGGCTAATGAAGTTGTCCGCTTAAGGTGGCTGTCCGCTAGTAGAGCCTTCACTGTACATATATTTGTGTATTGTGTGCAAAATATTTCAATGATCTGTTCATATGCTAAAATAATCTCTTTTCGCCCCACGAAGCTCCTCGAAGTCGCTGCTGGCCAATGTGCTCGACATTGATGATGATTTTCGGCACAATTGTCGCCCCATGACGCCCGGCGGAACATTGCCCCACAATCCGGCATTCTATCGCACGGTTTATGGGTAACAACAACAAGAACAACAACTACACACACACTCTTACACACGCTCACACACAAACACTCTCAAAAGCCCCCCAACAGGCTTATCTCACTTTAGTGGTATACCAATAAACTCATCCCCTCACCCTCACACCACTCCACCCCACCCTATCCCTTTTCCGCACATACGCTCCTCCGCTTTTCCCCTTTTGCAGGCAAGGCGACGATGGCAGCATTGGGCCAATTGGCAGCACACGAATGCCCGATGCGGTCACACATCATACGTGCATCAAATCATCAACAGAATATGAATTAGGTTTAATCTTAAAGGAAATTCGCTTTATTACTGATCAGGTAAGTGCTTTCGTTGTCAACATCCCAGCCTACGCATAAAGCCTGAATAAATCATATTTCGATTAGCTTTACTTTATCTTGTGCGATAGAATTCCATTAGGCAATGCCATAATGTGTACGTATGTGTATATATACCCTTGCAGAGAGTATTACAATTTTGGAAACAATTGATATAGCTTTAAAACGCTGTCCGTTTGTCTGTTCGACTCTATTTACTCTCACTCTCTCTCTCTCTTTCTCTCTTTCAAAGATACAAAGAATCATAGACTACTTAATGTAAATGCGAAAATTTCTTTTTGCAAGGGTATTTGAATTCCAACGAAGGTGCTTTTAATTAGCATACAAATTAATTATATATTTGATAGCATTTAAATGAAACTTAGAGTATTTTCAAACAGATAAATTTGCATGGATATGCAAAGACATATCGGTTATATATAAATTTATATATTTGCTACATCTAAGTTATCCTATCATTTGCACTAGTCTATGATGCACAAAGTATTTAATATGTAAATTGCATAAATATTATTATATTTCCTAGTCTAGATGCGATAAATTTGTAAAAAACCAACACCAACAATTTTTTAACATCTTTTTCTCTCCAAAATTTCTTACCATCTTTCTAAAAATCAAATAAACTAATCCATAACATAATATTATATAATGAAATTTGTGTGTATCAACTATGAAATTGTAATTAAATAGCTACGTAAAGACGACGAGGACAATGACATTGCCAATGATTGGAAATTTGCAGCTATGGTCGTTGACAGACTGTGCCTTATCATATTCACAATGTTCACAATATTAGCCACAATAGCTGTACTACTATCAGCACCACATATTATTGTCTCGTAGCCATATGGGCGAGGTGGTTATTGTTATTGGTTTTATTATAAAATCAATTTGTTAATTATTAAATTAATAACGAAACTTTTTAAGTAAATTTAAAACCATTTAAAAAAAAAACCAAAAAAATCAACAAAAAAAGAGAAAAATAACACTTATATAAAAACCATTGACTAAATAATACCAAAAGAAAAATTAAAAAAAAAAACACACATCAATAATTTAAAAATAAAATGAAACTCGTTTAAAAAAGTCTTAAAAAAAAATCCCAAAAACACAAAGAAGACTTAAAAATCATCAACTATAATTCTTGACCCATTTTCAATTCCAAAAAATCCTTGAGCCACAAAAAACTTAAGCCTTTCAACCAAATGTCCCAAGCCAGTAATTAAGTTTCATCCATTTAATGTATTTAAAAAGACAAGAATGAAACGGGTATATTTTGCTTAAAGATTTGTATATTTTACACTTTATGAGTAATTTGTTCACAAACAGTCGATGATTTCAAAGAATTCGTAGTACACTTTAATGAAATTGCAATATTACATTAATTGTTTCGAAGACTTCGATTTTATACGCTCAATTTCGTATGAAAGTATTGAGCTTTATAAAGAAAAATAAATAGTAGAAATTAAATGGATCCAAAAGGTAGGCAAAACCCAACGTTTTTTTATGCTGGCTCTCCAGCAGAGTTATTAGAATTACTGAATCAAAAAAAAAACAAAAACAAACAAAAAAATTTAAAAAAAAAAACTCTTTTTGAGCTTTATATTATTCATGCAAGTAGCTTTTCCAGATTCCGATTTTTCTCATAAGATCATCGATTCCATAGCTTCCAATCAAACTTAAAAGGAATTGCATACAAGATATAAGCTTAAAGACCCCTTCTTAGAACAAATTGCATTTCTAAACAGAACCAATATGACGACCTACATATCCAAAACACTTGTACGTAAAAACTCCCTAAAACCTTTAAATATTTATTTCAACTAAAACCAAACAATAAAGCAATCCCCACTCCAAAGCTAAATGCATATACAAAACCAATAGAATAACCCATCCATCGAATCAAAAATAACCAATTGGAATTACAAAATTAATAAATAAATATATATACATATATATATATTAACAAAACGAGCAGTGAACATAAACGAAAACCTGAAGATCATTCCTCAGAGTATTAAAAAATAAAAAAATACCAAGCCCAATATGTGCACAGCAAATGGAATGCAAATGGTATGCATTACATCTGAATGTGAACGGCACAGCAAATTGATATAGGATCGAAAATGCGAAATTGATAAATTAAATGGTTGCGAGCAATAATATCTGCGTGTTGATGACTTGCATGATTTTTTGGTGATGCAAACAATGATCGATCGATCTATTGCCTGAGCACACTCTGTGCCCCAAGCAAAAGTTCGCTCCTTCATTGCATTGAGAACAGCGAATGTATCTAAACTGTACACAAATTTTCAACTTTCGGTATTCTTTTTCTATTAAAAAAAATATATACACTTTATAATTTTCAATTTATTTATAAAAAAAAAAAACTGAAAAGTTAAACTCAAAAGCTAAATAATGAATACTGAAACTTGGTACAACACCAAAATGCATACAACGCGATTCAACACCTTCCAAAATACAAGTAAAGATACAAAACAAAATAAACTAACACACAAAAAAAGAAAAGAAAGAAAAATACCAATAACAATGAACATCATAGAACACAAAACATGTCCGGTGAATGGCAAATTATGTGCTTTGCTACAGTATTGCGAGCACATTAACAACAACACTACCACAAATCACTTACCAAGAGAGAGCTTTATACATACATACATATATAGAGATCAAGAAAAGGAAGCATAAACAAAAAAAAAAAAAATAAAAATAGATTCGTATCTCATGAGTCTTCTTCTTCATACATTTGCATACACTCAAATGTATATACTCAATTAAGTATTAGCTGATGTTTCCAAAGAAAAATAAAATAAATCCACAGATCACTGGTCTGTCGTTTGTTACTGTCCACAAACTAGCCAAGCACACAATTTCAACACATAGCGAACAAAAAAAAAAAAAAAACACATATATATATAAATATATATATACACCAAAGCAACAAAAATCTTAAAAATTACAACTGCATGTGAGTCAGGTGAGAGTCGGCAATGGTAATTAAATCCCAAGTGGCGAACGATCCTGAGAACTTGGTGCCATTTACAGCTCTCATGGGACTCGACATGCCTAAACCGAACTTCACGTAAATATATGTTAAAATTTCACATGTTTAACATTATAGTTTTATAATTTTTAAGTTACAGCAATTCTGCTTCTAATTGTAAATCTTGTGCATTGAAAACAATCAGAATTTTTCTTTGAATATACAAATAATAAACAACCGCAACAACAATAACAACTTTAACCGATAAAGCAAATATATTCATTTGCGCATATAAAGGATTTAAACCAAATACAATTACAAAACCAAAACCAAAACGAAAATGTCATAAGTTTAAACTTAAGATTAACAACTTACACATCATAATTACATCATAAAGATAAATTAGGATTCTATTAAAGAGCTCTGAAAAGTAAAAACAAAACAAAACAAAACCAAAACAGACAAATATATAGCAATAGTTTTCCTTTGTATATTGCGAAAGAGGAGAGACACCGAGCAAAAGGGATCGAAAGGATCGGAAGCCCTTTTAAGTTTTTTGCATTTTTTGTATAATTTTTTTTTGCATTTAAGAAACTTTTTAAACAGATTTTATACAATTTATATGCAAGTACAATTTTGAACCTATACAAAAATGTTGTGTTACTTATGCTTTTCGTTTTATAATACGAGTGCACTTTATTTTGGAATCAATTTTGAAATCGTAGTGTTTTTAAGAATGTCGAAATTTGTTGGACAGATTAATAAAGTTAAGGTTTAGCTTTTGATAACAAAAACCATTAAATCTGATATCTAATCTTTGCAAGAAATATATGTACTATTTCAAAAAGGTGAAAACATTATAATTTTTATTTTTTTTATTTCACAAATCACAAATTTCATTTGATATATATATAACTATTTGGCTCTTGATTTTGGAAGATTCTTCAAATGCTATTAAATGGCACAAATTTCGATCCTAACCAAAGAGTAATACAAATAATATAAATGAAAATAGCAAACAAGCTGCCAGCATGAAAAATAATAACAATAATTAATTTTAATATTTTGTACATTTTTTCATAATTTGAGCTCATTTCTAGTATCTGAAAGAAGCTGAGAAAACACAAAAAGAAACAACCACTGAGGAAATTGTAAGACAGTTTAATTGAGAATACAGCAACATAGTAAGGCTTAGAAATCAATAACGGGATTTATTAACTGACAAAACAAACCGTTTGACGTAAAACATAAGCAATTTTTAAACGAAGTCGAAAACCAAAAAAACAAAAAAAAAAAACACAGCAGATAGATTTAAACTAATAGAAAATAATGGAAGAAAGCCCCAGTTCTGTGCAAGGACGAACTCAAACAAATATGTCGAGACAGACTGCACCCGAGAAAAACGCTAAGAAGCTCAAAAGACAGTTCAAGAGATTAATACTACATTTAAGAGAGGTAGAACAAAAAATAAACACACTTCGAGTACATCAAGAAAACAGTTTGGAAAACGTTTCTTTCGTCATACATACATACTTATGTGTGTATATAGTATGTATGTATATACATACATATACTATAAATATATGTATATATATATACATTTCTTTTTTACACTGAAAACAAATATATATAGATATATATATATATATCTATATAACTATATATATATATACATATATATATATATATACATATATATATATATATATATATACTTAGCGTACTATGTAATGATACAAAATTATTTCAAAGCAAATGATGAAACTTTTTCCTAAAAACTAGTTGCATTTAAATGAATTTTAAAAAAATATACATAAAAGTATATATTTATTAAAAGAAAAACAAAAACAAATGAAAACCATGCTCCTTTCTCTACTAAAAAAAACAAAAACAAAAACATAAAAACAACTTTAATATAATACTTAATTAGATATTAATAATAGTCAAAAGTGAAACAAAAAAATAAAAACCAAGTCAAGCGAACAACAAGAATTCGTAAACTAGAAAATATTAAAATTAAATTAATTTTTAAAAATGAGAAAAAAAGAAAGAAAATGCGCTGATTTTTTATGTCGTTATTAGTATTTAAATTTAAATAATTGCATAAAAAAAACATAAAAAATTTAATAAAAACAAAACAAAAAAACAACAACAAAGCAGAAATATATGAAATAAAAATTAGAAAAATTGAAATTGGTCATTTTGACCTAAATAGTAAATTATAGAAAAGAAATAAATGAAAAACCAAACCATTGAAAGGCAAAACCACGACAAAAAAGATTGTAAAATTTTAATTATTATTATTCAATAATAAAAATATAAAAAGAAACAATTTGACAAAAATACCAAAAAAAAAACAAAAAAAAAAAAATACAGATGTCCAACAAATTTGATTGACGATAAAGAAATTTGATATCTGTATTAGTGGATCACCATTAGCAACAGCTTGCAGAGGGACGAACTGAAGACCCAGAAAGGTAAATCCCGTGTCGCTAGTTGTAGGTTTAATATTTGTAAGATCAATGCAATGTATTATAAACACCGCAGGAACTGTTCAATGTAAATACATATTGTTTAGTTGATGTCCATTCATGACCATTGAAAGAAAAAACACCTATCGCAAATAATTGCGATGGACCTATCATTACATTATTATGATTGATATTATTATTTGAGTACTCATGCAATCATCGTCTGGTACAGCAACAATACATTGTAAAAACAAGAACAATACAAGATCATTAGAATATTTAGTATTGTATTAAACAGTTGACATATAACAAACAATGCAAGCATAACAGCAACATAAAATAATACAAAATCATAGTTCAATATCTATGTTGAAATATTTATATTCAAAGTGGTAAAATTTTACATCAGGTCGCATCCGGACCTGGCGTCATTCTGATTCATTCAAAGAAAATTTTACAGAAAAATTCTGATGTCACGCGCAGTTTGTCAACAAAACCAGCTGAAAAAGAATTGAAAACCGAATATTTTCCTTACAACTTTCATTCCTATAACAACAATAACAATCACTTAAAAGAACAAACATTCTTAAATAATATAATAAATATATATATGAGGCAAGCCTAACAAAAGATGATGCTGCGTGTATGTATAAAAGTCATTTGTAACTATATCTTCAATTTATGCTACGTACCAATCTGTTGACAATCTGTTAAAAATCGAAAATTTTCCTATACATATATCCAAAATTTCGGCATGATT
The DNA here is from genome assembly GCA_035044105.1 of Drosophila nr. perissopoda 5 BK-2023a. Classification (NCBI taxonomy): domain Eukaryota; kingdom Metazoa; phylum Arthropoda; class Insecta; order Diptera; family Drosophilidae; genus Drosophila; species Drosophila nr. perissopoda 5 BK-2023a. The sequence goes on from JAWNMK010000018.1 coordinate 1,979,947, forward strand.
TCTCTATTTTTCTCCTGCTACTTACTTCCAATTCCACTATCAGTTAGAAAACAATATTCGACAAATTCTTAAATCCCACAATAAAAACATGTTTTTCATTACTCTGCACTTAGAATTGCATTTATTTGCCATTTGATCTGCATGCCAACATTTTATTTAATCAAATTATATTATTATCGAACTAATAAAAGCAATTTATTTCATACATGCGAAACGGAATTCCGGCTTTTTTTTGGGAGGTGAGTTGAACATCCATAAAAATTATTATTGTAAATAAAATATACTTACTAATTTCTTCCAAAGGAACTAAGATGGCGAACTCTATGTGGCAACTGATGGAACCAAAGCAGAATAAATATGATATCTAAAATATTTGTTATTAATGAAAACTTAACTTTTTTACATTGTAATAAAAATTTTATAACGTTTTAAAAATAACGTCTTTTAATATTTAAATTTGAATTTGAATAATTCGTTAAGCTTCGTCAAATGTGGAGTGGGCGAGTCATGGGAGGAGTTTTCACAGCGACTATCGATACTGACCATCGATATGTACAGAGTCGAAGCCAATGTCACGTGAGTTTTGTTTTGCACGCAGCCAGCTTTGTGCAGCTCAAACTTGCGGTCATTGAATGAGAGTAATATTTTGCGCGCAGCCAACTTCATTCTGGTTATATTTTGCGCCATCGTCGCTTACGCACTTTTGAGAATTTCTGGCTCTCAAACTTGCGTTTTCCATGAAGTTGGGTGCGTTAAAGTCTTGCGCAAAAGTAAAGCTCAAGCGTAGACATGCACCCTTTTGCAGAAAGCTTAGCCATGAACTATACCCAGTATTCTTTTCATAATAACTGCTTACCAAATGTTGGTTTTGGCAAAAGATGCTTTTTATATTTAAGCTGATTTTTTACTGTGTCGAAATGATTTGAAATAACTCATTTACAACTTATTTTTAGAATTATAATTTATAGTGCTTTCGAATCTATTAACGTAATAAAAAAAATAATGTGAAATGAATTTTATTAAAAATACTTTAAACTATGTAAAAAATGGCAATTCCTCAAGGGGTGAAGGATTAATTGTGGTATTGGGTATGGGTGGAGTTATATTTGACCATTTTATACCTCTGAGAATTAAGATTTAAGAATTTTTAATTTCTTCTCGGATTTAATGGAACTTATTTTCAAATTATTGTTTTTAATGATCTTTCTTTGCAACGATTTTTCAGCAGTTTGACCACAGTTATTTGGGAACCTTTTTCTGCCCATTCTTTTTGAATTTCTAATCCTTATCGAAGGCATTTCAGCACTCAGCTCCCCCCTTCCCCTCCTCAGATTAATATTTGCATTTTGTGTAAATATGTTGCGATTTTTTCGCACATGCAACTCAAACAACAAGCAGCGCATACACAGATGCGCACACACACAAACGCCAACACACACATACATGCTGCACTTGATGCAAGTGCATGAAGAATGCAAATCAACTGTAATCGTGCAACAACAACAACAACAACAATATCAATGGTTGACCATTCAAAGAGCTCGTTTTTTTCTTTTTTGTTGCTGTTTGTTTTTTCTGCTTGTTGCTGTGGCGTGTAGCAAAAAATTGCATAGCAAATACTCAAAGTAAATGCTGGCAGTGTGCGGCAGGGGCATGCCCCACCGAATGATAATGATGCCAAAAACAAAGGGGGTGTCTATTTTGTGACTCCTGTGTTGACAGTGTTTTTTCCTTTTTTCATGCCACACTTTTTGCGTGTAAAAAATAATATGCATTTTTTGTACACACACAGAGTGAAAGCTTGTTTAAGCTTGTATATAAACTATGAATGCTGTATGTACACATGTGTGTATATACATATGTGTACATAGGCAGATCCCCACCCCACCCCACCCCCAGTGGCATGTATTTAATGTAGTTGTTGTTGTTTATGTATATGGAATTCTATTTACTCCAATACCCACGCACAATTGCACCAACAACAACAACAACAACAACATCAACAACAACAACAACAAGAACAACTGCAACAACAATGGAAAATGAAACGCGCTTTTGTTGTATATTAAAATTGCCGCCTGTCTTACTGTCACTGTGTGAGTGTGTGTGTGTGTGTGTGTGTGTGCCACGTAGGCTAGTGTAAAGTATATAATTAACGGCGTTTTACATATGTGCATTGCGAGCGGGCAATTGTATCGCGTATATAAGCCGTATTTCCATCCCCCTCCCTCCACCCACCGCTCTTTGGCCGCTGATTACATGGAATACATAAAGTAAATGTCAAAAGCGACACACACACACACATACGCACACACAGGCACACATGTAGCGCGCTGCTGCTGATTGAGTTTGAGTTTGAGTTGACGATGAGTCCAACTGGCAACCCCAATGAACCCCACAAGTCCAGCCCGAACTCAACCCCTTTGTCCATTACGAGCCTACCTCAATATTAGCACACACTTACACACGCACACAAATGCAGCAGTGTGTGTGTCTCTCTCTCTCTATTGTTGTTGTTGTTCTTGTTCTTGGGATATGCACACCCGCTGGCCGCTTCTTTTGTGGCCAGGGTATTTGTGTGAGTGTGTGTGTGTGTGGGTGTTGGTGTGCGTGTGTGCATCTTAAGTCGCCACTCGCCAGCCCCATTTTGACAACCCCTGCCCCGCTGTTGCAAGTCAGTGGACTGCACAATAAGCACAAATTACGAGTACGCATTTCACAGGATCTTAGTGTCGAAATGTCCTCACCCCTCCCCTCCATGCTTTTCCTCCAGGGGGGTCAACGAAGTTGTTGCTGTTGTTATTGTTGTTGTTGTTGTTGTTTTCGTTGTCGCCTTTGGTGGCATTTCTTAGGTCAAAATTTATGTGCAGTTTTAATTTATGCATTTGAGAACACTTTGGGTTATATTTAAGCTGCTTCTTAGCGCATTGAAGTTGCCTTCAGGCCAAGTTTCCTTATCGAATGCATACCGAAATTATCAGTCAATTTGCTTACAAATTAATTTAAAAAAGTTAAACCTGTCAAAGTCGCATTTAATTATTCGAAGCTTTAATGTTTTTCGCCTTCCACAATGCATTTTGCCTGCAGCGTTTTTTATCGGCTTTAAATTTTACCCGATTTGCTGCAATTCTTTGACACAAAGATGAAAAACTGCTTGGATAATATTTGTTGCAACCCAATGAGTTCGAAATGAATTGAACGAGTTTCAGTATATATATATTTGATATATTTTCGAATTGTGAAAAAATATTCACATTATTACAGGCATTGTCTATATGCCACACACATAAAATAAAAATTTGTTAATGTTCATAGGATTATTAAAAAATGGCTGATTAATTTTTAGCAGTATTACAATTACAATTATCATACTTATAATGCGAGCTGTGCGCATCATTAAAAACCAAATGCAAACACTGACATAAAAAACTATCCAATTGCATTATTTGGCTAACAGCAATGTCCGATGCACATGCAACAGCAAACAAACAATGGCAAAATAGACACACTCACACACACACACACGTGGTGTACTTATTATATACACTTGATGGCATGTATATACACATAAGTACCGTTCGGCCTGTGGCCAGTTTTACTATACATAGAAAACTGTACTCGCCACATGCCATCTAATTATGTACAAACAAGTAGAAAAGGCGGGCGGGCGGGCGGTCGATTGAGCGGTGCCTATGAAAAATCACTTGAACCGACCACTGCCCTAAAAGCCCCCCCCACCCCCACACACACTCACACAGACATAAACATACACACACTGACACACCTTCTGAAGCAATCTTAAAATGCCTGAGCCATGAAGGAGAATTGCGTAAGCTGCAAAGACAGTGGACAAAGGACGAGCACTTTCGGGGGCCAGAAAGTAGGCTTAGGACTTTCTTGGAGCGAACAATACAAGAGGCAAAACAAAACCAAATATAATGCAACATTTTTGACAAGATGCAGCACGCTCGACTACTCACACACACACACAAACAGACTAACGATTGCATGCAGCTGCAACAGTGGCAATATGTTATTATTAGTATTAGTTTACTTTACTCATTTGCAAGGTTTTCGGTAGAATGTAAAATTGAATTATTTAAAATTAAATAGAAAATCTTTGACTTGACTCAAAAATATATATAGCACATATATAAAATATATATGTACATATATATATACATATATATATACACACATAAGTGCACGTATTTTATATAGTGTATTCAAACAAGCAAAGTAGTTTGCAATACCCTTACAAAATGTGGCAAGTAGGCAATTTCATGCTGCTTGCTACACTTTGAGTATTGTTAATGTTTTCTTTCTTATAATTTGACAAAAACAAATGGAGAATATTGAAAACATTATATAGAATCTCAAATTAGGCAACAGACCAAAAGTTATCGTGTTAATATAATTTATGTTTATTGTTATAAATGTTGAAAGAGAGTATTTCAAATGAAATATTTATTTGGACATTTTATTTCAATGTGGCATACATATTAATATATATTTTATGCTTCACTTCACTTCACCCACACACACACACAAGGAAACACGAACAGGGATATCAACATCTTGAGTTGCAGTGTTGAAGAAGGAATCGTCTCGAATCCTCTTTGCATCCATAGGCCATGTTATCATTTCAGTAATTGCATTTTTGTGTTTGTCGTTGTTGTTGTTGTTGTTTGTGTTGCACTTTACCGTTTTGGTTTCCTCTGCATTCTCTAAGGGGTTATTTTGATAATTTTCTCAAGAAAACTCAAACCATTTGGCAATTCCTCCCATAAATAGTTGACCTGGCTTCTCTCTGTGCATCTCTACTTGCAAGACACACAGATACAAACACACACACTCACAACCACACACACACACAGACGCATGCACGCATTAGAAATAAATATACACAGCAGGCATTTATATAGGATACATTTAGCCACTGCCTTGAACGCATCCTTTAGTCGATGTTCTTGAGGATTTATCTATATTTGCTTTTCTGTCTTTCATTTCCTTAGACACTGCATTTATTGAACTGAAATTTTTGTCAGCATTCTTGGGCTTGCTTTCAATTAATGAAAACTTCTATTTAATTGGACTTTTCCTTTATGGTATTTAATTTGTAGTTCGTGTGCTTCAAAAGTATAAAAATGTGCATTTTTATGAACTTTGATTTCTCATATGGATATATTCTGGAATCCTTTGAAAACAGGCTTGATGTAAAGATTTCATGTGGAATAGTTGACAATTTGGCAACAAAACTTACCGAATTATCAATATGACTGTCCTGTCTTTTTTATATTGGCCAATTATAAAGCTAATAATATAATATAATATGATATATATAATATAATAATCACAAACAAAAATTATAGACTTTCAAATGCCTTTTTCCTTTGAATTCATTGAGAATTCCAAATCAGAAGTGCACTTTTTGTATACTGTGTGATTTTTGCAACAATATTAATATCCCTTTTGGTAAAGATATATCATATATCAAATGATTTTAGTCCTTAGATTAGTTGCTGAGCTCCCAGGATTAAGGTCAATGTATGTTACATTTGATAACATAAACCAAATCAATTTATTTCATTCGCTGTTTTTGTATGCTGAATGCTTAATTATTCATTTAACGTATGTGACTAATAAACAAAAAATGTTGCAGTTGCAACTAGCACAATTAACAAGAAAACAGATACCAGAAAAACTTATTATTATTAGATATGAATGCAAATTGAAAGTTTCTTCAGCAGTTCTAAATAGCAAATGGATTTAAAAAATGTTAAAAGTTTGTTAAATTGTTATTATATCAATAAAATACCCCGTTAACAAAATTTCAATAGTATAATAATGTCAAAAGACACTTAATACGATCATTAACAGTTGTCAATTTTATATAATTTTTACCGTTACGGAAGCTCATTTATATTTCCATCAAATTAACAAAAAATATCAATCAGATGGATGATATCGCATAGTTTTGAAGCTGAAATGTATTGTAATTCGTTCTGGCTGTTGCTGAAAATTACAGGCGAACAAACAAACAAATTGATGAACGAACAAACAACAATAAAAAAGATGAAGAGGGAAAAGATGGGGCACGTAAATAGCAGGGATTGCGGTGGCCGGCTTGATGGCAAGCGGAAGGGTGCTCGGAGTGGGCAGTTAATGAGCGCTCGTAGGGAGGGTGATATGCCAAAAACAAAAAAATGAAACACAATGAGTTGGGTAGTTGCAGCTCTGGCATGTGTGTGTGTGATTGTGTGTGTGTGTGTGTGTGTGTGTGTGTGTTTGTGCGTGAGTGTGTGCAGCTTAACAACGCAACATAAATTAACGCATATTTCAGTTGCAATTTAAAAACGCACAAAGCGAATGCTGCAGTGGACAGCGACGTTTGCGACGACGTCAACAGCAACGGCGACGTCGACGTTTCAATTATTTGTTGTTATTGTTGTTGTTGTTGTTATCATTAACATTGTTGTTGTTGTCAAAAGTGCCAGAGCAGCGCATTTCTTTTTTTGTTGTTGCTGCTGCCGCTGCAGCTGTGGAACGCACAAAAAATGAATAAAACAGACAACGCCCCTATAACGCACACACACACACACTCTTACGCACACACACACATACACACTCACACCCCCAATCCATCCACTGTAAAAAGCTGTCGCCGCGCCTAAAAGTATGCAACGCATTGGTTGCCTATCTGTCAGGTCCTGCATCCTGCCACCGCCACCGCCGCCACTGCCGCTGCTGCTGCTGCGGCTGCTGTTGCTGCTGCTGCAGCTGCAGCTGCAATTGCTGTACATTATTTACCTCTTCTTCGTTTTTTGCGCGATGCCGCTGCTGTTTTTTATGGGTTTTATTGTGTGCGTGCGCGAATGAAAAATAAAATGTATAAAAATATATAACGGTACCGCTCCAACAGTCGCCGCACGCACATTGTGGCTACCATTCGTCGTCGTCGTCATCGTCGTCGCTGTGCTCGTCCTCATCCCCTCCGCTCGGGGCCCCCCGCTGAACTTCGTCAAAAAATGAACAAAAAGTAAAAGAGATGCCCAAATGCGAAAACGCGTGCAAGCAAACGGGCCGAAGCGATAGTCCTGGCCAGGATCAGGGCACATGCATACATATACACATAGGTGCACTGATTGCCAGCGCATATCGAAGGGGGCATATGGCAAGGGCAGAGAGCACAGCTGCGGATGCAGGGAGACAGTATCAGCAACAGCAGCAACAGCAACAACAATAACAAAATAAATACCCTCGGACAGCCGGCGGGGCCAATGGTGCGTATGTGTCACGGCGGTGACAACAACTACAAAAACAGCGCATACAACAACAGCAACAGTAGAAAAATAAATTAAAATTGGTTTGAGTCGCTGTTGTGCGCTTTTCTCTCCCACCAATGGTTTTGTTGCTCTTCTTGTTAAGCTATTGAAAATATAAATTTTTTTGTCAACATTTACTTTTATTTGCTTGTCGCGTTTTATTTTTCGGGCTCCTAAAAGCGCACAACATTTTTTAATTGGGTTAGTAATTGAAATTTATCGAACTCTTCCATACACACAGAGGACACACACACACACACACAGGCACACCATATCGACACAGTCCCCGGAGAGAGGCAACAAAAAGCTTCAATTGAATTGAACGCATTTGAAAAGTCGAACGAACAAATAAATATAAACAAAGTAATTGAAACGGTTAAAGAAATAAAATTAAATTTTTTCACATTGCATTATAATTATATAAAAAGGCCTTGGGGACAACAGATTGAAAATGTACACTGCATGTATTCTCTTTGACCAGCCTGCAGGTCATTCATTGATATATACAAATTTTAGAATGCTTAAGTTAATATCAAAGATATACTTCACCTGACTTTGGTATCTGCTATATATAAAAATAAAATAACAAATAATTTGGCTTGTTTTTAATGCTTTCTTTCACTATAGATACAATTTCGCATTATTTTATGATGCAGAATAAATACGGTCAAATAATAATTATATATAATAATACATATGTATGTATATAAGAAAAATGGCAATATTTGATAATGAGCGCATTACTGGTTGCTTATGAGAAATATCCTTATCTACCATTTTATAGAAATCGAATATGTTTTTACCATATTGATCCTTTGCTTGAATCCCATCAACAAAATAAAACATTGAAAATTGAACAGAAAAACGACACAGGAACAGGCCATTAAAAGCAAACTGGTTATCCGTTGACCAAAAAACTCTTTGATGCTGGAGATGTGTAGACTTTTTATTGGTGTCCTTTGGCACAGCAGCATCATTATAAACAACAACAACACCAACAACAGAAAAAGCAAACTCTGAAGCCAAAGCAAGATCAACACATCTGCAGCTAAACATTCATTCAATTGAGTGGAATTCTAGACCGTTTTTCACACACGCACAGCAAACTGGACATTATCTGTGCCGAAAATACAAGAAAAGGTATATTTAAGGAGTGGAATATGCGGGCCGGAAAGATTGCAAATCAAATAGACAGCAAGACAGCATCTTCAAACCACCCCAAAAACATGGAGAAATAACTGTAGGACGTATGTAGATAGTGACCAGCGGCGGAACCCGATGAAAACTGGTTGACCAAAGGGGTTGCATCTTGGCCGGGATGCGTGTCAAAGTTCAACGTCAGATGCCCAGCTATCCGTTGATGCTGTGTCCAGTTTGAAAAACCGGCCTGGCCATGGATCAGAGTTTTCGCCTTTGGTTCTGGGCACAAATCTGTTGAAATTTTGATGAGAAAGTTCAGCAGATTTTTATAAAAGTTTCATGTCCTGCCACGGATGCTGAGCGTGAGAAAGTTTCGATTCGCCCAAGAGTAACAAAAACTTGTTTCCATCTCAATGTCCTGCTGCTACTGCTGCTGCTTGTGGCCCAGATGCTGCCCCTCCCCAGAACCAGTCGGTGCAACGTTTTGGACCCAGGGCCACTTAGCCAGGCGATTTATTCATGTTATTTGGCAAGTTGGTTAATTGCTAACCAAATGCCAAGACGACTCCGCTGCCAAACATTAGCTAACCAAATGGCCAAACGGCAGCAGCATTGTTTGTCTCCAAGTCGCTGCACTAATTGTTCTCCAAGGCGGATCGCCGCCTGTTCACGTGTGTCCTGTGGGATTGGCCGACTACACTCGCTGACCTATGTTGCGGCCCTATTAGCTTAGATATTCCATTAGGCAGCATCGATTACTCAGACATGCATTGATTTTTTTACAAGTGACTGCCAATTTCAATGCATAAGCGATGAGCTGCAGTCCTTAATGAGCTTATTGACAGCAGATTTGTTGAGAGAGGTTTCGGTTCCTTCAGTCTATATATTGGGGAAGAACTCGTCTAAAGAGGAGTTAGACGAACCCGCAGTGCTAAGTGGTATTGATTTAAGAATAAATATATTACTAATTTACAAGAGAACGCTATATTCATTTGCTCTTAGTTTTTTCGCTGTGTCAATAAAACGTAATTATAAGTAATATAAAAGGAATTAACAATTAAAAAGGATTTTAAATTAACTTAATTAGAGTTACCCTAATTTCCCTGACTAACACGACTCCTCTTAGCTGTGTTTAAGTTCTTTGACTTCTTATCTTGTTAAACAAATCATATTGAAATCTGACCTATGCATCCTCAGCCCTCATCTCATTAAAAGTCTGACCGCTGTAGAATATTTACTATGAACTCAAATGAACGTTACAGATGCAAAAAACAGATTCAAGATATAGCAGCAAAAACGTTACAAAAACCGGTTAAAATTCAATAACTTTAAAAACTGACCGTTGACGCTGGCGTATATATTTTGGCGGTTAAAAACACAAAATATGTATGCAGAAACATCCAGTTTTGATCATGGCACAGTAATTAATTTGAATTTGGTCCAATTGAGGCTGAGCTGAAGACAGAAGTCATATAAACACATCCAAATCGAAAAGATCGGGACAATGAGGGGAAAGCTCTGAAGATTGTACACGGAACCGGCACTGGGACAGTGACGACCAATCAGCAGTCAAGATTCCAGCACAGACAAGGAGTAATCAAAACAAAATGCTTACCCTTAAAGAGGTAAAACAATAACCAACACTCACCCCAAAAGGCACAGTCCAGGCCAAGGCGTGCATTCCTAGCAGTGCTTGCCAAAAATGTGTTGCATACTTTTGGATACTTCATCAAAATGTTATTCACTATTATTTCGTACAAGCTTTACATGTAAAAGTGTTCTTTAAATGCTTATTGCATTATTTAGGAAGAATGGAATAAATACCATAAATATTAAAATACAATATTAGTTCACAAACAACTTTATTCGATTTTTTGCTGATAATTTTATAAAAGCTAAGAAAGCGATAATAACATTCACAATTTATATTGTAATAATTGAAAAGCAACCTTATTTTATTAATGAAACTAGAATAAGTCTGTAAACCTTTTAAAAAATTTATTGTTTTGCAGGTTTTAATATTGATTTTAATAAGATAAGCGAAACCTATCGCGTATATTAATTTCACAGCTCATTTGCCCATTCTAAAACGATTAACTGCTCGAAACAAAAGCGAGATTATCTTATATATGATGTAGTAGGTATGGTAATTGCAGCGCAGTTCTTTTTATCCCCCAATATTTGCATGCACATTCAAGTTTTCTTAAGTTTACATGTATTACATTTTGTGTATGACGCAACATGTGATACGTTGACGAAGGAAAAAAATATAGAAAACAAAACAAAACAAAACGAGAGAGAACATGACAAAACGAAGGCAAATAATGCAAACCTAAGGGAATTCAAAAAGGCGCAACAGGCTTGCCGGCGAGGAGGAGGGTGTGGCGCTCAAGTGCGGGCGTGTGAGCGAAATGAACGTAAAATATTTTTTGAGACCAAAAGTGGAATGCGAGACTTTCGCAGCGCCGCCGAAAAGTATGCTAAGAAAAATGCAAAATATGTGAATCTTAGCAAGGGGTGACTCATGACGAGAACGGGAGAGTGGTTTTAGAAAGACAGCGAGAGAGAGAGACAGATATGATGAGAGTTGCGGGTTGGTTTCTCTGACGGCATTTCGTAAAAAACGCAAAAGACGTTCAGCGTTGAGCCCTCACTGGGTTGGTCGCCCAGCCTACAATTGCGCAATTATTGAGGTAGGCACAATGGTTATCTATAACTAGAATACCCTGTGCAGTGGTATGAGTTACTCCATTGCCACCCCTTTTTGCTTTGCCGTTTGCAGCGTTCATTAACTTGACTTGGGCAGTTCAAAGATGAGCGGTCAAATGTTTAACCGGTTTGCAGCCGGACGCAGCCTGTCTTCGACTGGACCTAGAACTGAACCTCAGCATCTTTGAGGATGGGTTCTCTCTGTGGCCCAAAGCTGATCAGTTGAGTTTAAACTTTCATTTCGGTCGCGTCGCGTTCCGTTGCGTTGCTTTTAGCGCAATTCTTTGTTTGGGCTTTGTTGTTGAAATTTCTCGCGTTTGTTTTTTCGTTAATGTGGGATTTCTGTTAATTTTTTTAACTGTTACCATATTACAATTTGTTTTTGTTTTTGCTAATTTCTGTTTCTGTTTAACATTTTTCATTGTGTATCGTTTTCGTTAAACTCTTGTGTTTAAAAAGAAAAATTATCCGTAAGTGAAACGTGGAAAATTGGTTTTATGCACAAATCAAATGAGATTTAAGATAATGATAAATTCATGCCCGATTTCACTATAAATAAAAAAGTGTCTCAATAAGTGGTATATAATTTAAAGTCATTCAACTTCATTGCAGCATACTCCATGAAATCCCACAGATCGAAGAAAAAATTTTAAAATCTATAAGAATATAGCTTTTTAATCAATGAGCTCCGTTATTGCTTGGACTTTGTTTTGATCGGTAGTTTTATTAAGAGAAAAAAACCCTAAGTTCTTTGGCCACAAATCCACACACATATCCATGGATAAGTCTAATGGCAATCGTAAGCACATTCTCGAACAGGCTCAGCCCCAGGAAGGCTCCCTTGCACTCGGCTTGGTGGAGAGTTGCGGCAACAAGCGCAAACTCTACGCCATAGACGAGAGCGGAGAGGGCTCTCCGGTGACGGTGGGTAGGGCGGAACCTGTTCTGGAGACGGCTTACGATGCGGATGTGGAGGAGCTGGTGGAGCAGTCTGTGGCCTGCCCACTCTTGCTGAGCAAATTGGCCAGCGAGCGTGAGGTAATCTACGAGCTGTTCCAACCATGGGCCCTGAAGACCTACGGCGATCAGGCAAAGACCAAGACAATAACGCTGCGCAAAAAGGCGCGCATCCTTAAGGCTCTCGAGGGAAAGGAGCACAGTCGGCCAGATAGCTCAAAATTTCGCTTCTGGGTGAAGACCAAGGGTAAGTTGTTGATCCACCTTCACTGAGAAAACTGCTAGATGTATTTTCTATAAATGATGTAAACTTTTCCACTGAGGTACTCATGCTCTAAGCGTAAACTTAATATATTTAAAAAATAGCATAAAACTAAATAACTAACTTAATAACTGATGCATAATGCACAGCAAAAGAATTCTTACTCTTTGAAAATGTTTCGTTATACGTGTTGTTTGTGTGAAGAATCACTTTCAAAAATTGACATAATAAGCCCTGAAAACGTTTTTTTGTTTTGTTTGTTTCCTTAGTTTTCACGCTCGTTTACAAATTGATTTACATATTACAGGTTTTACGACCAAACGACCCGATGGCTTTGAGGAAGCGCCTGGCAGTCGACGGCGCCTTCAGCCATTGCCAAACACTGCTGTGCTCTCCGATAATCCCGGTGCGGTAGATCTCTTTGCCGCCTCCAAGAGCAAGGATTTTGGTCGTCGCATCTACCGCAAGGTGGCCTGCGTTGAGGAGTTCTTCGATATCATCTACAACGTGCACATGGAGCTGGGCGGACGCAGTGGCATGCATGCGGGACAGAAACGCACCTATCGCATTGTGAGTGTAGCGTATAAGCCAAAGTATTTCATTATGAATTATCACATTAATTAGTTGTATAATATATCAGACGGACTTTTGCATAACACATGATTCAAATTATCAATAAAACTTAATTAATATATTTTAGTAAACTTACTTTATTAATTATGATAACTAACACTCAGCAACTTTTAAGAACATTACATTCAGATTCAGACTACGAAGTGCTTATTATTTTTTGGTTTTAATTTATCTTCAATTCTAATACTTACCATATTTATTTGTTTAATTTATTTTTTAAAATCTTTTTCCATTCCTTTAGATAACCGAAACCTATGCATTTCTGCCACGTGAAGCTGTCACACGCTTTCTGACCATCTGCCCCGAGTGCAAAAAGAACCTACGACCCTCCTCGCCCTCGGCTGTCTCTAAGGACGAGCTGGCTGGCAACGAGAGCTCCTCGGAAGTGGAAACCTATTTAAATTACTCATCGCATACAGAAAGCTCCTTAGAGGCGGGTCCAACGGCCAAGCGGCGTCGCCATTCGAGCGCTGACTTAAAAGCACATGCACCGCTGGCCGCAGGATCAGGCGCCAGCTGCACCAGTGCCACACAGCTGGATGCCACAGCAGCAGCAGGAGCTCCAGCACCTCATGCACCACCCAGTCCCCCAACTGTCCCCACAATCGTTGAGGCGGCTGACAAAGCGAGTGGGGTCAGCGTGCCCAAAATACGAGTCAACACACAATTGCAGCGTCCGCTTAGTCCGCCTACTGAGCCACAGACTCCAATGCCAGCCAATCCCTTACAGCTTCCCAATTTTGACTTGCAGCTGCTTAAGTCGCGGGATAATCTTGTGCGCTATTACGATTTCATGAGACGTTTCTATGCCGGCGGCTCGCTGCTTAGTCAACCGGTCTTAGCACCGCCCCTCTACGGCAGCAGCCTGCTACAAGGCCTTACCTTTCCAACCACCACCACGACTAGCACAAGTACCACAGCCTCAGCCTCAGCCACAGCAACCAACAATAACAACAAACCATTGTCTGTCTCGGTCGCTTCTTCAGCGCCGAGTACCTCCCAGAAACTAAAGTCCTCCCCTGACAGTTCGACTCGTGTACGCTCACCGATCGCTTCGACAGCCACGCCTCCAGCCCCTCAAACACCAATTAATCTAACAAAGCCTCCATTTTCCAGCTCCAGCAATGGTCAGCCAGCATCGACCTCTACTCCCGTCTCTGCTCCTCCCCTTAAGCTGGAGCTGCCCAGTCCGCCCAAGACGCTGCCAGCGGATCTGCGCATACCTCAGCTGCTGCTGCGTGGTTCGGCTCCCATGGAGCAGTTGCCCGTGCCATTGCCGCCATTGGATTTGGAGCGCTTGAAGCCCATCACATCCACCTATCTGCAGTTGACGCGCAGCATGGGCCTCAGCGATGAGGATGCCCTGCGCTTTGATAACTTGGTGAGTAAAGATTTCAAATATACACTTTAGATATTTAAGATTAGCTTATAAGAAATCACAATACTCACATGGGAAACATAAAAATATCTTCTCGTTTAGTATTTATCAAAAAGTTTCAGAAATATCAAAAAATTCAAATTATCTCAACCAGAAATATCTAAAATCGTATTTAGTTCTTCAATGAATATCCTCTATATCCTATATGTACATTTTCTTGATCTGCGCTCTGAAAACATCTCAAATTTAATTTTTAATATAACATATGATCTCTTAACTACACAATGATATCATATTCAAGTTGTTTGTTTTTTACAACTCATTTGCACTAAATATTTTATTATTAAGATAAGTTTCCATTTGGTCACACAATTGTTTACTATACAATTTATAGAATTAAACAATGCAAATCAAGTTTTTGCTAACCACAAATTTTAATTTTAAATATATTTCATATTTTATTAAGTTTTTATTACATTTGTATGCCGTTGGCACGCTTTCCCATTTTTTAATATCATTAAAAAGCATATGCAAATATGTATATATATATCGCAATATTTTTCTCATTGTTGTGTCCAAAACAATGCAAATCAAATATGCAAACAAATTTTCAAATATTAATGCCCTTTGTAGTTGTTTTGAAATACATATTTTTTTTTAATACACACTTTGCTGTTAGTTTCAAGCGCGTTTTAAAGTGCTTTTTATTTAGTTAAAGAGCTTCGAAAAAAACATTTTTGTATACCCTTGCAGAGAACTTCTAATTTAAAATTGAAAATATTCACAAGTTGTTTATAATTTATATGCTTAAATTCTAATAAAATAAGCCCTGAGGTTCTACTGCATGGGTATTGAATTTTCGGAAATTTCGAAAATACTGTTCTTTACGGCTTACGTACAGAAGACATTAGCCATATTTAATATATAAGTATTTGCTCTGTTATTCGTATTTGATCACCAACAAATTTTTACTAATTTAGTTTCTTTTTTCTATGACATGCTTGGCTTATAAATCTAATGCATCTATCGCAATGTAATCGAGATTATGAGAGACAGAGAGAGAGAGAGAGAGAGAGAACTCTGGCACAAAAACAAAACACAACAACAACAGCAACAACCACAACAACCCCTTTCGGCCACAACAAATGCTTTCGCTTTGCGCAACGCACAAAATTTTACAATAATACAAAAGTTTTTTTGTTTTTTCGTGTGAAGTTCAAATTGAATTTCTATTAATTTATTTATTTTAATTTTTTTAATGACATTTGATCTCTTAATGCTTGAATTATTTGTTGCAATTAATGTTTTCACTTTAATGATGCTGTAAACATGCTTAATGCAATGCTTTTGTATTATTTATATTATTAGTTTAGAGTATTATTGTTATATTTTTTTTATTTTGTTGAATTGCATAATATTTGATTTTTTTCTTTTTTGTTATTTTCCAGCTCAGTTATTAGCGCAAGCCGAAAAATTGTTGTAATAAATTAGTTAAACACAATATTAAATGCTTTTTTGTATGTCAAACAAATTCTTATGCAATTTCCAAATTTTGAAAGCAATTGAGAAATTCTTAATAAATTAGAATGCTTACTAAAAAATGAACGCAAATCTCATTTAGGACTGCTTAGTAGATGTACATTTGTAAAGGTTTTGATATTTTCAGCGGAGGTAAGTACAAATTTGAATAACATTTTATTATCATAATAATAATAATAATAATAATAATAATAATAATAATAATGATATGGCAATAATAATAATAATATTACTATATAGTATATATAATTATAATATATTTTCAACTTATTTTATTTAATAAGTTCTTCAACTACATTTTACAACCATTTTAAATGAGGTGACAATAGATATAAGGATTCTATTTAAAATCTTTTGCTAAAATAATGCCCATGCAATTTATTCAATTTATCGAAGACCAAACATAAACCTCCCATTTACTGTTTCATACTTCTAAGATTTGCTGTCATTAAGATTGTGATTTCCATCTAATTGAATATTTTGCATAATAAGAGTGGCGAATGTTAGGGCAATATATGTAGTCGGCCATTTAAGGTACCTCCGATTCTTTATTAATCTACATTTTGAATTCTTCTTAGTCACGTCTTTCAAATCTTAAGATGTGAGAAGTGAAACAAATTAAATATATTTTGCATATGTACCAAACAATGAGCTACTAATCAGAATAGTATCATGCGTTTATACACATATATATTAAAGTCTTTGAACCTTAAGCCTTGACTTCGTCTCTGTTTTGTAGGTTAATCAATAATCGGCTTATAATCACAGAGATTCTTAAAACATATTTTTCTGCTGTATGTGATTATGGATGTGTCGAAAACTTTGCGAGCGCCGTGCACTGTGCAAAGAGACATATTAAACGCGACCGCGTTGCTTTGTAGCCCTCTGGCTGTGAGAGTCTCTCTTCTTACGTGCGATTCTGATTTAGATTTATTTCAAATGTGTGCACATATATTTTGCCTTGCAATGCGATGTAATCTTGGGGCATACCCCCACGCTGATAACCATTTATTTATGATAGCGTTTGCTGTATACATTTGTGTATATGTACATATATACAATTATAAATTATTATATAATTAACTCTACTTTCTGCATTGAGCATATTATTTGTTTGACTGCTCTACTAGTCCTTGGCCGTGCTCATCTCCCTTGACGGTGCTCAGCACATACCTGACGCTGAGAACGCGTCCATTTTGGTCGACAAGAGTTTTGACTACCTCGCCGTTTTGAGCCTGAATTTCTGAAGGTGTTAGCTGCACTTGCGACAGGTAGTCGTCGATAGAATTGCTTTGCTGTTGAACAGGTGGCGCTTGTCGCGGTGGTGCCGTTGGCAATGGGACCAGTGGTAGTGGTAGTGGTAGTGGTGAATCCGCCCGGCTCTTTATTCGCACCGTCGTCGTGATAGACCGTCCGTCGGGCAGGACTCGAGTGCGAATCAAATCGTTACCCTGGGCTCGGGCATTCTGCAAATCCTCATCTGTAATGCCGCCACGATCGAGCATATCTCTCATCTGAGGATCCATTTGAGCGACATTTGGTGGTGCGGCGGCATTGAAATTGACTCTAGTTATCCTTGTCCTATTCACAGATGGCTCATAAACATTGGCTGTGTCTGTCGTCTTGGGCATCTGTCGGAGAAACTCTTCCAGCGAGGGCAGCGGTGTGGTGGTATACATTGTATCACTTGGCGCCGCTGTGGGCAGTAGTGGCTTCGACAAAACAGTGGGTCGCGTGGGCAATGGCACTGGCAAGGGCACAGGCTGTGCTGCTGGCGTGGGCACCAAACTAGGCAACTCGTTGGCAAAGTTGGTGTTTATAAACCAGGGAGGCAAACCTTTATTGAAAACATTCCAGTTGGTGGGCACGCCATCAGGCTCAGTTCCCGATGAAGAAGTGGTAACAACTGGATAGGTCTTCGTCACTGTTGTCACAGTACGTCCCTGACCATCCCGCTCCGTTTTTGTGGTCGTTTGTGGTGTTACTCCAGTGGGATAGTCAAAGTTTGGCCACTTGGCTCCCACATCCGCTCCAGTTGACCAGCTGTTGCCTACGGGTCCCCTAAAGACCCTTGTTGTTGTGGTCACAGTTCGTCCCTGATCACCATTAGACGTCTGTGGTATTCCACCTACTGGGAAGTCAAAGCTGGGCCACGTCGCAGCCCCGAAATTGGTCGGAGCTCCGAAATTGGGCCAGTTTCTGCCAAATGGCGATGAGCTGCTCATCTTATTGGGCTGACGGGGCACATACTCCCAGTCGGATCCGGGATTTGTCGGCTGCTGCGCCACTGCTTCTGATTGAGTGGCTGCATTAACTGGCTCTTCCTTATTGCTGGTGCTGCTTATGTGTTGGCCATCGGGCGTGAGTGCATAGGTTGTCCTTTGCTGCTCTCCCAGTGCGTCTGTCTTGGTCACAATCACCGGCTGTTTGGTGCGCCACAGTTCGCTCAATATTGACGGCTCCATGCCCAGAGCAATGGCTTGGCGGGTAAGAGCTACGCCGGGTCCACCATTGCTATCGCTGCTGCTCGTCGCGTTGCCCGGCTGTGATAAGAGACAATCGATGACGTCATTGCAAAGCAAACAACAACACAACCTGACCTACCTGCAAAGCCAACAGGCACAAGCTGATCAAGCTCAGAAGAATATTTTTGTGTCTCATTCCGTTCACTCGGAATGCTGAAATATAACTGAAATCAGCCTGAGAGAGAGTGCCCATTAAATATTAGCTTTTAGCAGCGAAATAAAATGGGTCTTTTAAGTATATATGAATATATATATCAATTTATAGTGGCCACTCGTAAACCAGAATTTTCAGAAATTATAATCGCAAATTTATTTGTTATTTGTTTTTGCAACTATTTTGATATATATTATATAACAATCGTAACATTCTTAAACACACAATATTCCCTAAACTTCAACTAAAATGTAAATTGTTGTACCTTCAATACTCCGAATTTGCGACACAATTTATTATTACCATATTTTGTGTATTTATTTTTAATAACAAAAATTTAAAAGATTCCTGAACACAAATTGATATTTGAATTCATTGATATTTCAAGATACATAATCATGTGCATATTAAAACAACTCTGGTTTCGAACCGTATTAATTTCGGAATGACCACTGTATTGTATTATTGACTTAGCTATAGGTTATCGCAGCTCAAAATACATAAATATATATGTATGTGTGTCTATATGATTCTGGCATTTTCTTATACATATTTATATTAATTAAAAATTTCCAGAATCAAACGAATAATAATAATATTTTTGATAACAATAAATTTCGAGAATCATGTGCAGGTTTCAGCTATGTACTGTAGCAGGCCACTTGTAAAGTTAGGCTGCTAGTGACGAAATAATAAAACTGTAACTTAACAGTACTTAACATTAATATCGATATCGATTGATATCAATTTTGTAATCACCAACTTGAAAAAGAAGAGGAAATCAATCGTTGTGAACAAAGTAAAGAAAGCAGGCGTGTTTGAGAAAGAAATATAATTTAGGCTTGATGGCGAAATTATTATGTATATATTATAATTACAAAAACTTTAGCAATTATTGCTTGGGTATATTTTAAGTGTATATATGTATTTCAAACATATATGTAACGTATGAAAATATCTGGTGCAAATGAAATTTATTTATATACCTGTACAGCTGACTAAGCGTTGGCAAAAGCACCAACAACTACAAGCAAATAACAGAATAATGTCAATGTATTATACCATACGCTTATGGATTATGTCAGCTTAGCATTAATTTGAAAAAGGGCAGATAGTTAGCGTCTACCACTAAGCGGACAATATTGGCCGTGATTTAGCAGTGACCAATTGCATAATGAATTGATTATGCACTCGTTCAGGGTATATAAATCAAACAATCGTGTATAAAGTAGCGCTTTCACAGAGGACGTCAAATGGAAAATTCATATTATGAGTATGAGCGACAAAAATAAAAAAATTTATTAAAGTTTCTGATTTATATGTGGGAGGGTTGGATGGGTGCACCGCAAACCTCGGAAAGAGCTAAAAAGGATATTGAAGATGCTGTATCTGTAATAAGGGGGGAATTGAAGCCATGGTCCAGTGGCGTCCCTTACCAAAAAGGGTGCAACTCCCAAAATGAAAAGCAGAGAATCAGATTGACTGGGAGCTGGGGCTTAGGTTAGCTGGCCGGGCTACCGTTACCCAAACGGTTCCATGCAGGATTTACGCTAAAAAGACGCCATAAACTTTGAATGCCGGTAGAGGCAAAAAAAAAAACAAGAAAAAAGGGACCGAAATTGGAATTTGATAGACGCCTGGGCCTCGGTCTGTGACTCGTCCTTCGACTGTCCTCGTTGCTGGCAAAGTTCAGAGGCCGTTGCACGACTGAGCCAGTGGCGGAAAGGCAGGGACCGAAGGGGCTGCATGCCAAGTATTGACGACTTTTTAAAAGGGTCGAGTGACGTCGAAGCTGTTAAGGACGGGACAATGTGTGGGTGGTCGTGGCAGGAGCAGCAAGGACTGCGTTGGCGCGTGTTGTAAACCAAGCGATTTTAACGCTAGCAAGGCGAGGAGTAGGGTGCTCAGTATGGGATATAGGGTACAGGGCGCAGGGCTCACAGTGTGGGGTGCGGGGTGACTGCTGTGTTGTGGCTGAGCTTGGCAAAGTTATAAAACTTTACAGTTAACTAGGCTTGGCAATCAAGCTAAAAGCAAAGGCGTCGTCATCAGCGCCCAAAACCACTCCTCCCTCCACCGCTTTGCCAGTTGGCGTCGCGTCACGTCTGGCGCCACCTAGCGCCCGCTACACGAGTGTCCCAGCCGAAAAAAAAAGCCAACGCCAAACGGAAGGCAAGCACCTCTAAACGTGGACAGTTCAACACACACCTATACGACCCACAACCCACACACTCTTCCACACCCACATTCCCACACACACTTGACCGTGTGTGTCCTTTTTCGCAGCTGCCTGTGCAGAGAGTGGCGTTGAGTCGCTTGTAACTCCCCGCCGGGCTTGGCTTACCCAATGTGCCGTTTGTTTGCTCAAATCGCTTCTCGTTTTAAACAGCGCCCTTTGTTTTTCTCCATTTGCCTTTTGCCTTTCCACATTTGCCATTTTATCTGTCTCGTTCATAGACATTGTCTGTGGCCCCAGCTAAAAAGGCCAGCAACCCTCCATTTTTTATTTTTGAGAAAGAGAGAGTACCTTATCCATAAGTTGAACTTTAAGTCTTATATAATAGATCCAAATATTCTAATGTTCGCTGACACATAATAGTGATCGTTGAAAATAAGTGATTGGTGTATTAAAAAAAAACCTTCAGACCCCCTTATAGGAAAAGAATATAAACAATTAACTAAAATATCACACAAATATTTTAATCATCACGGCTTAAATAATTAACTCCTTAAGCGATCTGTTTGCTCAATGTATTTCAAAATATCTATCTACTATACGATTTTACTCGACAAATAAGAAATCTAACAACCTGTCTGATTAACAACCTTAACCATATTTCTAACTTGAAACATATACCAAGATTCTTCCAAGAAAAATAAATTAATTTTGTGAAATAAACTCACAAAATATGATGGAAAGAATTTGAGCAAGCAATAATTTTGTAATGTTTTCAATTAAAACGAAATTTGGTTTCAAACCTATTATACAGCACACAATATGTCCTCTAATGAGTTTTTATATTTTTGTGCTTTACAAATACATTCGAGACTCAATTTTGTGAAAATCCACATAAGCGTAGTCCGAAAAAAGCACAAAAAAAGTGGAATTGCTTGGTTGCTTTAGACAAGCAAGCTGTGAGTGCACAGGAGTTGGACAAGGATCCGGCACGCACCCTTAGAAGCAAAAGGCGCAAAAAGCAGCGACAAATGGAGCTCTGAGTGCTACTGCTACCCTCACACCCCACACCACATCACACACACATACAGCTCCTACTTTGACCGCGTCTGGGGACTGGGAATGTCAGTCAGGCTCTGGGACTGAGCGGAGTTTTAGGACCGTTGGAACATTGGTCGGGCACTTCTTCATTAATTTTCATGGCGGCACAAGAACAATGCCCGGAACGAACCCCAGACCAGCACCCAGTCCCCCACAACCCAGTCCCACACTCAGTCCCCAGTTTGGTGTACATCCCATCCAGCCCTCCCCTTCCGCTCAATGCCCCAATATGAAAACGTAGAAAACAGAAATGATGGAAAAAAAATGTAAGCAGAGAAAAGTTACTCCTGCTGCCAAGTTGTGGGTGTGTTTTGTGCAAATGAGTGGAGTGAAGCGAATGGGTGGCTTGTGGGTGGGGTTTAGTGGGGTGGGCTTGGAAGCATAGCGCGCGTTTCTGTCCGTCGCTGTCTATCTGTGTGTGTGTGTTTGTGTGTGGGTTGATTACTTTCTGTTTTAGGTGCCTGTCCGTCCACGCCCAACACGCCCCCTCCCCCTCCACCCATTTACCCACAAGCAGACTTTGCCGGGCACAACTTCTGAAGGCTAGAGAACGCATTTTTATGTTTGCTCGCCTGGCTAGCGGTCCTTATTTTTTATCGCCAGCACAGGATGCGAAGCCCTTTTTTGTGTTGCTCAACCCCATCCCCATCCTCATGCCCCTTTCTCTTATCCTTCTCCCTCCCCTTCTCGTAGTAGTCGTAGTAGAATGGACGACTGGCAGAGACAATTGTCGACTCACTTTGGGGTTGGGGTGCTTGTTGAAATTGCAATTTTTGCGCAGTGAAGAAAAAGCCAAGAAAGCGTCTTGGAAACTGTTTGACATGCTGGGCCTCAACTGAACGCTCTAATGAATTTCCGTCCAGCCAGCAACCCTCAAAAGAAAAAATGAAAACGAAAAAAAAAACAATTAAAGTGTACTTAGAAGGGGGTTGGGTTTGGGGTTGTGGATGGGTGGGTGGGTGCTAGACGTACCCATAATCATAATTGCGCGCCCGAAAGTGCTGTCCTCCCCACTCCTTCACCACCGTCACAAGTTGTCGATTGTGTGTCCTGGAGTACAAGTCCACCCCTCACCCCTTGGTTCCAAAGTTCTCTAGTTACTCCGGTATTCCTTTCTTAATTGTTGAGCCTGTATTCCTGTTTTTTTTTTTTTTTTAGGTTTGTACTTCAGCTTTATTGTTGTTGTTGGCTTTGCTCTGGCAATCCCTTTCCTTAATTGTGTGCCCGGCTTCTTTCCTTTTTGGATATCTGTCCTTCATTTTTCCCTGGCTTGAGTACAATTTTCACTTGCTTTTAATTTGTCAATTTTGTGCGTTTTTTTTCATTTTATTTTACTTTTCTTTTTTTGTTACCGAACATTTTTTTCTGTTTGTTGATGAGCTCTCAAAGTTGCCAAACAAGGTGGCAATTACTTATTTTGGCTTTTTAGCGACTTGCATTTTAATTACTTGCGAGATGGTTTCTTTGAGAAGGTTTCGCCGGGGATTTACATTGAAGTTATCACATTTATCTCTTGCGGTTTTCTAAAGTGTGTGCTATTAATTAAGAATGCCTTTTAGAGTTAATGGTTAGCGGTGTAATTTTGATTATACAAAAAAATAAAAATGCCCAATAGTTTAGGTAAAGTTTTCCTAGTTTTTGAAAAAAAAACTAACACTTATTTTTTTTATGAAGATTGGGGTTGGAATACCCTATCCAGATGAGAAAAACATATCAACTTCCCTTTATCTACTTCTTCACTCTCATCAAGTTTACTGCTGATTATAGATTTTTATCTGCAACATTTGTTCGCAGATGTTTCCACTTGTCCATAGAGTGCAAGATTTCCTAACAATCAATTTCAACTTCAATAACAGAAATACCAAAAACGAAAAAACGAAGAATTGAGTAAAAGGAGAGGGGAAATTGCATAGCAAGTTGCAAGTGATTGGACTTCCGTTAAATGCGATGGTAAGAAGACACAACAACAGCAAGAAGAGAAAGCGATAATAATAAACAATGTCGATGACGACGTCGATGATGTTGGCAAATAAGCAACAGATTAAAGCCAGATAATTCTAAACAGAGCTCGAAAGAAAATACAACGACAATAAATGTGAAGGAGGAAAGCAGCTGGCAAATAATGAATTCCTTTGGCAAACACAAATTGATAAATTAAACGCCACTTATGCAAGAGAGAAGAGCCTGCCAAGCAAAACAGAAAAACACAGAAGAAGAAAAAAAAATAGAAAGTTGCCGGCGTATAAAAGGAATAAAGAAATCAAAATACAGGCAAGGCCACGCACGACAACAACAAAAACAAAAACCACAACAGCAACAACAATAACAACAACCACAAAGTGCACGCAAATTGAAGCGGCAATAAAAAACAGAGAATAAACAAGCCAAAAATAAAAGTCAAAAGACACACGCAACTCTCTTTCGCTCTCTTTCGCTCTTGTATTCCCATATGCACTCACACGAAAACGAGTCACATAAAAAAATAGAAGCAAAACAATTAACGTCCTTGGCGAAAAATTTTTTTGCAGCAAAAGAAAAACTTGAGTTTCACCCATGCACACACACACACACACACACACACATACATGTATATAAAAGTGCAAAAAGCAAACGAAGAAATTATCCACAAAAAGTGGGAGCAGAAGCAGCAGCAGCAGAAGGGCAAGAAGGGCAAAACAAACAAATAAGCAAACAAGGCGAACAAACAAAACAAACAAAACGAGCCGCACGTCGGCGGCGCTGTCGCTGTCAACGTTCTGAGAGCGACACAGCGTTCACGTCGTGAGAGTGCAAGAGAGAAGACGGCAATGATGACGACGACGATGACGATGATGACGACGATGATGACGCTGACGATGCCTCACGCACACACGAAAAGAAATGCGGAGGCAAAAGTGTTTGCAAGCAACAAATACATAAAAAAAAGACAAACTAGAAAACGAGCATCAAAAAAACTCATGACAATGCGAGCAGCAACAAGAACAAAACAGCCGAGCAAGAGACAACAACCTGTTGAGCCTCGCACACACATACACACACACACACACACACACAGAGACCTGCAGCTCAAGCGGAAATGCAAATAAACAAACACGAGACGTGGCGAGGCGAGGCGAGCAAGAGAACGAGATGGCGACAGAGAAACAGAAACTCGCGTCGTGCTCAACTATGGCAGACTTTATTGTACTGCGACGCACACACACATAAAAACACACACACACACACACATAGATAAGCACGAACACTTGTGCAGGCTTTGAATAGTATTATGAGAGTTTCGCCTTTTACTTTTAGCACTTTTTACGAATAAAGCAATAAACAAAAAAATATAAAATAAAAATAAAAAGAATGCCCGCCAAACACAAAACAAACGACAAGCGAAAGTTGCCCAGAGCTAAAGGAATTTACGACTTTTGCGAAATCAATTCAAAAGTGGAACAGAAAACAGACGCAAGAACTCGTTCTCTCTCTCTCTCTCTCTCTCTTTTTGATTTTGCATGCTGACCGTAAAGATTTTTTCTTCCTAGTTATTTGTGCCAAAGGATTGTCGAATTTTTTGATTTATAATTTCTGTGCACGGCGTGCAGCGTAGGCAGGCGGGTGGCACTTGGTGGACGACTCGTGGCATTCAACAACGGTTTGCGGTGCAGATGTTGTTGTAAAAGATACCCCCATTGATTGATTTGTAATTGCTTTTTATTGATACTCGATCAAAAATGGGAAATGGCGAAGAGAATTTTGAAAGATTTTTCTTCTTTTTTTCATGATTATGGCAGTTAGTTAATGTTTGTGAAATTATGAATGAAATGCGAAGCAAGCAAATTTTAATCAGAAGAATTTTTATTTGAAAAATAATATTAGGAAAAGCGACACAATATAGATTTGTGAGAGATTCAGTTTTATAAGTTAAATACATTTTGATTAACTTATTTTTGTATTAGCCTAAATTCATTGGAAATCTCCATGCTGAGAGAACACAAATGCATTCTTAAATATGATGCGGAGCATCTTGTTTCAAGAATTTATCATCGTCGAATACAATATTATATAAAATAAGGAATAGGGAAAACAAGCTGCTTAAGAATATATTATTGAGCTAATATATTTTGTTACACTACAACTTTGTATGGTAATCATTAATAACTTAACAGTATTATTTACAAATCAAAATTGTTTTCAACAAAATGGGGCTAGTTTTGGAAAGATGACATCTGACTTATTTATAAAGAGCTTTCTGCACTTATTATTACTGTTGCCGTCTAAAGTCAAATTCAGTCACATTGTGAACTTAACCCCAAGAGGAGCCCCAAACTGCTAGTCACATAGCTCTAGCTTGAATTTTATGGTTCGGCTTAGGTTTGGGTTTGGAAAACTACACAGGCTGAAGAAGAAGACGTAGAGTTGCTGGGCAGCAATGAGCATGCAAGCATATTTGCCAAGAGCTTGAATTATATTTTCCAAGTAATTTAGAACAGGCAACTACTCTGCCCCACACAAGTCGGCACACACTATCTCTCTGTCTCTCTTTCTCTCTCTCTCTCTCTGTTTCTCTCTTACGCTTTCTTTCTCTCTATCTCTCTCTCTGTGGATGCATTGATTATGCATGCGTAAAGCTAAAACTCCAGTTCTCCAATTGATGACTCCTGTGCCGCCTGCCTTTGATCTTACGAATGCTACTCGCTCCTTGACAAACCTTTGCTATCCCCGGCTCCAGTCGTGCTGTGTTGTGTTGTGGCAAGTGGAGGCTTTCAACTAAAAAGATAAGATGGAAGCACAACTTACAGACGCATTCTGTCCCAAGATTTGCCCAGACTCCAAAAAACGCATTGTGTGTGCTTATGTTTGTGTGTGTGTCCTGCGTCCTCTGTTGAATTTTCTTGAAAATTGTGCCTTTGTTTGTGTGTTTGTGTATGAGTGTGTGTCCTGTACAAATTAAAAGCATTCATCTATATATATGTATATGTATGCGAACTTGTATCTATATATGTATATATGCCTTGAGTCAACCTCTTGGGAGAAATTACCCCAGCTCCGCCCATGCACCACGCCTCGTCCCGCCCCTTCTGCTTCGATACGAATTATGCAGAAAACTTCATTCGTTCGACGTTGCGTTTACGCAACGTTTGGCTTGGACCCACACAGCCTGTTGTGTGTGTTGATTAGATTTTCTTGCAAGAAAACTGACCAAAGAGTCCTCGTACGTCAGCAGCGCACATACACATACATATACACATATATATATGCATATGTGTGGGTATAACCACACTCAGACACACACACACACACAAACCCATCTATATATGTAGTGATGTATGTGCAAGGCATGCATTACTTTTACTCGAAGAATTTTTGACTATGTGTGTGCGAGAGTGTGCTTGCATTTTAAGAAGCTGACCACACACACACGCACACACATAAAAGCACACTTACTTATATTGCTCTGCAACTCATGCACATATGCAACTTTGACACACACACATCCATAGATGCAACCACATGCAGCTGACGATGCAGCCTCAACTTTTCTTGAGCTTTTCTAATGCACATTTTTGCAGTGCCTCTAGACAGAGTCGACTGCATTGTTAGAGCGAGAGCGCACTAACTGCAAAATTTCTTATTAGTGCAGCAGCCCACTTACTCACACACACAAACACACACACACACACGTACTCAAGAAGTGCGAGCGAGTCAGATATATTTGCAAAGAAAGTGCAGCAAGATTGTGGTTTAAGTTTCTGTTTCGGCTTCCAAAATTGGAACCTGTGAATTTTGGGTGTAGGCACAAATGTGTGTGTGCGTGTGTGTGTGTGAGTGTGTGAGTTTGTGGGTGTTTATGTGTGCTGCTGACTGGGCAAGACTAAATTTCAATTTTTTATATGGACATATTTAATTTTAATTGTAATTTAAGGGTTGTATTGTAGAGAAATGCAGCTGTTGCAATTTCCGAAGGGAGTTGGTAATAATAAATAAATGCACAAATAAATTTGAGATAACTGTATTAAATACAAAAACAAAAAAAGACATATTATGTATAATAGAAAAGTATTGGAAAATATAATTTATATAGCAGAGATCAAGTATTTGAATCGCAATTTTATAAGTTGAATCGAATTACAAAAAATTTAAAATCTGTAGCGCAATTGATTTCAAAAGCAAATCCACTTAAATCAAATGGCAGGAATTTTTTAATAGCAATATTTAAAACTTTCTGACTCTTTAGAAATGCAGCTCATCGAATGTAGCTAAAATAAATAAATATCCATCTGCAGTAGAACATGCATCAAAATGCTATAAAATAGCTTTCAAATGGCAAAGTAAATTGCTCATTTATGTACTATGTATCTGAAAACTAGCCAGCGAGTGCCTCGAACCAAAGCTAGGCACTTTGAGTTGCTGCAACAAGAAAATGGAATTTCTTAAGACATTTGCCAGTGTCACAAAGACTCCCGAAAATGTTCAACTCACCCTTGGTTTTTGTACTACACGCACGAAAAATCAACAGAAATTTGAGACAAACACATGCACACAATATGTATATATTTGAGTGAGTGCAGGAGAATTCTCAGGTGACTGAGTGAGTGTGAGTGTGTGAGTGTGTGTGTGTGTGCATGGCTTTGTATGTGCTGGTCAAAATTTTAATCAACATGCGTCTTAAGAAAAATGAAAATGACCATAAGACAAGTGCGTGTGTTAGAGCGGGACGTATAGAGCACAATGGAGGCCTACAAATCGATTCTGTTGCACACATTTAAGCCTCAAGACGTGGGCGACACACACACACACACACAAACACACACAACCTCACGTACTCGCATATAATAATAATTATAACAAAACAAACTTTGTCTAAAACGGAGCGTCCTGCCCGGTTTGCCCATTTTTAAGAGCAAAGCAGCTATCTCTTTCTTTCGTTACTGGCGATTTTGAAATAAGTATAAGGACAGACCCGAAATAATAAAGGTGCAACTTAGCTCCTTAGCTAGCCACTGGACAACCCTAACTCCATATCTCTGGCACTTCCTAGCACTTTTAGCCCAGCGAACACACATTGAATGTCTGGTCAAGTCATTGATTAGAGCAACTCCCCCAAACCCCTCGAACAATAGTGTAACTCACACTCGCCCCAACAAACACACACACATACACACATGAACTGTGTGTGTGTGGCAACGCTGTTTATTGTGTGCGTGTCGCTGCCACAGCGCCTTTGTTCTATGATGATGCATCGCCATCATTATGATTTTACAAACATACATACTTATGGATATATATATATATATATATATATTAATATATATGCATATATATTTACATATATGGGTATATTTGTGGGCGTCTGTGACCCATACATGAGGTATGCTCTGTTCCGATATGTGTGTTTGTGTTTGTATATAATTTTCCACATATAAATATGCACATTGGGGGAACTGAGGCCCAACATCAGCATTCAGGCTTCCCGCTGTGTGTGTATAATTATGCGTTTGTGTGTGGGTGTGTGTGTGTGTGTGGATTGGCTTTTTTTGTATGTTTTTATTGCATTCCACTGTATGTTTTTAGCTGTCAACTTCGGCTCCTCAGCCTCCGCTCTCCAACATATGCTGCGTTCATTCAATTAAACGCATTAACTTGATTTTCAATTAACTTTAAATTTGCCCCGCAAAAAAACACTTTTTAAATTATATAACCAAAAAATTATAATGCATCGGATTTATAACCAAATATGTAAGAACTTGAAAAAGGAAAAGCATTTGAAAGGAATTGAGTGGAAATTCAGAAATGAAGATATTAAAGATCGTTATTTTATAATACAGTAGATAGATAACTCAATCCGATAAAACTCATTTATTTATATATTTTATTTATCTTATTTATTCAAACCCTTTACGGTTATTTAATTTCAATAATCAAATTATTTATTAACTTTAGCAATAGTATGTTTAGAAGCGGAACACTAAAATCAACTAGGCAGCTTAAATAAATAATTTTCTTGTCTATTCAATTCTTTTCATACAGTTTTTTTATTTATACATATATATTATGTATGTTGTATGTATTATTTTGTAAAAACTAAAGGAGTATCGGTATTTACACGCACAAGTTTCCAACTCTACCCTTAAAAATTTTGATCATGTACCTCAAACCCATAAGTATCCATTTCAGTAGTCTATTCAATTCGTTTAGTAACTTTCCTCAAGTCTTTGTACTTCCCACAATTTAGTCACCCACCCCATTATTATATTTTCCGCACAATTTTCAGCTCACTTTCATTTTCAAGCTCGAAAACTACTCAAAAGAAACTTTGGCAACTTTCGATGCTTTATACAACCCTTCAAGTCCAATTTGGCAACCACCCTCTCTGACTGCTATCCCCCACCGAACCCCCGATCTGCTGTTTAGAACATTTTCATCGCTTTTCTGCTGTATTTCCATCAAAAACTCGAATGTTTTGCTTAAATGCAAAACACAATTAACTGAAATTAAAATAGGCGTACAGTCAGACACAGTCGGAACAACAACCCTTATAGAGTCGTTAGGCCTGGTCGTTACCCATTTTCCGTTGCCACGCCCCCCACCCCACCGGATCAATTCACCTGCATGAAAGCCTCGCCACATCTTGGGCCCCGCACGGCATCCCAACCCCAGTCGCTGTCTTGCTTCAGTTTTTAATCACTTTGTCACCCCTTTTTTGGGCGAGCGTCATCTAATCCTAATGCAGAGCGCGCGCTCGTTGCCAAAACCCTTTTCAGAATTGGTTACCCTCCCCATACCCAGTTGCGACCCCTTGTCCCGTTACGTAAATGTAAATCAGACACATTTTCCGACCCAAAATGAAAATTCCAAGCCAACGCATATAAAAATACGACATCGCTTGCCCTTTTCACATTTCTTTTTTCACTCGAGTCTTACTTTGAAAAGCGAAATTTATTTTTGATTAGGAACACCCCAGCTGAGCGCTTCAGAGCCACCCATGTGCTGTACTGCCCATCATCATCATCATCATCATCTCCTCCAGCAACCCCAAAAGCCCATTCCACGCAGCAGCCCAAGCCAAAAGGGAGCCAGCGCTGTGTAAGTTGGAGGTCCTGAAGACTTTGCGCCCTGTTGCCATGACGCTGACACCCATCCGCAATGGCCCTGGCCCGGCAGCATTTGTACCTTTCACTCACACTCACACCAAGCAAGAAACCAACAACAACAACAACAGTGACTCTGATGTTGTTCCGTAATCCGCCACGTAAAACGTAAACTGAGCTCGCGTCGCCAGCGTCGTTAGCGCCATCGCCGCCGCCTGGAAGGACATCTTTGTATTATTTTCAACATTTAATTTGTTGCCGGCGACAACCAGTAGGAGGACGGATTGGACGACGACCCTCTACGCGCCCCAAACCACCCACCTCCTCTCCAACGTTTTCAGTTTGTTACTTTGTTTCACATTTTCATTTACCCAAATATAAAAAAATGTTCTTTACGCTAAGACTCTGCCTTTGCCCATCGCCACACCGTAAGATGTGTGTGGGAGAGTTACCAATTTTGTTGGCTCGTTTGCGCTTATGTAATAACCTCGAATCTAATTACTTTTTGACAATATCGAGTGGAGTTTGCCCTGAGAGGGCAAAGTTTTTTTCCTTTCTTTTTTTTTTTTGTTTTTTTTTTGTCGTTGATTTCGATTTCATTGCTTGGACAGTCGTCATTGGTATTTGGGGTGTTTCGATGTGTGAGGCACTTTGTTGAAAGACTATACTTTGTCAACTGGAATCATATTATTGTTTGCCATCAATTTGTACATGTGATGAATTTCTTTGGCTGGTATTACGAAATATGAACATAAACCGATAAAAGTTTGCAACAGCATCCAACTGCTGACTACAGCCTGCATCCTGTAAGCCGAACTGCGAAAGAGAAGGTAGCCTTACCCGCTAAATTCTTGTTGGATTCTAGCATCCGTCCTTGCACAGAATTACCTCATCTCTTCTACACACCTAGCACCAGTTCTGATTCTATAATTTAGTGGGTCGCATTTTTCGTTTCTTTAGCTGCTGTTGAAGCCATCATTTTGGCATCTTATGTGCACAGCCCCTCCTTCGAGGTGATCCTGAGTAAACCTCCTCACCACACTCACGTATACTCTGTGCAAGCCTTTCATATTATGCAAAACAGCAGCCCCGGCACTTGATGAGCAGCAAACGAATGAAAAAAACGCCTTGAAATCAAAATGAAAAGAGGTACAGAAGGGCTGGAAGGTGTTTCAATGAGCTACCCATTTTCTCTTTGTAGGCCCAAAAGTAAACTTTTTGGTAGCGCATTTGGCGAAGCAAAGCGGGGGAAAAAAAGTTATGAAATATACAAAAAGAAAGTTGGAAAAATCCCGTAAGGGATCGGACTCGAGAACTGGTTGTGTGGGTATCGAGCTGATGTGAGGAGAACCATGCGGCATATCCTTCATTAAATCGAAGAACAAACGAGCAGACAAGCAGCATGGCGTCGTCCAGAGCCCCAAGCCAACGGCTATGCCGAAGGGCGAACGTAGCCAGCTAGCTAAGAGGAGGAAACGGAACAAGAGAAGATGGGAGTAGGGGTAGAGGTGGGGCTGGAGGTGGAGGTGGAGCCGAAGCACACACATGTACCAAAGCAACCCCTGGCACCAAACACTCGTTCGCAGTCAGGCGGATTTCTTTCATTTTAGTTTCCCATTTCTTTGCTCGCCCTTCCACCTTTCCCTCTGCAGAGTCTTGCCAATGTGAGGGACCCTCTTCAAATGTGTTGCCTTTGGCCTGGCATGTGGCGCGACGACCGGACCCCCACAAGCAGCTCCCAACCACTCACTGATGTGGCGCAACAACGTTTCAAATTCAACAACGAGCGACGACGACGACGAGAACGACAACGACAATGCTGCTAAAAAAAAACCGGGCTGGGACGAGCGGGCGGAGAACGTCGAAAAAAAGAAACTTTTTCTTGGCATTAGTTGAACAGGAAACAATGTCGTGGTGGGGGGTTAAAGGGGATTTGTTGGCAAAAAAGAAAAAAAAAAAGAAAATAAAGGCGGCGTGCCAAGCTAGACGAATGAGCCAGGGCAGCGTCTGATGTGTCCTGGGTTTGGCCCAGGCTCAGGCCCATGCCCACAACCCTTGGCTCGCCCTCGTACATGAAATGGTTAGAGAACTCGGTTTTGGGACTTGGAGTTGTGGCTGTGGCCTCTGACTGACGAGCTCGCGCGTTTCTCGTTTTTGGGGCTGGCTAAAGGTTTTATTTGGGCAAGGCCGCTGGATATGCCCAGGGACCAGTTTTTTTTGGGGGTTTGGGGCTTCTTTTGGCATGTGTTAGTTTGAGTTAGAGCCCGAGCTGGGGCCCATTCGCTGGGGGCCTGTGGGGTTGCACTGCGGTGTAACCATGTCGCCTGATAAGACACAATGGACATATCAAATTGTGGCTTAGCTCATATGTGCGGCACCACCGCCCCTTCTAATCCAAACGCTAGCCACCAGCCAGCTACCCAGTGCCCATTCCAAGGGGCGTGTTGCCTTGGGGCGCGGCGATTCGCTGTGAAGTTGGGGCTACGTTCCGGCATACCAGGCAAAAGTGGAAATATAAATGGAATTTATGTTCGAGCAACCCCCTGGCCAAACCGAAGCATTTGCTTTATGTGGGAACCAGTTCAGTGACCAGTTCAAGCGGACAGTTCTAATAGCTAACTAGCGAGCGCTCTAAAAATGAAAACCCATTTTTATATACATATACTATAACTCTAACCAAGCCCCAAACACGCAGTCCCTATCCCATCGCTGGCTCCAGTTGCTGTCCGTTGATGAACGCCAAGTGCCGTGGAAAGCATAATGCGCGTAACGTGAAATGAGTTTTGATGTGTGGACTGTGTGACAAAGACTGACATTTGCCAAAGGGGAGCAAGTGGGAGCTGCAACGAGGGACACTTTCATGGCCTAGGGTTATTTGGGGACTGACTGGAAAAAGCACACACAAAGCACTGGGCAACAATTGCACAACAGGCGAGTTGTGAAATATTTGACTATTTTAGTTTGTGGGCTAAGCATAAGTTGAGCGATCGAGTAGAGATGGGAATGTTAGGTATCAATTAATCAGCAGTTTAAACAATACGAACTTAAAAAATTAACAATATCAGATAAATAAAACTCTTCTGCTTGATATAGACTTAATGATCATGAGCAACGAATATAAAGCAAAAACAATACACCAAAATTTCATTTAATTTTACTCAATATCATTGCTATATCTAAAAACTACCCAATAGTATATTTCTTGCATGGATTATCTATACGGAAGAATCGATGACACCACTTTATCACTTAAATTTCAATTCATTTAACAATCTTTACTCCTTTATATTTATCGACAACGACTTCTCAATGTCTTTCAAATCGTTTTATCTTTCTGTTTATCAGTCCATGTGGCTATAACCTCAATTTCTACCGTCATTTCTAGCAACAACCCGCAGCTCGGCCCGTTGCCATCACTCCCTTTTCCCGCTGCCAGCTGCCATTCAGCCGATTCAGCCATCCACCCCACATTTTTATGACGATTATTTTTATACCCTAGCCGGCTTGCCAGCTCCCCCTAAACTCAGCTCCCATGCTTGGCTAAGATTTCGTCAGTCCCCTTTGGCACCCACGCTCTAAAAACTTTGCCTGGCTGTTACCAAACATTTTTGCGATTGCTTGAGCACCTCAACCCTCCTGCTCTCTACCTCAGCCACAAACTCCGCTCGGTGCCTCAGCATTTGCAAAGCTTAGCGCAATGGAAAAGGATTTTTGGTCTTTTATTGCACGTCAGGACTTCTTGCCTGGTGGTGGTCCTGGTGCGGGTTCTGGTCCAGGCAACTGTCAGACTCCTGCCTCAACGCCCGGCTGCTGTTCCTGTCCGTTGCTTTGGCCATTATGCTGCTGATGCTGCTGCAGCAGCAGGGAAAAAATTTAACGTTTATTGCTTGCGCCAATGAGCTAGTTCTTCTGATGCTGCTCGGCTTCTCCTCTACTACTCTGCTACTCTGCCACTTTACCACTCTCCAACTGCTGCGCAGTCCTTTCGACATTTTGTCGGGCGCCAAGTAGTCCCCGTACCTCGTACCTCGTTCCACGTTCCTCGTTCCTCGTTGTTCGTTCCTCGTGCTCAGCGGCCACGGCGATATGCTAGCCCCGACTCCAGCTCCAGTTTTTGGGGTTTTCTTTGGCTGCCTTTCGTCCTGAGCAGCGCCATCTTGTTGTTTTGCTGAAATGCGAAGGACATTTGATGTAATGATGCCTGGAGGCAGCCAGCACTGACTCTCTGTGTATGTGCATGTGTCTGTGTGTGTGAGTGTATGTTTGTGTGTGAATGTGTTAGTGCTATCAGGCAATGTTAGGCGGGGCCAGCAGGGATCCTGGTGCCCAAGTCGTGCGTTCTGCTCTCTGCTTTCTTTTCGCAAAAGGCTATGTGGGGGCCGCTGGCTCGCCGCCTGCGCCTTTTGTTTGAGTTCACTTAAGTTCAACGCTTGGGTTCTTGGTCCTGGGTCTTGGGTCCTTCTACTTGTGCCGTGCCTCACTTTTTTCTTGCACACAAACTTTTACTGCTGCTTTCATTATCCTTTTGGCGTATCCTTGGCAGCCACTGACTCATGTGGGCGTCTTGAGAAGTCGTCGTCGCCAAGGCACAAAAAAAAAACACACACACACACACAAAAAACTAAAACAACAACAGAAGCAAGCAAAAGCAACGTGAAAAAATAAGATGAATTACTTCTTTTGGCTGCAGCGCCAATGACCAACACCCCAATCTGTTTACCCGCTTCCCGCTCTCTACCTCCGGCTGGTCCAGGACCCTGCCCAGCTGCCCTGGCCAGTCATCAATTTTCGTTCTGGACGAGGGCGCAGCCTTTGCAGCTAGAACATGTCCGTTTCATTTTCGGCGTTTAGGCGGCGAGGGGCTGCTGACTGTTCGCTGGCGGTCTTAGCAACCGAATCGTTGCGGGTCGAGAAGCAGCCGCATAAGCAGTCGCTTGGAGATTAGATTTGATGGGTTTTAGGTGCCGCCATTGCCACAACCGAAGCGCATGTGTCCTACTCTACCCGGTCCTTAGATGTCTGGTGTCCATTTTCGTGTCTTGTCGCCTGGCAAACTAAAGCTTTCTCGTGCAGAAATCTCGGAATATTATGTCCGCTCGCTCTTTGTTGCCAATCCCAAAATGACTGCTTTGCTGTATGTTATTTTTGCTCACACTTCTTTTTCTTTGCGGTATATTCTGCTGACCTTAAGTTTGAGTTTGAGTTTGGGAGTTTTGCCACAGCTTCCTTAAAAGTCTGAGGTGCCCCTGTGTCCAACTCTTTTCCAGCAGGATATTCAGTCTTATCGGCCTTATCGGCCTTATCTGACGGACTTAAGTACTTTAAGCTCTGTGCATACGCGTATATAACTGAGACTTTTTAGAACAGATGTCATTTGAGAATTATGTATATAAAAAGGGTATTAAATGGGTATATCGGAACCTATTTTGCATCGCTTATAAAATATTTGAGCTAAAACTTAGCAATGATTAGATAGATGTATTGGGTATCTATATTTAGTAAAATGTTATCTCTTAATGGGTATTCGTTGTGTAGATCTTCGAGAATGAAATAAAACCATTTAACGCTGCTTGCAGCACATATTCGACAATCAGTTCCATTTTCTGATGTGAATAAGCGATCCAAATAAATAAATTTAATTTCCTTCAATTACTAAGCCGTTGAAATTTTTAATTTAGAAATTCAGAGTCGCAGTTTCAAATTCAACTAAGCAACTCATCGACTAACTGAAAACAAGGCTTATTCAAAAGGTGTCACCAAAAGATGACCTGCATAGATTATAAGGCCTTATAATATATATTTATAGTTCTATTAAGTGCTCTTGGCTAACTCCCAAGCAGATTACTCTTTCCTAATAGTTCACAGGAGTAATTAGAAACCTTTCATCGAAAATGTGAGCTTGATTTCATGGACAATAGTTTTACATGCTTGCAATGATTATATAAAAATCCAATTCCATTTATTTGCTTCAATCAATTTTAATCAAGTCCAACTTTGGTCACAAAGCGCACACACATACACACTTAAAGCACATAAATACATAGCCCGAAAATGCCAAAGCCAAAATCCTCGTCATGCAGTCCACCAGAAACACACACACATACACATACATACAACACTTATTCCCACCCAAATAGTGAGTTTCTGTGGGGTAGGGAAAGTCGGTTTTAACTTCGGGTTATTACCGCTGAGTGTTGCCACACAAAATAATGCATTAAAGACGACAAGGAATAGGACAGAGCACAGCATCAACAGCTGTGGCGACGATTTCTGCGTATAGGCTTGGGTGAAGGGCAGGGGGAGGGGTTTGCCTGAACTGAGGCACTAAGTCGACTTTGCAACCCCCAAATGAGTGCGTTTTGAAAGGCGAGAGAAATACAACACTTCTACAACCACCCGTCTCTCGTGCAGTGCTCTGACATTGCAGCAGTCAACCAACCTGCTGTGCGTTACAAAGTGCATTGCAGTACCCCTCACCCCCTCCTCCATCCCCCCACTCAACACAACCAGCCGAGCAAGCATCTATCGCATACATGTGAGCCTGTGCCTGTGCCTCAACTCAGCAGCTTCCCCAAAGGAAATTTATGAGGCTTGCAAATGGCCAAGTGTGAGTTTTCTTGGGCCTTTGACCAATACCAAGGCGTCTATGACATCTAGGCCTATGCCTCAGACTCTACCTTTGCCTATTTTCAATTTCTACTGCTCTCGTATATTGTATACATTATATAAGACCTCTGAGTACACAACAAAAATGCATTGCATACTTACAGGCGTCGCCTGCTGAGGCATCTTAAAATTTAATGAAAATCTGCAGCTTACACTTAGACACACACTCGCACACACACTCAAAATCTGCGCATTGTCTGGATAGTGTTACGCCCCACCCCCTTCCGCCCTCATACTTCATTATTATATGCCCAAAAATCTATATACTTGTATATTTATGTGCTTGTGTTGGTTATCTGTTGTTCTTGTTGTTGTTTTTTGTGCTTGTCAGAGCCTGCAATAATAAGTTTTCCATGCACTTAATGTCAAGTAAACAGAGAGCAAAGCTTCTTGCTTCGAGAACCCCATCCCCACATCCTTCACTCCACACATCATGGAGGCACTTAAGGTGCAAGTTGAGTTTATGCACTTAGAAAAATACATTGGCATTGGAAATCACCATTTGCATTCTTCTTCTAACAAGAATATTTTTTGAAACTTAAAATAATGTTCTGCAAAATGTGGCCAATTAATAAAAAAGAAGAAGAAATTGAACTGTTCCTAATACAATTATTGTACACATTGTCAAATATATATTAAATATTATTATTAAATATTTATGCATATTCTTTTCGTGTAGCTACGAGGTCTGCTTGTATTTTCGGATGCTAAGCTCGGCACAAACATATACATACAGTCACACACCCACACATACACACATACACACACAAACAGCACCGAGCTGAGGCCAAGCGATAGGTCCTCTTTTGCACAGTTTTGGGCAGCACATTACGCATACGCACAGTGGCGTGACCACCTAACCACCCAGCTTCGTCTTAGTTGCAACTGCAACGGCATGTGCAACGACATCTTGTTGCAATTTTCTTAAGACTTCTGCCAAACATGCCGCACTGCTCACATCCAGCCATTGGGCATTGCAGCTCTCGCTCGCACCTGTTGAAGACGTCCATTGCGTTGTCTTTGGTCAAAATTTGTTGCTGCTGCATTTTCTTAAAATTTTCTGCAAATATGTGAGTAATTGCAACACGTCCCAGCACTAGCCCTGACTTATGTGCAATGCATTAAGTTGGAGCTTCTAATATATAAGAAATAAATTGTATGTAAATATTATGTATATATATTTATATACGATGCATACTCGCATTCATTTTGCAATTTTCGTGCTGCCTTTTGTCAAGCAGCCTGAGACTTACATGAATAACTAAAATTTTAATATATGTTTATTAAAGTACTCCTAAGTAGCCAACGGGTTGGATGCGGGGGAGTCTGTGCAACTTTTGATTGGTCATTGATTGTATACTTTTGGCAGCACTGTTTGGCTGCATTAAAATTGCAACTGCCGTTGAGCAGTAAAAACGAGACTGCCTATTTTCAGCTCCTACTTATTCATGCACATTAGACATATACATATCAGCAAATAAGCAGCTAATACGATATGCTCGTTAGCCTAACAAATTTCTAATGTACATATGTGTACGCATACAGACGGGACGAAAAGTTGAGAATTTATAATAATTAAACAAGAAAATTGTATGGTTGGGCGACATCAAGCAGAAACTGGGTGTTGTGGAATTGGTGGCGAACACAGAGGTAGTATTTTAAAGTTGAGCAGAGTTCAATGTACTCGAAGCAAGTCGAGAACTAAGCAGCAAGGATTAACAGCATCGGCTGACTGGTAATTGTTAGCTTTGCTCTTATTTTGCTAGGACTCCAGATATAATTATCTATACAAAGCAAAGCATCTATCGATTGTTCTTATCGTTGCCGATTTTTTTTTGATTCGCTGTATCAAAAAGTTGAAACTGGTTGTTGCGCACCAGCAATGCTGTGATTTTGCTAAGACTTTTGTATAATACTTTAATTATCTATAGATAGTATCGATGAGTCTATTTCTGGGAGTCATTATCGATTTATTTCTAAAAACTTACTTTTTTATTGGCAAAATCCTTTTTTTTTCTATTTTTTTTTAATGTAGCAATTTAATTTAATATTGATCAACCTATTGAAAGATTATAAAATATTGTTTGGAAGATTGTATACATAATAACAGGGAATTTAAATTAAATAACATAAACATATAATTGGTTTTAACATATTACAATATTACGTAACATCGAATATAACATTAAATATAACATTTGTTGCACATTAACGATATTATTAACGCCCAACTGTCCAGAGGTCGCTGGTGTGGAGGCGCTTTAAGCGTCTACGGGTTGTATTCAACCCCAATGAGCAATCCAATGGGTTAATATGATTATGTAGCCGGCCGTTGTAACGACTTGTATGGCGGTTTATTTGGCTAAAGACTGTCGGTATACAGAAGTCGTTGTGCAGCGTCATATTGCGCACGTAGGGTGGAGCACCAGAGATATCTCTTAGCACCTTGTTCTGCAAGACTTGAATTTGATTAATACAAATTCAAAATGCCATAACTTCGTCAAAACTCAACTGATTTTAAAAAGCAAGGGCTTTTTGATCATAGTTTTGCCCCTAAATCAATCGTACATTTAAAGTTAAAAATGAAATTTGAGGTCGGTAGACAAGTAAAAATTATAGCCTGAAAATCGATGTATCGATATATGGGCATAGATCGAAACTTCAAAATGCCATAACTTCGTCAAAACTCAACTGATTTTAAAAAGCAAGGGCTTTTTGATCATAGTTTTGCCCCTAAATCAATCGTACATTTAAAGTTAAAAATGAAATTTGAGGTCGGTAGACAAGTAAAAATTATAGCCTGAAAATCGATTTATGGGCATAGGTCGAAACTTCAAAATGCCATAACTTCGTCAAAACTCAACTGATTTTAAAAAGCAAGGGCTTTTTGGTCATAGTTTTGCCCCTAAATCAATCCTACATTTAAAGTTAAAAATGAAATTTGAGGTCGGAAGACAAGTAAAAATTATAGCCTGAAAATCGATATATGGGCATAGGTCGAAACTTCAAAATGCCATAACTTCGTCAAAACTCAACTGATTTTAAAAAGCAAGGGCTTTTTGATCATAGTTTTGCCCCTAAATCAATCGTACATTTAAAGTTAAAAATGAAATTTGAGGTAGGAAGACAAGTAAAAATTATAGCCTGAAAATCGATGTATCGATATATGGGCATAGATCGAAACTTCAAAATGCCATAACTTCGTCAAAACTCAACTGATTTTAAAAAGCAAGGGCTTTTTGATCATAGTTTTGCCCCTAAATCAATCCTACATTTAAAGTTAAAAATGAAATTTGAGGTCGGAAGACAAGTAAAAATTATAGCCTGAAAATCGATATATGGGCATAGGTCGAAACTTCAAAATGCCATAACTTCGTCAAAACTCAACTGATTTTAAAAAGCAAGGGCTTTTTGATCATAGTTTTGCCCCTAAATCAATCGTACATTTAAAGTTAAAAATGAAATTTGAGGTCGGTAGACAAGTAAAAATTATAGCCTGAAAATCGATGTATCGATATATGGGCATAGATCGAAACTTCAAAATGCCATAACTTCGTCAAAACTCAACTGATTTTAAAAAGCAAGGGCTTTTTGATCATAGTTTTGCCCCTAAATCAATCCTACATTTAAAGTTGAAAATGAAATTTGAGGTCGGAAGACAAGTAAAAATTATAGCCTGAAAATCGATATATGGGCATAGGTCGAAACTTCAAAATGCCATAACTTCGTCAAAACTCAACTGATTTTAAAAAGCAAGGGCTTTTTGATCATAGTTTTGCCCCTAAATCAATCGTACATTTAAAGTTGAAAATGAAATTTGAGGTCGGTAGACAAGTAAAAATTATAGCCTGAAAATCGATGTATCGATATATGGGCATAGATCGAAACTTCAAAATGCCATAACTTCGTCAAAACTCAACTGATTTTAAAAAGCAAGGGCTTTTTGATCATAGTTTTGCCCCTAAATCAATCGTACATTTAAAGTTAAAAATGAAATTTGAGGTCGGAAGACAAGTAAAA
Organism: Drosophila nr. perissopoda 5 BK-2023a; assembly: GCA_035044105.1. NCBI lineage: Eukaryota > Metazoa > Arthropoda > Insecta > Diptera > Drosophilidae > Drosophila > Drosophila nr. perissopoda 5 BK-2023a. The sequence continues at coordinate 2,021,606 of JAWNMK010000018.1, forward strand.
ATTATAGCCTGAAAATCGATGTATCGGTGTATGGGCATAGGTCGAAACTTCAAAATGCCATAACTTCGTCAAAACTCAACTGATTTTAAAAAGCAAGGGCTTTTTGATCATAGTTTTGCCCCTAAATCAATCCTACATTTAAAGTTAAAAATGAAATTTGAGGTCGGTAGACAAGTAAAAGTTATAGCCTGAAAATCGATGTATCGATATATAGGCATAGATCGAAACTTCAAAATGCCATAACTTCGTCAAAACTCAACTGATTTTAAAAAGCAAGGGCTTTTTGATCATAGTTTTGCCCCTAAATCAATCGTACATTTAAAGTTAAAAATGAAATTTGAGGTCGGTAGACAAGTACAAATTATAGCCTGAAAATCGATATATGGGCATAGGTCGAAACTTCAAAATGCCATAACTTCGTCAAAACTCAACTGATTTTAAAAAGCAAGGGCTTTTTGATCATAGTTTTGCCCCTAAATCAATCGTACATTTAAAGTTGAAAATGAAATTTGAGGTCGGAAGACAAGTAAAAATTATAGCCTGAAAGTCGATGTATCGATATATGGGCATAGATCGAAACTTCAAAATGCCATAACTTCGTCAAAACTCAACTGATTTTAAAAAGCAAGGGCTTTTTGATCATAGTTTTACCCCTAAATCAATCGTACATTTAAAGTTAAAAATGAAATTTGAGGTCGGTAGACAAGTAAAAGTTATAGCCTGAAAATCGATGTATCGATATATAGGCATAGATCGAAACTTCAAAATGCCATAACTTCGTCAAAACTCAACTGATTTTAAAAAGCAAGGGCTTTTTGATCATAGTTTTGTCCCTAAATCAATCGTACATTTAAAGTTAAAAATGAAATTTGAGGTCGGTAGACAAGTAAAAATTATAGCCTGAAAATCGATGTATCGGTGTATGGGCATAGGTCGAAACTTCAAAATGCCATAACTTCGTCAAAACTCAACTGATTTTAAAAAGCAAGGGCTTTTTGATCATAGTTTTGCCCCTAAATCAATCGTACATTTAAAGTTGAAAATGAAATTTGAGGTCGGAAGACAAGTAAAAATTATAGCCTGAAAATCGATGTATCGATATATGGGCATAGATCGAAACGATTTTGCTAAGACTTTTGTATTATACTTTAATTATCTATAGATAGTATCGATGAGTCTATTTCTGGGAGTCATTATCGATTTATTTCTAAATACTTACTTTTTTATTCGCAAAATCCTAAAACTTAAGTTCTACAAAAAATGATAGAATTTGTTGAAAAATGTTTTATTTTCTTAGAAACTTAAGCTCGAATCTCTCAACTAGGTATGTAACTATCTATAGTTTCACAAAACTCTTTATAATTTTTTTTTTATACCATCAACAAGTTGTTAAAAATAATCGAGTATTGAAAAGATGTTTTTTTTGTATCTACCAAGTGAGATATGGGAAGTGCATCATGAAAGGCAAAGTCCCATGTAAATGCGGTTATTATTATTGAGATTATTCTTTTTAGTAACATTCCCGTTTCTGTTATTGTAAGCAACTGGATAATTATTTTTATGCATGATTTCACAATGTGCTATTATCGAAAACTTCATGCGATACAATTTTTTGTAGCACATATCAAACATTAAGCTCTGTGAAAATGCGATTATAGACCACACCCACAGCCAAACTATAGCTGATTAACCAAATCTATTCACTCATATGACGTACAGAACATATTATACACATATACCCATTTTGGTTAGCTTTCAACCTGCTTAACCTACCTCAACGAACTGTAAAGCCCAACAAAACCAAGCGTGCCACGTGGGGCAAAACAAACAAATGCAGCCAATAGGAATACGTGCTGTGAGCTGTAGGCTATCATGCCACAGACATAACCATAACTGTGGACTAAGCTAAATATCCTCTGGCCCCCTACACCCTGCACTTCATCCCCCCACTTTACGACAATACTCACCCGTAAAGCGTTGCCAATTTTTGGTACGCGCGTCAAAGCAGAAAAAACATTGAACACAATAAAAGTTTTGTAGGCGCATTTTAAATAGGGTTTGGCGGATAGTGAAGGCGGTTAGTGTCGAGTGGTGGCTTGGGGCGCTGGATGCAGAAGGATTTTAGGGTTGTCCGGGTGTCAGTGTATGGGTGTTTGTGTGTGTGTGTCTTTGCCTTTTTTCTATGCGAGAAAATGCCTCTGGCGCAAAATATTTCGATCAGGCGTAAAATGTGCGCAAAATTCAACAGAATTTTTTGTGCAACTAAAAAGGGGAAATGGGAGTCATGTGGATGCAGTATGTACAAGCGTGGGTGTGTATACTTTATTATTTATTATAAACACACACAGTCACAGTTGATGTTTGTTGTAGTTGTTGTCGCTGCATTTGGTCAAGCGCAAAAAATAGACAAAATGCAAGCGGCAAAAAATACGAAAAATAAATTCAAATAAAATGTTCTATATACAAAAATTGCAGCTGGCTCTATGGATGCATGTGTGTGTGTGTGTTGTATGTGTGTGAGAGTGCACTGCAGAGTGGGGCATATAGATGCAGTTTTGCGTAGGTGTACGTTTTTCGATGTTTGAATGTGTGTGATATTTAGTTTGCTGTTAAGCTGCACCGACAGCCAGGGCTGCGAAGCTTATGAAACGGAACAGTTTGCGAAATTTAATCCTAACCATATATGAAAAAACTTTCAAGTAATTATATGTAATCAAAATCTACTGAGATATCTCTATAATTTTTCAGATAATACTTACTTTTTACGTCGGAACTGCGTTCCTATATATTGGCTTGCTCTCTTAGTACGATTTGAATTGAAGCCTCAATATCCGAATTTAATAAATACAATCCTTAATTTCCTTTTCAACTTATTTCAGTCTTTTCTCAACCGTTCCGTTCACATTCAATCTATATATTTTTATTCATAATCCTTGATTTTTCTTAAACCTTACAATCATGATTCACTCATACGACTATTTTTAAGTTTAACTGTTTTTGTCCATGCCTGGTTTCTTTGCCATTTAGTTGCCATGTAGCACAATTCATTCCCCACTCCGCTCCACCCACCAATCCTGTCCATCAAGTTCCGCCCCCATTCCCCATACCATTTAAAGCTTAAGTGGCAGATTTTTAATTGAATTGGCTGCAGTTGCAGTTGCTGCACTTTCTGCTGCATTTTGGACCAGCCACAACCCTTTGACCCAAACCACAATTTGGCTTCCTAACCCACCCTTTGGGCTTATCACATTTGAATTTTTTTGCCATATTACTAGCTATTTGTTTTTGTTTTTGCATTAGTTTGGCGCTCCTGCAGCACAAAAAACACAAATCGTTTGAAATGTTTGTACATGTTCCATTATATATACCCATATATAGGCATATTTACGCGGGGTGTGAGTGCAAGGGGCAAGGGGGAGGCGTGACATTTGAAAATAGAGGCGGCTGCGCATTTAATGCAGTTTGCTAATGTTTTTTTTTGGTTTATTTTCTTGAACTGCGCATTTTTGCAATTTATATAAATATTTTATGTATTATTTATTTTACATATAATGTTTCTGTACCTTTTTATTTTGCCTTTTGCGCTTTATAAATATTGCATTAATTTGCTTTTATGCGACTTTTTGAGATTCGCATTTATGCATTTTTGATGAAATAGTTTTTTGTGCTTTGCACAACTAATTTTGCAACGTCAAACATAAAAATCAGTTGAATTTATATCCAAGTTTTTCAAGTTTTTCTGTGTACACAATGCCATTTTTAATATGTCTCTTAGCATGCAAATTCAATTATATTTATAATTGCAGCGCTGAATTAAGATAACATATTTCCAATAAAAATAAAATCAAAAAATTGATCATAATTGATAAATTTGCATAAGCTCATGCAAAAATATTAAATTATATATCGCATTGATTATTGATATATTGGAAAAAAATATACATAAAATGGTTAAAAACATGTTCAACTTCAGTACATATAATATCTGTAGCAAATTGTTTAAGCATGTAAGTAAGTGTGTTATAACATTTATCTCTCTCTCTACCTTATTGCCTAATTCCATACTACTCATTTTTATTATACATAGCCAGCTATATAGTATAGTAATCTGAACTGGCCAGCTTCGACATATTCTAGCTTATTCTTGTTCAAAGACTTCATAGCGGAGTATAAAACCTCTTAGATTTTACAAGTGGGAATTCTGTGGTTATTGCTACCTAAATTTCCTATGAGGAGTAAGTTGGTGCCAAGCCTAGTCAATTGCAGCTCACTTATAATCGATACCTTAAACGTTTGCATAATTATCTGATTATTATGCAGGAAAGCAGCTTTAAAACTCACTCTTCCTTTCATGTGCGAGTGTGCAACGTAGTCGCTTAAATGCATAATATTATCATAACAAATCAATTGTCTGATTCAATAACCACTGAGCATATTCATTAACCTAATTATGGCAAATGCCACTTGCCAATCCACATATACATATTCATCCATATAAATGTTTGTATCTAAAATAATACACTTTCCAGAGGATTGGTCTTATGGCAATGCCCAAATGCAGCGCTTGTGTCAAGTTAGCGAGCTTTAATTATATATAAGCCAATTGGCCTATTAACTTAAACACTTTGACTGCCAAATGCTCAAGACAAACACACACACACAAATATGTATATATATATTAAGTATATGTATATTTTGTAGATGGCTATTTGAAACTTGAAAATGTGATGAGCGCGTCAATTTGGCTGGCAAGCTGTAGACGAGGTCGAGGCTTCGTCATACACATCATTGTCCTTGCGGTCCTTGTTGTTGTGGCCGCTTACGGCTTGGCACGTTGGCACGTGTTGAATGCTGTGCGAGGCGATGACAAACATCATGATAGCCATTATAACTATAATAATCAACGTCAACGACAACGCCAACGGCATCGGCATCAGCAACGGCAACGGCTTTTGGCTATGCTTCGTGGTCACAAATGCTAAACATTGGCGCGTTGTCCTTTGCCTGATTTCGGCCCGCAAATTGAGGGCGACAGTTTTTGGGTTTTGGAGGGATGGGAGGCAGCTTGATGAGCAGGCAATTTGAAGCCAGAGCTGTTGACATATTGAACTGCAAAGATGGGAATCGTGTTATACGCCACCCAACCGAGCCCCACCCCTCAACTCAGTCCACAAGCTGACGTTTAGTTCGATTCAACCCCCCCACTCAGCTTATTTGTTCATTTCTTTTCAACATTTTTTGATTGCACACCCCCTTTCTAAGTTTAGTTGGTATGCTACTATCCAACCATGCCAGCTCCATCCACCCCTGAACAGTTACTTGCCACGCCGCAGATATGTTGGTCAGTTTGGTGTGACGAAGAAAAAACCAAGGAAGCGAAGAAGCAGAAAAACGCTGTGGACAATCATCAAATAACCGACAGTCCGACAGTCCAATCGACGCTTGAAAGCATTTCCCTTTCCCAGTTTGCAGTTGAATTGCGTTGGGCTCGTCAGCTTTTCTTTTTTTGTTGGTCAGTTTTTTTTTTGTGGCTCAGTTTGTTTGGGAATTGGTCGCAGAAAGTTTGTGCTGTGGTCTCTAAGAGACTGCTATTTAGCTGAATAAGGCCCAATAAACCAATCATCTATATGATTCACAGAGTGCAAAGTTAAAAAGTCCCCAATGCATTCCTCAGATACCACGTGCAATAAAAATACTAAGAAATGTTAAAGAGAGAGTACAAGATATTAATCTGGAGAAAAGTTCAGTATCTAAATGAAGTTTCACTGTAAAATCAACTCTGATTTGACTACTTATTGGGAGTAAAACGCATAGAAGACGAATTGGATTATAAAACTTCTTACCAGAAAATTTGAAAAATAATGATTTCTAACGTTGAATTCCGAATAAATCTTGAGACTTCCTAAGACCAAAATGGTGTTTTCATAAGGGCATAAATGTAATATATATAATCTTTAAGGAAATGTGTAAATACACCTTAATTGTTTGTTGCAGAATTCATATTGAGCACCAACCAAGATCTTTAGTTTTATTCAAGTTATGTGCATTTATGTATGTACTTCCGTATTTAGTTTATATCCATCATAACATTTTCATTCATCTCCGCATCGTCAGTTCCACTGCATCATTGACAGTCGCTGCATAAATCTAAATGATAAAGACAATAACCTGAACGCAAATCAACAGCCAACAAGACGAAGACGCTGCCACGTTTCGGCTAACAACAAAAGCCATCCCCAAACTTAACCTCCCCCCCACAAACACGCACAGCGCCTGGGGCAACTCTGATGACACACAAGCCGCAGCCGCAGCCACAGCTCTTGGCACTGTTGTTGTTGTTGCTGGCCAAGAAGAAAAACAAAAATCAGTTGAGTTTTATGATCAGACGACGAACTCGAAAAAATTTTGTAACTGCGTCGGGGCTTCAGACCCAAACTTGCAGATGAGGGGCGGGCAGCTCAATAAACACGCACCGTGGAGGGAACCCAAACTCAACCCTCTAGCTAAGCGTTTCTTTTGCCAAAGGTAGCCATAACCAAGCGCTCTTGACCCTTTTTGTACTCACACCAAGAGCAAGACGAAAAAAATGAAAAAAATTAAAAAAAAAAATAAAATAAAATGAGACTGAATCCGCCCGTCGCCTTTTTATTTGTCTCTCTTTTATTCTTTACAAAAAACTTCACGCTGCTCAAACCAACCGAAAGCAATACTCACCCACCCACCGATCCACCAACCCACCCCCCACGCAGCGCGCACACGGCAGACAAGCGACAACATCGTTGTCCACTTTCGCACCAGCCTCACCACTCACCGCTTGCCCCCGCTCTCGGCACACGCACAGAGCAAGTCGCGGCTGGCCCACCTCTCACCATCCGACTCCCACCACCGACGACCCTCCTCCATCACCCTTCACTGGGTTGTCCCTGCCAACGTTGTGCAGCAGCAACAACGTTGCCGGCTCATCGTATATTTTTCTCATTTATTTTTCAAGCTCCCAACTCCGCTCTGCCAACTTTGCCATACAAACCAACCCACACCCATCCACCCATCATCGAACCCAAACCCATACCCAACATAAAATGCCGCAAAGCATGCTTTATTTTTTGTGCGTTTTTCATATCCGAAACGCCGACGAGCACCCCCAATCCGCACCTCTGCTGCCCATCTACCCTGGTAAACCAAACGACGAACCGACCGATCCCAACCGGCCTTTTTTTCACCATGCCGGCGAAAGACAACAGCAACAACCCACACACACAGTCTCTCACAATCCCACTCACACCAAGGCACGAGCAGAGCCCACTCTCAGCCTCTGGTGGCGCTGCTCTCAGCCACATTGTTTTTGTTGTTGCTGCTGCTGTTGCATTTTTGTTGGCGACGCGCAAAAAAAAAGCAACAAAAATAATTGCCATTCCTCCACCCGCCCCCCACACATACAAAGTACACCATACCCAAACCCAACCATCCACTCGGCAACACCTCACACTCCACACACACACACACACACACACACACACACAGACACTCACAAACACACACAAACACTCACCCCGCCCCACTGACTGACTGGTCTCCCAAACCATTCACAAAACTCGGCACTCAGCTGTTTGTCAACTCATCTGCCGTCGCCATCCGCTGTTTCTCTCGTTCCCCTCGTGCACCCGTCGCGCGTTGGTTCGTTGACGCCGTTATCGGCGTTTCTCTGTTTTTGTACTCATATCCCTCGAATCGACCATGGGATCCAGTCGCCCATTGCCCATTGCCCGTTGCCCGCTGCCCGTCCAAGCACATTGTGTTGCACAGTTTTTGGCATTTGCCTTCCACACGCACGTTCCGCGTTCTCCATGTGCTTTTTGGCGGCGTCCCACATTCACTTCGCCTTGCTTGCGCGCATGCCCATCTCTCTCCCTCGCTCACACACACTCTACGGCTCTCTCTTGGCTCTCACCGACTGCTGCTGCTGCTACTGCTGCTGCTCTCTTTCTCTACGGCAGCCGCAGTCGGCGTCAGTGGCTCTAGCCGCTAGAAAACACATTTGTCTGTCTCTGTTTTGGTCAGTCAGCAGTTGGCTTTCGTCGTGTTTGGTTTGCCTCTGGTGGAGTGCTCTTACCTCTCTGAGAACAAACAAATCCATCAAAACACTCAAAATAACCGTTAGCGTTTAGTGTGCCAAAAAGTTCGCTTGTTGCATTCGTCGCGAACTAACCCAACAAAACAAAACAAAACAAAACGAAAATCAAATTAAAACGAATCAATCGCAAAGTCTTTCACAGCAAATATAAACAAAAACAAATCAAATAGAACGAAACAAAGAAAAATCGCGCCAAAAAAAAGTTGCTTCTTTTCCATCTTTTGATTAACAATAGTGAACAGTGTTTGGTGCTAGAGATAATAGCGATAGTTGCCTGCTGCATAGCAACTTTGATTTAATCGAGTTTTGGCAACGTTTGCGTCATTTTGATTCTTTGGTTTTCGGTCAATTTTATTACACACAGCAGGCAATCAAAAAATTTGCCAAAATTCCGAAAAATCCGAGAAAAACACCAAAAACTTCGACACGTACCGCATCGGCAACCGGTGGCGGTGGCGGCGGTGCTGGCGGAGGTGCCACCACCAGCACGAAAATGGCATCTAAAAGAAAAGCATCGGTGTTGCTGCACAAGGTGAGTTCAGCGACCACCCACCAAACCCTCAACTCCCCCTCACACAACTACCGTGACATTGTGACGTCACAATGGCATTATACATTAATTGAAAAAATCTGCTTCCGAATTCTATTTGTCGAAATACTCCACCCCTTACACCTCCTCCCTTACATAATGATATTGAAAATAATTGCAAATTATTTTTAAGAAATAAGAATTAAATTGGGGAAAAAATATAAATATGTCAATATCAATATCCATCAGTAGAGGTGAAGAAAGTTTTTAAAAAATATATTTTGAAAATTCTCTAAGCATAATACTCTGAAATATAATGATAATTATATGAAGCGTATTATCTATTATTAAAAAAAAAAGAGTATTCAAAAGAGTTGTTTATATAAGTTTGAAGTGCACTCCTTCCCACTCTTCACAACTAATATCTCACTTTCTTTTGAATTAATTTAAGAAATCCTATTTTGCCATCACTTTCAATTGATATTCCTGAGACATTATGTACCCTCTTTATTTGCAAATTAAATATATATTAGGAAACACTTTTAATCCAATTTTCATCATAGTTTGCTTAGCATTTGTCTCGCTGCTGAACATCTTTCTTATTGCTTTTGTTGGTCTGGCCCACAATTTCGCATTCACCTCCACAAGCCCCCGAATTTTCATCGTCTCTTCCATTCAGACGTATATGAAATCAATTTGGGCCCCCCTAAAAAGGCAGACATTCGTTTTCTCCTTTTTATTGATACTTTTTTCTTGTCAACCTTGGACCAGCAGCCGCAAAGCAAATAGCATACACCTCTTACACACACACATACACCTGCCCCAGTGAAAACGAAAGAAATCGAGAAGAAAACGTAGACAGCAGAAAATATTACTAATACGCCGCGTAGGCAGGCGCTGCAACCGCAGCCGCCGTATAAGAAAACCTGCTCATAATGCCGATTTGGATGAAATGGCGCCTAGACATTGTAAAGATGGGGGCTAGAGGAAGGTGAAGTGGAATGAGAAGGAGATGGGCACCCCCTCTAATGATATACGACAACGCGCCAACTGTATGTATGTGTGTGTGTGTGTGTGCCTGCTTAGGTGTGAGTGTGTATATTGAGTATATATAGAAGCGCGAAGTGAGTTGACGTGTGTGTTTGTGTGTTTCATTTGATGGTTGTGGCAACGGGTGTCTGCGGCCCAAAATGAAACGCAACACACAAACATACACCCCTCACACGCCTCACACACACACACACTCACCCACACACAACACACATACACCCACCCACCCTCAGAAAACACCAGTACCCAGGCAAGCAAAGGGCGCACATTTTGCCCTGCACGGTAATTCATCAAATGACGAAGACGAAGGCGCTGGCAATGCTACCAAATGGCCGACGGGGTTGGGCGGGTGTTAGAGGTTAGGACGGGAACTTGGGCGCCAGCATTGCCGCCACAAAAGAAGTAAAGCTTCTGGAGCCAAATCCCGCAACCGATACACACCCACAAAGTCCAAAGACTGTCCAGCGCCCAAGCAAGTTTATATGTGCTGCTTACCCACTAAACGAGAAGAAGGGTATACCAGAAATGTTGCTTGATTTGTTAGATTAATGAATTTGGTTTAGGTACCCTCTATAAATATATCGGAGTACATATTATAATAGCTAAACAATAATGGCTGATCATGAGTATCATGCTTACAGTAATGTGTAAGTCTAATCTTTAAATGAAAACGATACAGAAAGAAATATGTTTATATACATATAAAGATATATTTATATAATGATCAATTCGATCAGTTGAATACATTTCTTTTAAATTCATAATAATCAGTTTAAATAAAAGTTGATTGCTGATCTAAGGCAACTGTTTTAGTTTTTATAATTAGCTAATGCACATTGGTTAGGGTATTTAAGATGCCAAACACATGTTGAGGACTCTTTAGCATGTTTGTTTATTGCAAATATGGGTGGGTCAGATCCGAGGAAGGGGGTGTGCCAAGACGGGTCCCCAAACCCGTGGAGCAACAAAAGCATTGACTTTTGTATATAGTCAGCGGCATTTGTATATAAATAGTGGTGTGTGTGTGTGTGTGAGTGTGTTTAGTGTTTGTGTGTGAGGGCTTGTGTCAAAGGCAACTTCAAACCAAGACGAAGAGCAGGGACAGTTACGCTACATATGTGAATGTATGAGGGTGTGAGAAATTGGATATGTGCTTCTATCTATGTGTGTGTGTGTGTGTGTAGATGGTCAAGCTTTGTACTTAAGCGCACATAAGCCGCCGCAGGACATCGTGTCGAAAGCGTCTTTCGGTTTAATTTGTACCTTGAAAATCTACCCAAACTTAAAGATGCGAGCCACATAGAAAGACACGGAGAGGTAGCCAAAGTTTGCTGCAGCCCAGTCAAATGCCAGGCATAACTTGTTATGCTGCTCAGCTGTAATCAAACATGATTTCGGTGACGCCAAACGAGAGTTGGAGTACACCCCATGCACCCTCACCCGCCCCCCTCGCCCACCCCTTTTCAATTTTTGGTGGCCCAAAGTTTAGATTAAGGGCTGTGGCGTTACGGTTACACATCTCAGCATTACTGTCGCAGCCAGGCAGGCAGACAACGTGCCAGGCGAATCGCAGTAGACAGAGAGAGAGAACCAGTCAATGTCGTCAACAACAGCAGCAGCAGCAGGAGCAGCACCAGCGTCAGGACATAGACGAAGCAGAACCCAGGATCCAGGAAGCGGGCGTATCGAAAGCAGAAGGAGTTGTATCTTTAGTGAGAACATCGAAGGCGAATATCTTTTTCCTTGGCTGTCTTGGGCTCGATTCTCTACCTCGGTTAGATGTTACGGAAAATTGCTTACGGTTTTTTGCACACACCAATACACACTCAAACACACACACATGTGCTGCCACACATGAATAGATCAGGACGGGTGGTTGGCGGGGGGAGGAACGGAGAACAAGGAGTGGGACTGGATAGCTGCTAGCATCACATCATACAAACAGACAAGTTAGACAGCCCAAGACCCTCATCTGCTCATCCATAGCTCGAAAATAGAAATAGATGACAAGAAAACCAACGAAGACATTGCTCTGAGTAAACTCCTCCCATTGGGGAATGGGCAAAGAGACGGGGACAATGACAGGAACGACGATGGCGACGACTTTGGCTAAGGGCAAGCGACAAGCTCGACGGGTTACATTTCGGGTGATGCCACACACACTGCCCGAATGATTCTGATATGTTTGCACGGAATAGGGGTTAGAAGAGATCAAAACTGAACTGAAACTGGTCACGATAGCCATGTAGTTATGGTATAGTTTCAAGACCTCTGATTAACTATTTCGAGTTAAAACTTAAAGTTGTCAGTTAGCATTTTTATATACTGAACTTTTATTTGTGGACACATTTATTGCAACTGATATTTGTATGTCATGTGATTCACCTTAACCCAATTATATAGATACATATAGGCAAGTTATCGATTGTCAAAATAAATATCTATGGATCAATTTAATTCAGAAATTTAATACACAAGTGATTATCATGCGATTCTTGAAATAAAATATAAATTGGTAAATAGATATATATCCCATATCCATTTACAGCTTTGTAGTATTCTTCACTGCCCAGCAGTTTTGCTCAGTGTAGCTCATCACTAGCTTCTGGGCTTACCGTCCTCCAGCTCCCCCACTGTACATCTATAGACACCCATATAAATAACAGCCATCAGCTCAAAGCTTCCTCCATCCCACACATACACACACACACACACACACACGCAGAACTCCCACTTCCACAAAGAAGGCAGCATCACACTCTTGTTCACGAAAAACCTGCCAAGGAACGTCTTTGCGTACTGTCAAGCGCAAAACAGACAAACCTAGGTGGCGAGGCCACCTCCCACGCCACATCCGCACACACAGCACACACACGCCCCAGCCCCACCCACATAAACACACACATATACATCCAGCTAAACTGAACTCCATCTTGGCCAAAATAAAGGCGCTGCAGCAGCAGCAACAGCAGCAGCAGCTGTAGAAGGCAGCAATGTATTTCAGCTACAGCCACAATCAAAGTTGCTGCGAAAACTGAGTTAGAGGCGGGCACAGACTTAGCTCAGCCCCAGTCTTAATACGCACACATACACATTTATATATACACATATACATATAGAAATCCCACATCACAAAAAGGATGCCCGACAAGCGACGCCGCCTCCCAATACACACACACACACACTCACACACAAAAACCAATGCCAAAGTTTCTACACATCACAAGAGGTAGAGGGTTGCTTATTGGGTAAAGGGGGAGGGGAGGAGGTAGGTGACGGGGGTCAGGGGTAGGTAAAGGCGCCTCACCTTCGTGCCAAGTTGCTTTTGCTTGCCTTGCCACGTTGCCAAGTCAAAGGCTCCATGCACTCTCGACTGCCCTCCCCAATGCCCGCTCCGCCCACAAATTCTGTGCTACTCTTTTCGTAGGCACAGTCTTCAGTCACACGTGTGTGTGCGTATGTATGTATTCTAGTCGTGTGTGTGCCAGTTTGTGTGTGTGTGTGTGTGTAAGTGTCTTCGACTTTGGCTTAGTATTTTTGGTTAATTTTCTTGCAGTTTTAGGTTACATTTTTGGCTTTCCCCCCAGTGTGATGGCTGCCACCCTCAGTCTCAATCCTCCCTCTGCCTGTCTACCCTCCAGGCCTTTCACTTGTAAAAGACGTTTGCTTAAAAGCCACCACACCAACAAAACACACACTCGCACTCACACACACACATAAGCACTCACACTCGCATTTAGTTAGTTTGTGATGCTTTTTAGTGCCAGCGAGCGAGACATCTTAAAGGGGTGCCGGCACACATGGCAGCTGGCAACGTTGACTCAAGTCCTGCCTTCCCCCCCACCTCGTATTCCTTCGCCCCCTTACCACTTGCCTTTCTGCTACTGTCGCCAGCAGGCAGCATACAAATGAAACCCATGTCAGTTTTGTAGCAAATTCTCTCTCTCTCTCTGTCTCTGTCTCTGTCTCAATCTCACTCTACCTTCCGTCAAGTTAACCCCCCAGCTCAGCTGCCGACTCCCAGTTTCTGGCTTGCCTGCTCTCGGTGCTTCTTACCCTTCATTATTTGGCCGTTTTTGTGTGTCGGAGATGGGGCACGGCTAGTTGTTGCTTTTTTGCTGATGAGCTACAACGGTCCAAAAAGCGTAAGCAAAGCCAACCAATTTTTATGCTTTCCGCCTTTGTGCGCTGTTCATCAGCCGCATTTTACTTTTATTACTTGGGACAACGTCTCCAGACCAAAAGACCCGAAAGCAACTGTGGCTACCGCCCGGACCAAAACTTTGCAGCTTAATGAAAATAAAGCCAGCTTTCTACTCGCTTCTTATCCCCTATTCCCAGAGCCGAAAGCAAAGGCAAAAGCAAAGTCCGGCAATGGCCACACGATTGATGTGTAGTCGCGCTGCACACTTGAAGGCGTCGCTAGCTCCGACGTCTTCCTCCTTATCTCCTCACCTCCGACTCCCGCTCTACCCATTCAATCTTCCCTTTTCTAGACGTTATTGCCAGCGACAGTGTGCGACGTCGTTGTCGTCTTCAGCCCCCTCGTCGGAAGAGCGGTTTTTCTTGGCACACAAATGCGAAACCAAACTCAAACTCAAACCCAAGCCCATGGCGAAGTCCCAGTCCTCCCCACCTAATGGTCGCCCACTCGAATGCTCAAAACGCCAACACAAAACGATTCATCTTCTCGTGCTTTCAATCCCACCCGAGCCACACAGCACATTGGAGCCAACTTTCCGCTTAGCTAAAACGTTGGCCTTCATTGTTGGAGCTACGTATTTTCTTTTCGTATTTTTTTTTTTTACTTTTTTTTGCTTTTCCTCCTTGACTTCTCTCCGTCTTTTCCTTTACAAGATTTTTGGCCAGCGGCCTTATCTTTGGGGCTTGAGCAACGTCTTCAACGCAGCCTGATGCTGATTCACAGCGATGCCTGATGCCTGTCCCCCCCACCCCTTCCCCGGCCATTACCGTGCATTCAGCAGCCACATCGTCCTCACTTACAGTCCCTGGGTAGCTGGGAGAACAGAAAAAAAATGGTTTCCGGTTGCGACTTCCTGTTGGGCGACAGCGTTTGCCCCGCCATGCCACGTTGGCTTGGACACTAGGAGCTCAACACACAAATTAGAGAACTTGGCATGCAATGCTCCTCGAAGTTTCGAGGCACAAAATATTGAAAATAAAAAAATTTTATTTATTTAAGTGGCAGAAGAGTAATGAACAGGGTGAAAGGTTTGCAGTGAAGTCTAACAGAAAGTCAACTTCTAAGACAATAACATTATTAACCATAACTAAGAAATAATTCTGTGGGTGTTTGATAATTAATACTGCTTCATGAGCATAGAATTTGGCAGGCATTAGAAACGGCCAAAACGCCCGACAAACTTAATTATAAATATAATAAAAAAAGTAATAAAATTTACAATATATTGAAAATAAAATATATATATTTTAAAAACCAGATATTTGCAAATGAGAAACACCTCAGAAATAAGCAAAGAAGAAGCGGTGGAAGTGAGGCCATGCTTGTAATGCGATTACATCACTTGCCATATAGCGCCACACACTTCAAAACCATGCAGCTATACATTTTCCGACTTAATCAGAACTTGTCTAGTCGCATCAAATAGGCAATTTAGTTTTGCTTTAAGACACAAGTCACACCTCCCGTTTCAGCCTACATCAAAATTGGCTATTGAGTGCACACACCGGGACCCCAGTCTATAAGCAGGGCTCCTTTTACCCATTCCAATCCCCCAGCGCCCTTCCCCCATACGCATTTCGCACCCCGCACCCCACTCGTATCTACTCGCTCACTATCAGGCAGTGCTAATGAAATACGCCACGTAGCGTGCGCCAGCAACTTTTGCCCGGTTGGTTCTAGGGGTAGTTGTTGGATTCCTTTGCCCTGCTATTGAATTACTCAAGCATCGCTGTAGTCGTCGTACTCGTCGCTCGTCCTCCAATGAGGACCAGGACCCCAGCTCAAGCAACTAGCTCAAGTCAGCAACATTTCACTGAGGACGCTGTCTTGTACCCTTTCAACGCTCTTGTAAAACGTGGGCGGGGCACAAACCCCACCCTATTTCACAGTTTCCCTTTTAGCTGGGCATGCCAAAAAAAAAGGAGGAAAAATAGAAAGAAATTTTATTTTATTCTACAGGGGTTTTAACGAGAATATGCGCTTCATTTTCCTCTATAAAGTTGGCAACTGGACTCTGACTGGTGCCAGCGGCCAAGGTGGTTGCTATCTGAGACAAACTGTGGAAAGAAATTGCAAATGTTTGTAGTTCAAATATTGATCCACTTCGAAATTATTACAAGATTAATTTTCAATAGCTGCTAACATGTTTTACTGGCAGTATAATCAGCATTATTGAGTAAAACTTGTTTTATATTTTGTCATAAGTTAAGAGGAACAACAATTATAATCATTTTTATCGATAAGAAAACTATGTTATTTTGAATTTATTTTCTATAATGTGCCTAATATCTATTAGTTCAACTACATAAGCAAATATTCCAGATATGGAACACACATGTTATATATTATCGATAACTTTCTGAAGCTCTGCATTGAACATGAACCTGAAATATTTAGTTTTCTCTTCTCTGAACGATATTTTGTTCACAATTTATTTATTAACTAATTATTAATTGCAATCGCAAATGAATATCATTTTACTATCGTTGATAAGCAAGATGTGAACTTTGTACCACCGTGCGTCATCGCGTGCTTCGTCAGTTGTCTTTGATGCTGCCAGTTGTCCTTCACTATCCAAGCCAACCCACACTCCATCCCCTTCTATTACTTACTCTCACGTTTTATCAACCCCTCCTCAAGCGTTTACTTGCCTTGTCCCATTGTCGCTACCTACACACGGCACAGAATTGGGATTGCTACAGCAGCAACGGCAACAGCAGCAGCAACAACAGCAGCAGCAGGAGAAGCAGCGTCATCGTAGGCTAACCTAACCCTTCATCAGCTAACCAACACCCACGGCAAGCTCAACCTCCCCCGCCGGTTGGTTACCCATGGTACGGTCACCGTCCATCTGTCTGTCTGTGTGTCTGCCCGTTTGCTTACTTTGCTAGCGCAATTTTTATACAAAAATTTTCTTGCCATTCCCCCTCCCCAGCCAAGCTGAGCATAATTTGGGGTGTGGATGGAAAAGAAGGGGCAGGCAGGAAGCGTAATGGAAGGGCACGCTCACTCAGCACGAAGAGTGACTTGGCAGTGGTGTGGATGGTCGACTAGAGGACTAGGGGACCAAAAGGACTAAGGGACTAGTTCACGCGGACGCCGTCCGTAACGCTTTTTATTAGTGTATTTCAGATGCTTCGCGTTGCCGCTGCGGCTGCTGCTGTTACTCCCACTTCAGCATCCCCTTCCTCGCTCTGTGTCCTGTCGTGGTAGTCCTTGCTCATCAACGTGTGGGTCGCTGCTACACCCACCTACGGACTCTGTGGAGCTGCCTTTGCACATTTGTCCATTTTAAGTTCAAGCTCTGCCCGTGGCACTCATCCAGCAGCAGTAACAGCAGCAGCAGCAGCAGCCGCGTCGAGTCCTTCAGCTGGTTGCCAGCTTCTCCTCACCTTCCCTCCTCAAACCCGCTGCTCACCCCAACTCATTTTGCACCCATGCCTGCCAGGCAAAGTTTGTCTTGCTTTTCGTTTGGGTTTTCATTTTTTAGATTATTCCTTGCCTCGCTCAGTCCAACGATATTTTTTGTTGTTTTCGTTTTTTTATTTCCCTGCTCTGTTATCATCCAGCTCTATGCTGGGGCTTGGCCGGGGCTAACGAGCATGTTACTCCTTTCCTTGCTTTGCCTTTCGCTTTTATTATTATGCTTTGGCGCACATTCCAGTTAAAAACGCAAAAAAAAATAGAAAAAAAGTTTTGTACCGCTATACGTTGCCTGGCAACCCGCCCACATTTCTGGACGATGCAAAAGTTGCATGTCGGACTCAGACTCGGACTCGGACTCGGATCGGACTCAGAAACTAGAGACTCGGAGGGGGGCCATATAAAATAATAACAACTAACTAAAAATCCGTACGCTTTAGCTGCAAAACCCTTTTGTTTTGCTCGCTCTGCCCGCTCCCTCCACGAATATAAACCCGAAACTACTCGCTAAAAAATAAATATAAAAAACTAGACGAGGTAACAAAAACAAAAAATAGAATTTGTTTGGCTCGCTCAAATTCAATGCAAAAGTTTCGCCTCATGCCGGCAGCCCACATAAATTTCGTGCCCTGGCAAAAACCCCGCCCACCTCGAACCACTTGCTTTTTGGCCTGGCTGGGAAAGTTTATCAGCACCCACGTCCTGTCTCAACCCTTGCTTGTGCTTTAGCGACCCCGACCGCTTGTTTGTCTTACTTTTGACCTCTATAAACGTGGCGCCGGCGGAGGCTTTGCAGTAGCCGATAATAATGAATTAGAAAGCAGGCGAATGCAACTTCTAGGCGGAATTATACAGAGAGCTTTGGTGTGTAAAGAGATCAGCCGGATAAACTATGAACACAGTTGCCTGTTGGCCATAATGAACTT
This sequence comes from Drosophila nr. perissopoda 5 BK-2023a, assembly GCA_035044105.1. Taxonomy (NCBI): domain Eukaryota; kingdom Metazoa; phylum Arthropoda; class Insecta; order Diptera; family Drosophilidae; genus Drosophila; species Drosophila nr. perissopoda 5 BK-2023a. The sequence goes on from JAWNMK010000018.1 coordinate 2,039,869, forward strand.
GAGCTCTGTCTACACGTTTCGAACCGTGTGTAGAAATGTTGGTTATGTTAATGTGAGAGTGTTTGGCTAACATATTTCCTTAAAAGTCAACATCAATGAAATTGTCATTCAAATCAAACAAATCTTAGTTTGAATGAGGTTTTGGTTTTAAAATAATAATAAACCACAACTTTTAATTTGAAAATTTCCGAAAAATCTGCAGTATTTGTTTATTTGTGTATTGACTTAAAAAAAAAAAAATTCAAATATAAATTTCTTAATATATTCAGAGTTTTTTTAAGCGTATTGAATTTTTTGTGAATATTTTGTAACAAATGAATGTTTTACTTACACAAAAGAATAAAAAATGATACAGCTGATAACTAAAGCTTTGCAATCTTTTCTTCTCTTTACAGGTAAGCAATTAGCAACAATTCTCATCCCCTATCCAATGATATAAAATTTCCCTTAAACTGTAAGTAAAGCAAAATTGGGTGCATCAAATCAGAAACTGTATTTCGATTAATCTTTTTTTGTATGCTTGTTGGATAATTTTAATCACAGAAAAACTTTGGACAAGCCATTCCATTAACGCTAAAAGGGATACAACATTAAATGAAAAATGTTCTCTCTTAGCTTAAGCAGCTTAAAATTAATTTACATGGAAAGGCCCGGCACCATCTAGGGATGGGGAAGCCGAGAACAGGGGTGCTTAGTCTTTTGCAGCAAACAAACACAAAAAAAGTGCAGTTGCAGTGGCATAGAATTATACATTTGCCGACGGAAGTTGAAAGTGGCTGTTGCATTGCTCACACTCGCTTGCAAGGTGGAGTGAAAACGATATGGAGTCGACAGGGTGGTCAACCTGCAATGCCAACTAAAACCTAACCCAAACCCACAGACCACGCACGACCCAACCACGCACTTAATAATACGGTTTATTAGCGACATAAGCACATCCGAAGCTGGGTGCAGACATTTTAATTGGTAGGCGAGTGCATGGTAACATAAAAATTATAGTCGAGTGCAGCATTAAGGACTACCAAGGGACGGGCGGACATGAGACGCGAGACGGGCAAGGAACTGATGCACCCTGCACCATATTCACAGAGACTGTATGGCAAACAGGGGCACAAGGTTGAGGCAATTCAAATGTAGGATATTCTCGTACTTCAATCATTGGCTGCTTTTGTCTCTGCCAACTGTTGGCGGTTGGTGGTTGAGTCGGTGTCTACTAGTGCTAGGTGTTGCCTGAAATGGGTAGGGTGGCAGAGTGGTAGTTGCCACAAATTAAAAAGTGCTGAGTTTTTTAATCAAAGCCGCATTAAGAGCGGCTCATAGATGCATGCAGATAGCGCCCTGAACACAACGCTTCATAAATGTGTTTCATTATTGTATAGGAAAGTGCTTAGAAAAAAAATTAATGATTTATGTTAAAATTATATATAAAAATTAAGTTAGCCAATTTAAAGTAGAAATATGGCTCAGAAATTCATTTTACGGAACGGATTCCAATTTGGTTGGAATAGAAAAAAAGTCTATTTATAATTCAAATTCAAAATTAAAATACAAACGGTTTTAGGTTTTCTGTTTCATTTTTCGACTATTCCATTTACTCTTTCTAAATATTTCTGGGTAACGAACAGATTCAAAAGTTGAAAAAAAAAACTTCTACACAATATCCAATTTGTACCATAAGTGTTATTAAAAATCCGTTAGCATACAGTTATTAATTGATTGTGTGCGACTTTCACTTTTAAAGAAGTTGGAATATTGTGTGTGTGGCAACCTCAGACATCTTAAATATGAACTACGGCTCAAGTGCACCTGATGCACAGTGTAATTGAGTGCTGCTTATGGGTAGGGGTTTGAACAGCGTGAACTCAGAACGAGGCGCAGCGTAACGTTGCTGTTGAAGTTGCAGCTTAGCATTTTTCGTGCCTCGCTGCAAGTCTCGGAAAACAATTCCGCTGCTGAAGTCGGGTCTCCATCTGCCCAAAGAGTACCCAGAACCCTTTTCAACTGCCGTCGGGTAGTTTGCTGCTGTTGGCTGCTGGCTGGCAGACGTTCAAATTTTCCACATCCCTAAATCGCTAATCTGCTACGCATTTTTGCCGTGCCGCAGCCACAGCCACAGCCACAGCCCCAGATCCAAACCGAACCCAACCCCTGCAGCCCGTTTTGTAATAATTTCGCTGTTTTTTCTCCCTTTCTCTAAAATTCTATTTTTTTTATTTTTTGTTGCACCCAAGCGCAAATCGGCAACTTTGTGCTGTAAAGTTTGGCGGTGCTGGCGCTGCTTACTCGCCCGGGGTTTAGCTTGGCTTTCGGCCGTAGCTGGAGTGTAGGTCTGCTACGATGCCACCATGCAACCATCCACCCACCAACCTCCGCCACACTGCGGCACATATGTGCGAGGGCGCGATAAGGCGTCAGAGAAATTGAAATTGTTACCATTTGTGAAGGTTGCCGCCGTCGCCAGCGCTAGACGACGCCAGTGACGACCCTGCCAGGCATATAATGAAGGTGTGCTAACCCAGCAACTCCGAAGAAAAACAAGAAAAATCAGATATCTACGGCACACCGAATATTACATATCCTTCGTAGTTGCTCACACATTAACATAGCTAATCAATTAAAAAGCTAACCGATTGCTGTTATTAGATATAGTAATCCAATGTTGAAAGGAGAAGAGAAATAACCATCACAATTGATCTATGGAACCGACTTCCATATATGTTCCCTATGCACTTGAAGATCTTATAACTTCAACAAAAGAATTTTTATATTGGACTCGGCTTTTGTTGTTCTAGAATTTATATACCTAATGGAGACAAAGAGTTGCCCTTTACACGTTTAAAGAGAAAGTAATACTACCTAAGGCAAGGGTATGAAAAAAAGGACGCAACTTTCGCTTCAGCGAAGGTTGTAAAACCGACAGCGACGACATGGGAAATGGAAAATGGGAAATGGGCAAATGCGAATGGAGCCGTTGCGAGTATTTTGTGCTGCCAACTTTCTGGCGCGCTCGCAAAACTCAAGTGCGCTTCGGGGACGCTACAGCGCGTGTTGTTGTTCCTGCGGGTGGTGGAGGGTGAAGGTGGAGGTGGGGAAGAGCGGGGGAGCAGGGGAGCTTCATATAGCTGGGACTGAGGCGTTGTTGATTATGATGGCACCGGCCATCAAATTCCGGAATTTTGCTGGGCTGGGCTTGGGTTTATTCTGGTGCGGGGCTGCTTCTCAAATGTTAGCCAAAGATACGTAGATAGATGGAGGGAGGGATAGAGAGAGAGAGAGATAGAGAGAGAGAGATAGAGAGAGAGAGAGAGAGAGAGAGAGCCGTTGACACCGAATCAAGCGGAAACTGCTGTTAAATTTGGTTATAGTTCAAGTTATGACTTGTCAGTATTTTTTCTGACAATATTGGAAATAAACTACTCTATTTGACTTTGGTCGTTATTTAAACTATTTTATTGAATGTTTTATTTGCATCTTAAAATGTTTCCAGTAGCCGAATGGTTGTTATTGTGCCATTACTCTAACAGATCAAAAGTTTGCATAAGTATAATATTATTAAAATTATCAAGATGCTAACTCCATAAAGTCAACAATCAATATCATTACGTCCTTATTCATCTTTTTATTAACTAAAAGCTATAACTTTAGACACTGATCCAAAAATCTTCCCAAAAAAAACGAAGAAAACAATCTATTTATTTCTTTAGCCCATTTGCTGCAAACCTCTTAAATTAATATTCATAAAAATTCATGGTATTTTCCAACTTCATTGGCCAACTCACTTCAAAAAATGAGTTCAATCCGCTGATAAACCAGCCTCAACGAACCCAACCCTTTTCAGCTGGTTCGGCTTCTTCCTCGCATTGTTAGCCACCAATGTGGCAGCCAAATAAAAAGTTTTCTTCATTTTTTTTGTTGCAAAATGTTTGTTGTATTATCTAGCTGGCGAAAAAAAGGGGCGCCCAATTTTACCAAAAAAATATCATTCAAAAAAAGGAGAGTAGGCAAAATGAGAGAATGAGCAAAGCAAAGAGAAAACCCACGTGAACTCAACAACAACAAAAACAACAAAACGTTTGCCGCATCTTTTGGGATTTCTTGCCTCGTTTAAAAATCATTCAAGCAGCAGACACAGCCCAACTGAGACCACTCACCCACACACCCTCTCCCCCACACACCCACTCCCCCACACCCACAACTCGTCCAACAGCCCACAGACAGTGGCACAAATTGTGTCAAAAACGTTTGGCGCTGGCGGCAACGGCGCAGCTTTGGCGGTGTGGTTTGGGGACTAAGGGGTTTTTTGGGTCCACCTCTAAAACGTTTGTTTGGCATTCTCCCCTTTATTTTTTATGTTTTTGCGCAGATCCCAGCGCCAGTAACTCCCATCCGCCCCTTCCCCCTTCCCATTCACTTCCTCTCTGTACGAAACTTTGACGCCTAACGAAAGAGGCAGCAAATAATTCATCATTTTGCCCTCAGACTTCTGAGCATTTCCTTTGCCAACGTTGCTGGCAAATTCAGCGCCTCGGAGTTGGAGCAACGCAGCTTGGCCCATTCTAAGATGAGATGGAGTAGATGGGTGCTAAACTTGGCCCAGCAGCTACCCTGAATGAATACTGCCCCAGCGGGTTCTGCCAAAGAAGAGGAAAAGAGAGAAAAAATATTATTTGGAACGGTTTATCATCAATTTTATGTGCGATTTTTCTTTTATTTCCTCTTTTTTGCGCTTTGCTTTTGACTTGGTGCTGCACCCTGTCCTCCCCGTACTCCGCACCCTGCACCTGGCCAGGAACTTGGCTACATTTAGCTTCATCTCGTTCACTTTAGTTATCTTGAGTTCTGGCAATGAGTCCCGCTTCCGACTTGGGCCCACTCGCTGGGATTCTGTCTTTCCGAATGAAAATCAACAGAAATTCGATTTGATTATGATTTGTTTCGATTGGAGACGTTGTCAGTGGGGGAATCTAGTCACTCAGCCTAGCTGTGAGTCACACCAAATTGCAATGAGCAAAGAGTCAGAACTCGCTATGGAAGTTGAATTTGATTTTCCGCATTGCTTAGCATTCACCGCGTAGACGGACGAAGGAGTATCATTTAATGAGATTTTTCTAACGAGGTTTTAACATTCGTCACTGACAAAATAGTGCTTGAATTGGTAGCTCTTCATTGAGATGCAATAACTATAATATTTGCTACAATGAGTCTGCAGCCGGACTAGATGAAAATAATCTTATAAATACTATCTGTTTGTTGTTATTGCAAACTTATGAATTTAATAACTAGAAATACATTTACGTTAACATTTTGAAAGGATTTAAATACATGAATCATTCTATAGCATTGAGATCTTAGCACCTGTTCAAGTATAATTATGTTTCCATATCAATTTTATTACTATTGCCCAAATTATCTGTACTGCATAAATATTTGGTGTAGACCCCTGATTCAATACCTATTTTATTCATAGCACTCCGCATACATGTTTAATATATGCAGCTACATATAGAGAACAAGAATTTTTTGTTAGGTATTGTTTAGCTTTTGTAAAAAACATTTATTGGTACACGACTGCTAAAAACTGTCAAAGGCAGCAACGCATCAATCAGTGGTAAATGTGCCCTCCCTCACCAACAGGAAAAATATAGGAGACCAACAATTATGTAGAAACATATGCATATATATATATATATATATATATTTATATATATTATTTTTTCTTTATATAATATTCTATTTTTGATGATTTTTCATACGCAAATTTTAGTTTGTTTAATATTGCATGCATTAAATATTTGATAGCTAACATTCGCTGCAATACAGTCAGCAAAATAAATCAGTGTGCATAGCTTTTTTCTCAATGTGCTCAAATTTGCAATGAAAAAAGAGCACAATGGAAGTAAATTTTAAAATTTAAAAAAATATATACCTGTGTGTACAATATTGAATATGTAAATTTTTGGGTATTTGCATATTCAAATAATTTTTTACAAAATAGGTTTATAAAAAATGCACTTGCACACGCTGCGTATACGACGTGTATGCGATTTCATAAAATATGAGTGGCATATAGAAAAATCAGCGCTACATTAATAAAGCAGCCCAGCCCAAAGCCATGTTCTATTTGAATTAACTCTTCCCTCTTTTCTATTGTATACTCTTTACGAATATATATTTTATTTCTGAATATTTTATATAAATTTCTGGCATTTTAGATAATAATAACATGCATGGCATTTTTCATGTTTATTGAATCAGCTGCAATCATTTCTTTTAAAATCCTTAACATTTCTGTGCTAATCTAATTTTTGGCAATTAAATATATTTTATTCAATATTGCGCACATTCCTAACGCAGCTTGGGCCTTTATTTTTTATATGGGCTCTATTTGGAAATAAATGAACCTTTATCGAGTCGCTTGGGCGCCTAGGCAAAGTGCATAAGCTGCCGCTTATTGTTAAGACACTGCTGATTCCCTTGCCCCACTCATTTCACGCTTCATCTGTCAGCACTTTACCTGTTCCTAGGACTCAACATTCCGGCCTTAGACAGTCAGCCAGCCGTCTCTGTGTCTAACGCTGATTTGCGTGTTAGATTTGCATATGAATCCTCATCATGGAGTTTGATAAAGATGCTGTTGCCCATGATGGTATTGTTGTTGTTCGCCCATCTTGCCGTATTCGTGCTGCAGGCTGACTGTTGACGACAACACGTTGTCGGCATTGCATCGCAGTTAACTGAAATCTATGGCCCCTACCCTTATGCACTTGACCACCTCCCAGACAGACAGCACGTTACGCATACGCCGTGTGTGCGTGCCGTCGTGTTAGGAAGCGAAAATTTCGCACTTTAGGCGTGAACGGCATCTGGCAACCAGTGCATGGGCCCAATGCAATGTGGCAACAATGACAATGCGATCAACTGCATTTTGTGTGTGTGTGTGTGTTTACTTGTATATGTAAGCTGCCCTCATTTTGTGATTATTTTTTAACATAATGCGCATTTCTTGCCCTATTGTGTACATTAAAACTTAAGATTACTTTAGACGAATCTCGCAGTTTTAGGATTGTGAGCTTATGCTTTATTTAAACTATGCCTTTTTTCGAAAATTTACTAAACTTCTTTAACTTAATTTTACAGGCTTATTATAATGTCTTCACAAAATTTTACAGGTCAAATTTTTATATAAAAAAAAACCTGATTATGCAAAGTTCGCAAACGGCATCTTTTAATTTATATATCAAGTTCCCTTCATTGGCTGTGCTACTGTGGGCTTTCATTTTCGAATCCTTGTTGTGCAGCAAATAAACTGCGACATTGCACAAAAAATTGGATATAATTTCTGCATCGGTAGCAGTTAGCAGAGACTGCCTGCCCCCCAAGCGTGCCTCTAACTCGCTCAGCGAAAAACACAAATATGCTGGCCATTTGCATGCAAAACATTTGACTACTTTCGGGCAGCTCATTTGAAAAGTCGCCACTCGTACCTCCCCCATTCTCATTGCATTGTGTGAGCAGGCTTTGGGGCAGGATCTCGACGCACTGCTAATGCATTGACTAACGACCCATTATGCAAAAGTGGCGAATGAGTGATTTGTTAAAAAAAAAAAATTAGCAAAAAAAAAAGAAATTGAACGTAATGCGAAAGGTTAAAAGCAAAAACCTGGCATGCGCTTGCAACGAGTTTCACGCGGCAAGAACCAAAAATAAAATGCAATTTTTGTTGCTGTGTGCCGTTAAAATTATTGGATTGCGAGAGGAGAGCGTCAAGCGAGCCAACAGCAAGTGGGTGGCATTAACTGGCCCCCTTTTCCGCCTCACCCCCCTTCCAACGACGACTGCCAGCAGCTCATTTGTGTATGTGCGAGTGCGTGTGTGTGTGTGTGTGGGTTGGCATTAATTGTGATGTCTGGCGTGGTCAAAACCGACTGATGAGTAAGTAGATTTTCTTGTATGCAGCGTCCGCCAGCCTGCCCAACCTTTTTATTTTGCTCTCCCACTTACGCATTTGTTGTACGCCTACTTTTTGCATTCACTGTGTGTGTGTGTGTGGACTGAGTAAAGCCGACTCGGCTTGCGTTTCTTTTTTTCTGCATTGCCTCATTGATAATAATGCCCCCCGCTTGTCGGCTGCAGTCGCGCTTGTGCGCTTCGGTTTTTTGTATTGTACGCGGCGTATGCGTAATATTTTTAAACACACACACACACACAGATTCAGGGGCATGGAGGGGGACTGGTTGAGGTTTGTGGTGCTGGGCAAGCATCGGGCATTGCCCAGTGAGAGAGTCGTAGTGCGTTGTGCGTGTGGCCAGCGCGAAAAAAGGACCAAAAAAGCTCCGCCTTAAAAATATGCGCGCACCAATTGCCATTTGTGTCTGTTTTTCTCTTTTTTACACGCACAACACTGCAGCCAAATGTGGGCCTACGATGCACAGTGTGCAGCACGATAGCCGCGCATAGTTTCTGCCACTGTTACAGCTCTGCTGCCTCTGCTGGATTTGCTCTTGTTGTTGTAAACAACAACAACAAACAAAATGAAACACAAAAGTTGAAAACTGACAAATGAAAAGTGCAAAAAGCGTAAAAATCGCAGCGTTCACGGCAAAAGGTTTCTCTCTGTCTGCTCTTGTTGTTATTGTTTGAGTGTTTCTCCTCATTTTTTTTTTGTTTTTGGTCGCCAAGCTACGTTACTGGTCCATGGGGCATCCCCGGAACATATGGCAACAAAACTTTACATACTTGTAGGCGTATTTTTTTTCTTTTTTCATTTACGCACCTCTCGGCATCTGGGAAAAGAGGGAGTTGGGAGGTGTTGCGGACTGCGGTTAAGTGGCCGGACTGAGGAGTCCGGCAAAGTTGTTGCGGTCACTGAGGAAATGGGCCTCAATGTCTGACAATATTATGTTTCAATTTCTGTTGCGGAATGGGCCAAGTGTTCACAAAAGAGTGAGGTGAAAAGGAGTTCAGATTATTGTCTGTGTGTGTGTAAAATGAATGACGTGAAATTTGACTTGATGATTGAAATATTAATAATGTCTCTGGGGAGGAAACATATTAAGTTGCGTATTTATGCGTATAATGGCGGCTAAAGTTCTTTGATTCTACTACGCAGACAGTTCGGATAGGATTGGTAATTGAATCATCATTTATGGCTTGATTTTAATATGACCGAATATCTATACCAAAAACATGTTTTAAATTATATAATGATACATTACAATTAAAATTAATAGCTTAATTGATAACTGAACTTTAAATTTTCCTAACTGTAAGCAGTGTATGCAAAACCAAATGAAAATAAATTCGGTTTATATAATTTATCGAAATAATTAAATTATGTTTATCAAAATCAGCAGAAACAGCAAATCTACCCATACATGTGCCCGTAATTGTCCGCATTTATGTGCACTTCTACTGTTTTCTACAGCGTATTTTTCCAGGCATGTAGTTCATTTTTTAGCATCATCATCTGCATATTTTGCTTCTATGTAAATGTCAGTCCTTTCAGTTAGCATTACTGCTGGCCATAGCAACGGGCAGTACTCATACGCCGTGTGCACCATTATACATTTTAAGCGTTACAGTTGGAATTTTCCTTTCATTTTTTTTAGTGAAACCATACCTATATCATTAGCGCCCCAGCCCTCTCTTTTAACAATGGGTTTGGGGATTAACCCCCCAAAAATTGGTGGCATTGGCCAAGACAACTAAAAAGTAATGTCAGCTGTGTACACACACAAGAGTGTGTGTAAGTATGTTTTTGAGTGAAAAAGCGAAAAACGGTTTAAGCTGCCAAACACATTTGTCAGGGAAAAATGCTGCAGCGACAGAAATCAACTGCAGATCAGCGAAAGTTAAACAACTTCTAATGATATGCTCTTCAAAATGCAATTACTTCATCATCAGAGCAGTGCTTTAATAAATATGGACCCAACTTTTCAACTAAAGATTGCAAATTATTATTTTTAAAAAACAATAAACAAATTTTAGCAATCGAAGATTAAAAAAAGAAAATTAGGGAATATATTGAGAATAATTTGTTAAAGTTAAGAACTAAAAAAAAAATATGTACTTTTTTATATTTTTGAATGACCAATATGTTTTAGTTCGTTTCCATAGTTTATTGTTATAGTTCTTACATTTAGATTATTTAAGTTTATGTTTACAAATTTGTTATATATTTATTATTATAAATATAAATGAAATTTATTGAAATACACTAACAAAATAGCTGATGTAGTTCTGATACCCTTCTCATTATACATATGTACACACCAAAATACAAATGTGCAGCATGAAATGGCATCGACGGCTTAGTGTGTGCAACTTTCCCTTTGCCTCCCCGCCCATCTTCCATTCCATCCATACCCAGTTCGCTTTACATTTGATAGCATTGATGATGTTTTGGTTTACCATTTTTGACCAGAGACGCCCATCCATAGGCTACATTATGTACAGTATAACCAAAAACTAAAAAAAGAAAGCCGTATTTATATAAAGGGTACGCCACCAATATCCTCACCCAAAATATTTTTTCCATCTATCCTTTTTTTTTTTTGTTTTTCCAGCGACTTTCCACAAAACGGGTCAAAGTTGCTCACATCACGTTAGAAGTTTGAATCGTCGACGGGCGTGTAATTGTTTCCACGTAGCATGTGGAGCACACTTTCGGGTGGCACTGTAACTAACGCTACATGCCACTCAATCGCACAACAACAATAACACCAAGTGCAATGGGTGTGTAGGGTGGTGTGAGGTGCTGCTGCTTCACTTTTTACGCGGCACGCGAATATTATTTGCCGTGCTTCATAAACTATGCAACATTTTGCTGTCCGGCCCTCAGTGGAACGTTTGTTTAGTGTTGCATATACAGTCAGTCCAGCAAACGCTAGCAGCGAACGTACCGCACCTTGTCTGGCTGATTAGTTTATGATGTGGTGGGGCCAAACAGCATGGGGCTTATTGGATTTTCGAATAGTGGTGGTGCTTTTTGATCAGGTTTGAGGACGCTTCTCACTGGAGTAGATTGCATTTTTGTGCTTCGGCTCAAAGGTTTCGCTACCACATTCAAAGTTCAGTCGCTAATTTGAGTGGGCGAGTGTGGTAAATGTCTGTTTGTCCAGGAAGTTGTTAAGTACTTAACATAATTTCAAGGTAACAAATTATAGCATACACAAATGTGAGGTTATGTTCTGTCATTTCGTATATTTTTCAAACTATTCAAACATAGAACTCCACTGATAATGACTGTTTTCAACAAGGAAGTACATATGGCATACGGAATCGACTTATTATGTATATTCACAAAGATATTCGGTCTAGCCACTGAATATTTATTTCAACCTAAAAATTATCAATACATTTCATATTTGGTGTTATTTTTATTTTTTAAATTAAGACTTAAATCCAAAATATCTGCTTAACTCTATGTACATATGGTTGCATTATTACTCATATGTATCTTATACCTTTGTAAATATTTCGCATTCAGCTTTTCATGTTTACATATTTGACATATACCCCCAGCATAGTTTTCCCATTAGCCATTGACCCTCTAAATTCCTCTTTATATCTCTCCATATATCTCATTCGCTCTTTGCTTTCAACTATATCTCCTTACTAATGGCTATGAACATGACTGGCAACTAATTTAACATTCTTCAGCTCCTGGTTTCAAACCACCTACCGATTTTTTCTATATATATTTATATATTTTCAAATAATTTTGTTGTGTTTTCTTTTTGTGGACAACCCACTAGAAAAAATTTTGCCCATCCGGCGACATCGCCTAAAAGAATGCAGCGTTCAAAAAATTTTTGTAATTGCTTTGACCAACGTTCGCGTTTTGGTTTTGGTTGAAGGGAATTGCCAACGGGGCTTCCACCTTTTATTATATGCATATGTATATAATATATGTATATATATGTTATATATGTATATATATAAATACTCTATATATTTTATTGTTATATATGGTACATGCATATAATGCATTTAGACTGCAGTTTCATGCGTCAGGATGCATCAGAGCTCCACCAAATGACGCAATGCATCAGAGCCAAAAACTGAAATGGAAAACATGCATATGGAAATGCTGCTGGCCAAATATTTATGTGCATATTGATGCCCCAAAGAGTTGTGTTCAAACGTCATTTAATTGACCAAAATAAATGAAAACTGTTGACTGTTGCATCAAACTTCTAAAAAGGTATTGCTCTCTGGCTAGATTTGAGCTGAGCTTTGTAAAGATTTGGTTTAAACTAAAGGCTTAAACTAGAGGCAGAGCCATAACAATTTTTAAAAATAAGCCATCTGAAATGCATATTATTTCCTTAATTCAATTTTTCTACCAAGTTTCCAAATGAGTATCAAATTTTCCAGAAATTTTTCTTAAACTAATGCTGCAAAGTACTTCACTTTTGAAAAGCATTTTCAGCATAGCACACCCTGTTATGTTTCCGACTTCATTTATTGTGAACTTGGCAACACTCGACCATGGCCCATAAATTGCACACACACAGTTGATTTCTGAGGTCAGTATTTCCACTGTGCGGCAAGTGCTCAAGTCCTTTTAGCTTTGCGTTTGGCCTTTGATTAAATAAGCGAAGCAAATATTTACTGCACTTCTTTCAAATCTTAACTGTACCTTCGCTAGCTGTAACTGTACACATTTTGGCCTGTGCATGTATGTGTATATACATACATATATACATATGTATTAATGTATCTTTCGATATCGTCTCTCCGCACATCAAGTGCAATTTCTTTTAATTTCTTCGGCACGATTGCGTAGTTAAGTTTCGAATTCTCATTAGACTAAGTTGCCAGCCCACACACAGCTCTAAGGAGCTAGACCGACGCTGAAAGACATCAGACCTGCCCGTGTCTCAAAAGCAGCATCCCCACAGCCATCACCCCCCCAAAACCAATGTCGTAACCACAAAAACTTTACAGCTCCCCAAGACTAAGAGGCACTACATCGAGAGAGACAGAGAGAGTGAGAGAGAATGAGAACGAAATAGAGTGAGAGTCTGAGACAAAAACTAATGCATATGTTTAGGCATTTTAATTTATATACGACAACCCACACACACACACATGCAGGCAGACAACTTCTAAGAAAGCTCACACACGCTCACACAACTAACCCCAACCCTTGTGGCAGCAACCCCGCCTGCCTGCCCTCTCTTACTGCCGGCGCCGTTGATAAAAGCAACTTCCATTTCATTTAAACTACAATTTCCTTGACAGGGCACAGAGGCAACCGCTCAGCACAGTTCAGTTTAGTTTAGGTGGGTGGTTTGGGGGAAGGGATGAGTGGATGGGGATGGGGATGGGGATGGGGTCTGTGGGGTTGGCAACCCTTTCACGCACTTATGAGTTAAACGCAAATTTTCTTAGCTGCCTTTTAGGCGCTCAGGCTGAGCAAAGTCTGGGTGAAATATGTCATCGGCAGTTGGCAGGCACAAGCAACACACTCACACTCCCCCTCACTGGCACACACTTGAGTCCTTGATAATTCATTATGCGTGTGCTTAGAGGCCTTTTCGGCATTGTATATGTGCTGTGTGTGTAGTTATAGTCATATTCCACTCTTAGGCGCAGTAGAACACAGCAACTCCAGGAAGGCAGCCCCCCCTTTTCACTTTTTGCATTGAACTTGTATTTCTTGATTTTGCCACAGCCCGCATACTTCAGCCATTAGACTTGGCAACTCTGTGCGCTTAGGCGCAACTATAAAAGGGTTACAATTTGTCTGTATACCCCATACCCAGCGAAAACTTCAAAAGCGACTTCCTTGCGTCTCTCACCAAATGTTGTGGCAATGGAAATAAATGCTCGGATTTATGTCTAACTCTGTGCGTGCGTGTGAATGTTGTGTATGCCTTGCAGGTGTTACTCATACGCCTTGTGGGCTGACAGCTTACAACAAATTGCTTTGCAAGTCGCATCCTCCTCGGCAAAGTCAAGGTTGCCCTAGGATGAGCCAGCTCCCACTCAGCTTAAGACATGCCAGCCTGAAGTTGAGCCAATTCCTAAGCCAAAAACTTGTACATAACCCACACACACACACACACGTACAAGCAAGCACACACGCAAACACACAGAAACCGAGACCAAGTCCATTGCACAAAGAAGACTCCCGACGGAGTTCCTCAACTTCACAAAAATGTCAGTCGCTTGGCTCCTTTGCCTTAGACTTAGCCCTCCAACACTCCTGCTGCCGCTCGCTGTCCAGCTTGCCTGGCCATTGACTTTGTGCAGGCCATCTTCCTGGACTTCCCGCTTAGCAACTCCCCAGTTGCTTTTCTTGTACCGTTTTAATTAATGGAAAATTTGTACGTTTTCTTCTTATTCATGTGGTCGTTCCTTCAATCGCCAGCGTTGCCTCAAGCAAAGGGTAACTCGAACTAAAAGAAATTGCCAGCTAGCATTGTACAAGCCCTGAAACCCCAAAACCCCCTAACCCAAACCGCCCACAAGTTGGCCTCATGTTGCACATCTTCGAGGTTGGCAACTTTCGTTTGACAGTGGACAAAAATCCAAATTGCCATTTCGTTTTCTTTTGGCTTGATTAGAAAATTGACTTGGGAATTGTTGCTTTAAGTAAGTTGCTTCACTTTTCGTTAAATATTGTCAGATGCTTTTAGGAGTAAAAGTTGACATTATTACACAATCTTCCAAATTATAATCTAGTTTTAATTATTTTCCCTTAAGCATATTAATAAACAACACTTGAGCATTGCCGTTTTTTTGGTTACACTATGATGATTTAACTAAAATTTAAAGCATAATTAAATTTGTATTAAGCCCAAAAAGTGCAATCGATTTGATCATTTTGTAACATTTTCTTTAATCAATATATAACTGATATTTCCTTGAAATTGCTGTTGCAACTTCTCAAGTGTAGTCCTTTGAGTGAGTCTTTCTATCTTAAGTCTTAGCTTATGCCACCAATGGATAACATTGTTCCTACGCTGTTTGAAGCAGCAAGCATTTAATCAATGTTCTTATACCTTTTTCATTTCGGATGCTCAGACTCTTTGACTGCACAGAGAAAGAGAGCTGAGCTGGAACTGAATGTTAATTAGGAGCCGTTTCAAACTTCATTTTCGTCGTTTGCTATATCCGAACTTGTTTTTTCTTATGCAATGTCTAAACGTATGGTATATAACTTAATTTATATTTGCTAGTCAACCCCAAAAGCTCCAAAGCAGGCAGGCAGGCAACCTAACCACTGTCCTGCAACCACAGCCGAAGGCGGTGGGTCCAGGAAATGACTGAGAGCATCTTGAGCTAGAACGAAACGCTTCATCAGAGCAATGCTCGCCGCAAATGGCAGAGACCCAAAAGCGTTCCCCATTTTCCCATTCCCACTCTCCACCCCTCAACCCTCCCTCTCACCAGCAAATCTTGCCAACTAATTTGCAGTGCAGCATAAAAGGAACTCAAAAGAAAAAAAAAAAAATTATTCCATTCCTTAGGATAAAAATAAGAAAAGAAAAGTGGACCGGTCCCGACTTTCATCTTGGGCAAGAAAAACTTTGATGCTGCTTGGCTTGCAACTTGGCAGTCGCTTCTTTGAGGCTCTCTGCGCCCTCTTTTGAATGGTCTAACGAGCTTGGTGGTTTGGGCCAGCAAAACCTCTCCTAATCATTTGGATTTGCTATATATCGAATGCTGTCCCAAAAAACTTTCTGCGGTCATTGAAAGTTCCCAAATTTGAAGCTGTTCCCATCTTAGATTCTTTATCCAACACCACAAACGAAGTTTGAACCTGAACTCATTTCGGTTTCTTAATCCTCTCACCCAACACAGGAAACCATACCAGCAACACCGGCCACAAGCACCGATACCAGCAGTGTTGTCGGTGTAGCAGGCGGTGGCGCTGGAGGAGGCAATGGCGGTGGCGGCGCTGGAGGCATTGTCAGTACCGGCAGCGTATTGGGACTGGACATTGCCAGCGGTCTTGTCGGCGGGGGCGGTGGTATGAGTAGCGAGTCTGAAGCCTACGCGGGCCTCATGAAGGATGCCGATAAACTGAAGCTAATGCTGCTCGCCTGGAACTACCAGAACTCGACGGCCGTGCGGAACGGCACCGAGGGACCCGACCTCAGTGTGGTGGGCGGCCTCTGGGCGCAGTATCAGAATGCGCTTGCCCAGAATGCGGCGGCCGTGGCGGCGGCCACCAGTAAAATGGATAGCTCGTTGTCTCCAGTGCCCAGGCAGGATGCCCCATCGCCCATGGAGGCGCAGGATGAGACCAACTCATCGGGACAGAAGGAAGAGGATGAGGTTTCCGAGGACGATTCCGATGACAAAATGGACGAGAAATTGGCCACACCACACGATCCTGAGCGCCTCAAGGCCTTCAATGTGAGTAAAGTGCGAGAGTAATAGAGAAAGAGGGAGAGAGAACTTATCTCCCTCAGAAAGCTGTTGGAATGTAATGCGAACGTTGCCAATGAAGCCACCACAAATGGCCAAGACTCTGAGAATTGTTTGTTACTCATATCGATCCCCTTGCCTTGCAGATGTTTGTACGCTTGTTTGTGGACGAAAACCTGGATCGCATCATACCCATCTCCAAGCAGCCAAAGGAAAAGATCCAAGCCATCATCGATTCGTGCGCCCGACAATTTCCCGAGTTCAGCGATCGTTCCCGCAAACGCATTCGCACCTATCTCAAGTCGTGCCGACGCAACAAGAAGACACGAGACGGCTGGGAGAACACGGTGAGTGAAAGCCAACGTCTTTTTCATATTAGCCTTAGCACAAAGTGATGTAACAGCCATGTTGAGCGAGATTAGTTAGACATGCTGGCAGATAAGCCAATAGTTGGAATAAAAAGAATAGTGTCTAGATGGACGTGGCGGCTTAGGGAGTTGTGGAAGAGTATAAGGATTTATAGAGTTATAATCAATAATCTAAGTTTTGCAGAGTTTCTGATGTTGCTGTTAGGATTAAGTATAAATAAATAGATGAGAAGCTTTTGCACTCGCCTCAACTGCCTTCAGCTGTCCAAACCCACTTTTCTAAATTACAACATAATATTTTTGGAATCCATTCTCATCCTTTCTCATATATGCTAACATCCATTGTTGCAGACCCGACCAACTCCCGCTCACTTGACGTCCGTGCAGGCGGAACAGATCCTGGCGATCGCCTGCGAGAACGAGTCCATGAACGCGAAGCGTATGCGCATTGGCCTGGAGCCGATTACCCATGCGGTGCCAGCGCCGGGCAGCGTTGTCGCCGCAGCAGCAGCTGCTGCCGCTGTTGCAGGCACCAGCACCACATCCTCGAGCAACGCGGCAACCGTCACCTGTACGGCAGCCGATGCGGCTGGCCTGACCAGCGTGGCAGCTGCTGCGTTGCCCTTTGTCAGCGCCGTGGGCTTTGCCCGCTCCACGCCCAACTCGGAGCACGCTGACGCTGCGTTTGGGGGTGTTGCCAATTTGGCTGGTGCTGGCAGTGCAGGTGGCAACAGCACAAGCGGTGCTGCTGGCGGCGGCACTGGTGGCATGAGCTCAGCGCGCAGCTCACCGCTGGCCTTGAGCTCGAATGCCAGCGTTGGCGGCGCGAGTATGACTGGCTTGACGCTGGCCAATGGCGCTGGTGGGGCATCGAATGGCGCCGGCCTGCCCTCCAGCAGTCCCTATACCACGGACTTCAGTTCGCCCTCGGCGGCCTCACCATTTGTGGCGGCCGCAGCGGCAGCGGCTGTTGCAGCCGGTCGAGCGCCCAGCTATCCTGGCTACTTTCCCGGTGTCGCCGGCCTGGGTAACGGTAAGTAAACATTTAATAACTGTGCCACAAAAGCTGGTTTGCTTTTTATTCCAATTACAAAGCTGTAGATACAACAGAAAAACAAAATATATAAATAAATGTATAGAAACATTGCGGAGATAATAAAAATAATTTATTTTGAGTTGAAAGATTATTTACTAAAGAAACCACAATGGAAATTACTTAGTACATAAAATTAGTTAAAAATTGTTTTAAAAGTTGGCAAAAGTCTGAAGCAAGACCTTAAGCTTTTTAAAAAATATGCAAAAATTTTTAACAACAGTGAAATTAAGCTGTTTAATGCACCTAAGAATATTAAACACAAAAGGAGTCGAAGCTCATAAATATAAATACTATTAGCAGCTTTTAATTAGGCGTCATGAGAGCATGACAGAACACTTGACACTGTGCGGTACACACTAAATTCAAACATCTTTTTGCAGTTACGCCCACCGATCTCTCCATGAAGCCAACGTCATTGGGTGTTGGCCTCGCCGGCAGCAGCAGCAGCAGCAACAACAACAACAGCAGCAACACGGTCAGCGCACAGCTGAGTGTGGCAAATCTGGCCACACTTAGCAATGCTAACAACAACAATGCTCTGGTCACCGCCACACAGCAGCTGCAGCAGCTGCAACAGCAACAGCAGCAACAACAACAGCAGCAACAGCAACAACAGCAACAACAGCAACAACAGCAACAACAACAACAGCAGCAACAGCAACAGCAGCAGCAGCAGCTGCTCTCCGCGTCCGGCGATGCCAACTGCTCCCGAGTGAACCCCATTCTCCCACACAAGCTGAGCCCCAACGAGGTGACCGCTGCCCGGCAGGTCATCTCGGCGTATAGGGAGAGTGCGGCGTTTCTGCTGCGCACCGCTGACCAGGTGGAGCAGCTGCTCGTCCAGCAGCAGTAGGCGTGGCTGTGGGCGTTGGCGTGGCCGTGGCCGTGGCAGGCGTAGATGTGCAGACATTGGGGCACTCTTTCCAAACCCAAGCGACGCGAGGCGCGCTCGGGTCGTTCCTATTTAAATTTAAATTTAAATTGAATTACACACTGCAACAGCAGCAATAACAACAGCAACACCAATAGCACACAGCAACTAAGCAAATTAGAAAGCAGAAAATAGTCAAAGCATAAAAGCAAAACAAAACGAAAAAAATAATCAGCAACAACAGAAAAAATAGTCAAAAAAGTTCGTTTTAACAAGCATTTTAAGTGTTTTTTCCTTCAAACTACGTACAGCATATTCAAAATAGAAATAACGGTAACGCAAACGATTTAAAAAAAAAACATACCAAAAATCAATCAGTAAATATTGCAATTATCGAAGCAGCAAATCAGTTTATTGTTTTATAGTTCAAAAGCTAGCCACATTTTTAAAAATACAAAACAACACTTTTGAAATGTTCCTTTCATTTTATAATATAATAATAATTTCCCCGCCTCGACTTTTATTTTAGCAAGTCATTGAACTAGAAAACAGTAAACTGATACATAAATACAACATATGAAAAAAAAATCAGCAATTCAACTTACTACAGTGTCTACTAAGAGTAAAACTACAATAGCCACACCCAATCACACACTTCCATTGCGTTCAAGTTTTTGTTGAAACCTTTAATAAAAACATAATTAAATTTTTATGCTCCTTTCGGAGCGGCAATTTCCGGCCCAGTTTGATGTACGCGATTTGTTAAAAAATAAATGAAATGAAAAGCAACAAAAAAAAAAAAACGGATATAAATATAATAATGTACTGTATGTAATTAAGTTGAAGTATTGTTGTAAATTTTAAGGCGAATCAGCAGAGAGACGAAAAGATAAAACACATTTTAAGGCAACAAACAAAAAACAAACAAGAAATGGACATTATTTAAAATATATGGGAAACTATGAGAAAACACAGGGTGATACTTTCAGAAATTATTACAAAAAAAAAAACTAAGCTAAAAATTAAAACAAAAATAAAAAATTAATATTTGTAAAAAATATATGAGGCAAATGACGAGACATAAAAGTTGGTATATGTGTATTTAAAAAACAAAACAAAAAAGATGAAAAATTAAAAAAGAATTTGTATTTCTTAAAATCATTTTGTAGTTTTTTAGTTGGTTTTCTTTAATTAATATTTTTAACATATGCCTAGTTTTTCATTGAGCACTGTTCCATTTTTATTATATATACATATTTCTTTATTATGTAATTATCTAAATCAAACCTATGTTTTTCATTAGTTTTTTCAATTATTGATATACATACGAAATACGAGATAAAATATTTAAATACAAAATAGCCATAAATGTTTTTTGCAACTATAAATGTGCATGTAAAAATAACGATACCAAAAACGGAAATTAAATTAAAAATCAAATGAGGCGCAAATCAGTTAAGATCAAGATGAGAAATCGCTATGCAAAGCAAGTTATAGAATTTAATAATATAATAAAATACAAAACGTATTTAATCAACAAATAAATAAATATTAATTACGAAACGAAAGGAAGGGAATTAAGTTCGATGAATTGCTTGCCAGTCAAATCGATAATTATAATAACGATAACTAAAATTTATTAACTATAATATGATTGATCGGTATTTGCATAGAAAAGTAAACTAATTAAAAAGTCCGAAAACGAAAAAAAACCAATACAAAACATTTTAAAAGTCGACTTAATAAAGAATTTATGAGAATTATATGTATATTAAATACTGGCATCAATCTTTCATTTCATTTGGGTTCCACTTGTTCTCAAACTGTTTTACATTATTTGTGGCTTATATCTTGATAATGCTGCATGCTTATCTAGACCTCAACCGGCCAACTCCAGCCTATATAAGATTATGGTACACTCGCCTCAAAATCTTGCTTTAAACTGGATTTCTTTGTCAAAACTCTGCCCAATAGTATTTTCCCAAACCTTTAGAGCACTTTAGTTTAGTTCAGTACATCTCAAACTGTAAACTATTAAATTTCCTTCTTGGTTTTCCTCAGCACATACACAAACCATTAGCACAGTCATACCCAAACTGCTTACATTTTTCGAAACCCATATTTGTCGTTCCCCGTTAATAATAGTACAAGAGATATTAGTATATGTTAAGAAATACATGTTTTTTATATTTTATTTATATTTCTCTCATATTTAAAACAAATAACGCTTTGCATCGACTTAATTATGATCCTAAATTAACATAATTTTGTGATTGGATTTAATGACCAAACAATAAATTAGATATTAAAAATTCTTATTGTAGCTCCATTTTCGCTGTTGTCATCGTTCTTAAACACTTTTTTACACATCTTCATTTTTGTCTTTCACTTAAATTAAACTATTTCTATTTTTAATGACTGTTTATGAAAGCGAAAGAAAAAAAGTACAGAAACATTAATGGAAGCACCAATCTTTGTGTTACTCTCATTTCCCATTTGCTGGTTGTTGTATTTTTCTTGTTGCTGCTATTGTTGTTGTTGCTTTTGCACCAATTCTCTATTAGATCGCGATTTCTAAGGCAAGATTTCACTAACAATTTGCTTCGTCTGTGATATAATTATAAAGATACCCCCAAAACAAAATTGGCCGACGCAACCAAAAACTTAACACACTAATACAATAACTGCATTAACAAGGCCCGCCGAAGTGGGGCCGATTGCGAGTTAAACTCTTCACGCCAGCACTCCGTCCAGAGCATGAATGACACCATTTGTGGCTGGTATATTCGAGGTGACCATCTGTGCATCATTGACTTTGATCTTGCCGGCGGAGGTCTTTTGCAGCACAACCGTTTTGCCAGTGAACAACGAGTCCTTCACCTGGTAGAAGCGCATGCCAGCCGAGTAGAGTGCACCAGGCACAATGTGCTTCATGGCAAACTGTTCGGCTGCCTCCTTGTCCGTGTAGAGTTTCTCCAGTGTATCGGAGTCCAGTTCGCTAAAGCTTTTGTCAACCGGTGCGAACACTGTGTATGTCTTAACACCTATCGATATATTTGCAGCTAAATTAGCTAAGGATTAAATTGAATTTCAAAATGTATTCACCCTTGCTTTGCAGTTTCTCGGACATGCCGGAGGTGTAGAGGATCTTCAGGAAGTTCGAGAAGCGACCCTCGCGATCCGATTGCAGGGTCTGCAGCAAATCGCCAACAGGCAGCGGGAACATCACACGATCCACAGCATGAGCAACTCCCTGCGGTATCTTAATGTCCTTCTTGTTCAGCACAACCATTGCGCCATTAATTGTGGTAAGCTATGTAAAAAAATAATAGACACATACTGATTAGAATTGGATTCGATTGAGCTGGGATTATATATCCATATCTCTTACAGTGACATCGTTCCACTCCTGATCGTGCATATTGTATTGATTGACGCGCAGCTGGGTGCCTGCCAAGGAGACGCCCGTCATCTCGTCCTGCAAGGTAGCAATCTCAAAGGCGCCGGGAATAACATGATGCAACAGCAGCTGCAAGTAGACAAACAATGGGTGCTGGGAAAGTTCCGATAGCTTGGCACTATGATACTTACACCACTGAGTAAGCGTGGATTCGATTGGAACTTCTCCTCGGCACGTTCGGGACCGCCCAGCTGGACTAGCAGATTCTTAAAGGCCTTGTCCGTGGGCACAAAGATGGTATACGGTCCCGTTTCGTTTAATATACTATCCAAACCACTCTGACGCAGATATTTGGCCATGGCAAACAGTCCATTAGTCTTCAGAATCTGGATAAGATCCTCACTGGGATTGGACAGCACCGAGACGCCGCCCGTTGATGCTGCCTTTTCAGTGTTCTCCGTCTCCTGCACCAAGGCGTCCGCATACTGAGCAGGAGGTGTCGGGGGCAGAAGTATGTCTGGCGTGTGTGTAATCTCTGACAGACGCTCTGTCACAATGGGCAGATGCGTGGATATGCCTCCAATATACGGTGACTGGGTTACAGGCGAGCCGTGGTAGACAGGAGTTGCTGTAGTACGGCTCAAACTGGCGGTTGACAGGGCACTGGCTGGGCTGCTGCTGCTCTCGTAGACAGCTGTGAAGCGGGGCGTGTAGGGCGCACTGGTGGTGCTGGTTGTGAATATGGTGGTGGTGGTGGGGCTGGGATTGTTGGTGGTGGAGGTGCGCGATGGATGGTACTGGCGATGATTGCTTGGCGTGTTGCGCGATACAAACGGTGTTGGCGTTGTGGTGGTTGTAGTTCTTATCGTGGTGGTGGTGGTGGTGGGTGGTGCCCGCGTTGTAGTCGTTTGTATGATTTTGCCGCTCTTGATCTCAACAACTTCATCGTTGGGCAAGGTCAGGCGATAGACGGAAGGTGGCAGCTTAATCTCTCCGCTGCGTATGCGCTCCAGAATGCTCTCGACCTCGGCGCCAGTTTGTTTCGTCTCCTTCTCGCCGTTGGCCTTGACTCCCTGAATCTTGAAGCTGCCATCGGCCTGCTCCTCGAGATAGACATAGGTGGCCTTCTTTTTGGGTGGTGGCGGTGCTTCCGTTGTCTTCGCCGAGTCGGAGCTCAATCCTTCGATCTCATAGCCATCGGGGATGAGGCCGCGTTTGGCCAGCTCCTCCAGCGTGGGCGGACTATCAGAGTCGGAGGTGATCACAGCGGAGCTGGCAATGCTATTGGCACCATTACTAACGCCCTGTATATCGCCTGCACTGCCACCATAGAGAGCAGCCAGGCTAGAGAGATCGACGCCGCCGGGCAGTGCTTGAGTGGGCAACGTGTCGGACTCCTGTGGATCGGGTGACCGCAGGATTTGCACCTTGCCGCCGCCGGGCAACACCAGATCCTGGCTGTTGCTGGGTGCCACAGCACTGAGGCTGAGTTTGCCATCGGCGCCCAAAGCTTGCTGTGCGAGCAGCGCCTGGAGCTGATCCTGCGAGTAGGCCTGTTGCCCCTGGACGAGATTTGGATCCGTTGTACGTATGACCTGTACACGTTGTCCATTGGGTAGCAGCAGATCCATCTCATCGTACGTTTTGTTACCATTTAAGGGCTCCTGAGGCGTCTCCGACAGCGCTGCCTTCAGCTGCTTCAGCAAATCCTCGCGTGCAATTGTCTTAACGGGCTTCTTGCCGCCCAACTTCTGAGTGTAGATGTTCTTCTTGGGCGTGGTGCTGGCCTCAGTGGTTGTTGTTGTCGTTGTGGTTGTTGTTGTGGGATGCTCTCTGTAATATTGCTGCAGTGCATTATTGAACTGATTGTAATCCGTGGGATGAGCAACTGGACGACCCCGTGGCGGTTGCACAAACTCTGGCTGTGATGCATAGTTGTTGTGCTGGGTAATTATTGTGGGCAGCACATGCTGCTTGATCGCATGCTGCTTGGCAACGAACTCCTCGTGCTGCTGACGCACTTTATGCTGCGACTTCTCATACTGTTTGGCCACAAACTGCTCGTGTTTCTGTATCAGCTTCTGTTTGTATTCCTGATCCGCTGGCAGCGGTTGTGGTCCATTGTTGATGAATTGATGTTGTTGCAGCTGCTGCTGTTGGGGATATTGCTGTTGCTGTTGCTGCTGCTGCTGTTGCTGTTGCTGCTGCTGTGGAAAGGCAGTCGATTGTAAGTTATTAAAGTTCGAGGGTAGTGGCAAGCCTAGATGAGGAGTAATCTGATATTGCTGCTGCTGTTGTCCTTCTGGCAATTGTGGCTGTTGCTGCTGCTGTGCTGCAGGCGACTGTATCTGATAGTTCAACTGCGGCTGTTGCTGCTGCGGCTGTTGTATGGTCTGAAAGGTGGGCACAGCAGCCTGGCTGGGCAGTTTTTGCGACGTCTGCTGCCCAAAATGCTGAGGCTGTTGATAGCCAAACTGTTGCTGCTGCAGCTGTGGCAATTGTTGCTGCTGCTGCTGATAAGTCTGAGTTGGAAAAGCGGTGGATTGCGGACGTTGGCGCTGCGGCAACTGCTGTGAGCCGGCAAAGTTGCGCAAATCCAAAAAGTTCTGATGATGCAAATCAAGATTGCTAGCAGACGTGGGCAACTGTTGCTGCTGTGGTGGTGGCTGTGGATATTGTGGTGCAGTCTGCAATTGATTTTGGGTGGAGCGCTGGAACTGCTGATTGTTGTGGGGCAATTGCTGTTGCTGTTGCTGCGGCTGTTGATGCTTCTGTTGCTGCGGGAATGAGGCAAAGCGGTGCTGCTGCTGCTGATGATGCTGCTGCTGCTGATGGTGATGTTGCTGATGTGGTTGCTGGTGTGGGTGATGCTGGCGTTGCTGCGGTTGATGCTGAGGTGGAATGGGCAGCTCGACGCCATTTTGAATGAAATTCTGATGATTATATTGCTGCAGATTTAGTTGACGGCGATGCGAATTCGGAAACGGCAACGGTCGCTGAAAGGAGTAGAGTTGGGTGGAAAGCTATTATCAGTTAAGGTCAATATATTAATTATATAATATCATATGTAATAATATCACATTTTATTATCATCTCTGAAGTTGTATTTAGAGTTGTAATAACATGCAAATCAATAATATTGAAGAGAGACTGATTGAAGAGTGTTCAATTTGTGGGAAAGGAGCATAAAAAAAGTGCAAGCATCGCATTACATTTCTTTTGTGTTATTTTTGAATGGGATTGCCAAAAGGGGTTTATGTTTTGATTGCATCATTCGCCTTTGACACTAATTCGTAGCAAAAACCAGATTTATCATCGAAAACTGGCACAGAAAATTGCCATTGACTGATCAAAAGATTCCCTTTCCCCGTTGACCACTTGGCGCAACATGAACAAGTTTTTATGTTTGCCCCATTTTAGATGGCAATAACAAGGTTTGTGCGTTGTCGGTGGGGTCCTTTGCGACTGTTGCACCAAGTGGAAATCTATGAAAATGGCAAAGTGGGTTAAAACCAGTCGAGGTATTGAACTTGTACAAAATTATACCACCTGCAGCAGACACAAAACAACTGCCAATTGAGAGTGGGAGCCAGTGACGTCACTGTGCTGCTCAATATTTGACAAGCTTATGCTCTCAATTATTTACTGTTTCACAAACATACATAGAAATACATAAATATCAGTAAAAAGAAAGCGGACAAATCCCCATGCACGAAACAAAGCAATTAAAATTGTATTGCGAAGTAAAATTTTATATGCGAAACACAAAGTAGACCAAAGAAATAAGGCTAACTTAATTTTGCAGTTTAAGCATGATTTTATCTGCTGCGACACTTATGTATGCAGATACTTACAGATACCAATTTTTTGTGTGTTCATTAATTTTATAAATACATATATTTGTATATATTGGCATAACATCGCTGGATAATTTATTTAAAGCTGTTTCATTACATTTTGTGAATGATTAAATTTGTTGAGCGGCAAGTGAATAAGCTACCAATGCGCCACAGGACAAAGATATAAAAATTGAAGCCACACTTTTTATGCTGTTTTACACAGGAATCAAACTGATCATCATCTTCTTTGATTGTTTGATGAATTGAGACATTGGCAAACGAGTCGCGCTCTTTGCTTATTCCCCTCAATTGAAGTGTTGCTGCAATAGGCGAAATACCTTTTGTTTTCAACTGCAATTGTGAACGGTGTTCGCCTGGGATCTTTCTTTCACGCGGCTTATACAATCTGTGTAAAGTCGCAAACTGCTTGTCATACGCACTACATACGCATCCAGCTGCAATGAGACAAAGACGCACAAGACAAGACAGGCGGAGACAAGCAAAAACGCAGAAAGACAACAACAGCAGCCAAACCAAAGAAAACGGAGTAAACAAAAATTGTTTAACAACAGTTATTCAACGCGGCTGTCCATCGAAAAGAAAGACGATGAGCAGCGAGGGGCAGAGATTATGGGAGAGGGGATGGACTTAATGGTTAGCATCATGCATAATTTAGTTGGCGAGCCCATAAATCTTATTGCTTTTGCATTTACGTTGCGACATTTTCAAATATCAGTCCGTCAATCGCACTTCTCCCCCCTTGCCCGCTCCTCTTTCCCACTCTGCCTCCATAGCTTTTTCTTTTCACATTGCAATTATGTTGTTAGTGCTAATGATGCTGCTCATGATCAGCGCTGCTGTCAAATCTGCCAGTCAATCTACAGATTATGCAACTGCCAAGATAATTGTTGTTGCTCTTACGGTTTTTTGTGTTTTTATTTTATTTTATTTTTTTGTAAAGGATTTTTGATTTTGTCTTTAAGTTCTAAAAATTTTTTAAAAAATATTTTAGCACTTTTCTCTCAAATTGATTAACCATAAAATAAAGTACATAGAAATAATTATTATTTAAGAATTATCTTTGGAAATGTTCAAATGTAGTTATTGAATCATTAATAATGCCAGTAATAGGTCAGCGTTCAATGACATAAGCATCTTCCTCTTACAAGAAATATTTCACACAAAAGATTTCTTTGAAAGGTTTTCTTTGGCTTTCGACTTGAAGTTTCCCTCCGCAATTTGCTGTTGTGTTTTTTTCTTCTTTTTTTTGACAAATTGCGCAGCTGGTGAAAACATCAATCAATCATCAATCAAGTGGCCATAAGCATTGGCACAGGTAATCAGCTGCAGCTTCGCAACATCCCAAGAGGCCTGATGCCGTTCCCAGTTTCAGCAGTCAGTGAACTCCAGCCGAAAAGGGTTCCATCGCTTTGCGTCATACACAAACATGGCTGGAACGTTTCGAACGTGTACATTTCACACCTCGGCCTCTGTGCGTATGTATGCATGTATATATGTATGTATGTACATGCAAAACACTTTCATTTCTCTTGTCTTCTTTTTCCCGCTGTAAGTGCCAATCGGCTGAGTTGGGCGCTACGCATGCGCCCAGCTAATAATCATGGGCAGGTGCATTTTGTCGCTTTGTGGTTGTGTGGTTGTCACATGCCAACACGAGACACACATTAGCGGCTACAACATGTTGTGGGTTGAGTTTGCGTTAAAGGTGTCAATGGTTTGACAATTGAGCGTTGCCGTTCAATCGAAATTGAGCGATAGATCAGAAATAATATCAAACCAAACCAGTGGCCATGCACACAACAAAAGGCAATTAATCATTCGATTTTTGATTGTCTTGTTTTTCGTTGCTGCTGAGTGAAATTGGTTTTATTGATTGGCAGTTGTGGGTTTCATGAGGTCGAACGAATTAGCCGATTGTCTTGATATTTGTATATAAATTATTTTGCCATTTATGAAGATATTTTTATGTGTGTCAATTAAAATTAGATGATAATCTTTGTGTATCAGTTAATTTCCTTCCATTTATAAATTTATGTGTACACAATTTATAAATACAAAATTAGCGTTGCTTGTAAATAACTGATTTGTACTAACGGTATATGAACTCGATTGTTGTTTTGATAAATATACTGTAACTCATAGTTAACTGGTTTCGCTTTTCAAATCTCGGGATCGTGTGAAGGTCAACAAAAAAGATTCGATTAAGTCACTAAGTAACGCATTAAAAGTTAACTTTCATAAGTCCACTTTTCCTCAACAGCTTTAACAGCAGATCACTTTTTGTTGTGGCTCGATAAAAACTGCTTAATACGCCACAAATAAGTCGAGTCTATAAATTACTTCGTATTTGGATAACAAAGAAAGCCACAGTCCACAAAATGTGGCCCAAAACCCCGCCCGAATTGTATTTAACGTTGCATATTTGGGCTGTCAAATCAAATGAGCATTATGCTAATGAATGAAGATCAAACTTGAGATAGAAACATGTAAGTAGAAAAAGAAGTGAAAACAAAATATATATTTTTCACTTGGCCACAAGATTTTTTGTGTTGATCTTTTGGCATTGGGGCGTTGATCCATAATGTTATGTTATAACTGTTAGTTACACGACGCTTCAGCTGTCTGACTAATTTGTTAATAAGTCATAATTGATTTCACATCACACCTGAACATTTCAGGTATTTTTAGGCTTCGCCAGATCAGCTCCAAACGAAAGCGAAATCTCTAAATTGAAATCTGAAATTTCTTTTCGTTTCGTTTCGGTTTTTTTTTTTTGTCTTGTGGCTTTTGAGTGAAAGTGATTTGCAGTGTTTCTGTGGCATATGTTAATCAGAATATAATGGATCAAAAAGTGAGAAAGAAGCACGCTCAGCTTATGGCTCGTAGCTCTCAGCTGTTGTGCTCGTTTTAGTTAATTAAGAGTTGCCCAAGTGCTCTTGGCCATAAATTCTTCAAATCGTTGAGCTAACCATATTGCGCAATCGGCCACGAGTATTTGTGTATCTTACGGATACATCTTAACCAACTTCAGTTGCAACGTCAATGTGGCCATTGGCAACGAAAAACTGTGCGACTGGCCAAGTGGCCTCGTTTCCCGCTGCCTTTCGTATTTCCTGTCGCAGCACCCACCCGCTTTTGCCCCCTTGTTGATTTTCTACTTCTTGTATTTTTTATGTTGTTTTTTTTTACAACCGGCTCTTGACTTGTCTAGTTAGTTGCTATCTGTCTTTTTGTTGTTTGAGTTTCTTTTGTAGGACGCCTCCATTTTTGGTCATTCGTGAAGTTTCAAGGTTCTTTCAGCTGCCTCGAGCATATTTTTTATTGAGTTTTTTTTTTTTTTTTTGATGCTCGTGGACATGTTGCATAATCTACAGATGCACATGTCCAGAGTTAGAACCGAATTCTTTTTTGGACATTATTCATGAGCGTTTCTCATGTGCTCAATTCTGCTTGTTAAATATTGCACATAAATTGAATATTTTGTTGCTTACAGCAGCGCTTAGCATCAAGCAAATAATTATTGAATCTAGGCTATGGAATGTGTCTAAATATATACGTTTACTCCCTGGAGAGTGCTATCAGTATTTACTCATTGGCTGACAGCACCTGTTGAGCGAACAACATAAACCAGTAAATTTTATACAAAAATTTTGTACTGGCTAACATTTATTTAGGCCAAAGGAATTTTTTCACATATATATAATATATATTTTATGATTTTATATTTACGGAATAAAGGATTGTTCCAATGTATATATAAGCCAAAAGGTATTTTATACAAATTATTCCTAAATCTTGACAGCTTTCAAATCTGTTTGTTATATTCTGACAATGACAATCAGTAAATCTAGGCCATTCACTTATTCTAAATATATTTATTTTGCTCTCAGCTTAGTCTTTGAATATGCTGATAATGATAATTATATTGAAATGAGAAGGACACTATGAAGTGTAAGCGTATATATTTCATAAGTTCACATATGTATATAATATACGTTTTCATTTCATTGTCCGATTTATATTATTAAAACTTTTTCTCTTGGATCTTACGCTTGAGTGATAGAAATCTGCCAAGCCCTAAAAACTATTTTAAGTGATTTTATCAGTTTTATGATGCAATAACTGAAATCTGCATTGAATATCTTTTTTTTGATCGTTCGATTTCACGTTGATCAGATTGATCATGTTGCAATTGTGAATTGTGTGAATTAAAATAGGTTGACTCGTAAATAGTGCAAAACTTATCGCAGATCGTTAAACTCAAGCTTCAGCAGCTCACAGATCGTGCCCACATCGTTGGGATTGAAGCTGCAATGAATATGCATTTAAATTGGTGTCTACAAAGAACGATGACAATTGGGTTTGTTGTCAATTGGCAAAGAGAACTGGTTGGCCACGATGCGGCCGCCTTTTTGGCTGTTGCCACATGACTTTAAATGTGCATAATAATCATTTGATGTTTGCTAAGGGGTTTTGTTATGTTTGTTGTTGTTGTCGTTGTTGTTACTGTTGGTCAACATCTGAGCATTTGGCAATTGGCCTTTCACTTTTGTATCGACAAATGACTGCAGCTAGCAAATTCAATCCCAAAAAAAAAATACTAAAATGCAAACAAAAGGCATTTATAACTTGCGGCATTTTAATTGCCTACAAAGTAGTTGTGCGCGCTACGCAAATAAGTAATTAATTCGTGGCCGCACAAAAAGAATGCGCAGCAGCAGCAGCAGTGCTACAACGATAGCAACAACTGAAAGAGAAATTTACATAAAATTGTGTAATTAACTAAAATTTGTTTCTGGCTAAAACAAGAAGAAACAGCGGCAGCGAAAATGCCTTGTGGCAACACCTACAATCGCGTCCAGTTAAGGCATGCGGCAAGCGAACCGGTCACATGAAAGCGAAAGAAGCCACCCAAAAAAAACAACAATAACAACAATAACAATAACAAAAATAACAACAATGAATAGCCGCCAGCAAGTGAAACAATTGCAAGCACAACAATAACACGTCCAGCCAAAAAAAGAAAAAAGTGTATAAAATAAAGCACAACAACAACAAATGTTATTTAACCAACGCTTTGAAAAAGAAACTTGGTCAAAAGTTGTGCTGATATTATCGCTGGTACGGCCGTCTGTCCGTCCGTCTGTCTGTCTGTCTGAGGTGCGGTTGTTGGAAAATGTTTGTAAAACTGTTTGTAAATTAGCACGATTTGTCTTCTTTTTGTTGTTAATTGTGGGCAATAACAAGTGAAAAAATTGGTGTCTGAATCTTTTGTTTTTTTTCGTTTAATTTGAGGCATACGCAATTGATCAGAATGCAACAGAGGAAATTTAGCGTTAACAAGTAGTCAAAATTTAGAGCATATTTGTTTGATTGCATTTAAAACACTTTTTGCTCAATCGTGGAAAAATCATAAAAAACTTATTAGTTGTAAATATTTTTGGTTTATTTTTCCTTTACTTCAATATTGATATTGATATTTTTCTATTCGAGGTTCACTACTGAATAATCAGTTCCAATAAAGTTAAATAGATAATATTATTAGTATCTGGACATTAAATATTGACTAGAATTTAAACTAAGCTTCAAACATTTTCTTATTTTATACTTCATATTTTACTTATATTCAGATAGTTCGATTTTATAATATAAAAAATGTTGAAATTAAAAGTAAATATCTATTTAAAATTATGAATTTGATTTTCGATGTAATTTCTTATATTAAGAAAATACCTTAAAAAAAAAATAACCTAGTAACAGCGAAAAACATTTGTCAACAATTTAAGCAAAATATTTTATACAATAATTATTTATACATTGTGGTTTTTCTCTGTGTGCATCCAAAAAAATAATTCACCAACTGGAAACTGGAAACTGGAAACTGCGCAAAGATACCCCAACAAAATCATGGAAAATGATGATTAACCTGCATTGGCATCTGTCGAGGCGGCGTCTGTTTAACTCACAGCTGCTGCGTTTGTTGGATGATTACGTCTTTTGCATCTCGGAGATGCGAGATTCGTGGCGCAATTGGGAATGGGATTGCGTAAGTGTTGCCTGTGGCAACAGAAAGCTACAGTCACAGCAACTAACGCAATCAGAAACGTTAACACTTGCAAACAGGCAGCAATTATGTTACGCAGATATTTTAATCAATTGAATGTGAAGCATGTAAATTAGCCGGAATTGGGCTAAAATGAAAATGGCCAAAAGGCAGGCAGGCCGCTTTCAGACGGCTAACTTATGTGGTTGCTACCTAATCTCATGTGGCATGCCTAATTTGACACAGTCTGACACTTTTTACGGGCCACAAAAGATTTATGGCATCATTAGCGGAGCTACTTAGTCGACTTTGAGTGCTCTGCGCTCGCAATTGCAACATAAATAAACCCAGTTTTCGGTAAGTCTTTAAGTTGCATGCGAATATCGAGGTTTATATGTCAGTTTATTTAAATGTTCATAGAGCTAATTGGAATTCTTTTTCTTATGGTTCTGCTGGTGCTTTGTGTGTTGTTTAGTTTTGAATGTGCGATTAACTAAGCTGTGAAGAAAACTATGAAAGAAAGTGCCTCTGATTAGCGAATATATAAAAGAGAGAGATTAAAGGAAGCAAAGGGGAAGCTAATGGGAAACACTTTAAAAGAGCAAGCTATTAGAAAGTTTCGAGGGTGGTGCAAAGAAATTTCTAAAGGAAATTCAATCATAAAGAGATTATGATTAAAAAAAAATTCATTCAGAATTAGTCAGCTTGATTTAAAGACAAAAGAAATTTCTTTAAAAATGTTGAGAGTTAATAAGAAACTATTACTGCTGACAAAAAGTAGAAGAAAATGATGCTTACAAAAAGATAAACATCAGCTTCAAAATAAAGTACATTAAATTGACTTGAGTGGGCTTTGACGAAAAAAAGTTGAAGAGAAATCTTAAATAATAAGGACCCTGTTAGATCTTGGGTTTAAGCTAGATGATAGAAGCAGAAATCTGCACAGGTTAAGCTAAATTTATTTATAATTTAATTTTTATTATAAAACTAATACCTTATCAAGCGAAGAAATCAATTTGAACGTCAATCAAACAACGCACTCTTCCAATCTGCAAGTTAACAGCCCATAAACAGTGCCTTAAAACAACTATAGATACTAATAATCTTTATAAAAAAAAGACCATAATTACTGCAGACAAATTGCGTGTTGTATGCACATTAAATACGTAAAATATATTTGTAGAAATAATTTTAAATATAAAAAAGATAACTGCAGTTTTACTTTCCAATTCAATAAATTTGGCGCACGCAGTACGCGGCTTTGCGTGTCCAGCTACATATACGGCTATATAAGAGTATATATCTGTGTATCTTGGTGTTTTAGTATCTTGTATCTCGTATATTGAGCAGATTCAGTTGAAGTTGGTGTTGTAGTTGGCTGGCGCCCACACGGCCCGCTGGCCAAGATTTATTTGCCTTACTTTGCTGATGGTCGTTGGCTTCGAGTCGAGCCAACTTGGCCAGTCTGTTTTGGCCAACATCACTTTCAGAGAATCGTCGACAATTACGTTTTCATTGCGCTGTCTTGCACAACTCAGCGTTCGGATCTGCATTCATCTGGCAGCTCTCGACATTCAAATTTCATAACCTTAAATATATAGTTCCATTGACGAGCGGTCCACGCCCAAACGCCTTAAACTAAAGCCGTACCACGCTCATCAACAATTTATGCCTTTTGTCCAATTCAGCGCATTTATCTTGGAACTCTTTCATTATTTTGGTTTTTGTTTTCCTCTCTTCGTTTTTTGTGCAATTTTTCTGCGACTTGAATAGCTTGAAAAACCCCCGAAAAAAGCATAGTTTATACAGTACTCACACTCACACTCGCACTCGCGTATGCGTATTTACTTTTCTATTCAAAGACATACAATGTTGATTATTTATCCACTCATTTCACGGGCTGTCACTTCAATTGAGGCGTTCAATTGCAATCGACGCCACGTCCATTGAAAATGGGTCAGAAATAAGCCGACATATTGTGCTCTATACCCAGAGCACAAATATTTATTCAGATGAGTTGTTAACTTGACCTTTGTCATCTATTCAAATGCCTCGAAAGCTAAATAGTCAATTATAGATATGACTACGCCGAAAGACTTGTGGGAGATTTTGCATATATCAGTGTCAAACACACTTTAAAATATTTGATGGCTTTGAGAGATTATAGTATAAAACAAAGAAATCAGAAGGCGGTCCTACCGGATGTTTTAATAAATCTCTTAATTTTGGGTAAATGAAGTGCTTTCCACTAAGGGTGATTAATCTCTTACTTATCTCTTCTTCCTCCTCTTTGCAGGCTCTGCAGAAACCATCTAATACATGAAATGCTGAACATTGCTTTTCCCATTAAAAAATATAATTCCGTAATAAATCCAAAATCTTAGAAACTGTACGATCTTAAATACTTTGAAGCTTAATTACACTTAAGAGGATTATGTTAGTTTTAAAATCGATTTTATTTTTTACTGCTAGCCAAGCAAAAAATATATGTTCATTTCATAATTATATTTATTTGATTGATAGCATTGTCTTTTGTGGTAGATAGATGTGCTCAAGAGTCACTGACTGCATCTCAACTTTTCTTTCAACATTCCATTCGCTCAGCCAAAGCCTCGACGCAAACACAAAATTGCAACTTTACGCTTAAGATCTTTCTTGAAATTTCATTGTAAATGAATTAATTATACATTAGACAAGTTTTGATTTGACGACATCTAGACATGCAATTCCATTTCCAGACCAACAACCAGGCTCATTCTCCCCACACCCTGCCACCTCGAGTGGCTCTGTGTCAATTGTTGCGGTGCCATTGTTTGCCAATGAAATGAAAACTTTTGTGTGCAACATTTTTTGTATATTTGCTTTTTTTTCCGACGGGAATTTTTAATTTATAGGTTAGCAGTGCTCAACGGAAATTCGAAATCTGCTCACACGGAAAAGAGATGTTCTTTTATTTTTATTTTAACTAGATTTGCCAAAGCTCAACAATTAGGTAATTTCCAGATCATATCGACAGTCGCCTACCAATATTGCTCCTGGTATACCCATACATAGTTGTTGTTTTCATTGTTGCTTCTGCTGTTTTTGTGATTGTTTGTTGGTCACGCAAACTCTGCACTTGCGTCGCTCTTTTTGTCCGAGAAGCGTTGTTAAGGGCCGTCGCGACATGCAAATTACTTTTGAAGAGGTCTCGGCTTTAGTAAACCCCTTGCACTCTAAGTGGCCTGACCACAGTCACTGTGAATGCACCGTACAAGTCAAAGCCTAAGCTCTGGAGTCAGTAAACTTTCGCGTTTTTAGTTCGTGACAATTTTTAACAATTACCCCCACGAGACGAGTTGTCAGTGCCAGACTAGAAACTGACTGACCATTGTTCAGCGGTTATTAACCCGAATGGGTCTCTGCTTAAATGTAAACTCTTTAGCGATGCAGTTAACAAATTGTCTGTTATGACTGACAGACTGAGTGGTTAAACATGCATCTGTGGTAAAACTGTTTTAAAACTGTGGGTGGCTTCCATGTCCTCAACTGCTACTTTGTCATAACTACTGCTTAGCGTATATATATATTTTTTAATGAGAGTAACCACCCAGTGTTAGGAAAACGGAGTTTAATCCAAATAAGGTAGCACAACGGGACAACTGTGGCCTAATTGAGTCTGGTTTACCTAACTTAACCTAACATAACCTAACCTAAACTAACCTAATCTAACCTAACCTGACCTAATCTAACCTAAATTTTTCAGAATTTTTCTTACGCGAAACTCTTAAGCATTTTACTCGACAATCTGCTTATTACGAGGTGTTTTTACCAGTGTTTTCAAATTGCATTACACAATCGTCTCGCAGGCCCAAATATTTCTTGCTATTGGATTTGTCTCCCTTCAAGTATTTCATTGTTCAAATAGTCTCTGCTAAAAATGTATTTGCTTTGCAAAACTAGACTTGCCTCTCTACTCTTACATCACTTCTAACTCGGGTAGACTTTGCATAACAACTGTCCAGTCGAACTTTAAGTTACTTTCGCTACCTTGCGATTATGCGTAGTAAGTACATATTATCATATTTATTTAGCTGTGATGTAAGAGTGTTTTATACTTGGTACTTGGAGCATTTCTTGGGCGCATATTTGACGGCTACGCCGACGCAGAAGTCAAAGCACCCTGCAAATGCCGCTGGTATTTGGAGATTGCCTCCCGTGTATCCCCTTCCTATCGCCTTCCCAAACTGCCAACTGTAACCCACTTCACACTAGAGTGCGGCCAACAGATTATGGCCACCAAACGACCAATTGTAGGCCCTGACAGCAGCTCCAACTCCAGCTGCAGCAGCCTCAGTGGCAGCCACTTTCAGTTTTCAGCGTGAAGAAAAAAAAAAAACACTTTTCGCAAGCTTCGCTGATTTTGTGCGCCGCAGAAGTTTTCGACTGGCATTTTTTTTTAATTCGATTCCATGCCCATTCCCTGTTGGCTTCTTGCAACGTCTTTGCGCCAGCAGTGTGTACAGTTTGCCACTTTTTGTTGCAAATAACACATTTTAATTTGTTTTGCTGTGTTTTTGTGCACTTAAGTGCATCAGCTGAGCATGCAAGCCAAAATATCAGTTTTGCTTTCGATTTCATCAAGAGAAAATTAACAAAAAGCAAACATATTTTTTTTGTGTAGAAATTTTCAAGCAAGTGCCTGAGGATTTGCCTAAGTTATATCCATTAATGGCATTAACAAGTTCTGCAAACATGCAAAAACCATTAATTGACTCATTTTCCAATTAACCTTTCACCTTTCCAATCTGCCTAGATTTATTCAATTACGTCAATTTTGCCTAATTTGCAAAAAAGCTTTTTCATGTATCCATAATCATTTTATAAATAAAAATAACAAAACAGTTTTCAAATAAACAAATTTATTTGGAAGAGTTGAAAACAATCTCAAGATCAATTGTAATAAAGAAACCTTAATATTTGATGTGAATATAAATGTGTGAATGAAGATTTATGTATATATCTCTCAAATTTAATATATTCAAACATTTAAGTGGCATTTTTTTATGCTGCATGCCACAAAAATGTCATTAAATAAATGCTTCGCGCATTTTTCGCTCAAAACAAATTTGAAGTGCAAATCAATGGACAAGCTTTTAAAAGCACTTGGCCATAACAATTTCGACTCCCACCAGCAACAACAATAAAAACAATGGCAACAACAGCGACAACTAACTGCCTGTGAGGCAGTTGTAGAAAAACAACACAAATTATGCAACTTGCTGGCTTGCAACATCTTCCAGGCAGGCCAACCAACCCAGCCAGATCTTTGAATCTTGTTTTGGAACTCTCTCGCAGCAGCAGCAGCAGCAACAACAAACAAACGCTTCTTCATTTTCACCCAGCGAACAACAAAAACGAAAGTGCAACTGCAACCAGTTGGTTTGCCCAGTTGCTGCATGCCACTAGGAGTTGCCGCAGCAGCATTCATCGACTTCGTCTGGGTCTGTGGGCTTGGTCGAACGCTTACGTGACCGACGACGAGGATCGTTTGACTTTTTGGCCATATTTGTGTTGAGTTATGGCGAGAAGATGCAGCCAATGCAATTGCAATTGCAGTTGCGACTGCAGCAAATAAAAACTGGTTTTACGTGGCGTATGAGTAATGCGGAAGTTGACACTTGCCGCTTGCTGCTTGTGAGGCTGGTGGGTGAAAATTCCACTCTGATATATTTACTGCACATTGCAGCACTAATTGCTGCATTCATCAGCCCCTCGCAAAAAAATGCCAAAACTCATTTGGTTTTAAGCCACACATCGAATCGGCCAAAGAAGATGACGTAAAGCATGAGGGGAGGGGGTCAAAAAAGCCGCCACAGTGGTGTGCCCTGTCAATAACCACCGATGAGTTATGTCGCAAGCCCTTTTACTTTCTTTTCTCAGCGACGCTCGAGTATCCGAAAGATGCGCCAAGTAGAAGCATTAATGATCTTGCCCCGTCCGCTGGCCATGTGAAATTTTTGCTTAAAACTTATCATTTTTACCATAAATCGGGGCGTAACAAAAACTGGTTATAGATCAGATACCAAGGTAATGACTTAATAATTGGGTGGGATGAGAAACAGCCAACGAGGAAGTCATTTTTATTTGTTAAGAAAATATTAAAAGTATTGCAAAAGTTTGAGAATCGCTAAGAGGTAGCGAGAAAGATAGCTCAAGAGAGATGGAAAGAGATGCAGACTTTTACTAATTTACAAATATTAATTGAACAAAATTCATTAGCTTAAGAAAATATATCTAAGATACCTTAATACTTCCTAATACCTTCCAAGCTTTCTTCGTCTTCTAGATAACATATTTATTATTATTATTTTTAATTATATTAGTGCATCGAAATTTCTATTTCGAAAAAAACTAGATTATTTATAAATTTTCTTTCTGAATCTTAAACTCGCTAAACTCTCCAGATGCTGATACTAATTGGGACTTAGTGCGAGCCTTAGACTACTTTTGGCATCGTTTGCATTATTTATTCATAAACTTATTTCCCCAAATTGATGGTAAATTATCTCACACTACTCTCACTCTGTCCAAACTATTTCTATTGCTGAATGTTGGCCTGGACATTGTCCTTAACCTTTTGTCCAGCTGTTGAGTTGCCTTTTATGGCTTACACAATTTTCCAATGCTGTTTGCCAAGAGTTTACAGAGAAAAACGTGCCAGACCAGATTGCTGCCGTCTGTCTTTGACTATTGACATAAGTTGGCTGTGGCAACGACAACGACAACGACATCGGCAACGGCCTGCGATTACAACAACATGAAGCAAGGCAACAGCCCATTGCAAACTTTTTGGTAAACAAGAAAAACACAACACACAAAACAACAAAACAAAAAGCATTTTCCAGCCACATCATCATCTTCCTTTTGTCCGCGAACAGGAACTGGTCACAGTTGAAGACCAAGTCGAAGTTGGAAGTCAACGGCTGACGCCGTCTGCAGTTTCTTTTATGCGATTTTGGTTTTTGCTTTTGTATTTGGTATTTCTTAATTTTAAGCCTTATTTTGTACATGCATATACAAATATATATCGATTCATATGTATGCATATAAAAATGTAACTGTATATTGCCTCACGTAGCGTTTGCAGTTGCTTTTTTGTTCGTGTGAACAGAAATTGCCACCGTCTAACAGACAGCCAACAACGAACAAGCAACAACTGTTTGAGACATTGCAACAATCCGGACAACATCTGTTGCCCATCATCTGAGCTGCGTCCAATATGCCCAGTGCCCAATTTGGATCGCCATGTTTCTGGTGGCTCTATTTTTTTGGCCCTTATCGCCCCAATTGTTGGCTTTTGTTTTCATCTCTTGGCATTTTATATTTTCGAATTTTAATGCATATTTATTGAGTCTTCTATATCAAATATTTGGCTTTCACTTTCGTCGATGGCGATCGATTTTAAGTTGCATGAATTAATTATCAAATAGTTGTGGGAAATATTTAGCTATGGGAAGAGCGTCGAGATATGCCAAGCTTAAATAAAAGAAAATCTATAAATACGAAAGTCGAATGAATATTTGTAATAATTACTCTCTGGAGAATCTCAATATTCTCTTAACAAAATTCAAATAAAAAAAAGTTGCCAAATGACAAGCAGTTTGTGAAACACCATGTCGCAATATTATTTCGCATCTGTGATTTCAATGTGAGTCTAAAATATGTGGGTCTATGTCAACTGTATCCGATTAGGATTGTAATAGGCTTATGAGCTTCACTTTTAAATTGCCAATTTATAATAATAAGCAAGCATTTCAGAAGCCAGCGCCGCTGCCTAAATATACTTAATGTATTTATATATCTTTGAGATACTTGTTTGACAGCCCTTCAACCTGTTCATTGTTGCCGCAGCAGCCGCTGGCGTTCGTGTTTTATTGTACGAATTTCAAGTTGTAATTTCTTTTAATTTTGTACTTTTTATTCCGAATAGTTGTTCTTGTTGTTTATTATTTTTTGCGCGTATTTTTGTTGAAGTGGCCCGTCGTTCTAGCAGGTTATTGTTTCGTTTCGTTGTGGTTCGTTGTTGTTGACATGGAAAGTGGGTCAATCGAGAGATCTTTATAAATATTTTGGTTGCATATTTATCTGAAATGTGGTGTGACAAACTGTTAATGGATTTGTGTTGAAAAATGAAAGTTGCTTGACAGCCACATTTACAGCGCATCTCAAACTGTAACAGGATGACACGAGCTAACACACACATGAGCCCAGCGATTTATATGGCTTATTTTGCCTGTCGGATTTGGCACTTAAAACCCGTTAACTGCTGGTGCTACACTAAATTAAATGGAATCAAATCGAATATGACTCGACTCAAATGGGATTGCATTGTAACGAAATGTGGAGCCTACGAAACAAATAAAGTAATTGGGCGCTAATCACACGCGGAGCCAATTAGGCCGTCTCCCTCTATCTCTCTCAAACTGATTGCTCTGCTGCTGTGCGCTAGTTGAGAATCAAATCGAATTTCAATTTCAATTTCAATTGGAAACGTTTGGCGCACGTGGAAAAGTGAATGAAATTGTGCCGCTGATGAAGCGCTTGATTGGACAGCGCCAAGTTAATGGGACTGCAACCAAAGTGTTGGTCAGGAAGTGCTGCTTAGCCAAACAAATTGAAATTGTAATTGGCTATTGCAATTGCTATGACATAAGCCCTATTATGAAATCCAAGCGAACATTTTGTGAACTAAGAACTAGTTTAGGATAATAATTATCTTGAAATGGAATCATGCATCAATATTGAAATATGTTGTAACAAAGATAGAAGTTAATCTATAATTAAGTTCATTTTTCTGAGAAGGTGTTTATCATATAAATAATAAATTAAGATAATTCTAATCAATTGATTTTTATGATAGTGGAAAATATGCCTTTGCCAAAAAGCAAACAAAACCAATTTGAATCAATTAATATTGTTAATAAAAGCAGAACTCTTCAATTTGTTGACTTGATAATTGCGTATTTTGAAATATTTTTGCTAAAGAGAATTTCCATCAATTCTGAGATTCTCAAAATGAAATATTATATTTTGCCTTAAAAACTAAAGAAAATTTTCGATAATACATCTTTAATAAAGTTTTACTCAGATAAAGATATTCACCTGTTACACTTGTATGAAATTTCTGTTTTGTTAGTCACAATATAATAAACGGCATTCAGTCAAAACATTATCGAATTCGCTTATGTAACAAACGTCTCAACAAAAGTTTTGGGAATAAAGACCCAATTATAATCATTAGTATATCCGCAAATCAAAGCCAGCACCAAAAACACCACATTTCAAAGCGAAAATGACATCCAAATTGGAAATGTCATAAATTGTTGCGGCTGTTGCCAAGTTTGGCTATGGCCATGAAAGTGAAAATAACTATAACAACGGATGCCACAAGTGCCACATTGACCAACAATCAAAACATAATAATAGCAACAACAACAAGGGATAATCTGGTCACATCAGCAACCGCTTGGTCTTGGCCCATACAGATGATTGTATACAATATGGTGGCTAATAGCTCTCATTTATGATGAGTAATTTCTTAATGGTTCAATTATATATTTATATATATATGTTGCGAAAAACATATTTCGGTGACCTAAAAGCTGGCTGATAGTTTGAGAACTGTGAGTATGCAGTTGACTTGCAGTTTCTTTTGCTCATTTCGAAGATCTTCTTTTTTGTATTTCTTTTGGGTTCATATTGATTATTTCAGGGGAACAGGTTTATTATCTGCCACAGTTGTGGTTGCTGCTTTTGCGGCTTTAAACGTTGTCAAGACTTTACGGCTTTTACTCTCCGTTTCCTTTGCATCTTCATTAAACGCAGCTCCAAAAAAAAAATAAAAAAAATATATATATTTATACATATAAAAGGGAAAGTTCATTGAGGCGCCTCAGTTGCATATTTGTACAAATAATATGAAAATATTTCGAATAATTAAATGTTTAAGCAGGCGACCAGGCTTGTCTAGGGTATTTCTTATGCAAGACTCAGTTGGTTGGAATTTTATGGAATTTCATTTGGTGGGTTCAGTTATA
The DNA here is from genome assembly GCA_035044105.1 of Drosophila nr. perissopoda 5 BK-2023a. Classification (NCBI taxonomy): domain Eukaryota; kingdom Metazoa; phylum Arthropoda; class Insecta; order Diptera; family Drosophilidae; genus Drosophila; species Drosophila nr. perissopoda 5 BK-2023a. Next base: position 2,081,972 of record JAWNMK010000018.1, read on the forward strand.
GAGGGAACATTCGAAAACTACACTATAGTATTTTCAAATCATCTTTGCATGCTTCTAATTTAAACAGCAACTTTCTTCGAGAGCTATAAAACCGTGTCAATTCGCATTTGTGGCCTAATATTGAAATGGGCTAAAATAAAAATTTACAACTAGATTCAACAATAAATATTTGCATAACATTCAATGGAAATGCAAATTGAGTGATCATTTTTTTTCATGAATCTTTGTCGCAAATTTGGGTTATGTGTTGTGCCTAAGTCTTTTGTATATATTGTCTGTGAATATCTGGAACGCCCGATTTTATTTGAATACAACTTGATCTAAATTTTATTGAAAAAGTTGCAATTGTTAGCAAGACATAAAATGCAAATAATATTAATAAAAAAAAAATAATAGTTAATTATTAAATTCACTCAGTTCCAGAAATGAAAAAAAAAATTAAAATAAATTTTTAAGTTTTTCTAAATAGTTTCAATTTGTTGTAAATGTTAAACTTACGCCATTGTGTATTCCCGCATTGGGTGGAATAAATCCCTGCGCATTTGCCGAGACCAGCCACAAGCACAGAGTGCCCCAAAGTGCCAACAAAATTCGCATGGTTCACACAAAGCCCAATTCAATATTTATGTAGGTTTTTATTCTCCAGTTATAGCAACAATATGCAATTGTTATGTAAATAATTTATTTTATTTCCAAATTGTTTGCACTATATATATATATATATTTATATTAAAAACAAAACACGTTTAAAACGTAGCGAATGGAAATTTGAAAATTTCCAATTGGCGCGCGAGAAATGTCAAAAATGCGAGAAACACACAGCTGGAATAAACTTTTGCTAGCGCGTTTTCTATTTGCCTTATGCAAATGATGCAGTTCGTTTTGTTTTCTTCTTTTTTTGTTTTTGTGTTTTTTACTCTTTAATTTACTTAGTATTCCGTTAGCGTTGGCTGTTGGTGCCGCGGTGTCGAGTGGAAGCCGCAGACACGACTTGTCTGGTAAAAGTTCGATGCTTAACTGAAGATCACTAAGCGTTTGGTAACAATTTAAGCCAAGCTAGCGACGAAGATGCCATAAATTCGCAGCCGATGCGACGCTAGCGATGAGCCGCAACATGTTGCCAGCAACACAGCTTGTCAACATGGCAGCAGCAACATATAGCAAGCGCTGAGAGCGCTGTCAGCCGGCAAGAGAAAGCATAAGAGTGCGCTTAAGCGAATGAAAGAGAAAGTGTTGCCAACAATCTGTTGAATGTGCAACATTTCGTCATATTGTGTGGCGCTCTAAGCCATTTCTTGTTAGCTCTTTGTTTAACTGACCGTATTTATCAAACCAGAAATGTCTGAGCCAGCCAAATATGATGCCATCCACTGCGATTCCGATATCATTCGGTGATCACGTAATTTCCTCAAGCTGGCGTTCTCGGAAATGCAGATAAGAATGCAAATTGAAGGCGTACGAAATGCATCGAGTCAAAACAATAATTATCTCTTAATAGCTACCGAAAATACACCCAATTATGTAGACATCATCATCGTTATAATTGACTGACGTGATTCAAATCGCTGTGCCAGCAACAACCGCCTAAACAACCCATTAAAATTGCATTCCATGCACAGTGCGATGGTCAATATAAACAAACACTTTGTCTACCTCATTTAAAGTGATTCACTTCATTTTTTCCGGATAACTATAATTATCAAAGTAGATGATTAATGTGGGCTACCCGTCGTCTGACGGAATTATGCATGCTCAATATGGGAAGCAGCTCAAATCCCGCTGTGATCACATATAAGGCGCTCCACTGATCAACATATTATCCACCAACCTACATCACACCCGAAACGAAGTGGATCATTTGATGAATAATGGCTACAGGTTGACTTGCTTTTGTTATTTTTTTTCGTCTTGTTTAAGGGCACAGCATGCTGTGATCAAGTAATCGGAAATAATTGATGTTTAGCATTGATGAGAGATTAGAGCGGGAGTTCGTTGAAAATGCAAGGTTGCAGAGAAAGTGAAATTAGTTGTATGGAGTTGCAATCATGAAAGAGTATGAGAAATAAAATTGAGAATTTATATACATATATGTATATATAATATCCAGCATTGATGCGCTTTGATCTGTTTACCTGTTTTTAATAATTTCCTCTGGGAAAATCATTCAAGTCGCAAGTAGGGCAATTGATTTCCTCTTGTGCAACAATTGCTTTGCTAGTTAGCTGGCAATCTCGGGCCCTTATCAAAACGTAACCTGGGCCAATCAACAAATTATGGCATTTTCAGCTTTCCAGCAATTATAGCAGCAATTTGCTGTCGGTGGCTACAAATATTCGGCAACTTGACTAATCGACAGATACATCAGTTCAAATGCACGGAGACTTCAACACCAGCTTTCATTAATAAATTTTCACTTTCAACAACAGTCTAAAATATGCAAGCGAATGGCCCGTTAGTGTCGATGCCCAATGCAATTCTAGAGAAGGTACAAAAACGCCTCGTCTCGGATTGCATTGCATAATCAACTTAACAGGTTCCTCTGGCACAGAGTCTGCCTCTCTGACGGGCTGTAGTTTATAGACTGTGGATAGACAATGATAATGGCTATGCTGATTTGACTGATTTGCTGAGCGTCGATGATTCCGCAGGTTGTCTCAAGTCTAATGACTTGAATGGCAGCTTCTTTTGTATCCGTTCGATGCTTAAATTTAATTTGATGGCTATTTTTTGTTTGGCTATCGGTTGAAAAGAAAAGCGTCAATGACTTCCAAAAATATCTATGGAAAACATAAAAAATAAAAAAAAGCAGAAGTATTTTCACCTGTTTGTCTGAGGCTCACACATAAATAATGTGAACGTTGATTAAATTGCTGGGATCAGGCTTTGAACAGACGAAAAATAACCGAGTCCATTCAAGAAGATTCCCCATTTGTCTCAAGTGTTTGTAGTGTGCCTTGAATTTCTGCTTTGTTTGTTTACATTGTTAATATTTAAGTAGTTTCTCACACAAAAGCTGACACAACGATTATTGCTTTATATACGCCTATAAGAAATGAATATTGAAAAAGTCAATTTTAAAAGTTATTTCTTCTATTATTTCTTATATTTTATTGATGTATAGTTTTATAATTTGTTTCGTCTAATTTGTTACTTTAAAGTTGATAATAAACTTAAGCTCTGGTGGGGTTGGCAAACCTATCGAAGCTCTTCAAGGAGTTAACACCGCTTTTTAAAAAACAGCGGCATGTATAAGCATTTGATGATCAATTCCAGGTTTTGACAAGAGGTTACATTTTATGATTTATCAAACAACCTTTATGATAGCCTATAAGTTAGCATAGGTTTCACCTAAGCAACGGTTACACAAGTTTATAGTCATAGGTAAGCCTATCGTCTATCATATACGAAACAACCAAAATGACCTCTCTGAGACGTGACAGTTAAGAGTTTGCGAGTCAGTTTTATGTTGCAGATATAAAATATACCTTTTGCGTTTGCTCCGCACCTTTAAGTGAATCATGAGTTGGGCAGATCACATCATGTATATATAAGATAAAAATGATATAATAGTATTACCTTTTTGTACTTGAGCTTAACTATTATTTATACTAATTTGTTTCTTCAAGTGTGGGAAGCTGCTGATGCAGGCCAATTTGGAATACTGAATGTTGATACGCGTTAAAATTTTGCCAAAGACCTTAAAGATGCTCAAATGAACTAAGCAATATTTGTGCAAGATATTACCAAATGAACGGAGCAAACTCACATAGCCATAGCCATGTTAAAAACCAACAGAAATCAAAACGGCGGCAAAACAAAAACAAATCAAATAGCAACAACACCAAAGCTTGAGGGAGAAAGACTTTCACCTTTGAGATGATCAAGAAAAAAAAACCGTAGCTGACGAAGGCATCGAAAAAAAAAAAACAAGAGTCACTGCAGAAGCGACGGCCTTCGAATTCCCATATGGTGCCGAACCCGAACCCGAATCAAACCAAACCGAGTTGAGGCGAGTCGAGTCGAACCCGACCTGTCGCCAGCAACAAGTGCCGATCATGAAGATCATCGAGGCAGAAGCTGAAGCTGAAGCTGAGCAGATGCTGAGCAGATGCTGAGGCTAAAAACGATGGAGATAGCGCTGCTTGCGACAACAAACCTTTGACTCAATGAGTCTTACGCGTCTGCTTATCACTCGAAGCGCTCAATGGGAATATAGTTTTGTTGTTGGCTTCGTTGTGGATCAACGATCGCTGCAGCTGCAGCAGCTTTTACTTTCCATTCAAGAATGGGGCCTCTTTTCAGTACACTTGCTAGGCGTATTGGAATTAAATCATTTATGTGAGTGGGCCCGTACTTAGAATTGTCGCTTTCCCGCGAGTATCTCCGATGATGAACTTCCCCCACGCACCACTTCTCACGAGCTTCATATACGAAAAGTGAAAACAACGTCTAAGCATTTAGGCCTGCCAGTCAGTACAGTTGGGTTTGTTATCCAAACTGCAACGCTAGTCAGTTAATTGCCAAATTATAGCTTATTAATAAAGTAAATATATTTAATCAAATTATCTCCGAAGAGCTAACACACGTGCAAGACTGAAACACAAACACAAGTGCCCAAAGCGTAAATTAAAAAAACGCATGCAAAACCCAAATAAATTAATAATTTGCACATTTGGATATTGCATCATTCCTGCAACTACCAACAAAAAAATTTGTAACCAAAACTAAATTGATGCCCTACGGACACTGCAAATGGTGTCAAACGTTGTGATCATTAATTGATGCGCAGCAAGTTGATCATGTTGACCGTAAATAATGAAATGTGTAATAAACTTAAACGTTTCCAGTTGAAAGTGGAAGATAAATTGTTTGATGGAGAGATTAATACACATTTGATGCAATATAATAACACCAAAACAGGCAGATCAATCTATAACCTTGGTTAACATGCTTTTAAAGATTAAATTTATATATTTAAAGATCATTTGCAATTTTCGTAAGAACTGCCGTCTTCATTATATTTCAATTATGCTTTAAATTATGCAATGTTTCTCTTCGTACGTTTGAAGCGACGATCGTCTTAACCCTTATGTAGTGTGAAGTCGTGTACATGTTTTACTCTCATGTAATGCAATCTATATCTGTTTTCTTTGATTAGATTTAGTTAGTTTGAATTAAATATGTAAGATAAGTTTCAGATAACGCATGAAATTAGAAGATAAAATGCCGATTCTGTATTGACTGTTCACTTAAGCATTTGTTTTATCATTAAATTTTATATATTTATGAATATAGCCTTTGGACCACTGATAGTCCTTGCGCTGACAACCAACTTTATTACGCCGCAATCCTTGAATGCAGCTCGATAGATTTGGTCGTTAGGATGCTAACGCAACATGTCCATTTAAAATCTATAAAGATTTTTCGAACAAGAGGGTTTTTTCTGGTCGCCTGCGTGCCCCTAAACGTATGCTGTACTTTTTTTCTTCTGGGAAGTGTAGCCAATGCAGCAACCTAATTATTATCGCTGGTGCGTGAACAAACTAAGCTGCGAAGAGAACGTTGCAGTTTAATGTAACTGACTCGCCCAGCCCCTGAAAGAAACCAAAAATGAAAAAACTATTTCGAATTGTTGAGTACATAGTTTTAAATTTATTTCTCAATTATTGTAATTGTATTGATTACATGTTGTTGTTTTCTTTGTGGTTTCTATACCATTAAATATGATTCATTAATTTAAAATTGATATATTTTAATAATTAAAAGTAGGTTTTGCTTTTTTTTTTGTTTTTAATTTAATACTAAACTTTAAATTCGAAACTCACTTTGTAAATTTGCATTTTTGTTTTTACTTTCTTTAATTGAATCAAAAGGCATAATACATAAAAGAAAAAAATTATATGGTAGTAGTTAGAAGCGGCAGAAAAATACATATATAAATATATGTATAATAATATAAATAATACATAAAATAGGCGAATTTAATGTGTATATATGCTAATGTGTATATATATATAAACGTTCGACATTATCAAAGTCATGAGCAAAAGTTGCAATTGTTTACAGTGATATCTAAACTTACATTACCAATTTTGTTTACATGACAGTCTAGGCTCAGAGACAAAGGGGAAGTTGGAAGGGAACAAAAAGGGGTCGGGGCAAGGAATACTCTGCTCCTTGCTGCTAACGTTTATTGTTAAACTGTGTGTGTGTGTTTGTGTGTGTGTGTACAAACATTGATTATAGTAAAATTGTATTTGTTTTCTTTTTTGTTTTCCCATTAATACGATTTACATAGAATTAGTTAAAGTTCCATTCTTATATATGGTTTGTGTTGTATTGGCCATAAATTGTTGTTTATTTGCACAAAAGTTATTGTAGGCAATAATTACGTAGTATTTATATATCTATATATATATAGAGATATATGTATATAGTTCATTAAATATGTATACTCTTTAGATTATGACATGTTTCCTGCACTATGTATGAGTGTTCTGGGTATATTCAATTTAGGGCTGTTTTGGAAATCGATTTTGATGCCATTTTGAAGATTTCTCACTTTGAAATGCTTGCAAAGAGAATCGAAATTGAAATCCAGATCCATCCCGTTTATTTTATACTCACATGCAAAGTACAAACTTACATTTAACTTGTTCAAACTTGCGGCTCAATTGGGCTAGAATGTTTCAGTTTGGTTTTAGGCCATAATGGTTACTAGGGTGATTGATAATTTGGTGGGTCTATGAGTTCCCTAGCAAATGTTCTTTAATAATGTTCTTTAATACGAGTAAGTTATATACCCTTAATAGATCTCGAGTCTAGGCATCTGAAACATTCTAGCCTTGACCAAAACTTATTATTAATATGTATTTGTATAGCTACATTTTTGCATATGCAACTAATAACAGCCTTGATACTGTTGCAAGAAGACATGGAAGCTGTATGAAATTGTTACAGATATTTTGATTCGATACAATATATCGTTGATTTTCTTATATATCTATGTGCATACTATATATATATATAACTTAGTTATGTTGTTCCATTTTGAGCTGGGGTTTCTTACTTTGTTTTTTGTCTATCATTTATCAGTAGATCGTGTTGAATACAGTTTTGCATATATGATGAAGAAGATGAAAAGTTCATTAAAATTGCATTTATAATGGAGGGAAATAGTTGTGATTTTGCGAATACTTTACGGGAAAATACATTTGGGGAATACAATATATATATATGTATATATATTTAGCTATGGCAGTAGCAAAAAAAATCAAAGAAAAGTAACTGAGAATACTGCAATAGTGTTGCAAGTGTATGATTGTGTGTGAGTGTGTGTGTTTGTTTGTTGGGGCATGCTACTTTATATATATCAACTAAATATCTAAATATCTAACTATATAATTCGTGGAGAGACACACACTTACTTATGCACAATACGCAATACACAATACACAATACTCAAAACACAATACACGATGCACATACATACGCTATAAACCTACACATACATAGCTTATATAACAGTTACGTTAGTTAGAACTAGGTTGGAGCTGCGGGTGGCAACGGAGTTGGCACCGCCTCCTCCTCCCGCAGGGCAGCGCATTGCTGTGGACGCCACTTCTAGCTCCAGAAGTCCATCATATTCACCAGCTTGCACTTCTTGAGCTCCAGCTTTGTGGGCCTCGCCCTAAGTCAAGCACGCCCAAAGATGGCCCGATCGGAAACATCCCCGGTGGACTGCGAATGCGACATGGCCACATTAGGGCCAACGCCGCCCTGCTGTCCCACCGCGCCGACACCACCCTGCCCAGCGATGCCATGATGATGATGATGATGCGTTGCTGTCGCTATGGTCGCCGTGGAGGCATTGTGATGCGTCACATTGTGATGATTGTGCGCCAGCGTGCTGCTGCCATATTTGCTGCTGTTGCTGGCATTGCCAGCGACACCAACAACGCTTGGGTTGCCATTTAGATGCTTGCGGGTCGCCGCCGAGGAGACGTGATGCGTGCTGCCGCTGCCAATGCCACCGTAGATGCGATGCAGCGAATACTGCTGCACCGATTCCAGATCCGAGACGCTTGACGTGATCTTTGAGCGGACCGCCACCTTCTGCATGCTGTTGTATTTATCGCTGGCGCTCAGCTTGATGTCGGGCAGGTGTCCATTGGACTGGGCATGGGAGTGGGGCTGACGCGAACTGGAGCTGGACTTGGTCGTTATGGCAGCATTGCTCACAGCTGTGGTGCTCGTTATTGAGGCCACCACTGGCCCGCTGCCGGGCGAGATCTCTGCAAAATTGTAACAGGAGGATTTCTGGGAGACACTGTTCAGCCCAGAGCTCGAGGAGCTCGTGGACATGCGGCAACTGCGATGGCGACTCGATGCGGATGGCTGCAGGAACTCATGATGCGCCGCCTCATCCGGCGTCATACGCTCCGCAGGATCCCATTCCAAGCAACGCTGCAGAAAGTCAATAAAATACCGATCCTGACAGTGCAGTATCTGTGACAGTGACTTGCTGCCCGGCGCACGCTTCCTGCCCTTCGTGTTGGTAATGCAACGTGGCGCATCTCTCGAATCAAAGAACAGGCGACGACGACGAGCCACCGAGATGAGCACCTTGGGCGGCAGACCCAGCACCTCCATAATGCAGGCCAGCTGCTCTACCTCGTTCTCGCCGGGAAACAGTGGGAATCCCGTATATAGCTCGGCCAAAATGCAGCCTGCAAACAGAGTAAAAAGAAATTTTCCTGTGTTTAGTATTGATTTCGAAATTAATAAAAAAGATTTTTTTACATAGTATAATATATAATTTACTTTTAACAACAGGAAAGCTATGAGTTAACTATAGTTTTAGTTCTATGTGTAGGGTATTTGGTGGTCGAGCTAACACTCTCGTTTATCTATGTTGCGTAAATAACATTTTGCTGCAGTCATTTTGGTTGTCAGAGAAGCGCATTGACCTTGACTCTTCGCTCACCCAGTTGGGCCTGGCACGTGCCTGAACTTGACCACAGTTCAGTTGAGGTCAGTTCAATTGGGTTTAGTCTCCCTGGGACATTATTTATGTGCTGCTGCAAATTGTTTGAAATTTTAGCGCAATATTGATTCAATTACAAAGGACCACAGAAACAGTTTTGCGTAACTTGAATGGAAATTTGCTTTACTATATGACTCATGTGCAGATCGATCAGTTGAAAACCCTTTTTCTTTAATTACAATACGTTTTATGTGCGTTGCCTAGTTTAACTTGTCTGTATCCACTATTAGCATGTGCAGCCGTTTACAGCTTTCGTTTACTTTCATCACTTGTGCCCATTTCCATAATTGAAAGTAGACTTTACCTCTCTTTGCCGTTCTCTTTGAAGCCTTATGGCGTGCCCCGCTAGCTGTTTGTTAAAAAAGTGTACCACATTATTCAACACGTAACCCATTTGCAAATGTGTTTTGCTGCTGTGCGCACAGTTACTCAAATAACTAACCGCCCACATGTGCATGAGCTGGCTGGCAAGCATGAGCGAATGGAAGTCAAGACACTGTCTAAAAATAAACATGCCTTGCTTTTATTGCTTTTATTAGAACCCATACAACAAACGAGAATATCTCACGTACTATGCACATTTAATGAGTCTTTTGTGTGGAGCTGAGCTCAGCTCACGATATTTTTCATGCTGACCGGACGTGGTCGTAGTCGGAAATGGCCGCTAAAAGGATGTGCGGTGGGGAGACCGTGGAAAGGGGGGGGGGGAGGGGGAGGGGAGTGAGCGTACAGGAAACCACGTTTCTAAGGCAATATTATTGTATACATAAACTTGGAGTGGGCCACACTTGTTGAGTGCCACTCCTCCTCCTCCATTACGTCCTGCAACTCCTCCTCCACGTATGCCCCCTGCTATCTCATTGTGCCAATTATATGTGGCCTTATGCTTCGGGGGTGCCTGGCAAGCTGATAGCCTTATAGCCTCGTCGCCTGTTGCTGCTAATTGGCATAGTGCGTGTTCCTACACTTGGCTAGGCCAGCAAACCCCTACTACTACCCCCTACCAGGAGTCGTTAGAGGCGAAAGTTTTCCACAATTCTTGTGCAGCGATTGGATATTGCCATTTGGCAGCTAAATATGTGATGGTTAATGAGTCTAGTGCAACACCCGCTCAACTGATATGGACGTAATGAATACAGTAGTTTGGAGGCCATACAAAATGGAGGAAAGCTGAGAATAATGGCTGCTGAAATTATAATTGAAAGTGGCACTTGAAATGGGGAAGGCTAGATAGGCAAAAAATGGGATAAAACTGTTGCCATTTTAATAACTACTTTATATATAATATAGTAAGCTATTCATTTGATATTTTAAGAATATGAGAGAAGCTTGTCCAAAACTGTTGACTATTTATAATCAATTCTTTATTCAATGGATAAAAATTGTTTTCAATAAACTTTCAGACTATGGTTAATAATTCAGTGAATTCACTGAATTCCAATACCTGTCAAACTGTCAGTGGCTTGCCCGACATATTGAACGACAACTGTCAATGGTTAAAGAAAAAGTAAGGCTAACCATTCAGACCGCATGACAACCATTGAATAGTCGCTTTACACATGCCAAATGTCAGCCGCATGAGCCACAAAAAGGAAACTGCCCCAGCCACCTATTGAAAGCAGGCACATGCTGTGTGTGTGTTTGGATATAAAAGTGTGTATAAAATATTTAAGCGTTTCAAAGCGCTAAAAGGGCTACACCTACACACAAGCGCAGTTATTTATAGATGCAACGTGTGCGGCAATAAATTTGCCTGCCAAATGCAGGGCGAAAACCATTTAAATGTTCAGTTTCATTTTCATTTTCATTTTCATTGCAACGAGGCCAAATGCGGAGACTTACATTTACACTCATATATGTTGCAAAATGGCATTTAATTAAAATCAACTTTTACTCCATGGACTCACCCAAGCTCCACATATCAATGGCGGTGCCATATTGCAGTCCAAGTATCACCTCCGGGGACCGATAGAATCTCGATTGGATGTATGTATAGATTTTGCGGTCCACATAGCACGAGCTGCCAAAATCGATGACTTTAATCGAGCTGCTGCCGCGTTGTTTCAGCAAAATGTTTTCCTATTGAAAAAAAAACTCAATTTTATTATATATCCATTGTATTTGATTGTTGGTTACTTACCGGCTTGAGATCACAGTGTATGATATTCTCTTTGTAGAGCAAACGCAGGCATTTCACAATCGAATTGCAGAAGCGTCGTATTAAACTCATGCTGAAACCATTATAGTTATTCTTCTTGATCAGCTCGTAGAGATTCAAACTGCAATGACATCGAACGACAGAGAGTAAGTGTTTAGTTAGAGCCACAACAATATGCTAAAAATATGACTCAGAGCAACCCCATCAATTTGCTATTGTATTACTCAAAATTGAGTTCTAGTCAAAAAAAAGACACTCTGAAAATATGTCGGCCGCTTAAAGCGCAAAGCGGCGCATCAACAACGACTAAATAACATGCAGTGAATTAATTTTCATTGCATGTCGCACACAAATTTGGATATATGACGATAACAGGCAACAACTACAAAAACAGTGCCATCGACAACTTTGACTGTGTGATCAGCGATGTCAAACCACGGTAACAGTAAAATTTGCGCCCAAAAAGTAATGCAAAATGTCTGAACCTAAATTCTCTTGGAAATTGTACATTTAAGCTATCTAGTTTCGGTTTCTGAGTTCACATATATTCATACAGTTATATATGTATATATAGTTAGTTATAGTATTGTCTATAGTATTAGGATTAGTTTTTCATCCATTTGAATGTTGTTAATTTTCATTGAATTCTTTCACTAACATTTCAAAAATGTTTCCACTGTACCTTTGAGCCAATTGACTTGCGAGTGGGATTGTGTCAACCCTTTTGCTATTTTTTGTTTACAATTTCTACATTTCCATTCATCAGTTTTTCGATTCTTATTATTCGTTTCGCATTCGCAGTTTTTGCGACTCCTAGCGATTAATTAACTGATAAAAAGGTAGTTTTTTGTTTCTTTTCTTTTAGCTTTTCGCAATGTCAGTGCAACCACTGCGTATATATCAAAATTGGTTATTTTTCGCTTGTGGTTGGGTCAACACAATTTCCACCCAGAGTGCTCAAGTTTTGTCAATTTTTGTGATTGCTTTCAGTTTTTTTTTTCTCTCTCTTTGCGTTGTGAGTGATGAGTTTTTGGCAGTCCGCATAGTCCACGTATCATCATTTGAGCATTTCATCCCTTACTTTACTGTCGTTCCTCCCAAACCATTATTGGCATACATTTCAGCTTATGTGCTCATATCATTTGATATGCTGTCGGCCAGCTGCGTAAATTTATTGAACTCACTGACCGCATACATAGTTTTTGCTGCTATTTCCGTTTCCGTTTGCCCCTGTCACTGGCATAAGCTCTCTATATGAGTATTTGCCTGAATGTCATCTGCTGAGAATGCCATCAATAACTTCATCAGCAGCTCGAAAGTTGAGCTGATTTGATATGCTCTTATGAGATGCTCTGACCCAGATATATTCGAGCCAGAAAATGCTTAAAGTATTATCTGGCAGCAGCAGCAGCCAGTAAGGACGAGATCATCAGATACATATATGCATGTGTGTGGGTGCATAGGGATTTAATAGTTGTTTGTTAGGGAATACTGATAAAATTACAGCAAAGCTAAATTACATTCAATTATGAATGCACTCATGCCAGAAAATCTTAAATACACCGAAAAAAAACATATAGCATTTTTCAAATTGAAGACTCTAATTTTTATATAATAAATTGTTAGTTTCTTAACTAACTCTTGGCTCAGAACTATATTTCCAACTCAACCACTCAAGCCAAAATTTCTTTTACTTGCAACAAGTTAGTAAGAGTCCATTTAATTTATGTTATTAGTATTGTGGCTTGGCTGTCAGCTCCGTTTCTAGTCTTAGTCCAAATTAAAGCAACTTTCGTGTCATATCAATTATGATGAGTGCTGCAAACATTTGGACAAGTTCACGTCGTGTCTAACATCTTGTTAGCGCTTAATCCAATTAGGAGACTTTTATTATGCTGTCAGGCGAGAAAGCCGCAAAACCTTCATTCGCTGTTAACTATTCTCACACAGAGCTGTTAAAGATGCCTAAAAGCATTTTAAGCTAATTGGGTTAAGCTGAGTTGTTGACTCTTAACCAAAAATTAAGCAAATACTAATGTAACATTAGAGACCTGAGCGAGATCACTAGGATTTTTAGTTGTTAGCCACATTTAAAGGGCCTGTCGCTTAAAGCCATTGTCTGCTGTTTGCTGTTATTGATTGACAGAGAGGCAGGCAACTGCATCATCGGCGCATAACAAACCAATAAGAAAATCATCAAAATGTCATAATTTCAATCGAGCGAACCTACAAAAAATAGGGGGCCCTGTGTCAAAATGGCATATTATAACTGCATTATGACATGCCACATGCCCCCGATGACACTGCCAATGTCAAAAGAGAAACAGAGAGAGAGAGAGAGAGAGGAAAAGTCTATCGATGTTCGTGAACTTGAAAAAACTATTGTTTGTTAGCAATTTTACTTTTGCGCTTTTCCTTTTGCCTTTTGCATCGTGCCAAAAATTCCTTTTGGTAATTTGATTGATTTGCCTACCAGCTTGCAACATGCAACTGTAACGAGCCACTAATGCAGGCATTTAGCGCACCAAAAATACACATCTGCTCGAAAATCCAAACAAATATTTAGGCATTGTCTAAGCAGAGCGCAGCTCGCAATAGTTACGGGTAACGCCCCCTATAAACAACTAGACAACATCAGCTTTGAACCAAACTCAAAGATTTTCTGTTTCAACATTTAAATTTTTTTCGTTGCATACATTTTGGGGCCTGTCGGTTGGCCACAAAATGAATTCGTTTCTCAACGCAAAATGGTGTCAACAAAGTTTTCTGCATTGAAATGAAATTGGTTCTCGGTTGCACAGAAAGTGAAAATGAAAAGTTTCGCGTAAAACACGTGAAAATTGATTGACAAGCGGTAGCAGCTGCTCTGACAAACTGCCGACAGTTTTCGAACGCAGTATTCTTTTTATTTTATTTTTTTTTTTTAATGTAGCAATTTAATTTAATATTGATCAACCTATTGAAAGGTTAAATATAACATTAGTTGCACATTAACGATACTATTAACGCCCAACTGTCCAGAGGTCGCTGGTGTGAAGGCGCTTTAAGCGTCTACGGATTGTATTCAACCCCAATGAGCAATCCAATGGGTTAATATGGTTATGTAGCCGGTCGTTGTAACGACTTGTATGGCGGTTTATTTGGCTAAAGACTGTCGGTATACAGAAGTCGTTGTACAGCGTCATATTGCGCACATAGGGTGGAGCACCAAGACTTGAATTTGATTAATCCAAGATTTTGCCGCTGTGCCCCAAAATGGAATCCCATATGTCCATGTGGGCACGATGATGCTCCTATACACCAGCAGCTTGTTGCTCAGGCTGAGTTTACTGGATGACTTCAGCAACCAGTTGAGTTTCGCCCTTTTGGATCTACACGCTGCTGCCGTGATCTGTATGTGTTTGTGCCAGGTAAGTTTCCTGTCCAGATACATACACAGGTAGCGAACATGGTTCCCCTGAGGTATGTCATCTGCGTATGTGGCAAGCAGCGTGTTTCTGGCTACCGGAATCGGCAAGTCCGCAGTGTACAATGTGTACAGGCAGATCATCAGGAATGGCACTCTGGAAGCCACTTACTGTCGACAATCTTAGATTATACGGCCTGCCAGGTTTCGGAATCATCGCAATCACAGCACACTTCCACGGAGTGGGGAAGTGGTGGAAGTAAGAATTATAGCCTGAAAATCGATATCTCGATGTAGGTCGAAACTTCAAAATGCCATAACTTCGTCAAAACTCATCTGATTTTAAAAAGCAAGGGCTTTTTGATCATAGTTTTGCCCCTAAATCAATCGTACATTTAAAGTTAAAAATGAAATTTGAGGTCGGAAGACAAGTAAAAATTATAGCCTGAAAATCGATTATCGATATATGGGCATAGGTCGAAACTTCAAAATGCCATAACTTCGTCAAAACTCAACTGATTTTAAAAAGCAAGGGCTTTTTGATCATAGTTTTGCCCCTAAATCAATCGTACATTTAAAGTTAAAAATGAAATTTGAGGTCGGAAGACAAGTAAAAATTATAGCCTGAAAATCGATGTATCGATATATGGGCATAGATCGAAACTTTAAAATGCCATAACTTCGTCAAAACTCATCTGATTTTAAAAAGCAAGGGCTTTTTGATCATAGTTTTGCCCCTAAATCAATCGTACATTTAAAGTTAAAAATGAAATTTGAGGTCGGAAGACAAGTAAAAATTATAGCCTGAAAATCGATGTATCGATATATGGGCATAGATCGAAACTTCAAAATGCCATAACTTCGTCAAAACTCATCTGATTTTAAAAAGCAAGGGCTTTTTGATCATAGTTTTGCCCCTAAATCAATCGTACATTTAAAGTTAAAAATGAAATTTGAGGTCGGAAGACAAGTAAAAATTATAGCCTGAAAATCGATGTATCGATATATGGGCATAGATCGAAACTTCAAAATGCCATAACTTCGTCAAAACTCATCTGATTTTAAAAAGCAAGGGCTTTTTGATCATAGTTTTGCCCCTAAATCAATCGTACATTTAAAGTTAAAAATGAAATTTGAGGTCGGAAGACAAGTAAAAATTATAGCCTGAAAATCGATGTATCGATATATGGGCATAGATCGAAACTTCAAAATGCCATAACTTCGTCAAAACTCATCTGATTTTAAAAAGCAAGGGCTTTTTGATCATAGTTTTGCCCCTAAATCAATCGTACATTTAAAGTTAAAAATGAAATTTGAGGTCGGAAGACAAGTAAAAATTATAGCCTGAAAATCGATGTATCGATATATGGGCATAGATCGAAACTTCAAAATGCCATAACTTCGTCAAAACTCAACTGATTTTAAAAAGCAAGGGCTTTTTGATCATAGTTTTGCCCCTAAATCAATCGTACATTTAAAGTTAAAAATGAAATTTGAGGTCGGAAGACAAGTAAAAATTATAGCCTGAAAATCGATGTATCGATATATGGGCATAGATCGAAACTTCAAAATGCCATAACTTCGTCAAAACTCAACTGATTTTAAAAAGCAAGGGCTTTTTGATCATAGTTTTGCCCCTAAATCAATCGTACATTTAAAGTTAAAAATGAAATTTGAGGTCGGAAGACAAGTAAAAATTATAGCCTGAAAATCGATGTATCGATATATGGGCATAGATCGAAACTTCAAAATGCCATAACTTCGTCAAAGCTCATCTGATTTTAAAAAGCAAGGGCTTTTTGATCATAGTTTTGCCCCTACATCAATCGTACATTTAAAGTTAAAAATGAAATTTGAGGTCGGAAGACAAGTAAAAATTATAGCCTGAAAATCGATGTATCGATATATGGGCATAGATCGAAACTTCAAAATGCCATAACTTCGTCAAAACTCATCTGATTTTAAAAAGCAAGGGCTTTTTGATCATAGTTTTGCCCCTAAATCAATCGTACATTTAAAGTTAAAAATGAAATTTGAGGTCGGAAGACAAGTAAAAATTATAGCCTGAAAATCGATGTATCGATATATGGGCATAGATCGAAACTTCAAAATGCCATAACTTTGTCAAAACTCATCTGATTTTAAAAAGCAAGGGCTTTTTGATCATAGTTTTGCCCCTAAATCAATCGTACATTTAAAGTTAAAAATGAAATTTGAGGTCGGAAGACAAGTAAAAATTATAGCCTGAAAATCGATGCATCGATATATGGGCATAGATCGAAACTTCAAAATGCCATAACTTTGTCAAAACTCAACTGATTTTAAAAAGCAAAGGCTTTTTGATCATAGTTTTGCCCCTAAATCAATCGTACATTTAAAGTTAGAAATGAAATTTGAGGTCGGAAGACAAGTAAAAATTATAGCCTGAAAATCGATGTATCGATATATGGGCATAGATCGAAACTTCAAAATGCCATAACTTCGTCAAAACTCATCTGATTTTAAAAAGCAAGGGCTTTTTGATCATAGTTTTGCCCCTAAATCAATCGTACATTTAAAGTTAAAAATGAAATTTGAGGTCGGAAGACAAGTAAAAATTATAGCCTGAAAATCGATGCATCGATATATGGGCATAGATCGAAACTTCAAAATGCCATAACTTTGTCAAAACTCAACTGATTTTAAAAAGCAAAGGCTTTTTGATCATAGTTTTGCCCCTAAATCAATCGTACATTTAAAGTTAGAAATGAAATTTGAGGTCGGAAGACAAGTAAAAATTATAGCCTGAAAATCGATGGATCGATATATGGGCATAGATCGAAACTTCAAAATGCCATAACTTCGTCAAAACTCATCTGATTTTAAAAAGCAAGGGCTTTTTGATCATAGTTTTGCCCCTAAATCAATCGTACATTTAAAGTTAAAAATGAAATTTTAGGTCGGAAGACAAGTAAAAATTATAGCCTGAAAATTGATATATGGGCATAGGTCGAAACTTCAAAATGCCATAACTTCGTCAAAACTCAACTGATTTTAAAAAGCAAGGGCTTTTTGATCATAGTTTTGCCCCTAAATCAATCGTACATTTAAAGTTAAAAATGAAATTTGAGGTCGGAAGACAAGTAAAAATTATAGCCTGAAAATCGATGTATCGATATATGGGCATAGATCGAAACTTCAAAATGCCATAACTTCGTCAAAACTCATCTGATTTTAAAAAGCAAGGGCTTTTTGATCATAGTTTTGCCCCTAAATCAATCGTACATTTAAAGTTAAAAATGAAATTTTAGGTCGGAAGACAAGTAAAAATTATAGCCTGAAAATCGATATATGGGCATAGATCGAAACTTCAAAATGTCATAACTTCGTCAAAGCTCAACTGATTTTAAAAAGCAAGGGCTTTTTGATCATAGTTTTGCCCCCGATGACACTGCCAATGTCAAAAGAGAAACAGAGAGAGAGAGAGAGAGAGGAAAAGTCTATCGATGTTCGTGAACTTGAAAAAACTATTGTTTGTTAGCAATTTTACTTTTGCGCTTTTCCTTTTGCCTTTTGCATCGTGCCAAAAATTCCTTTTGGTAATTTGATTGATTTGCCTACCAGCTTGCAACATGCAACTGTAACGAGCCACTAATGCAGGCATTTAGCGCACCAAAAATACACATCTGCTCGAAAATCCAAACAAATATTTAGGCATTGTCTAAGCAGAGCGCAGCTCGCAATAGTTACGGGTAACGCCCCCTATAAACAACTAGACAACATCAGCTTTGAACCAAACTCAAAGATTTTCTGTTTCAACATTTAAACTTGTTTCGTTGCATACATTTTGGGGCCTGTCGGTTGGCCACAAAATGAATTCGTTTCTCAACGCAAAATGGTGTCAACAAAGTTTTCTGCATTGAAATGAAATTGGGTTTCGGTTGCACAGAAAGTGAAAATGAAAAATTTCGCGTAAAACACGTGAAAATTGATTGACAAGCGGTAGCAGCTGCTCTGACAAACTGCCGACAGTTTTCGAACGCAGTATTCTGATTTACATAGTACTGAGAACTGTTTAATTTACAGGCATACATGTATAAATGTTGCAAACTAAAATGTGTAAAGTTGACAGAGATACCTTATCCATGACTCGCAGCTAAAATGACGCCATCTGTTATTCAAAAATGTAAATGCTTCTAGCAAAGAAAACTTGGAAAATCGTCAAGTTGTATGATGTCGAAACAAAATATGTATTTTAAAGTTTCTTCAAGATGCCAAGATAACGGAATTTCCTTGACAGTCCTGTTTCCTAGAATACGTAATATAATCTTGTTCATTTAGCAGCATTTACTCTTAGATTGCAAATTTGAGAGCAATATATTTGCGAACGCTTAAATTTTGTTATTGTTTAAAAGGATAATCTAGCTGCATTTAAGCATTATCAACAACTTGTACAGTCCGATGGCGAGTGCGACTGAGACCATAAGAGCAAGGTCGCAATTCGCCACAAGGACCATGATTTATTCGCCGACTGTCGGCGACTGTCAAATTGACAGTCACATTGGCTCAAGGTTGAATCCATGTGCACATTTATATTCCACTCGCATTTTAATTAGTGAGTGCCATTTCGCTGCCTTATGTGTGGCATTTTTGTCGCTTAGGCACAGCCAGGCACGGAACGTTAAATGAAAAACAAAATACTAGATATTAAATATTTAAAGCTGTGACATTCATGTGTTATATGTAACATGGTAAATGACTTTTTGGCCTTGGCCATTGCTTTTGCATTCCAAAGGTAGCTGGCGAGCGCTCTGCGTACTCTGTGATCTACTTATATATTTTTAGCTTGCAAATAACAAATTCAATGCCTGGCAAATGTCAATTAGCAGTAATTACTGCGCCACGGCACGGCATAATAATAAATATAACAAGCTGCATCAACAACAACAACAACGACAACAATGGCAACTACAAGCAACAACTGGTAGCGTGGGTTGTTTGCTGTCTGTTCGCATTGCCGTCATTCCTCGCCCTCGCCATCGTCCTGTGTCACCTTTGTCCTGGTAACTCAATCCCCAGGTTGCTCTCTCAGCTCACTTTGCAATCTACACGCTAAGTGCAAAAATTAATTTAAAAGAAAAACAATTTGCACAACTCGGTTCATTTGCATATAAACCATGTGGGCGGCAGCACATCGCAAGCTGTGTGCCATTTTTTTTTTTTAATTAACAATCTCAAACTGTCCTTCGACTGCTGTTCAACAGCATGTCTAAATGGAAGACCGCATTCATGCTGACAGGAATGGACATAAGCTGAGTAACGAGAATATTTGTGGATACGGAGATGAGCTATTCATAGATAACAGTTTACAGCTTTAGCTTAATCTGACTAATTAGTTGATGGGCAGAGGCAGGCTACACTTACAAAGATTAATCCAATAACTTTCACTTTCAATTAATGCCATTTCATTACAAATGTGGAAAAATGTTGTCCACATCTTGAACAGATAAAGCCTTGAATATCTCATCATGAGCTTGGCGAATTGAAATAAATTCAGCAGTAAGACACAAAAATCTTGACACATTGCCCAAAATGAGCCACAACAACAGCGAACAGAGTGCAAACAACATTGGGAAAGTGGGCGATAGTGTAGCTGGAATTCTCAAACGGCTTTCTGGCGAAATTTATGGCCATGACGCCCACAAAATGGGCGAACATGCACACGAGCCGAAACTTGGCCATGACAACATCAATTTGGCAACGTCATCTACACAATGTGTTGCATAGTTATGGCACTCAGTGTGACCATATCTTATGAGAAAACAGCAGCAGCAGCAGAGCCAGCAGCAGCAGAAGCAGCAACAGCAGCGGCAGCGAGCGCCCTCTGTTGACTGTCTTTGGCAGTTTGGCAGCTCATTTTATCGCTGCCGGTGTACATTACGTGGCCCCGTATCTTTTCAGTAAGTTACAGCAAATGAACATTTGTGGCAGGGGACAACAACGACATGTTGCAGGTGGAAAATTATCCATATGTGCTTTTGTACGCGGTGAGCTGAGCTGAAATGTGTCTTTCAACGTCCTTTATCCAAATTAAGCGCTCTAAATGTGTGTTAGTGGGCGTCACCCAACCCTGACTTGATGAGCTCCAAGTGCCACATTAGATACAAGGATTATGTTTCACATATTTGCACTTATTCACATTGTGGAAATTTGCACAGTCTCCGTTGGATTTTCCGCTTGTTAATTAGCTAATCAGCTTGTGGTTCCCCTTAAATGCCATGCGCCAGCTTTATGTCACGAAATGGCAATTAGAATTAGGTTAAGAGTGTGCAGTTAGCTTCTAACCAAAAAACAGTTGTGAAAATAAATAGAAAATGTGGCGAAAGAACGAAAATTGTGCTAAACTGGCAATATTTTTTCTAACTTAAAAAGTTGCATGGAAACTGATGTTTGTCTAATTAGCACAAATTTGTGGGATAGCGGGAAAAATATTTCGTTTGACAACTCATTTGCAAATTGAATCTTTAAGTTTTTAAATTATGTTTTATATATATTTATATAATAGATTATAGAGACTTGGTATTGTCCGGATTAGAAATCGATTTAAAATGCATTATTTATCTGTCATTCTATTTATAATCGAGTCTTAACTAACCGCTAATCCGCTCAGCAATTTGCAAGTTGCTCCAAGAAAAGGAAACGTAATTATCATGCTAAACTCAATTGCGTGCACGTAAATTTAATTATACAAAACTTGGCCACACAATTTGTTTACTCGTTCAAAACAAACTTTAAACTTACCGCCAGCATTGTCAATGCAGCTGAGCAGACCAGCTAACCCTCCCATCCCGTCCCTTCCTCTTAACCTTCCCCCAATCCCATGGTCATGGCAAAAACTTTACCCATTGCAACGGTGGAGCAAGAACAGGACGCAAAGTGAGCACTTGAGAAACGATTTTGCAGCTAATTACACCCAAAAGGCAAAGAATTAATTAAGTTCTTACATGGTAAACAAATTTATATCTGTCGCTTTATCGATTAAATTAAAGCAAATATGGAAGAAATGCTCAACCACACCCACTCAATCGATGGCGTGCCTCTAATCCATTTAAAAGTTAAAATTATAAATCCGCAAAATGTCGACTGGGCCGAGTTGAAAGCCGGCAACTTGTAGGCCTGCAATTAAGACAAATTAGACGGAAATGTCAGGCAGTAGTGAGGGGGCCAAAGCGGAAACGGAAACGGATACAAGTTGAATGCCGAAAACCATGACCTTCAGCAAATTCTCCAAGTTCTGCATACAAGTTTTTTACCTTTAGCTTTCCTTACTCCATATAATACTTGCAGGTAATATATATTTGCATCGCGTGTTAGTTGCCATATTTGCGTTGCCAGCTGTCTTAACTTTGACATAACCAGTCGGAGGAGGAGCAGTGTGTTTTGGGCGGGGGCATGCCGCACGCTCTCCTCGCCAATAAAATCAACGCCTTATGCAGGCGGCCGCCTGTCTATCAATTAGAGTGTGCCCCTATCGCATCGCAGTGCAAACAACAACAGGTAAATATAGACACACACACACACACACAGCCAAACACAAACATGCATACGCTTGCCACACGCAGCAAAGTGCACTTTTCAACAGAGCCTGCCCTTCACAGCCACCTGCAGCCCCCGAGTGTAGGCTACATAATATTTAAATTGAAATTGATAGCCAAGCGGCAGCAACTGTGGTTTTCTATTCGCTGCATGTGTGTGTGTCTATATATGTATGCGTGTGTGTGTGTGTGTGTACTGACATGCGAACAAATTAAATAGAAATTTATTTGTTTACCAGCTTCTGCTGGAAGTTGCATTTAAGTGGCATGACAATTGATAAGACTGTGATTTTATCGAACAATTGAACGAGTTTTGAACTAAAAACATGAGCAAAACTTTTCTAAATTAAATTTCGAGTAGAAATTGTAAAATTTGATTAAGAACTGATTCTGGCAAGAGCATAAAAGCAATCTGCATAGCTGTAGTTCAGTTATGGGCTTCAAAAAGTAAATACTTTGCAGATCCCGCATAGCAAGGAATAGATTGATATATAAATATATTCTGTTAAGAAATATTACTGTAAGCGATAAGCACTAGGCTAAGTGCTATACGCCAGCCACTTAGCGATGCAATATAACTTTTATGACGAATAAAGCAATAAGTTAACGATAGCACATATACACAATAAAGATAATTCATTCAGTTACCACTATAAAAATAAATTGCAGTTATTAGGCAATTAAAAATTACGGAAAACCACTTGACGCTTACGGGCTTCTCCAATAAAGCACTACGAGATTTATGAGCAAACATAAACAATATCAAGGAACAATAACGAGCACAGCGAAACCAAATGTTGCATATGAGACACGCTTTAGGTATTAAACATATTAATCATTGGCTAAATTTCTGAGAGGGGGCAGAGATGGTTTTTTTCTTTCTTTTATTTTGTTCCTTTTTTAACTAGACATGTATACTAGGCGGATTCGTGGATTTGGTTGGCAAGACGAAGTGCGCAACAGAGGATCAAGGTAATGTGTGCTAGGCACTTGTAGGAGCCAGAAAGCGACTCGCATGAAACTTAATAAAGATTGTCCCCTAATGGAAGCAAAGCACGCAACGGGAATACAAAAGTTGCGAATAAATTTAATTGGCAGAAACATTCTAGGAAATACGCAAGGAATACACGTTCCTAATTGAGGAGTTAGGTAAGCAATATATATATACATATACATATATATGCTTCATACTGATGACTGCCACTCGTCGTGGCATTGACGTCACAGATTATGCTATGAATTTAAAAAAAAGTCGCTATAAATAAATACGGAACTCACCTCATTAGCTCGAAGGTAATGCACAAATGTCTACGGAAATATGTATAGTCCAGCATGTGTATTACGTTATGAGATCCATCTGCATCCTTTTCGCGCAACTCATCGAGTATGTTGAGCTCAACGACCGCCTGGTTGAGGAAGCGCTTCTTGTTCCTTATGATTTTGATGGCCACGTGTGTGTTTGTCTTGTGATCGAGTGCTCTGATCACCTGGCCAAAGCTCCCCTTGCCAATCACCTCCAAAATCTCGTAGCGAAAGGCTATATGATCGTGTTCAATCTAGCAAAAGCAATACAAAGCGTTTAAGTATATATAGCATATTATATATATTTCAAGAACTTACGATCTTGTAATTGCCATTATCATCATCATAGCCCAAATTTGTGGTATTGGCTGTGGGGGCGGGCTTATTGTAGTTCTTGCTGGCATGCTGACCAAAATACCACACCTCCTTGTACACCTTCAGCTCCTCAAACTCCAGGTCAGTCAAATAGTTGCGATATTTTTTGACCAGTTCTATGGGAGATGAGAGAAGAACATTGATCAAATTATATTGATGGTATATTTACATATTATATTAAATATTATAATAGCATTGTTTTCTTTTGGTTTTTATTCTTGCCTTTTCTTAATAAAGTAAAATTTCAAAGATAAACTTCTTAGTATAACATAACTTTATGAAAGTTCTACATATTATTTAAATCCCCAACTATTTGTGTGTTTATGTACCCGATATAAGAGC
This sequence comes from Drosophila nr. perissopoda 5 BK-2023a, assembly GCA_035044105.1. Taxonomy (NCBI): domain Eukaryota; kingdom Metazoa; phylum Arthropoda; class Insecta; order Diptera; family Drosophilidae; genus Drosophila; species Drosophila nr. perissopoda 5 BK-2023a. The sequence continues at coordinate 2,106,175 of JAWNMK010000018.1, forward strand.
ACTCAGGAAAGTTGCGCAACTGAGGTCCACTTCTCGTTTTGGACCACTTCCTCAGACCATTTCGCGGTTTTGAGTGCTTGAGCAAAATTAATTGAAAACTGTGCCTGCGCCTGACCCTGACCTCGTTGCCATTTGTATATAAAATTAATTAATGCCCAGCCACCATCAGCGCTCCATCTGCCACGTTAAGCTACCCCACTGTGGACTGTGGTAAACTTAAACCCAGAGCTCAGGGAGCGTGAGCTTTACTAATTCGCTTTGGACGTCAGCGATGCGTATTAACCCGACGCGCTAAACATTGCAAATGTTGACAAGAGCCAGCACACAGCCAGCGCTCCAATCCCCTCCCAACTTGCAGCATTATTTACGCACCTGAAGGTGTCATGGGCGTGTTGCATTTGAGCTCGGCGCTGCCAGTGCTGCTCGCCGAGTTGCCCGAGCTGCCGCTGCCACTGCTGCTGTTTGATTTGGTCGAGGAGCCACGCTCGTTGCCACTGCTGCTGTTTGTGGTCGAGCAGGAGACCGGCGAGCCAAGATTGTTGTTGTTGTTGTTGTTGTTGTTGTTGCTGTTCATGTTACTGCCGTTGCCATTCTGTGTTGTTGTCATCTCGTTAACATGATTGCTGCTGTTGTTGTTGTTGCTGTTAATGTGCCCATCGAGACGACGCCCGACATTGCACAACTGGGGCAAGTCCAGGCGCGAGCTGGACAGACGCACATCGCGCCGCAGCTTCTCGTTGTCCAATTGTATCTGTTGACAATTCAGAAAAAAATATGTATTTAGTTCAACAAATACTCCATTTAAAAACTTTGCATTTTTCTATAAAATAAAAATATTTTTTTGCTGCATACTTTGCGGCTTGCTCCCAGAAATGTAATTCTCTTTAAATTTGACTGCATATTTTTATGGATTTTGTGAATAAAAGATTTACTTGCTTTGGCACATAAATAAATAAACATCGTTACTATTTATGGGTATTGTCAATTTAAAGATCATACAAATATTTCATACTGTCAAATATTTCATACTGTATTTTAACTGTCAACTTTTCTCCACATCTTAACTTTTTCAATACCTGTCCTAAACATATTTATATATAAAAGTTATCTTTTCTGTGCATCTACATATAGGCTTATCAAATCTGAAATGCTAAATATAATTAATTATGTGACATTTAGTTTTACAACTATTTCAAATATAATATTATGTCTTCTTACACGATATTCGTGTTTATTTTGTGCTTTTGCGGTTCGCTTATCACATCAATCTTAAATCGTGAAAAAGTCCTTTCTGTCTCTTTACTCCTAGCTCCCCCCTTCGGTTCGGTTAAATTCTGAGCAACTTACAGGCATTTCACATCGATCCAACATCGTGCTGAGCTATGTTTGTGTGGTGGATGTGTGTGTGTGTGTGTGTGCGAGTGGGTGTCAAATTTCCAATGTTATCCAAAATGGCACAGTGAGCGCTGTCGCCACAGAGTGCTGGTGCTTAGTGGTTGGTTGTTCTTATGGAACCGGCCAAAAAGAATTATTATTGATAACCAGCTGCTGGGCAATGTGTCTTCGGGCCACACAACATTTGTATGGTTATTGTTGTTGCTGTTGTTGTTGTTGTTGTTCGGCGCAACTGCAAAAGAAAACAAAACAAATGTAAGTAAGATACGAAAATACGGCATAAACACATTAATAATATGGTAAACTGTACGAACGGACGGAAAGACGAACGGACGGATGTCTTTAAGCCCTTGACTTTAACCCTTGACGTGCAGCGGCAGCAAATTGACGGTAACCAACCCCAGGGAATAACAGCAAATATAACTGAATAATCGATGTGCATACCATAAATATGACGATGGCGTACCCTCCCCTCAAGAACAAATTTATAAAAAATATATAAAAAAAAAATAAAAACCAAAATCAACGACTTGTCAAGACATAACCAAAACTAACTCGAAACCGAAAAGACCCCAAAAAAAAGGAAGAGAGAAGTCAGCATTTAGCAGTTTTCATTGTCAAGGCGTCGCTTGTCGGCAACTCATCAAAAGGCCCAAGACTTTATTAATATTTTTGTTGTGCGAAGGGTTCGTAGCTAAGAACCTGCACTTATGGGCCGGCATACTTCCTTAACTGCCCTGCAACTTGGTAACCGGTAAAGTCATGACCAATTATTGCCTTTTTGTGTGCATGCCTCAGCTTGTTGCCCATTTTGTGTGTGCACTTTGTTGCGAGGGGCAGAGGCAGCGGCAGCGGCAAGTGTACGACCCACAACCAGGCAGCTAGTCAAATATACGTTTGCATTCAGCGGTATTCATGACAAGCACAACCCTTTTTCATGGGGAGCAGCAAACCCTAACAACCCCTTTTTGTGTTTGCTGTTGCAGCGCTAAAGTTTGCTGTGCTTCCCAACTTTTGCTATGAATAGCAACATAATCAGTAAACAGTTAGGCAAGTACACTGAGCGCAAAACAAATGATTCAACACTGAAACATAAAATGTCCTCCTAAATATATATCAAATATATATTTCTTATTGATTTAAAAAAGCTAAAACAAATTGTATTGAAAATTAATAATATATTTAATAAAATATTAAATTGTCAATTTATTTTTTGTACTTTTTAAATTTCCAACAGTGCAGTGCTAAATGTTTGCCATGCTTCAAGGTGCAACTGTGAGAGTTTGAATCATAACTTATCTACTTTCCACATTTAACCTTTGACTTTAGCTCTTTTTTGAAGGTTTTCAACATGCCCTGCATTATTTATTGGCTTTTAAAAAGTTTTCTGTCATGAAATCATAATTTACAGCATTCGTTTTCGACGCTGACTTTTGGATCAACTTGACAGTTGTTATGGCATCAGTGGGAGTTGGGCATATTTTTTTTTATTACTGCCAGGTTTATTTTTTTTTTATTATTTTTATTTGGCAATATATATCGTTCGTTTTGTGTTTTGATGGTTGAAGTTTACAGCTGTCTATTAAATTTGTTTTTTTTTTTCATCGTCGTCGTCGTCGTCGTCTGCTCAAAGCCTATCATTAAATGCAGTTTTTGTGCCTGGTTTATTTCAGTGGCTTTTCGCAATCTGTTGTATAGAAAGCGACGAGTTGGGCAACATAGAGAGCAAATGGCATTTGCCAAGTCTGGTTGCAGTAGCTGGCTGGCTAGCTGTCTGTCTGGCTGGCTGCTTGAGTTTCACGTTGTGTGGCGTAATTTGATAAGCGAAAGTTTTTTGAACCCCGCCACTCTCATACACAAGACACAAGTTACAATTCAATCGCAAGGCTGTCATATTTTGACCAAAAATAGCTGTCAATGGTATTTAGAAGGTGGGTCACATTCAAATGACAAAAAGATCCAAGATACAATTGATCGAGCTTCACTGTATGCTGTGACTTTGAGACAAAACTCTTTTCGCATTTGATTTCAATTGAAAATTAGCGAGTGTTTTTTTTTTTTGGGGGGCTACAACACGTTTGACATTGCTCCGACGCCCACCAAGTATTTATGAGTAAATGATTTTATTTGTTTGAGCATTTTGTATTAATTGAATGTGCATAAGCGATATCTGCAATTTCTTTGAGTGGCATTGAAATTCAAATGTCAGTTTCAATGCTTTTTCATATTTATACATATATTGCGCGCTCAAGTTTACGAAGATGTGTCAGCTTTGGTTGCTTGGGTTTTTTTTCTATTGGCATTGAGGCTTTCGGTTTTTGATTCAGTTTTCGAAAAAACAGACTTCAACTGATATTGACTTATGGCAGACAGCAGTTTGTCAGATAATTCATTTTGTAACTCTTTACGCCCATTCAAGATGATTTCCATAGAATGCTTTATTATAATTCATTCATTTCTATGGCAATTAATTTACTCTTAGTGTGGCGCCTCCTTGGAAATCACTATGTAATTTCACCCATTGCATAATTCCATTCGTTAACTAATTTTCTTAGGGCTGCGTCCAACAGAGCCAAATCGTTAAAATTAAATATAAAGACATTTATTTCAAATTTTGACGTCAAGTGTCGCAGACCCTAAGCTGAACAAAGTCAGTAAATTGGTCGCTCAACGTAATTGAGTCGCTTCTCTTGAAAACAATGCACATAAAAATGAGAGATAAAAAGCCGAGGAGAAGGCAACTTTAATGGCAATAAAACTGTCAAGAAATTTATGTGCATAATTTGTCAATTTCCAAGCGAGTTGTATTTTGACAAGCGCGAGAAAATCATTTCAATCAACTCTCCAAAAACAAAATAACTACCAATAAAAATAATAATATTGTGCATCGTTTTTCAAGTGCATTTCGTTAAAGTCCAAAACTGAAATTCACTTAATAAATGTCAATTGCCATTGTTATTGTTTTTTCGGTTTTCTGTTTTCGTTTCGTTTTTTTTTTTGCCTCTTTTCAATGAGTAAGCGAAACACGGGAAAAAAAACATGGAAACGTGACATTTTGTTGTTGACTTTTGACACTTGCAATCATTTTTGGGCAGCCGGATGGAAGATTTATATACAATTTTACCGTTGACTCGGCGAATCTGAACCCGAGTGAATCGCATTTATGTAAATAAACTTCTTCTTTTTTTTTATTTTCATTAATGAAAACCTTGCTGCAAATGTCAAACTTAACTTAACGGGGAGTGTTGCCATTTAACTATTTTGACTACTTGGCAATTTACAAGTGACAATTGAGCAGATGTTTTTAAACACTGGCTGAGAATTCTCAGAATTCTTCTTAAGAGCTTTACTTATTACTATTACGTACACCCCCCAAAAAGTGAAGAGTTGTCTGGTTTTGATTTATTGAAATGTTTTCTTTTGATTTCTTGACGCCTCAAGTGCCAGTTGTAAAATGCAAAACGAATTCAAAATTTAAATCATTCACATTTCTTTCATTGTTTCTTTCGGACATGAACACACACTTGTTGCCCATAATGGGGCTTTACGCCATCACGTCTAAGGTTTTCCAAAAGGTCTTTGTATTCATTACTTGATTGTTTCATTGCTTTGCTTGCGAGCGATCCAAAAATGCCAATTATTTTGGACACATTGATGTTTCAGGGGTAAAAAATCACATTATGGGCCTTTGATCTTTCGCGCATTGTTTTAATTTGTCAAATTTGACATGCTCCAAATTTATAGCAAGTCAGAATGATAAACCATACGCATCTGGGTAGATGTTAAGACTATAATAAGCATTTATGGCACATTTGTGTTATACCGTAAAGTGCTATGCCCACCTGACCTGTGTTACTGTGAGATATTTAACAGCATTTATGGCACTTTGCTTATTTAGCTTAATTTTTAGCAAGCCAGCAAATAAATTCCATTTGACATATTCACACAGTTCATTGCACAAATGACAATAAACAAGGCATTAACAATTTTAAGACTGAAATTTAGAGTAGAATCATTTCAATCAGGAATCTGTCAATTCGGAATACCTTATGTCAATTTTAAAGCACTATTCACTCTGCCACAAACTTTCACCTAGCATGTTCAATTTGTCAGGAACTGTGTATAAACAGGCCAATTCATGACTTTTTACATGAATTTACATTCAGTGCCTACCTTAATATGCCGTAATTGTATAGTATTTGCATTTGTGCATGCAAAACTCAAATGTCGATCGTATTTCGATAAGAAATTTGGGACACATAACTCTGATGGGTGTTGAACAACCGCCACACACTTCAAATAGTCGAATATTATAGAACTGACCCACGACAAGGGGGAACAGCAGTTAATCATTTGGCACAGCACAGCACAGCCGGTTAAAGCGCAGCCAAAAACATCGTTTGTCACAAGCATTTGGCGTGGCCCAGAAAGAAAGGCGCCCTCAAAAAACCCGATCACAGAAATAGCAAAGAGCCGAGCCGAGCCGGGCCAGAGCGACATGCTATAAACATTTTTGTGTTACATTTAATTTGGCACTGGCACGACACATAAGTGAAATTCATTTAGTTTTCATTATTACAAGAATTTACATTATTATTATTATTTGGCAAAAGCAGGCCAGAAATCGCATGCCACATAATTTGAGTATGCCCAGCAAAGCGTGGCAACAATTTTTGTGTTGCGGGCATTAACCAACCAACTAGCTGGCTAACTAACTAAGCTAACTGCTGGCACAATAAGCCTACACCCTCCACTTCTAGCCAATATAAATGTGTGACCTCATAAACTATTGACCCAGTAACCCCAACCCCAAATAATGACCTCAAGCAAAATGTCAACTAATCGCGTATAGATTTCAACTGCTTTGTACAAATGCCAGCTCAGAGCGAGCCGGAAGTAGCCATCCAGCTAGCGTCGTGCTTGAAAGAGCTTACCGAGACTGTGCAAGGTGGGAGGGGCAAGGGGGGCAGGTGAATGGAGGTTGGGGAGACCAGACAAGTGTTAAGCTGCAGGTGCTTTTGGCAGGTGCTGTGGACTGCTTTCACCTTAAATGTGTGGGCCCATAGATATGTCCCATAAAAATACCTGTTAGCAGTTCGGAATCCAAGGAGTGTTATCAGAATTTACACAAATAATCTAGATGAGTAAGAAAATTGTGTAACAAATGTTTCTAAGGGAAATTTCTGCTTAAAGATTAAGTATGTACTTTGGCCCATGTAAGCTGTGTGGATGGATTATGAGATATTTACAACCATAGATGGCCTGCCATAAAGTGTCATATATGTTTATGACAAGCCATAAAACTGTCTTGATTGAATAAAGAATATATATTTTATCACTGACTTAATAGTGTAATAATTCAAATCGAAGTACTCGTGCAGTCTTAGCAAACATTTTACGTATCAAATTGAAGTACATAAATTTGAACGTCTTTATTCAATCTTAGACCCACGTAAAAGATTTCAAGTCCCTGGTCAGAAGTTGTATACAGCAATACAAAATCACAAAGCAGGGTATCGCAACAAACAGCTGTACGTAAGGAAACCTGCAACCTGCGCAACAGTTGCCAAATGAACAGACACAAAAAAAAACAACAAAACTATAGCAACAACAATCGTTCTAGGCGTGACATATAAACCCTAATACCGTAGAGCAGCGCACAGAACGTCACACAAAAAACGGGCAACTGTCCGCAAATACGAGAGCAAAAAAATAATAAGAAAACTGTTTCTGGTCGCACATGGCGTATGTGTAATAATCGAGTAGCAAATGGCGGTCAATGCACTAGAAATGCGCCCCTTTCAGATTTGGCTAGTAAAACAATTTTAATAACTTCCGTTCTACAAACACTTTTCGACTCTTTTTTCCGGAGCTGCTGCTCTCCTCGCCGCCGTCCCCTCTTCCTGGTGGGGTGACTGCACAAAGACAATGGAGGTGAATGCGAACCTGCATGGGCGGCTCTTTTCTCTGTTAGCTGTTTGGCAATAAAAATTGGAAAAACAAGTGCGACGGGCTAACGCCATTTGTTGGTCAATGGCTATCCAGCTGCTGCTCTTTTGAGCCTAGTTAAGTAAGTGTAGAGCATTGAGGGGAGGGCAGAGCTTTATGTTTTATTGACTAAAATTGGCGCAGCGTTGGAAATAATCGTAAATTGCAGTAGTAAAAGTGCTGCTCCCCTTGACTATTGCTATTGTTGTTGTTGTCGGAAAATGACAATTAGTTGTGCTGCTGCTGCTGTTGTTGTTGTTGCAGTTTCCACTCTCATTTGACAGTTGAGTGCATTTCTCCCCCTCTTCGCAAGCTCTTTGCTCTAACTCTTACTATCAAATATAGACATAGACGGTCACGGAAGTCTTTAGCTTTGATTGAGTAATATCTAGTTGTAAGTATCTGTATCTCTCAATCTTTATCTCGAGTTGGATTTGTATTTATCCATGTATTTGTAGCCATGCTCGCCAGCTGCCAGCTCAAACGCATTGCCAATTTTGTTAATAGGTCTGACAACGGCTGGCAACGTCTATCGTCGTCGAGCAGGAAGCAAATGAAACTGTTACAAAGCGCATCGAATTTGTTTGCCAACGGCCTATTTACTTAGCTAGATTCAACAGTGGGTTTCAAATTGTTGACTGATCGAGTCAGCAGTTGGAGGGAGTTGAAGGTGGGTGTGTCTGCATGACATGCAAAACTCCACTACAGATTTGGCTGCAGCTGACTTTTTATGTTGTTGCTGTTGTTGGGGTGTGGCTTAAATGGTCGGAACGAGCGAGCATTAAATGTTTGCTAAAGCTCAGCCGTGGGCATCAAAATTAAATAAAAATATTTATTAAATTTAGTAGCGCACTTGAGATTGAGCTTCTCAAATTTGTAGACAATTTAAAAAGCATTAGCAAAAGCCGCTGTAAAAAGATTTTTATGTTTAACAATTTGAAAACTACCAGACACTTATAATTATTTGATGTTCAAGAAATATTTGATGTTGAGCATAAAAATCAACTCATATCTATAAAAAATGTTTAAATATGTTCAAGTTTCATGTGAATATCAACAGAATTTTAGATGTAAACCAAAAACACAACTAAAAAATCAGTTTCAGTTTTAAGGAATACAATAAATTTAATTATAGACAATATCATCTCGCTCATTAGTACCTTGTTTTTGTCAAAGTTCACTGAACCGCTACAGATGCAATAAAAACTAAAAAATTAAAGCATAAACCAAAATACAAGCTGTGAAAATTAGCAGCAAATATTAATATCCAAATATGAAGACTTAACAAAAAGTTGTACACAAATATTAACAATTGATGTGATGATGTCTTCAGCAGTTGTCCAAAACTCGAATCCACAAAACTAATATTTAAGAGCACAAAAAATTTACATAATAAATGAATTCAAATCGTTTTTTTGTATTTTCTTTTGTGGCTGCCCGCTGAGCTCACGAAATTAGAACATCAAACATTTAAAAAGCCATCATAATGGCAATAAAAAATATTGGGCAACATCAAAATGATCTGTGGCTTCTGATAAAACGCTGATGGGAAGCTGTTAAAAGTGATGAAGATCGAGATGATGATGATGCAGCTGCTGGGGCACGACCACCACTTGATAATTTCATTAGAAAATATTTGCGCAACCTCTAATTAGTTTCGATATTCAAATCGAAATCGGCATTCACATGTCAAGTGTCGACGCGCTGTGACCCAGTTTTCGAAGGCATTCTCTCAATTTTCCAAAACTCACGACACAACAGCAGCAGCAAAAAACAAATAACAAAAAAAAAACACTCAGACTTTATTCTCAACGGCGCTTTCTCCGAAGCGCCTCATGAAATCGCAAACCAGACCAAAAATAGGTAATATTGTGTAAAAATAACATTTGATTTATGATTTCTCAATCAATATTACTATTATTTCCTTCTCATTTCAAGGCTATAAATATTTTCGTCTGTTTCCTCTTTGTTGTAACGAAATCGAAAGCAATTTCACTTTGCCGCCTAATTGTCAAAAAACTGACAAACAACTGTCAGTCAATCATACGTCAATTGTGTTCGCCTGCGGTTGCTCACTAGTCCTAACGGCAGAGGGGAGGGTGCGCTACTGCTGGGGGGAGGGGGCTAGTCACCCAAGGGCTGGCAACAGGCTGGGGCATGCGAGCGAGCGAATGTGTGTGTGTGTAAAATGAGACGAGTAACCAATCGACCGCAAAGCGGGCCTACAAAACGGGGCTTGTGGGCAGCATCTGGAGAAATATCAATTACGAATACCACCAGATCGACTACGATTGAACACCGTGTGTGGCAAGTGCCACATTTGCCGCACGGTATCATCTGAACTTTTTGATGAATCAATTTCGGCTCAAAACGCAGCAAATAATTTAACTTCTTTGCATACAAAATGTGTTTTATTGAAAAAAAAAAAAAAAAAGCGTTTTACTTAAAATTTACATTTATTATCGCTTTCTCACTTTCTTCACCTTAAGCTGAAAAGCATCTTAATTTGTCTCTTCTCTACAGTATCTATATTCTGTCACTAATTTAAGCTCAACCTTGACGTTCATTAACCCACAAGCGCCTCAAGTTCAATCACAAGCCAACACAGCGAAAATATCAACTAATCAAAATGTCACACTTTCCATGCCGAAAAAAGTAAAAAAAAAAAAAAAAAAAAATAGTTCTGCTGACAGCTGACAAACCAAAGAAACCAAAACCACAAGCCAACCCACAACAATAAAGCTTGAAATATTAAGCATGGTGTTCTCGACTAGCTAGATACCCAGTTAAAAGATGCTCTTCAGCTATTATATAACTATTAATTTAGATATCAATTCGTTTATAGTATTAATGGGTCTGTCCTTGAAAAGATACGGAATGATTTTTTAATACTTTCGTCCCTGCCCCATTGTGATTAATCAACTCAATTTATACATTGTTATGGTTACAGAGAATCAAACAACAACAACAAAATCAAAGCAAAAGTTATGGCCAGAGGGGCGGGGTTACTTTGCTTTACAATGAGCCATGGAATATGCCAGCAATTGCCGTCACTCCAAAGATGAACAGCAGGCGGCAGAGATGAGGTGAGCGGCAAGGCAGTGAGTGAGGCGCGTTGAGATACTCGACGTTCAGATTACAACGGACAGCGGACAGACGTCGACAACAACAACGACGACAATTGCCTCAACTTTGGCGTTAATGAACACGAGCACACTTTAGCGAGCACTCCCCGTATGTCCAGACCCAGACCCGGTGACAGACACACCGGACAGACAGACAGACAGACGACGAGACCGCGCCGCGGAGGCATAATGAATTGATGCGAGGCTGCAAGGGGGTTGCAACTGTGAAAAAATATATATAAAATAAACTGAACAAAAAGCATTTGAACACATAATAAGTTGAAAATAATTGAAGCAATTAAAAGTGCGTGTGTGTGTGTGTGTGTATATGTGTGTGTGTAAACACAGCAGCGAGACACGATCTTCGCAATTAGCGGTAGTTTATGATAGTTGTGACAAGTCTTATGTAAAAATAATGAAGGGCTGAGCTCCTATGACGATTGTTGAGGCACGTGGGATCAGTGGGAGCATCTGCTGAAGTGATGAACAGGAGATAAAATTACATAAATACTACTAAAATCAAATGAAATTTTTATGTAAGAGTTTCTTTAAAAGGGAGAAATTAAATTCAAGATTAAAATTGGTAATAAATAAGTTTATTTTGCTGTTTAACCAATATTGTTAATACTAATGGCTTTCACTAATATCGGTTTATTATTTAATATTTTTATTATTTTTTTTTTACTAAATAAGATATAGAATCTTAAAAATAAAATGGTGTCCAAAAGTAATACTGCTAACCTACTTGAATTCCATTACAGAGCACATTTTTTTTCAACTCTACAAAGAAATGTTTCCCCTTAACTGCTTTAATTGTGCTTCATGCCACTGAATGCTTTACAAAATGTACATCACCTGCCCAGATCGATAAGGTTCAGACACAAATTGCTATGCACAATTCCAGCTGCGCCATTTTACAGTACCACAAAAACGCATCGATTACCCAGTAGCAGCAGCAGCAGCAGCTCTAGTGCCACCAACTAAAGTAGAAACCACAAACTGCAAACCACGCAAATCCCATTCACAGCACACACACACACACACACACACAAGCAACTTGTAATACCCCACGTACCACCTTGCATCCTTTGATGGCTGCTGCCAAAAGTTTTAACTAAAAACACACACAGAAAAATCCATTTGGCAAGCGGCTAAAAAGCATCTTCTCAAGTGGCTAAAAAAGCGTTCCCAACTGAGAAGCAGCTTTTGTAGAACTGTGTTTATGATATTTTAGCTGCATTTTCAGCTTATGCGCGAATTTTATTACACATAGAGAATGAGTGCACAGCCTTGTAAGAGACCACAAATGAAATCGACAGGAAAATAGAAGAAAAAAACCGCTGTTTTTCCTTGAGTTTGTTCCATTGTTGTATTCGACTTTTGATAAATATTTGAGCCATTAAAAATCAAATGTTTGCATATATTTTTTCGTTTTATTAACACTTTTATGCCATCATATATTATTTACAATGTTGTAGGCTTCGTTGCTTGCTTTTTAGTATTTTATTTTTATATTTTGACTCATAAAGTGACCCAATTGGTTTTTCATTGAGGGTGGGCAGGGTTTTTGGCTTGAAACCCAGAGAGAGAGAGAGAGAGAGAGAGAGAGAAAGAGAGGAGAGAAAACAAGTAAATTTCTTTGTTTACTCCAGAGTTGGATTTTTATGGATGCCTTCATTAAGATCTTGACCTAATTTGTAGTCGCACTGAACTGCGCAAAATTGGCATATTGACAAATACGTATGGCTCTGGCTGTAGGTAAGCAGCACTTGCCGCCGCTCCCCTCTTGTCCACAAAATCTATTGTAAACGTTTCTTTAGCCAAGGCCGTAACAAATTCATTCCATTCACTCGTCTTACTCATTCAACGGCTCTCGACACTGCAAATTGCGAAAATTCGATATTTATTTTGATTTGCTGGTAATTTTCTAAGCACACAGCAGCAAAAAAAAAACAAAAAATGAAAAAAAAATCAACATTTATCGCATCTCTTCAGGCAAGACCAACAATAAATTGGCAATCGTCATGAAAACTTACAAAAAAAAAAAAAAAAAAAAGAAACAAACAACTCAAAATCTCAAAACCCCGCGAAGCGCAAAACAATTAGACATGCAATACTCGAAAGTACTCGTAATGTCATATTTTTAATTAACACTCAGTTAGTTTTCCATTTACGATCGATGAAGTTGATTTTTGAAATATCTCATTAGTTGGCCTTACGAATTGTAAGTGCCTCTAAAACTTGTAAAACTGAATTTAGTCAATAAAGAATAGTTGGAACTGATTGAATTGGTCTAATATTAGGAATATCAATCATATGTATCTAAAACAATCTAAATTTCTGTTTTCTGTATAAATGTATGTCTCTGTATACCCATAACTCATTAAATGAGTATTCATTACAAACTTTTTGTTGAACATATTTTCATGTTTAATGATGGCCCTTCTATTATTATTTTTTTTCTTTTTAATATTTGGCATTTACTTTCTATAGCTCAAATTTTCCACACAATGGACAGTAAATTTTCTTAAACAAGTCAAAACCTCTCACTTATCATCTGTGTGAATACACTCACACATTCACATGCTGGCATCTAATGCCCAAATTGACATTCATATGCGATTCAAAAGATGCAAACTAAATGCCTAAAGCGCTTCAGACAGGTCATATATCAACTGGAGCAAACAGCAGACAGTCTGTCAGTCTCTCTCTCTCTCTCTCTCTATCTATCTCTATCTCTCTCACTTTTTCTCACTATGAACCATCACAAAGTAGATGCCGCCAAAAAGAGTGGCGCAAAAGACCGAAGCTCGTAAATAAAAATGTCAAATGAATTTCCATAAGAAAGCATGAAAAGCACAACGGAAAGTGGAAATTCGTGCAAAAAAGCGAAAAAACAAAATGGAAACTAAACGAAACTAGTCAAGTAAACAGCCACAAAAGTGTCTGTCAACGCATTTTGAAGTCAACAGATCGACTGAAATAAATGAACTACTATAGTAAATGCACACTTATACCATAAATGCGATATTCAAATGGCTGAGAGTTCGGAGCCCAGTTCAAAGTATGTTCGCTTGCCTCGAAAACTAATTGGGAGCTGTGCAGCAAGAGTTGGAGTCGAGATAAACCCTAACACGTTTTGACCACAGAGTCTGGACTTTGTATTGAAGTTGGTCGAAACTTGCCAAACTGGCTTTGAAAAAAGCTTTGCTGCTTGCTGCTAGCTGCTTCTTGCACATGAGCTGCGAGCTGAGGGGCTCAGGTTGCTGGCTGCAAGTGTTGCTGGTTTCTTGAAGATCATGGTCCAGGCCAACAGTTTGTTGCTGCTGTTGTTGTTGTCGCCAAACGCATGCCTTCTCCTTAATGTTGTTGTTGGTGTTGTTGTTGTTGTTGTTGTTGCAGACACTTAAATGCTGATTGCTAAGGTTAATGCACTTGAGTTCATTGTCGCTTCTTTGCGCACCAAACTTGACTTTAAGTGCATATCGCAGATTTTACAACTTAACGATCATGCACCAATAAATGCTCGTAAACTTAATTAAGTAAGCTCCATTACCATGGCCCTCTCTTTGCCAAGTTTGAGGTGCACCGAAAATATCCACACTGTTTTTTTTTTTCAATGTTTGTGCACACTGTGTGCGTAGTTTTCACTTTAACAAGCGTCTAAAATAGCTTATCTCGCTTCGGGACAAAATTATTACGCATACGCATCGCTGCACACTGTTTGCCAGGCAATGTCACAAAAATCACTGCTTTTATGGCTGCTTTTTTTTATATATATGATGTGCACTGCACACTTTCACTAGTTCGGCAGCTGTTTAATTAAAGAGACATATTATTTAACTGGCAGTCGTTTAGCGAAAGAAAAAGTGGTCGGAAACAAAAATTTCAGAGATTTGTACATTGAATAAAAAAGATGTATTTAACAAGTTTTCTGGCGAATAGAAAAATTGGCATCGGAAGAGATAAGACATACAAAATTATGGCAGAAAACTAAATATAGGAAATATATTAGTGTTTTTTTTATATTTACAATTTTGAAAACATTTTGGCATATTAGCATTATTTAAAACTATTATAGGATTGAGATCTGGCTAAGACTTTAATTAATATTCCCTACGTGCGTTTCCCACTAAATTGATTGGAACAAAATTTAAACAAAAATTTATTTCACATACGCTTCAATAGTTTGGGAAAACTGATGGCAAAATAAATTGGAATTGATTAATGCCAAAAAGATATTTCCCGTATTTTTCAGTGTTTTTTTTTATTGCGCGTGCTTTTTGTTTATGTTATGAACACGATTTTTTCATTGGGATACGTGTGGAAGTATATATAAAAATGAAATTCCCAAATTTTTTGGTCAGGCCTTTGCCGTTGCTTAAATGGGTCAGTGTTGTCAGCGTTTCTTTCGAATTGGGTCAAATGTGCGATGCATACGAAGGCAAATAAATCATAATAATAATAATTATTATCATTCGCCCGGCAAATAACAGAAGCAAGACGCAACTCCGAGAGGAAGTTGTTAATTAATGCTCGGACGAATAAGAAACAAAAGTCGAAAAAGAGCTGAAAATATTTGCTTTTTGTTTCGGGTTGTGGCTGCTATTTAATTAAAAACTGGTAGATTAGAATATCGTTGGCTTATGGGTATATTCTTGGCTTGGATGCTTTTAAGTGGCAACACAATTCTTTGCTATGCACGAGTGATTTGGTTACATTTGAGTTACCGCAAAGGTCAAAAGAGGGTGTGACCTTTGGTAGGTATCAAGAATGTGGCAAGTGCTCCGAAAGCTGTCTGCAATCTATTCTGACAGATGAGAAAGGTCTGCTACGAAACCTTGGTTGCACTTAAAATCGGAATAATCAATACCTGCTTGTCATCAAGTGCATATTTCGTTAGTCATAGTTACCTGTAAAGACAAGAAATAACGTTAGTAAATAGTAGTTAATGAGAAGTTATTTAAAATAAGATATAGAAAATGAATACAAATTGACAAACTTTAAGTCAAGTCGCATTCTAAAGAGGAAAGATTGCTCCAACTAAATTATTGGCATCCTAAGGACAACCCTTTCAGTAAACTACTTCCTAAACTAAATTTAATGTCTGTCAATTAACCATTTGAAAGGAAAATGACTTCCTATTGCTTAAATTTAAACGCTTGACACTTTTCTAGCTGATTTCTATTGATTGCCCACAATTCGCAACTTCCGATTGTTTGTCATTTGGCTGGCTGTCGGCCTGGTCTGCCTGTCTGCCTGTCTCGCTGTCTGTCTCTTTGCCTGGCCGCATAACTTAGAACACAGACCCACGACACACGCCAATCTGAATCTGTTAACCGGGCTAAACAGAGCGCACTGCCGGCATTTTAAGGGCAGCCAGGGTCGTCTTGGCTATTAATACTCTTTAACTTGTGTTCGCCTCTTTTTTATTCTTATTCTTTTATTTTTTATTTTGCCAGGCGTTGCAAATGTTTGTCTTCAGTTCTTTTTTTTTGTATTTTTATCGTTGACATGCAATAAATTTGTATGTTTTCTGTCCACTTGCTTGGCGCGTTGACAGCTGTCGCCAATTGTGTGTACTCTGAAAGTATCTTAAAGATATTAATTGAGATTTGGCCATTTACAAATTGATTTCCCCCTAAAATAGATAGATATATAGTCTTACATTGACTTAACTGAGTATATCCGTTAACGATACTGACAATACAAATCTGTATTTTTCACTTTTCATTCGCTTAGCAGCCACGCCCCTGACTTGATTAATGCTTTTGCTGCGGATCATCAATTATTAATTTGCAGCCGTATTAGCTGCTGCCGCTGTCTGTCAATCAGACTTGACTTACATCATACACCCAATGAGTGCAATATCATGTGCATTAATTACAGTTTGTGCAGCAGTTGCAGCAGTTGCATCAGTTAAGCAGTCAATGAACCAGCTCGACTCCAGTTAACCGCCAGTTGCAAGCAATCCAAAGCAAAGACAAGCCTCGATTGGAAATTTCACCCAATTTCCTATCAATTGGCTATTCAATTTTCGTTGTCATAACAACAACAATATCAGCTTTTAATATATAATAAAGAGCAGCAGCAAAAAATAAAAATAATCGATGTCGGATAAGAGCAAAGAAAATGGATGAAGAGATAAACAAGAAAGCGGGCACACAACTACCATCGATTGTCGAAGTTTAAATACACTTGGCAGGGGCATACCTGATAATCACTGAATGTATGTAATTACCAGAGATTTTCATATGTATATAATTAAAAGAGTTTCTCAGACCACCACTCAATGGGATCTAATCCAGACACTTATTGACTGACTTGCATAGAAATAGTGTGATGACAATAATGACTTAGCCATTACGGCAGCCGCCAAACATTGCACAATTCGTGACAAAGCTAAAATACCCGCTGCAAGGGTACAATAAAAACAAAAACTAGGCGCATTCGATTTAACAACTGCCTGCAGCAGCAGCAGCAGCAAACTTTGCTGGACAGCGTAATCAACTTTTTTGCGGCTGCTGCCTACAGCCCGCCGCTGGCCACTGACCATTGACCAGCACCTCGACGTCGACATCGACTTGGACATGGACATGGACATCGACATTGCCAGCGCCAACGACAACAATAACGTCATCATCGACTGCTTAATCATAGTGGAGCTGCGAGTTGCAGTTGCAGTCGCCGTCGCTGCCACAGGAGGCGAACTCTTTTTTTTTTTGCTGACCAGGGGCTAATTTTGTTGTTGTTGCTGATTTCTTTCTATTCACAATTAGTGCTAGCTTTTGTGGCATCGCCCCCGACTGCACCGCACCACCTGCACCTTCTGCAACCCCTGCGCTAGTTCATTAGGCACGCTGTCAAATTCGTTGACTCTGACCTACGATAAATTTCGCTCCGCGCTTTATTATAGACTCTCCCTCGAGGTTCGATCTTTCGCTTTTTATCGAGCCATGCATAATTTTCATTTTCGAATCTTCGAGGCTAGTCGGCGAAAAAAAGGTCTGCCACGCTCGCCTCTGACTGGTTTATGTAGGTCGTTTTGGGGTTGTTGATTGCAATGGTAATTTATGAGATCGAAGCGAAAGAGCGATTTAAATTTCAAATGCCAATTCGATTCGATATGTTCAACGGCGAAAAACAGGGGCAACAACTGGTGCAACATTTACATGTACAATTGGAATACAAAGCCGTGACAAAAGAGAACACTTAAACAAGAGGACATTTCTTGAAGTCACATTCCTGTTGGGATACTGAAGAATCTGGAATGATATATATTTGCGAAATATATCTCTAAGCTAAAAAATAATTCTGCAGATTTGTTAGGGGATTTTCCAATTGAAGAGAATGTTTTCAATATAATTATAAGCTTGCCCCTCAATAAATAAATCGTACGCACTGATTTACGCAATTTGCCTTTAATTTCACCATATTCCACTTAAACTGGCTAATTCGAATTCCCAGAAAATAAAGCGCATAAAATGCAACCACATGTGGATTTTAGACACCTATGAAGCAAAAGTTTTCTTTTTTTGTTTTTTTGCTCAATTGCTACCTGTTGGTAAATGATGCATAAGTAAATAAAATAAACAAATAGCAGCCAGAATAGATCGTGGCGCAAGATCAACGAGTGCCAGACGTGGTGCGAGACCGACCCAGTGACCAAGTTATGTGAGTGCTTAGCCAGGTCGATAGACGATGGCCATCCAAAGAGAAAGGAACTCGCAGCGGCGATTGCCCCCGAAAGAATTTATGAGATTTTTCGCTGAATATTGTGTGCGAGATTGTGTGTATCAGTGTGTGTGTGTGTGTGTGAGCTCAATATATATTTTTGTATATCGTATCGAGTGAGAGATCGCTGAGAGGAGTCGAAAGGCAGCAACTAGAACGGCAAATGGGAACAGTTGCTGTTTTGTCTGCTGGCGCCCCCTGGCGTCCGAATTGTCATTGAATTGAATTGAAAATGAAAAGCGCATGCGCGAACGAGTTTTACAAACGTGAGTTTCGGTTAATTTTCCGGCTCCCCGCACCAAGTGAAATCGATATCGAGATTATCGACAGACTGGCGACCGATTGCCTCTAGAGTAAGTAGCATTGTCTGTCTGGCAGAGTGGGCTATTTGGGGGTTGGTGGAGTCGTGTCTGTGCTGCCTTATAATTTTCTGTGTTTTCACTGTGAAAATTGCAGCTGTCGAACATCTTCACTTTGCTCATATTTTGCGCGCATTGCCGTCTAATTAACGCTTCGTTTTGTTTTTTTTTTTTCGTTTTTTTTTTGCCTGCTTTCCAATTGTTGTGTATGCCAGACCGTTTCCACACGTCCCAAATTGTTGGCCTCCCCATTTCACACCTCCCTGCCGGCATCGCAAAGCCAAAATGAAATCAAACGAAATCTTTTACGCGCCAATTCCTCGCATACCTTACGCTGTTTAATCAGTACGTAAAATGTTTCGTGTTTTATTTTTAGCAATAAAATACAACAATTGAGCGGAAAATGCTGCAATATGGCACACACACACATATACAAATAATCACAAACACACACACACACACACATATGTAGTTGCACACTTTGTTGTATAATGGAAAACTTTTGGCGCACTGAGTTTTTGGCAATCGCGATTGCCACGTGCTTGAAAACTAAGTGCATATCAAAGTCAAATATTGAAAAAATTGCATTACCCAACTGGGAAATTAATACTTAAATATAATAAAAATATAACTCTGTATGAAAGACACTAAAGGCTTTTAGTGATCTTAATCAAAATGATTGTGTTTAAAGAGTCAAAATTTATATATATACATAAAGTTAATTTGATAAAGCTTAACAGCTGCAAACTCAACAAATATTGAAAGCCAACAGCTTAAAGTGCGACCGATTCACAGAAGGGACTATATATATCTATATATGTATATATATATATACATTATACTTCAGTTAAGCACGTTAAAGTGTACATATTTCCTGACAGATTTTTATTAGCGCCCTCAAGTGCATAGTAAAATTGTCAAATAGCTTGTCATAGCCCAAAACTTAACACATTGTAATACTCCGTTCGGTCTCACTGAGCACAGGCCATTACGATCTGGATAGAGCCTATTACGAGGCATATTTTCAGCCTGGCAAATTTATGTAAGTAGTCGCAGTCGTATTTTTATACGCCTCAGCGAGCACTCTCGCGTCTCTTAACCAGCCTATTAAAATGTCTCTGGCAGTTTCGGTTCTAATTTTTTTTTTTATGGATTTTTAACTGGAAATACCGTTTCAGCAAAAAAAAATGTGGTCGTAGAAACATAATTTGATGTCGTTGATTAGTGCGCTAGAAGGCGCAATAAAATGCGGTTTACTTTTTAATGGCTGCCAAGGAAATGATGACTCAGTGCGAGGGAAGTGCAACGCAGTTTCAATGGAGCACTAAGAAGCCATAGGCCAGGAATTTGTTCATTACAAACTGAGCATAAAAATTAAGCAGACAACGGCATAAACATAAACAAGCCACAGCAGCCACAGCTAATTAACATGCCCTACTGCTGCTACAGCGAAAGAGCAAGAGATATGGCGGGATTGGTGGAGGGAGAGATTCTAAATACCAGATGAAATATGTGGCAGGCGGTCATCCACAGCTGGAGTTGGGAGTTGGGGTTAAAAATTGGGATTTAGACTGCACATAGAGTGCCCAAGTGGTTTGGAGCGTTACGCTTTAACGGCTCTCCGACAACTGCCTAACCCATCCAAGCTCCCCCCGCAGAGAACCCCGGCCACATTGAATTCCTATGGAACGCTCGCTCAGTTCAATTGCTTTGGAGGGGCAGCCGCCACTTTGCGACACAGCATGCTGTTATTGTTGTTGCTGTTGTTGTTTTTCCACCCTTTGACAACTTTTTTTTTGGTTTAGCTTGTTTCTTTGTTGTTTTCCGTGCTTCATTCGTTTTTGTTTCTGTTTTTGTTTTGTTTGTGCTTTGCTTTGTTTTATTTTTTTCTATCGGAAGTTGTTTGGTTAATTTATGACTTTTTCAAATGAAATTATGTCTCCCCTACATAACAGGAAATGCAATTAGTTTTTTTTTCGGGGGTTCTGCACTTCGAACTTTTTGTTGCAGCTTCGTAAATTGGCGGCTGTTTGGCTGCAATTTGGCTTTTCCTGGTTCTTTATTACTCTCACTGTGTGTGTGGTCGAAATTTGACCCACATGTTTTATATGTTCCACATGTTTCGTTTCTTAAACATTTTTATGACACATTTGACAAATTAGTTGAAAATTTACAACTCGTCGTGCTGATAGATGACGACAAAAATGAAGATGTTGAAGCAATTGACGTGCAAGTTGCACAAATGACAAGAACATGAGGAAGGAAGTAACTAATAAATGTTAGATACTGCTTAGCTAGTTGGAAACAGGTTTTAAAATGAAAATTAAAGTGAAAAGTTGAAAGTAAAAATAATAAATTATGCAAATGCTCGTATATAAAGAGTTAAAGCAGTAGATAGTAGAATAAAGTTATAATTATAATGTGCGAATCAAGATTATATCAAATAGGAAGATTCTAATAACTGTAAATTAGTAATTATAAAATATGTAAAACCGTGTGCAAAAAACCACATTATGCATAATTCAATTGACCATGGACTTATGAGGAAGGCTGTGAATAATTCGCAATAAATATAATGCTCAGAGAAGAATCTGAAATCGAAATAGAAATACTAAGAAAAATTACTGACAAATACAAACGCAATAATAACATATTTAAACCTCAATTACCACACAATATTTATCCAATTTGCCACGCAAATAATTTCCTGCATAGACGATTAATTTACACAAACTACAAATCAGGCATTGCCTCATTGAGAATCAACACCCTGAGACCAGAAGAACTCGTCATTTCTTCTGACGATGGATCGAACAATCATAGTTGTATTTACATACGATTTGTATGTGTTTTTTATTACTTTTTATTATTATTCATACACCTGGCACAGGTGGCGATGACTTTCATATGAATTTCAATATGCGATTTCCTACTGACTAACATTAGCTTTGCTTGATACATCAGTTTGCTGATTATGCATTATAATTTATAGGTATGTTTCTCTGTTTGTCTTTGGACGTCTGTGATAAGATTGCTGAAATGTTTATGCGATATTATCAAACCTTGACCACCTTGCCAGACCTTCGGACGCCTTTGCAGCGTCATCTGCAGCTATTAGCTAACACTTGCGATTACATCTATCGGCCTGCAGTTTATTTATATATACACATATATGTAGCACGATCTGCTTCACCATCCCGCAACCACTACGTACGTTCGCCTAGTCGTCTAATGAAGTGTCGTGTGCGAATTCTAGATAGAATTACGTGGGGCACGTCTACAGCTGATGCCGCATCGTAATTTCATTGCATTTCGTAATCTTTGTACAAAGACAGCGATTTAGATGTCTTCTGAGAGCGAGGGCGAGGTTGAGGGCGAGGGCGAGGGTGAGGGTGAGGTGCTGCCTTCTGCCAGCCTTTTGTTTAGTGTGTCAGTCTAAAAATACTAGTCGTACGTCCATTGTTCTACGGCTGCTCATGCTGATATTTGTTGCTGTTGCTGCATTTCAAATGTGCATTTCAGCTTGTGAGCACTGTAAACTCAAGATACTCGAAGTACTCACAGTCCCAGTCGCATCTATGCCAAATTTTGAAGCAACAGAGCAAAGTGTCGAACCGTTTGAGTAAATGCTAGTCTTAAATGCATTTAGATTACATACAGTCCGTTTAGTTGTTTGGAGTCCTTTGGATATATACTCATAATAAAGCATAACATATTCACATAGAAGTTATCATCAATATATAAACTGATAAGCTTTACAACATTTGAAACAGTTTTTTATGCTCATCATTATATCTTAGATTAATAATTAACATTTTGGTTAATAGAAAGAGATTATTTTTTAAAACCATTCTGATAAATTATAGAGTTTAATTTGGAGTAGTAGAAATATAATATTTAATTCTCGACTATTTGAGCAACTCTTTCTGCTAGTGTATCTGTATTTCGCTTGCACAGTCATCATTTACGTATGCTCTCATGTGATATGTTTAGCTTAATTGTTGCTACGTGTACTTGAAGAAAAATGCTGGCTATCTCAAATGTAATTGCTGCTTATTTGGCTGTCCCTCACTCTCTGTCTCTCTGTCTCCCTCTCTCTATCTCTCTGTCTAGCTCTCTCTCTCTCTCTCTCTCCCTCTCTGTTTATCTGTCCACGGCCATTGTATAATGTCAATTACTTGTGATTTACGACAGTTTAATGATAGACGCAGTCCGACTCTGAAACGAACCTGTGCCAGAGGAACAACTGCTGCTGCTGCTGCGAACAATTTACTTGATGCGAGTTTAACTTGTGATGGATGCGATATTTGGCGCAATGTTCTTTGCAACTCAGTCTTGCATGTAATTTGCTCATAAAAGTTTTCCCAATTGCTCGTACTCGATGGACCCCTCACAGTGTCCGGCACATGCAAAGGGCCGCATTAACTGGGCCCATAAAGTGTCAACAACTTTCCGCTGCACACACACACACACACACACAAGTCTCTACCACACACAGGCAATGATCGTTAAATGTTGAGGTGTGACGCAATACGTTACAAACAAAAAAAAGAAAGAAAGAAGAAAACCAACTTAATTTCCAGTTTTTAAAGTGTTTCAGCATTTGATTATTCATTGGACAAGCCACACAGGTGTTGCCAGGTATTCCAATCGCACTAAATAACAATTAGCCAAATGTGGAAAACGTTTTTTTCTTCTTCTTCTTCTGTTTATGTTTCGGTTTCTGCTTTTGAATTTTGCATTTTATTTGGCGAGCAAAACATGTGGCTAACGACTTTTTGGGGGAATGCCAAATGCTGTTTTGAGTCCGCTTTTGCAAAATCACAATGGGGACGATATCAAACAAATCGATTCATGATTTCAATACATCTGAGATTATGCTAAAAAGCAAAGTATGAAGAAACATACAGTTTATGCAAAAAAGATATCGATTTTAATGTGAGTTTTATTTTTTAAATAGGCCTATTAGTAATTATTCGATATTTCTGAAAAACCTAATACTCATAAAAAAAAGAGGCAACAAAATAAGAAAGTTTCTCATATAATTTTTAGACGAGTTTTTTCAGCAAATATAGTCTATAAAACTTCAATGATATACACATATTTAACTGAACCACTGCAGTGTATCTTTATTAGATCTCTTTAAAGGCAGCTCTTAGCAACGGGTATTTTTCACAAAAAAATCTCTTCTTTTTATGCCCATTGTTAGTTTTGCTTCTCTTTGGTCTCATTGTGAATCACACTAATTATTCAACAGGTTCTACTATGATATGACGATCCGTTGCTTTGGCTCTCAAATCTAACAGGCCATACCGACCACCGAAAGGGAAACGAACTCATTGAAATTCTTGACAAGTTACGCGCGCGAATTGGGTAAAATATAAAAAATAAAAAACAACAAAAAAAGAAAAAGAACTCATCAAAATGAAACGAGGCGAATTGAATGGAAACACAAAAACTCCAAAGTACAGAGAACAAAAAACCCTCTGAGTTAGGAGTGCGCATCTGTTGTGGGCGCAAAAGTGACGACCACATGGGGAGCTACGTGTTTTTCCGACTTGTCACACACACACAACTAGGGAGGGCGAGAGAAGGTAAACCGGAGTTTTCTAGGCGTTTATCGGCTTGCCACTCATACGTCCAATAAAGCGGCGCAAAGTGGAAATATTCGCTAAACTAATAAGCCCCTAGCCGTAAAACCTGTCAGAAGCGCATCACACAGTGGGCGACCAATAAAATTGCGTATAAATATTGCGGCTAATGCGCTGAGCTGTCGGCATAAAAGTTTTAATTAGAAAAGAAATATATATTGAAAGTATATGTATATATGCGAGCGGACGTGTGTATGAAAAAGTTTTTCCTTACTTTTCGCTAGAAAACCTAACAATGCGTCGCTGCCTTGAAAGGGCGTGCAGCTAAGCCAAACAAAGGCCCAGCTCAATGACAGCAACGACGCCGCCGCCAGCAGCTGCAGCCATAGAAAAGTATCTTGCGACTGCGAGTATCTGTGAAGTTGCAAACAATAACTTGACACATATATTGGGTGGGGTGTTAGGGCGTTAGGGCGTTACGGGACGGAGCTGTTCTGGTCTGGGCTGCTAAGTATTTATCATACAGGAAGCACTCGTCGAGAAGTGCAATACACTTTTCGCTTGCCATAGCAGGCAGCTTCTGTCTGCCCTCCTGCCAAACGGGGAGTTGAATGAACCACAACGCGCGCCTTTCAAAATCACTGCTGCTGACTGATTAGGGAGAGCCGGAATTATCAGTGGGACGGGCATCTGGCAACTGGGTCAGCAAACTGAATGTTGTCTATCTGCATCGACAAAATCCAAAGTCAACAGTAAGCGACAATGCACTGATAAAGCCTTAGAGTCATCGTCTGTCTGCGAGAGAACTGTGGAACTTTGCATTATGCATTGAAATTGTTAAAGTTACTTTTTATCTTTTACATTCAAACGAAGCTTGTGGTGCCGGTATTTATGAAAGCATTTACGATTGCGCCTAGTTACAGTTGCAACATGGACGCTATCAGTGCTAGCCACACAGTGGGTCAGTGGAGCAGTCAACTTGATTATTGTTTGATAAGATCTGAATGGAATTTGTGTGTCCAATATACACAATAAGTTTGTGAGACGAAAAAGATAACAAATATCAGCTTGCTAACTGTAAATGTGTGTATCTGGGCTACTTTTCCAAGTCCACTTTTAATTAATTTGACAGCTCAAATCGATGTTCGGTAATCCTTGAAAAAAAAAGTAATTTCAAGTCTACATTTCTGTTTAAAAGTCTCAAAAACTCAGTTAGCACGAGATTGGCCAATTGCGTTTATATATAAATTCAACATAAAACCTTTAATTTGATTAAAATACAATTAGCTGCGACAACAAATACAAAATGAGAAGCCAACAAATGAGCCAAGTCAATGAACTTTTAACCCGTGACTTCAGCCGGTGACCGTTGAACAGACTCTTGCATAAGAACTTTGCCATTCGATACGCCTACAACGTATTTAATTAATTATTAAATATATATATATGCATACATATATTTTGCTTTTAATTTTGTGTAAGTTTGATTTTTTTTGTTGTCGGCTGTTGCCCAAAAGTTGAACTCACCTTAAGACAGAAATATTATTTATTGCGCAATTGCCGCGACGTCTGCAAAGATGGAAAAATGTGAGCAGCGTTAAATAAATGCCAGAAAAACAACAAAATTTATGTGTAGATTATTTATGAAAAGCCTGCATAATGCCAGCTAGTTACTGGTATTACAATAACAAAAAAAAAAAGCTTTTAAGATTAATCAACGTTGCAGTGTCATAAACAAAAGACCAGACTGGAAACCATTACAACTCATTACCAATCATAAAACTGGCTGTCTAATAATCTACCTATAACCATTCTAACTGTGCGAAACCCACACTCCCGCAGACTCACGGGGAAAAAAGAAACAACTGGAGGGAAACTTGTCAACTGTAACGCAGACAATCAACAGAAATGCATAAGTTAATAAGGCCACAGAGAGAGAATAAGTATGTAGAATGAAATGTTATCGACTGTGACTACCAAACGATGACGATGACGTTGACGATGACGATGACCGTGTAATGAATACGACTACAAACTCTAATATGACATGAAAGCCAGTGTTTTTCTAGGGGGTGTGTGCGTGTGCAGGGGTGTGGTGTGTTGAAGGGCGGCAGCACGCAGCCAATTTCATGCTCAGTTGCGCAGTATCTTTTATAATTGGCAGTCCACAGAGTACACTACAAAACAGTTACACAGTTGCCGAGTCGGGTAATCGAGAGCACTGACGACAAAGGACTCGACAATTATGCACAACAAATTAATACTCAAGGTACACGCACTGCGCACAAAGTTGCTCCAACTTTCAATTCTTGTCGATAGTAAGGTGTATAAAGCAAAAAGTATTTGAAAGTTAAACAGTACAAGTTACTAACTATGCAAAAGTCAACAATAATTAATGGTTTTATGCGATAGTGCCAAGTTTCCAATGTGAACTTCCACATTTGCCACTTTGCACTTTGAGCATTGAGAAACTTGGTGAAACCTGGCAAAGAATAATTTTCAACCATTTATATGCTTTGAGACTAAGCCCAAGCCAAACTTTCAAAATTCAGACACTAATATTTACATAAATAAATATATTAAAAAATACATTTATTCTTTCAGATTTTTTCTAGTTAAAAGCATATTGAAAGCTCTTCTAATTGACTGGATATCATGATTTGGAATAAATGTGGGCTTTATATATGTTCCCCTATTTTTACACAAT
Organism: Drosophila nr. perissopoda 5 BK-2023a; assembly: GCA_035044105.1. Lineage (NCBI taxonomy): Eukaryota > Metazoa > Arthropoda > Insecta > Diptera > Drosophilidae > Drosophila > Drosophila nr. perissopoda 5 BK-2023a. The sequence goes on from JAWNMK010000018.1 coordinate 2,133,074, forward strand.
AAAATGTGTCACATTGAAAAAATAATATTTTATACATATACATATATGTATATATATATAGACATTACATTTATCATAAGATGATTTCCTACATTTTGAAGAAAATTATAATTTGACGACCATCAAGTCGTAAGTTCGTTGAGTGTTTTACTTAGCCCATAAGCGCTTCAGCTGCTTCTGAAGTGCATTAGAATGTTTCTCCCCTCGTATAGATGATGATATTATAATAGTACTATTAACTCTGGGATTTCGACAAGTCTCACTCAATTGCCATTAACATCTACATTCACATCCACATCGACATCCACATCGACTGCTGTGGCACTTTAGGCACTCAACGATTGTGTTGACAAAATGGCAATTTGTGGATAGACACGATAGGCGGCTGTGAGAACAGTCAAGTTCGTTAGCGCCGATTGACATCGTCAGTTATGCATAGTTATCCACTGGTATCTACTGTTGTTACAACAAAATTGCCAATAAAAAAAAATATCTCACTCTCTTGCTGTCGTTGTCCTTGCCCGAGTACATTGGCCCCTTGGGCCAGCCAGCACCAGCTTGAACAGACGCTTTTGAATTTTTCCCGCAACTGACACGCACTTTGCGTGTTTATTAAATAAATAAAAAAATTTGCATACATTTGCCAATATGCAAAGAAAGAAAAAGCAAGTAAATAAATAAATAAAATGCTGTTCTCCACTGCGTCGCTGAAATGCAAACACAATTTATTCAGCTATTTATTGTAGGCTGCGTTTACAAAGGATAACTTAAGACATAAGGAACGTAAACTTTTGATTAGTAAGTGCATGCGAAATGCACAGATTCATGCATGACCTGCTTTGCTTTGCTTTGCGTAACAAATGTGTGTGCTTAGCTGATATAGGCACTGAAACATATGCATTTATCAAGCTAAATCCTTGCCCTCGCCTGACACTTGCAGATAAAGGCACACCCCAAAAATAAAAAAAAAGAGAAGGAAAAAATACTTAAAAAGACGCATCGCTGCCTGTTCTGATGAGCTCAACTTGAGTCTTACCTTGACCCAAACCAAACCCAAGCTTAAACCCAACCCACAAGATCAATTCGAGTTCTGTGCTTAGCTCATTCATCTGGCAACTTCTTTGCATGCACAGCTCTGGAAATAACCCGTGGGGCACACATTCAAACAACACCCCCCGCCCCTCCCCCTCCTCCCTTCTTTCCAACTAAAGTGTAACTAATACGAAGCAAGCTACAGATCTGCCCTGAACGTAATGGGTAATGGTCTTGATGGGAGTACACAAGACCAATGGCCTGCTCTTTGATTAATGAATGCCGCTACTGTTTGATACACGACCTGCAGCTGGAAGAGTCGGCGAATGAGAGGGGAGTGGTACACACACACACACAGACACACACAAAGCATAGAAATTTATGCACGTTTTGATTTGAGCCGCTTGCGGCGTGAATCTTGCTCAGGTCGCAGCAAACGCCATATGTACAAAAGTTATAGAACCACAAATTATAAATAAATGAGTGGAGGGCCACAGACAAAGCCCGAACTGGACGTTCAGTTAATCGTCTTTAAGTGGTCGCCAGCTGGAGCCAGAGCAGAGAATTAGTTGAGTCAGCTCCAATGCTAAGCATATCATTTGTCTTCTTGACTGGATTGTTAAAACTTAGAATGCCACAGCGGGTGGGGGGTCTGACTCGCATTCGTGTTCCCCTTGTCCAATTACTAAAAGAGGAGGCAACTAATTAGCGACAGTCATTATACTCCAGCAAAAGAGTATTTTTGTGTTGAGCAGTTAATTTAGTCTTAGAAGAATTTACTATTTCATATAGCTACCAGTTCATATGAGTGAAAAATAGGTTTAGTTTATTTTCAAATGTACCTTGAGCTAAATCACCAATTGAATTTTGTCTGCTTAAATCTGTTTATTATATATTGTATTCGGCAAACCTACTATAAATATATAAATAAGTATTTATTTGCATTTTGTCGTTGCACATAGCATTTGTCTGTGATTAGCTCAATTCAATGCCAGCCACTTGACAGACTTAAACGCCCAGCACTTTTGCTTGACCAGTTTTGTATCTCACAGATACAGATACATATAAGCCACAAGCCACAAGCTGCCGCTGCACACACAACTTTTGTAAGCTTTTGTTGCAAAATCTCTATTGCTGTTTCTTTTGTTGTTATAATTAAACAAAATATTCAAATAAATTATCAACTAGAACAAATTACTGGGGCTGGCTAGAGGAGAGCGAGGGGAGCTGAGCAGAACTATCTGCTTTGCTTGCCAGCTGCACAGTAGCGGTGGCTGTGTTCAGCTTTTGTGTCGCATTGTTGCACACAAGTTTTGCATGATAATAAATTTGGTGGGCCGCAAAAGGGGGGCGTGTCGCTTAGCTGGTATGTGTGTCATGTGAGACTTGCTTATGGGCTATGTGTGTGTGTGTGTGTGTGTGTGTGTGTGTTGTAAGCGAGTTGGGTTGTGCAAGCGACGCAAGAAGATGTTGCCATTGTGTCTTGCTCTTGGGCGGTTCTTACAATAGCGAAGACTAAAAAGAAGTTGCAACAAACAAAAGCTATCAACTAAATAATGGAGGGTATAAAATTGTTAGGTTGAAAGTGATATGTGAGGCAAAATTATAAATTAGTTGATTCCACAGTGTCAAAACACAAGGCAAGCTTTTGAGTAGTATAGATAATTACTAAGTTATTAGTGGCTGAGAAATAATTGATAAAAAAAATGGAATAACTATAATATAAATATTTAAGGTTACGATATGGGCAATTAAATATTTAGATTCAGTTAAGCAAGTATTAAGGTTAACAGCGAAAATCCTAGAAGTGGTTCTCAATTGCCTAATTTATTTATGTTATTCATGTCGTCGTAAAAAGTCAGCCAATTACCATTCACTTTTAATTTGCGTACTTGGATATCGGAAAGCCTTCGCCTATTTATTGAATGCATATAAATATGGATAAAGCTCATTAGCGAATGTGAATAATGAAATGCTCGATAAAGACGCAATGCATTTCGATTGGTCACACTTTGTTAATGCAAATGCAAATACCAAGCCAGCGTCAAGTGCAAGTGCTTTTCAATTGTTGTTGCTTGGCATGTGCTTAAAATGCAAAGTATGTTTGTATTGTTGTATTGTTGTTGCTGTTGTTGCTGTTGTTGTGACCACAACAAGTTGAGCCGTCATTTTGCTTGATTGCTCAACAGGCGACAAAGCAACCAAGAAATGAGTAATGTGTGTGTGTGTGTGTGTTGTGTGTGTGTGTGCACAGTTACAAGTTGTCATAAATCTTGGTCAACTTTGGCCACAAACCGTTCGCGGAAGTTGTTGCTGACCAACCAGTTGCCCGATAAGGGGTGCTGCTGATTGAGCTTGTAAGATATATACAATGTCTGTCAGATATCGAGAGCAGGTTCAATATATATATAAGGGGGTGAAATTGAACTCAAGCCGCGTGCTTTACTCACTTCTATTAATCTTGGCAAGGTTTTACCACTTTCAGTAGATAAACTCTGTTGCACAATAAACCCAAATAAAACGATTGCAAATCTTGGCGATAGACAAGTTCACAGTATAAAACACAGCAATATATATATATATATAAACATACATAGTACTTGGCTACACTTTTTGTTTAGTAAATAAAACTCCTTTGTTTTTTGTGTTTATATTTGTATTCCCGAGCAGCTTTATTAGCTTGGCTTTGTGGCCCGCAGCGACTACATCAGTAAACAGCTGACATATCAAATATTTAATTATCGAATGCTTTTTTTTGTTGTTGTTGTTGGTTGTTGTTTGTTGTTTTTGTTTTGTTTGTTTGTTGCCATTTCTTAAAATGTGTTCTTGTGTGTATGTTTTTTGTGGCTTTATGAGCAGTTCTCGTGTGCAATAACCTTGCCACAAACCTGACTTGGCATGGCAGCCTTACAAAAATATATAAAAACTTCAAAGCGCCAAATCTTAGATAAGCTGAAATTGTGTTTCTTTTATATGTACGTTTTCTGCTTAATGCCGAAGACTTTTTGTTTTTGTTTTTATTTTGTTTTTTTTGTTTTTTTGCTCTGGACAAACGCGGCAAGCATTAAAAGTATCTTCATTGATAGCTCGGCTGGTGGTGTGAGCACATTTGCTGTTTACATTTCTCCTCAGTGATTTATTTGTCAACAGTGTTGAGTGTTTTACTTCAGGCTTTAGCTTCCTACAAACATACACACACACTCGCACACACACACTCGCACACAAACAAACAAGGTTGACTTTCTCATGTGAATTGCTTCGTTTCCTTTTACAGTTTTGTGAAATACGTAATTCGAAATCGATTTCGATTTGCAATGTGTGGAAATCGTATATGCCACAAGGTTGTGCATACTGCCGAGTGACGAGGTCTTTGTTTCAAACGGTTCTTATCACAATTTAAGCTATCAAATGCAATCCTAACAATCGAATTGCAAATGCAATTGGAAATTATTGTTTATTATTCTTTACTGGATATCTTCGTTTCCTATAAAAATCTTGTTTTCGCATTACTCAACACTTTTAATGGCCTTGACACTTCTCTATGTGATTCTTAGCTTTTTGTGATCATCACTTGTTCACTGCCATTAATAATGGTAATAATAGTGTTTATATCTAATAAGCCCCTCTTAATGGTCATCAGGTACTTCAACTAAAGATATTCCACTGATCATCTGACAAGCGCTAGCCTTTTATCCGGTTCTCATAAAGTGTACTTGATGTACTTTTAAGCAAACAGCTCTTCAACGGAACTCACATTGTTATGAACGAAGGCGTAAATTGTTTTCAGAATTGAATGTCGCTTATCGCTAATGGAAAATATGTGAAACCTCTAATACGCCTTTATTTGGCGCCATCAAACTGAAGTTTAATTTTGCAGCAATTCTGCGTTGCATGAAATTAAATGCTTGTTGAAATATTCACGACGCTTATCCGAGAATTACTAGAAATTTGAATTAAATGTTCATGAATTATAATTTAATTGGTGCTGCATATTTATCATATTTACTGGGTTAAGCGATATCTGGCTCAAGTTCTGGTTCTGGTTCTGGTTTATGATTCTGCGCCATTTGCACAGCTGCTTTTACAATTTGATTTGATTATCGCACAATGCCACCCACGCCTCAAATGCAGTTAAATGTTGTGTAGAGGAATTTTCATGAAAAATGAAAATGAAATTGAATTTGTGTGCCAAATATGCAAAACTTAATGTGCCAGAATGAGAATTTAGCTGGGAGTTTCTTTTATTTTATTTCATTGAATGTTGTCTATGGGGATTTTTTTAGCTTTTAATGTAACACACTTGAACCTTACCTAATATTGAATTCAGTTATGTCGAAAGTTTCTCACTGTATGTAGCTGATGTACATAGGGTTATCTGCAAGAAATAAAATACGCAATTATAAATTTAATAACGAATTTAAATACATTAATTATACATATTTTTGGACTAGAAGTATGTCGGACAATCATCATTCATCATTTTACTATCTGCAAATCCAGTCTTATCGTGCTACATTCAACATAAGCTCCTAAAACCTGCCCAAGCCTTAGAAGCAGGTCACCCAAAATCAGCACATGCATTTCAAAATGTTATTCTTATCACAGCCAACGAAATTAAATGTGTTCAATAAATAAATATTTTACATTACGTGTATCTTAACTAAATGATAACATAAATGCCATTCAAATTACTGCGCTACAGCGCCTGCCACCTTATCGCTTATCAATTCCGAGTGTGTGAAACAAAACTTTTCACTGATAAGCATTGTAAAAGGTAATCCATAGAATTTAATGGGGTAAAGACCCATATCAGTAATTGGGGGCATGTGAGTGACTTCTAAGGCAGCGATAATTCCGATGGAAATTGAATTTGTAACAAAGTTGCAACATTGATAGATTGAGTGCAATTTCATGAAAATATGTTGCACAACAGCTTGATTGATTTGCTTTGCATGTTCACTATTTGTCTAATAGAATAATTTACTATTAGTATTATATAGTATACAGTTCATATAACATTCTTTATACGTTTCCAGCCGAGAAAACTAAACTCACTGAGCTCAGTATACACTTCGCACATTATTCAGCAGCATGAATAAATTATAAACACTCAATATGGCTGATAAGACAACAAATCAAAATGTTATTAAGCCGCATAAAATTCGCATTTGCCAATGCTAAAGACGCGCAATTTATTAGAGATTTAACTGCTGGTCCCCTCGAAAAAAAAACCAGTAAAAAACGGAGGAGGGGATACAAAAAAAACGAAAGTGTCGACGGAGTATAATTTTGGATCGGATCGGATCGTATGGGGTGTGTTATTGTGGGCACGTCGCAGATATTTTATTTAAATATGCAATTTGCATGCAACTGCAATTTTTCATTAATTTCATTCAGTAAAATACAAAAGAGCCAAATAAAATAGCTTCCTTGTTTCGTTTGGGTTTCGTTAACGCTTACGAAACAAGCCCCAATCGAAGGACTATAAATACTTATTTGCACATACGCACATTTAATTTATTATTGCTGCAATGACTTATGCTCTTAGATTTTTAAAATAAATCAACAGAAATATATACATATATGAAATCGGTTGTGGGGGTAAATCAATGAATTTATTGTTTAAATTACAAAAGATACAAAAAAATAATTTACTTGAATAAATGTTCGATGACATAAATTAACAGGAAAAAATCATGACAAGTGCGCAAATAATAAAAATTATTAGACAAAAAAAAATAAAATAATAAAAGATATTTGAGAAAAAAATAAAATAATAAAAATTATTAGAGAAAAAAATAAAATAATAAAAATTATTAGAGAAAAAAATAAAATAATAAAAATTATTAGAGAAAAAATGTTTTTTCTTTGACCAACAAAAAAAAAAAGTATGCATAATAAAAAACAGACTGTTGAAAGTACGCGAGACAAAAATCAAATTGAAAGAGAAAAAAATCAGCAAGTGAAAGCGCCAATTGAAATTGTAGAAATACGAGCATCTGTTGCGTTGATTTATATGGCAGCCATAAGTATTTTATGTATGGACTGTTATTTATATTGTAGACCAAATAAATATCAAAATCAGTTGTATAGACACTTGAATTAATTGTGGCACATCTTTGTAGGCACTCGCATACGTAATCAGAGTGGAACAACTTTTATTGATGGCGCTGCCCAATAAATGGAAATAATCAATGAAAGGCCAAGTACTAAATGAGAAACTATATATTGTAAAAGGCTTTTTATTGTTGTTGTAAGACTTACAGACTTGGCAAACTGAATATACAAATGAGCAAAATTTATGTAGATTTTTGGATTTAATTTGTTATTTTATAGCTCGCTTAGAGCTATAAGATTTATGTAGAGAAACAAATAATAACTAGTTAATTTGTATACAGGTTACTAAAATATTTTATGATACCTGATACACTTGTGCAGCACATAGAAAACTGTCTATAAATAAATAATCATTCAAGTTTAGTGTGTAGGCTTAGAAATAAACGTTAGCTAATTGAGATTAATTGAGCCTTATTATTAAAGACCTTCTATGCTTCAGACAGATAAATAAGCTCAGTCAGCTGCGCAGAAGTATATTAAAAAATAGTATATATATATATATATTCTTAAGCATTTCCTGTGCTGTCAAACAGAAAGAACCCGTTAGTAAAACTGATGCTCTTTAAACCTCCACTGCTGACCACAACAATCAGCTTGCCACTCATCTTAGCTCATCGCATCGGGTCGCATCTTCACCCACGAGCAAAACTCGTTGAAATCTGACTAAGCCAGCACACATACATAGTATTATTAATGCCCCAGAGATTATACCAAAGCCAAGAATAATAACATCATCGTATATCGTTTACCGTTTTAAACAACAACAGCACCAACAACAACAGCAAAAGTTATTTATGCACTTCGACGCCAAAGCAGAAGTTGGGCCCCGCAGCCAACAGAACGAAGTTCTTCAACCGCAAAATAATGAGTTGCAGCAACGCCAAAAAAAAAGTTAAATAAAAAATAAATACAAAAAAAAAAAATGGAAATAAAATAAAAAACGGGAGAATCGCAACAAAAACAAAGACGAGACAAGAATCGGACCAGCTCAGCTTTGGCCCAAAAGCTAAATTTCAACATTTTCATATGCGCTGTGCGACAGAGGGACGGACGGACAGAGAGACGGACGGACAGACGGACGTACTTAAAGCGTCGCGAGTTTTAGGTCAAACCGCAGCCGCTGCTCCTGGCTAACAACAACTCCAGCTCCAACTCCAACTCCAACTTCAGCTGCAGTAAACCACTTGAGTGTGTTTCTGCCTGTCTGTCAGTCTGTCAGTCAGTCTGCATCCTGCGTAGAGAGAATATTAAATTTCTGAACCTGGCCAGCCAACAGCTGTGCGACGCCTTTGGGCCGAGACTTGAGACGAGGCGAAACCAGTTTAAAGCGCAAAACCCCGTCTCAGACTCGGGCTCAGACTGAGACTCGACTCTGGGCTCGAGACGGCAGCTGTAAACAATCAGAGCTAACTGCATGGCAGGCACTCAGCCATGAAAAATGAAAAATGAATGATGATAATGATGACGACGACGACGACGACGACGTCGCCCCAACTTGCTGCCTTTTCTGTTATAGTGCTGCTGCTGATGTTGCTGCTCTTTGCGAGGCAAAAGCCGTTGACCAAAAAGGCTTCACAAAAAACACTTATTCTTAGTGGGCATCCACTGAGAGATATTCTAAAGCTCTAAAGTTAGCCCTTATATAAACAAATTATATACACAAAATATTTTGGAACTTTGTATTATTTGTTTGATAAAAAATTAAATATATAAATGGAAGAAAAAACGCTTATTGAATATTTAAAAGAAAACTCTTTACTTTTGAGTATTTCTGTAGCTAATTTATTTGTTGCCGACAAATAATTTTGAAATATTATTTTAAAATTAAGCCGCTAAATCCTTCAACTACTATTATTTGTTTTTTTTTTTAAGATTTAAGCAAGTTTTTGCTTCTTTAACTCAAATTTTGTTGAGTGTACGCATATTGTGTGTCGCTTTGGCTTGTGGCTTTGGTCTGGGCCAACAATTTCCTGCTCCTGGCCAAGTTGGGGTGCATCTACCTGCACCGTGGCGAGCAGCTTCTAAAACCCGATTTCGTACAAGTATCTACACACATCTACTGCCCTTTGCTGCCGCTTGCTGCTTGCTGCTTGCTGCTGTTGGTGCTTGCTTTGGCTTATGGACACTCTCGAGCCGAAGTTTTGCTATTTGTGTAGTTGTACTTTGAGGCTGAAAGCTATGAGGAAAACCGGTTGACAGGTTCATAGGCGCTTTGTTTGAAAGTCGACGCGATCTCGTCTTGTCGTAGGTACTTACTTGTACTTACTTATATACATGTACATAAGCTGCCCAGCCCGGCCCTGCCCTGCCCTGCACTTCTCCTCTCTGCTTGCTATTCTTGTTTTTCTTTCAGTTTTTTTTTTTTGTATTTCTTGTAGTTTTTAGAATACGCCATTTTTTACAATTTTCTCGCCTCTCAATGCTTGAGTGCGCGCGTCCTCAGTATTTTGATTATTCTAGTTTGCGGCCGAAACAGAATCTGGCTTAGAAGATACTATGTTAAACTTGTTTTGGCTCGTTTGCTTTTCTGTTTTGATTATGCCCGTGGTTGATGATAAAGGGTTTGTTGACTTTGTTATGGTTTGCTATACAGGTCAAAATATTTGAAGTTCATGCTGAGGCCGATTATAAATGGGACACTTTAAATCTTTACAGATTGAACATAATCAAAATTGAGATAAGAGCTAATCGATTAAGAAGATGATTGAAATTTATGAATATGTGAACATTTGAGATAAGAACTTATAGATTAAAGGAATGTTTAATTTTAATTCATTTGTTTTGCTTCAATTTATTTTGTATTCAGTCCATCCCATATGCCAAACAACTATTTAATCTTCAACAATTGAATGAGAAGAAATCGCTTCGTAATCTGCTAGGATCCAAGTCTATAACCTTCACGGTGCAAATACCAATTGTTGTTCCAATTTTTTAGTTTTAAGCTGCTTTGTGGACTCGCCCTTAAATCGGCATACCAAAAGTGTGGCCTAGGTATTAGCCATGACTTCAGCCTGCGCATTGACAGCCAATTCTTGTTATTTGCTGATGTCTGCAAGCTACCATAAAAGTCGCAGCTTGGCTCAGCCATGAAACTGGTTGAACTTTAACAACAAAAGCAACAGCAATCGAAATTGTTGGCTTGTTTGGTGCATTTGGTGCACATTGCTGCCGGTTTCTCTTTTATGGCCAAGACAAGTTCTTGACACTCAAAAGCCCAGCGAGCAGACACCAGACAGCAGACGCCTACTGCTCAAATTGTATTTACAAGTGCGAGAGTTATTGTATCTGGTATATGGTATCTGGTATCAGTATCTCTTACTTTTATTTAACGAAAAAAAAAACATACAAAAAAGAAACAGAAATCAGCTTTAAGTGGCTGACTGCGTTGCCTGCCTTCAATCACATCACTCAGTCAAAAGGCAATCGCAATCGCTGTTGCAGTTGCAGCTGAGCGACCCGATAAACGCAGAGGCAGTCAGCGAAGCGTGCCACACACAACAGCGTGCATCAAATCCCCCCCCCCCTCCCCCCTCTAACCGAGACTATAAGCTGAGTAGTTGCAGTTAAGTAAAAAGTAATTTAAAGTCGAAAACGCAGTCATTACTCGCTTGCCCACATAATAAATGATGTAAAGAGTAGGCGGACGACTCAGGCGATCAGACAACTCTTGCAGAAATTTAGAAATTTAGTCTACCAAATGATGTTGCAAAGCGGCTTATAATAATATTTCATCTTTATTTACGATTATTTCTGTTGAGCTGTTTTCAGCTCGACTGGCTAAATTTGAAATAGACTTTTCAAATACCTGACTATTATTTGGATTTCCTGCACTGAGCAATAAAATACTCTGGCAAAAAACCAATTTAAACATATTAAAAAACAATTGGGTTTTTGTGCAACAAATATATATTGTTGTGTTGTCTACAGAAAAAGATATTGAAAGAGAGGAAAACATGAATGATGAATCTGAGTTATGGAATATATATTTATATATATTTTATTACAATATATCTGTGAGTAATTTGCACTATTTCAAATGCTAAAATTATAAATAGAATGAATCGTCATTTGTATGCCACATAAATTGTAGAATTAGTTATACTTTCCATTCATGACTCGGCATCTTTTTGACCGGGTACGCCAAATATACCCGCTGTACTTTCACGGCAAGGCTTTTAGAGGCAAATTAAAAGCATTTAGCCATGTCCAACAAGCCTACAAGTCAACGACAAATTTACAGCAAACAACTGCAAACCCGAGACCCAACTGGCTGCCCCAAGTCCACGTAGTTGTTGTTGCAACCACAGCAGCGGCAGCAGCAGCAGCCGCAGCCTTCGGCCTGACCACAGATGTTGTTGTCCAGCTTAAAGCTATAAAGACTGAGAGATCAGTTGGCGATTTGCCGACTACTGTGCGAAAAATCGGGGTGTGCACAACAGCAACAGCAACAAAGACAACAACAACAACAGCAGCAAAACAGATGCATAAAATAAAAAATGTGCAGAAAAAAATTGTGCAAATGGTCTCTCACTCAACTGTTTTGAACGTTAATTTACGCCAACTGTTTTGGCCATTGGACGCTGTCTGCTTTCAGTTTCATTATGAGTTGAAACACGGCCCGAAAAATCATGCAATTGCAGTTGTTGCCGCAGTTAGTGTTGTTTTTTGTTTTTTGTTTGTTGTCAAGTTGCATGCAGATTGCAACATTCAGTTTTGTATCTTTCGACTTGCCGCTGCCGCTGCTGCTGCGGTTAATCATATTTTTGTTGTTATTGTTGTAAATTAGCAGCTGCATACAACAAGCTGCTTTCAAAACTGTGTATTTGCAGGATATAAACGGCCAAAAGAGATTTGCATATTATAGTCATTGTTTTTTTCTGTGTGTGCTTTTGTCTAATTGACACTTTTGTGAGCTGTTTGCCGTTTTTTCTTTCACCTCCATTTTTGTCAGCTCAATTTGAACATGAATTTAAACATGAAATCGCAATCGATTTCGCTTGCTTCAGTATTAGAGTAATAAATTAAATATATATATTTTTCATAAATATAAATTATTATGACAAAAGGCTGTTGATTTTTTGCATTTGCGTAAGTTTTCAAGTTTAGTTTTTTTTAATAGCCAAAGCCAACAAAAAACGGTCATTGGCTAGAAAACAAAAGAAAACAAAGCCAAGCCAAGCCAAGCCACAAAGTGCAATGTCAATGGGAACTAAGTTCATTTTTGGAGCGCATTACACAACCTGGCCATAAGCAAAGAGGAGACGAGGGGCGAGAGATGGAGGAGAAGTGGGGAGGGAAGAAGTAGCAGCAAATATGTGATATAAGTAAAAAGAAAAAAAAAGCAACGAAGGTGGCCGCGTGCTGCCCACAAATCAAGCAATGCGACGCGACGCCTAATTAAGTTTTGTGGCCAACGTCATCGTCAGAATTGTTGTGACTCGTTGTGCCCAAAAGTTGCATTGAATCAATGATTCTAAGCGCAATGATAGATTGCCATAATGATCGATTGAGAAATGCATATTAAGTGCGATATTTGTAGGCAGACGCCAGACGACGACGCCGAGCTTCAAATCGCTTTTATTTTGGCTGTTGAAGAAGCCTTCATGAAAGATGTGTGCAATATATATAAAAACCCACTCGTTAAATGATGTACAAAATACAGATGCAAGCTGCAGCTGAGATGGCAGTTAAGCGGCAGCTGCAACAACTGGTCCATTGATTACATTGAAGCAGCTGATGAGGCGATTGTGCAATTAGCCACAGGGAACACGAGTGGGCGACTTATACAGATAGAGAAAGAGGGGGGAGACAAGGGAGAGAAATTCAGTTCATTATGTATAATAATTCATTATAATTTCTTGATTTTTGTAAGCTGATTACGCAGCCGAAGAAATTGGATGTAATTAAAAATAATTAAGCTGTCTGACTGAAGATGGAGTCTGTCCGCATTGAGGAAGTTAAGCCAGTACAGTGGTCATTCCATAATGTGAAAGTACAGCATATAAATTATAGAGAATTTTATTTGTTTCATTTACTCTTGAAGAAATAATATTTAAAAATATTTAAGGCAGGTTTACAAACATAACTTACACAATTTCTGCTATATAGTTACAATGTAATCAATAGCAATTATCAAGTAAATACTGTATTTAATTCTGGCTAAAATTGCCCCTCGCTTTATTCATGTGGCACTTGTCTCAAACAATCAATATGCTGCTCCTCTGTCTAGACTTGAGACTGTCTAGCAATGCCATCATCTCAAGCAAATGCTGTCAAGGTGTTAACACTTGATTATGAACAGAGATATAAGTTGGCTAATTACAATAGCCGCTTCGCAACTCAAGAATCAATTGGCAAAAGTGTAAGTTGTAACTCAACAGAAAGAGAGAGAGAGAGAGAGAGAGAGAGAGATATAAATAATGAGTTGAAAATTGTTGAGTAAATGCCAATTATTAATATTTAATTACAGCTATTTAAGCGTTGAGATTTCACTTTTTCATCATGTTGCTTTTTTTTCATTTGTTTCCTTCTAGACGAATAGACTTGACCCAGTTTGTGCGACAAGTGGCAAAAGAACTGAGAGTTCATCATTAGAAAACGAATATTATTTTGTTTTCAGTTTCAGCTGTCTAGTTACTCATCAAGATACGCCCTCATGCGTGCGTGTATCTGACGGATACGCGCAGCCGACCAAGACCCAATTCTGAATGACAAAAGGAAAAATTGTTATCAACTTGAACGGGCATATTGAGTGTCACTTTTACAGTTGTCGTCGCATCGTTTCCAATTACCATAGTATTATAATATAGACACAAAGGTCTTGGCAACAATTAAAATGTCTTTGAGTAAATAGTTCCTTCACATGTGCGAAACGACCTTACAACACACGCAACAACTTTGCAACAACACCACGCCAATTTTCAACACACAACACACACCGCACACCAAACCACAACACACCATTTCGCCCACCCGTGCCCACCCGGCTGTGTGTGACATGTGCCTCTATTGCCAAAAAACCACCCACGGAACTGGAAAATTTTCGAAGGTCTGGCAAAATTTTTATTATTTTTTGCTTGACAGCTGTCGGCAACAAACCCAAAACAAGAAGATGATTTCACTTTTGAGCTGCCGAATATTAAATACCCTATTAATCAAAACGAAATACTCAAATAACTATATTTTATTAGAGAGCATTTAATGGCACAAGAATTAAATATTGTCAAAGCATAAATTCGATTTTAATAAAGTGTAAAATAGAAAGTAAGTTATCAGAAAAGTCTGCGGCATGATATATGACAGGGTATTCAGATACACTTGTATACCATATCATATCATCAAAATCACATTGCTGCATTTGGGCAAGCCTTATTGCCAGAATGCTGCCCTTATCATTTAGCTGAAAGACAGCTGAAATCTGCTGTGACTTGTGCCATTTATGTTACATTTGAATAGTGCCAACTATAATGTCAAGTTGGTTTCGCTCAATTAAATAATTATTAGTTTTCGTATTATGTGTGTGAGTGGATGTCGCACGCCTAATCAATTTCAATTGAAGGTGTCACATCGCACTCTGTGTGGCAAAGTGCTCTGCTGAAGGCCTGTCGAGGCCTATGAGAATAACACTAACACACACACACACGCACAGCAACTGATGTAGGCGAAATAATTGTGCTCCAACAGTTAGGAGAAGGTCGTGTGAAAGATGCCTGGCATCAGCATGCGGAAAAGCAACATATCAAATTAATTCTCACGTATGTGAAACAAATTTTAGCTAATTGCCAACTAGTTTCTGGTACTACGAGCTAATATCTTAATCTTCCCCGTTCTAAAAAGCTTACCAACAAATTCCAGTTTTTAAAGCGCCATAAACAATTTTTGACTCACCGAAACTGCAAATAGAAAGAAAGAAAAAAATTGTAAACTTTTTGAGTTCAGTCATTCAATTATCAAGAAATGTTCAATTGCAAAAGGAAATGCCAAACAAAATCGTTGTTCTCTATAAAATGATAAGCATTTACCTGAAACTAGAGATTAATAAATGTACACAAGTAGTACAAAAACTTAGCAGCACGTCAAAAAAAACGCTTGAGGAGTAACGATGCTACCAATGCAATTAAACATAATTAGCAGTGGAAACTTGTTTGAGTCGCTTAATCAAAGCGACGATTTGTTTGCTTGAGCCGCTTATCTAGATTCGAAATTCAGGTTTCTGGTTTTCCAATATGTAAGAAATATATGTGCGTTTAGCTAATTACGACAAGCCATGCGATAGATAAGCGCAACTACAAAACTGATAAGCAAACGACCTCGTTCAGGGTATCGAATGGAAGCCAATGCTGACAACAACTATCAAATGGAAAGTCTCAAAGCAAAAGTGCACTTCCAACAATAAAATACAACAGCTGATTGCTTAGGCTACATCGAGAAACCTTATAGCAATCAAAACTTAAAACAATTATTGATATAAGCATATATGTATATATTATATATTCAGTTACTAACACATCTACGTCTATTCAGACTCTCAGGCAATTCATTCTGAATGCTGGCTGTTGTTGTTATATTTAGCTTACTATCAACACCTGAGACTTTAAACAATTTGCGTATCAATGAGTTTTGTGTTTCCGCCAGACTCTTGCTATCTTTCTCTGGCTTACACCTGTTTCGTGCCACACACGATTGCAAGATTCATCCGACGCTTCATTGGAATCGTATATTTGTCATCGCATATAGTATTTATTTGCGGAAGTTGCTGATCAATACTCTCACATGCCAAGGTTTCGTTTTGGGGGGTTCTCCCTTGATAAAGCAGCAAGCATTTTCTGTGTCACTGCGGATTTTACTGTTTCGCTTTGATTGATAAATTTAATGCGAATTGAACTAACAAATTGTTGGCGGCAATGACGCCGACTTTGGCACAGTGATAACGATAACAATGATATAGAGTCTATCTATAACATTTATTTGCGATACGGTCTCTTTTTTTGTTATGATAAAATATGCTATATTTAAGAACTTTGATAGAGTTCAGTTTTGGCTCCCCTTATCTATCTGATAATGCTGACTTGACTCATCGTTCGTGTGCTACTGATAATCACATTTGTAGTAAATCCATTTACTCAAGTGCTGTGTGAATTTTGCATATACGGCGCTCGGATTTAGGATGAATTGAAAATAATAATGGCATTGACCTAGCCTTAATTCTTTTACGTGTATATTTAATTTTAAATTTTAAATATTTGCTTGCTTTGCTATTTTTTCTTATCGACTTGTGGAGCAACCTTATCAATTTTCTTTTTTTTTTATCATTTTATTTTATTTGTTTTTGTTTTTTTTTTTTTTTGGTTTGCCCTCGACCTCAAGTAGTTTTGTTCAGACTTTATAGTTGTGGCCACGATTCATGGGCAACATTTATTTGGCCATTTCTCGAGGGGTTACTCGCTCAACTAACGGCACTCTTGACAGTCCAAAAAATGGGAGAAGAAGCAGAAAAGCGCACTCATCTCCAGCTCAAGCTGAACAAAAAACTACAAAACAAATACTTATGGTAATAACATTTTAAGCAAGTCCGTTAGGAAACGGAGCAGTCGAGGGGCTCAGCAAGTAGGTTACCTTTTGGCTTCTTTTTCATATGACACTTCAGCGGGACCACAAAGAGTGAAACAAAAATATATACATATATATATAGTACACCTGAGGGCATACGAATTGTGTCACTGTGAGTGCTTTATGCGTGTGCAAAATCAACAACAGCAAAAGCGGATTTCATTAGAATTTCTAAACAGGTCAGAAAAATTTCATTTCGTGTATTTGCATAAGTTGATAAGTTTCATAGCAGGCAGACAATCAGAGAGAGCAAAAGGAGCAGAGAGACGCCAGCAGCTTTGCTATGCATATTTTTCTTCTAAATATTCAATTTACGATGCAACACTTAAGTGGTACTGCATAAATAAATACACATTATCCTCGAGAACCGAAATAAAATGTGATATTTTATACAGCTGGTCTCTAGAGTTTCATGGCAAGCAGACTTTGTTTGGCAACAGCTGGACAAAATTATTCTAAAGTGATCAATTTCAAATAAAATGAGGACAACACAGAATGCCATAGTCAAGAAAGCTGAACCAAGAGATGCCCTGTCTTTATTTATCATAAGTCTTTGATATTCAAACTAGCATATTCAGAAAAACAGATTTTGAAGAAATTTGTGTAGTTAGTCAATATCACAAATATTCAATATTCCAAATTTGAAGTCTTTAGCTCTTACAGTTCCTAAGATCCGTATAATGGGGTCGTAGATGCTTTCTACTGCCTGTTTCATACTTGTGCACAACTTTATTATACCCCTTTTTTCTCATTTTTAATGCCACAACTAAAAGTAAAGTTTCATAGTGACGATCCTTGTCGTCATTAAAAATTCAGTTCCATTAATGCCAAAAATAGCATATCATCTTAAACATTTGATGGCTGCGACCCTTGTGCAACAGCTTCAGTTGCATGGCAAATCGTGTTGAAAGCATACACAGCAACCAAGTGAAATGGAAAGCTTAACGAAATCCAGAGGCGAACACGTGCTGCAAATTGATTACAACAAATGAGCAAAAAATAAATACACAACAAAAATTTACAAAGATTATTAACAATTCTCTTAAGTCGAACAACGAACAATGTGTTGATTAGTCGTTCGAGGGGGGGCCAAAAAATAAAACAACAAACGCAAAAAAAAAATCGAATTTGCAAAAAAAGCATCTGTTAGATACGGGAAATTTCTCTAGCAGCTGAGTATATATATATATATATCTTAGACATTGGTTGTGTGTGCATGACTGATTAAAATCTTGAATAGCCACTGAGTCTAATACCCCTTCGATTCTCCCTTGGCTGCTCATTAGCGAACGTCATTGACAGCGATATCGATGCTTTTATAAATTGGTTGTTGGTTCTTTTCTCTCTTCTTGCCTTCTATTTTCTTTTATTTATTGTTGTTTCTTTTTTGCACAAAAGTTTCACCTGCTGCCGCTTCTACGGCTGCGTCTTTTATTG
The DNA here is from genome assembly GCA_035044105.1 of Drosophila nr. perissopoda 5 BK-2023a. NCBI lineage: Eukaryota > Metazoa > Arthropoda > Insecta > Diptera > Drosophilidae > Drosophila > Drosophila nr. perissopoda 5 BK-2023a. The sequence goes on from JAWNMK010000018.1 coordinate 2,151,269, forward strand.
ATTGTTCTTTAGATGTGTTGACTTTGAAAAACGCAAAAATACCTAAAAAGAAAAATTAGAAAACCCATTTATGGCCAAGAAAAGCGTAAAATTCATTTTCACGGCCAAACTTGTTGAAATTATAATAGGCAAAGCATGTGAAAAAAGTGTTGCCATGCAAAAAGATCTAAGCAAAATATTTATACACATAATCATAGAAATCGAAACAGTGCTCTTATCATCATGTATATATTTATATTTTTTCTAATGGGTTATTCTAATCTGCCACAAGTGGCGCTATACCAATTTTTGTTTACAAACAAAAAAAAAAGAGTAAAAATACTAAAAAGATGGGGAATGCGTATATACAATGTTAAAAAAAAATTGTTCAGCTGAGTTTATAGAAATCAAAACGAAAATCACCTGAGTTTGCTGATAAGATTTATGACTTTGAAAGACGCAAGGTGAGTCCATATGGGGGCTAAATTCAATTTTTTAATTCGCAAATCTTAATGAAATTATTAAAAAAAATACAAATATATGTTTACAAATCATAATAATTATAATAATAACGTTCTAATTCCTCATTTAATTCTTGTGTTCTATTTTAGTAGTATTATTTTAAATGTTTAAATATCTTTATGGTTTTACGCAAGTTTTGAATTAAGATATAAATTTTTTTCTTAATTTTTCACATGTGTGTTTTCGATAGAAGTTTCGATTTTAGATTTGTTATATTTTTTCTAGCTTTAAGGATAAATTTGTCTAGTGCATTTCCTTTAGCCTATTTTCGTACAAGTTGCATATAATTAAAATATATAACCGAATTTAATTCGTAATTTTAATGAATACAATTTGCATCTCTTTGAATTTCCGTCTCAGAACTCAGAAAGGACATGAAAACATATACAAGTCCCACCCACTCACTCACACACACTCGCAGACACATGCAACTCTTTTTTTATTGTGATGCTGCACAACTCTCCCAATTCTATGCACTCTTTTTTAAAACTCTACCAAACTCTCCTTATCTCCGGCTCGCTCTCTCTCTCTCTCTCTTTCTCTACCTAACTCTCATCAACGTGTGACAAAAACTTAATTTCTTGGAGCATACGAAAATAAAAAAAAATTATTCGCATTTTGTTTTTGTGGTGGATGCAGGCAGACAAAAGGTTTCAATTCTCATCTGTGTGTGTATGTGCGTGTGTTTGTAGACCTTTCGTTGGTCAGAAATTTCATCTACTCCCACAAAATAAATGAGAGTTTTTGCTTCTTGTTTATCATCGACGCGTACCTTTTATAATATTTATTGCTGTTTGTTGCTGCTTCAATTTCGATATGAAATCGCTCGAGAAACACTTTTAATTGATGTTGTTAAACTGTTAAACACTTTAGTAGAAGTATTAAATATTTATATACTTCTATTGAAGTAGATTTTATTTGCTGTTAGATATTTTATAATTACTTTAAATTATTGCTTCTTTTTAGCGTTTCATTCAACAAATTTTGTGCGCGTCGTCGCGTTGTATTTGTTTTACCGTTTTAATTTCGTCAACAAAATTTCACTTTCAATTTTTTACAGATTTTGTATTAATTATTTGAATTGCATTCATTGCCGCGTCTTGTTGCACCGACTCCGATATTGAATAGAACCCAAAAACACCAGCGCCTGCAGTTCTTGAGATGCTGCTGCTGCTGCTGTTGCCGCTTCTCTCACAATTGAAATCAACAATGCGCCAACGAACGCGAGTACAAAACAAATAATAAAAACCTTTGGACAACTTGAAAGCGAATTTCAACTTTCCGCTCCACACAACCGCACAGCGCGAAAATATTTTCTGAACTGAAATCCAATAAGAGTCTGCTAACAGCAGTCAGCAGTCAGCTAGCAGCGCACCAGCGACAGCAGCTGCAAGCAACGGACAAAGGCAAAGAAAACGAGTAAGTACGAAATAACAACATACCCAGTTTGTAATATACCCTGTAATTATATTTGTGTTGCATTTATCTTAGAATAGCTCTGAATAGAGGTCTACTTAACATTTAAATACGTTTAATAATAATGGACTACGGCATTTATTTCGTGGAATACAACTCTAAACAAATAAATAATACTCCCCTTCATGAATATACTACAGGGCATTCGCAGAAGGCAAACGCACGACGACAACAATGTAAAAAACACAACAATAATACCACTGAAAACACAACGAAACCCAGAGAGCCATAATTAGAGAGCGAGAGAGAGCAAGAGAGCGCATGCGAGAGTAAAAGCAGAATCGCAGGAGCAACAACTACGCAAAGCAAATCAAAAAGTAAGCAGCACAACATAATTGAATGAGAGAGATAAGGCACACAAACTCAGAGGGAGTGAATGAGAGAGCAGGTATGGGAGAGTGCCGTATAAAAGCAGAGCCTTGTGTGTGGGTGAACCTACTGTGTGTGCAACTGTGTGCGTGTTTTGAGCGTGCTTTTTGTTGTGGGTTTTTGTGACGACACTCGTAGAAAGAACAGCTTGAAAAACATGTGCGATATGTAAATGTTGAAAGATAATATTTATGTTAGACTTTCAATCAAATTTCCACCCTCAAGCTTGCATTTATGTTGTAAGACAAACCACAACACAAAAAGCCCACATTAAATATATATTACCAACTGCATACAGATCGATCATGTTGCATGCAGCAGCTATTATTTAAGGTTGAAACAACCCCCATTTGAAGTAATGACATCACATAAAATGCGAGACACTTCAAATAATCATGCCCGCATATGACCGATGGCTATCGAAATTGCTTGTTATGAGTAGTTATATTTTCCTTTTATTGGCCTTCATTCGACAACTTGAATTTCAACCCCGTCGGTGATGATAAATAATTGTTGAGCTGATCACGACTCGAAAGGAAATCAAAGCCAATTGACGGTCTGGCAACCCTCTAAGCGCCACTTCAAGCAAAAGTCACACAGCAAATGAAAAAATTTCTACCACGCCGCTCTCTTTTGTTATTGTTCTGTCTCTGTCTTCCCTAGAGAGCGCGTGCAAAGCAAACGCAGCACGCAAAACCAATATGTGCAAAGTCAAATATGCTCTCTCTCTCTCTCCATTGGTCGCTCTCCAGCTGTTAACAGCGACGCATGTGGCGTTCGCAACTTAACAGTGTCACTTAATATTGCATGTTAGAAATGAGATTAATTCAGATTTTTAAAGCCTATTAAAATTTAATGAAGAATTGTATAATATTAATTTCACAATCAAATGATTTAATTTAATCTAATGACAAATCTGACTTTACACAACGAATTCTTATCAATCTCAACAACAAACTTGCTTATTCTAATTACAGCATAAGGAACAGCTGTTGTCAACAACGTCCGCCGATCCCCAGAAACAAATAAGAAAGAAAGCAAGAAGCGAATGCAATAATAACTCAAAGCTGGAAATCCAGTAAACAAGAAACCCAAACAAGCTCAAGAAAACCACAAATTACACAAAGGGGCGCAAACCAAGACCAACTGGCAAATGGGAAACGCTGGGGATGTGTTTGGAATAATTATCACACAATATTGGTGCCGACACATCGAACATCCAATTACATATGGATTTGTGTCAATGTTGTCAACACACAAGCAAAGATATTTTAAATCTAATGAATATCGATAAAAAACAGGATATTTTCTTATACAAATACAGCTAATAAACGACAACAAAAAGTAGATTTGTTAGATTTTGTTAGATTTTCCTCGGTTCGTTTGCTTTTCAAGGGAAAATTGTCTTTATAATTTAAAGGACCACTATAATTAAAGAAATATTGAAAAAAAGAAGAAGAAAAGAAGTGAAGCTTCAGAGCCTGATTTTTGAAAGTCACTCCAAGGAGTATTGATGGGGTTGTGATCTGTTGGATGTTCATGGCATTCCATGAGGATAAGCGAATAATCCTAAGGCCATAATAGGAATTTCAAGATCTTTTGCAAGCTATTTGAAGTAATTTTGTTTTTTTGCACACACAAATGAAAGCTGACATTTTTCAAAGTCTGAACAAATAATAGTGCTTCCAAGTATTTCACTTAACATCAACTGCTGAGATTATAAATACTCCGTTGATGACCGCAATTAATTATAATGTCTACTTAAAACCAGAAAAATCGTGTATCTTGACCACGAAGATAATTAAATACTCTTGTGGGCCGAAATCAAGCGGCCTAATTTATGATAACCTTGAAAAAAACTAATTTTTGTTTAATTTTTGAGATTTTTTTATTGTATAAAGTGATCTTTGAAAGTGATGGTAATTTATTTCCTAATTTAAGTTTCTTGTTATTATTTTTTAGTACTTTGGCGTATTTAATGTGAAAACTTAGAAAACGTAATTGTATTTTCTGCGACAGTTGCGGAAATTGAATTTCGAAATGAACTCGATCTGAGTTTGAGTGATTTGTATGAGTTGTGTCATGAAAGTGTAGTTTTTGCGGAGTTGTAAAAATACTTGTTTGAGACTTGTGTACACGTATTTTCAATTTCCTTTTAGAAAGCTCCCCCATATTTGGCTGATAGTACACCCGGTTACACCTTCACACACCCACATGCCTGCATAGCTCACCTCAAGTCGCAACCAGACAACAACTTTTGTGGCACTCACACGCATTTTGAATGATAATTTCATTTTTTTACAAGAGTACGAGTACGAGTACGAGTAGAAGAGTAACATGTTCTATCACGAGGCCAGGCAGCCCACATACATGGATGGTAATATGTGGTTAAGTAAGTATAGGCCGAGCAGTTGGCACTTCTTTCCACAGATTTTAGTACTGTGCGTATGACAGGAAGAAATCCATCAACACGGCGGAGGCACAATGAACAAAAACATGGAATAAAAGCTGCATTTAACACTCGCTTTCTTTGCCAGTCATCTGCCCCGAACCCCACCCCGCACACTCCTCGCTGCCACAGCATTACATTAGTTTAGCCCACACCCCACCACCCTTTGCCACCGGTTGCTGCCACAGGGCCAAACATTTTACACTGTCACGGGAAATTGTTTGTTTAACATGCGCGCTGCGTTTAAAATTACATGATGAGCAGCATTTATCAAAAAAAAAAAAAAAATAACAACAAAAAATAAAGAAAAAACAAAAGGCAAAAAAAAGCCAAAACATAAAGTAATCAAAACACTGCAGTTAAAACAAAAGGCAAGAAAAGCTGAAGAAAGAAAAAAACAGCAAACTAAAAAGAGCTCGACTGGAAGATACCCTCAGATACTGTTTGTCAACCGATTTTGTGGAAATTTTTACAGTTAACCATTACTAAGTCAAGGTATATAGATAAAAACCAATTTGTGCTTTATTGATTGCTTTCAAGAATCGATTTTTATCGATATTACGGAAACGAAGAAAGGAAATAAACCAAATTTGAAGTCTGTAACTCTTGGTTCGGTTTGTGCAAACAGTCGGAAGCGGTTAAATCGATTTTGCTTTTTATACTGATCAAGATTATATATGCCCCATGAGATTGGAGTTGCTTGCCTCAGCCTGTTGCATGCTTTTGCACGACTTCATTATGGCCCTTTTACCTATTTTGAATGTGTTCAGGGTAAACAAACAAATCATTGCAGCACCATTGTCAGAGGTCTAGTCTCTGGAGTCGTCGTCTGGAGTCTTCTGTTGTGGTCTTCTGCTTCTTCTCGCTCGTCTTCTGGTCCTACGCAATTTTTTTCATCTCTTCTTCTTCTTGTTTGATTTTTATGAAGTATATTTAGCTGCTTGTCTGGGGTCGTCGACGGGGTCTTCATTCAATCGCCGCCAATTTCTGGTCGGCCTATCCCACTCTCACTCTCTCTGTCCCTCTGTCTGTCTCTCTCTCTCTCTCTCTCTCTCTCTCTCTGTTTCACTCTTACACAGACATACTCCTTAATGATTATTGGCGTTGACTTCTTGCCTCCGTCTGCTGACCTATGCTGATTTCTTGGAAAGAACTTATCATATTTCTTTGCCTCTGTGTCTGACCATTTAATCAGGCTGCAAGATTTGTGGCAAGTCATTTGGCTACCGTTTCTGATGCTCAACCACTTAATGAAGAGTGCATCATGGCATGATGTTCATATCTATATATAAAGATAAAGATGAGCACAGTAAATGAAACAAGTAAGTCTTTAGAGTAATAATTTAAAGTTACAAGTTTTGAAACACATACTTCATTTAATAAGATATATATTAATAACACATCCTCTAATCTATCTATCTATCTAATATCTTCAAATACCCTTCTTATAACAGTTGATTTCTCTACTTCGAATTTGATTTTCTGTGCAACAGACTCATTTTTCAGTGCAAAGAGCCAAGAAAATAAAAAAATATAAATCAAATTTCTTATTTTCGCTCAATTTGCAATTGCAACGAGTCGTAAAAATCACATCAACGCCTTAGACGAAGCGCTAGATGTGGCAGGGAGGGAGGGTGTAGGGGCGTGCGTCTCCTGTTTGCACACAACTCTTGACGGAAGCAACCCTTCTGCGTGGGACGCCCACATGCTCGCCTGCCACTCGGTGTGTGGCGACTTTTGCTCTTGCTCTCCTATCGAATTACATTTGCCACAGACATAAATCCACTTGATGCCACTTGAAGTATGCTGCTAGCTGAAGCTTCTTCATCTTTTTTTTTGTTGAATCTGCTGCTCAACTGGCTAATCAAGTGTGGCTGCCTCATGATGAACTCTGACCAGATTTGTGTGGTGGCTCCTTTCATTTCATATGATCCACACATTTCCCACAGCCTAAAAAACAACAATAACAAAAAACAACAACAACAACAACAAATTCTTTTCGTTTTGTTCATTTTCATTTCCCATTTGATTTATTTGAACAATTTGAATTCTTGCATCGTACTTTGAACCTCGAATTGAACTCGACTTGTTTTATTTTATTTTTTTTGTGTTTTTGAACCCGACTCGTGTTTTGTTTTTTATTTTTGATGCACAGCTGTCACGTCGCCTGCTACACTCATTTGGGCAACCGGTTCGCAGGCCACTTGAGAAATTCTCTAACATTTTTTGGGTTTGTTTTTTAGAGGCCATCAAAATTTCTTCACTTTTATGCATACACAGAACATTTTTTGATGTACACAAAATGTAATTTAAATTTAACTGAAATACAAAATTTATGAATATGCTTGGTGTCAATAAATGCCATAAGGACTTAAGCTATCAGTAAAATATAAAAAAAAAATAAATAAATAAATAAAATAAATAATAAAAATAAAAAACTTTGAGTGGAATTTCTGAAACCAAAATCGAACCATTTTTGAAATAAAATTGAAATTTATCTGCAACAGAGTTTAAAAAAAATATGCATGTATAAATACATAAAATAAAGTACATATTTTTTTTTACAGTGTAACTTACTTGAGAGTGGTTTGGTGGTAACAATTTGATCTTTTGTTTACATTACATTACATTTCTTGTTTCAATTTGGATTGATATTCGAGACTGATTCGAGCTCTTGCCCCACTCATTAAGTGACTGTGTCTCTATCCCTCTCCATCTCTCTCTCTATGTTCGATCTGTCTTGTGAAATAATTAATTTATGCGTACATTAACCGTTACTTGTTGATAATAAACGAACGAACCGATCCGAGGCAACCCGGTCTTATCTCTGAGCTGTTGCCGAGCCGATTAAGTCCGCAAAACTCAAAGTAACTTTTCAAGGTGTGGGGCGAAAGGGGAAAAAATTACATATGTTAATGCACATATGTATGTGTGTGTGCTTGCATGTAGATTTTGAAGTGCAAGCAGGGGGTCGACTCTCGCCTCTCGTAATTATGGACGTGCAACACAAGTCTGGCTGCGTTTCTTTCTTTCTTTGTGATTAATTGTCAACATTGTGGGCAAAGTCTTTCCAACTATACCCCAAGTATCGATGGAGTCTCTGTGTGTGTGTATGTGGGGGTGTGGGGGTGTTGCTGTGTGTAAATGAAGATTTAGTGTTGGCCTGTGGCTTAGCTTTCTGCATACGTATTTATGACTGTCTCGGCAGACGACGAGAAGGGCCTCTGAGCGGAGTTCTCCCGACTCGAGCCTGCTGCAAATGAGCTATCATGTTGAATTATTGTCTTAGGAGCCGTACACTCCATAATTACTTCCTGGGGCATCGCTTTAGAGAACTATTAAGAAAGAATTATGGCTAGTGTTTTGGGCTGGGGCTGGTGCACAATGCCGCTTGATTATTTGGTAGTTGTAATTCATTTTCCATGCATAATTAAATTGCGGAGCTATGCATCTCGATTATTTAATGCTCATTATTTTTGACTTGTAGAGCCGCTTTATCAATCAGCTATTAGCTTCCCATTGAATCAAGATTATCGTAGCATACATATCATGCTAATATCTTTGACTTCTGATTGAATAAATAGTTATCAAAGGAGTTCAAACCGGATTGGGTTAATCAATTTAATTCAATTCAATTTTCATAATCACTTCTTCATTGATATATATATAACAATGTTATTCAAATGTCAATACTATATTTGTGAGCTATTTATATTTCCCAATTTCAAGTGCCATTTCTGCACCAATAACTCAAATAAATTTGCATTAGCTGACCTTCAGCCTTAGACCTTGATCTCTGTTAAATGCGTCAAATATTGCCATTTGATGAAATCCTCACTGAATTCTATGATACACTTGACCTACTCGCAATCACAATTTCCATTAATTAAACCTTCAAAGTAGACCTCGAGTACGCAAATACAAATACTTGTACGTATAGTTTACAGTCCAGAAGGCACGAACAGAGACTGCAGAAGTACATCTTACACAATCGAGGGAGATCAGCGAACCGATCCAACCAAACCCAACCCGACCCAACCCGATCCGACGAACCCGGTCTTCTGTTTGTGTGTGTGTGTGTGTGTGTAAACGACCCACATACCATAAAGGCCGAAAAGTGTTTATAAAATGCGCGCAACTCCAAATGAAAATTGCTAAATTTTCATGTAATTTTTCACTTAAATGTCGAGACGTTAAGTGAAATTGGCGGGGTTTTAACCAACATTTCCAAATTGCCACCTGGCCCACAAAAGGGGTCGCTTTCTGCACACACTAATGGATTCACTTTATGGACACCTCATGGGGCACCTTTTGGCGACCCCAAGTTGAGTCTGGGGCGTTGGCATACATATGGCTGTGATATAATACTTAAGGCCCTTTCTCACTTAATGGACAATGCATGCCAAACTGTGCGATGCAATACAATTTCAAATATTTGCATCAGCGCACAAGCAATGGGAAATTAAATTGAAACAAAAATATCGTAAACATTCTCACTTTTTCTCTATTAGACTAGAAAGTGAGGGGTGAAAAACTATAAAATGCATGCGTTGCAAGCGGCAAAACAAACAAAAGTCATGTACTGGGCAGGGGCTGGCGAGGGGGGTGTGATTGAAAGAACGAAAAGAAAAATAGTTTGTAGGCACGCAGTGGCAACATGAGGCATGGGCATGCCAGATGGTCCAGAACTTTTGCAATGGTACAAAGAACTACTTTAAATTATGCGCTAGGCGGCAACATAATGTACACAATTTAAGAATGTTTTCCTTATTTTAAAGAAAATAGTAGTAGTCCAAAGAAAACAACGTGTGGCACTTGCAATAATCTAGCATAAGCTGATGCCTCAAGCAGATTAGCCACAGTGCCACATAAATTAATGAGCTAGTCAAATAGGCAGTCAATTCCGCATTCCCTTAACTCAAAAGTGATCCAAATGTGGCATTCAATTTCAAGTATATTTCATATTTATTTTTAGTGAAACACTAGTTCTAAGCATGTAAATATTGTTAGTCATTAAGTTGACGGAATTCTGTCTAGTTTATTGATATGCTGAAACTTTGTTCCGCAACTATTTGAGCAACAGTTGAATTATGAAGTGCATTTTGCTTTGTGATTTGTGCTTTGTTATTTGAAATGCACACAAGATAAATATGAATAATAATAATAAGAACTGAGCTGGGAGCCAGATGCAAGGCTATCAGCTCTAACGATTGCACAAAGCGAGTCTTTTGTTATCTCGCATAAATATTAATCGCATGCAACACCAAACAACCGTTTCCAAAGATTCAGATTGTGCTCGTCAGAGCTGAGGCAAGCTGAGCTGAGCCAAGCTGAGCCAAGCTGAGCTGAGCTGTGCTCCAGCAAAAGCAATGCAATTGCGCAGCCTGAAAGTGATAAATATGCGGCACAGTTGCAACAAAGGAGAAGGAAGAATATTGCGTCGAAAAGTTGTTGGTGTTGGGGTTGGGGAGGTGGCGGTGGAGGTGGTGTCTAGAATAGCATTCTAAGCAGCTTCGAGGGGGAAATGAACACAAGTTTTGTGGCTCAATGTAAACAAATAAAATAAATTTATAATCGCACTAGGCGGGTGTGCTCGACCTAAAAATACCCCTCTCAGTTGTGAACAGCATTGACCTCGAGGTTAAAACTACTTTTACAGTTGGAAACGCGTTTCTGTCTCGAAATTCATGTTACAATTATGCCATAAAAAAGTGCTTCTAGAAACAAGGTAATAAAATAGTTAAAATTAAAAAAAAAACTTATTAAATAATAATAATAATAATAAATATAATAATAATAAAAATAATAATAATAAAAATTATGAAAAAATTTATTTTAATTTTATTTTAATTTAAATTAAATTAAATTTCTTACTTTTGGTATTTTTTGTGTGGACTGACCTGAGATGAGAATAAATAAATAAATATAAATGCTGATCAAGTTAATATCTGGCTAGAAGTCTTCTCAACTCTATGCTACCCCGTTTTAACCAGCCTTTCAACCAGAGAAGAGAGACAGAAAACAAGAAGCGAAATGAATAAACCAAAATGAAACAGAGAACTTTGAATTTATGCGCATTTTACGCATTTTGAATAGCAATTGAGCATCTGAATGGCTTGCATGGCGAACGGTTACTACTCCCAGAAGAACTGAATGCAAAAAGATACATTTATAACTCATTGTTACATTTGTGTCTTTGTGTGTGTGTGTTTTTTCGGCCTGGCCAACTGGAATGAGCAACAGCCTTGAACTTAGACGTGTTGATGGCAACCAAAGATACACTTCTATGGCTCAATGGAAATAGTCATCACTTTGGCTATGTTTCTACACCCACACGCCACGCCACCCGCCCGCTTTGTCTTGCCTCGCCCCCCTGCGCGAAACTGTGGCAGCTGTTAATGAAGCACATTAATTTCAATGCGAAGGCATCTGTGGGATTGCCGCAAGAGGTGGCAGGACTGCTGAAATGAATGAGTTGCTTGCAACATTTTGTGTCGTGTCGTTGCCGGTGCAAATGTCAGGTACTCAATCATCATGTGGATTTTCAAGATACATCAGCAGAAACGGTGGCAGATTCGAGCGTTGCTTTTGCCAAGACTGTGGCGTCTAATGGATTGTGAGCTCCTCAAATATGGAGCTGGTAAATGATTGCAAATGTAGTCCCTAATGAGACTGTGTCAAAATCTAGTCAAAGGAAGCAAGTCAACATTTACATTATGCCTTGAGATTCATTTCCATGACATATGTAAACATCATCATCCATCGTAATTGAAGCCTTGAATTTGATACAAGAATTTTGAAGTACTTTCGAAATATTGAATATTGTTCAAAAGAAAAACTTGGCGAAATATAATTGACTCAGAATATGACCAATAAATGTCGCATTTAATGAATTGCAATTTTCCCAAGCGATTATTCAGAACTTAACGTTAAAGCTCATTAATTAAAGTCCATCCACATTAATTATATATATTTTCGTTTAAATGAAGCAACTAATTGACAACCAGACTCATTCAGAGCCGGACCATTTCCAGCGAATTCATTTTCCACTGAAAAAATATGCTCTCAACTTAATTTTGAGTCACTTTTGAGTTGACACAAAGAAATCACCTGCCACACTGCTTGAGGGGAGGGGAATTCAGCAGAATTTGCTGTGCCACTTTATGAAATTTTCATTTTTTGGTTATTTTCGTATTCGCGATCATTTCACGGAAGTAGCTTTTCTTGTGAAAATCAGCAGAGAGAAAGAGGAAGGGAGAAATTTGTGTGATTAAGTTGCTTGCAATTATTAAATTTGTTTTTGGTCTTAACAAAGCACAAGGAAACGGCGAATGGTTAACAGAATCGCAAGGTCAGCCACCTGGTCTGTTGTGGGTGGTGCTGCTGTGGTGCGGTGCATTGCTGTCGCCTATTAATCAACAAGTGGTTGACTTGGTGTCCAAACAGGCGCGGCACTCAACACACTCAACACACAAAAGCACAAAATGAATCGATAGCTTTTTGAAAAATATACATATATATATATATAGATATACATATATATATATATATATATATATCTTATACATGTGTTTATATATTGCACACCAGATTTCTCAAGTCCAACAACAAGTCACGCCAATGTCCGAGACCAAAGTCATTGAACGTTTGCTGTTGCACAGACGGAAATGGTGGCGCAGCAAACGGAAGTCGCACTCGAGAAAGGATTTGGCAGTAAAAGTATCTAACTGTAGATCGCATGCCACACCAAATCCACAAAAATGCTACTGTAAAAGCAAAGGCTGTGCTTGGCGTGCTCAATTTCACTGTTAAATTCAATTATTAAAGAGGCTGCACAACACCATAAAAAAGCAAAGCAGAAAAGCATTTAACGCGTCGCAGCTGAAATACCCTAAGTTAAAAAAACAATTATAAAAATAAAAAAAAAATAAAAGATAATATTCATTTTCCAATTTAGACTTTAAAAAGTTGCCAAAAAAACTGAATGAATAGAAAAAAAATATATTAATATAAAAATTAGCTTTGATGAATTCAAATATTATTTGCAAAAAATTTTGTTTTATTCAAGAAAAAAAATTATTCAATTCTAAAATTTATTTGAGAGATAAATTGTTATTTTTTTATGACATACAAATATAGAATATTGATATTAACTTAATTAATACTATAAATGGCCATTTTAGATTTTTTATAATTATTTCGTAAATTTAAAAGATAAATTTAATTTGACGAGCAAAATTAATGATTCAAATTAAGAAAAACTAATGGAAAAGCAAATGAATTATGTGATGACAAATTATGTGTTGGCCATGCGACAATAAAGTAAATATGCCCAGCTCAACTGGCGGCGATTGGTTTGTGCCCAAAAGCCAACAAATATTTAATAGCCAAAATAGCCGGGAATCATTTAAAAAAGTTATTAGAGTGCGTCAACAACTACAACAGCTGCTAAAACAACACAAACTGCTGCCAGCTGCGTGCCGCCACACAGATGATGATGATGATGATGATCACGAAGACTGACGATGATGATGATAATGATTGCTGTTGTTGTTGTCGCCCAAAAGTGATCATTGACCGTCACGCCTGACGCAAATGTGGCGTCGCTTTCCAAAATCGTGTGCCAGCGCTGTGTGGGCGGCATTCAGGGGAGTAGGTGGGAGAGGTGAGGGGTGTGTGTATTTGGGGGCAATGTCTGAGTGTTGGCTACTCAATCAAATGGGCAGCGAAGCGCCAGGCCGGGCAATATAATAGAGACAATGAGGAACACGCGAATATTTCTGGCCAAACTGCGATTTGCATTTATGAGATAATTTTTTTTTGGAGAGCAGATACATTTTTCGTCACGTTACCGTTACAGATACAGATACACAGATACACACAATTTTTAATTTGTATCCTCAGCCTCGAAGCGAGCGTGCAAAATGTAATTATAAATCACACAGCAAATGTGAATAAACTTTTGCTTTGATTTGCAGGCGGAAGTACGGGGCACACGGGACGTATGAGTGACGTACTCGCACTCGAATTTGTGATGTGCGTAGTGTTTAGATTGAAATAAATTGATTGAGCCTACTTTCAGCAGCAGTAGCAACAACAAAAACAGCTAAACACGCGAATTTCGCAATGTTAAACGAATCGAGGTAGTTGTATCTATGCGGTTGCTGTGCTTAATTATAGACATGATGCCGAGTCGAGATGCTTTTCATACTTTGTTGTATTAGCCGTTAGCCGTGCCGAATTATGAGTAATTAAGTGGAAGCAACAATTTATTTAGCGATAAGTTGCAAAGTTATGCTTTGTTTTTTATGTGCATTTAATTGGGTTTATGAAACGAAATTGTTGCGAAAATTAATTCAAATGTGCAGGGCAGAGTTGAGCAGCAGTTGAAGAAGAATTAAATTAAACAATAAGTAGAAATTTGAAAAGACTGCAAATTGAATTTATTTGAGAGTAAAAATAATCATTTAAAGTCAAGAAAATTAAAATAAAACAAATTAAATAATGTTTTCATTGTATTTTTTGATATTTTAATATAATCGAAAGAATTCAAAAGTGTGTATCTTGTACATTTTATGCACTTCTTATACATTTTGAAATCCTTATGTATTTTCCCCAATTGGGTCTGCAAAATTGGGTGCCTCAAAGATAAATGCTTTTCGTACCTAATTCAATTTTTTGCTCATAAATTGTTTTCAATATGTATGCAAAATGAAATTATTTATTAAAAAGCACTCAAATACCCAAAATTCACCGTTTGCCACACCGGACATTAAGAATTCCATTCCCATGGAGTCTAAGCTTGTACAAAAGTATATACATATATATATATATAAGTCATGTGTATGAGATTCATATGGTCCTGCTTGAATTCATTATTGTTTTCCAAGCTCAATTGCGAGCACATCAAAATTTCATGCACTTCAGCCCAAGGCCATCATCGCGACTGCTTCAACTACAACATATGAGAGCACATCTCAGAGACCACACAAAAAAGCCAAAGAACCCGACCAGGCAATTGTGAAGTTGATGTTGGCAGGCAGGCAACAAGGCGTTACCACAAAATCCCGCACAACAATCAACAGCTTGTCTATCGAAAAAAACAAAAATGGAACCCAGCCACGCAGATTCACAGCCAGATAAGGGGCCAGCTCCTTATGCGCAGGCAAGTAAATAAAATATTGTTGCAGGATTAAGTTTATGTATCACTTTCGCCTGTGCGCGCTTCCTATGTACTTCAAGCACAGGCCCAGACACAATGGGGGCCAGGCTGTAGCTGGGTCTGAGAACAGCCTGTGTCAACATGGAGGAAAGCCACGTCCAGACACGAATGAGTCATCGACGGCGGCAGCGGAATTTGTCAGTCAGTCGCATACAGGATGCGGATATACACAAAGGGAGTTAGACAGCGAGATAAAGAAAGAGAGAGAGAGAGGGAGAGAGCTTGTTGGCCTCGGCACGGCCGGAAGTGCTACCAAAAATATTTCGTTATATCCATTTTACACAGTTGCCGAAGTTATGCTAATATTGTGATTCAGTATGTAACGCTTTGGGGAAAACATATATTTTTATGTTTATAAGTATATAAGTAATTAGTCCTGATCCTTGCCTATATCTGCCACTGAATATAGAGCTCCGATGGAACTAATCATTAGAGAGCTAAGTTCATATAAAGAAAAAACCTGTTTTGTCTTTCAGGGTATGCCAAAATAAAACTGAAAAAATAGTATTTAAATCAATTCTCATATTTGTCTACGGATAATAAAGTTTCCCTGGAAATATACCTTGAATATATATCAACTCTTTTACAGACCCACTTTCCGTATTCGAAGTTATACCAACAAAACTTGGCAGTTAGTCGCCAAATTCTCAAACTCCCTTAAGCAGTTTCCACAGCAAAATCTTTTACTTAATAAGCTGTGCTTCGTTTGGAAGGGTATTTAAAGTGCTGGCAGAGCACAGCTGTTTTTTGCAGGGTTGGCATTTTCCATTTCTGTTGGGATTTTAGCCTAATTAAGCGTAAACTTGGCAACACTTTCAACCGATGCGTTTGCAAAGGACTAAAAGCTGCAACCCAGACACATTATGTGATTCCACTTTCAGACCTCAAATTGTGTTTCTGTTTGTTTTTGGATGCTGTCATTACATGATACCCCCTCACTCATCTCCTCTCACTCGCTCTCCCACTCTTCTCTCTCTTTCTCTCTTCTATTGCAGCTCTGCTTTTCAGTTTATCGATTTCTGTGTTGCGTCTGATTCGGATGCTGTTGGCCAGTTGTGGATTTTTGGCTGCCAACTGAGGGTTGTCATCCTTGTTGCTGTTGTTGCCGTTTGTTGCCGTTTCTGGTGGACCGTGCAATGTGTTTTTTATTGGTCATGGACATGAAAAACGTTGCCTTGAGTAAGGCAAAAAGAAATTCTTATTTCCCTGCCCCTATTTTTTATAGGGGTTTGTCACAGCTTTTCGAGCGTTATGAAGTGCTTTATTAAAGAGTGAAAGTAGCCATAAATGCGATTGTGGCAGAAGATTTGCTAAAGATGCTTACCACCAAAATGTGAAGCATAATAAAAGCGAATTCAAGTTTTTGTGTGTGTTTGTCTTGCGCAGTTATAAATTGGAATTAGGTAAATAATGAAAATGAATTAAGACACTTTTAGAGTGTACATTAAAATGGCACAAATCAAAACTAAAATTAAAATTGGAAAAAATTGATTTGAAATTTAAAGCTCCTGTTTCCAGTTCAACTCAGAAAGGATTCGCTCTGACTCAGTACCATATATAATTAATCTTAAATTACCATCTACTTTGATCGTTTCCCAGTGAGTTATGACCGGGTTTTATTGTGCTATTTATTGACACATTTTTGACACTCAATATTCGCATAGATTCAGTTGACTGAGTCACAATAGTAAACAAGTCAATGAACTCAATTTTTATATATAAAGCACTCAATAAATCGGAATTAGCACTTAATCGTAAATTAGAATTTTGTATGTTCTATATAGCCGAATAAATAAATTGCCAGATGTAAGCAACTTTCTCGTTTGACCTTTGGATGTAATAAATATTTAAACAAGTGATGGCTGCAGGGGAGAAAGGGGGAATCGGAACTGTTGCCTACTTAGCCGTTGAACAAAATGACAGTAATAAAACTCAATTTTATTACTTGCACATGGCGAAATGGCCAACAAAACACACATAACATGGCCAACAAGCGGCGGCTGTCTGAAACACCTAAATTTCATGTAATACCAACTTGTATATAGAGAGAGGCACACATATACACACATATACACAGATATATTCATATATATACACAAATATGCGTTGGCCTCGACAAATGTTGAGTTCAAGGAGACGTCACTGATGATGAGGTGTTCTCTGCAGCTGCAGCTTCCCCACAGCTGTTACCCAAAGCGAAGGACACTCAACGGCAAAATGGTTGAGAAACTCTACACAATCTATCCGCTCTTTACACTCTCTCTCCCCCACTCAAAATGTCTTCTTTGCTCTCTCTCTCAGCGAGCGTGCGCATTGATCTGGCAACGCTGCATCCATCTCGCTTGACACTCACACACTCAACAGTTATGCAATGTTACAGCGATATTTCTTGCATTTGTAAGCATGTTTTTAACATTAACATATGCTTTCCCACTCCCTCACTCCAACTTCTATCTTGCTCTCACTCTCTCTTTTTGAATGACGTCAAATGAGACGCAGATGAAGTAACAGACTCTCTGCTGCTGCGTTAACACAGTGACGTCAATTTGGGGCGTGAAAGTTGTCTGTGGGTGGGTCGCCCAAGCCATTTGCAAATGTTTCATTAAACTGAAATCTGAAGTTGGCGCTTTTGTTAAGTAGCACAGTAAATAAACAGCGGATTGTCTCTTTACAGTTTACAGTTATCAAAAGCAACTGTTTTATTAGATAGACAACAGCAGAAAATTCCAAGTGCTTTGAAATGAACTCATTTACTTTTATATACAAATTGAACTAAGTTCCGCAGTGCAGATGTGATTAATAAAGTTCCGCTAGAAGAAAGTTTCAACAGTAGTAATTTAGTAAAATCTAAAACCTAATAATAATTTTTAAAAATTAAAATGTATAAAAAACAATAAATAATGATTACACTTAATATGCATTCCTATTCCTATTACATTTATAAAATGCATATTTAAATTGCAAATGTCGAAATCAATAAGTAGTATTTTTCCTAGGAAATTATAGCAAATTAAAGCTTCATTATTTGCCATATTTGGTAACTGTTGAAGCAGCAACATTTCAATAGAAAAGAGAAAAAATAATGATAAAAAGGAAGTCATGAAAAATAAAGGCAATTACGTGTAAACTTAACGTTAATTGCGAATCGTGAATTTACAGCACACACAAGTTGCCAGCCATACGAAATATATAATGACATTTTCAATCAAAATCAAAACGCACATCAAACATTCAGTGCGTAATACATAAAAATAATAATAATAATAATACTATGTATATTATGGCGCAATGTTTTCCGCAACTGGCGCTGGCCAATTAAATCGCGAATGCGCCCAGTCCGCCGCCAGAGGATATAATTAAACGGGAATCGAAAAGCAGCTCAATTCAAAGCCAATTACAAAATGGTTGTCGAAGGCAGCTGATTTTTCAGCATTGAGTTTTGAGATGATCTTGTTGCGATATCATCAATAGCAACAACAACAACAATAACAATAACAAAAACAACAATAGCTACAAATGCAGTCATTGACTGACTGCAGCAGTCGCTACAAAAATAAACGGAAAACAAACAAAATCATGATCAGCAAGAAACTAGAAACAAAACAATGTCAAACACTGCGAATATTTGATACTCTATAATTAACACAGTTTAATAAGTAATTAGTTATATATTAATACCAATAAGTTTCAACAGTATTTAGTTATTTATTTGAGATTCTACAATCGAAGGATTTACTTAAAGAAGATTGCAAAATCAAAATAAATTTATTGCATTTTTTTTATATTTCTAGAATTTATATGAATAGCTCATTTATAATATTAATAATATATTTTTTGTATGTAATTTCAGAACTTGTAAACTAATCTTCAGCTGAAAATTATTTATTAATGCTGTTTTATATCTTAAATTAAT
Source organism: Drosophila nr. perissopoda 5 BK-2023a (assembly GCA_035044105.1). NCBI lineage: Eukaryota > Metazoa > Arthropoda > Insecta > Diptera > Drosophilidae > Drosophila > Drosophila nr. perissopoda 5 BK-2023a. Next base: position 2,170,199 of record JAWNMK010000018.1, read on the forward strand.
TAAATAATTGCACAATTCCCAAGACAATCTCAATTAAGTTTTTTCTAATGGATTATTATACATACTTTCTTATATATTTTATTGGACGTTTTTTATATTTGGTTGTAGATTAAAAAACACTTGAACTTGGAGCAAGCGAAAGATATATTTATATTGTTGTTTTTTTTTTTTCTCAAAGTTCAGCACAAAGTCGATGTACTCACACAGCAAGCGCATAACCATAACAAAAACTTGCAACTGTAAACAAAACGCACGCGCCGCGTATGAAGCAACATTAAGAAGAGCAGAAGTTCGTGGCGGGGAACGGGGGACGGGGGAGGTGAATTTAATTTTTTTGATGGATCCGCGAGACGAGATGGGAGGTAAATTTCACTGTGCAACACATCGTCAGCCTCATGAGGAAAATTTCACTTGCACGCTTGAGAAAAAGTGCAGTCATCGAGGCCGCCGCCGGCAGAAAAGAGGGGAGAGTTTGGGGCTGTTGGGGGCCAACTCTCGAGTGCGGTAATCAGGCATTTTCACGGATAGCCAATCGGTGTTAGAGCAAGGGGAGGGGCATAGGGGAAGGGAAACTGAATACAGTGCGTTTGGTGTTTATCGTTGTTGTTTTATTTTTTCATCTCTGGTTGCTTTTCTGTGGCACTTTCACTCTCATCCTCAGCTGGCGTCGATCGTTCGTTGCGTTCCGTTCCGTTCCGTTCAGTTCAGTTTAAATATTACGTTATGTTTGTGGATGCTTTGGGAGCGATAAGCGGCATTTGTTTATGTCATTTGCTCGCTTGGAGCGATTTTCGGTTCGTTTTGTTATTGTAAACATTAACAACAAAGAAAAAAACTCACACACACACACACACACTATTGGAGTCGTTCAGTTTTGACTTACCACAAAATGGTTGCAACGACTAGTCGAAAGCAATGTGTAGTGTCCAAGGTTCGATACACATACGAAATGAATTAATATCTATAAATATTGTTCAAGTTTTGGACTCGCTTATACGCGTATTTATTGCTACGGGGGCGACTCCGATACGTGGAAGTCATCGCATCTTATCAGCAACATCTTTTTTCTCATAATCTCTTTATGCATTCCAACGCATTCGACGATTAGCTGTTTGTGATATCTCTGATTAAGTCACTCATTTGGGCGCATTAGTCAGCGACTTAAATCGATTACGCAATCGCAGTTAATGTTGTTGAAAATCAGATTTTTTTTCCGAAAGCATTATAAAAAAGAGTTGCAGACACAAGTCACAATATCTTTTATCTCAGTATTAGTCATTTGTGAATATCTTTTAAGCTCATCAATATATATTTCACACAACTTGTGAGTTTTCATGCATAATCAATTCTCATTTCACTAGAAAATAAATTTTTTTTTTTTTTAAATTCTGTGATAAAAAATAATTGCTATACATTTGGTTTTACATTATTTTGTTTTGATTTTCATGGAGCTTCTAGACTTTCAACATACCAATCGAATTTTCTTTCTAAATATATATTTCCCACACATTTTCTGGGCAGAGAAACAGTTGTGAGATCTTTCAGCGCCTTGGCATTGTGCCGAGCTGCAGGTTATGCCCAAGGTGCACAACTAGATCAGCTGGGGGCAACAATTCATAAATCGTTTTCCAGTTAATTATGGTTCCGCTGTCATAATGTTTATTGTGGTTCGCTAAAAACAACAAATAAAAAACAGTATTGATAGGGAAACGGGAAACGAACTGCAAGTGCGCATATTGAGCCGATATCAAGGCGAACAGAAGCTACTCAAACGGAGGATAACGCGATTGGTGGCAACTGTGCGCCACATGGCGCTACCTTGTGCCCATCCTCGACCGCTGCAACAACGCCAGATGCAGCCTCGTTGAACTGTCAGCGCATTGAATTCAAATTGCATTTCCAGTTAGGTAACGCATCTCATAGTTTTAATTTTTGCATGTAAAGTGCGCAAATGTATCTGCTGGATGTATCTGTATCTGTATCTGCATCAGTATCTGCATCTGCATCTGCATCTGCATCAGTATCTGTATCTGTTTCTGTATCTGTTTCTGTGTGCCAAGTATTAGGGATTGACTTTAAGTGTCTGTCAAATGCTGACTAATGGCCTACGCATTCGATTTATGGGGGCTTCTCGGTGGGGCGTGGCGGGGCCAGTTGACAGGCGGCGTCGTGTGAAAATTGTTAACAAATTGCAGCGTCGAAATGATTTGAAGAAATACACCGATTTAAATATAGAAAAATATTGAAATACAGTTTCGTATGCACTTGCAGCCGGACGTCACTCCAAAAAGAAATGTGTGAAAAATTGCTGTTAATTTTTGTGGGTTTCTTTTTCGATTTTTGTGTGGGCGGAAAATGCAGTTTTAATTGACAATTTAGTTGGAAAATGATTTTGAGAAATTGGGGAAAACGCCAGCGATGAGTGACCAATATGGTTAGTGAGCCCGTCTTTGATTAATGTGTTTGGCCAACACCCATTGAAAGTGCGGTTTGAGTTGAGATATTTTAGGAACTCTGAAATGAGTAAACCAGATGCAAAGTGTGGCTGCATTTAATCTTTAATTTAGACTTCAATTCGAATAATTGTAGATGTGACCGCATTTCGAAATTAGTTAGTGGAATACAAAAAGTGTGACTGTTTAGGCAGAAGTTGCCGTGAATAATGCTCATTAACACTTGGGAATAATGCATTACTCAAATTGGGTTTTTTTTTAAACTTGGCATATAAAGAGTTCAATTATGATAATGCGACTTTCTTTGGCCGATCGCAGAACGGCATGTTGCCAAATACGAATGGACAGACGTCAGTGTGTTGCGTGTGGGTGGATCTAAAAGCGGTGAAAGCAGGAAATACAAGGCCTGACCGAATGGGCTTGCGTCCTTGCTCCACAAAACTGAGCAAAAACGCTTGTTCGCCAAAATAAAACAAGTCAAAACAAGACAAGACAAGACAAGACAAGAGAAGAGAAGAGAAGAGAAGACAACGGAGCTGTCACAATTGACAAGGCGGAGGCAACCTCGGGGCGTGAATCACATTTCCATTACTCATGCTGCAAAAAAAAGTGAGGCGTGAAATGTTTTACGCAAAAATCTCGTTTGTTTATTGTTTATTTTTGAATTTAGCAATTGAAACAAAATAAAACCAACAACGGTAAAAACCGGCCCCCATCAAAAAAAAAAATAAACGATTGACGCATGCGCAAAATTACAAAATGTTGCGAAATTACAGCACAGTAAAAAGAAAGAAAGAAAGAAAGAAGGAAAGCAAAAGAGATGGAGAGTGTCTTCTCGTAACAAGCTTGGCTTAAATTCAAGTCAAGTCTCTTTTGTTGGCCTTTTTTTCAGCTGTGGAAAACGTAATTGGAAAGTGCGTGTGCGTAGAATACGCAAAATTGTACACGAAAGTGAAGCAAAGAGTTGGGCTAAAAAGAAAGAACGGCTATCTTGGCCACACCGAAGATTACATACCCTTCAAGACCGCTCTCAAAGTGATGTCTACATATTTAAAAATCCGACTGGTTTTTCCTATTTGCGTCTATTCTCGATAATTTGTTGTTCAAATGTTAGCTCGCAAAACTGATGAGTTTGTTTGCAAGCAAGAGTTTCACACAGCTATATGATATGGTAGTTCGATCTCGATGATTTTAAGATATTGAGTGAATAATAACACTGATAAATAGTGAGTTTGGTAAGGATACATTTGTATAACTATAAAAGGGTATTCCAAAAGAGTGTAAGAAAACAGGCCAAGCCAGGCCAAAAATAAGTCGAAAGTCTTTCGGTTTTTCGCCCCTGCTGATTGTGCTTATGTTATAATGGCAATAAAAAATGCCACGGACGATGGGCAATAATTTGCACAAATTACTTAAACCAACAGCTGTCGAGTCATCAGATTGGCCTGGATCCCGGCACCGGCGATAACCCAAAAGTGGGCTAATTACGCCTCCGACTCTGATTTTCATTTGCCCGCCTGACTGTGCCACATTTAAATAGGTGTGAATTGTTATCAATTTGTGACTGGCACTGCCTCTCAATGAGCATGCAAAATGATTGCTGATCTTGCAATAATAATGAGCCATAACATAAAGTGTAACTTAACTTTGCCTAAGAAATCAGCAAATATTTACAAATGTTATTTAAATTTCATTCAAATATTCATTGCCGAGAAGGATCGATTGTGTTGGGACTATTGGCGTCACTCATTGTGTGAAATAGTTGATTTCGTGAAGAACGTGTTACTATATAAGCTAAATGTAGATTTATCCAATCGTCACTTACCTAGAGTACAGCCAATAAGGTCACGTTCTCATTCCGGCAATCGTCATTGCCCACAAAACAGCCCCACACCTAATTCACATGGAAGCAGAGCCATAAGTGGAAAATTTTTTTTAAAAAGCAAGGGCTTTTTGATCATAGTTTTGCCCCTAAATCAATCGTACATTTAAAGTTGAAAATGAAATTTTAGGTCGGAAGACAAGTAAAAATTATAGCCTGAAAATCGATGTATCGATATATGGGCATAGATCGAAACTTCAAAATGCCATAGCTTCGTCAAAACTCAACTGATTTTAAAAAGCAAGGGCTTTTTGATCATAGTTTTGCCCCTAAATCAATCGTACATTTAAAGTTGAAAACGAAATTTGAGGTCGGAAGACAAGTAAAAATTATAGCCCGAAAATCGATATATCGGTGTATGGGTATTGGTCGAAACTTCAAAATGCCATAACTTCGTCAAAACTCAACTGATTTTAAAATGCAAGGGTTTTTTGATCATAGTTTTGCCCCTAAATCAATCGTACATTTAAAGTTGAAAATGAAATTTGAGGTCGGAAGACAAGTAAAAATTATAGCCCGAAAATCGATATATCGGTGTATGGGCATAGGTCGAAACTTCAAAATGCCATAACTTCGTCAAAACTCAACTGATTTTGAAAAGCAAGGACTTTTTGATCATAGTTTTGCCCCTAAATCAATCGTACATTTAAAGTTGAAAACGAAATTTGAGGTCGGAAGACAAGTAAAAATTATAGCCCGAAAATCGATATATCGGTGTATGGGCATAGGTCGAAACTTAAAAATGCCATAACTTCGTCAAAACTCAACTGATTTTGAAAAGCAAGGGCTTTTTGATCATAGTTTTGCCCCTAAATCAATCGTACATTTAAAGTTGAAAACGAAATTTGAGGTCGGAAGACAAGTAAAAATTATAGCCCGAAAATCGATATATCGGTGTATGGGCATAGGTCGAAACTTCAAAATGCCATAACTTCGTCAAAACTCAACTGATTTTGAAAAGCAAGGGCTTTTTGATCATAGTTTTGCCCCTAAATCAATCGTACATTTAAAGTTGAAAACGAATTTTGAGGTCGGAAGACAAGTAAAAATTATAGCCCGAAAATCGATATATCGGTGTATGGGCATAGGTCGAAACTTCAAAATGCCATAACTTCGTCAAAACTCAACTGATTTTAAAAAGCAAGGGCTTTTTGATCATAGTTTTGCCCCTAAATCAATCGTACATTTAAAGTTGAAAACGAAATTTGAGGTCGGAAGACAAGTAAAAATTATAGCCCGAAAATCGATATATCGGTGTATGGGCATAGGTCGAAACTTCAAAATGCCATAACTTCGTCAAAACTCAACTGATTTTGAAAAGCCAGGGCTTTTTGATCATAGTTTTGCCCCTAAATCAATCGTACATTTAAAGTTGAAAATGAAATTTGAGGTCGGAAGACAAGTTAAAATTATAGCCCGAAAATCGATATATCGGTGTATGGGCATAGGTCGAAACTTCAAAATGCCATAACTTCGTCAAAACTCAACTGATTTTGAAAAGCCAGGGCTTTTTGATCATAGTTTTGCCCCTAAATCAATCGTACATTTAAAGTTGAAAACGAAATTTGAGGTCGGAAGACAAGTTAGAATTATAGCCCGAAAATCGATATATCGTTGTATGGGCATAGGTCGAAACTTCAAAATGCCATAACTTCGTCAAAACTCAACTGATTTTAAAAAGCAAGGGCTTTTTGATTATAGTTTTGCCCCTAAATCAATCCTACATTTAAAGTTGAAAACGAGATTTGAGGTCGGAAGACAAGTAAAAATTATAGCCCGAAAATCGATATATCGGTGTATGGGTATTGGTCGAAACTTCAAAATGCCATAACTTCGTCAAAACTCAACTGATTTTAAAATGCAAGGGTTTTTTGATCATAGTTTTGCCCCTAAATCAATCGTACATTTAAAGTTGAAAATGAAATTTGAGGTCGGAAGACAAGTAAAAATTATAGCCCGAAAATCGATATATCGGTGTATGGGCATAGGTCGAAACTTCAAAATGCCATAACTTCGTCAAAACTCAACTGATTTTAAAATGCAAGGGCTATTTGATCATAGTTTTGCCCCTAAGTCAATCGTACATTCAAAGTTGAAAATGAAATTTGAGGTCGGAAGACAAGTAAAAATTATAGCCCGAAAATCGATATATCGGTGTATGGGCATAGATCGAAACTTCAAAATGCCATAACTTCGTCAAAACTCAACTGATTTTAAAATGCAAGGGTTTTTTGATTATAGTTTTGCCCCTAAATCAATCCTACATTTAAAGTTGAAAATGAAATTTGAGGTCGGAAGACAAGTAAAAATTAAAGCCTGCAAATCGATGTATCGATATATGGGCATAGATCGAAACTTCAAAATGCCATAACTTCGTCAAAACTCAACTGATTTTAAAATGCAAGGGCTATTTGATCATAGTTTTGCCCCTAAGTCAATCGTACATTCAAAGTTGAAAATGAAATTTGAGGTCGGAAGACAAGTAAAAATTATAGCCCGAAAATCGATATATCGGTGTATGGGCATAGGTCGAAACTTCAAAATGCCATAACTTCGTCAAAACTCAACTGATTTTAAAAAGCAAGGGCTTTTTGATCATAGTTTTGCCCCTAAATCAATCGTACATTTAAAGTTGAAAATGAAATTTGAGGTCGGAAGACAAGTAAAAATTAAAGCCTGCAAATCGATGTATCGATATATGGGCATAGATCGAAACTTCAAAATGCCATAACTTCGTCAAAACTCAACTGATTTTAAAATGCAAGGGCTTTTTGATCATAGTTTTGCCCCTAAATCAATCGTACATTTAAAGTTGAAAATGAAATTTGAGGTCGGAAGACAAGTAAAAATTAAAGCCTGCAAATCGATGTATCGATATATGGGCATAGATCGAAACTTCAAAATGCCATAACTTCGTCAAAACTCAATTGATTTTAAAATGCAAGGGCTTTTTGATCATAGTTTTGCCCCTAAGTCAATCGTACATTCAAAGTTGAAAATGAAATTTGAGGTCGGAAGACAAGTAAAAATTAAAGCCTGCAAATCGATGTATCGATATATGGGCATAGATCGAAACTTCAAAATGCCATAACTTCGTCAAAACTCAACTGATTTTAAAAAGCAAGGGCTTTTTGATCATAGTTTTGCCCCTTAATCAATCGTAATTAACTTAAAATTCAGCGACAACTGCAAAGATACAAAATTTTTGTATGCTAAATTTAAATTGTTACTAGTTGATTTAACGACTCGATCTAAAACTTAACACGTTCATCAAGCACGACGGTGAGATAAAGTAGCTGTGGGCTATCAATAATAAGAACAAAAAAATAATTTCATATAGATTAAAATTGGATAAATCTTATAAAGAAAAGATAACTAAATTGAATGTCAAATAAAATACGTGAGATTTCTTTTCCACATTTTCCAAGCACTAAAAAATAACAAGAATGCAATTTGGAATAAATTATAGTTTCTAACTATGCAGAAATTGAAATGAGCAGATTAAATGAAAATTGCGTGTCACCGTTTCCGACAGTTGGCTTAAAGCATAAAAACCTGCTCAAGTGCATTAGCCTATTGATTTTTATGGAAGAGACAGCATAGAGATACACAGTTAGAACTTGGGACATGGGTCGTCTCGCTTTTCAAATCAAACTAATCCGCTTAAGAGCCTCGATTTTCAGCCAGACATTGAGAACATCAGCCACGTCGTCGTCTGGGCCCCAATCGCAATCGAGGCGCACTAAGCTGCTGGCCGGCAATGGGATACACTGTATCGATTTTCGACTGCAATGCCAGTCAAAGTTAGTCAAGATGGGGCGGACACGTGACAAAGCAGGTGCCAAACACACACACACACAAACACACACACTTGGGTATTTTTAACAATTCAGCTGCTAATTTTAAAAGCATCTGAATGCAGCACAAGGGACTGTGAATGTGACTGTGACTGGGGCTTGAACTGCAGCTGAGTGGATAAGTCGCCCACCGCCCCCCATCCCCATATGCCGGCTAATCAAAAGCCAATGGCCATAGTTAAAGCCAAAGTCAGAGCCAAACCAGGCCGAGCCGAGCTGTGTCTTCGAGCCCCAGCAACCCACTTGAACATGCGCGCTCGTGACATTCGTTGACGGATGGAGGGAGGGAGGGTGAGTGGGGGGCGGGGAAACGTGCAAAGTGACGGGAAATCGAGCGACAAAAGAAACGTGCAAAACGTCACTTGGGCCAACAGATTCAGATGCGTCACTGCGGAAAAGCAAGCGAACAGATGAAGCCAAAGACAGCAACAAAAGTGGTGAAAAATCGCAAATAAATAACAACTAAAACAAAAGTCAGGAAATATGCAGTGTGAAATGAAGCACGAACGGGAGACAACAAGCTAACACATATGTATATATGCGAGTATGTGTGTGTGAGGAAAGACAACAAACAAGCTGAGACAAACAACAGCAATAGCTAAACTAGAAAACGATGACAATTGCCAAAGCTGACAGTTTGTCATTTGAAATCACGCGCCAAACGTCAAGAATTGCAACTGAGGCAGCCAACGGCAAATGATATCAACAACAAGTCAATAAAGCATTTGACGACACAAAAGCGAATTGAATAATAATTTACAATTATTTATGTATCAGTTTGAATGCCTAACAAATGCAATTAACGGTACCCAGCGAATTTATGGCAACAATAGCCGCCGAGAGAGGTCAACGGTGTCAGATGCCGATGCAAATGCAAATCAATGCAAGTGCATTTCAAACTGGTGGGGTGCATGTCAAACCGCCGGACTATCGAGAGCGCCTAAAACTAAATTTATAATTATAATAATGATATACAAATAAATAAAAGAATTTGTCTTATGCGAAAAGTATTCACAAAAAACTTTGAAAAAATATAAGAACTTAATAATTTTAACAATTAATTAGTTCTAAAATAAATTCAATAAATATTAAATTTATTTGAAAATTGCGATTTAAGTTTTGTAAAGAAAAGAATCTTACATGTGCTGTATATTTTTCAAATACATATGGTATAAGTATAAGAATCTTACGACTTAAAATTCTGAGATAGTTTTAAAAATACCGCATTAAATTTTGAAAAGGAACTGAAGAGTCATAAGCAATTGTCGAGTCTAATTATTGCATGTGCCTGTGAACATGCAAGAAAACTTTTGTAATTATGCATAAATACGTACACTTAAATGGAAAACAGGTGCGGTTTGTGGATAATGATATATTAATACATATGTGCTTAGTAACATATTATTTTTGATAAGCACAATGCTATTTATGGACATTTTTACAAGATCAGTCACATTCGTTTGATAGTGTTAAATTGTTGTGGTTTAACTTTGAAGAGCCCCAAACTCGTTTGCCAGTTTGCTCAGTCCGCTCCTGTTCAAAAGCATAGTCGAGTGTTGTAAGTTACAGATATTTCTCATTTCTCATTTCGCATTTCTCATTTCTTCCTGGTTACACTTGTGCACTCACCCACACACTCAGATCTGCATTTATTGTTTGACTAATTTGCACTCGACTTTCTTTTGTATTCTAAAAGTAGATGCATTTTGCGGTCGCATGTCATTTCACTATTTATGTGTCCATGTCGCATTCCCCACACACACACACACACACACACACTCAAATAGAAAAATATAGTTGCATCTCTGTGACCAGTCAAGTCCGATTCAGCAATTTACACGTATGTATATGTACTTGAGGCATTGCGTCAATTGTTATTAATTTGTGCGCCTGCAAGAAAAATAACGACTACAACAACATGAAGAGAATCGCACGCGACTTGTGTCAAATGCTTGGCACATTCCCAGTTATAGTTGAGAGTCGGGTCAACTGCCTTTTCATATCAATTACTATGCATTCCAGCATTCCATAATTCTTTACATAGTGCCTGATAAACTTAACCTCTTCAATATGCAAATTTATATGATCAGTAAAAGTTTGGGCCAAGTTGAGATTTTCAGGATTATCACATCATTTACGCATTTTAATGGACTATAATTTGTTTGCTTAGGCAAAGTTTTGTCACAAATCTTTGCGCTACTGCCACATGTCACATGTCAGCAAAGTTTCACAAGGACTCCAAGGAAAGTCAAAGCACGTGTGCGTATTATCTAACATTTGACATTTTTCTTTGGGGCGTGACGACAGCAGCGACCTAGAATACTTGCGCTAACAATAAGTGCGAGTATCAGCTAATATGTGAAATCAACCACAATATGGCAAAAGTTTTTTAATAATATATAATATATGATAATATAAATTCACAATAAGTGTATAAATAACTTGTTATTATTACTCTGGGCTTCTCAGCGCTGCGACTAGTTATATTTGTTGATCCTATGGTTCATCCATCAATTTTGATATTGTGTCAGATGTCACAGTATGCTATGATGTGCGTCACTCACTCGTTTATATAAATAGAGTAAATCTTTACTTCCTCAGCTAATCCGATGCAAGAATATTACCTACTGCTGTTACACAGTGTTGAACCACCATGCGTGCCCCACATGCGTGTTGCATACTTTTTGGCAGCAAGAGAAATTCACTTTTGGTTGCCATACCAAATTTAATTTGATTTATTTTGCGTCAGGGGAAAAGGCGACAAACGGAGTTCTACTGACGAAAGTCAAAGAAACTTTTATTCATTTCGTATTCTACAAACCATTGAAAAGGTTATGGAATAGAGGCGTAATATGTGCGCTGACGTCAATTCCACAGATAGTTGAAGTTGTAAAAGTTTGCTTACGACTTGGAAAGTAATTAATTTCATATGTAAATATGTATGTAATATATGTACATATGTATTAATATAATTTAATTAAATTTAACATTGTTTCGCCAGTAAATATCCCAAAGCGAAAGTCAATTGCATACTTTCAGGCAGTGTCTAAATATGTCCCTTGCAGTGACCGCCAAACTGTATACATATTAGTTGAAATGAAAACTGCATTTAAAGAATGGGCAAATGTCCAAACTTCAACGGGTTACTTTGGTCATGATAGTATGTACCAATTTATTGTATTTTTGCCAATCTTTCTCGATAGAAAAATCTTAAAATTTCAAGTTCTAAATGAATTTGTAGCATAAGCGATAATATGCGTGGGAAAGGGGAAAGTATTTTACTACTTCTCTATATGCATTCTTTACCTTTTTAAAACTGCTCAAATATATGTATCTCTTACAGTTACATTTCACACAGTGCTCCTCTAATTTGCATGTAATTTGTTGTGTCGGCACCACAAGATCCAAAAAAAAAAGAACACAAAAAACAAGCAAAACTCGGCTCCATTTCCAGACGGCCCATAACAGGAGCACACTCAATATTTTTGTATTTGCTTGTTGCACAGATGCTTATCGAGGTGACAAGCACAGCAACAACAATAAAAGCAGCAACAACTCTACCAAATTGGCTCGGGGCAGAGGCTACTACAGCAGATCGAGAAGCAGCTCGTCTGTTGCCACTTTGCATATTGGCCGCTTTTTTAGCATAATATCAAGTTCACGCTCTGCGCTCGGTTAACCTGAGCCAACCATTATTGTTGTTGTTGTTGCCGATCATTTCTTCTTCTTTTGGGCAACAACAATAACAACAGCTGAAGAACTGCAAGCTCATTGGCCCAGTTGGCAACTGTTTGACATGTTTACCGCGCTTCTGTGCAAAATAAATAAAAAAAAGAAAACCTACCAGGATGAACCTTCCTTCTGGTTGAGCTGAGACTTGTGCGAGTTTGTCGCTCTTTAATCTGGTTATTCAATTATGCGGAAGCTACTCTTGACTTATTTATGTTTTTGTTTGCATGGGAAGGTGTCAGCTCTCGGGCATGATTGATTAGTCGCTTGAAGAGGATTCGAAACACGAAAAAGGTTGCACGAAAGGGGGGCTGCAAAGAGAACGCAAACATTAAACATTCACATCTTAACCAAATCACATCACAAGCATTTAAAATTGTATAGATTGATAAGCAAAATACAAATGCATTAAATCTGTACAGAACTTTAAGCATTCCATAGAATTTCAAATTGTCTAAATATTTGCAATAAGCTCCAAAAAAAAGGAAAGTATTTGGGTTAAAAACTTTCGTCGATTTTTCAGCGCGAGATCTGCTTTAATTTCTCCGCCTTCTCACACCAGCAAGAAGCAGCCCAAACACTGCTCACACCACATTTTCACCTGACTCACAGAAAACTAAGGCGCTTTTGGCCAACACTTGGCCACACTTAATACCTTTAATTACGCCCCAAATATTGTGGCAGCATAAGCGATACCACAAGATACAATCGCACGTTTAATCAGCAAAGTAAAGAAAATAAACTGGCTGGCAAACGAGTGGAGCAGCGAGCAGTCCCAGCTGACTGGAATGTTATCAGTGGCCAGCAATCGGCGCATGCGCCACACAGTGAAACCACTGACTGCTACTGCAACAGTGCAACACTGCACCACTGAGAAAAGCAATTACATGCCGCAAAAGCTGCCGTTCAGTTGCATGCATGTGTGCATAAAGTTTTGCCCCCCCCCCCTCATTTTAAGTCTCAGATCCTGCACTGTCTCAGCTTACCTTGAACTTGTGTTTATACCCCAACTTCTGCTCGGCCGCTATGCAAATTGGCCAGTTAATAGGCGCTAATATGTTTTGCCAGCTACCGCTTGCGATAATTTACAGTTTACTTTTCGCAGTGGCTGCCCACGCGACGCCTCGTAAATAATTACTTACATATAATGCTCAGCGGCTCCGTCTGTCGTTTAGTTGTTGCTTTTTTTACGATTTTGTAATTGCGCTCTTTATGCGCGAAAATGGCGCCTCCATTTGAGGTGCTATATTTGGTGGGAAAACGTGAGTTGTTTGCCAGCCAATTCAAATGCCAAAACTACCAGTTCCACTAGCTATGCCGGTGAGTCATTCAGACTTCAGTCATAATGCAAATATTTTCAAGGTGCTTACCAGATCTTAGATAAATATTGGTATATTCTCAAAAATTAACAATTTTTTTTTTTAAATAAATCACATGAGTGAATGGAAGGTTAGCAATGGAATTTTGAAGGAAAAGTATAATCCTTTCCACTTAAAATTCAGATTAATTACATGAAAATCCAAAAAAATAATAGAAATTCGGTTAGTAAAAGAATAATCATATTTTTACATGGTTTTTGCACTCTGATACCGAAGGTCAAAGCTCTGAAAACTATGCAGCTGTCCCCAATGCACTTTCAAGGCAGTTTCAAACTGTAAGTCTATAGATGACCTGGTTTTGGAAAATACGATCACTTTTGACTTAACTCTCCCTCAAAGCAGTTTTCGGGGGCTTAATGTTTCAACTAGAATCTCTAAATTGAAATGTTTATGAATATGTGATTCATATATGTGATCTAAAGTCGAAAACTCTTCCGGAAATCACCGATGTGACTTTTAATAAAAACGCATTCTTTTCTCCATCAGCTATACAATGTAAAATTATAGCGCAAAAGCAAAAAAAAAAAAACAAAGAGAAAAAAAGCGAAAGACAAACTTAACCCATTCATGACCTCGTTTCTTTATTGGTGTGTCTAACAAAGCAATTAATGGACATGCAACATTTTTGCCGCAGCAAGTTAAAGCCCCCACGGACAATACATAGAGACAACTTTATTAGCTTAATTAAAACTCTTCAAAAGGTTCATCAAAGCTATGGTTAATGGAGAAGAGAGGAGAAGAAGGTGGCGGTGAGGGAAAGGGGAAGAGTCAATTGGTTGCGCTTCTTTTTGCCCGTGGGGCACTCAACACAACAAAATCTTGCAAAAAAAAAAAAATATGAGAATAATGCGTTGAATGTTGGCAATTTAGCAAGTTTACGGCTCAATGGCAAACCTTGCAGTCGCATAATAGAAACCTGCAATTCCCCCCCTCTGCCCCTCGGCCCTAACCTTCTTAGTTTCCAGTTGAGGTCCAGGCCATGTTCCATGCTGTCTCTCTCACATTTCGTGTCCAAGTCCCAGTTGAATGACGTTTTACTTGATTGCAGTTAATTTTGTTTTTCCCTCAGCTTTGACCGAATGCAAATTCTACTTTTCTAGCTGCAGCGTGTTCCCTCTTCCCACTGCCCCTCTTGTGGCAGCCCCAATCGAATTGAAGCCACAAAAGTTTCGATTCTTTGTCCCTCGATCTGCTGACAGCGTTTTTCTTTTCGGGCCACATAATAAAAAATTAAGTTGTAAAATGTGAAAAACGTGCTGAAAGGCTTTGGGGCCTAAGCGAACTCTTCGATTAACTACAATCCAACATTCCCAAGTGTGTGGCATTGAATTTTTATGGCACTTAAATGTGTTGTGTGTTGTGTTTAGAACGGAGCTTACCAAAATCCAATTGCAGATCGAATCGGAGATAAGCCTACTTTATGTGGCATAACAATAAAGAAAACCGATTCTTACAGCGTGTGTTGTGGTTTCTAAATTTTGGAATTAACTTTAAGCCAAACAATGTGGAAACTATAACGTAATGAAAGTTTAGACATAATGAAATCTTAAGGAGTTATAAATTAAAGATTTAAATGCTTAAGGTGTGGAAGACGCCTTGAAAGACTTCATAATTTGGGAAGAGCATCTAGAAATTATGATCAAAATGGTTAATGGTTGTAGAAATGGAACTGAAAAAAAAATATATTTCATTAATAAAATAAAATTCAGTAGATTTAATATCAGAACAGCCTACAAAAGGACTCCTTTAAGCTAGCATCTATAACCTATTCAAAATTCATCATACCGCACAACGTAGGGCAATGAGAAATTGAGGTTTCATGACTCTTAGCCCGCTTAACAGTGTTGAACTATTGACCTGGATAGTTATTCGATTGCCCCACGACGAAGTCATCAATGACGTCGCTGATGATGACTTGTGTTTGATTTGGCCGAGACTGTAACTCTGGACGCTGACTCAGACATCAAAAGCAAAAGCAAAAGCAACAGCAACTCCAACTCCAACTCTGACTCGGAATTGAAACATTTCGCCAATTACAAGACGCAAAGGTTGAGCTAGGTCAGCACACTGGGAAAATGCATGCCGACAATGTGATTATTTGGGTATGAATTTTTATTGGGCAGTAAATATAATATGCCAATTAGAGGACTACCTACTGCATAAAACTAACAAGTTGATGGATATTTTATCGTTTATTGCAACCCGTTCGGACGAGTTCTAATGCAAGGGAAAACTAGTTTGGCGCGTTGTCAATATCAATTACAAAATGTGGGCTTGTATGACATTTATATTCAATGGAAAACATGAACAGCTAGCCCACCACACATTTATCTAATAGAGTCATAAAACTGTGATTTGAAACTGTCAAGCAAAGCGCCATTTGTGCAACATTTTGAGAGATTTCTACCAATAAAATCGTGAGATCTTTTATGGCATTGGACATTTTTGTGGCAATTAACAGCCAACGTTCAACGTTGGCCGACAATTAAACGAAACTGTCAGCCATTTATCTCGAAGCGTCGACGCGACGTGACTTCCCAGGAAGATATGCCAGGTTTTCATTTGCGCCTCCATAACTGGCTAGTCAAGCCGGATAATGAGTTGTCGAGGGGTGTAGAGGGGTTGCGGAGGGGGGCCAAGCAAAAAGGGTCGTGTTTGCCTGCTCTCTAATTGGCACCAAATATGGCAACTGGCTTGCACTATGGCCAAGGCTGTGGTATGCAGCAAAAATATGTCAAAATGTGACAAAATGCGTGTAGAAGCCACAACGCTCCAGGCGGGAGAAAGGTTCAGCCTGCTGGTAAATCCACAAGTTGCTGGCAAAAACACCATTTAAGGTGTTCATTAGTCGAGCAGAAAACTGAGAATCGCATAAGCAAAAGGGACGTCCAAAAATGGCAGCAAAATCTCATCAGAGTTGTTGACCATTTCTGCAGATTACGAGGCAAAGATCATCATCATCAGCATCATCATCATGGGTGAAGATCGAAGATCGATAATGATAATGTCAGAAAGTCACAGCGATCAATCGCAATCAGCTGTGCAAAAGTTCCATTGTCTGCAGAGTTAAAGAGAGAGAGAGGTAAATGGAATGAGAGCGGTGAGAAGACTCTTTACGGCTACAGCTTCTTCAATCTTTCGCTTTCTTCTGCATAACTGTAAAGCTTGTGTGCTTTTTGTACTTTGATACCGAAGGTATTATAGTATATGCAAAACCACAATTTTAAAGATAGTCATATTCCTTGGCTACAACCACCCAGTTCATTGATATTTGTTATCCGCAGCAATAACTATCAATGTATTTCGCAGTCGGTTACGACTGCAACGTTTTATTTTTTGTAAGTTATTTTTTTGCACTGCCCTTAAAAGTCATTTGCCGAAGTTTCAGTTGGAAATGAAGCGATTTTCGCTCAATTTACATTTTTAAAATACGAGATCTCGATTATTGTCTGTCAATCGAAGGCAATTTTGAATTGTCCTCAGGTGTAAAAGCAAATCAACTTTCACTTGTCGTGTGCTCGCGTTGTGCCACATGTTGCAAGCAGTACTGCATATATACACATATTTTGGTCATAATGTCGAAGAGTTTATTGCTTTTCAAAACTGCAACATCTGCAGCCCAACTACCTTATAAATATGTATTTTTTTTTTATCGCATCTGTTGCTGTTCGCATATTTCATGGCAACAGTTGACTTTAACTAGCCGTCAGATGCTCCTCTCATCCTCAGGTCAGATTTGAACTAATGCACAACACGGAATTTGAGCTTGTTAAGTGATTTGTCTAAAATTAATTAAATTGAATATTTTATGCCAGGAATGCGATAAGCCAGACCACAAATAAAGCCAAACACGCAAGCAACAAATGTTAGCAACGGCTCTAAAGAACTTGCTATCAGACACTAGAAGAAAAATTATAGTCTCCAGAATTTGACACTGAAAACAAATTAACTTTAATAAGCGAATGAGCATATTCAAGATATAAACGATTACAGTAAGGTGCACAAATTATTATTTTAAGTTTGAGTAGAGCTTGATTCACATATGAATAGATAAAGTATTAGATTAGATATAGTTAGTAGTCAGACTTGTATTAAAAGTAACAGTAGTAGTTGTCTTAATATAAATATTGGTAATAGTATTTAAAAGTCTAATCAGTTACCATTTAAACATTTAAATACTTCTCTTGCTCCCAACAAGAATTTCTCTCGGTGTACGCATAATCAAGCCACAGGACTTAAATGGGGTTTAAATTAATGGGCTTTCGGTAGCAAGGAAGAGACAGCCAGAAAAATCGACATCGACTCGAGTAGACAACAGAACCATTGCCATTTAGGTGTAGGAGTCTCGCCGAGCCCGGAGTCAACTCAAAAGCCTTCAAGTGGCGTCTGACTTTGGCTTGGGCATTGGCATTGGCATTGGCTCCGTTGTGCGATGGCTAATCAAAATATTTAAAATAGTTGCCCGCAGGCTGCAGACGCCGCTTGTAAGCACACCGCCTGGCTAAATATAGCTGGGAAAGGATGTGCTTGGAGACGGGACCATACCGACTCCACCTACTCCATCTCCTCCACCTACTCCACCTCCTCCACTCTCGCTTCTCAAGTCTGGCGTGCGCTGGCTACATAAATTATGAAATTCCCCCTTTGTCTCCCTTTGCTCTCTTTAGCCCTTTTTTTAATATTGTATTAAGCGGCGACTTAAGCAATCTGCTTAATCATTGCGCATGGCTATAGGGATGGGAAAGGGGAGGCAAGTGCCACAGGAGGGGAGCATTGTAATTGCGCATGCGCGACATGCTCCAGCGGCGGCGGCCTCTTTAAACTATATAAGAGTATCGTATGTAAAATATAAATAATGCCTTTTACGCACACTGCATTGATTGGCTAAGTCTCCAGCACCCCCCTTAACCCCCTGTCTTACCCTCTTTTTCTCTTTCTCTGGGGCACTCGCTGGGTGACCTACTAAACGCATTTATTTGACGCTGCTGTCGCTGACACCTCCCCTCCCGCCCACCTCTATCCCCATGGCCAGACTCTGCCGCCACGTCACGCAACATTGCGGCGTTCTGGGCGTGCTTTGGCATTTCCCTTTCGTTTGGGCGTTGAAAGTCCGTCCGGAGAGCTGAGGCCAAATGTTGTCTTCAAAGTGTGCTAATTTCAGTGATTAGACATTATTATGAGCTGGCCTAATAATGGGCCAACCACACAAAACAGCAATTGATTCTGACAGCTAATTGGACAGGAATAAACTAAATTGGAGTAATGATTATAGAGATATGTCTCTGTGGTCTCTCTGCAGATATAGAGATATATCTCTATGGTCTTCACTATGTAGGATCAGTTGAAATACTTAAAGGTCTAAGAATATAAATTTTCCATTGTCATAATGTTGAATTAACTAAACAGATTCTTTTCCTGTTATTAATTATTAATTAATTATTTTAAAAATAAGAATCTCCTTTGAAAAGCAATTGAGCAAACTGGCTGAGTACTTGATGTGGAAAAGCCATTGATCTTTGTTAAATTTAATACTGATATAGTCAAGCGGCCCAGCTTTTTAAATATTCTCAACACTCCTTTTGAATATTTCTCTATATTAAGCTAGCAATGCAACAATTTAGAAATTTTTTAATATGCAGCACACCTTCTCAACCACAATTTCCATAACTCTTGAACATATGTTTCTGTATAAGAGTTTATCGTGATCCCTAATTAAATTACGGTAAGCAACGCCTCTCAAACTGTTGAGGGTATTCGGCTCACAATCTGTTTGCCGTCTTGGCTTTGAACTACAAAATAATCGACAAATACAGCCGCCTCTATCTGGAGCTAAGCGATCCCATAATTATTATTTCATTTTTATTGCATTTGAAACGCTTTGAGGCGTAATCATATTAATTTCCCATAAAACGCACTAATTAGTAGCTCATTCAAAGCGCTGCTCGAGGCACAGCTGGTGGCTATAAAACGAGCCCAGCCCAAGATTTTCCAGCGAGTGTCAATCGGCAAATGCGCGGCATGACACTTAAAAGGTCATAAACTTGTCCGAACCCTTTGCATCAACTTCTTATTTGTGGCAGAAGGAAAAATTGGTCAACACATTTCATTCCCATAGGGTGGTCGTGGTTGCGGGCCTACTCAAGAAGTATCCCTCAAACACGTAATTATGGATTCTATATGCATAATTTTCTCATTCAGTGAATTTTTTGGGGCAGGTTGTGGCGGCGCATAAATTTTGACATACTGAAGTATTAGATGATCTTGCGTAGATGGTATTCAGTATGCGTTGTCATGCAACGGGGGCACAAGTGGAAGATACACATCTACATTTGCATTTGTGTTTATATTTGTCTTACGTCACGCACTTTACAAATATGAAAAGAAGAGACTCTGAATTCCAAGTGAAGTTCAAGGCTGTTAGGGGGAGATATATCTAGCAATATATGACAAAAGTTTTAACACAATTTTTGAAAAATATTCGAGCAAAAGTACACTGAACAAATCATTGTGGTTTGAGATTGACTTCATATTAAGAATATTAATTGTGATTTGGGATCAGTCTTGCCTGCTTTCCTTTGCTTATCTATTTCTCTCTCCCTCTCTCTAAGCAGTGTTTGCTAATGAAGCGCTCAAATTGAAACCTCCTCAAAGAACCGTTTTTACCGCTAACCATGCAACCAATTGTATTTTCTTTCAAACTCCTGAGGCAATGTTTCCTGGAAGACCAAAAGCAGACAAGCAAGAAAAACAAAAATAAAATCGACAACAAACAAGAGAAAAACACTAAAAAAGGCAACCTTGTTAGCACTTGGGGCAAAGACTGTGGACTCGAAATGCACCCACAAGAAATGCAACAAACTTGTGGCAATTTACATAACAAGACCAGCTCCCAAGGCGAGAGGCGAGAGACAATCAGTGGCGCTACAGCAACCCAAAGCCTGTCAACGCATAATCCATCAAACAGCATGTGAGGCACAACAATTGGCAGTTGTTGTAGCTGCCACTGCAACGAGTCTACATATGTTGCAAGACAGCGAGAGAGAAAGAGACAGGTAGACACAGAGAGATAGAGAGAGAGAGACACTAGTAGAAACAAACATTGAGAAGTGGTAAACTGGGTAGAGACCCCATGGGCGATCGAAATCAATTTGGCGCTTTAGCACACGAACGTGCCCCAAACATGACACGCCCACCGCCTGTCCAGTTCTCCCGTATGCCGCAATGCCCCACAGGAATTGTAAGTCGCTCCGTCTTCAGTCTTCAGATTGCGCCTCAGCTGCCACCTAACTCTAATTGGGCATAATTTAAATTCCGCTCGTGAGCGCCATGAATTGTATTTAACGTTTTGGCGCTTCCAAATTTGGAGCCCAGGCATCGATACCATACACACAGACATATGCTAGACCCGATGTGGCATTGGCGGTAAATTTCATTTGATTTTATTTGGATTTTTTTTCTTCTTTTATTTGGTTTGGTTTTTTTTTATTTTTATTTAGTTTTTGTCGAGGCCATTTTTGCCTGCTGCTGCTGCTCTACGCCACAGATAATAGTCGAGCTTGGAAAACTTCCTTATATGTATGAGCTTTGTTTGTGCCACCAACCGAAGCTCCCGCCTCAGCCCACTCCTCACAATCCTCTGGCTTAATTGGTTTTGCGCCTAGAGAACTGTGCAGGCGTACGATGCCTTAGTTTTGATTAGAAGGCTGCTATTAGAAAATTGAATACACGAGTTCCTTTAAGATTCTGTGTGAAAGTCACAGACGAAGCCAAGCAGAGATTTCTATCTGGTCATGAAAAATTGCATCACTGGCTGCAAAAACAAAGCAAATACGTGCAGCGTTTACTGGGTCATTAAGTGGCTAAAAAACAATTGTAGCTCTTGACCCAACAAGTGCTCGGGGTAAGATACTACAAGAATCTTAAGCATCGGAATTCTATCCACTTTAACCTTGCGAATGATTTAAACATGCGAACTTCAAGTATAATTATCAGAATTTACAGATCGAACAAGTATATCATAAAGCTGTCATAGAAGGAATTACATAAAAGTTGCGCTTCTGTTTCAAAGAATAATTTAGAAGAGATACTGCTGACAAACTGCTAATTCATATTCAATCCTTCTTACTTACGGAAAGGATCTGTGGTTATATCATATGAATTGCCTGCCAGAGTATTCAATATTCGTTCCTCCATTTTCGAAAGTGCTTCCTTTCAAGCACGACCTCTAATTGTTTTCAATTGCCAGCAGGAAGTTGTCACACTTCATCAAGAGGCCATTCCTAACTCAATACACGTCGATCCGAACCCGTACCCGCATCCGTACCCGTACCCAAACCAGAACCATTCCCAGAAAAAGAAACCAACTTGTTGTTGGCATGCCAAGGCCAAACGTGTCGCTGCGCCAAACAATTTGTAAGCCATCATTTCAATTAAGACGCATAAATCACAAGGAAATCAGCAGCAACAGCATGGATGATGATGATGATGATCACGATGATCATCATCATCATGATGATCATGATCCTCGTCGTACACATCGTTATCCTCAAGTACTTACCCAGAGCACTTAAACAGGCACCGGGCAGGCGCACAGCCTACGCAAGCAAGCAAGCAGGGAGAACCTTTTGCTTAACTCGTTGCCGCTTTGGCAAACGAACCAATTTAAACGGAGCAGACAAAGGGCGACCGACTTAATCCTTGTCATGATGATGGTGCACAGAGTTCGAGTTTCGAATTTCGAGTTCGAGGGCAACCGGGGAGCTCTTGCAACGGGCAACTGGCAACTGGCAACTACAATTGCATTGCAGGCAGCTCGTGAAACTGCTGTTTCACGCTTCAACAAATGCCCTTTGTGCTCGATGCTGCTTAGCGCGCAGGCAACAAATTGCATCAGATACAAAGCGTACTTGCAGATACATTTTCGCGTGGTGAACTTATTAGGCACAGGATTTCGACAACAACATTCTGAGCTGATGATGCGGATCAGGTATTTATGTGAGTGCCACGAATTGAGTTGCAAATAGCCAGCGGGCCACTTGAAACGTGCGCCACCGTTACCAAAAGTGCCTCAAGTATCTTTCAGATACTTTACGAAACAGATACATTGTTCGTTCCGTGGCGTTAAGTGCCGCCATTGGTTGCAGATGCATCACCTGCTGCTGCGTTTGCCGCGTAAGAACACGAGCAGAACAAAAGCACCGCCAGGATAAACAGGAATGCCCGTTGAACAGTTCTCTGTCCCCGTGTCCGCATCCATCCCTAACTGGCAACTGTCAAAACGAATTTAGGGCCAAACAATAAAGTGTAAAATGCACCGACAGGGCCCGAAAGGCACAGGTTGCGGGCGGAAAACAAATGTTTTGCTTTTGCGCACCGGAAAATCCCATTGAGCCCAATACGCATTACTATTCTTCAAGTACCTGTAAAGTCACAGCTGAAGAATAACACTGTAAAATCAACAGGTAAACACTAGAGCACAGACCAAAGCCGGCTAAAGAGAGAAAGTTAAGAGCGAATGCGCAGCAAAAGAGCAAGAAATTATCGCGCCTTGTGGAACTTAAATATCGAATATGGTTAGCAAAATGTGACTGCCAAAGAACTTAAATAAAATTGACTATTAATGAGTTAAGATTATAAGGATGCCATTTTTATATCAATTATTTGCTATATAGAATTTAATCCCGAAGTAGAATAATTCGAATATTTTCTTTTCTCTAATCAAATTATATTATATTTAATAAGTTATTTTACATACTTTGATTATTTAGGCGGATTTAGATTTAATGTTAATTCATCAGAATCCCTTATAAGTATCTTTTGGAGGGAGCTACGAAATATTCTAGAATATGTGCAAGTGCAGTGCAACTAAGAGAGTCGGCGCAATACGTTCCACAAAAAGAAGCAACACAGAGCCAAATGCCACTTGCCACTAGCGTTGCTCGGATGATGGTTTTACAGCCAGATCTAGCCGTTTTTAAATACAAATCTGGAATATATTTATGGAACTGCTGCGGGTATAGATTTTAGAAAATGCTCAATAAAATACAACAGATTAAAAATATCTATTCAAAATTAGAACTCACAAATAGAGACTAGAATTGCTGGAATATTTTTATAGCTTCATAAAATCATTTCATCGAATGCTCAAAAATTGCGTTTTACTAATATTTTTGTTTAGCCACTTTTTCTGGCTGCAACCAGCAAGTTGGCATCACTGAGTGCAACGAACAGGCGGCACGATCGTCAAGCCGGCACGAGCGATCGCTTCAGTTTGAATTTGACGGTCGTTTGTGTAGGACGCAGCTCTGGCTCGACTGCCGAAGCGTTGAGATTGGAGATCGTCGTTTGTCGGTGGTGCTTCCGTCGATCGGTTAAATGCGCAGCGCCTCCGTTTGTTGATAGTGCTGGTTGTTCTTAGTCTGCGTTGCCTGATAAATGACTATGTCATAAGAATTGCTGGCAATTAAATGATAATGCAGTGCCAATAAATAAAAGCGAAAGTGCTTTATGCAACTGCAGCGACAGCCACAGATCGTGTCTATATACACATACATATATATGCATACATATTGATATAAATTGCATTTATTTTATTTCTTTCGTTTGTGTTGCACTTGCGTTGAGGATATACGAAAATAGCCAAAGAAAATTTGTCGCTGTCGGGAAAAACGTGCGAAAATGTGTTGCGCTCACACGAAAATAAAATTAAATAGCGCAAAAATGTGCGTGAAAAATAAATAAGAAATGAGAGATAGAAATGTGCTGAAATACATATAGAAGCGTATTCGCAAACCACGTCAAATAGAGTGCAAAAGGAAATGTGTACAAAATAATACAAATAAAAGTCAGCCAAAACGTCGCGTCGACAGCTGACAAGCGGAAATTGTAATAAAAAAAAAGAAACGAAGAAAAAAATTACAGAATAAATCAAGTTATGAATGAAATTTCTTGGAAATGCTAAGTGCGCGATTGGCTTAATATTGAAAAAAGCATTTCACAAGAAAAATATAAAATAATCATTTAGTTGCAAGTTCAAAGTCAATGTGAGTGCAAAATGTGTTTAGTGTAAAGTTCAAGCTGAGTCTCTACAGTTCATATTTTGTGTGAAAATGAAAACCAGAAAGTTATTTAATTGGGCCATGAGCTGCCTCTTGCTGCAGTTGCTGATCCTGCTCTTGACCCATGAGGCTCAATGCAGGCGATCGGCACAGCTGAAGCGTTTAAAAATTTTATCGCCTGCACAAATGCTCAAGGAATACAATCCGCTGGCAACAAATGTGTCCGCCGAGCAGCTGGATGAGAGCATTGTGTCCTGGACGGGAGCACGCATACAACAGCCGCGCAGCAGGCCGAGCGAGAGGAAAGCTCAAAATCCGCGTCGCCGTAAAACCAAAAGTGGCCTCCTGATCGAAAGTAACATCAGCGATGAACTGCCAGCTGCTGCCACAGAGACGAGCTCCAGCTCCAGAACGGGCAAGAAGTCCAAGCAGCGTGGACGCAATGGACGCCTCCAAAGACCAGACGGCAAATCGAATACCAATGGTAAGTTGCTGTTGTAGTTGTTGCAGCCATAACTATGAGTTGCCTAATGCCCAGGCTTGGACCAACATTCTAAATATGGCTTTGATCGATTGTTGCGCCCAGTCAGAGAAGAAGCACAAGAAGTCGCCTCGTTATTGCGGCTTCCTTGTGTTGTACGCCTCTCTGTCGTGTCGGACGTGTCTCTCGCGTCCATATTTGGCCGCTCTCAAGTTGAAAGAACTTTCATGTGAAAGTTGTGACAGGAGGAAGAGATTTTTTTTTTCTTTATTTTATTTTTTTTTTTGGTTTACAAGTAATTCTATACGTTATTACGTGAGAGGTCCAGTTATGGGCCAGCAATGCTGTCGTTGCCTTTGCCGTTGGTCTTGCCTCTTGTTATCGCCCAGTTGTGCTTGTGGCATGCGCAGCATTCGTTCTTCTTCTACATCGTCTGCCTCACTACTTGTTGGGATGTGAACTTTGCCTATTAGACAGTTATCTGCATAACTGTTTGAGTAGCTAAGAAGCGTTAGAAGACAACCTTAATTTGGTTTTTATTTAAAATATTATTTTTACGCTGTATATTTTGACAGACTTAAGCTCCTTATCAGTTTCAGTTTTAAGCATATTTTTTATGCTAATGATCACAACTACATTTTAAAACACTCAGCATATGCTTTTTAAATTGTAAGTCCTAAAAAAAAGAGGATACATTTTAATAGATTTCATTCCTAGTCGGATCACAGATTAAAAATATATTTGATAAACTATCCTAGTTTGTTTGAATAAGATTTCAATTAAACATATGTTACACAGCCAGTTTATAATGCTCAAGACAACAACTGTTGTTCGCGGTCAAAACAAAATAGAACAATTGATCAGCAATTGAACCCATTTCAAGAACAAAATCTACTAAAATGAAAAATCCAAAAAAAGAAGGGACTTGCCCTATAGAATATACACATCGCTCACATGCATATGTGCATGTGTGTTAGTGTGTTTGTTTGTTTGTTTGTGTGGGCTTGTGTGCACTTCAGGGCATTTTCATAGATTGTCTCAGATGTGCATATGTGACCCCGTGGTGAGGACAATAGCGCCAGGCTCTACTTAGATGCCGCCTGCTACTTTTCTAGTCTAGTAATTGTGGTCGAGCCTAGAGAAGATGCCGTAACAACAACATACAACAACAACAAGAAGAAGAACAACAGCATCAATGTAGACAATAGTCAATTGTGCTGGGAGACACATGAGTATATAATGGATGAGCCAGTTGCGTGCGTGCATCCTCCACTCGTATGTGGCAGGAACCGCAACACGCGCTAATAGGAACATGTGTTCTCCAGCTCGTAGTTCGCCTGGGTGTTGACCAGAACTTGCACATATGTGAGGCCTGTTCCAGCAGCTACCCTGACTGGTTATAAAAATTAAGTGGCTTATCGTGTCGCGTCGTTGAAATTTGTTATGGCCTAAACCGATTTCTCGCTTGAATATGCATTCCTGTGGTCTTTTAGAGCTTATGACTTGCTAATAGATGGCTGGTCTTTTTGAGTTGCGCGCATATTACTTGGGGTTCAGAATTGAGAAGAGAGAGAAAGAAATTTTATGATAATCACACGTTAATGTGGACATTTGTTTATAGAATTTGATGCGGTTAAAAAAAAAAACACAATTGACCCAGTCAGATAAGAAATAGAATTCAATTTAGCCATGCATTATGATAGGCTGCTTAATAAAATGTTGTCTTATAAATGTATGAGGTGAGAAATGCTTGGGAATACTCTCTATATATATTGCCAAGCACTTCCAACAGCTACATTTGTAAGTAGTCAACGCATACCAAATCTCAACATCAACTGAATCAACTTTCAAGCAAGTCATCAAATAATTTAATGATTGCAAATTGAATGCGTTCAGGGGTTTTCTAAATCATTCAATTGTAAACAGATAACCAGCAGTCAGTTTAAGCGTGTGGTCAAGTAGGCAGAGCATTGAGTTGTTCGAGCCATCGAATTGATAGAGCAAATTATTGGCGATTAAATTGGCGTGTTGACTATTTATAAAGTTGCCAAGCGGCAGCAAGATACAACAGCTATTGGCATTAATTGATTGATGGCTTGTTTAGATTACAGAAAATGAAAGTTTACTGTGTGCGCCGCCGCTTGAAATGGGTCAACAAGGGGCTATAGATACAAGTTACAGATACAGATACAAAAACATTTAGGGAAAAGATACAATGCTACTGCCTGATAGAGCCCACGCTGCTTGCATTTCCGTTGTTTTTGTCATCGTCGTTGCTGCTGTGCTTTGAGCCATGGCTAATCAGCGCAGGCACTCACACTTTATCAGCTCATTAGCTGCTACGTGTGGATATACATACAAACTGTGTACGTATATATATATATATGTATGTATATCGATTCTGTAAGTCATGGGCCACCTCCTCTTAACTCATATTTACACACGGCAAGCGGGAAAGCTGCAACGGCTGCTGTTTGCTCATTGAAAATATTGTTTGGAGAATGCATTCTTCAGCTTTTCAGCTCTTCAATTCTTCATTGATTTTTAACGCGGCTCTTTTATATTGTTTTGTTGTTTGCTTCTTGTTAACTGCATTACACAATGCGGAGAGCTAAAAATTTAGATTTGTGGGAAAATGCCGCACAGAGCTCGGAACTGTGTGTAACTCAGTTTCCCCCCATTTCCCCATGGCCGCCCCTATGCTGTTGTTGCTGCTGCTGCCTGTCATTGACTTTTATTTGTTTTTAATTTTTTATTGACATGTGAAGTTGTAGAAGTTTAGTGAACTTTACTGTTCGCTTTCCTATTGCCTTTTACACTTAATCTTCGCCCGTCCAAAGCGTGAAAAGCAAAAGTTTTGAACTTGTTGTCGACAGCGTTCAATGTTATAATTTGTTATTAGGAAAATGGTTTCGAAAAACGCATTTCTCAAGAGGCTTTTTCGAGGAAATGCATAAGTGCAGCAACTCTTATCGTTCATATTGATAAGTCTGGGTGCATTAGCTTTCATGAATTATGGGTAACATTAGAAATCCGCTCAACATACTTATAATAGCTATTTGAATATTATGTTTCGCATAATACCTCCATTTCTGTGAGATCTTAAAATATTCTTGTATTTATTATATTTTTCTTTAGTTTCTCTCGCTTTTTTTTAAATCAGTTTCTCATCCTTTTATATCTTAAACAATTCATGACATTGATTTATATTTTTTGGTATATATCAAACTGCTTCTACGATTTCAACTTGCTTATGTGGAATGCCCCTTAAAAAATCTCTCACCTTTCCCTCTTTGTGTTGCATCTCACCTGCAATTTGTTGCCCATCGCTCTTTGTTGTGATAATTTATTTAAATGCACTTTATAGATCATTGGGGGAAACAAAGTAAATGGCTGAAACACCTGGCCCGTTGTCTGTCTTTCGAGTTGTTTGTGCAATAATTTGCCCAGGGTTAACGGATGTGGATGATTGCAGCAGCAACCAGCTGCAGGCTTTTACAGGATTATGTATAAGCTAGCCAAAATATTGAGCAGAGCAGCGCTAATAAACATAAAGAAGATAATAAATACAAGGGAAAAAACCAAACAAAGATTTTTACCCACGAGATGAAGAGTTAAAGCTATTTTAAAAGAACCCAACAGGTAATATGTGATATATGGAGAAACACATGTCAAATCTCCACAAAAACAATAAACATCAAGTAGAAGAGGCAGCCGTGGAGTTGCGGCAATTGTGGAACTCATTAAAGATAAACAAAAGCTACGAAATACAATGGACGCGAGAGTTGTGTTTGGGACTGGTAATTTGATATGGAAACCTAATATATCTATACAAATTGCGAGCGCGCTTTTGAAGTGTAGTTCCAATAAATAAACCACTTAAGAGCATAAAACTAAAGGGCCAACAGCTATTTCAAGTTTTTATAGATCATCCAACAGAAAAATACCAAAATAACATGTAAACAATATGTTTTCGGATTCATAAATCGAAAAAAACACGACGCAATTTGTAGCTGTACATAACTTCTATAAACAAACAAATAAACAAACATTTGTAACCAAATCGAACCTAAATGAAGTAGAAATGTTGTTATGGAAACTGATTAACAAGGAGCTACCCTGTATCATAATTATTTTATATTTGGTAGACAGAAATTATATATTGTATTTATAAGAGAATCGATTAAAAATGTATATTTTTACTGACTAAAGGCAAGAATAGAATACAATTTAGTTTGATTTGATATTCGTGAAATAAGCTGCAATCAACTTCCCCATTTATAGAGGCTACTGGGTATTTAAAACAAAAAGAGCTACAGCTATGAATTGACCCAAAGACGACGAACAAAATGATCCATAGAAATTCTTCAGCTCGCAAACTCTCAATCAACTCCCTGGGAGAGCAACGGTTTGTGGTGCTGTTTACGTAGGTAGGAAGAACATCATTTTGGTTTGGTTGGCAATAAACTTATGCTTAATTGATGGCAGATATCTGATGTTTTCAGGCAGTTCAACAAAGCTTTGAAGTGCCTCACTGCCGATGGCTATAAATTATTGTTATAGACTACGTTTTGATAAGACATTGACGCCGGCAAGCAGACGGCAGCCCACACTTCCCCCTCTCCCCGCCTGTCTACCTATCTGGTCTGGCTCATTTAACGGGTCAGCGGGCAGCGGCTGTTGATGTGCAGCCCGTGGAAAACAAATTCATCGCTCGTTAGCACGGACACTTGAGATAAGAGAGAGGGAAGAGAAGCAGAGACAGAGACAGAGGAGATGAAAATGCAATGCGCTTTGATTGAGATTGCAGCAGTTCAAATAAATTTGATCAGAATACTAGAAATTGGGTCAACCAAAGGGCGCATCAGTGCCACATGATTTTGTAAACTACCTAATGTTCTGATAATGATCACCAAATGCATCAGAATTGCGACCAGATTAAGTTATCAACATGTTGTTTATGAGGAAAGAACTCTGTGGATATCGATATGAGTGAAAGGTATTTGAGATGATTGGTAGCTCATTAATTAAGTAGAATTTTAAAATGAAACATTTATGAATAAATGATAATATGATAATAAAGGAACGTTTCTCTAAATACATTCTTAAGTTAATTTAAAGATGAAAATAATTTGATTCTTTTGAGTCTTTCTCTTTTCCCACAAATCATACTTAAGCATATTAAATTCCTAAGATTGAAACATTGTACAATTCGTAAAGTGGTCCCAGTTTCCTGAGTTCCCTTGAGAATCTACTGGCACTCAACTTCACTTGAGCTTGGTGTCTTCATCACATCTGTCATTTCATATTCAAGTTGTGCTCATCGTTCCACCTTTTTACACCTCAGTTATCAGCCTTAAGCACTCATCAATGTCATCGCTGTCATGTTGCGACTACATGTTTAACACTATCTGAACTGAATACGTTCAATGTCGATGTCGCAGTCGAACTCGTTGCGTCTTGCGGCGTCTTTATCGAGTCATTTGTCAATATTTAAGCTGATAAACGATCGTTGATCGAAAGCTGCAACAACTGTCATTGAACTTCATTGATAAATGCCTTGACGACAGGTTTTCCAGCACACTGGCACTCAAAATAAATAGTGAAATGCATTTCATTTAGTCGGCGAGTTGCCGAAAAGTATCGACTTTCGGCGATCCATATGATAAGCTAAACACACACTCACAATCCATTCTGAAAGAAGCAGGAACCTCATATCATGCCCCTTAACTCAACCGATATCAGATTACACATTCTACCTGTTGCATTCTGCGGCTCGTAACGAGCCTAAATCGTAGCAAATATTTCAGTATCATGTCGACAAGTTGAGAACAGCGCTTCTTGAAAAAAGCGATTTTTGATTTCTGGGAAGGGAAACGCGTGTTGCTTACTTTTGAGCAACACTTGAAAGTGTTGTATAAATATTACAAATTATGCATACAGAGTTGGGCCCCGCACTAATTATGCTTTATGTTTGCGCTAAAAGAATTTCCATCAAAACAAATTGTTTATTTTCCTTCGTTCGCTGCGGTTTATCCCTTTGAGCAGACGATGAAAGCTGCATAAAAATGAGCTGGAGTTTATAGAAGAAGTGTTGATTTAATTTGGCGTAAGAGCACAGGATGTGATCTGTGTGTATGTGTGTGTGGCAGAGTTCACACTCTTTGATGAATTTACTGTAAAACATCTGGATTTCAAATTACTGTCTAAGTTCCAAGTACTACTAGGAAATTGAAGTTATTTTTAACAAACTTTTGTTATGTATTCCCTAAGGAATCAAATGTTTTATGTTTTATCTAAATTCGAACAATAATATACATGGAATGAGTGAATCGACTTTTAACTGAACTAAAGTAACTTAGGATGAACGAAACTTGGATGCCTCTCTTGTTTATATGGATTCTGTTTCCTATACTACAACTATATACATATATACTTTTAATCTGATGACAAATTGTATCCTTTTATCTGCTATAGACAAAGTCGATCATAAACTTAGTAGTTACTTTAAGGTAGGTATTATTTTGTGGCTACTGGAATCCGCAAGGGTATTTATTATTCAACTCTGTAGATAACTGTGCTGTCTGATTTTCTGTTAGTGAGTCATCAATCAGAGATATGTATATAGGACCTCCTCAACAACATTTTGTAACTTAAGTCTGCAAGTTCACAGCAGACTATGTGTCTGACTGTCTGACAATTCAACAAATGTGCCGACAATTGACGACAACTTTTCGCCCAGTCTATTTTGAATATGGCAACGACTCGACAGCACGTAGAATGGGGCATATCCATCAGCATGCTGCAAATGTGCAGACTATTTACAAACTGGAAGCAACAACAACAACAACAGCAGCAGCAGGAAAAGCAGCAGACAGATAGATAAATGTACAAACTGATGGACAGATGCCGAAACGTGCCTTAACGCATGACTCATGCATTTTGAGTAGCAGGGAAAATTAGACGGAAAATGCGTAAAGTAATTTTGCACTCAAGTTGTTGTGGGCGTTGACAACACTTGTAAGATTTTTTGAACTGAAAAGTGCATGCGGAGAAATTAAAATTCACACACAAAAGCGCTATTAAAATGCCTGACTAGAACCACATTTCAAAAATGAAAACCTGCTGTCAAATCACTGTGAAAATGCCCGGCAAAACAAATTGTCTGTACGCGGCGCAGTCACGTCAAAAGCTGGCGAGATCAGGTTCAGGCTAAGATACAGATGCAATCTAAGCAGCAGCTTCAGATACAGACGCACGACACAGTTTTAGAGTCTCACAGCTGGAACTAAAGCAGCAGCAGCTGTCGACTGCCGTCGGCGGCTCTTCTTCTGGGGAGGCATCTTTGACAGCTTAGTTGAGATTGAACTTTAAAAGGATTGAAACATTTGGAGCTGCCGTGATTAGTGTTCTAAATAACACAACTGTCTCGCAACTGGCTGAGGCCAAACACGAATCAATAGTAGAGAAATGGACGTGTGACATCCAAAGTGATTCGATTTGGATTTCAGCTAACCATTTGGGTGCGGATCAGAGACGGGATCGAAGCGTCGCTTGACAAATTGCTTAATTAATTCGCCTTCAAGTCGATTTGTTATTATTCGAAACCTGTTGCTAGTCGACTTCAAAAGCCAAAAGTCCGCTCAGTTATTGGCATTTCTTTAATTTAAAA
Source organism: Drosophila nr. perissopoda 5 BK-2023a (assembly GCA_035044105.1). Classification (NCBI taxonomy): domain Eukaryota; kingdom Metazoa; phylum Arthropoda; class Insecta; order Diptera; family Drosophilidae; genus Drosophila; species Drosophila nr. perissopoda 5 BK-2023a. The sequence continues at coordinate 2,202,709 of JAWNMK010000018.1, forward strand.
AACGAGCTGAATACTTAAGTACATTTTTCGCATGAAATCTGCCCAGATTTCAGTTTCACTTCATTGCAAATCTTATATAATGCCTGCGTCTGTCAAAATTGCGTCTTTTTTCGTGCATCCTTGAGATACAATACTGAAGAGACTGCAAAAGCGTATCTCATGAGTTACTTCAAATATTGCTAATCTGAATTAATGAATGGGAAGTCATCATCAAAAAACCGCAAATATTTTGGACAGACAATAGAACTTCAATAAAGATGTACTCTGCGCTTGAGTATTTGTTTTATGACCTTCAAATGTCTTGTGGTATAAAATATGATAGATACAACATATAGACAATAGTCTTCAATATACACTCAACTACAATTTTGTGCTTAAAAAGTGTAAATTAATAACTTCAATGCAAAATAAGCAATCACCAAATAGCTGATAGACTAATAATTGTTTTGATAACTATCCAATAGACTTGTCGCATTTGTTAAAAACCTTATTTAAAACTTGACTGAGCAAAGATAGAAACTTTGCAACTAAGACGAGAGCCACTAATAGCTTTTGGGTTACGCCACTCAATTAAACAGCGAAAATCTGCTTGGAATGGCAAAAACTTCAAGTTGAGCTCAGCTTGAAGTCAGCTTGTTCAATAAAACTCTAATTGCTAATCAAAAGCAGCATTTTTGTGACACGACAGGATAAGCGCTTATCAAATTGCAATAGCCGATAACTGGTTAGTTTGCTTGGTTCGTTCAGGCGATAAAAATTTGTTGAAGATAAATACACAGCAAGCCAACAGATAAGCAGCATCAACATCAACGGCGCAGACACCAACGTAAACAAGCAAATTAACGCAATTTCTACAATGTAACTGCAACAGACATTTTAAGGTATCTAACAGATACACATTACAATTAGACAGGCACAGCTGATTGTTACACAGTAAACAATTTTAGTTGCCAATGTAATTGATTGTCAATGTGGCCTAAAGGAGCGGACAACCGTCTAACCAATCCTAACCAGTGATAGTAATGATATTTATTTTTTTTTTTATCATTCTGGCAAAATATGTATTATAAGGAAAAATTAAAAAAAAAAACCCTTATGCAATTCCAAATTCTCACAACAAAATAGCACAGTCAGTAAGAATCTTATTTAATTCCATAAAGTATGCACTATTACGATCAGCAACAAAAGCCCACTCAGGTTTGTCTGTAAGCCTAACTATCCGTCTGTGAATCTCAGAGACTATCTAAATTTGAAAAAATGAGACAACATTGTTAGCAGTGTGGTCATTGCAGATTGCATATGCCATAAAATACAATGCAAGACAAAAGCAGCGACAAAATGGCCTAAACGAACATGAGTTTTTGGACTGCTGGCCAGCTGGTCAGATGGCGGCGCCATCAAATGGCTAAGCGGCGCCTGGAGCTATCGTGGGCTGACACCGATTGAATGTTTGCCTGCTCCGGCGGCGCCTTTTTACAGCCAAAACTAACACGACGGCACGTACGTACTAATTAAATAGTTTACAAGTCCCCTTTTTTTTTTAGTTAACAATTTTGCCAGCAGTTTGAAGATTTATTGAATGGATCGAAATGGTGTCTATTTTTTTTTATCAAACTTGTTCCTGGCCGAAACGCTAGTGAGTTTTATGTGTCGGGTGAAATGAATTTGTTTATTGCTGATCGCATGCAGCGTGTGCCATTAATGGCTGTCACTTGGATTAACAACTGATTTCCATACTGTAACTGTGCAACCCACTTAAATCGTGGTGCTGCCAACTCGTTAAAATGCACTAAACTTTGATCAGGCTCGTAAATGCTAGGCTTTTATAGAGCTTCGCTATTGACTTGTCGCCGAAATTGAGTAAAAAAAAACCCAAACTGATCATCTAATTTCCTTTCCAATTGTATTTACACCTACAAGAAAGTCACGTGAAATTTCTGGTTTTATTTTAGTATTTTATGGAATTCAGTAAAGAACAAAGCCCATTTTGAACAAAACCAAAACCAAAGCCAAAGTTTTACAAAGTGCTGGCAAGGGAAAGGCTACTTGCTGGAGGATGCTCAGGTTGTATATACAAAGAAATTGCTAGATTATGATTTAATGGACTTCATCTATTTGTAGAAGTATTTTGAATATTGTTTTATTTAATTTTTGTGTAGAGCTGCAGTCAAGCAGCAGTGGAAATTCCTTCACAATACTCATATATAAATCTCAAAAGTATGTCCAACCTCATGCAGAAATGCCAACCAAATACAAGTCTTTTATAATTTTTCTAAAGCGTTAATCCGAGCCTGTCTAGACAAGGTTGGCGACATGCCTGTCATGCTTGGGCCCTCCTGTGCCGTTTGTCTGGCAGACTGCAGCAACTGCTGTTGATTTTTGCTGATGCGCTGACTCAGAGTTTATAAATTTAATTATGACATTATGATGCGAGTCTCGCACTCAACAGCAGGCGCATTTCTTTATAACAACTGACAGCGTATGACAAATTAACAGCTAAAAAGAGTGAGCCCGAATAAACAACAAAAAACAGGCCATTGAAGTGTGGGCGATTGTTTGTGACTCGTGTCTGTGCTGTGATTTAAGCCCAAAATCCGAAATGTATATCAAATATCAAATGACGACTAAAGCTCACCCAAAACGCAGCCAGACGTAAGTAATGAGGGCGTTATGAGTTTTGAGAGGCCTCAAAACTGCGCATGTGCAGCTTGGCTAACGCATTGAGGGTAAATATTTGTTGGGGCACCGAAACGACTCGACGCAAATGCATTTCAAGTGATTGGCAAACAAGACAAGGCAAATTTTCCAGTGTCCACATAGAAAACCCATTTCGAACACATTTCAACGCCTTTTCGCCTTAATGAATGAGCGCCAATGCAAAGGTGAACGGAAGGCGATTGCAAGTGCTCGATAAGAGCTTTTGGGCACATAAATCGTGATAATTATCGCTGCAAGTGCAGCTGTTGTAAGCCCAAAAATCGAATTATCCAACGAAAAGTATTTCTCGTGATGCTGTGGCACTTATATTAAATTATTAAATGAACCGCTACACGTTGAGATCTTTGGCAGATTGCCAGCTACAACTCTTACACTTATATACTTACTTACTTTTTGCCGCCAGTAGCTTACACAATTTCGATTGGCGATTAGATAAAAGTCGAGTGCTTTGGGCGCTCAAGCGAAACAAGTCGCTTAATTAACAGAGGTGACGACTTCGAGACTCCAGAGACTGCAACTAAACAGTTAGCTGCCGGTTCTGCCATACTTTGTCAGCGTGGGCATATTGACAAAATGAGTTAATTAAGTTAGTGGAATTATGTTCGTAAGGCTATCCAAAAAGGCAATTGCGCTTAAGGGGCACATATCTTAAGATTGTACTCTGCATTTAAAATATCTCATCTCATTTGCCGAGCTGTCTTGGTTTTAATCCAGATTTCTCTCTCACTTCATGCGAAGCAGATGTAAAACCCTTCAACATCAGTCAATTGCTGTTCATTTTGCTTATTCAACTCACTCTCACCCCACAGACCCCTTTCAGATTGATGTACTGACACCTCTCCTTAATAGCCACCCAATGTGCAGCACTCGAATTAGTCTCGCTGATTTTAGTCACCTCCCGCTACAGCAAGCTGTCAGGTAGTCAGCTTGATTGTGTGTGTTTGTGTATGTGTGTGCGAGTCATCAAAACAACGCCAAGTGGCAGCTACCAGTCTTCAATACCAAATCAAGCATTACTTGCATAACCCACAGCAAAGTCATCGACCAACGATCATCATCATTGTAATGATCATCATCAAGGTGCAGGCATGCATAAATATTTTTCTAAAGCCCAACTCCGCACATGGAGCTGTAACTGGGCTCCACTTGAGCACGTCGAGAACGCCGGTAGCCCCAGCGTGATTTCAACGCGATGTGTCTCTCTCTCTCTCTCATTTCCCATTTCTCTGTCTCTTTCTCGTTGGTTCTGAACCCGTCCGTTCGCTTTCAAAGCACCCACCGAACGAAACGTTAACTGCAGCATCCCATCGACTTGGAGCTGTGGCAAGTTCCCGGTACGGCTTTTAAGTTGACTGGCTGCTGCTGCAACGCCGTCGGATCGGTTGCTTGGTGGCATGGCTGCAGTGGTGCGCTGATGCATGTCCAAACATCCTCTGTTCTGGTCAGTTTGATGCTCCGAGTTGTTCTACGTTCCTTCATTTTATTTATTTTCTTGGAAATGTACGCTCGTCGCACCCCCAAACCCCCCTGTCCAGATCTCAGTTTGGCGTCTTGTTTGTCAGTTTGTTTATTTGTTTGCCCGTTTTGTTTATTTTCAATAAATATTTGACATTTGTCTAGGCATTTTCCCGAGCCGGCCTGCAGCAGAGAACAGTGTCAGTCAACCATTTGGCTGCCAACACGGAGCGGGTACATTAATTTTTCAAGTATTCCCAACCGCATCGCCACCACGCCCCCGTAGCCTCCCACCCCGTTCACCCCATCGTAAACTCTGCATTTGTTGCGGCAGTCATCTGCCGCAAGATCTAAGCTCTCGGCTGCACACTGCTTTTCAAGTTGATGCATATTTAAACCTCCACCTTCCCCGCTGCCTTGCAATGCGGATGTTTGAATTGAACTTTTCTTCTATTTGGTTGCGAAAAATTGTTCGAGGAAATTGTGTGATATGCCCAACGAGGTGTTGACGAATGGGTCGTCTTAGTTCCCTTCAAAATCCAAGTGTCTGTCTCTGCATAATTCACAAAGCTGGCTTAACTGAACTAGCAAAGCTTAAAAAGTTGCAAGAGCATTCTTGGCGGATATTTGCATATGACATACTTATTAAATATTTACTGATACGATTTTTAAAGATCAATGGTGGATGGAAAGTGTTAAGGTGAAGCTATTCTGTCATATGTTTCAATATTTCAATCACTGTAATCAAATTTGCTATATTTATATATTGCCATATATGTATTTTGGGCTCTCCCTTAACTAAATTTAAAACAATTTTCGCGCTAAACGTATAAAATTTGATTACTTTTTATTAACCTCAGCACCAAGCTAAAACTCCGCGAAAAAATAAAATGTTCCAATATGAATTCCATCAAGTTTCAAAAATTGGTGCAGGCTGCATCATCAAGTCATATGCTAACCATTGTCGCCATTTGTAATTGAGCCGTTTGAGCAGTCGCCGAAAGGCAAAGCTCCGAGTGGCAAGTCTCCTTGCAGCTTTTGGCCGCCTATTTATGGCCATATTTTGATTGCTGTTTTGGTTGGCTCCATCATCAGGCAAGCAACCAGTCAGGCAGCTATCCATCCATCCATCCATCCATCCATACGCTCTCCGGTAGCTGTGCGGCCTGTCAAGATGCATAAAGTTTGTTTTCGTCACGCTGCCGCCTCACATCAGACATCACCAGCAACGTCATTCTCCAGTTGCTGTGATTTCGGATACTCTTTACCGAAGGTAAAAGTGTGTATTGATTTTGTGCAATGTCCGTCCTGCTGTCTGGCCGTCGTCTGTTGCATGAATGCAACTTTTCAATTCCACAATCTTAGAGATAAAGTAAGCAAATTCAAAGGAATATTAATAATTTCATCATCAGAGTATTCCACAGTCGGTTAAGCCCGACTGCAACACTCTCAGCATTGTTATTTTTTCTTATATTTTTTTGGGCAGCAGTAATTTTTTATTATTATTAATAAAGTTTGGCTGTTGGTTGAGTGAGTGCCGTCATCAGATATTTTGGCAGCTACTTTGGCTACCGAATATCATTTTTCCTTATTGCAAAACCATTTTGGTCGGGCCAACACTGATGTATCTAAGTTAGTTTTGCAAAACAGAAAGCGTCCGCAAAATGCTGTTTAGAAGTTGGCAGGAAGTTCAGGTTGAAATTGGACAGTTGGTAAATTGCTACAGCAATCTTTGAAGCTGGAGTCCATCTTCAACAAGTTAATAAGCAGCTTGAAACTAGGAGATATAAGTAATTTATGCCAACTATGCTGTCTGTTTATAAGCATAATTGTTCCCCCCGAAGAAACAAGAGGAAACTCAATAAGCCGGGCAGCTCGACGAGTCCAAACTAAATGCACAGCTGTGCATAAGACAACGTCCAAAAATAGTGAAAATATGTTTGTGTGTTATTCGACGGTCGGTTCGATATGAATAAATGCAGAAAACAGTAAAATGCTTTCAACTATGCGAGTCGTGGTAGCAACATAAACACAAGCAACAACAACAACATCTGCCTCCAATTGCTGTTGAACTGCAGTATCTGAGTCTCCCGACTCATGCGTGTGCCCATAATGGTTCGCAATTAATCAAAACCTGAAGCAATCATTAAATTTCTTACACTTCAGCCTGAATACTCTTCAATATAGTGGGAATAAAAGTTGTTGGCTGGTGCATCTATTAAACACTTCATTCTTCTTATTTTTTTTTTTTTTTTGCTTTTTAGTATTGCTTTAGTTCAAATTATTTCAATTTTTTCTATGGTCAATTTACAGTCTGTATTCTCTACTAATGAAAAAACGCAGATACCAACTTTTGAAGATTGGATAATGGAGAAAGAAAAGCTTCTAGTTTGATGTTCTCTGCAGTATTTACCTGCCGCTTCTGGCGTCTTTCTTGAATGGATTGATAGAGTTCTTTTTTAAAAATACTCAAACTGTTAATCCATTAAGTTTTAATATGGATTTTCTTCTTTTTTTTACACTTCTACACTGCTTTGTGCATTTTATAAGCGCATAAGTATTTCAGGTGCGTTCAATTTGTCAAAACATTTAATCAGCAAAACTTTTCTCACTCTAGCTGTCAGCGCATGGAAAACTTGCACACAACGTGGGCAACCTATCCCAGTTGCTGGTGCAGAGGGGAGCGGGGAATGGGTATAGCAACTCTGTTCGGGTGTTGAGTGGATTCAACATTTTGGCTACCGCAGATTTGTTATTTGTCAAAACATTTAAATGCCATTTGCATGTATCCCAGCATTTTGACAGCTGCCGATAATTTTTCTTGGTTTACCACTTTTCACACCTTGCCCTGGTGGTGCCCAAAGCGAATTTGTTTAGCCATTTCACTGGCTCTCGGCTCATTTCGGTTCATTTAAATAATTACAGTTTGGTTGGTGTCGAAATAAATTTAGTTGTAGGTGAAAGTGAGGAGTTTTTCCATATGGCTTGGTGATGGCTTTAATTTGGAGTTGGCACAATCTATTTGTAAAGATATTAAAAGACAAATTGTGGATCTTACAAACTGAAGACGAAGCAAAAGCCAAATTAATGCAACTTCATTTTGACTTGACTTAATTGTCCAAATAATCTCAAGTTGAAGATAAGGAATGGAAATCTTCGTGTTATATATAGCATTTATATTTAAATTACTTCTGTACATGCTTTCAGAACCTACTTATATAACTCATGCGTCCAATACGTATAAGAAAATGTTTTAATTCACATGTTCATTTTAACTTTTTAAGCTTCACACATTTGGCAAACTTATCTACTCGTTTAAGTTCGTTGGCGTAACTCCTTCGCACAATTTACAACAATTTTAAGTTCTTGTAAAACTTTTTGAGTTGACTTGCAGAGATACCTATGTATGTATATGCAATTTCACAGCAATTACGTCAACATTTATTTTTTTTTTTTTATTGTACACACAAATACGAAAAGTTTTTGTTGACATTTGCCAAAAGTGCACACGGCTGACACCAACAGCAACAATGCAAGCTAGATACATTGATAGAAACAGCAGCAATTGCAATTTTGAGCTAGCAAACATGCAAATCGCATACCAGGTCAACATTGCTAACTCTGGGAGCTTAGTTCAGCTGCTACCAACTGCGCTGTTGGCCAGCGATAAACTTTATCTCGAAAGTTGTCGTTTTTTATGGCTATCTATCTGCAACCGTGAGATACATTTTTCATGCTGGCCAATCAACAATATGGCCAAAGTCAGAGACTGAATGTGTAGCGAACAGCTGCTCTGTGATTTATGGGCCATGTATGAGGGCTTGTGCTTGACTTGTTTCACCAATTAAATTGATTGACATGGGAAAAACTGTCAACTACATTGTAGACGGAGCATAGAAAGCCAATTCGGATGAACATACATAATATTGACAGCTTTATGTCCAGTTGCTTTAGATATAAACATAGGTGATGCATTTAATGGCTACAGCTTAAGAATATTGTCATTTGTTCAATTCCATTTTGGGTATCAAAATATAGCTTACGCTTCTACTGCATATATGTTTACAAGCTTAATGGTCAGGCGGACCAGAGCAATGCTGGGAAATGCCTTCCAGCTCAAAGCTAATTTTAATAGGACATTTATCGACTCCTCTTTACAACACCTTAAACTCATTAAGCACTATTTTTGCTTTACAGATTTGCGGTTACGTAATAATCAACAGGCAGACGAGGCCGCCAATATTGGTGGACTTTTTCCGCCTCTCTTCAATGTCGCGCCACGCGCCTCGATTACAGTGAATGCGACCTGTGGGCAGAATGGTGCCGAGGAGTACTGCAAAGTGGTGGATGCCTATCCGCATCGCAACTGGGCCAAGCACTGCGGCACCTGTAATGCCCACAGCTCCGATCGTTCGAAGCAGCGACCCATAGAGTCGCTGATCTCGCCCAGCTTCGAGGAGAGCTGGTGGCAATCGCCCACGTTGCAGGGTGGACGTCAGTTTGAGTATGTAACCATTACATTGGATCTGAAACAGGTGAGTCTGAGTTGGAGTCTGGGTCAAAGACAACCCCCATGGAGTGGCTGATTTTATGTGACACCGAAGCTGTGATCCTGTTTGTAATCAAGCCGCTGACTTGTCATTTATTTACAATCGATTTAACACCAGTTCCATGATCCATTTGCGCCTTGGGCTTGTCGCCGATCATTAGATGCTGTGCACATGAAATATGATCGCAGTGAGCTGGGATCAAGTTTTGGAACCGGTCACTAGATATTACATTCTAATGCTCAAAATGACAATCATAAATTCGCTCTGATGGAGTTTTGATTAAGTCATATCATCTTACCGGCAAGCAGCCACTTTCTTCAATTACGAATGATGTGAAATGATTTCCGGGTCTTAAGCTCGAGCCATAATATTGATGTGTTTATCAGCGGCATTAGAAATCTGCTGAAAAGCTATTTTTTTTAATATATGATCTATGACAATGCTTGTGCCTATTTCAATTATTTCGAAGTTATTTTTAATAATCCAAAATGAATATTTCATTTGATATTATTTTGCTATCTTGAAGCACAATTTTGCTATGCATACTTAATGCTTGTTGCTATAGATAGCTTGCATAAATTGTCTATAAATATACAAATAAAAAAAGTTTTTACTGAATACTCAAAGAAAATGAGAGATACTTGAATCACCTTCACATTCAACAATCGAGTAAAAAAGAAGTTTATAATATAGTACTTAAAACAAAAGACCCTTTTAAAAACTTTTCTCTGGCAGACCCAACTTGCCATCCCACATCATTTTGAACTTTAAGCGCATCCATCAGCCGAGAAAAAATAAAAAATAATGTAAACTGAAAAATAAATCAAAAGTTGTTTGACAGACTCGCTGATGCAAAATCTGCGTAAAGAGAGCGTGAAAATTTTGACACATGCCGTTGATGTGTTGAAGTTTGCCCTCCCATCTCCCAACCCCTTTCAGTTCAGATGGAAATATCAACGACTGGCGCTGCCCTCTGCCAACACCACTAACAAAAGTCATGGGAACATTTAAAAGTCGCACCAGTTTTTCTTTTTCTTTTAGTTAAATGTTTCTTGTGACATTTTGATGCCATTTTTTTGTGTTTTTTTTTTGGTCTGTCGCCGTCTGACCAAAAATTCATTTCAACATGTGTCAATTGTAGTTAAAATTGAAAATTGTCAGCAGAGCAGAGACTGACATCTACATAAAATCCACAACGCATCCATAAAAGGTAATTCGATTTTTGTTTTTGGCAAAGTTTTGGACTCCAGAGTACTGTTGAGATCTACTGACAATGTTAATTAACGTAGGATCCAATTTAAATATTTATTCGACTGTGTTGGCAAGCTGGTGCTCCCGTTCGTTATTTATTAATAACTCTTGGAACGCATGGCTGTCATAAATCTCTCATACTTGCTAGAGGCATATGCGAGAACATTGTTTTTAATTTTAAATCAGTGCCGGAGTCGGAGCCGGCAGTTCTGTTCCCCGGTTCTCTGCACGTTTTAATTAAGTGTACACTTCCATATTCTCGAAGCAGACTATGTCGTAGTCTTGTCTGCATCTTTGCCTTGTCTGTTCTCTTCGACGGCATATGGCAATGAAAGAATAATATCAAAACATTGAAAAAGAAATCATATGAAACAGGGGGAAATATTTGTTGTTGGCAACGAGGCAAACAAACGATGAGGCTCGAGTGCAAACTGCACTTGAAATGTCAACTTTGTGTCGTCTGATGCTAAGCAGATGATATTTCAGCACTTCATTGCCATATAGAGAAAGTTCCCGATAATCATACGGATTGTAATGATCCTTATGATGATGACGATGATTATTAGCTCAACAGCTGCAAGACCAGAAATGTATTTCTGACCGTATGTGTTTGGGTAATACTTTATTGCTTCTGGCCCCAATGGAATTTCAATTAACACTTTTACGCATTGTTAGCACACAATAGAGTTTTAAAGAGCCATAAGCTTCGGGTGAAAGAAATGCTTATTTAATTGTTGGGTGGGCAAGATGGATTGGCAACAAAGAAAGAAAAGTTTATAGTTGAATATATCTTGCTTATAAGGTGATAACTCCATAAAACTAAGAAAATGCTGAGCGGATAGAAATGCCAGAGAGATATAAATATTAATTAATTTGTCGCTTATACGTACCCTTAAGCTAGTCTCCCCTAGGCACACTCTTCAGCTGCCCATTGTCGCAGGCAATTAGCACACGTTTTCATTTCCATTCCCCCATTTCCAAAAGCTATTGCCTAATTTGGTGTATGTTTTGGGCCTGGAAATATTTCCAGCATTTGTCACAACTGTTTAAAAAGAAATTAGAAGAAATCTGCTCGCTGCTGTCTGAAAACAGACGGCTGACAAAAATCCCCACAGAGAAATAGAACCAAATTTATGACCTCTGACGAAAACTTGACATTCAACGTTGCCGTCTCATATTTTCATGGGCGACAAAAATGTCGAAGTCGCCGAGTTGATTTTAACAATTAGACTAATCGAGTGATTTACAACAACAGCAATAACAACAATAAAAGCGAGACAGGCATGTGTCAACGATTTGACAGCTTAAAATATTTTTCTCGCTTGTTTGGCATGTCCGCAAGTCAGCAAAACAGCCGCCAAGAGCGGCCAGAACAGCGGCCAGAAAGCGACTGCAACTGTCAGCCAGATAGTCGGTCAGTTTGTCTGTCAGTCTGTCCGTCTATCCGTCTGTCAGACTATCTGTCAGCTTGGCTTGCCGCACACTCTGGCAACAACAATGTCTAGATTTATGCCTCAATGGCTTTGGGGCGCGCGTGACTAATTGAAAGTCTAGCGAGAATTCTCAGAATTGCGATTAAGTTAGCCAAATCAGTTGCTCTCAAACTGTACACAGCTTAAATGGTATTTTAAATAACCAACTAATTTTGTTATTTGATTTAATTTTTGTATTATATATACAAATATTTAAATACAAGGATTTTGAGAAACTGATGATGCCTAAATTCAGTTTAAGAAATATTTTATGCACATAAAAATGGTTCAGCTTAGAATGCGGTTTAAACTGATTTGCCAAAAGAAATCTGAGCCAAAAGAATTAGACTTTTGCTAAATTCACAAGTTTGTGTTTACATCGAACCTGATAAGATAAAAGATACACAAATTTAGTTTACAACGAAATCAAACAATTATTTTCATTCTTTTCATTGCTTTTAATGTAAGCCGCATAGGTTTCGATTTATATCATTGATTTTCAGGCCTCAAATGCCAAATTTTTGTAAATGTTGCCATGCGGCAACATCAACAATCTAAGTAAAAAAAAGTGTTTTTTTATTTTTATAGCCATTTAATTGCTTCATTAAATTTAGCCAAATTTGGCTAAAGTTGATGTTGCTGTTGTTGTTGTTGTTGGCGGCGGCGGCGGCGGCGCCCGAGACTTGGTGGCTTTGGGGCAAGCTTTACGTAACTGTAATTCAAATGTTTGACAAGTTGTTGCAACATTCGCAGCAGCGGTCCAACTAAAACAAAAACAACAACAAGCAAGGCGTGTTACAAGCCACGTTCGCGACGCATTTAGGCGTTGCAATTATTTTAATGGTCAATTTATTTATTTGTTTCGACTGTTGCGATGTTGTTTTTTATTCACGTTTCGCCTTTTTGAGAATGCTTCTCGTTGTTTGGATTGTTTGCTGTTGTCGTTGTTTGCATTTGCATAAATCACTTGGCTGTGCGTTGTTAACGTGATTGAAGCTTTGCCTGAAATCCTTTTATGTCGCTCTTTCCGGTAAACCTAGCTAAGCTCTGTCCGTTATTTGAGCCAAGTTCAGCAAGTTGTTTGCTTCGAGTGTTACAGTTGCATTTAATGCGCCAATTTAAAGATAAGAAAAGTTGCTGGCTAAACAACTTTTAAACTGCAAAATCATGGAACTTTTTTGGTGGTTACCACAAAATAAGAAAAGTAAGTGAAGCAACTAAGAAGAAATATCAACAAGAGTTTATGCGACTCTTGAATTTGCTGTATAAACTTAACACAATTTTGTAAGCGTATTAGCTTCACTTTTTCTTGAGTGAACATTTTATTTGTTACAAAATCAAATAGCATACCCATTTACTTGAGTAGCACAGGGTACATTCGACACCTTCTGTCTGCCATGTGGGTTCATTCACCACACAAGCCAACAAAAATGTAACGCTTCGCTTGCGTGGCCGCCTTATCTAAAACGCGCCAGCCGAAAATTCTATTTCTTGGGCCACAAAACTTTATAATTTTGCCAAAAATAAAAGAAAAGTAATAAAAATATCAGTATATGTAGATAAAAGGCATGTGAGTAATATGAATATGACAGACTACGCGCCCAAAACAAAATTAAATGCCTTCAACTATTTCATTTTTTGCCTTTATTTTCGACAGTCTGGTCTTATTTTTGTTTTTGTCTGTCTCACAACACAATTTCGCGCTTGTTTATTTTTAAAGTTTACGATGCGACGATTCAGTGAGTTTTTGTCGGTGATTACTGCATTTGGATTTTATGGCCATAGTTTTTTTCTTTCCTTTTTTTCCTTTTTTCCGTTTTTCCAACAATTAGCGTTGGGTAAAACGTGTTGCTGATGCACCCGATTAATTTCGGCCATTGAGCGATAAATATTTAATGAATATAAAATGCTGAATAACTTTATTTATGATATGCAATTGTGTTAGCTCACAGTTTATCTCCACCACAAGTGAATTGTGGAACTGCCGCTATGTTAATTCTATAGATGCCTCTATTCAATTAAGTTGTCTCACTTGCATATTTTAAACATTTCGTTGTCTAATTTGACATGCGGTCTATCAGCTGGCAGGCATTTGGAAACGGGTTTTCTTTTTAGTATAATATATCAATTGGAAATGAATTTAACAATAGCTGCTACAGTAAGCTGAACAAATATTCACACATATTTCATTGACACGCCCTGAATGTATTCATAATTTTCGAACTCGATTTTCGTTGTTGTTGTTTTCGCATTTGTTCAACACGTCTTTATTGTTGTTTGGCATGTCAAAATAGCTGATAAAAATGTCAAACCCTGCATTGCATGCCCCAAAGGCTGACAGCTTCCACATGCGGCTGACGCTGCTGCTGCTGATTGCAATCTACACAGATCTTTCACTGCCCTATAGAGGCACGTTTCTCTTATCGACAACTTGTTTCTGGACAGGCAGCAAAAGCAGCAGCAGAGGCAACAGCAGCAACAGCAGCAGCAGCAGCAGCAGGAAGTTGCAGTCACATACGCGTGCACTTGCTCTTAGCCTGGCTGTATCTCTGATCAAGGTTAGTGCAATTGACGTAGACAACATAATTTCTTGAGATAAGTCATCGATGGCTTGACGGATACAACAATGCGAAAGAACACGTACAAAAACAGTTGGCTTGCAACTGGTTTGAAGAGTTTCATTGGCAAGCATTTAAAATCGTTTGCTTATACAAACCAAACAATCATTAATTTTAATATTTTCACTTATCCACGATTTGATTCTTTATTAAAATAAAAATACTTCTACAGATCTCTACAACAATTTGAGTAACTATTGCAAATTTATGTAATTAAAGCCTAAAAAGCTTTTGACTCTTTTTTAAAAACGTTTCTCGACACTTTTGTTTAATTAATTTTCAGTACAATTCTCATTTATATAGTTCGCTAACCGTTTCTTCTGATGTTTCTATCAACTATTCCCCCTTCTCCCCTTCCCCTTTCTCACCTACTGTTAAATTAATTTAAAATCGCTTATCTCTGCAAATATATTCAGACATTTTTTTCTAGTACACAAATCATTTCAGAGCATGCAATAAATTTTCCAAGACATTCTCTAATTTGCCTGGCCACCAATTTCCCCAATTCTTTTTTGTGCACATTGCGCTGTCTTTGTCCGATTGCCTATCTCGCTCTAATCTTATCAGCACATGTCGTGCCGTCTGCTGGCAGTTGTTGTAATCGAATACAGGCAAAGCAAATTGTTGTTGCCGCTGAAAGAGGCACGCATGCGCAGTGCTTGCACTGAATTTTCCCAGTGGCTTTTCGCAGTGACTGCGTGCATTTTATCAGGTGCTGCGAATCGGAAAAACTTGTGGTGAAAATGTGTTGCAGCGAGAGACGAGATAGCTAGATATTTTGGCCAACAAGTGCCTTTTGAAATTTGATAGACTCGTTGTTGAATGTCGCTTGTCGCTTGTCGCCTGTCGCCTGTCGCTTGCCGTTTGTTATCTACCGCATGTAGACATTTTGGCCATGGCTTATGAGCGTATTGTTTGCTATGGGGTTTGCTGGAAAATCTCGTTAGATGGCGCCAGACAGCTTAGCCACGTATTATAATCAATTACCAGGCCAAAAGGCCACACCTTGCACATGCCTTTTATTGGTTTCAGTTTTCAGTTTTCAGTTTTCCATTTGTCGATCTTTGCACAACGATAGTCGCAAAGAAACACGCGACGTTTTTGGCATTTGCCATTTTTTGACTAAACAATTTTCGCAAATAGTTCAACAAAATACAAATAAAAATACATATAAATATCGCTTGTCAGCTGCCGGGCGTGTTTCGGGCGATTGGGAGTTGCCTACTTTTTTATTTTTATTTTTTTGTTAGTCGCTGTTTTGTTGACAGTTTGCAGAATTTATGACATGGCGATGGTGTTGGCATAAAGTTTTTCCACTGCCAGCGGCAACAGCAGCCACAACAGACACAAGTATTAACTGTTGTGGTGGCAGTTGTTGCAGATACAAAGATGTATACAACTAAATAATAGAAACATCGGCGCCTTGCGCCAAAGTGACAGAGCACAACGTCGAGTCTTTGAGTGGCACAAACTAATTTATAGCGTTGCCAGTGAATGTAAAACTGTAAACTGTTAACCGAATTTGTGGTCCGTTAACATTCCAAATAAAAACAAAGCCTTAGCCACAAATGAGCATAAATAATCGAGGTGACTTAAGGTGACTTCAAAACATGTCAATTGAGAGACAGGTTAGCGTCTGCTGTAAGTTATAATTGCAGTATTTATATAGTGACAATGGAAAGGATTAAATTCATAAACATTGACTAGACTGTACTGTTTCCATTTCGAATGTTTGTTTTTTTATTCTGGAACAGTCTCTCATCCACCTGAATGACACAGTTATTAATTTTCTCAATTCCTTAACCATTTCAGACCTATCAAATCTTCTTCGTCATGCTCAAATCGGCCAATTCGCCACGTCCTGCGTCCTGGATACTGGAGAAATCAATCGATGGCATTAACTACGAGCCCTGGCAATACTTTGGTCTCAGTGATGCGGACTGCAAGCGACGCTACAATCTGTCCGGTCGGAATGGCAAATATTCGTTTAAAAACGATACTGAAGTGATTTGTTCCACACAATATTCCAAGCCGCTGCCATTGGAGAATGGGGAACTGCACGTGTCCCTGCTAAAGAATCGTCCTGGTGCACAGGAGCAGACGCCAGAGTTGATGGAGTTCATCACGGCTCGATTTATGCGAATACGGCTGCAGGGCATGCACTCGACGGCGAATCTGGAGAACAGCGTCGACTGGGCTCTCGATGCACAGTCGCTGGAGAAGCGCAGTTTCTACAGCCTGAAACAGTTGCGGGTCAGTGGTCGCCTGGACTGTCGTGGACATGCGAATCGCACACAGGATGTGGCCGGCAATACGCTGCTGCAGTGCATCTGTCAGCACAATACGTGTGGCATGCAGTGCGAGGAGTGTTGTCCACTCTTTCAGGACCGGGCCTATGCTGTCGGCGGCGACTGTGAGATTTGTCAGTGCAACGGACATGCGCAGAGCTGCAACTACGATGCGTTCCTGGAGCGTGGCATCTGTCAGAGCTGTGGCAACAATACAGCCGGCAATGAGTGTGAATTTTGTGCAGGCGGTTTCTATAGACCCCAAGATGCGGCACCCACTGAACCCTGCCTGCCCTGCGCCTGCAATCCGCAACGTTCCACGGGCAAATGTGCACCTGTGGGTGGTGCCTGCCATTGTCTGGAGGGTTTCCAGGTAGGTGTTGTGTTTTTATTACTACTTTTCTATTTAAAGCTATTTAATTGACCATTTCATTCTTGAATTTATATGACATTACATCATTAGTGGCATTTTCGGTTCATTTAAATTGTTTTGTACCCAATGAAATCAGCATTTATTTATTTTTTTCAGGGTGCCCACTGCGAGGAATGCGCTCCGAATTACTACGGAGACGATTGTCGACGCTGCGAATGCGATTCACGTGGAACACTGGAGGACAGCGCCTGCGCAGGAAGCTGTCGGTGCAAGGCACATGTGGAGGGCGACACCTGTTCGGAGTGTGCCACGGGCTACTTTGATTTGAATGGTCTCAATCCTGAGGGCTGCAGCCACTGCTGGTGCTCGCATGTCTCAGAGAGTTGCCACAGCGCCAAGCTGCAGACTCTGGCCTTTGAAACGCTCAATGATTGGAAGCTGACGGACATACAGCGATCGCAATCGATACCCATCTCATTGGATGCGGAACAGAAGCGTTTGATTTTTGGTAATGAGTTGGATGAAGTGGAGGCGATTTACTGGCAGGCGCCGATGGGTTATCTGGGCAATCGTCTGACCAGCTACGGTGCCAGGCTCCAACTGCAATTGGCCTGGGTGGTGATGAGGGGCGATACTTCGGGCAAGCCCACAAGTGGGCCCAATGTCATATTGTTTGGGAAGAACGGCTTAAAGATTGCCTATGCGGATGAATCGTTTGAGAGCTTGGAGCTCGCATTGAATGTTACACTAACGGAACAGGGTTGGTATCATGTGCCATCCACTGTTAAGGACATCAAGACCCGATTGCGTCGCACTGAGGGTGGCTATTATCATGGCGAGGAAGTGACCAGGACACAGTTTCTCTCTGTGCTCGTCTCACTGGATGCGCTGCTCATCCGCGCTGCCTTTCACACAGATCAGGTGGAAACATCGCTGGAGCACGCTGTCATCTATTCGGGTGGCGTTGAGCTGGGCGCACAGGCCACAACACAGGTGGAGCAATGTATCTGTCCAACCGGCTACACGGGTCTCTCGTGCGAGGGCTGCTCCTTTGGATATAAGCGCATCTTTGAGAACTCCACCGATCATCAGCTGCTGGGCAAATGCATACCCTGTCCGTGCAATGGACACTCGAACTCCTGTGATCTGCAGAGCGGCAACTGTGGCGATTGCATGCACAACACTTACGGAGAGCGGTGAGTAAAACAGTGGAAGATCGAGGGAAGTGGAGTGGTAGAAGGACTTGGACGTAGGACAGCAGCTACACTTAATATTAACTTTATTTAAAATCCTCTGATTTTCTTCTATGCTCTAGTTAAAATTATAGTTTTTGAGCTTTACATTTTTTAATAAGTAAAAATGAATACTATTAATCAAATTCCACTTTAAAATTGGAGGAATTTTCCATAGTATTTCAACTATTTTTCAATCTTATGTTCTGCAAGCTGATAATTGCTTTAGCCAAGTCACACAGCATCCACACGAACACAATCCACGATTAGCCGGTACACACACCACGTACGGCGCTCAGGTTTATAATTGTACTAAATTCACCACATCAGGCACCAGCACAACAACTTAGCCAAGACACACACCTAATACTCTGTTACAATTTCAGCTGCGAGCGTTGCCAGCTTGGTTTCTATGGCAATCCGTTGCAGGGCACACCACACGACTGTAAACGCTGCGCCTGCCCCCTGCTGGTGGACTCGAACAATTTCTCGCCCAGCTGCCAGCTGAAGAGCTACAACTATATGGATCTGAATCCGCAATTCGAGCTCATCGAACATGCTGAGTACATATGCACCCAGTGCCCGGAGGGATATACGGGGGATCATTGCCAGGTGTGCGATGATGGCTACTTTGGCAATCCGCTGCAGTTGGACAGCAGCTGTCAGCGCTGCGATTGCCAGGGTGGTCCCTGCAATGTCACCACCGGTGAATGCATCACTTGCTATGGGAATACAGAAGGATGGCGCTGCGAGCGATGCAAACTTGGCTATTGGGGGGATCCCGCTGTCGGCTGTGAGCCCTGCAACTGTTTTGCCGACGGGTCAGAGAGTGGCCTCTGTGACAGCGCAGAGGGGCAGTGCCTGTGTCGTCCCAGGTTCGCCGGCCAGAAGTGCAATGAGTGCGATGTGGGCTTTGCCCAAGTGGAACTGCAATGCGTACCCTGCGGCTGCGATGCACTGGGTGCTGTCAAGCTGGACAGTTGCAATGGCAGCAGTGGACAATGCGAATGCAAGGTGGGCGTCATGGGCCTCAAGTGTCACGAGTGCCAGAATGGCTACTTTGGCATGAATATCAATGCCCAGCAACTGGAGGATTTGGCTGCACTGCGTCTGGCCGAGAATGATGATGACTGGGAGCTGATTAACGATAATGATGAACAAGTCGAGGTTGTGGCCTGCGAGGGTGAGTACTTATCAGAAAATATACATTTATTCTTTTAATTTATACCAAACAAGTCGAGAAACAGAGATAATATATTAGACCAGGAAATAGATTCTGCAGTAAAGTAGAAACTTTAAGTATAAACATTCTTCTAAAAACAAAATTTACTACGAACTTTTAAATATTTTTAACTAACCTTTGGTTAATTATGGCTAGCTATTTTAATTCGAAGAATTTGTTTGTAGTACACATTTTATACAATTTTCAATATCTACCAGAAATCGTATATTTTTGAGATAAAAGTACATAATTTAGTATTGCTTTTATGTGGCATAATTTTTCAAGTCATCAATTTAAACACACGCACACAGAACATACTTAAATGCGGTTAAGAACAAAGAAATTGTTGAAATATTTCATGTAAATTCCGGTAATTTATTTGTGCGCCTCACTGATAGATGACTTGTGGGCTTTGTTGTGCTTGCACCTACTACGAAAACCAGATGTGTGATGTGAATTGCATGGGGCGGAGCAGTCCATCAATAAGAATGGAAACAAGAAACAACCTCTATCCGAGGCATGTCGAAAATCACACTCCCTTGAAGCCGAGCGAATGATTTTTTGAATAAAAAACCAACCGATTATTCCCATAGCTTGTTGCTATGCGATTTTGTTGTCGGATATTGGTAATTTTAATAGAAGTTTTATTGAAGGCACAACTTAAGAGTTTTGCTAAGACATACTTGAAAAAAAAAAAAATGTATCTCGTACAAGAACTCATCTCTTGACCATTAGATTCCATGGCTTCCAAGTATTCCGATCTGAAAATAGACGAATATGTAAAACAATTTTCATTAAGCTATATACATGCAAATGAAAATACTCTCTGAAAGGGTATACAAAGGGCGTTGATTCAAGAGACGCACATGATTACATTTTTGTGGTACTGGGAAATGCAATAGAAACCTAAAAACATTTAAGCTGCACTACAAGTTCCTTGGAAAATCAATTTCACAGAACAAGCGTTAATTATTAGCTAATTAGCTGCCAGTTAGCAAATGAGGTAGCCGACAATAAAATACGTGAATTAACTACTTTAAAATAATGACAAGCAAAGCTAAAGATTTTTACATCTCGTGCTTGAAGGTTTTCAAAAACAAAGTAACTGAAAATCTAAAAACAAAAGCCAACTCTTGGAAAAGTTCAGAAGTCTTGTAAGCGGCAATGCTTTGGCAAATGCAATCCGAGTTCTTGTTCAAGTACAACACCTCTGCCAGCTAAGGAAGAAGAATAGATGACGAGCGATACAAAAGTATGTGAAGACCTAGGAGGAGGTTTCTGTTAACTGCACTTTGGGTTTGTTGCCCAGCCACATTTCAAAACAATAAATTGTTATTTGAGTACACTTTGTACTATAACTGCTTTTTTTTTGCCTATTGTCTATGGTGTTAAAAATGGTACAAAAAGACTTGGCCTGACTTCAAGGAGAACTGGCCATAGTGTATGAGAAATATCAAGTTACAATGGGACGCTGTAATGGGCAATATATGATGTATGAGTTGGGCGTGAAAAGTACAGAAAACTGCATTGAAATAAGCGTAAATAATGATGAGTATACAAATGAATAAAATGAATAGCTTAAGATTTATTTAAGTTAGATGAAAACTCACATTAATAATAGTTGTTTGAAAATTATGATAATATATTCAAATCAAATGCGTTTATTTAATTCACTGTTCATTGTTCCTTGCTTTACATTATTCGAATCATAAATATAAATAAATTGACTGTTTTAGTTGTAAAAGATTTTAAATAATGATTTTAACTCAAATTTTTGTACACAAAAATTCGATTTTTTTTTGTCATTTAAACAGAGCTATATTTTGAATATTTAATTGATTAAACTGTCGAACTGTATTATACGATCTCATTACGTAATTGGGTTAACTTGCGTTACAAAATACAAAATACAGCCCACATCTGAGCAAAGCCCACTAAAAGAAAAATTTGTGTACTGCATTCAACAAACAATTGCGCTCGAGCCACAACCACAAAACTGATTTATGACCAATTGCTGGAATTTAAGTTATGACGGCATAAAAGTTCAAATTTTATGCAAAACTTGGTGCAGAACTTGGCCAAATAAAATGCTAAGAGTAATAACAAATAAATGAAAAGGAGGCATTCCGCCAAGCACATTAGGGTCAAGTGTCGTAATCTTAGCTTGATTGAAGAGACTTCAGGCTCGAAGCTGCTTTGTGCTTGCAACATGCTGCAAGTGGTTTTTGTTGTTGTGTTAACTGTTGTTGTTTTGAGGTTAAAGCATCAAGCCGCTTAGGCAAAACTGGCCATTAGATATAATTACCAATTTGTGGTCTAAGTTTGAAGTCACTGTTTTGTAAGCACTGGCTGCCAACTCGTTTTCCGCTCTTTGACCATAAATTTGCCACTCTAATCTGCCAGCGCCTAAAAGTAGCTGCAGCTTTGACTTCACCACACTCAAGAAGTCAATAACTACACCCAGTTTGTGTCTCTCTCCCTCTTCTGTTCTGTCTCTTTCTCTTATCGATACATCTCACTATCTCTCAGAGTCATGACAATGAAAAGCCGCAATGACAATTGGCCTGGTCAAGAGGCGACTGTGACTGCCACACACACAACGATAGCTGCATGTCTTTTGGCTGCACAGTAGCAATGCCAACAACTTTCATAAGCAACACCCACGCCAAATGCCCGGTAAAATAACTGCCCCGTCAGCAGCTCAAGATGTAAGATTATACCAATGAAAAGTGATTTGAGCAACAAGCTTGCAGACTTTTTGAAGCTCTCAAATCTATTCACGTGCAGCTGAAGCTAAAAATGTCACTTTAACAGACGATTAATCTGCAAAAAATTCATTCAAAGCTGCCTTTCGAAGCGAAGAAGCCTAGGAGCACACTGAGCTTTAAGTAAAGTAAACTTAAAGCTAACTTGAGCATTATGAAAATGTTGCTGAAAGCGTTCATGTTTAGGAAATTCTGCGCGTCAAATAAATAATAATTATTTTCTCTAGCAGCTTTCAACAATTTTAATTGATAATCTTTAAAATTTATACTAACAAAGCTATCTTCAAGCATATGATTTACATAGCATTTCGTAACATCTACTTGGACATTTAAGCTGTTGGTTTTGTTCTACTTTTGTCTTCTACTCTAGTTATCAGCATTTACTAAATAATTGTGACCTTATCAAAGTGTGGTTCATTGGCAGTCTTTTAAAAGGCACCGCCAACACAACAAATTGCTTTTCCAAATAGTCATAACTTCATTTTTGAGGCTGTAATGTGGAACCGCAAGAGTGAGCACAATTGCAATTAATCTCAAGGTATTTAACACAAATATTTGAAATTGTTTCACTAATCAGTTTTGGCCGAAACGTAAATCGGCATAGGAGCAAAGTCAAATGGAAGGCAGTGACAATTTTCGCATTTCGGTTTTACGTATTGGTTTTGGTTTTGGTTGTTTTTCGTTGTGCGGGGTCCAACCAACCAGACTCTGGGCATACCAATGTCCATAAAAATGTCAACCACAACAGTAACAACAAGAAAACAGTGAAGAAAATATGTGCCGATTGGCTTGGCTTGCCAAAGTGGTTTGCTGCTGCTGCTGCAGTTGGTGGTTGCCTGGGCCTAAAACTGGACACCACATCTCGTTGGCTCCATGCTGTCTGAGATTTTGCTGTGGTTGTTGCTGGTTGCTGGTTGCTGCTGCTGGTGCTGTTGCTTTTGCTGTGGCATGTCTCTGGTGAGCGGCAAATGGAACTGATTACAAAATATGACCAGCGGCTAAATGTATGCGCCGTTTGCTGCTTAATTTCTTAGATACCAAAGACTTTGCTTTCGATTCTACACATACGAAAACCTAGATAGATATATATATTTTTAATTTTTATGCGTGGGTCTTAAATTTGAGACTTTGGTTAGCCACAACACACGTGCTACTGTTTTTTTTTTCCACGCTAATGACTAAGCCAAATTGGTAATGCAAATGAGCTCCTTAAGTGCCCCAGTTTTACCTTAGTTGCAACTATGTTAGCGCAATTACTTGAGTTTTTTTTGTTTTTGGTCGACAACAACCACAATTTGAGAGCATTTTATCGTTGACATGGGAAAATAATTGAAGATTGTGACAAAATTGTCACCCTATGAAAATAAACCGTATAAAAATAAGACTATCATTGATATATTTGCTTATATCAGTATAGTTTTGTTCGGCTTACTATATAGTTAATGAACTAACCGATTTGTTCTATGAAAGCTATGGGAAAACTAGTCTGAAGTTAATAATTTTTTGTCAAAATAGTCGGAATATCTTATCACCCATAAATTTCGTGTGATAAAAGATTCTTACCAAGCCTCAAACTGAGCCCCTTATTTCAATTGAAGATTTTTTCTTTTTCGCAATTCTTACATGTGAAAATACATATTATGCTCCTTATGTATGTACATCTTTTTTTTGCTAAATCGACTTACAAATGTAAGCATTTTGCTTACAGAATCTTGCTTTTAAATACGGGAGTTAATAAAACTTGTCTTTCCACCAATAAATAAATTAATCATAACGCGATTCTGATTAGACTCAATGAATGATAGAAATGATATACAGGAATTGACGTCTTTCAACTTTCTATCATAACGCAGTCTCTTAAAATTATGTTATTCACATTGCGTTTTTTATTAGAATCCATGACTGCCATAAATTGCAATGCCTAATGTTTTGCTTGCACATGTGCTAACGATTTGAGATGCTTCAGCTGTTAACCAGGCCAAAACAATTACAAAATTAAAAAAAAAACAAGAAAAATGCGAGCCGAAAGCGTTTTACTCTGGGTGTGTGAGTGTGTGTATGTGTGTGTGTGTGTGTGTGCAGCGAGTATCTTTTTCACAATTGCCAAAGACAAGACAGAAAATTGCAAATACAAAAAGCAACTTTATACGTTGACGCTGAGTTGGTCGCGGAGTCGCAATGTCGCAGCAAGGTAATCAAGAAGCGTCTAAATGGACAAAATGGAGCAAAAACAAAAACAGCTGTGACAAGTGGTTGTTGTTGCGGAGGTTTTTAGTTGGCCTGTCAACGCATCTCGGCTCGAATGATGACTGGAAATGGAGCAAGAGGATCCTCAGACTCACGTGGCAATAAATTTCAAATAATTCTCAAGCGACTTGTGACATAAACGCGTCGTCCAACGGTAAAGTAAAAAAAAAAAAATTGGCTTTGCCAGCTGGCAGCAGTTAATAGAAAATGGCTAAGAAAAAGAGAGTTTCGCGTCCCGAGGACATGCAAAGCACATGACACTAATGAATGTGGCTAACAAGCCAATGTAATTGCCTGGCGACAATTTGCTCACCATTTAAAATTTATTGCATGTTATTAAAGCCAACTGCCACTGGCATCCAATCGCTTTCAAACTGTGCTCAACATTAATCCAAATCACCTGGTCTTTTGGCATTTTGATTATCTAATTTATGACCAGTATTTGCTTCTTGTAACCCACCTCGATATCTGTATCTGCTGCCCGTTTGCCATGTGCATCTATCGCCGAATGCCAAAAAAAAGCTAATAAACTAAAAACACGTCTCCAATTTTCAGACTGGTCGTGTGGTGTGATTTTAATTGCTCTTACAAATGTTCTTTACGGTCGCGCTTGCAGCGCATATCGAGAGCAAATCGTGGTATCTACTGGAACTCTTTTTTCTGTGTTGTGGACAGACGCTTTTGACAGCACTTGGAACAAAGGTGCCAAGATTTATGGTCACAATTAACCGACTAGATTGTGTGGGATCGAGGTAGTGTAGCATGATGAGGATTTACTTCGGGTATCCCTGATTAACCCCTTTCCGCATACTCTGTGCCACTTATTGAAATTGTAAATTGTAAATGTTGAGCTTTTAAAGTTTAGCAGAAATTATTAAATATTTTGTCAATCATTTGTTAAAACAAAATTTACAGGTCAAATCTGTCTTATATACATTTTGTTAAACACACTCTTAGTCAACTTCTGTAGTCATTTCTTACAACAAATTGTAATGCAAATTAGGTCATATTCTGAAGAGATTTAAAGGCATTTCAATTATAAATTCCAAATCCTAACCAGAGTTATAATAAAATGAGATATCTTACTCAATTTATATTGTCATTTTATGGCGCTACAATTGGAAGCAACTTTGTCACATTGGAGTGCACCCCATCTGCACTTCGCTGACACACTATTAACACACATCAGTACACAGAGCATCATAATATTCAAACTAATACACGCTCTAATCAGGCAGATTACAAAACGCGTACAAAACACTTGAAAAGACATTAAAATATAATCTCTATAAAAAAATGCCACCCAAAAAACGAAACTAGTCACAAAAAATATATAAAAGCTTTGCAGACAAGGAAATGTATAAAAATATGAAAAATCAAAAACACAAAAATCCCATAAAACCAAAAAGGCACAAGTAATTAATAAATTATTTCCAGTCAATAAACTGAGAGACTGTGTGTAGGGGTCTCAGTTGCAACATGTTCCCAGTGCAGCATGCGGGGGCTTGCTCGGTGGGCGCCCCGCGGATGCGCAAGCGCCGCACCACACCGTATCGCACCACGCACCACTGCAGCACCCCAGCAACCATGTCGGTGCTTCATGTCAGTTCATTAGGGTCAAACGGCTGGCGGCAACTATGGCGAGACTGTGGGTTGTTTCAGTGCTGTGCTCTTGGAGCTGTTAGAGCTCTTGGTTTTCCACGTTTCCGTACCGCTTTAGCGGTTCATAAAAATTAGCTAGCCATAAAATTAGCCAAGTCGAGAAATAAACATAAATTGAATTGCAGTTCATTCATAAGCATAATTGCCCGCCTGTCTTCAATATCTATTTTATAATCAGTTTGTCGACAAATTGGTAAAATTTATGGCATAGTTTTCTCTGTTTTTAACAATTTGCCGCCTCCCGCCTTCTACCAATTAAAGATTCACAGCCAGCAATTGGCTTTGATTTCATTCACTTCCAAATGAAATTTTGTATGCCTACTCCATGAAAATAAAACGATTTCTTGGTGTGAAATAAGCGGCAAGTGTTAGTTGCAGAACGTCACAAAAATATATTGGGGCTGAAGAAGTTGTTTGCGGTAGTTGTGCTTTTTAGCTGTTCATAAATTTTATATAGTGAGAAAAAGTGTGGGAAATGTTCTTGACAAGTAAGAGAATATCAAGTACAACATATTAATGGAAAGTGATGAATTTTTACAACTAGAACCATTCCTTTCTGTCTTCTTCTGGGTGTCCTCCCGTCGTTGGGAGGAGCACCAGAGATATCTCTTAGCACCTTGTTCTGCAAAACTTGAATTTGTTTAATCCAAGGGCTTTTTGATCATAGTTTTGCCCCTAAATCAATCGTATATTTAAAGTTAAAAATGAAATTTTAGGTCGGAAGACAAGTAAAAATTATAGCCTGAAAATCGATGTATCGATATATGGGCATAGGTCGAAACTTCAAAATGCCATAACTTCGTCAAAACTCAACTGATTTTAAAAAGCAAGGGCTTTTTGATCATAGTTTTGCCCCTAAATCAATCGTACATTTAAAGTTGAAAACGAAATTTGAGGTCGGAAGACAAGTAAAAATTATAGCCCGAAAATCGATATCTCGGTGTATGGGCATAGGTCGAAACTTCAAAATGCCATAACTTCGTCAAAACTCAACTGATTTTAAAAAGCAAGGGCTTTTTGATCATAGTTTTGCCCCTAAATCAATCGTACATTTAAAGTTGAAAACGAAATTTGAGGTCGGAAGACAAGTTAAAACTATGGCCTGAAAATCGATGTAATGATATATGGGCATAGGTCGAAACTTCAAAATGCCATAACTTCGTCAAAACTCAACTGATTTTAAAAAGCAAGGGCTTTTTGATCATAGTTTTGCCCCTAAATCAATCCTACATTTAAAGTTGAAAACGAAATTTGAGGTCGGAAGACAAGTAAAAATTATAGCCCGAAAATCGATATATCGGTGTATGGGCATAGGTCGAAACTTCAAAATGCCATAACTTCGTCAAAACTCAACTGATTTTAAAAAGCAAGGGCTTTTTGATCATAGTTTTGCCCCTAAATCAATCGTACATTTAAAGTTGAAAATGAAATTTGAGGTCGGAAGACAAGTAAAAACTATAGCCTGAAAATCGATGTATCGATATATGGGCATAGATCGAAACTTCAAAATGCCATAACTTCGTCAAAACTCAACTGATTTTAAAAAGCAAGGGCTTTTGGATCATAGTTTTGCCCCTAAATCAATCCTACATTTAAAGTTGAAAATGAAATTTGAGGTCGGAAGACAAGTAAAAATTATAGCCTGAAAATCGATATCTCGGTGTATGGGCATAGGTCGAAACTTCAAAATGCCATAACTTCGTCAAAACTCAACTGATTTTAAAAAGCAAGGGCTTTTTGATCATAGTTTTGCCCCTAAATCAATCCTACATTTAAAGTTGAAAACGAAATTTGAGGTCGGAAGACAAGTAAAAATTATAGCCTGAAAATCGATATCTCGGTGTATGGGCATAGGTCGAAACTTCAAAATGCCATAACTTCGTCAAAACTCAACTGATTTTAAAAAGCAAGGGCTTTTTGATCATAGTTTTGCCCCTAAATCAATCGTACATTTAAAGTTGAAAACGAGATTTGAGGTCGGAAGACAAGTTAAAACTATGGCCTGAAAATCGATGTAATGATATATGGGCATAGGTCGAAACTTCAAAATGCCATAACTTCGTCAAAACTCAACTGATTTTAAAAAGCAAGGGCTTTTTGATCATAGTTTTGCCCCTAAATCAATCCTACATTTAAAGTTGAAAACGAAATTTGAGGTCGGAAGACAAGTAAAAATTATAGCCCGAAAATCGATATATCGGTGTATGGGCATAGGTCGAAACTTCAAAATGCCATAACTTCGTCAAAACTCAACTGATTTTAAAAAGCAAGGGCTTTTTGATCATAGTTTTGCCCCTAAATCAATCGTACATTTAAAGTTGAAAATGAAATTTGAGGTCGGAAGACAAGTAAAAACTATAGCCTGAAAATCGATGTATCGATATATGGGCATAGATCGAAACTTCAAAATGCCATAACTTCGTCAAAACTCAACTGATTTTAAAAAGCAAGGGCTTTTGGATCATAGTTTTGCCCCTAAATCAATCCTACATTTAAAGTTGAAAATGAAATTTGAGGTCGGAAGACAAGTAAAAATTATAGCCTGAAAATCGATATCTCGGTGTATGGGCATAGGTCGAAACTTCAAAATGCCATAACTTCGTCAAAACTCAACTGATTTTAAAAAGCAAGGGCTTTTTGATCATAGTTTTGCCCCTAAATCAATCCTACATTTAAAGTTGAAAACGAAATTTGAGGTCGGAAGACAAGTTAAAACTATGGCCTGAAAATCGATGTAATGATATATGGGCATAGGTCGAAACTTCAAAATGCCATAACTTCGTCAAAACTCAACTGATTTTAAAAAGCAAGGGCTTTTGGATCATAGTTTTGCCCCTAAATCAATCCTACATTTAAAGTTGAAAATGAAATTTGAGGTCGGAAGACAAGTAAAAATTATAGCCTGAAAATCGATGTATCGATATATGGGCATAGGTCGAAACTTCAAAATGCCATAACTTCGTCAAAACTCAACTGATTTTAAAAAGCAAGGGCTTTTTGATCATAGTTTTGCCCCTAAATCAATCCTACATTTAAAGTTAAAAACGAGATTTGAGGTCGGAAGACAAGTTAAAACTATGGCCTGAAAATCGATGTAATGATATATGGGCATAGGTCGAAACTTCAAAATGCCATAACTTCGTCAAAACTCAACTGATTTTAAAAAGCAAGGGCTTTTTGATCATAGTTTTGCCCCTAAATCAATCCTACATTTAAAGTTGAAAATGAAATTTGAGGTCGGAAGACAAGTAAAAATTATAGCCTGAAAATCGATATCTCGGTGTATGGGCATAGGTCGAAACTTCAAAATGCCATAACTTCGTCAAAACTCAACTGATTTTAAAAAGCAAGGGCTTTTTGATCATAGTTTTGCCCCTAAATCAATCCTACATTTAAAGTTGAAAACGAAATTTGAGGTCGGAAGACAAGTTAAAACTATGGCCTGAAAATCGATGTAATGATATATAGGCATAGGTCGAAACTTCAAAATGCCATGACTTCGTCAAAACTCAACTGATTTTAAAAAGCAAGGGCTTTTGGATCATAGTTTTGCCCCTAAATCAATCCTACATTTAAAGTTGAAAATGAAATTTGAGGTCGGAAGACAAGTAAAAATTATAGCCTGAAAATCGATGTATCGATATATGGGCATAGGTCGAAACTTCAAAATGCCATAACTTCGTCAAAACTCAACTGATTTTAAAAAGCAAGGGCTTTTTGATCATAGTTTTGCCCCTAAATCAATCCTACATTTAAAGTTGAAAACGAGATTTGAGGTCGGAAGACAAGTTAAAACTATGGCCTGAAAATCGATGTAATGATATATGGGCATAGGTCGAAACTTCAAAATGCCATAACTTCGTCAAAACTCAACTGATTTTAAAAAGCAAGGGCTTTTTGATCATAGTTTTGCCCCTAAATCAATCGTACATTTAAAGTTGAAAACGAAATTTGAGGTCGGAAGACAAGTAAAAATTATAGCCCGAAAATCGATATCTCGGTGTATGGGCATAGGTCGAAACTTCAAAATGCCATAACTTCGTCAAAACTCAACTGATTTTAAAAAGCAAGGGCTTTTTGATCATAGTTTTGCCCCTAAATCAATCGTACATTTAAAGTTGAAAACGAAATTTGAGGTCGGAAGACAAGTAAAAATTATAGCCCGAAAATCGATATATCGGTGTATGGGCATAGGTCGAAACTTCAAAATGCCATAACTTCTCTCTCTCTCTCTCTCTCTTTAATCACATATGCTGCTTTTTTAAATGGCAACTCGTAAGAATTTGGTTTTGCCTAAAAACATACTAGCCTAAACAATTTTCGAGTCGCTTTTTCAGAAGCGCATTGATTGATTGAAAAACGTGCGCCAAAAGTTTTCACGGCAGCAATGTGCAACAAGCGCAGCAAGCAACCGACAACATTTCCAACTCCAACAACAACAACCACAAGCGAAGCAATTGTTTTTCGCGCACAGATTTTTCCACAATGGCATTTTCTTCATTTGCGCCTAACAATGGCAACACTTTGTCACGATTTCGCGCCGCCGCTGCAACAACAACTACAGCAACAGCAGCAGCAGCAGCTACGCGGGGCTAACTAACAAGACACCGGCAACATGTTGCTGTTGCCTCAGCAGCCGCTGCTTCTGCTCCTGCTGCTGCCGCTGCCGCTGCTGCTACCATTTAATGTTGCCGTTGCTGCTGTGTTGAATTATCACCGCGCATGTGTGACTAACCTCCCGAGGCGGTGCACAACAAAAAGATAACCAATACGTTGGACGACGACATCGTCTCCCGTTTTTCGGCTGCTCCCTGTCCCACACTCCCCCGTCCGCCGCTTCATCCCTCTACGAGCCGCAGTGTCCAACCTGCTAATGCTTTTCCCTCAAGCTTGCGCTTCAGTCATAATTTTTGCTGGCAGACGACAGTGAGATTCCCGGCTTATTTATGGCCATCCAGCATCCAGTGGGCAACGTGGTGAATGGTGAATGCTACTGTGCTTGTGTATTTGGGTTATGCAGCCGCTGTTCGGAGTCCGCTGTCCGCTGGCGGCCAGTATGCGGCACGTTAATGATCTTGTTATGCCTCGGCCCTTTTGCATGCATGCGGCAACTGAGCCAAAGCATCTATAAACTTCAACTAACGAGCAATGCCTCTTTTCGCGTAAATTCACACATGATTTCATTGTAGGCTGCTCCATCTGCTGATGAATCACCCAAATCATTCACAGCTAGAACAGATTCTGAACAAAAGAAAACAATAACGAACAGCTACACACTCTTGCAAATCAGAGATCGGTACGCTACTCACGTCTAGCTCCATTCATGAGATCATTTTGCATTATGGCAACTGAAGAGTTTTCTTAATTTTATTTTATTACTATCTCACTTTTTTAACTAAAAGAAAATCAGATTCTTTTGTTGTATGTACAAAAGTTCAAAAGTGCTTAGAAGAAATAAGAAATTCTCGTTCTCCTTGATATCAATGAATATTTTAATACCTCGGTAAATCATCATTGCTTTTAATATCCTTGTTTTCCTGGTCAGCACTATTAATTAATTCATAGTATTTTTACGTAACTTAGTTTTTATATATACCAAAATTAATAGTATTTTAAAGTAAGGAATTAACGAGTGAAAACTGGTATTATTCAGTTCATTCAAAGTTAATTTTAGTTTATCATATTTCGCAATTATTCTGAATTAAATCTCACACTCATATTTCAAGAGGTCTGCCAACTTTGTATTGTAAGTGATAATTGGCATAACAACTAGTCGAATATTTTTTCAGTGACTCAATCAGATGAAGTTGTGCCTATAGTAAGCATTTTCCCCAGTTACTTCATCTCCAACAACATTAACGCCTTTTGGCCGTGTTTCGTGTTGTGCTCGATTAGCACTTCCCATGCATTCAGCTGCAGTATGAATTTGTTTAGACTGCTGCACTTCCGTTTCGTGGCTTGCGTTTTGCCAGCTGCTAGAGTCATCTGTCTTGAATGTGGTCCACGACAACAACGACAGCAACAATAACAACAACAACAACAACACCAACAACGCCAACATCATCAGCCTCCAGGCGAACAGACACGAAACGTCATCAACTTGACATTTAAATTGTGCTCTTGATAAAGTTGCCAACATTTGTTATGAGTCTTGAGAGGGGGGAGGGGATTCATAGCCTTATAGTTAATAACTTTGTTGCCACTTCAAAGCGGCTATATATACACACACATATATATATATATATGTAAATTCGTTTTTATTTCTCTTGGCCAACTGTCATATTCTGCCGCCCGTGTGGTCTCTCTGCATGTAATTCATATAAAGCAATTTATGTCAGCCGAGGTGACAGTTTTCTGTAGCTTTCGGAAGAACGCAAATCATGCAAGTTAAAAAAATAAAATAAATGTGGCTTTTACAACTTTTAAGTAGGGCCTTTGAAAGCTAACCAATACTATTGCAAAATTCTGTTTACCGTTATAATTGGGCGCTTTATTAGGACCGTAAAAAATTTAAGTTTTTACTCATCGCTAGCTGCCACGCCCCCAACACGTTTGCAGCCTAGTTCACAGTTTTGACTTGCGGCTCGGCTTGCATATTTTGTTTTTTTTTTATTATTTATTTTATGGGAAGCTTTCAACATTAAAAAATCGTAAAAATCTGAAGTAGTTGACTGCGCGATGATAGTTTTTCAGAAAAGTTGAATGCATGTAGTTTGGCGGTGCCATTAGTTTTATGCCTACTCAGAATGTGACCGCAAAACATGTCAAATGCATTTAGATAGCAAAGCGCTTTTAGCCACAGCATCAGCCTCAGGGCAATGGAAATCCATATGATCCGCCTGTGGGCGGGTTACCTGACGCACTTTCTAATATCCAACACGCGCCCCGCACTTTGTCAGTCGTCCAGTTGTCCACATTTCACCCTCCCAACACACAAGTCACCCGAGTCTGGCAAATTCATCTCTCATCACGCAATCCGCCACAGACGCATTTAATCAAAGTGCAGTCTCTTAAAACTGAAACCCATCTGCGATACACGTTCGCATTGCGTGCATTGACATTCAACAACGTAAATCACAAGTGCAATTAACAACTCCTTCGACTAAAGCGACGACGACGACGACGACGTTCATCGGCCTGATGCATTTGGGCCACTAGCTCGTTTGTGGCTAGCGGAAATTGTTGTTGGTTCAATAAAAGTAAATTGCAATTAAACAAAATTGCTAATTTCAATTGATGACAGCCGCCATAAATTTGATGGCAGCCAAAAGGCGGGAGTCAATAACATATGCCACTTTTTACCGGATTGTTTAATGGAGTCGCCACTTCTGTTGCAGTTACAGTTGAAGATGCTGTCTGACTTCCGTGCTTTTGTTTATTTTGTCAAACTAAATGGCAGATGGATTGGAATAAATTAGAGAGCTGCTTTCTAGCATTTATTGTGATCAATGTTCTTTTTAAGTAAATAATCTCAACTGGTTCTTGAAATGCCCCGAGAGTGATAAATGTTCAACATTTACAAAAAGAAGATTATCCGTTGCAAAAGATAAGCTTAAGGCGTCCATCACACGAGCATATTAGCTGGTGAGGATGTAGATACTTAAAGATTAAATAAAAAACGCTATCACTGTAAGTAGAATCGCGACAACTTTAATTACACATTGTCAGAAACTAATCTTTGGCACATAGCAGGTACTGTTATACATGAGTATTTAAAATAGTATATTTTTCATTATTTAATTTTGAAAAATTCTTAAGCTAACCCGAAAGTAACTCATGCCAAAATTTATTAGGCAAGACCTTCCTATTACTCCCCTTTCACAAACTGGCCCAACTGTTGCCCGACCAACTTTCGCCCATGGCAACAACAACAACAACAACAACAGCAACACATTCTCATATCAAGCTAAACACAAAGCTTTGCCGACAGAGTGCAACAAAAATGCAACAACAAGCCGAAAAAAATCAATTAAAATTGAGACGACAGCAGCAACGAGTAGAGAGAAATAGTCATAGAGAGGGGGAGAGGAAAAGGCGGGGTTAACGGGGGTTTTGCAGCAACATTGAAGGTAACGTTAAAAAGTAATGCATTTGCGCTTGGCACGCAAAGGAAGTAGCAACTGCTGCAAATGTTGCAGCAACAAGCACCACAACAAAAAAATGTTGCCAAGCTGAAAGTGTTTTCAGTCGCTGTCGCAGTCGACGTCAACGTCGCTGCCGCTGGCAAGCGAGGCGTAGCGTAGAAAACAGATCAAAAGGTCGAAGATTGCGCTAACCCGAGGACGCCCACTTTTTCGCACGCTTTTCTTGTTGCCTGGCCAAAATCGCACGCCGGATACGCGGATGCGCGGATACATGTACACAGATAAACACACTCAAAACACTCTACGAGCATAATCTATAATAATGCCCATGCAGCTGCCCAACTCGCTGGCATAGGCTGCTTCAAAGTTCGAAATTGAAAAAAGTGGCAACGACAGCCTCTGGTGAAATTCTTTCATCAATAGACGCTAAAAGCATATAGGCTCAAACTGAATGGGGCAAATGGTGGGAGCAAGGCACATTTCCTCTTTGAGGGGGATTAAATCTTAGAATAGGCAGAAGGGTTGCCAAGACTGTCGACTTTGTAAATAAGAGTCTTTAATTGTTTAAATTAATTAGAAAACACTTGAATAGATTGTTTAATTAATAGATACTTTTTCCACATCTGAGATTTTTCTTCAACTTCGTTATGGATTTTGTTGTATCTTTTCTTGACTGTGTATTCTTTCCCGTTTCTTGCATATGCATAGTTATAAAAACGTAAAAAAGTCAGTAAAGCTCTTCTTTCTATGTTCATTCTTCTCCTTCATAAATGCGCCATATTCTTCAACTACATGGAATCGTGCCGTGGCCAATTAAGTTGCGCATTCAGATTCCTTCGAAAATCCTTCAAAACAAAATGAAAAGAATATCCATATTTATGTCTGCCAAGTTACCGCCTTCATTCAAGCTCTCAACTTACATATTCAAGCGATTCGGCAACCCTACAATAAATGCGTAAAGCGTTTACGTTTTGCAGGCAAACAACCAATAAATAGTATCAATCACAAATGATCGCAAACGAGGCAGGCGACTGCGCCCAGAGGCTTTACCAACTGGCCAAACTTGCAGCTGTCCCAAAGAGTTCTCGCCCTGCTCCCGCCGCCTTCGGCCCGCCAGATCGGATGCGCCACAAAGCTTTACCTTTAGAACAACAAATAATGATTCATGCGAGAAAAGTAGCGGCAAGAACAGGTTCTTAAAGAAAAATCAAAATAAAAAATAACTTGAACCGTGACTGGTGGTAGTCTCTTAATAGTAGAAATAGCACTTGCAGTCTCTATCTCTCTCTCCTGAGTCTCTATATCCTTTCGGCACACGGGCCTCTACTCGAGGCGCATACATTATGGTTCAATAGGTCAACGATGCGTTGAATGAAGGCGACGACGACGACGACGACGAGGACGCGGATACCATAAGAAAAGATCACTGCATGATAAATTACAGTAAGACACGTCAATCGTCGAACCGATCTCAAGCAACGATCCATGTAATGGCCCGACGCTCCGTAAATAATGCCCCGACCCAAAACTCCAACTCGTACCGTTCTCTCAAACACACACACATACATACGAAAGCCAAAGTCCGTAACATGATTGCGATCGCAACAAATCACAAAAATAAAAAAATGAGAAAGAATGCCGAAGATTACATACGCTTGGAGAGCGAAGTGCAATTCATTTCTGATGTGGACTTGTTTCTTTTTGATGACAAAACTCATCTAAAGTTTTACTCTTTAAAGTCCACATCATGCCTATATGGATTAATTAATAATAATTTGAATTTAAATCGATTCTTTCCAGAAAAGGGGTTTAGCTTTAGGAGTAGTAAATTGTTGATATTTGTGCCAAATTTGTAAGGAGCAAGGCTGGAGAGTCGGTTAAAGTTATCATAAGAACTTATCTTATGAATGATAGTTTCAATTTTGTCAATATTATAAAGACGCATATATGCCAAGCCGATCAAAGGTACAACGATAATACCCTCGACAAGGGTATAAGCAAAATAAAATAAAATGCGACTCGTGCGATCTTCTCCGAGAAATGTGCGGACCACCAGAGACAGCTGCGGGTTGTTAGGTGTACCCGACACGGGCACCAAAGGGGTTAGGGAGGAGGGTATACAGGGGCCTGTTCGCAGTTTGTCAAAAAGATGTTGGCGTTTTGATAATTTGCTGCACAGCACACTGAAAATTTGTGTGTAGGATTTCCTGTTTGTAGTCAAAGTTTTTCCTAAGCTGTTTATACTTACTCCATATGTCTATTTCTTCATCTTCTTCTTCTACACATTTTTTTTTTTTGCTGTGGCCGCAACAAATCTGTAGCTGATTTAAATCTTTGCATTTACTTATTGTTAGTTTCCAGTTAGAGGTTTAAGAGATTTCAGCTTATATACATGCATGTGTGTGTGTGTCAAACGTTTTGGTATTTCGTGGGCTTGACTTTGACAACGAACGTTGCAGTTACTGGCAGGTGAGGTGTGTTTTGCATTTTAGACAGAGAGAGGAAAAGAGAAAGATAGAAGATGAGAAACAGAGTAAGTAGATACGATTTATTTATTTGTATTTCGAACATAATGGTATAGATATATTGTAGAATTTAATAATATGTTAGCTTGTGCTAAGAGTTAAAAGCATTTTAGTTTTTCAATCTCAAAATTGTCTATTATTTTATTTCTATAGCTTTGAGATATAAGCGGCTTAAGGCTTCTACACTCAAAAACAGATCAAAAATGTCATAAAATTATATTCACGACTTATACATTTTGCATAATTTATTTTAAATATTTTAATGAGCTTGAATTCCTCATTTTCTAATGTTGGCACACACTTAATTCGAATAAACTCCGAGCTTGGCCATAAGTACTAAAACTTTGAGCACAGTGCTAATTTCTCTAAAGCTTTTGCTTTTTCTTAAGCCAACTAATTAACATAAAGCTTTAGAGTTTATGCGTTAGCTTATCTTTTTGACGTCCACTTGAAACTACTTAAGACCCACTGATGTATTCTCCATTCCTGCTGCCACTTAATTTTTTATCACATCAACATCAACGCATCTGCTGTGATGCAATGGAAAAATTAGAAAGAAATGGATAAAAATGAGTGCCAACAAATAGACGCACTCGGCAGATGGAAAACAACTTGCCCATTTTCCATAAGCAGCAACAATGCGTGCTACAAATAGCTTTGAGTGCTGCATATGGTCACCGCACCTTGCTACCAGCAGAAGCTGCACGCAGCAACCAGCACTTGGCCAATCCGCACCAGACATGGCCAACAGCCCAGACAGACGGGCAGTGAGAGCCCGTCTAGGCCATACTCTCGGGCACTAGGCCTAGACGTGCCACAGCCTGGCCTCGGTGTCCGTCTCACACGGTAAACAATTTTCGTTTCAATTTAATAATTATAATTCTGAAATTAAAATTAAACGAAAAGTATTAATCAATTTGAGTCTACAAATTTTAAAATTAAAGTTAAACAGAATCGAACATGCAGAAGTACCAAAAAAACAGGATTAAAAAGCCTGCAATACCAATATAATTATTAAAATAGTCCAAAAAAGGCTAAGAGTTATCGGTTGGTATTTTTAAATTTTATATAATATTTTTTATATAATGAAGATGATAAAACTAACAATTTAGTTAACACTTTTAATTTCATATTAGAATGAAAATTATAAAATGGAATTTATGAAAAATAAAACAAAAATTATTAGTTTTATTTATTATTATAATATTAAATTTCCATTTTAAGAATCGCATAAAATATATATATATTAGGAGTTTAATTGCAAACGTTAATTGTTTACTGTGCAGTCGTAGAAGCAGCCTGGCGACAACAGGCATTCCATGTCACAGACGCAGTTATTTATGCGCTTCAAAGCAGGCAACTGCCGGCAGTTCTATATGACATTGTCACATGAATATGTCACGTTAACCTTTCGCGCCAAAAAAGAAGTAATAATAATAATAAAATCGCAAAACAAACAACAGCAGCAGGAGATCTTGTAAATAACTAGAAAAAAGTAAGAAAAGAATATAGAAAACAAATCCCAAGCCACAAAAACTTATTATTCTGCGCTATGGAAAAACTGTCAATATTTTAATTGCCAAGCCTGAAAACGCAGCCGGTTCGTGCTCCCCTTCGCTTCACCACCTCCCTTATCAGCAATGTTGTTTGTCGCCATCAGCGTCCACTGTGTGTGTCCGCATTCTGCGGGAAAAATACTTTTTTTTATTCCTTCTTATTTTTTCTGCCACTTTTTCCAATAAAGTAAACGCTTCGCGATGCGTGTGTCGCATTTTGATGCAAGTGTTTCGATTGGTTTTACGCTGGCTGCAACAAGTTTTCGTAACCTTTTTCTTTTTATATGCTTTTTTTTATTTTCGGCAGCAGCTAAGTGAGCGATAAAAATGTCAAAAACAACAAAATGCTCTCGAAATTATGGTCCATAATCGACGCGCCACGCATAACAAACAACCAAAGCAAGTTTTCATTTCCATTGAATTGAGCTGAGACAACAGAAAACTTAATTAGGGGGGCCTATCGAAATTACGTATGCAAAATGAGGCGTACCGGGTAAGTGTGGGTGACGAGGGGAGACAGGGGTAGACCCCACGCACAAAAGCGTAACTGCATTTACCCCATCAAGATCTGGTCTGGTCTGGCATTGGATAGGCATTTGGATCTGGGTCTGGGTCTGGATCTGGGTCTGATCTACATTGCTGCACGCACGTTGAGTGCATTCAAAAATAGCAGGCAGCAACAGCTTTTGTACAATTTTTTATCCGTTTAAACAATTAAAAACTTGAGTAAAGTCTATCAATAAATGGTAAGAGAGAGGGCGGCTGAAAGCTGCAAGTCTTATAAAGCATTTCAAGGGGCATTCTTAAGCAAAACAAGGTTAAGTGTTGGCTGTGGAAGTCCAATTGAGCGTACAATACATATGTTTAACTAAACAATAGCACATATGTACGCACATTTGTGAAAAACATAACAAGAGCATAAAATGTACATAAAATTATTTTAATAATAGATATTTTAACTTTTGTTTTGGAAAGAAACACCATTCATTAAGATATGTAAACATTATATTATATTTCAATGAATATTCATTTCAATTTCCTGTTTATTTTCAAAGTAAAAAATTATTTAATACTTGTCTGGTTAAACTATGCCTAACCTCGCTTTAATAAATTTGTATTATAAAATATATAGCATAAATCTCACCTTGTTTCTTATATTTTATCATATTCTGATATATTTAAACGGCAACATTAATTATATAAAAATAAAATAGCAATTAAAACAAAAGCTACTGTTTCCAAGTCATGTTGCTAACGCACTTGTCGCTGGCAACATGCTGAGCAGCTGCTGACAACATCTGGCAGCTGAGAACTAACGGCCTGGCAACATGGCCGCAACATGTTCGAAACGAACTGCCTGGGCTTTCGGTTAATGCTTTCTGATTGGGACAAATCGCGATCAGTTGCAACGAGACGACGGGCGCGTTTGGTTTACACGAGAAACGTTCGGCTGCCAATTTGAGTGTCGTGTTGTGCTCTGTGGTGTTTCGTGTCTGTGGGTGTGTGTGTTTTGTGTGTTGTGTGTGAAAATTTGTTTATGCAGAATGCGAAATAAACGGTAAAAGAAGACACAGCAAATCATCTTTTCTCCGTATGCAATTCTGCGGAAATGGCAAAAGCACAACGACAACAACAACAACAAAAAGAATCGCATCAGCACTGAAAAATTGTTGATTCTGGCCAATTGCAATTCCAATTGAATTTACAACCCCCCCTCGGCAACGGTTAACATTTGTTGGTTTTTTTAATATATATTTAATTTCACACGACGCGACGCGGCACGTACGAAACGAAGAAGAAAAAACCTTTTCATTTGCCACGGCGATTGAAGCGATTCGATTGATTGCTTGATTGATCTATTTTTGCACTTGATTTGCGACGCACGCGCCGTGTTGATCGCAACGTGACTGGCGCTCCGCATCCAGTTGAAGTTGTTGCAAGTTTGTGAAGCTACTGCAGCAAGTTCTCCTCGCGTCGCGACGCGTCGTGTGCAATTATGTTGATTTGTGCACCGTGCGACTTCATCGATCGCTTGACGGAACCGGACCGGATCAGATCTGAGCGGATCGATCGTCGCCGTTGATTTTACCATGTTGATAACGAAAATTTGCAATGCAAAGAAAGAAAATTGATTTGACGATCTCCACCTCCAGCGCTGCTGATCCTTTGCAGATTATTATCTTTTTCTTCTGTTTTTTTATTTTTTGTAATCGATATTTACGCGATCGTGGAACGCCCACAATTTGATTATAGAATGTGCTGGCAAGGTGTTCATTAGCTGGGCGTACATTTTACAGGAACTCTGCGGGAGTGTGTACAAAAATAATAATCATAATAATAATGTGTGGCAAACGAAATATTTACCTTAATTTTATGTAATCAAGGTGCGAAGAATGGGCGAAAAAAATCATTAAAATTGATAGTTGCAGCTGTGTGAAAAACTATGAATTATTCTCTCATCAGAACCATTGATTAAATATTGAAAACAAATTGATAATTTATTTACTAATGAAGTAAGCTTAGTTAACAAGCAAAAGATATATTTGTTGTTCAATCTATAAGTTATAAAAAACAATACCCTAGAGCGTCGTTTGAAAACGTTTCCAATCATTTCACGATAGAATTATGCTCTAGCAGAGGATACTTTAATTTTGTTATTGAGTGTGTCATTTCTTAAACTTTATGAATGAAATCTACATATTTCTATGCAGACCAGATCAGACAAACTCTTTAAAATCGCAAACAGATAAAATTTAAGAGCATAGATTGCATAAGAGTATTCAATATTCAATATTCATACTTAGTTATGATTACCAAAAAAATGAAGGTTTCTTTCGCAAATTGTGTCCATAAATCAACTTCTTAAATCAAATGCTCGTTTCACGATTATTCGCAGCTTATGTTAAACTCTCAACGCTGTCCAGGTTACATATCGCATTTACATATGTAATTACCCATAGATATTTATAAGTGTTGAGGCTCAGTTTGAGGCTTTGGCAAATGGGTGTTTGTAAAAAGAAAACCTCCTACATACGCAGCATACGAAAAGCTGCTTAATTAAATGTATGAAATCAGTGTTCAAATCAGAGACTAATAGCCGCAAAAGATTACACAATGTTGGGCCATAAGTCATTAATGTAACGCCCTAAAGCTCTACTTAGTAGCTGATTGTCTAGACTCTCGGGAGTTGTTGTTGAAATGCGCCTGCAAGTGATGATTGGCTCGGACATCCATGATGATTAATGGGCAAGAGAGACGGCATGGATGGATGAGCAGCAGCAGCAACAGCAACAGCAAAATGAATTGAGCGAGAGAAAGAGAGAGAGAGATAGAGAGAGACTTAGACTAGTTGCAACAAGTTTCTTATTCTGAGAATGCTAATAGAGCTGCAACTTGGCATCCCGATACGAAAGAGACCACTGTGCTCACTCAGTACAGTAGTCGTCATTGTTTCAAACATTGCTTTTTCGGTGACGCTATTTGCCCAACTGACAGATAAAAATAAGAGAAAACTAACCAGACACGACGACAACAGCTACATTGTAGTAGTTGGAGACATTCCATTAGCTA
Organism: Drosophila nr. perissopoda 5 BK-2023a; assembly: GCA_035044105.1. Taxonomy (NCBI): domain Eukaryota; kingdom Metazoa; phylum Arthropoda; class Insecta; order Diptera; family Drosophilidae; genus Drosophila; species Drosophila nr. perissopoda 5 BK-2023a. Next base: position 2,244,297 of record JAWNMK010000018.1, read on the forward strand.
AATTACGTTTTTCCAGATGACAAATGCAACAAATGTTTGTTTACCCAACCTGATAAGCTTTGAGTTCTATTATTTTCTTTGCTCTTCATTTTTGTTTTTGTTTTGTACTTTTTGTGACTTGTAAATAAGGGTGGCAGCACTCCAAATGAGTCTATGGCGTTACGATTGCGAAACGCACGCCCAAAAATTTATGATTCAGAATTTTTGAGGCGCGTGTTGCCAAAATATATGGAAATAATGAAAAGGCGGTAATCCAATTAAATGGCTCAAGCCACAGAGCCGACTCCACCGGCAGACCGGCTGACCCAATTAGTCGTGCTCCTTGTCGATCGTCATCGATCGCAGCAGCCGCAGCAACAACTTGAACTTGAAAGCGGCGCCTCTCCATTGTTCTTTTCGAGTTTCCCCCTTCGCTGGCTGCCATAAAAAACAAGTTCTAACTATGCGCAGTTAACTCCCTACATAAAAAAAGATCGCATCGAGTTGATTTAACGGCCGCCCTGCTCAGTCTCTGATCTCTAACTCTCTACCTCTCAGCCTATCTCTCTCTCTCTCTCTCTCTTGCTCTCGTCGTTCTGCTCCTTCGCATTGCTCTGCGTCTCAAATTGTAGATCAAAGATCAAGCAAAAAAACTTAAATTGGCATACCAAAGCTGCAAGCCTTAGGCTAAGCAGACCCTCAAGGAACAACGAACCTCGGTTACCCTATGATTTGAGTCTTTTTATAGGAGCGGTGATCATTGCTTCCAATGCAGCACCTTTTGGCAAATTTCACTTCAAATTACAAAGATTTTATTCAGCTGATACAAATTCGGTAATATCTTTATTTCTTATGACATCGCTCCATCGATCATACACCTTATCCGGATATTATTGTTTTCAAGACTGTCAATTAACTGTTCCTTATAGTAGTATGATTTTTTCCGACAGTGAATGTGGTATTATTATAATTTTTTTGGTAGTTTAGACACAGAATATTGTCAATCTTACAGCTGATTTTCATTTTCATAAATTAAATTACATCAATCTAAATCACTTAGTTAATAGTTAGTTGTACGCACAACAAACTTGACAACAAAATTTACAATACTCTGCCCCTTTTGAACATAGAGCATTAAAATTGTTTTTTGTTCCGATTCGACCGATCGCATTTGGGGACATTAGCTTTGATCGCTTTTTTCTCAATCAAACAAAGCAAGCAAATTCAGCAGATTACATTTGAAAACAAGCACATAAATCTAAATTGTCGTTTAGCTGAGGCAAATGACTGATAATTCCAGCACATATGGTATACCTCATGAAGATCGATGGCGATCTATTGAGAAGCATTATAATTTTGAGTTTAATAGCTTCCTCAATTGCTGGCGCCTGGTCGCAAAAAAATAAACAAAAAACAATTAAGGAAAACACACACAGTACTTTTGACTGTCACTCAGATCAGCGGACATCAGTTTGAAAGTTTGCAGCTGCTCAAAAAAGTGAGACAAGTGCATGCGAGCCAAGTGATTAAGTCAGTTGGTCAGACGAGTGCCAGTGCGCCAGTGTGAGTGTGTGTGTGAGTGCGAGTACTCGATTCATATGCATATGAGTGCCACTTTCTACGCTGAGCAGCGACGACCCTTTCCCATGCACCGACACACACGATTAATCACATGACACAGTCGGCAGCCACGATCAATGATCGTTATCGGCAAAGGCATAAACTGACACAAAGTCAAAGTTAAACAATGCAACTTGCTTGAACTCTGCGACTCTCTCGACTAGACTACGACGTCGACGACGACGACGACGACGACGACAACGACGAACGTAGTCTGCGATCATGCTGTGTGCGATCTTGACAATCAAGATCAATATCATGCCATTACAATATTTGTACAAGACGCTTGGCTTTACTCGGTATCTAGGCACAGACTGACTTTCCAACGTACATTGAAAGCCAGCCTGCCTACGGGCTCCAAAAGTCAAATATACTACAGTTGCCAACTATTTTCTGTTGTGTCAGCTTCAATACCCTTTCCGTTAATCTAATGAGAGACTTATTAATACAAATGGGATGCATCTAAACATTCGATTTTTTGGGTTTAGTCAAAGTTTGCTAATTAAGACTAAACTCAAAGCTTCGTTAAAAATTACAAATGTTTTCTTTGGATGTGCCATGCAATATATTTTATTTTATTTTATTATGCATTTAAAATTCCCCTTATAACTAAATATGGCATAAAGTTTACCTTTGTAACATGCATGCTTATCTTAGCCACTGTTTACGTATGCAGAGATTTCTAGATGTAAATCTGCTAATAACAGAGAGCTTGGCATATTTAACAACCTAACTCATTAGCAAATAACTTTTACTAGTTATGGGACAAGTGTTGTGGGACAGCTAGAGTATCCACAGCCAGTATCTATTACCTAGATTATATGGACAAACAGCCAACTGCAATATGGGGTATGCTAAGCAAATTAGCCTGAGCCTATTCCGATGCCTGCAGTTGCAATGGCAGTTTCCAGATAGCGTTCGCCTGTCTGCCAGTCTGCATGGGATCTGTTGCCCGGAAAATGCTATAATTATGCAATTCCTCATAGGCGCTGACGGTGGTCGTCTTTCCCCGCCCTCCGCTGGTTGGCCGCCCTGTCCTAGACTCTGCTCAGACATATAATCTCGGCAACGGAAATTATTGACTGGCAGTCAGAGTTTAGGCCTTCAAGTAAATTGCTGTAAATCTTTATTTGTGCAGCTACTTAAAGACTTGGCCACAAAACTTTTTTACAGCTGGGGTTAACAAGCCGCTAGCGATTAAGTCATTTCTTATGTGGGCTCATTATTTCTTCATTTTTTTTACCACTACGCTATGCGTAGCTACTGCTACTGGGCTTGTGCCACTGTCTTCCCCTTACCCTCCATTGCAATTTTTCATAGTCTAAGCCGAAAATTTAAAGTCTCGCAAACTCGTTTGGTTACCTCGGGAAAAAGTTGCGACTTGGACCTGTAAATTGCCAGCAACTTTGTTAGTGATATATATACATATATATTTTTATTTTTACTTTTATCTTGACAATGCGTTGTCACTTCTCGAGTGAGGTGTGTGTGAATATGTGTGTGTGTGTGTGTGTGTGTTTGTTTTATATCTGGACTTTTCCCGTATTTGTTCTAATTAAAAGTGACAATTCTACGTAATTAGCTGGCTGGATCTTAACACTCCACTGCTTTTAGTTGGCAGACCAACATCTTCTTTTTTTTAATGAGATATCAAATTTCTACCAATTATTGATTTGGTTGTTTAGCTGATGCAGTTAATAAGTGTTGACACTTTCGCTTCTGTTTGACCAATCTCGAAAAAAGCAAATCTTATTCGAGTGTAATGGATTTCTATAGTCAGACTATGTAGTCACTTGTATCCCAATTAAAATTATCAAAACTCTTCTACAAAACTAATTTTTGATTATTGATATTGTGAGCATTTGATAGAAATGATTGACAATTCATATTTGCGATATCATTATTCGACATTATTGCGATCCCATTAAAAAAACTTATCAACTTCTTGACTTCAACTAATTGTTAACAATCATTGATGATCCCACGAAACGAATATTCAATTCATCAGCAAAATCGAAACCAATCAAGATCTCTTTTTATCGCAACGATCGCTCGTCAAAAATACATTACTATTACATTTCCATGACCCAATTTTCTTATTCTTGTCCCAGGAAAACCTTTCACTTTGCCCCCGCTGAGTTATGCCACATGTGTACCCATATGTATATGTCCTAGTTTATTGTATTACCCCGGGAAATTGCTTAATTCAAATGGGGCTCATCAGCAAACACATATTTTTTTTAGCTGCGCTCTATGCTCCAATTGCTAAAAAAAAAATAAATAAAATGGAAAAATTGTCTTTATAACCAAAATTTATGACTGTACATGACGCTGATGTGTTCGAAGTTGGTAGCCAATGAGGCACTAAATCAAATCATTAACATATTTCCCCATTTACACCGCTTGCAACAAAACGAAATCGAAAACGTGCCAAACAATTCAATTGCAATTATGCAATAAAAAGATTGGAAAAGCACAAATAAAAAAGGAAAAGAAAACATTGCCATAGACCGCTCTACATGTGGCCATGTCCAGTCGCGACTGATCAAACGGGTCAGCGGGTGGTTTGCCCGGTGGTTTTCTGTTGCCGTCAAATGCGCTGCAAGATATTTAAATACTTTATGATCGCCACTTGGCAGTATTCTCAGCATTTCCTTTGCAACTCTTTGATTTCATTTTGTTGGCTGAGGCGTTAATAGATTAGTGCAGGCAAACTGAACGGTGGAAATGTGCGAAATGTTCAAATGTTTTGTAATTGGGTTGCACTAAAAAAACAACTGAAGATGTAGAAAAAGTGAGTCGGAATGCCAAAACAAACAGTGTGGCGAACAGGTGGGTTATTGTTAGACTAAAGATTAACTATAGAGTGAGTTGAGGGTGTGTTGAAATGGGCTTAATGTGGAGGCTTTGCTACCATAAATTTGATTACGGCGTGGTAGAATTATGGTCTAAATAAGTATGAGGTTGAAAGAATTCAAGTTTTGATAAGTAAGCAAGGGTCATAAGAATTAAAGACTTGTCAAGAATAACTGATTGGTATCGCAAGTTTGTAAGTTAATCCCGATAGACAAAAATTATAAAGAAGGAGGAGAATAAAATTCATACAAATACTCTCAGTTAAAGAGTTATGTTCATGCGAAATTCTTGTAAAAAAAATATATTCAAACGTGAGTACTTTCGTGCAGACCGAGATGCCAACCCATTTCAACATTTTTTTATGCCAGCGTATAAAAAGAAATTATGTATTTCGTGTCAGTCCAAAAGGGAGGAATGGCACATTCAATTAGGCAGCAATTTGAGAATTAAGTATAAGCACACTCGTCTCTGACATATTTCAGTTTTTACATTAATTTGGCACTAAACTGTCAGATCAGAATGATCACAGCACTTTGCTCTCGGTGCTGTCGGTTACACAACACATGAATGTTGCCCAGGTAAAAAATGTGGCAGGGTTGTGCGAAGCAACGGGCAAATGTCCAATTTAATTGTAATGTGAGAAATTTAAATTAGGTAGCCGCAAAATGCGGCTCAGATGGTTGAACAATGACTACGAAATCTCAAGCGGAAGATGCCCGAAGAATACAACAACACAAAAATTATGAAAAAAGAGTAAAAATGTTTCAAATATTGTTGTTGTTGTTTGCTTTGGTTGTTGGGTTAGTTAAAAAAAGATCAAATAACAAAAAGCCGCCAAATTTCAATGGAAAACAAAAGCTCACTTATTTGAAATTTGTTGCTCTTCTCTCGAGGCAACTAATTTTCCACTTGTGTATAGCAAAAGAGATAGAGATAGTCAGACAGAGAGAGAGAGAGAGAGAGGTAGAGAGAGAGGAAATCCATTGACCCTGGGGCTTAGACCCCATTTGTGTATAGCCCCTTTTTCGCTGATTTGTCAGTTCATGTTTGATTATTTACGATCTTTTGTTCAGCTCTTCGATGGCTGAAATATGTTTGATGTTCATCATAGGCTTGATATTGTTTTTATAGCTCATATAACTAGAAATACGAAAAGTCTTTCCGAGCTTTTATGTATGCGCTTAGCTTTACTTGTATTTCGCTTACTGTCCGCAGTTCCATTCGAAATTTATTACATCACGATCTCTTTTTGTGTTTGCTTTTGGATTCCTCAGATCTACTTTGTAGTTTATGGGGCTGCTTTTGCTTTTGGTTGCTTTGGCTGTGTGCTATGCGAATTTGTTGCCAGCTGCGCTTCCTGGAAAATAGTGCTCAATTTATCTGGCAGATGACGATAGAACCCCTTTATTAGCGAATAGATATTTAAGTATTTGCGGCTGAACTCTCTGATAAACATATTCTTAATAAACTTTTCGACATCAGTTTATGAGTTTTGCGGTGCAAATTTATGCGAATCCAATAGCTATAAGTTCTTGTTGGGCAAGGGCTCATTAGATGTGCCAAAGATTGTATATTCGAACGAGGATTTCGTTTTTGCCACAGTCAAAATTCATTTTTTGACTTACCGTTTCCCAAGTTTTAGTCAAAACAAATACACAAATTGTAACACATTTCTTGAATGTATTTACTTTTTTATCTCTTGCTGATTTTTTGTTTTTAGAACTTTGCTAATTAGTTTACCATAGCCCACACACAAAACGCGTCTGTCGACTTTTCTAGCTGTTTACTTGTGATCCAAATAGAAACTGTAAATTGCGGTTTGTTTATTTACAAATTGTCAAAAGTTTTGTTGAAAAACTTGTAGCTATCTTGTTGCTGATGGCTAGAAATGCACTGTAGCAACAAATTTACTTAATGTTTTAATTTGCCATGTTAATTGAGAAATGTGAGCTAATGAATAATTTTCAAACATGATGATTATTTTGATATTGTTGCCAAATTAAGAAATTCTTCTATAAATATAAACAAATTTCAATGTTTTCAATGTTTATCGATTATACTGCATTCTTTGTGATTTAAACATAAAAAAAATCTGCGCTGCAACTGTCAATTGTTAAGAAAACAAAAAAGAGCTATAAATTCCAACTAAGGTCTGCCTAAATTAACACATTTATTGTTAGAAGAAATTCTGTGTAAGGAAAATGTTCTGTAACTCAAAGCAAAACGCAAACAAAACGCGTCGTAAAATGTGTGAAAACCCAATGAAAAGCGACAAATACTAATTGGAAAAATAATTTAAATATGAAAAATATGTCAGCGTCTGACAAACGAACTGTCAAAATGACAGGCGCGTCAATAAAACAACAACAACTGCAACAAGAAGTAAACCGACAACGAAATGTTTCAGCAGCAACGATAACAACAACATCACCAACAAAATTGCTGTATTTATGCATCTATCTAGTCTGCATAACACAAACGCTGCAATATGCAGCACAACAGCAACATCCACGACAGCAGCAGCTTGCAACGCCTGAGGGCAGCATGTTGCAGCAGCAGCAGCATCATCTAACTAGTGTAAATAGCAGTGTAAATATCAATATAAGTAACAATTTCAACGAAATTGTCACAGCCACGGCCGCTGCGACGGCAACAGCAACACGACGCACGGCAGCAACCACAACAACAGCAACAACACCAATGCGCAGCAAATGGCGTCGCAGATTTCCATTTGCCGCCAACCGCAATGCGAGCAACAGCAACAATGGCAACAAGCGACGCAAACTGTTGCGGCCGCAACATTATCAACGCAATGTGACGCATGCAACGCGCACAACAACAGCAATGGCAACAATTGCTGCCAGTGCTAGCGCAACAACAGCAACAACAGTGATACCAAAGATACAACAACAGCAGCAGCAACATTTTAGCTATCGCACGCGCTTACATTCTAACCTTCAGCAGCAGCGACAACAGCAGCATCAGCATATTGCTGGCGTGCAACAGCAACAGCAGCAACAGCAACAACACTTCGTTGCCATAACGCCGCGACCGCAAAAGCAACAGAAACCTGGCTTCGCCCTACTACCTGCCACCTACTATCAGCAGCAGCAGCAACAGCAGCAGCACCAGCGCCAACAGCAACAGCAACATCACTTTGGCAATCTGAGCCTCCAACAGCAGCAACAGATTCTCATTCACCCCGGCAATAACAACATTGTGCTTTACAGCAATCTCGACTCAATACCGCCCTGTCCGCCGGGCATTTTGCCTACCACTGGCGTACGTCTGATGCCACAGCATTTTATACCGCTGCGGCAAACAACAACACAGCGATCCCGGCAACGCGGTAAGCAAATTTGCGCACTCACGATTCATTTAATTGTCGCGCTGAATGCGGCGCATGAAGACGAATAAAAAAAAATCAGGTGTTAATTACGCTAATAAAAATTGCATTCGCTTCGCTTATGGCAGTTAATGTATTTGCCCACTTAAATGGCACCAGCCAAGCGGGCAGCAGAGTCATCACGTCATGCTATCCACTAGCATAATCATGCTCCTTGCGGCCAGAGCCAAGATAGAAAGCCTGCCTAATTGGCCCACAGCAATTGTCATTTTGGTCGCCAGCAGCGGCAGCAGCAGGCGCCAAATTGGCCAAGTCTCAGCTATCTGTGCATTGAGTTTCACATCGATAGATGATGTTGCGTTTTAGAAATGCTTTTGAATTATTACAAATAAAATTACAGAGAGAACTTTACTGCGGATTTCTCAGATAACAGGATCGGTTGTGGGAGGACGGCAGTGAAAATATCATTAAGAGGATGAAAGATGCTTTTCATATCCTGACTCTTCAAAAAACTTGTTGAAGTAATTTCCATTTTCCATTTATTACAATGAAAAAGTAATAATTATATGAAAATAAATCATTTCGATTGAAATGAGTAATAAATCAATGAGTTTTTATGATGAGAATTTTATATTCAAGTAAATGAAACTAAGATTTCTTGGAGCAGCGATTCGAAGATCGAAAAATTCTAAAGCTTTCAAAGCCAGCACTATCACCAGCCAGCAAAATCAGAAAAAGACGTCAGAAACATACAACAAAATCAACTAAAATTATTTATATTTCCATTTGGCGAACACCAAAACGAATAGTGAATGATTAAACAAAATTTGATTAATAATCCAGATAATTACAGCTAGATAAATGAATGCAAAATTTGTTAATAAATTAAGACTCGTTATTTATTGACTTTCCATATGTATATTTTTCCCCTCGACTTTTTGCTTATTATGTAATCAAATCACTCAACGAATTTGCAAGTAAATCAAATTACGCACACATTAAAATGAACAACAAAAAAAAAATTGTGTTGCAAATTGGATTGGGCTACCAAAACAGTTGTTGTGGGGCTCAATTGATAGATTGTTTCGTCGTTGGAAGTTTGGCGCCTGTTGCGCCTGGTCAATTAGCATTTGCGGAGAGCACGGACAAGAAACAGCAAACAACGTATGTACATGGCCGCAAACGAGCACGATGCTGACATTAGAGTGCCAGTTGTGTGATCGCTGTGGGCGCATTTTTAGCTATCCTGCTTTGGCGCCCAACGTGGGGCGTACATGACATTCTCAGTTAGAGATGTGTGTAAGCGCAATATGGTTAGATGACTTGGGTTTCTATTATTAAGTGAACGTGCAATGGGTTGCATATATATAGTTTAAATTGTGGCACGCTTTCCAGCGACTATTAGTCGCAACAAATCCCAGTCATTTAGATTAAGCATGCCACATGGGAGAAAACAAACCGGCTAGCTAAACAACCACAAATATTGACAGTTGCAGCCTCTGAGAGCTTTAAACGAGACGCGACGCCTGACAAGACGTGGCAAGCCATGAGACCAAGAAACACTCAAGACAGACTCGAGAAACACCTACACGGGGCACTAATCTAGAGTTCCATGGACAGAATTGAGCAACATTTTTCGAGCAGCGTTGATTTTTTTTAATTACAATGAAACGTGCCACAAAAACAAACAATGTGCTCGCTAATTGCGCATAAGGCTTAACCCAAAGACAAAAAGACACAACAAAAAAAAAAATATATATAAAGAAAAATATTTTACAAAAACAAACAGGAAAAAAAAGACAAGCTAAGACGCCGTTAAAGATGGGGAAAACAGCGGTAGAGGGCGACGTACAGATTCTGTAACAGTAACAAACTTGAAAATGTAAGCGGGGCAAATGGACAGGCAAACAAGCCAAGCCAAACCAAGACAAGACAAAACCAAACAAAAGTAAGCAAATGATTCGAATGACAAATGCAAGTGTCAAACTTGTACACACGACAGTCGTAGAGTTGACATTAAGTCCCAGTGGCTCACAAACTGTACAAAAAGAGTTCAATTTTACGGATTATCAAACTATTGGTAAATCTGTTTCCGTTTAATAAGTGGACAAACAATCCAAAATATTTTTTATTCGACTTTTGGGTTTTTTTTACCACAACTATAGGTAAAAAAACATTAAACATATTTAATTATATTTTGTTATTATTATTATTCTATAATATGCCAAAAACTCATTTTATTTTTATGTGTAACTATTTGATTTATTTTTAATATTTTTTTTTTTAATTTTAATCAACGATATTGGAAAACTTGTTGATCTACAAAAATCATTATGAATCATTACCAGTTTTTCTTTTATTTATAAAGTAATGGAACATCGATAAATAATAATAATGTATATTTTATGGTTACAAGCAATCAATTCAGAAATGATAACCTTTCTGCCGCACTATGAGATTCTAATCTGTATCGCTTATGTTAAATATTGTTTTAGAGAAAGATCCTAAGAGTGTGCCCATGCCTGTTCGTGATTCCATCTCAAAAGATGAACATTACTACAGGTCCCACTTATCCGAACACTTTTACGGTTGCAATTTCCCCCCGCCCCCGTCGCCACTCGTAGCTCTTGAAGCACATGTTGTGCCAACTTCTTTGCCGCTTCAACTGGCAGGCCAAAAAGTTGCCGTTTCATTTAAAATGCCGCTTCGTTGTTTACGCATCGGCACAAACAACAACAACAACAACAACAACAACAGCAGCAGCAGCAGCAGCAGAAACAGAGCCCAAAACACGCTGAGACTGAAGACGGCGAAAAAAAGGCAACGCCAACAAAAGGAAAAAATCATTTGAAGTGCATAGATCAAAGTGACCGAGGCGCCATTTGTTTGTTGTTGTTGTTGTTATCGTTATTATGATTATTGTTGTTGCAGGCACATTTCAGACTTATGCCTGGCTTGCGTTGTTGATTTTGGCCCACGGGGCAGGCGTTAGCGTCATCTCTTGGCTCTGACCTCAGACAACCCGGCACACGTTGTGGGAGCCACAGACGATTCCCGTTGAATTCAAGTCAAAATTACAAAATAAATACGAAAACGTGACTTGCCAAAAATCGTACATTTGTAGACACATTTAAGGTGCATAAGCTATATTATATATATTATATACTAAATGCTGGCATTGCTGTACATTCTCTGAACCCAAAAATCAGACTCTGAAGCTGCAGCAGGAAATAAACAAAAGCCACGTTAAGCTGTAAAAAGTGAAAATCTTTTTTTTGTTATTTAAATTTCTCTAGCGCTGATTAACCTCAATTCATTTCCAATCTAACCACAATGGATGAAACTCTTCAACGGCAACTCCACACGTGGTCTCTCACACAGGGTTTCGTATTTCCGGTGTGCTGGCCGAGTTTGGACTTATACGTGTTTGCATTGGGTATTATAGTTTTCAAATAAATAGTGTGACACAGCTCAGACTACTTAAACTATGTATTCATCTTCCTGATGAAGAGAACACTAATGAAACATATTGTTTTGCATCGCCTCAGAACTATCCTATAGCCATAGATAAAAGGTGCAAATTTATAATTCGAATATTATTTCTACATTTGCCTCCTATTTGCTAGGGTATTTAAACTTCAGCAGCACATAATGTCAATGTCTCTTTTTTGTTTGGTTCGTTTTAATTGGAAATTGATTTATAATGCATGTCTGGCATATCTGTTATATCTTAACGTTTATCTCTCTCCCTTTCCCCGCTCTTAGCCACTAATTTGACATTTATTTGTAATTTTATACGTTGCACTCGGCGGGAAATTGAGTGTAGCATGTACATACATACATACATATGTATACATATATATATACATATGTGTAAACTGTTAAGCACCCAACATTATTTTTCTTATCTGCCATACGATTTCTGGATATCGCCATTCGCTTGTCACAACAAGCGCAGCAACACCTTAAAAAATGTTTCGCTTATTTTGCGACATGATCTCCACAATTTTCGACGGCGCTCGCAAGATATTTATGACGCCGCCTCTTGGCCATTGCGAAAAATTAATGCTTAATTTAAGCGTCAGAAAAATAATTTGCTTGCATTTTTATTTGCGAGCGCTGCAAACGGGTTTCTCTTTCGATAATCAGATTTAATGAAAATTGAATAATAAATATTATCAGGCGCAAAATTGTTCAAAATTACAGCAGCCAGCAGTGTGCCGGCAACATTGGGTTAATGCCTCTATGCACAGAAGCTTATTATGCAAAATGTAAAATATAAAAGAAAAATATTTAATAATACATATTGCAAAAGTATCTTTAGATTTTGACTTGATCTTTTGCATGGTATTAAATTGATTCAATGTGTTAAGATGGGAAACTTTTATTGTATATCTAAATATGGAAATTGATTTGAGTTTGGGGTTTTTATTAAAGATTGTCTTTCAAATCATTTTAAAAAGTGTCTATCAAATTGAAAGCTCGTTAAAAACGTTAGTTTCAATTTTCATTAATATAGGTATTTAACAGTCGAAATATATAGTGAAAATTCCCAATCTATTTTAAACATTTGATTGATCAAAAAGAGACTGCATTACATATATTTGTCGCATTAAAAGGAAAAGGCATTTGCATGCAAACAATATCGAAAAGCTATCCAGACTATTGAAATTGCCCAGGAAAACGGGTTGCATCTTTCTAGAGCCAAAAAACAACTTTCACACTTCACACACACACACACACACTCACATGCACACATGCACACATACCCAATGAGAGCTCTCATTGACGCTGTCTAGACCCCCCCGTTAAGCGGGCAACTGCAATAGCAACTTCTCACGTATTTAGCCAAACTATCTCCACATGCCATAAAAACGTCAAATTGAATTTTATTTCAATTAACGAAACTATTTGCTAAAAGGAAGAAAATAAAAACCGATCAGTAAAAAAAAATAAATAAACATAACCAGCTACAATTTTGAAAATTATGCACGCTATCAAAGAAAAAGAGGCAAAGTCTGCAGCCGGCGGCGATTCAAGACGTTAAGAGCAAAAAACCAAAAAAACAAAATTATTTATATATATATATATATATATATATATACTGAAAAATCGAGCCGAAAACCATTTAACAAAACACTTTGGGGCATTGTCGAGGGAGTTGCTGGCAATGCAGTTTAAATATTTGATAGTCGCGCTTAAATTTAAAATACATGCCGCAAATAAAGATAAGAAACTGCCAGACAAAGTCTCAGACACAAATGTTACGAGCAACGATCAAAGCTGATGCAAAAAAAAGCAAAAAAAAAAAGCTAAAGTTAATTAAAATTGCTAAGAGTTCAGTCGTTGTAATTAAAAGCCAACTGCAATTAGGCAAAAACATACCATGGCCTACAAAATAAGTTTGTTTTTTTGGCATTGCCAAAACCTTAATTTAAATTTCAGTTTTTGCTGTTGCAATGCGCTTTTGAAAGTGTGCTAAGTTTGTGCAAATAATGTTGCAAATATTAAATATAGATGTTGAAAAAATAAAGTAAACTATAAATAAAAAAAATATATAAAACTACAAATATTCAATTTAATATAGCTATTATTCAAAATCGATGTCAAAAATGCAATATTTTTATTATAATTCCTTATTTACATTTGAAATTAATGATCTTAGTCTTCAAATTTTGGTATATTTAAAATTTTCGTATATTTAAAATTTTCAAATATTTCAAATTTTTGTTATTCATAGTATCATTTTACATTTGAACATCAATATGCCATGTAATTGTAAATGGTCACATGTTGTTGTTGGTGTTTGAGTTGATGTTGATGCTGATGTTGTTAGGCCGAGACTGTGTGCAACAGACACACATTATGTACACCCCAAGACACACCCACAACATTCGCGGCGACTGACACACATGTAACTTTGCATGTCGTGTGTTGTAGATTTTTTTCTTTTATATTTATTTTTTTTTTTTTTGGTTTTTTGGTACTAGCAGACAATCAGGCAGACAGCCAGACAAACCAACCCAGGCAGGCCCGGGCAAAGCTTTACTATTAGAGATCCCGGGACCCAGAAAGACATATATGTACACACCCATAGCCTGTAACTGGGCAAAACTGAAGCTGGGTGCGAGATTCATGGCTGGGCTGGTCGAACGATCGGCCAAGTGACAGGAAATGCAATTTGAGCCCGCCAAACATTTGACTGCGTTAATTTTTTGATGGGCGAAAGTCGGCCCAGGCACAGCCACACATATGGAGCATACATGTATGTAAGTGTGGAGAGAGCTTGTCTATGGAGCTCCTGGTGGGTGTTGCCCAGTGGGTGTATCCAAGAAAAGATCTTGCAAGCTTAATGGCAATTGCTTAATTAAGCGCATTTAATGGCTTTAATTGAGCAGAGGTTCACAAATTGAGTACTGAATTTCAGATACATAATGGGAAAATGTAAAAGAAAAAGAGATATGACAATAAATTATTAAGTCAACTCCAAACTAATTTTAATAAATGCATTTTAATTAGCGATTTGTGTAAAGATCTTATGTATAGAAAAGTTAATATAATCCTCACATTTTCATATCCAAATCTCAAATCAAAACATACACATTTTAAGTCAGTAACTAAAATGAACATTTAAAAACACAGATTGGTTTTATCTAAATAAGATAAGTTGTGTAAACAACACAAACACACTAATTAACATAGAAGATCTGAACTGATTAAACTATTTAGAAACACGAGTTCTTTTTATGGAATATCTGGTAACACATAAATCTGTTGGCTACAGTCTGAAAAATACAAATTGCTTCTTGTAATATCTTAAATCCATCCAAATGTTTCAACACAACATTAAATTGCCCAAGCTCCAAGTATTTTCAGAGCCGTGAAGCCATGGTTATTTGATTTCCAGCAATAGATAGAAGACGGCGGCACGTCTCCACAACAATCGGCAAACAACATTTAAAATACACGCCGTCTATCGGCATAAATCTAAACGATCTAAACGATCCAAGTAGTGCCATAAAAGTAGCCATTAAAGAACTACCGAAACACTTGCAAAACAATTTGGCAGCAAACAGACGGAAACTCTTCAGATGATGTGAAGAAAAATGCTTTCAATTAAAAGTCGGTGATAAATGTGCATAAATCTGCACGCATACAAAACGGCAAAGCTGTCAACAGAAAAATTTGAAAATGCCGCCAACGCTGTGCAAAAAATAAAAAAACTAAAAAAAAAAAGCTTGTATAAATATTAAAAATCATTTTTTATTGGGGGCGCGACTGAAAAATTTGGCACGTAGTTTTCAGCATGTGAATGTGACATTTACAAAATGTTTTTCTCATATTCCGAGAGCTGCCGCAGCTCCAATCCAATCTATTTTGTCGCTTATAATTTATGTTTCCTGGCCCCAATATTTACCATTTACTGAGAGCGCAGAAAATTGTGTTTATTTCATCGAAAAACTAACGACTTGTCTCATTATTCAATGACAAACTCGAAAAACTGAAAACTGAAAACTGAAACCAGAAAATCCAAAAAAATTTGTTTTGCTGCATTTAAATGCAAATTAATGTGCCCATTCATTAGCACAACGCCAATCCATCATTTTGTACAGTTTGCCAAGCACTGCGAAAGGTCAAAGCGCTTCAAATTGTTTGACACTCATTATGAATAAGTATTTCTAATGGCTTTCAAAACTATCGAAAACAACCATAAAGAAAAAAATGCTCCTTGTATAATACCAAAGTTTATGTTGGTTAATGCGCTCGCATTTGGTGGCATAAGCAAATTTGCATATGATTTTTTTTTTTATAATTATTCATTTTTTTTTTTACACGGGGGTAGTTTGCCACTTGTCTTAAGACTAACTCCAATGCTAACGCCAAAACTCGTGACTCCAATCTTCAAAATGCCAGACTCTAAAAATAAAAACTCGAAATTGTAAACTAGAAACAGTCGAGGTGGACAGACAGAGGGCGCGGGACGAAGAGGAATCGTATACAAAAATAATGCTGTTCATAATTCAGATGTCGAGACGACTTAACGGTGTCTGGTAGTTGTCTCTATGGACATGGTCCCAAAAACTCCATCATTTTCGAGATGTTTGCAGACAAACGCATTAAGCATGTATTATAAATGTAACGCAACATGACAGCACTAAATACTTAAATGGGGGAAAAGAAACTGATATGGGGGCAAACAGAAAAATCGGAAAATCCGAAAATACCAGAGATAAAGCTATTTAAAGCATTAACTTATAAGTTAAGTTGAATTTCAGCATTAACATGTCGAAATTCGCAATAATCATTCATGTTCTTTTTGTCTAGGTTAAAAAAAGCAACTTAATTTTGGCACTTTTCAGATTTATGTCCATTGCAAAATACTATTCTAACAATTGTCCAACTTCGAACTTTGAAAAGGGTTGCAAGTAAAATGATTTTCCCATTGCACACACTATCCTGTTAGATGATCTATTTAATTGCTTGATCAAGTGTTTAATTTTGTAGCCTTAAATTGTTTTTGAATCTATTAGAATTTCATCACTTCTGATCTATTAATTTACCTCTCTGCCATTATAACTATATAATTATATTGGTGCAACTTATCGACAGCCAGCTTAATTGAGTCAACTCCGCAAAACAGATTATAATAAATTGCATAAATTGTGATCTTTTAATGCAGCTACTTCCTCAGTTGCCACTACTTTGGGGGCGCCGCAAAATTCAACACCGCAAACCGTTCATTATAGCAAACAAAATGCCATAATTAACTAATACCCTGTAGTGATTTGAATGAGCAAGCATATCGATTGTCAATTATTAAAGCTGTAATTATTTATTACAACGGATAACTGTAATATTTGTAAATATTAATATGTATTATGATAGATTTGCATTTGCGGCCTAGATTACAGGGTATCTCAGAGGTCAAGCAAGTTAGCAAACTGAGTTAACATTCGTTTAATTTATGGAGCGCACGAAAACAATCAAGACTCTCGCAACTTGTGACTTGAGAACTGTGACTATTATGACGCTCCAGCGCCGATTTCGATCAAAGAAAGCATAAATAATGCCACGGCAGCAGGAGTGGGAACTGGGTACTCTGCCCCACTATAGACTGGGGCAACTGGTTGATGCTAGCTGGCAGGACCAGTCACCAGGCCTGGCCAAAACTGAAAATGCATGCAAACGGGTTAATTAACTACGAAAATTTCGACCGTTCCGCTACGTGAGGCTATTAAAAAGGAAAAATAAAAAAACAGCTGAAACACAGCCCGGTGGTCGATACCTGCCTGCCTGGCTGCCTGGCTGCCAGTGTGCACCTATAGCTTACTGTCTCTAACACTCTTTCTCCCCCTATTTGTCTTGGCTGTAATATAGGTCAGCGGTGGGCGGATAACGAGACAAAAGTAACAACAACAACAACAAGAAATGCTGTAAACGCATTACGCCTGCAGTTACTAACTGAATAAGCGGCTGCCGTTGGCCAACTTGCATTTTGACATTTCAAATGTCAACTTACACATAAATCTTGTCAAGGCAGAGTCGCTCACTCACTCACTCACTCAGTCAGTCAGTCGGTCAGTCAGTCAGCAAGTCTGTCAGTCAGTCAGTCATTCACTCAAACGGTCACTGCTTTGCCACTCGATTGTTATCGCTCTTGCCAACAATGCTTAATTGCCGTTTGATTTCGCACACAAACTAGCCGAATCTAATATGTCTCTAAAATCGAGCATTACTTCCAGTTGCAGATGCTCTTTCTAAATGTAATTTTTACACTATTTTTTGTAACTCTTTTTGTGTGATTTAATATTAGCATCAGTCTTAAGTTGTATGCAGTAATCAATCAGTGATCACGAAATGTGTGCATTTAAGTTAATATATTTATATATATAATACATATAAAGTATTAAATTGGTCAGGTTAGTTAACCTTTTCTATTCTCCTTTCTTCATAATATTTTTTGATAATGCTTTTAAAACTCGAAGTCTTTCTAAGAGAAATGTAATCTTGGTTTTTAATGTGCTCCGTTGAAATTGAAAAATCGATTACAGGAAAATTAAGTTCTTATTATTATAGCGTATTAAAACTTCGTAAATACACTTACATTTTTCTTAGCATCTTTGGTATCTGTAAGATTTTTTGTGGTTGCTGATTGGAGATTTATGATAATTGATTGACCGCGTTGGCGCGAGTTCCATTAGCAATCAGCACATTGCGCATACGCAGCGGTGTTCGGCCGCAACTGGTCACAGAATAAATCATTTAATCAATATTTTGTCATGTCCAAAGTGAAAAACTGTATGGCAGCAAAACACGTGCTCCACATTTAAGCCACAATGCTGCAAATTATACAAACTATTATTTTTTTCACGTAGTTTGTTTGTACTTTTTTGCTGCTGAATGTGGACTACTGTCAATTCTTCGTCATGTTCACTTATGAGCTTTTCGTATTGTTTAATTGTTAATTTATTACACGCTTCGGTGATTTGTGGCTGTGTTAAATGTTCAAAATGTTCTGATCTTGTTTGGAGTTTTTGATGGATAGTTACAAAATAAAAAGGTTTAAATTATATTGTATTTCCAATTAACCAACCGTTTAAAGCCCACATCAATTGCCCGCAGCTTAAGCGAGCAAACCAAAAGTCACTTAATCAAATCTACCTCTAAGCCAAGTCAATGCCTTGTCTGGCAATCCATCAAATACGTGAGAGAAAAAACTCTTTTAAATTTCACGCACATTCGCATAAAGCACCGTTAAGCGAACGGAAGTGCACTTTAACTGCCCACCACAGTTAGCCCACACCACAGCACACCACAGCACAGCACAGCACAGCACACCAACTAGATCTGACCATACACGTAGTGTAACCAAAGTTGGAAGCAAAGCACAACCAAAGTCGAAAACAAAACGCGCTCATTAATAAAACGCAAACAAAGAATATTGTCAATAAAATTGAGAGAAACCGACAGCAGCAGCAACAACAACAGCAACAGCAACAACAACAACAACTGATGAACGACCCACGCAGCAAACGGATTCAAACAAACATTGCCAGATCGCAGACAGCAAAGTACAGACAGTGCAACATCTGTGGGTGTTGCGAGTGTTGCGAGTGTTTCGGCATTGCAGCGCCTCTCAAACTGTAGCATGACAAACGCATTTCTGAAGCACAGAGTCGTGATGCCCCATTGTAAACTTTAATGACATCATTTGCTCAGCAGCCGCAGCATCATCAGCCAAAGAGGGTCGTCAATGGCGTCAGTTGATTGAACCTTTTATTGGTTGCTTGTCTGAGAGGTGGCAAAACACAACAATAACAACAACAACAACAAACAACAACAACAAACAACACCACTAAAACCTTTCTCTTGAGATGTTTTTCTTGCTGTGCGCTTACGACAGTGCTCGCTGTTTCATTCATGAAAATGCAAATCCCAAACAGGCACTTGACAGCTGTGTGCAGCCGCCAGTCGGAGAGCCTCCACCACAGTCAGTCTGCGTCTTAGCCAAGTGAGCCTTGAGGCGCTGCTGCTGACTGTTGCCAGTTGCCAGTTGCCTCCTCTTCCAGCGACTGCTCCACGAACTGTTCCACAACTACTATCTCCTCGTGTCGCGTGCTAGAGCATGTTCATATTTCTCTACATTTATTTTGCATACGCCTGTCTTCAGTTTGGACATTATAAGCTAGCCATAAAGTTGGTAACCTTAACAGATATATTCAAATCATAGACTATTTAAAACTCTGCATCCGAAACTACTTATCACATCAATAAAAATTTGACTACTTTTATTTGGTGTTAATCGATTGACAGTTGAAATGTAGTAAAATTTATACCTTCATTTATGGTGCAATAATATCAATTAAAAAAAAAAAATTCTATGCAACTTTCTCCGCAACGCTGAAAAAACTGTGCTTCAATTTCGATTTTTTCCCCGTTTAAATAAAAAATGTTTACAACATAAATGTAGTATTTAGAGTTAGGAAAATCATCTCAAATATGTATTAATATTGTAAACATTAAATTAATATTGAGATTACCATTGAAAAATGCAGTTAAGAAAATAATTTCTACTATATATATATATATATATAAATATCTTAAAAAGTCTCTTAAGAGTAGTAAAACTTCCGCCAGTTCTTTAATTTGATTTCTGCAGTCTTTATGCATATTTTTTTATGTTAACATTTTTAGTTATTATATTTTTTTTTATTTTTTGTAGATCGCGCAATCAATTTGAAAACTTTTGCGTTGGTTTTACCGGATTTATGAATGAATTTATTTTCGTATATGCCTAGCAGACTTGTCTGCCACGTCCATGTCCCCCCCAACCCCCCATAGCCAACCAACCTTTGCAGCATCTATTGCGTCCTGCGTCGTCGTTGCATTTGTCGTTTGTCGCCCCGGCGAGGAAACTCTATGCAAATGTGGGCGGTTTGTGGTGCTGCCTACGCGCAACCCACAAAATGGCCAAAACTAGCTGGCGGATCTTTTAGCCAGGCCAACAGTTAAAGTTGTTTATGCTGCTCGTGGTCTTTGCTGCAGTTAGCGTCTATTGCTTTTGCCACAGCTGCTGCTGCTGCTGCTGCTGTTGTTGCTGTCAATGGGGATGATGATGATGACAGTGCCAGGCGCACATGTGGCCCAATAAACAAATTTATAAAAACGGGAAAGAAATTGGACATTCCAGTGACAATAGCCTTGTATTGGCCAATCTGCGACACTATGACCTATTAATACCCTTAGGCACGCGATTATTTATTAACAAAAGATAATTCTCAAATATTGAAAGTATTATTATTATTTACTTAGTATAATTTATGATCTGCTAGCTTGTGTACAGTAGTAACTGGTTGATATCAATGTTGGCTAATCGAATTTTATATTATTTAATTTATTTTAATTCACTCTCTCAATAATTTTGTTTAAGCAGTTAATTTGATTATTAAATTAAAGTTAAGAATATTGTGTTTAAATCGATTTTATTTGTTGCTATCTTTTCAGATTGCCAATGCAGTCCAATTGGCTCGCTGTTAACTGCCTGCGACAAGCGCTCGGGGCAGTGTTCCTGCCTGCTGAATGTGGCGGGTCGTCGCTGCGACAAGTGCAAGGCGGGTCACTGGAATCTGACGCAAGGCGTCGGCTGTCACGACTGCCAGTGCGATCCGCATGGCGCACGCAGTCACGAGTGTAATCCGTGGACGGGTCAATGCGATTGCAAAATTGGAGTTGGCGGACGGCATTGCAATGAGTGCACTGAGGGTTTCTATGGCTTCAGCACGGAGGGCTGTCAACGCTGCTCGGCATGCGCGGCAGAGGGTCAGGTGTGTGATCCTCTGAATGGGCGTTGCATTTGTCCCAAATTCACGCGAGGATTGGGCTGCGGCCAATGCGTGCCCGGCACCTGGGGCTGGCAGGCACGTTTGGGTTGCCGCGAATGCGAATGCGATCACATCGGCTCCATTGGGCAGCAGTGTGCCACAGTCGGTGGCCAATGCGAGTGCCGCGAGGGCTATGCGGGTCGCAATTGCAACAGCTGTGCCGCCGGCTATTTCGGTTATCCCGAGTGCCGGCGCTGCGGCTGCGATGTGGCAGGCTCTTTCAAACGCGCCGATGGCCTAATTGCCTGCGATTCGAATGGCCAGTGTCCATGCAAATCGCTGGTGGTGGGCCTCAAATGTGACACGTGCATGCAGAGCACGTTTGGGCTGTCCACGCTGAATCCCGAGGGCTGCACGCGCTGCTTCTGCTTTGGCCGTGCCGCCGAGTGCGAGCAGAGCGAACTTTCCTGGGGCCACGTCCGCATGCCGGAGGCACGCAATCTCAGCGTGCAGCAGCTGCGACCGCAGCACGTGCCGGGCGCGGATTACGAGTACATTGTGGTTGTCCAAATGGCGGGCAGTGCATCGCACAGCGAGGATGCCGAAATCCAGCGCATGAATGATCTGAGTCTGGTGCCACGCTCCACGGGCAACGTTTCGATTGGCGCCTATACCCAGTTCTATCAGCCGCTGTACTTTCAGCTGCCGCCACAATTCTACGGTGATCGCACCACCAGCTACGGTGGCTTCCTCTACTTCTCGCTGCTCACCGAGGGCGCTCACACGCCGCTCGAGCGTAAGGTGCTCGCTCAGTTTCCGCTCGTCCAGCTGCATGCGCATGCCAAGCTGGTGTTGGACTTCTACGAGTACGAGGAGTTCGAGTATTCGCTGAATGTGACGCATCGTGTGCCGTTGCATGAGTCCTACTGGAAGTATCATCACAATAGCCAGGCTGTGGATCGAGGCACGCTGATGGCGGCTCTGCAAAATGTTCGTCACATATTTCTGCGCGCCTTCGCCTTTGCCGACTTCCAGCAAGTTGTGTAAGTTTTGCACTTAAGTCTCATATTTTGAAGCACCTTCACAGTTTCCACAAATTAATTAATAAATTCTACATTTATTTCTTGGCACAGCTTACACAGTGTTCACATGGATGCGGCCATATATGTACAAGGCTCCACTAACCTTATAGCCAAGGGCGTCGAGCAATGCAAGTGCCCCAAACGCTTTGATGGACTCTCGTGCCAGGATCCGGGACGCTCCTTTTACCGTTGGCGCAACACAAGCGATGTGGAAAGTGTATTCATTGAGGATCTGATTGGACGCGCTGCGCCTTGTCACTGCAATGGACGTAGCAATGATTGCGATCGCGAAACCGGCGTTTGTTCGGTAAGAAATAACACACTTAACACAAATCAAAAATAATAAGCAGTACACAGAAAAAAAATCTAAAATCGCGCCGTTATTAGCAGTTCATTCCCAATTAGTTTTGAACTGGTTCGTGTGAACTTGAGCTTAGAAACTGATCCTATTATGATTGGTATGCAGTTGCCGCGCCCGATAAGAAAAGGCAAACAACTGAGCAGTAAATATATGTGACTTGCTTTGCCAAATTAAATATGCCCACAAATAATATGTCAATTTGCAAACTTAATGAATAATTCAGGCATGTTTACATAATTATCAATTAACAGCTTACCAAATCTGAATTACATGTGTAAGCGAACACTAATGCACATTTTGAGAATTTGTCAACACTGCTTTTGGCATTTGCAGTTATTCACTCGTAGTAAATAAATTGATACTTTTAGAATTGCCGTGAAAATAGTGGCGGTGCACATTGCCAGCACTGCGCCGATGGCAACTATGGGGATCCCAACTCGCGTCATGGCTGCCAGGCGTGCCCGTGCCCCGAAACCAATCGGAACTTTGCGCGCGGCTGCAACGTGTGGGAAGGCGAGGTGAGCTGCGTCTGTAAGCCGGGCTACACGGGTCGCCTCTGCGAGCGCTGCCGCTTGGGTTACTTTGGTCATCCGATGCAGTATCCCAACAGCAGTTGCCAGCCCTGCAACTGCAATCCGGATGGCATACGTGCAGAGGGCTGTGACGCGGAGACGGGTCAGTGCCAATGCCGCGACGGCGTCACAGGACTCAAGTGCAACAAATGCGAGGCGGAACGGCAGCATCTGGTGGAGAACGGCTGCCAACGTATGTGTTTACAAATTAAGAACTTCTACAAAATATTTATATTAATATGATCAACATTATATAAAATATCTTTTTTATTTGCAGTTTGCGATAATTGCACTTTACTGCTGCTGGACTATGTGGAGCTGGTGGGTCATAAGCTGCGCCGTGGCCTGCACAATATGGATCTGACTGGCATACCGGCGCCTTATCTTAAAGTATCCGAGTACGAGCAGGCCTATGAGATGTGGCGGGCGCGGGAGCAGGACTACAGTCAGGCGAAGCAGCTGCTGCTTGGCTACGATACGGCAGCGCTGCTCAAACTGGATGCGCATGCGGAGAATGGGAAATTTCAGTCGCGGAAAGCGCTGGCCACCATTGGCAAACGCCATTATGCGCTCACTTCGATGCAGGATGCTGCTTCAGTTCTGCGCCACGATGTGGGCACGCTACAAACGGAACTGAGGAAAACACTTTACGACCTACACAATTATGGCCGGGGTGCACAGCATCTGAGTCTGCCCACGGCGTTGAAAGAGGCACGCTTCTATCTGCAGGCCATTCAACAGCATCATCAGCTGGTGCAGGATATTCGGAGCACCAGCGACTGCGCCTGGCAGCACTTCTACTCCATGGGAAATGCTTCGGATGCGGCCTTCGATCAGCGCGCTCGCCTGGAGATGTTCTGGCGAGATCTGAATCAGACGAATTATCGCGTGGCAGACATGCGTCTGCAGATTGATCGCACCCAGGATGTGGAGAGCGAGGCGGACGATGTGGTCGAGCATGTGCGCAATTTGAGTGGCCATGTGGGCGAACAATATCAGCAACTGACTGAGCTTGGCCAGCGCATAGAGCACTATTTGAATCGAGATTATGTAGAGCGTGGCGATCAAATGTGGCAGACTGCACAGCAGCAACAGTCCCAGCTCAACGAGCAGCGCCAGCAGCTAACTGCCTCAGCTGATCTCCTGAACAGCACACTCATCGATCAGTTGGAGCTGCAGCGCCAGGTGCGCAAACACTGGCTGCCCAAGGCCCAAAAGCATGCGGGACGCCTGCTCGAGCGCTCCAATGAATATGCCAGGCAGTTTCAGCCAACAAGGAATGCGGCACGCATTGCCATGTTGGCCAGGTAAGTGGCAAATGCAATCAATACATTAAAACCTCATTTTTAGAATGATTCAAAATTTAAATTATTTTATTACTGTGAATAACATTCAACTATAATCAAACATCGATTTTCCATTTCAGTTCTGCACACAGCAATATTTCCACAGCGATTGCGAATGCTCGCCAAGCATCGCTGCTGTCCAAGGAGCGAGTCTATGAGGCCCATCAGACTCTGTACCCCACAGATGGCAGCTCGATGATTGAGCGCGCCAAGCACTCGCTGCATCGCTCCAAACAGTTGCAGCGCGAGGCACTGCAACAAATGCAGAAGTCCACTGTACTGAAGGCCAAGCTGCAGCACCAGGAGCAGCAGGTGGAGGGAATCAAGCGCACCATATTCGAGACGGGACAGCGCAGCAATAATATCACCAGTCAGCTACAATTGCTGACCAACAGCTCGGCGCGTCGACATGCCCAGGACAGCATGGAGCTGGCACAAAGGACCAGC
This sequence comes from Drosophila nr. perissopoda 5 BK-2023a, assembly GCA_035044105.1. Classification (NCBI taxonomy): domain Eukaryota; kingdom Metazoa; phylum Arthropoda; class Insecta; order Diptera; family Drosophilidae; genus Drosophila; species Drosophila nr. perissopoda 5 BK-2023a. The sequence continues at coordinate 2,269,228 of JAWNMK010000018.1, forward strand.
GATGAGATGCACGCGGAGATGAGGCAGGCACGTGATATGCAGCAATCCATTCGACATATGCGCAAATCGTTTGCCATGCTCGAGCCCGATTGGGCGATCAAGCTGGGCATGGCCGAGGAGAACATCTCACTGACCAAAACGAATCTGCGGCTGGCCAACGTTTCGCTTAGCTACATGGAGCAGAAGGCGGCCAAAGAGCAGCAGGTCTTTGAGGTCTTGAACAACAGCATGGCTGACCAGCTGCAGCAGCTCAGGGATCTAATAGCCAAGGCCAGGCATGCAGCTGAAGCGGTAAGCGCAAATCGAATATAGAGATGTGACTCAAATTTAAAATCCTTATAAATCACTTCTCCGCATCCGTAGATTGACGTCTCTCTGGAATCTCTGGGACCCAAATGCAGTCGCAACTATTTGCCTGTCTCGTATGGGCTGAGCACTTCCAACTCTTTGCGCTTGAGCTTTGCTCTCTCGAATCATATGGGCAACTCGCCGCTGGTGCATGTCCAGGGCAGCGAGGGACGACACATTACATTGGAGCTGTACAAGCGACGCGTGCGTCTGGTTTGGCATCTGGGCGGCAGCACAGCGACCATAACACATCCTCTGGAAGTGCAGACGCGTGACCCGAAATTCGATGATGCCTGGTACCAGGTGGAGGCGAATCGCACACTGAATCTGGGCAGCTTGCTGGTGCGGCGCATGAACAACTTTGGCGCACTGACGCCTGGCTCACCAGTAACCGGATCCACAGATGCGGAACACACGCGCTTCTATCAGACGCATAGTGAGCGTGTTTCACTTGGCGGTTTTTCAACTAAAGATCAAACACCCGGACTGAATGTTGTTGTGCATCAGGTGGAGGTGGACAACAAGCCGTTGGGTCTGTGGAACTTTGTGGGCAGCGAGGGACGTTGCGGAGGCGCCATGATTGGCGCACGGGAATCATCTGCATCCTCGATGTCACGTCACTTCAATGGCTTGGGCTATGCACAGCTGAAGAAGACGCGTTCGCGTCCCTATCGCAAGAATCTATTTGCACTGCAGATGACTTTCCGCACGCTGGACGAGAATGCGTTGCTCTTCCTGGCGGTTGATGACGTAAACGTAAGCAGCGATCCCCAGCTTAACTTGGAGCTCTTAATGTTTTCACATACTCTGTTTTAGAACCGCTCGGTGTCCGTGACCTTGAGTCGCGGTCGCATCATGTTCCGCATTGACTACGGCGACGAGTCCAAGCTGGAGATTAACACAACCAAAAAGTACAACACGGGCCAATGGATCAAAATTGAGGCTGCCCGCGAATTCTCCGCTCGACGCACCACGGAGAATGGCATGTTGCGCGTTAACAACGATCGCGCCATCTCCGGCGCACCCACATTGCCGGTGAAGAGCCATATGCTTCCAGATCTATCTAAGGCTGTGTACTATCTAGGCGGTGTGCCACCAGGTGAGCAGTTAGAGCTGTGTTGCTGACAGGAAAACATTTTATTTGTTATTCGACAGGGTTTACTTCGGGCACAACCAAAGCGCCTGGTGCCGACAATCCCTTCCTGGGCTGCATGATGGATGTGCAAGTAAATGGCGAGACCTACGATCCGCTCGAGAGTTCCGCCTACTTTGGCGTGGAGCCCTCATGCAAAGACATGATCACAAAGTAAGTACACATCATATTTGATTTATATACGATATATTCCTGAATCTTTATCCATTTCACAGAGCTGGCTTTTCGGGTAATGGTTATCTGGAACTACCCTCGCAGTCGCTGCGAAAACGCGCCAATACCGGTCTGGTCTTCCGCACACTGCAATCTGATTGCTTGCTACTGCTAGCCGCATATCCTCCTGAAGTGCTGGCCGACTATGATGCCAAGGACATTAAGGGCAACTACTCGATGAGCCTGGTCGATGGCCAGCTGCAGGTGTGGATCAATTCGGGACGCAGTTTCATCAAGATGTTCTCCAATGCGAGTCAGCTGAACGATGGCGAACTGCATGTCATCAATCTGATCAAGACGGGACGTCGACTGGAGCTTATGGTGGACGATGAGCAGCAGGAAGTGCGCACCCTAACGGGCACACCCTCATTTATTAGTCTGCCTCAGGATGCTGGTGGTCTTTACATAGGCGGCGCACCGCCGCACGAACTATACACGCCTCTGGCGCCCACTTTTGTCAAGCTGGAGGGCGCTGTGCGAGATGTGGTGTTCAACAATCGTACGATTAATTTCAATGATGCCTTGACCTTTAACAATGTGCAGATTGGACGCAATGGTCCATCCATGGGCAGCCTCAATGGCAGCCTCTACGATGTGCTGCTGAAGACGGAGCCGATGATTGGCAAGAGTTTTACCGCCTCGCCGGAGGGCTGCAAGCGGGTAAGTTGCTGTTGCAATTTGTAATGCTTGGTCTGGGCTTCAAGTTTGTGGAGGGGGCGGGACCGGAGGGGTTCGGGTTTCAACGGAGAGATGCATGTAAATACATTTTTTGTGGCTGCCTAACTCTCAAACTCTCTGATCGACATAAATGTTTCTCTTTGTTTTTATAGGATTTTAGTTGCTAAGCAATTATGTCAAAAGCTGCTACGCTAAAAGCTTCAAGCGCTGCGCTGCAAGAAAGCTCTTTTGTATACTAATTTCGCCTAAAAAAAAGCTTACTAAACATAGCTATTCAATGTGGTCTACATGTGGATTAATCATACAAATCAATCATCAAATTAACCAAAAGTTTCCATTCGTGCGAGCTCTTAAGCTTTCAATTGATGAAAGCTTCATTAAAGTTGGCTTACAGTTGGCAGCATTAAGTGCTTTGAGTCAATTTTGAACTCCTGTCAGCCATCTTAAATATATTTCAGATTTACAATTAATTTTAAGTTTCAAAAGCTCTGTGGCGCATCTGGTTATCGTGGTCCTCGACTGACAAAAGCTCTATTTGAATATTAAGTACATTTAACAAACAACACACTTATGTAATGTATATATTTCATATTTTCATATATCTTATGTATGTATATCTTAAGCCTACAAGCTCAATTTAGTCAATAAGCATCAATATCATCAATTCAAATTTTACATTTCAACTTTTTCACACACATTATTCACTCATCAACGCTTTGTGTATGTTTTTGCTTTCATTGATGTATCATACAAATAACTATTTTCTTTTTCTTCGACTTGTTATCACACTTTGCGTTTTAAATAAAAAAACAAAAAAAAAACATATTTTTAACAAACAAAAAAAAATATACAAAAATCATGCCAACGTTTTTATTTTTTAACCTCACTAAATAAAAAAAGCGCACGCTGAGAAAGCTCGCTCACAAAAGCTCAGAACTAACACAAAGTCGTCGTGGTGAGTTAAGTTCCCGTTTGACTTAAGCCAGCGCTAGGATTAACCCATATACTCTCTTACAGATCGGCAGCTATTCCTACGAGCCGAACGCTTTCAAATTTGGCGATGAGCTTTACAGTTACTCGCAGCTAAAGCTGCCGGAACGTCACTTCTGGCAGCGCAACTTTTATCTGAGCTTCGACTTCCGCTCGTTTTATCCAAACGGAATGCTCTACCTATCGCCAGGCAGCAAGGAGAAGCCCAAGCATTATGTTGCCCTCCTGCTCAAGGATGGCCAACTGGTGCTCATAGTGCGCGGACGCCGGCGCGAAGAGTTGCAGCTGACAGCCAAGCTGAACGATGGCGAATGGCATCGCGTCACAGTTGGCTGCCACGAGCGGAAAGTCACCATGAGCGTGGAAATTGGACGCACAGATCAAAAGACCTCCGCGCAAATGAAGGTGCCCAAGAAGATAGGCACCTCACAGCTTCTGCTCGTGGGTGGTTTGCCCCAGGCTCCAGTTAAGGTACCCTCGGAGCTGTATATCCGCCTGGAGGCATTCAAGGGCTGTCTGCGACGCGTCAACATTAACAATAGCACACAGGATCTGGCACGTCCAGGCAAGCACGCGAATGTGGGCCAGTGTTTTCCCACCGTAGAACGCGGCAGTTATTTCCCTGGAGATGCCTATGCCATATACAGTGAGTGACTTACTGCTGGATTTTTAAAATATGATCACTTTTTGGCTTTATGTGGTTTTGGCTGTGGAAAGTTGCCACCTTTAATCAGCTAATATTACACTGTTATCAGAGTATTCCACAGTCGGATATGCATTAGTTAAAATATGCATTACTTAAAATTATTATAATATTATAAACATCTGTCTGCTTGCAGAGAAAAACTTTCATGTGGCGAAATATTTGGAACTGGAAATGGAATTTCGCACCTCTGAGCTATCGGGCATTTTGCTGAGCGTCTCCGAGCCCAGCGGCTTTCCCGCACTCTCGCTGGAGATCAACAATGGCAATGTGAGTGCTTTACTCGATTCAAATTTACTATATATACCTCGTAATATTCTGCTGTTTCATAGATCGTTTTCTCTTGTGATCTGGGCGATGGTGTGCCCTTCCGCGTGCAGTCAACGCTGCCCGGCAAATATGCGCTCTGCGACAATAAGTGGCACAATATATCGGCGCTATATGATGGCGAGCAGATCGCGCTGAGAATTGATCAGTTGCCGGCGACGATCAGCATGTCGAATCAGCGCAATGCGGGCAAAGTGCAGACACGTTCGCCCCTCTACATAGGCGGACTGCCAGGTAGATTCACAAATAGTTTCGAATCCTTATGCATAACTGATGCTGATGATTGTCCATTCCCTTGTATTTGTAGATATCGCAGCCAGCGGCTGTTTGCTGGCACGTGATAATTTCAAGGGCTGCATACGCAATGTGTCCATACGCAATGAGAGACGCGATTGGATCGATATGGATGATCTGCACAATGTGCTGCTCAGCGAGTGTCTCGTGTCCAGCGATGATAACTGATCGCAGGATATGGGGGCGTTCTCTGGTTCCTGTTGACGCCACACCAAAACTTTTTCCAAATGTATTGTGATCAATTATGAGTTTTATATAATAGCCATAGACTTAGATAACGTCCAGTAAGTAGCATATCACTGCCATATAAACAATATTAATTTAGCTATACGAAAAAAGGAGGAAATTTATTTTATTTCATTGCCAGTGACTGCATTTTCATATCCTAAATGTCTGTATTTATTTAATTCTTAATTTATTTTGTTTTCTTATTTTAAAGAGGCTTTAAGTTGGCAAATTTGATTTCTTTTATTGTGTGTATTTGCAATATATATACTTGTATCTTTATGAATCTCCCATTTGTACATTATATATACACACATACATATATAGAATTATTATTAGCCCTAATTAATTATTTGCATTTGTATATAACAGCCATTTAGTACTATATATATATACTTAACGACTTAATGTTCAAATAATTCATTTAAATAAACTACTTTTTATTTAAAAAACATATAAATCAATTTTCTCTGCGAGTTTTGAATCAGAATTAATTTGAAGAGTTGGAAGTAAATTTTCGATACGTGAAACAAACACAAAAACTATTATGAGGAAAAGCAATCTTAGTGGTCGTCGCAGCAGCCGGAAAAACCATAAACTTCAAGTTACCCCAAACACTTACGACATTTACTGCATCAACTTCCATGATAATGGCCTAAATGCTGTGCGGGATGAGTTGGTCAAGCAGATAAAGATTGGCCTGCGACGCTGCATGTTTGTCATCGATTTGGATAACGAGTTAAATGAGGCTCACCTGAGGAAGTTGAGGAAGCCGGGTAACCAAAAATATCCATATATATATATATATATATATATATAACATTTATCGTAATATTATATTGTTCGATTTGAAATGAAGATTTGCTCACGGAACCAATAGAAGTAACGCTGCTGCTCATACAGAGCATCTTAGCTGAACATGAACGTGTTTCCCGCAAAATTGAGGCGGAGCTCAGCTTTAATCTGCTCAAGTATTACCAGAGGAACAATCCCGCTCAACTGAAGCTACGTCCCGTCGATACCAAAAAGAACAAGCCAAATGTTGCGGCATCCAAAGGTGGCAACATTTCATCTAGGGGCAAATCCGATAATGCAATGGAAAAGATAACTTGCTTTGAGGTTCAGCCCAAGGAGCACCACAAAGTGGGCAAGGCTCAATCCCTGTCCAAGCGCTTGGTAATTTATTCACTTACAATTCGAATATAAACTGAATCTTTATCCTCTCGTAGTATATAAGAGATGAACCGGCGAACACCTCAATCCTGATAGTCATCATTGGTAATTTGCACAATGATTTCTACATGGAGCTGCTGAAGTGAGTAATGTGGGATGGTTTCTCGTTTGGTTTTCGCTAATCCTCAAATTGATCAGACTCGATTAACTGGCTTAAAACACTTTCACTTGCCTCCCTCCAGCAAAGGTCTCCCCTTGAGTGGTGTTGTACACTTCCTGCCCGAGGACTCCGCATATGATCTGCTCGTGCCACGTCCACGCCGTAAAAAACTGCTGCAGGAGACCATTGAGAAAATCCAAAGCGACATTCAGTCGCTGAGGAAACGTGTGGCTACCAAGCCAGTGGGCATATTCCAGGAGCGGCTGCCGCAGATGTCCCCTTGCCAGGCAGTGAAATACTCGAGGCAAATCTTTGATCAGCTCTCGTGGTTTGTGTACGATATGCAGATGCTGCGGGAACAGTATGAGGAGTACTATGTGAAGCCGTATCACGAGATCGATGTGCAGATGAGTCCGGACGCCAGCATGAATGCTAGCTATCAGCTGGCCAAGTCGCTGGGCAAACATGGCCACTATCTGAAAGATGAGATGCCGATGGTGAACAGCGATGATGCCTCAATCCATTTATATTTGGAATCACTGCTGTCCACCTTCGGCTCGCCCCGGGAGCTCTTGACCGAGCTAGAGGTGCTGCTGCTGGCGAATCCCTCGTCGCTCATACAAACCAAAGTGCTGGACAAGATTAGGGTCTACGCGAATGCCTTCAAGAGCATCATCAAGCTGGCGAAGAGCGAATGTCTGTTTGTGGAGCAGGCGAATACGCTGCTCTCCAGCCTCATTGGCTACATGGATCAGAAACTATCGCGTAATATCTACTATGCATGCCTGGAATACAATATTTTACGGCGTAACTTTACCACGGGCTACATCTTCGATAATCTCTACTATACTCCCCACTCCGAAGACATTGAGCCCCAGCATCTGCCCAAGTTCGGCAAGCTATATCTGACTGGCGATGCGGTCACTCAGCGCCTTGTGCAGCTAATTGATGAGCATGAGAACTATAAGATCCGCGAGATATATCCAAAAGTTAAGCTCTACACCTTCAAGCGGGTCCTCAACGAGGTCTTCGAGTATCAGAAGCAGATTGTGATACCAACCCGTTTGTGTTACAGGGATTTCACTCTGTACGATATGCAGCGGTTTCTCAGGGACTTGGTCACACCAGATATGGTGAAGGACGACAATGACATTAAGTCGGATCCTTTGTCCAACTATCCCAGCGTATATACGTTGGCCGACTCCGATATTAATGTGGAATCGAATCCCTACAATTGTCGCAGCAACCAACACTATAGCATAACACCCAGCATATTTATCCGGCCCAAATCGCTGAAGGCACAAAAGGCTCTCGAGCAGCAGCAGCAGCAGGAGCGCGAGAGGCTGGAGAAGGAGAAGGAGAGGGAGAAGGAAAAGGCTACGCCGCGCACAACCAAACGATTCAGCTTGGCTAGCAATAAGACCGGTAACCAAACGGCTCGCAGCACCGTCAACCAACTCCAAAAACTGCCCATTGGGCAGACCCAAGCTGAAAATGTTGGTGGCTTGGATGATGGCCACATCAACTATATAGGCCTGGGACCCAATCATCGCCTGCTCACTGGCTACAATCTGGATAATACGCGACAAACGATCAGGACGAAGACCTCAAAGTATCACTTTGAGGAGGGTCTGATGACACTCTACGAGGAGAAATGGAATTTCCGGGCGATGAACAACTGCCTGTCCATCGAAGTCGATAAGCAGATGCTGCACTTAACCAATGCACCGGGTAGAATCAATGCCATCTCGCCCAATATACGCCTGGAAACGCCGAATGGGATCAGCCTCAGAGTTGTGCCGCTGGGCGAAGAGTGCGCCAAGGCGGTGCTCAACTATCCGAATGGTCTCAGCCTCTACTGCCTGGACACGCATGCCGAGCACCTGTGGTCGGGTCGGCCCAATGAGTTGAACGAGAGTCGTCGGATCTGCACGCCATATGGTTGTGTCATAGCCTTCTACCAGGGCAATGACACAGTTCTGATTATGCGCTACAATGGCGAGGTATATCGCCTCTACAGCAACACATTCCCAGTCGTCGAGGCGGAGGAGGGCGAAGCGGAGACTGAGACGGAGTTCAGAAATGCCTGCTCCACACTGTCCCAGTACAGCAGCTTCAAGCCGCTGCGCAAGTGTGATGCATCCCCGAAGGATGCGCGCCAGAAAGGCGGTTCAAATAGAAGGAAAAAGTCCAGCTTAAGCTCATCGACATCGTCGGCAACGATTGCTGCACGTGCCGCCAAATGGCAGGCCCGGCAAAAGGCATTGATGCGGGAGGAGGCACTCTTCGCCAGCATCGAAGCGGAGCTTAAGTATTTGGAGTTCATCGTTCAGCTGTACAACATAGACTACAAGCATCTGCATCTAACCACATCGCTGGGCAGCGTGGCGCATGTGGAGAAGCAGAGGATCAACTGTGACCAACCCGTACGTGTCTCGGAGTGGCACGATTACTACGCCAACGAGAGCTATGCGATGCGAGATGATGGGGTCCGGCTGGTCTGGACAGCGGACACTCTCAGATGCTATCATAGCGATGGCACCATGATCACGACCACCACAATTGATGGCTGGGACAAGGGAGTCGTTGAGGATGACATTGATAAACAAATCAGCTCGAGCAGCTCCCATAAGAAATTCGATTTTGTTGCTGAAGATTCGGTAAGTCGCAGAATTATTCAAAATTTTGATTGTTAATCAATAATTTGATTAATTAAAAATAATTTTGTTGCTGCTTATCACACAGAATACAATGTACATAAATGTGAGCGACGACTTGAGAGCAGCCGATGATATTATTCGGAGGTCAGCAGTCAGCGCTGCTCCGGCAGCTGTTGTGAAGGAGTATCTGCCGGAAGCGGAAGTGGAGGATGCAGACTACTATGACTACAGCTTCGCAACATACACTTCCGACAGCCATCGGATGCAGCACAAGCTGTACGCCAGCACCCAATTCGATTTCACCCACATCGATGGGGGGAATGAACTCGAGGTGGTGTCAAAGGTCAAAGGAGTCGACAATGTGGAATTTTGCATTTATCCACTGCCAATCGTTGAGTTCAGCCATGAATCGATGGCAGAGCATCTCCATCAAGATAATCATTATGATTCAGAGTCATCGGAGGCCGACTCGGATAAGTGGACACATCGTAGGAAGACCAGTGAATCCACTCTGCCCCCAATCAAACTCAGCCCAGGCTATGCCGTCGATGTCATTGCCTCCAATCTGAAGCTAAGCGTGCAAGAGGAGCACATCGAGCTCAATGCCCAGTTGAGGAAGCTTGGCTGCGAGGGATGTGCTCATGTGGTGCGGTAAGTGCAACTGCGACGCCAGATACAAACTCCTGCACTAAATTTGCTCCCCCTATTGCCACTTGCAACAGCGACAACATTCAACTGAAAACGGATCTCAACAAAAGTCTGTCAACTGTCTTTCGCAACTGGGTCGAAGTGTTTCAGCAGTTTGTAAATTGTTTCTGCCCCAAATGGCGAACCACTTACTTTGTGGAGTGCCTCACCGTCGACTCTCATAAGAAGGGTAAGATCGGAGTTGCACATGTGTATATATTTATATATATTTGGATTTTTCTTAGGCATGGAGCTGTTAAAGTCGTTGCCCGCCCTGGGCAAATATAATTTTTGTGCGGGCAACTATTTTATCGATCCGGAAGAGGTGAAATCCATCAAAGAACGCATGTTCAGCCATTTGGATTATTACCAAGCAGACTTGGCCAAGTTTCCACGTTTCGCAACCCCCAAGAAAATCGACGATGTAAAGTTTCCCAAAGTGCTGAACACCAGGTAACTGAATAATATGACTATATAGATATATATATATATCACATTGTTATATTTAGGATCTTTTTGGAGATACCCGCTCAGTTGGCCTACACAGATCGGATACATCTGTTCACTTATCCGTTTGACAAGATGAAGTTTAGAAAATTGAAGAACCGCTTCAACGAGTACGTCAAAGAATCTAGTTTAATTTGCACTTTGTTGAATTATTTTTGATTATTTTTGAAGGGCGGCACTTTTCCACTTGCATCCGCAACTGCGGAGTCTCATCCAAGCCGAGATCAGCGCACGCAGCTGGCGGAGTCGCCATAGGGCGAACAAGCGTCGCATGTTTCTGGACCAGCAGCGTCTCAGTCTCTATACGGCGATGCTCCGGCACAAGGTGTATCCGAATTACTTCCAGTTCAAGGATCACTACTCCTACCATGTGCGCAACATTGACTTCTTCGAGTTCATGGCCTCAAAGTGCGGTGATAAGGAGCCCGAACCAGAGCTGATAGAGGCGCCACAGCCAGCGGCAGCTAGCAAGGAGCAGAAAGCTCGTCGCAAGAAGTGTTTGTGTCCCAAATATGAAAAAACCCTATAATAGGCATATGTTCTGTATTTCCCAGCATCTCAGAGAACGTTTGTTATCCAATACAGTGGAGCCTCGAAATAAGTCCTTAAATAAATTGCAGTTGTTATTTTCTTTCTTATTTTAAAAACCCTTGAATATTAAGTTTATTTTTAAAGTTTTTTTTAATCTACCAATAAAAATCATCTATTTGATTATAGGCATAAATAAAAACATTCATTTTTAATTGCACGCCTAAATTAAATGTTGATTAAAGCACTTCAAAAAATTTAATATGAAACGTTCTCTTTCCCACTCAGTCTCGCACTCGCTCTCGCTATCTCTCATTCGCTGTCGCTATCTCTCACTCGCTCTCGGTTATCTGTTCATTCTCATTTTTGTTTAATTTTCATTTTGTTTGTTTTCCGTCAGCCTGATAACGAAAGGCAATCAAATGTTTACCCAAAATAACGGACACATTTAGCAGCGCTTTTTTCTGTTCTGCCCGTCTGGTCACTCTTTGCACTGCTGTTAATATAGCCTTATTATTATTTATTTATTGGGGTAGTTAACGAAAACAACGTTTAAATTTAAAATTGAACATTCTTTTTTACAGATGTGGCAGCTCTGCTGCGCTAAATGAGCGCTAGAGTGACCTTACTGTATTTAAGAAAATATGCCAAGCTGTTAACTTAACATAGTCAATAAGTAGCCACTGTTAGTTCATATGTAGCAGTCGAACGCGCCGCAAAACCAATGAGAAATTAGAATTAAATTAGAGTGCACGCGAGCGGCAAGCCAGTCACGACAATCAATCGATGAGTTAACTGTAGTTCGTTATCAATTGCAAGTGTGAGACCAAAAGCCGCTGAACAGAAACAACAATGCTGATACGCCGGCAAATGAGCAGCAGCAACAACAACAACATAAGCTGCAAATCTTTTTGGCTGCTTTTGCTGCTGGTCACCTGTTTGGGTGAGTAATTTGCCAAGAATGTAGAAAGCGGGAGTTTATTGAACTTTTTATTGTAACTCACGCACGCACGCTCTCTCCCACGCACGCACGCACGAGCACGCCTAGCATATATCAAGAAATAATAACATTCACACACACACACACACACACATTCAGAGCGGGAGACGACAGCTGATTTAGCAGCAGTCACTTGTTGATAACCTCTTGAGCTCAAAGCCGCTCCACTCAAGCCTCGATATGTGAAAGTTCCGTTGCTAATGACGTGTACCGTTTACCATCTATTTCTCTTGCAGCTGCAGCGAGCGGCTCCTTGATACCAGCCCGCTCTCAGCAGCATTTTGAGCTTTTGAGCAAAGTGAGCCTTGAACCACTCAATGGCTTGCAGTCGACGGAGGATGTCAGCTACAGCTTTCGCACAAAGCTCAAGGTGAACTCCGTGTGGAGCAGGGCGGAGGAGCAACTGCTTGAGATCTATTTCAGTGAAAGCAGCGTCAGCACAGCCGGCAAAACGAAAAAAGCTCAGCTCAAGCAACGGCAGATTAACAGTCTGCCCGACAGGCCCTTTTACATAGCACTCGTCCAGGGTCAGCCACAACAGTTGATTGCGCACACCTCGCGTGACCAGTCGCTGCTCAATCTGGAGCGCGGCATTGCCTCGCTGCTCCAGTTGCGTTACTCCAGCAGCAGCAGCGACAATGCTGACAATGAACTTGATGTTTCTGGACATTGTCGTGTGCGTTATCATGCAAAATCCTCCACTCACATTGAGAAAACGAAAAGCGATTGCGCTCTGTGGGACTTGCGTGTCAACTATCATCCGGAGCAGGCTTTAGGCGTTGTCCAACACTCGGAGGAGCGCATCAGCTACGAACTGTCGCCAGATGGCGCTCTACTCCGTGCCGATTCCTTGGAAACGCATCGCTTAACGCTTGCCGCCAAACCAGATGCAGGCAGTTTGGTGCGAGGCCAACTGCGACTGCAACATGTGGGCGAGGAGCAGGAGCAGCAACCGATGCAATTGGAGCAACCCACGCTGCAGGCGGCCATTGAGAGCCTGCTCGAATGGTATCGCGTCTTCGAACTGGAGGCCGATGTCGATAGCGTCATCAGTGAGCTGAAGGAGCAAACGGTAAGCAAATGGATCCAAGGATCACTGTAATAAACCAATGGACAGTAAAATAGGTGTGGGGAAAATAACTTGTTGGCAAGCAACATTCACGACTTATTTTTTCTAATTTAATTTAATATTTCTTTTATCAGAGAATGTTGTCATTTTTTTTTTTGCACGGCTAACAAAGTGTTTTTTCAATGATTTTTTTTTGTGTCTGTTTTTTGAACATCGTTATACAAGTACAAGTACAAGATATTCCTTTCCCATCTTGCTCCACAGCTGCGCGAGCAATTTGAGCGTAGCGCTGACCAGCTGCAGTCGGAGCACGTTGGTAAGTCCTCGCTAGCCTTGGCCTACGCTCAACTGTTGCCACTGGCGCGACTCACCAAGCAGCCACAATTCGAGGAGTTGCTGCAATCGCAGTCCAAACTCGCTGCCCAACTGGTGGATCTGCTGGGCGCTGTGCAAACTGGCGATGCGCACAATGCCTGCTTTGCCCACTTCTACAAGGGAGCAGAGACGTTGGCAGAGTCACTTGAGCTGCTCGAGAAGTATTTGCAATCCCTTGCAGTGGGCACTCATCCGGATCGCAGCATCATCGAGCATCTCTTTGGCTGGCTGCAGCAGCCACTGGCGCACAGCAAACAAGCACAGCTCAGGGACAGTGTGCTCCAAACGCTGGCGACGCTCACGCGGCACAGTGGCTTGGATTCGAATGATCCGCTGCTGCAGCAGATACGCAATCATCTGCTGGAAGGACTCGCAACCTCCAAGGAAGACGCCACACGCTACATTCGCGCCCTGCAGAATCTGAGGGATCCCCAGACAATCGATGCCCTGCTGCAGCAGGCAATGATTGCCACGCAACCCAAACTATCGGTGGCTTCGCTGCAGGCACTCAAATCCTTTCCAGCGCAGAGTTTTACCACATCGCATCGCCAGCTGTTCGAGAGCATTTTCTATCAGCGTCTGCAACGCTTTGATAGCTCCGCTCGCACCTTGGCCCTGGACATTCTAGTGGGCATGCGTCCCAGCGATGAACAGTTGGGCCAATTGCTCGACTATTTGGCCTCCACGGATCGCCAATTTGAGATGAAGACCTATGTGCTGCAGAAGCTGCGCATGCTCGCCTACATTTGTCCACGTTTCCGCGGCATGTTCAAGTCGGCTCTGGGCAAGCGTGCGCACATCAACAACTACAATGTGCTGGGCCAGAAGGGTGAGCAGGTCTATAAATATATTCAGAGCAGGATTATAAATTGTAACTCATCCATTTCCACAGGTTTGACCACTGTGCTGACCCGTCAACTCTCGCGTTGGCCCGCCTTCAATGAGTCGCTGCTGAGCATCCAGGAGGTGAATCAGGGCATCCTCAAGCGTGGCTCAGTCGAGTTCCTTTTCCACGCCGGACGCGCTGAGGCGAGCAGCTTTAAGCTGGGCATCTACACAGCCGGACTGGGCGCCATTGTGGGCGATGGCGATGCGGATGGGTATGGCAACGATCAAATACCCCCAGATGATGAGCTGGACAGCGAGGAGACTGTCACCGCTGGCATGGAGATTAGTGTGCAGGGCGCCCAACTGCGTCCACTAGTATTCTTCAATGGCCAAACGGAGCTGATGGGCCATGTGTGGGGCGGCACTGCATCGGAGCCGACGCCCGCCTACCAGGCGACCACTCTGGCCCATGATCATGAACATTACATTGTACTCGCATCGGGTGCAACACTCCACTGGCGTGTCCTCGGCGCCCGAAGCGTCGATCTCAATGGCAAAGTGGGTTTCAGCCTGTGGAATCGCAATGCTCAAACGGAAATACAACAAAAGTGAGTTGTGAAATATGACTGCAATATATTAAATAAACATAATTCTTCATATTCCTTGCAGCACTGGCAGCGCCGTTGTCTCCCACCTGGCTGTGGGCTTCACCTATGCCAAACTGGTGCAGGATTTGACGCTGAGGCACGAGCCAAAGCTGAGCCTGCAGGCGGATCTCGACTTTTACAGCGGCATCAAGCTCTGCATGCAGCTGCAGCGACCCGAACAGCAACTAACGTCAGTTCCCAGATATATACTATTTATGCATATCTTATATTTTCTAACATAATCTGCTTTAACTTACAGTCAATCCAATACTCGCTCCGTTTATCTGCAGTCCGTGGAGAAGGCGTACGCGAAACATTTGCGTTCCACGAGGACGCATAAAACTGCTGGTTGCACTTTTGTTTTGAATCAAAAGAATAATGAGATGTGCAACCTGATATTTTCCTGAGATTAAAATCGCATTTATCTATCTATATCTGTACACATATACATTCACAATTGATAATTAATTATAGAGATTAAGACTCCCATTTAGAGATTATTAAATTTTGTATTATAAAAGCTGAATTTAAATTGCGCGTATGTAGCTGGGCAGTGCTGCACAGCTTGAGAATTCATGGTGCGCGCTTCAATTTGGTTAGTTAGTGTTGCACAACGTGGCGAGGAGTACAATTGACATTCCGATGCTAACGTAACCTTAACAGTAGAGCTGCGCGAGTGACTGAAACTTTTTTGTTATTTTTACATTGCATTCTAACAAAGTGCACTCGATTTTTTACTGTAATTTAAACTGTATTCGAAACTAGTTGAGTTGAGATTCTAGATTTACTCAATCACGATGTTCATCTCTGTGACTGAGTGTAACATTTTTAATGCCACTTTTTAGCTCTGTTAACAAACAGCTGCGATGTATGAGAGTCTGTTAAGTTAACTGTTGGCTTACATTTGCTTGTGTCGCGGGCATTTATTAATTTGTGACAAATAAACAACAAATAATTAAAGAAAATCGCAACAAATATGCAGCAGCCTGTGTGATAAAAGTGTTAAGAGGTAAACACAATGTGATCAATTGTCGTTTTTGAGTAGCTCTAAACAAAATTAGGCCAAATGTGTCGCTTTTCTAATGTGCGTGTAACAAGCATGTTTGTGTGAGTGTGTTTCTATATATATATGTGAGTGTGTGAGTGCGGACAGGCCTCCACACACACATACACACACACACACTCGTAAACATTGCACAGTCCCTAGATTCTTTTCTTTTTTGGTTTTGTATGGGAAAAATAACCAAATATTTTCGTTAAATGACTTATTTGTTTATTTAAACTGTTGTCAACTATAAAAAGCGTTAACAACAAAAATTCACACCCTCAGTGACAACTGTCATGGGGAGTATTCATATAGCCAAGTGCTAACTAAATACTTAACGCAATTAAAATGTTCGCAATTTTGTTGCACAAAAGATTTTAATTTTTTGCTTAGTCAATAACAACGCCTGTGCACAGTGAAAGAGCGGGCGAGAGAGAGAGAGAGAGAGCAATTTTTTTTATACACAAACCAAGTCTCTGTGTTGTTGTTGTGACGTGTTACGTTTTTGGTGTCCGTTTGAGTATTTTTATGCTTGTGTGCGTGTGTGGGAATTTACGTTGCGTGAAGTTGCAATAAAAATCGAAATAAAAACCACGTGTGAAGAGCGTGCGTTGCAATTTGTGCATCGAGCAAATATTTGGCATTTATTTGGTATTCACAACACACAACGAGAGCGAGCAGTGCGCCAATAAGAATAAGGACGAGTGTTTTGTTGTTGACGTCAAAATTAATCAGCCGGTAAATTTCTGCACACGCATTTCAAGAAAATAAAATCACCCACACATTTGCATCGTTAAGTTCTCCAGCCCATAGAGCGAGAGAGAGAGAGAGGAATGGCTCGCACACATAGACACACACGCTCACTTACGCAATTTTGGCGCTCTTGGACCTTCGCTCAGACGCTCGCTTGCTCTCACTCTCCCGTAACGGTATCAACTGTATGCTCGCTCACGCTGTAGTCGTCGCCTGCTGCTTATAACAATTCAGTTGATTTTTAACACTCGCATCGCAAGGTAGTCAACGCACTTGCGGCAATTTCTCGTTTTGTGTGAAATAAAAAGTCCCAACGTGCATTCATTCTATGAAAACCAATAAGAAAGAAAAACAAAAACAAAAATAGTTAGCAAGCAGCCAAACAAGAACAGCAGCAAATTTTTTGTGCTGTGACAGCCAATAAAAATTCTTTCCCTTAAGCATTATTCCCCGACGTAGTTGAATTTACCTGTGAAAGTGAAAACGCAAACGAACGAGGCAAGCAAAACAAAACGCGTGTGTGCAAGCAGCAGCAGAATATAAAAAGGAATCTGAAAAAAACAGGGGTCTAACAGAGTGTGTAAGTGAGAGCAAGAAAGAGAGAGAGAGAGAGAACGAGAGGGCAGCTTAAGAACCCAAAAAATAACGAAAACAATTATCGACAACTGCAGCATCGCAGCAGCAGGCAAGAAAGGGAGAGAAGCAGACAACGAAGGGAAACGAGAATAACAAACAAGCAGCATAAAAATCTAAGCAGAGGTAAGTGCATAATTTTCTCTCTCGCTCGAACCAATTGCAACATCCCGTTTAGTTATTACAAAATTATATTTCTGATTATTTCTATGACTCAATTCGCATCGCGTTTTATTTATATTCTCGTGGAACAATTTTAACAACGTTTCCGATGACTCAATCGTGATCATAAATGAACGCTTATCTTGACTTTTGGTACCTTTTTTCTTGCCCCTTACATTTCTTTTTTTTGTGTCTAAATAGTAATGATTAGATAGACAGCCCAAAGATTCCAACCTTGCACAATTTACGACATTTAGTTTTTCATCTTTGATGCGAAATCTTTGGCTAAATATTTGTTTTACGATCATATGGGGGCTTTAAATAAAGCGTGAAATAAAGATGAGTCCGCAAATTATGACAGACAAATTTAGAATGTGCTCGGTAAAACAGTGCAGATTAAAATTGTGACGTCAACTGAGTTTAAATATTTGGCAACAATTAATAAACTCCAAGTAATTAAATGACCTGTCAAGAATTTAATTTAAAATATTTTCGTGTTTAAAAATCAAGTTATTTTGCTAGAAAAATTGAAAATGTAAGCTGTAAAATATATGAGCACGAATCTAATACCTTAGTTTCAATTGATTTTCACTGTTCACTATATTGAGGTCTTATGGTAGCTTACTTACCTTACGTTATCTTCATGAAATAAACTACATGCTCCATAGAAGAAGAAAAAACATGATATTTTTATGAGATATACGGGCATATCTATATGCTAGGATTTGTTTCACTTATATTACTTATCTATGTCGAAATTGGGATCGTTTTTTTCATAAGCTCACGATGTGATCCAAGTAATTTTCTTTGAGTTTAAAACAGCATTGTCAAACATGAACTCTAAACACACTACTTCAGCTGAACTCGTAAAGATTGCACTCTTAAATATTAGCTTACACTCGAAAAATTCCAGAGTCTGAACTTTACCTAAAAGATCCTATTCTAAGAATCGTAACGTAATATAACGTAAAATATGCTAAAATCAATTTCTTTGGCAAATAACTGGGCCTTATCTTATCTGTGCCGACGACCCAATTAAGCCATTTAACAGGTTACGGCCAAGACGCAGATATGTCCGTATGTCTTTATGTATGTGAATATGCCAAGAAAATGTTTGGCAAGCAGACAGAACGCTTATCTGAACAGCATTGACTGGCGCATAGACAAATTATGTATTGCGTATCTGTCACAAATTACCATTGAATCATGTGCTCAACTCATAAACAAAAAAACTACAATTTCAGCTACTCAGAACTGGCTTTTCATACTGTGAAATTATGGAAAAGGGTATAATGATTCTGTGAAAAAAAAGGAACAGCCAGAAGGAAGCATATATATTCCTGATCAGACATGTGCGTCTGTCTTTCTGTATAAAGATGCCGATGTCAGTCTCTATAAGAGCTAGTGATTTTGGCAATGTAATATGCCATGCGAAAATCAGGCTTATTTTATTTTATTTTATTGATAACTTCCCCGTTTCGCCAATATTGTTACAAATCGATTTATAATATGGAGTTTAAAGACAGCCATCAAATTGAGTTTTAACTATACCTTACCAAAGTGATGTGGATTAATTGTACTATAAATTTCACCAAGATCGGATATGAAAATCATATTTTATTAACTTTATTATGAATGTGATATATGTGATAATTTTTTACGTGCTTACTTTTAGGTATGCGAAATTGGAGTCAATACATTCAACAGCTCGTTAAAGGGCATCTATTAGTCGAGTAGTCTCTTGCCCTAGTTTTCTTACTTGTGAAGGGTATCTCCTGGTCGCGTACTCTCTTGCCTAATGCCTTCTTTTGTGGTGGTCTAGTCGCTCACGTGATGGAGCTGCAAAACGACTTTTAAAAAAAAATTTTTTGGGCGTCCGTTTCGTTAATGCTTTCAAAAAATACACATGAGACTGTAAGCAGTCAATTGCAAAAATATAGCAATTACCCATACGATTTATGTCAAGCGCATGATAAATAGTTACACAGATACAACGAACATCAGATGCTCTAACAAAGGGTATAAAAAAAAATAATACTTTATTGAAAAATGTGCTATTTTTTTACAGGCTGTTTACTCGATTCGAATTCCAGTTTTGGAAATCTGTGGGGCTTTCACCCTTACAGATTTTCCGCTTTTCTTAGCATATTCGCAAATAAGTTTCAGTTTATTGTCAAAATTGAAATATCCATTTAACAGTGGGCATAAACTTGAAACGCCGAATCGAATCAATATCCTATCGCGAATTGGCTATTTGTGTACGTGCCTATATGCGATGACAAGCCTGCGTCTATCGCTCTGACTTGTGATGTGATTCATAGATGTATCTTGGAAAAAATCCCGCTTAAAAATCACAAATTGAGACTGCGTCAGAGTTGAATTTGAGTTGAATTTAGTTGATTTGTTGTTGTACAAAGTTTTTTGACTAGCAGCATTTGTCGGTTCATTCAACTTTAGTTGCTGAACTTTATCTATTTGTAGATTTGTAATAGACTCGACCAACTAACCCAATGAAAAACTCACCCCACAAAAAGCACTGTGTGTGTGTGTGTACGTACGTGTGTGACTGACAGGTAAATGCTTTTTCTTTCACAAAATCGATAAGTTTTATTTGAGGTACCATTTTGCTGTTGTCATTGTTGTTGTTGTTTGTTCATTTTTGGGTTGCCTCAGATTGTACGCGTTATTTATAGGTGACAGCCCCCGCTTGACCTGTCACGGCATTTGCCTGCTTGTTTGTGCTTGTTAGATATACTAAATATTAAATTAATATTAATGAAGGTACGATTTTTGTACTTCACACAAAAACCCATATTTAGTGCCGGAAATTTGATTCATGTTTGCTCTGTGATTTTCTACAGGTTTAACTTGTGTAACCTTTGCAAAAAATATATATAAATAAAATGTTCAATTAGCAGCGGATATGATTTATTTTCTGCATATTGCGTAACACATTTAGGCAGCCATAAAGTTGAATATAGAATATAGTAGATTTTATAATATATATACAACTGATATACAATTGTCACAAATGCCTGCAAACATATTTAATCTTCGGTACGGTTGATTCATATTTCTGATTTTTTCGGGGGTTCACCGAGTGCAAAACATAAAAATCGTTGTCTTTTTTATATTGTGCAACGCACTTAATCTATGTCTATATAGATTACATTTGATTGCCTCTTTTATTTATGATATACGTATGTACTTTGCGTTGCCTCTAACGACTTTGATTCTAGATTACACAGTTTTGCGTTCAATATATTTAATTTTTTCTTTTATCACTTTTAATTGAAATGTTCTGGCTTACATTGATTGAATTTAATAATGCAAAATAATATTTAACGGCACTCGCTTATAATGCCATTTATCGTATAATTTACAAAATGCATTTGTTCACTTTAAATTAAGAGTGAATTATTTTTTAATTGATTTGTACTCTTTGAAAAAACTCACTGGCTTTATGCACATTTATCCACGCTTATTTAATGTAAACCATATGCCATTTAATTCAACTTTAATTGAGATGCAGCGATTGGCGAACTATTTATAACTATTCACACTTATCCCAGTATTATGTAACAAAATCGTGACGGTTCTTGTGATCACATGATCGAATTACTGCTGAGACATAAACTTTATGCAATTGAAAATTTGAAAGAAAAAAAAACCCCCTCATAAATCCTAATCATATTTATCAAATCAAGTATAGCTCATGTCTGTGTGGATGTGTGTGTGTGTGTGTAAATGTGTGTGTGTGTCAAGTGTGTTAATAACAACGCGACAGAACAACACAAATTTTACGCCCACAATATCCTATGATGAGAAAGCCGAAAGTAAATATATAGAACAACAACAAAGACAATAAAAAAACTTGTGCACATATATAACATACAAATACATACATATATATATATATATATTGTGTATATATGTATGCTCTGGCGCGTGAGATATCAAACAATCAATTGTCTGGCTCTGGTCCAGCTCTGATGTGGGTAATTGTGCGGCATTAATTTGTGCAAGTAATTTCATTGAGAGTTCTCCGACAACTGCAAAAATAAACGTTATACGAGTGCCAATACAAATGCACACATCTATCTATATATATATATATATACCTATATTTATATATATGTGCACTCATCATCATCATATCATACATATTGTGTCTGCTCAGTTAATGAATAAACGTTAATAACTACACACACGACAGACATATGTACATTTATTTGTAGTAAATATTTTTACATTTTGCCTTGATTCAATAACCTTGATTGTGTTTGTTTGTTTGTTGTGTTTCGCGTATGTTGTAAAGGTTATCGGAACTTGTATTCGTTAGTCGCGAATAAGTTGTTAATTTCTGATATCTATTATGATTATGACTGCATTCATTTTTTGGGGGCGACTTTGTTCCACCTGTCTGCGTTAATTAAATTATCCCAAAACAAAATGTTGTTCAACTCATGCATAACATTGTTGAGTAAATGACAACAATAAACTTGAGTCGGATAAGTTGACCATATTTTACAAATGTCTATATAGCTTTTATCCCTAATTCCAGGTATGCTGTGATCCATTTTAATACACTTTATCTATTTTAATTCAACTATAAAGTATATGTTAATCTGTGCTTGGTATTTTGACCGGATAAGCTATATCTGCTTGATAAGTGTTTTATGCGCCCAATTTGCCACAATGTGTGCCATTATGTTATCTGCTCTTGCGCTGCTGAGCTGTAATTGACTTAAGTGATTGCGCTAGAAATGTCATGAACTGTTGTCACTTATGCACCACCGAGGTGCTCTCATTGTTGTCGACAAGTGGCTGGCTGGCAGTTAGGCTTCAAAGTACACACACATTGCCCATTTGCCATTTGCCAATTGCCATTTGCCCATTATCCGCTGCGACATTTTCCGCATTAAGCATACGCGATATCAACGGGAGACATTCGCTCATATACCGTTGTCACTCTTCATTGTTTGATATGTTTTTGTGCGTTCAATTCGCACAGAGGGGCAAAACGCTCTGCCTGTTGCAGTGCCACAAAAACATCCGGCCCAACAATGCAAGCAGCCAACAACCACCAGCCTGCGTCTCCGAGGTCGTTATATTAAATGCTGAGTGTCTCTCCCTCTCTCTCTCTTTCTCTCTGTCTTTCTGTCTCTCTCTCTTTTGCTCTCTCTCTGTCTCAGAATTCGAGTCGCTCGACAATGGCGCGTAGTTTACTTGTTTCTGCCCATTGTATTTTGCATACGGGCATTTATTATATTATACTTTATTTGAATAAAGTGAATTACGTACAAAAGAAGCTCACCCGAGACCCACAACAACAACAAGAACAACACTCACTTGGACGCCAGTCGCCAATCGTCAATCGCCAAGATCCGAGTTCGATGGTTAGTTCAGAACTTAACTCAACTCCCTTGCGCCAAGCGCTTAATTGAGTTCAGCGTCGAATTGTGGCGTAGCACAAAGATCGCTGGAATTTTAAGTTGGTAAATTTCTGAAGCTTTGCTTTGTTATACCCTGCACAAAGGCATACAGCTGCGAGCATATACGTACTCTTGATTAGTCTTGGCTGTCTGTTACACCTTGTGCATAAGATGATCGATCGATCTTCCAGTCTCTTTTTTTTTTATTATTATCTGGTTTATTCCACAGATCATTGAATGTTTTTCAGTCTTTATTATTTATTTTGAATTTAGTTTTTTTTTATGTCAGAGAATGTTTTTTTTTTATCAATAATTATTTAATTTTTTCAGTCTTTATTATTTACCATTTATCACATTTTCAACTATATTTAAATCTTTTGCTTATTCGATATTTCATTTGGCAATGGGTAACTCCAAGTCGAGCTGCCTTATACTCTACCTCTCTCTCTCTCATTTGTTTTCACATGCATATTTTATGCAGAGATCCTCTACCACTGCTTGTACGCCTACCCCCCGTCCCATCCCTAGCCCTACGCTTTCCCCTACTCAACCCCTGCCCAGTTCTCTCGTTCGCCTTGTTAATTTGTTGTTTGGATAAGCAGTTTCTCTGCTGCGCGTAATTCAATTTATACCTCGGAAACGCCCCCCTCCCCTTCCCTTCCCCCTCTACCAATATTCCTTTCCTTTCGCATAGATTTCTGGGCGTGGGCGTCCGTTAGTTGGATCTGCGATTTATTTTTATTTATTTTTTTCTTTCGCACGCCTCTTGATGATTTTAAATTTGTTTGTCGTTTGGCTCTCGACTTTGTGCTTTGCACAGCTGTAATTGTCACGTCCGCATTTGTGTCGGTGGCCACTGGTCACTCTCACACATGACCACCAATTAATTAGCTCTGGTTTCTTAAATTAGCGTAAACCACTGCAAAAATAGTTTCCAGCAATCAAGCAATAAATACATTTTTAGAACTTGCTTTGGCTTGTTTTATACATTTTATTGCGACATTTGGATAAGCTCTACATATTTGGCAGTTATCCATGGATTTATATATGGATAATTAATTTATGGGCGTTTTTTTGTGTGTGGTTAAGCTATATAGTATTACGATATATTTATAGATATAATCTTAGATGATTGGTTATTGTTCGCTAGCTGCATTTTAGAAGCTAATTAGTATAGATATAGCATTTACATTCAAAGCTCGTGCAATTATCTTTTACATGATTATTCACGCTGCTGAAATTGGCAGGTTTGCCAAAGCATATGGGGAACGTGCTCATGCAATTTGGAGCCATATTGAGTAGTTGAATAGAGTACACCATTCATACTTATTGTAGGCTGTATATTCATTAAAACCATCGCCCACCTGAGCACAACTCAATTTTCGGTCGGAGCAAACTCGTGCCTAACCTCAAACAGTATTGTATAATCCGCGACACCATAAATATTTAGAAACAAGCCTCTCCATTGTTTACAATAAAAAAATATGTATAAAATAGAAACAAAAATAACAAAATAAATAAATAAGGCGGCGACTCGAAGTCAAACTGTGCGATAAGTCGATTATTCGTTGACTGAAAAGCACGTGATAGAACAGCGAGTTTCGGTTTGCGGCAAGTCTCGCGCTCGGTGGCAGCTCTCGAATATCATTGAAGTTCGCTGGAATGCCAAACAACAAGTGTAGAACAATGGAGCAAATGGAGCCATGCCAGCTGAGTCACGCCTGAGCTTGCCAGTGTTGCCAGCGCTCCAAATTGGCTAAGCGGGGGAAATGGCGAGAATTTGATCATAATTTGTTTTATTTTTAACCATATTTTAACCATGCTGAGTAGTAGTACAAATAATAATATAGTTAACTAAATATTTTGAATTTCATAATCGATATTATCCTTAATTATCAACATGTCTGTAGCTATATTTTACAGTTATATTTAGCATTTTTCTATTTACTCTATGCTGGCAACACTGCGTCTCTCTGTGCTGTCGGTTGTCTGTTGTCGTCGTCGTCGTCGGCTGAGTGTTTTTTCTTTACACATTTTGGCAACACACACAGCCACAATATCAATATGGCATAAGTACAAATAAAATATAATCATGATGACATCCAACCGGTTTCACACACTCGAAATAAATTTCACAGTCAATCGGCTGGAGTTTATACAAAAAAAAAAAAAAGCCAATTGATTGCCATAGAATCCGCATTCGATGATATAGTAACGGGCTGCTGCTGAGCGCGTAATTCCCGGGACATGGCTCACAGTAGCAGAATAGCTCCCACCCCCCTTCTCTGCCCCACCCAGCGCTTGATGACGTTGCCTGTCTGCCGCCCCCTTTTTCGGCTTGTAGAACTGAACGGGCGCCGCTCCGCCTACTTCACTTGAGCTTTGCCATTGCCAAGATTTACAACCAATGTCAGCAACTGTGTCGGCTACTAAACATACTAAAAATAGTCAAACGCTGCTCAGCTGGCTTATGCGGCAGATAGCGACAACGACTCGTGACAGAGCCGTTCCCAATGCTCCTCGCACCATGTTATTTAACGCGGCTTATCAATGCGAACCAAAAGAAAAATAAACAACTCACACCAATTAAATGGCAAACAAACTTCTCTTCAGATCACCGACAATCAAATGCTCTTGTCTCTTCAAAATATCTAAAATAGAAAATAATATCTGGGTTTTACTATGCCAATATATTTCTTTACATTTCTTTTTATTATTTTATTTTATTAAAGTGTATCAACGCAAAAAACTCGATATACTCGAGGCGACTCGCAACATCTTTTACGAATGTGGCAAGTACAGAATATGGTCCCCTTATGGGACAATGGTGGAATCGGGCTATAAATAAAATTAATAATCCAAGGAACTAAGTTTAAGTCCACAGTTGTTTGCTAGTAAGACAGTTGTAATACCCTTTGTCAAGTTATAACATAAGTAGTATTACGAGAGCAAACTACAACCTCGCCAAAACTCAAAACTTTGGCTTATCAGCGAAATTTGTTTAAAATTTGTTCTGTTTATTTGTTGTTTTTTTTGGGTACAAACCCCAACTAACGCAGATACCAGCACAAATACAAATACAGCACGAATACTCACACGTAAGTGCTAACTATATAGACGTATATCTTATCAATCCATATTCTCGCGTAGTCTGCATAATAATAATAGTTGTTGCCCTCGACGCGCGTCTTAACTCATTTTTTATGACTGAGAAACTTGGCATTTGATTTGTTTGAGTGGCTGAAAATGTTGTGCGGCAATTGTCTGGATATGTTTAACACTTGTTTAAGTATATACAAATATATACATATATATATATATATATATATATATACGCTAAATGTACGGCTTGGTTGTTCATAATTTAAAACAGTTTTATTTTTCAAATAAGCTTATGAGCCATGAATCTTACCAAAGTATTTATAACTATTTGTTCGTTATCCCCGAACAGCTATAATTATGACCGGTTCTGGTGATCTGCTGAATTAATGCTACATATCTTCATATTGGGTTTTTTTTTTTCTTAAATGTTATTTGGATTTATGAAGTAATATCCGCTGTCAAGTTATCAGAGCAAGTTATCAGAGCACATCGATCGCAAGTGGAATGAGAGCTGTACGAGCAAACAATAATAAAAGAAGATTTTTGACTTCCAATTCGCGTGGTTATTAGAGCAGAAGTACCTTAAATAATTCGTGTAATTGTTACGTAAAAAAACAAGTAGATTATCCAATATTATCCATGTGGCTTGTAGCCGAAGCCGCAGACTTATTCCAGCCATTACATTTTTATAATTCGACCTTGTTGCAGCAAATGATTCGATTATCGGATTCAGTATATTTCTAAATACTAAAAGATTTCTTAATTTGTATTGTTAAATCTGACAACATGTTGCTTTCAACTCAGAAGAATGGTTCTGAATACCTGCTCATATAATAAATATAATGTTTTGCTGCTTGTAAAATATTCGGATGTGAATTTTTACAGCAATTTACGATTAAATTATAAGAATTTTAAACAAATTTTAAAAAGTTTTGGGTATTCAAGTTATTTATACATTTTCCGTCTACGTTTTTCTGCGTGTGTGTGTGTCTGTGTTACAACGGGCAAAGTGTAAACAATTTGCAACAGGCTGCCCTGCTGTTTGTTCTGGCCTTGGCCAGGTCCCATCGCGAGAGATCCCCAGGCGCAGCAGAGACCCCTCAACCATGTCTTGCGATATGGGCCGTTTAGTTTTACATCATTTGGTTTTACTGTACTAAGTACTCTCCCGTGGCTTGGCCTGCAACAATAGCGTCTCGCTTTTTCAATTTTGTTTTCATGTTTTATTTTTTTGCGAGCCAGCTATTATTTTGGGCTATTAGTTTCCCTTGGCGTGGCGACATATGGGGCCTCTCAAATGGGGCGTCCATTAAATGGCGTAAGTGTGTGTAATTAGCTGCAATTTGAGTGAGCCAACTGGCGCTGACGATTGTGTCTCCAGCCACATTTCATTGACCATAGCCAAATGGCCTCAAAATGTGCACTTAACATATTTTTATTTGATTAGCAAGTGCTGAGAACACCAGTAACATGCAATTACTGTCAATTACTTTGTCGCTTTCGCATTCATAATTGAGTTATTAACATATGGCAGCATTCGCTTCAAGCCATCAAAGTAATATTATTGCTAGTAATTGCGTAGGCGGCGGCTCATCGAAACTAATGTAAAAGTAATTTAATTTTCCATAAACAAGAACTTCAATTTAATAGCTTGATTTTGCTCTCTTCTTCAAATCGATAATATTTTCACTGAATTAAGTTATTTTCAACAATAAAATTCTTTATGTCCATTAAATTATTTAATGGCCAGCTAAACTGCCTGGCAGATTTGTATATTATTTTCATTAACACGAGCATGTGAAATGTATATTTATATTCATGTAGACGACTTGTTGGAAATGTTTTATCAATAATGTATCTGAAGGTCTTTGCATACTGAACGTTAAGTAATATTGTGATTATAAATTAATAATGTTGTTCTGTCAACATGACGTATGCGTAATGATAATTTTAAGTCACCTCCATACGCCACGTTGCCCCTTAAATAGATAACAAAAAAAAACAAGAGCATAAAATCCACGGAAATGTTAATTTCCAGCTGACACTCTGAAATTCCGCGAATGATTCATGTGTGTTTTGCCAATGTAAAAGAATCGGGGAAAATATTTATATATACATACATACGCTGCACAATCGGCGAACTTTTGCCAAGCCAAGCAAATGAAAAGTGGTTGCGAATAAAAGTCGAGAAATTGTGCACTTACATAACATTATTTGTGTGCAGCCAGAGCCAAAAGTTAAGCGAGCTGGCTTCAATGCTGCTGCTGCTGCTGCTGCTGCTGGTGGTGGTGCTGCCTTTGTTTGGCTAACTGGCTGCTTTATTTCTCACATGCAACATTGTTATATATGTGTGTGAGTATGTGTGTGTGTGCACAGTATCATACCCTGTGCCCATAAAATATGTAAAGCTGGGTGTTATAAACTTGTGCTAATTAACCCGATAACTTTGCACGTATCAATTATGAATTCATATGCGCATAATCAAGTTGTAAAACTTGTTGACACATCTTCGACCCTTAAAAATATAGTTTTTGAGATTTAACATTTGCATTTGAGATTTAATAACAGAAAAATGTTATTTCTGAATGATTTAAGATTGCACAAACTGTGCTCAGCTCAGCATATGTGATTTCAGGCACTGGGTATATTCTGACAACGCCGTTTTCTCCAACTTTTTCTGGCAATTGCTTTTCCTTCTCGCCATGCTGTTAGCTTACTTGTTTTTCTTCTCGTAGGGGGGGAACGGAGAAGAGATGGGGGCCCGCTAATAACTGTGCCTTGGTCCGTTGCACGTGATTTTTCTAGCCAGTGCGCTTACAATGCGCTTACATAGATATTTGCCTCGTGTGTAATTATTATGAAATACACAAAAAAAAAAACAAAAAAAACACTGAAGAAAAAAAGAGAAATAAAAATGTTGCTGCTGCTGCAGTTGCAGTTTTTCTTTTGTTGTTTTTTTTTTTATTGTATTTTGTGCCACGGTTCAATGACCTGCATTATTGTTGCTGCTGTTGTGGCAAGTGCATTATACTGGTTTTCCTTTGTGTTGCCAAAATAAAAAAAGAAAAATAAACTATCGAAATAAAAGATAAATAAGAAAAAAACCTTGCGTGTTGGCATTTTCAGCGTCGCTGCGTCTGCCACAAAACTTGGCCAAGTTGGCGCACAAGCTAACAGGGTCTGTTGCGTGTATCGGGGGACCGGTACAGGTAGCTTGCTGTAAATCAGGTCAATCCTCATGACTCGATTTAGCCTTTGGCCCGTCTGCATAGATCTGGTTTTTTGTTGCCCCTTTTTATATATATATATATGTTTTTTTAAATTGTCATTACTGGGCTGATATAAATTTTCGTGTGTGTCCTTGCCAGCAGTTGACAAGTTGATTTCCTTGGCGCCGTCTCGTTTATGTGTCCTCTGATTGCCCTTTGCCTCTCACCAGGCGGCCCGAGCATAAATTGATTCAATAACTTTTCGCCTTGTCGCCTTTTTTTGTATCTCGCTCGCACATGCGTGTGTGCCTGTGTGCGTTTATGCGTGTGTGCGTGTATTGTTGTCTTCGTGTGTGTGCGTATATGCGTGTGTTGCCGCCTTCGTATGTGTGCGTTCTTGCGTGCTTGCGTGTGTGCGTGTTCATTCATTGATTTACCCAGCCTTAGCATGCGCTCTCTCTCTCTCTCTCTCTCTCTCTCTGCCTCTCCCTGCCTCTCCCTTTTTGTTTCCACTCAACTCGCTTTCATTTACCAACTCTTTAGCTCTCTCGACACTCTCCCCTGCATTTGTTTCCCCACGTAATTCTATTCGCTGTGTATTTGCTCTGTCGCTGACGTAAAGTGTCCTTTCCAGCTGCCGCCACCCGCACAGCCCCCAGAATAGTTACCACACAAGCCTCCCGCTACACGTTTTTAATCCCCACAGAGCTGGCTGGCTGGCTGGCAACACCCTCAATGTGCTTGCTGTTCGCCCACATTGTGGCACTGTTGTCGTGGTGTACTTTAAGGGCTTACGATAGCATATGATGGCATAATTTCAATTTCGTTTTCTTTCCTTTTTCTTGCTTTTTTTTCTCTGTTTTTACTTGCCGCAAAAAGCAAAATTGACACCATTTTTTTTTATGTTTTCTTTTCTAATGTTTGGCCCTGATGAGAACGTGGGCTGGCTAACAAGTCATTGCACTCTCAGGACAAGGGTTGGGAGAAGTGACAGCTGCCAGCTGCCAGCTGCCAGCTGCTTACCCTAGTTTAGCAAGTCGAAGCGCCACTCGTAAACGCTTTTTCTCATTCTAATTTTTCCTCTTTTTCCAGGCGTGCCCCAAAACTTATACACCTCGCATATCGTATGCAAATTTGGCTCAAGTGTGTCTAAAAGTCATAAAACGTTGACAGTTTAGTTGCCGTTGACCTAGTTAAGCACTTGTAGTTGAACGCAACTATAATTAAGTTTGATATATATGAAAATGAAAAGGTACTCGCATTTATGTGGCCGCATAAAACATTTTTCACTACAATATATGAGGTGGCAATCGAATAGAGTGAACGTAAAATATTCAAAACAGAGAAAAGCAGTTCTTGAGTCGTACTTATTAGACTTAGACTTAGACTTACTTAGACTTTCTGAAATATGTTGAACCCAAAAAAGCATTATAAATATATATACTTTACTTGAATTTCATATAGTCAATTTTGAGTTCAATTTAAATGCAAATAAGTTAATAAATAAGAACTAGGACTGGCAACAAATAGCACTCTTGGCAGCATTAATATTGATGGAGCACACTTGACTCACTTAACGGATTTGGTTCAGACATGTCCTGTCCAAGCACTGCTGCACTTTGACATTTTCCAATATCGTCGTCATGCATCCGCAGTCTAATAACATTCATAAATTTGTAAACAATGGAAAGTTTTGCAATTGCGGTGCAGCTTATGCATTTCCACTGACACCAAATTGTCTAAGCAACTGCAAGACGAGTTAAGTTTCCCGTCTTGAGTGCCTCGTGTTGCACTTACGTCACTCGCGTGGGCGTTTCGTCTTGTTGAAATGAACGGACAGCGCTCGCGTGTTCTGGCAGTTAGCATTTGCCTGTGGCTCTGCTGTTAATGTGGGTTAAGTGCTCGTCATTTGACTGCTGATTAGTCGAAATGAGCTCTTGATTAGTACAGTAGTACAGTGCTTGCCACCTGTCTGTCTGTCTGTCTGTCTGTCCGTACGCAAGCAGTTGAAACCACTTTTTTGGGAGCAGACAACGATCTATATGTGTCTAGCTCCCGCGCAACGCAAATGAAAACTAATTAACTTGTTTATGCTGCGGCCAATGCAAAACACTTAATACGTATTGACATTTTGCCACTGGCAGTCGCCATGTTTAATCTGTGCAACTGTCCACAGGGGCAGATAGTAATATTTAGATATGGATATTTGCCGCGTGTCGTGTTTTCAGAGCGATTCAACATGACTTTTTCGTGTCAGCGCCTTAATGCAAGTTGGTAAATAGAAATAAATGAGAAGCACTGATAAACGAAATAACTGAGGATATAAATTGGAAATATAAATTAAGATTTCAATTTTTAAATATACAACAAGGAGTATTCATTCATTCACTACTTTAATTAATTAAATAACCTTACATTTGAAGGTATTGCAAATAATTTTTCTTCAAGGTTGATCCTAAGAACTACACACAAAACTAACAATAAATTTTTGAATGAAATTTGAATGAATTCATCACTGAAATATATTGGAGAATATAAAAAATAAGAAAAAACTTGACCTAGAACCAGCAAAAAACATAATTAAGTTATAAATAAAGATCAAACAAAATAAAATTAAAATTTTTAATTATATAGCAAAAAGCACTAATTCATCTATACTTAAAGTTGTGTTGCTTAAATTTTGAAATGTTTATGGCCACTTGGGAGTGGGTGAGGGGGAGGGGGAGGGGTGGATTTAAACTGACCTCCAATGCGACATATGACGATCCGTGTCATTTAATTTGCATAAGTATTTTAATTAGCCACGTTCTGTCGTGTGTGTGAATTGTGGTTTCTGTCGCGGGGGCGGACTAATCAAATCATGTAAAACCTACTTTTTTTTTACGTATTTTTTTCTTTTTTTTGCGTATTTTTTTCTCTTTTTTTTACGTATTTTTTTGCTTGTCCAATTGAATTCAATTGACTTGCAGCCGTCGTTTAAAGTTGTTAAGCTGCCTGAGCACTGATTTGATTTGATTTGCTTTCATTTACTTAAATTAGCTTGCAGCATTTGTGACTTGATAAGCAATGTTTGCCAATTGCATGCGTCGAGTCACACAAAAAAATCACAATAAGCAAAGCGTAAAGTAAACGTTTGTTAATAACTTTATAAACAAGTCCATAATACCTTTCTCGACACTGTAATTGGCGACAAGCACCTTGAAATGCGAAACTAGCCAAATATTGACATTTGCACATGGATTCCAAGTAAATTATATTTATGTACACAGTGCAACTGTTGCCAACTAATGAGGCCTTGCTTCAGGCCAATTAAAATTGAGTGGGGCGATCTTTTTTTTATCAGTCTGCTATTGAATTACGACTCTCTTGATAAGAAACAATAAGAAGCAACTACAAAATATATATAAACAAGGAATACTATTTCGAACTACAAACAAAAATGTTGATATTAGGAAATGAACTCCGGTGTGCAAGGGCATGTAATCAATTTAGTATTTTTTCCATTCTTAATCTTTCGACAGACGCAGTTCTTATGGCAGCCATACTATATCCGATCCGATCAGCTGTGACCGATCAAATTGACACAAATATATGATGCTGATTAGGTGGTCCAAGACATCTCTCCTTCAGTTCGTTGCATGTTTTCTCTTGGCTGTTGGCTGATATCACTATTGGCTCTGGCACCTGCCCTCGCATTCTGAGCATTCAACACCTCTTGCCACAAGTCGGTCGGCGAACGCTGCGATCTATCAGACGCGTCTGTCCCCGTCGTCAGGCCAAAGCTAAATGTTGCTGTTGACAAGCGCAATCATTAAAAGTGTCAAATGAAACTGAAAGAAGTATTTGTTGTTGATCTCGAAAAGTTGTCGTTTTTTTTCTCAATACGTGCGCAGAATTTCAATCGAAATTTGCAATTCAATTTTTTGCATTTTATTCACAGCAGCTTGCGTGGATGGAGCGGGTGCGAAGTGAAGTGGAGTGGAGTGGAGTCGAGTGTAGTGGGGCAGGGCAGGGCAGGGCATTGGCCACCCTCCGCCATTGAGCTATTTAGCATGCGAATTGCGGCACAGGCGCTGAAACGAAGGCACTCGTCACAAAATTATACGCGACGGAAGAATCCAAATAACAGAAATACAAAAAAAAAAGCAAAACAAAACAAAACAAATATTTTGAAAACGTTTTTAGCTCTTTACTCAAGCTTATGGGGATTACAGTAGGCGTTTAGTTATGGTTTTGTTTTGTTATTTTTCCTTTCGGTTTTCGGTTTGTTCGGTTAGTATAAGTATAAGTTAAACACAGCGTGCGACGTAGAAAGAAATAATTAAGT
This sequence comes from Drosophila nr. perissopoda 5 BK-2023a, assembly GCA_035044105.1. Classification (NCBI taxonomy): domain Eukaryota; kingdom Metazoa; phylum Arthropoda; class Insecta; order Diptera; family Drosophilidae; genus Drosophila; species Drosophila nr. perissopoda 5 BK-2023a. The sequence goes on from JAWNMK010000018.1 coordinate 2,302,459, forward strand.
ATACGCAACATGTGTGCAAGCTGATTTTGATTTGGATTTTGGGTAGCAGCTTTTGCCAATAATGTAGATCAATATTTAAAATGTTTTCCCGTACTTTATACGCGTCCAATAAAAATAAACAAGACAATAATTATGTATACGCAGTGTGTGTGCAAATTATATGTTTTGCTTTTGGTAAATACATATCACACAAGTATAAAAGTGATTCTTCTGACAATTTATGACGCAAACAAATACTTAAAATGTAGTAGAAAAAAATACACAAAAACAAATATTTATGGAAAAGTACATTGAAAAATTGTTAACTTCATATAATCAATTTTTCAATGCAAACAAAATAACACATTAAAATATTTGAATAACATTTTGTTCGACTAGTGGATATAAGCAAATTTTCGCTTCCATTTGTTTTGTTTGCGGTTTTTATTGATTTGTAATTGCAGCTGGCATACATACGTATACTATAAATCTGACGAATGTATATTTAATCGCAGTCGTTTTGTATTTGTGACAATTTCGGGTTTGCCATATATTAATTAGATATCGAAATCAGAACCGGCTGCTCTCTGCACGCTCACAGAGTGCAGCAGTTGACTCAGACGACATTTGGGAGACTTGTGAGAAGTAGATTCATGCTTTATTTATGTAACACCCATTTGACTCTCTGGCCAGTTGAGATTTTTATTGACGCTGGCATTTAATGGCGTTTCAGATATTTTATGGCCCAGAGGCGCCGGACGCCTTGTCTTTGTTGTTGGCCCGGCCCAAATGATATTAAATAAATGTACTCAGCTTTTTTTCATGCGTGTCATTGAACCAATCGAGCAATTCAGATCTTTGTGCGGACGAGAGTGACAAGGACCATAAATATATACATACAATGAGCATTCATAAATATATCCAGTTTATACCCAGTATCATTGCCACTCACTTGTTTGGCTTATTCGCCTAACTGATGGATGCTGATTGAGTTGCACACAATCTTTGCTTTATTTACTTGTCGTAACTTGGAATGCCAAACATTAAAAGTATTATAAACAAACAGCCTTTAGTAGCTGATCAACTTTTGTAAGATATGACTTTGATTCCCTTTGGATCCAGTAAATATTTACTGCCAGTTATATAAATTATACAATTTTAGTTAAAAATTGGTTACTTTTGCCTTAGCACTCAATATGTTTATTTAATTTTGGATGAATCTAACTTACTTAAAATATATTTCGTTATTTTTCTTGCAGACTTCGAAGCGCCACTCTTTTTGATGTTTACCAACACTATGCACTCGCAGTATTGGTATTAAATTGTTTACTATAATGAATTCTGCGCGGCATCATCGTATTGGAGTATTTCTGTCTCCATAAATGCGCGTAGCTAAACCACAAAAAATAGCAAAACAACAATAACAAAAATAAATCACAATTCATTACAAATTGAAGTCGATCTAGTCACAATTATATAAATACTGCAAATTACGTTAGGGATTGCATTCAAATCAAAAGCCAAGTCTTGCAAGCCAACTACACACACAAACACTCACACAAACACACACACAAACACACACACACACCTAACCTAACTAAAGAGGCAAACAAAAAGCGAACTCTGAGAGAGGAGCATAAACAGGCTATTAAGATGCCCTATCATCGTGCGGATACATCGGCTCAGGCCGACAAGCTGAGCGGCATTGTGGAGGAGAGTGATTTGTACGAGGGATTTGCGCCACATGTGGAAACATCCGAAATCAAAACACTCGATTTTTACAATCTACCAAAGCAAACTGGTGAGTGCATTAAATATTTATTAACCTAGTTAAGTAAGAACTGCAGAACTTGCTAAAGAAACTCAAAAAACATATTTAATTGAGTTGTTTTTTATCTATGAAAAACATTTGAATATTTTTGAGCTATTTTTGTTAAATCTGATCCAATCAGCAGTCAATCAAAATGTAATCGGATCAATCAGCAGCGATAGCATCAGCTTAAGCTTTTAAAATAAACAATACAGTTTGAGAATTACTGCAAATAAACAAAAAATGATTTGTGCCTTATAAAACTGAACAGCAGGCGAACAAATTCTTTGTTTTTTTTTTTTTTTTTGTAATGGTCTCTTGTAGCAATAAACATAAAAAATAAAGCAACCAAAGGTCGAACTTTAATGACGGCAAAGCACCTACGCCAACTGTTTATGGATCATAATTTATGCATACACAAATATATATGCATATATATATATGTATATATATCAGTATTTGTGCAAAACTGAATGCACACGTGGGTCCATCATCAAATGCTGCAGTAAAATATTAATTTATGCATTGCATGAAAGATTATTTGTTTGCGCTGTGCCACCGACAAAAATACATTAATCAATAAATAGCAGCAGGAAAGAAAAAACACTAACAAAATATAACACACACAAACACAAACAGAAAAAACAAAAACAAAAAAAACAAAAAAAAAAAACGTATAAACGAATTTCGTACAAGCAAAATAAATTAAATATAGGCATTTGTAATAATTACCGGCTAATATGGTTGTACCGGGCCTGACCGGGCCAAACTGCAAAGCTGCCTCCACATTGCCCCCAAAAAATTAAAACGGCCTCTGAAAACTGGCCGAACCAGCCAATTGGCCCGGTCCGAACAGTTAGACTGGATTCCATGTACACAAACATTGATCGTACTCATTTTGCTTATTTGTACGCTTTTTGTTTTCAATCGAGCTGCTTAAATTATAAGCATTTTCGGACTATTTTAACACGCAAGCAAAAAAATGATGAAAAACATAAAAAACTTAAATCCCGAAGGCTTCATGTCATATTATGCTAACAATGTTGTGTAAACATCAACAATGAAACATTATTCAAGCGAACAATAAACGATGAAACACATTAGAATGCTTTAGTTGAGTATGCTCGACTGGCAGATACCCTGAACGGAGGAAAGAATGCTCTGATTGAGTGATTTCGACTCGGAGATGCTCTGAACGGTAGACGGTCATAATGCATAATTCATTCTCAAATTCAGATGTGGTACTATTCGAGAAGTGAAACCCGAATTAGGAAGTGGAAGTCAAAAATTTGAATTATGCCTAAATGCGATTTTTAGGTGCAGACTTTTTTGGATGCTGATCAGATATATACACATTAGCGGTTTGGAGATGCATCTCACTACCTCTAACATACATTAACACAACTTCATGAGAACCTTTCTACACGAATACTCAAAAACAGATTTATATATATATATATATATATATATGCGAAAAACAGGAAGACTTCAAAGTAGCTTACTGTCTTTTAATAGACGGTAAATAAGTCGAAATATTCGATAATCGATAATCAAGTAATGTTCTCAATGCGTGCTTTCAACCTATTGATTGCCTATTGATTTCAGCATAGTCGATTAACGATTCATTGCATAATCAAGTTAAGGTTTCAATATCTGATTGGCAAAAGTTAAAAGAAAAATGTTTTTTTTTCTGATTTTTTCGATTGCTTATGATTGCGAAGTATTAAAAACTTTTCGAATTTGTTTTCGCTACGCTCTGTTGAACCAATTTTAATTCAGTTCACGTTTATTTGCGCCGGCCCTTGAAATTCGGCGAGTTTTTTCGCTATTTTTGTTATTGTTTTTGTATTTTTTCATCTTTCCAAAATGCAAATCGCAATTTACATCATTTTTAATATGCAATTAAATTTTGCATTAAATTTTGGTGGTTTTTGTGTTTGTCGAAAATGTACGTAAAAACTGTTGATCACTTTGAAGAAGTTGGCCAACAGCAATCCACAATCAAAGCTTATCAATATAAATAAGAAATGTGCTGATAACTGAAGGTTACACAACCAATTGACCTAGATTCTAAAGGGCTAAAGACACAACAACAGTTGGCTCAAAGTGCTATTTGTGGCATGATTTGTGGCATGTGATTTGCGTTACAAATGTCAATTAAATAGCAGAGGCCAATTTCAATACATCCAAAGGCAATTAAATTTTACATTTGCGTGATTGAATAAGATTTGCTTTTATAGGGTATACTTAATATATAATATACTTAATATATAATATACTTAATATATAATATACTTAATATATAATATACTTAATATATAATATCCTTAATATATATATAGCTACTGAGAGGAATATAAATTTAAATGTATATATATATATGCATACTTTTTTTCGATTTCGATTTGTACTCTCTGCAAAAAGGGTATTCCATAGTCGTCTAACCCAAATATCGTTTTATTGAATCTGGCTGCTAGTTGTATCTTGTCAAAATGCCAATATGCATTAATGCCATTTGGAATTGCAATCGGGGCAATCGGGCAATCCATTAGTTGGAAATCGAAGAAGCTTCTCTGATCCGCTGACGACATTGGCCTTGATTTTGAATTTACATTTCATTATTTTATTATTTTTTTTTACTGATACTGTAAACAGACCTTGAACACACACGGCAATCACACACAGAAGTGTGTGGATTTAGTCTCGCTGCAAGTGTTCGCATTGGCGCAATAAATATTTTGTCACATCTTTAGAACTCGGCGCGAAATTTTATTTATTTTTATTATTTTTTTGGAAATTCCGATTTGCAATAACTCTGCATTATAAAGTATAAATATACATATAAGTAGATACTTATATATGATTGTATTCTTTTTGATTTTTACATAATGCTAAAGAATTTTGCAGATATATATATTTTGTTGTTATTGTCGCTCGTTTTGTGCAAAGTAAGCTAAACAAAAACGATTCACGTTTTTATGGCAGCTGGCTGGCGGCCAATTAATTAGTTTAAAAATAAATGCAATTTTCTTGCCATTCTCCCCTCCATTTTTCATCTTCTTTCATTTTTCGTTTTTCTATAAATTCTTTTTTTTACTTTCTGTTCAAATTTCATCCGAAACTCAGCAGCTAAACATGTGATGGGAAATTATGAAATCTAAGAAAAGTTATTAACGATTTTTTTTTTGTATTTTTAAGTTCCTAGAATCAAATAAAAAATGAAAACATGAAAGTATAGCCAAGGTAAATGTTTACAAACTTCAAGGCATTATCATTCTGGGATAAGATCAGCCCATCCCTGATAATGACTTATCTTTTGACCGATTTAATTATATTGCATTTTATTTATTTTATTTTCCAAGTGGTTTTTCCTAATGTGATGTAAGCAAGTTAGACACTGTTTTATATGCTCAACATTATTGTTGAAATGTTGCTTAGGTTTCCATCTGATATTGCCTGCAGCAAAAAGTATATATTCAAAGTTTCACTTAGTTAGCTTACAACCAGACCAATAGGAGAATACTCTGACTTGGCTAATGCTGCTGATCTAGAATAAATAAACATTATGGGCTTAGAGATCTCTCATTTAATGCCTTTGGCAAGGGCATAAAAATGTATCAGCTAATTTTGGTAAATGTCTTTTTAGTTTTTACTTTTTTGAACGGTTGAACAACATTTCTATGCTACATTTGTTGGGGCACGTTCAAGTGTTCTTTGCCTGTGTTAATTATCGTATGTGATTTATATTATTTATCGCGCCCGCCTGCCATTTATCTTTGCTATATTTTTGGCACTCGTCTACAACTTCCAAATGATCTTTTCGAAATATTTCATATTAAAAATAACCTCTTGCCATTGTTTTGAAAATGTGTTTTACCCGACAATATGATTCCAAGCATGCAGAATACAGCATATATATTTAATTATTTTGGGAAAATATTTGAAATTCATGCACTTATAAAATCACTTCAAGCATACGATTCTAGGATACATAAACAAATCGAACATTCACGCACAGAATCAAAACATTTCTTAAAAGCCCTGTCACAGGCCGCGTGCCAGCTCTGCAACATCGATTATATATATACATATGTATACATGTCTATATAGATATATATAACATAAGTAGTGGTTGGCATCAAGTTGATGGGCTTAAGATTTAATATTTATTTGTTTTCGCCAAAGCAACAACATTTTTGCTTACGCAAAACAGAGAGCAATGTTTTCTGCCACCCGTGACGCGAATGGACGCTAGATTGTTCAAATTATACACGATATATATGTATGTACATATGTATATGCTATAAGCTATGTAGAATTTTGATTTAGTTTGCATTTTATGAAAAACAAAATCGTATAATTCAGAAATTCGTTTATGCTACCCACTTCAAAAATTGATTCTAAATCATTTTTCATACGTTTTTTCTTTGTTAATGTTTGCAAAATCTAAATTTTCCATAGATTTGGATGCATGTCTACAACCTAAGATGTACATATAGATATTGATCGTAAGTGCCACACGCGCTTGCTCCCCCGTCGATAGATCTGTTCAGCTGATATAAGCGCTGAGCAACGGGTGCGGATTGGGAAAGGCAACAAAGCTGAATTTTTGCACTCCACCCGCCTCTCTCTCTCGCTCTCTCTCTCTCTCGCTCTCTCTCTCTCTCGCTCTCTCTCTCTCGCTCTCTCTCTCTCTCGCTCTCTCTCTCTCGCTCTCTCTCTGTCTCTTGCTGAGGGAGATGCTACGTCAGTCGAGCACGTGCTTCTTTCTAAAAATATGCGAAAAGTGCGTGAAATCATTGACGAATCCGATTTTGGAATTCTTTTTGTAACTGGGCGAAACCAGTTTTTGAAAATTGTTTCGCGTTTCGCTTTTTTTGTTATTTTGTTTTTGATTCTTATGCATTCTTATGCACTCTGGAAGCCATTTACTGCCGACAATCTTAGATTATCCGGCTTGCCAGGTTTCGGAATCATCGCAATCACAGCACACTTCCACGGAGTGGGGAAGTGGTGGAAGTAAGAATTATAGCCTGAAAATCGATATATCGGTGTATGGGCATAGGTCGAAACTTCAAAATGCCATAACTTCGTCAAAACTCTACTGATTTTAAAGAGCAAGGGCTTTTTGATCATAGTTTTGCCCCTAAATCAATCGTACATTTAAAGTTAAAAATGAAATTTGAGGTCGGAAGACAAGTAAAAATTATAGCCCGAAAATCGATATATCGGTGAATGGGCATAGGTCGAAACTTCAAAATGCCATAACTTCGTCAAAACTCAACTGATTTTAAAAAGCAAGGGCTTTTTGATCATAGTTTTGCCCCTAAATCAATCGTGCATTTAAAGTTGAAAATGAAATTTGAGGTCGGAAGACAAGTAAAAATTATAGCCTGAAAATCAATGTATCGATATATGGGCATAGATCGAAACTTCAAAATGCCATAACTTCGTCAAAACTCTACTGATTTTAAAAAGCAAGGGCTTTTTGATCATAGTTTTGCACCTAAATCAATCGTACATTTAAAGTTGAAAATGAAATTTGAGGTCGGAAGACAAGTAATAATTATAGCCTGAAAATCGATGTATCGATATATGGGCATAGATCGAAGCTTCAAAATGCCATAACTTCGTCAAAACTCAACTGATTTTAAAAAGCAAGGGCTTTTTGATCATAGTTTTGCCCCTAAATCAATCGTACATTTAAAGTTGAAAATGAAATTTGAGGTCGGAAGACAAGTAAAAATTATAGCCCGAAAATCGATATATCGGTGAATGGGCATAGGTCGAAACTTCAAAATGCCATAACTTCGTCAAAACTCAACTGATTTTAAAAAGCAAGGGCTTTTTGATCATAGTTTTGCCCCTAAATCAATCGTACATTTAAAGTTGAAAATGAAATTTGAGGTCGGAAGACAAGTAAAAATTATAGCCTGAAAATCGATGTATCGATATATGGGCATAGATCGAAACTTCAAAATGCCATAACTTCGTCAAAACTCTACTGATTTTAAAAAGCAAGGGCTTTTTGATCATAGTTTTGCACCTAAATCAATCGTACATTTAAAGTTAAAAATGAGATTTTAGGTCGGAAGACAAGTAAAAATTATAGCCCGAAAATCGATATATCGGTGAATGGGCATAGGTCGAAACTTCAAAATGCCATAACTTCGTCAAAACTCAACTGATTTTAAAAAGCAAGGGCTTTTTGATCATAGTTTTGCCCCTAAATCAATCGTACATTTAAAGTTGAAAATGAAATTTGAGGTCGGAAGACAAGTAAAAATTATAGCCCGAAAATCGATATATCGGTGAATGGGCATAGGTCGAAACTTCAAAATGCCATAACTTCGTCAAAACTCAACTGATTTTAAAAAGCAAGGGCTTTTTGATCATAGTTTTGCCCCTAAATCAATCGTACATTTAAAGTTGAAAATGAAATTTGAGGTCGGAAGACAAGTAAAAATTATAGCCTGAAAATCGATATATCGGTGAATGGCCATGGGTCGAAACTTCCAAATGCCATAACTTCGTCAAAACTCAACTGATTTTAAAAAGCAAGGGCTTTTTGATCATAGTTTTGCACCTAAATCAATCGTACATTTAAAGTTGAAAATGAAATTTGAGGTCGGAAGACAAGTAAAAATTATAGCCTGAAAATCGATGTATCGATATATGGGCATAGGTCGAAACTTCAAAATGCCATAACTTCGTCAAATCTCAACTGATTTTAAAAAGCAAGGGCTTTTTGATCATAGTTTTGCCCCTAAATCAATCGTGCATTTAAAGTTGAAAATGAAATTTGAGGTCGGAAGACAAGTAAAAATTATAGCCCGAAAATCGATATATCGGTGAATGGGCATGGGTCGAAACTTCCAAATGCCATAACTTCGTCAAAACTCAACTGATTTTAAAAAGCAAGGGCTTTTTGATCATAGTTTTGCCCCTAAATCAATCGTACATTTAAAGTTGAAAATGAAATTTGAGGTCGGAAGACAAGTAAAAATTATAGCCTGAAAATCGATGTATCGATATATGGGCATAGGTCGAAACTTCAAAATGCCATAACTTCGTCAAATCTCAACTGATTTTAAAAAGCAAGGGCTTTTTGATCATAGTTTTGCCCCTAAATCAATCGTACATTTAAAGTTGAAAATGAAATTTGAGGTCGGAAGACAAGTAAAAATTATAGCCTGAAAATCGATGTATCGATATATGGGCATAGATCGAAACTTCAAAATGCCATAACTTCGTCAAAACTCAACTGATTTTAAAAAGCAAGGGCTTTTTGATCATAGTTTTGCCCCTAAATCAATCGTACATTTAAAGTTGAAAATGAAATTTGAGGTCGGAAGACAAGTAAAAATTATAGCCCGAAAATCGATATATCGGTGAATGGGCATAGGTCGAAACTTCAAAATGCCATAACTTCGTCAAAACTCAACTGATTTTAAAAAGCAAGGGCTTTTTGATCATAGTTTTGCCCCTAAATCAATCGTACATTTAAAGTTGAAAATGAAATTTGAGGTCGGAAGACAAGTAAAAATTATAGCCCGAAAATCGATATATCGGTGAATGGGCATGGGTCGAAACTTCCAAATGCCATAACTTCGTCAAAACTCAACTGATTTTAAAAAGCAAGGGCTTTTTGATCATAGTTTTGCACCTAAATCAATCGTACATTTAAAGTTGAAAATGAAATTTGAGGTCGGAAGACAAGTAAAAATTATAGCCTGAAAATCGATATATCGGTGAATAGGCATGGGTCGAAACTTCCAAATGCCATAACTTCGTCAAAACTCAACTGATTTTAAAAAGCAAGGGCTTTTTGATCATAGTTTTGCACCTAAATCAATCGTACATTTAAAGTTGAAAATGAAATTTGAGGTCGGAAGACAAGTAAAAATTATAGCCTGAAAATCGATATATCGGTGAATGGGCATAGGTCGAAACTTCAAAATGCCATAACTTCGTCAAAACTCAACTGATTTTAAAAAGCAAGGGCTTTTTGATCATAGTTTTGCCCCTAAATCAATCGTACATTTAAAGTTGAAAATGAAATTTGAGGTCGGAAGACAAGTAAAAATTTTAGCCTGAAAATCGATGTATCGATATATGGGCATAGATCGAAACTTCAAAATGCCATAACTTCGTCAAAACTCAACTGATTTTAAAAAGCAAGGGCTTTTTGATCATAGTTTTGCCCCTAAATCAATCGTACATTTAAAGTTGAAAATGAAATTTGAGGTCGGAAGACAAGTAAAAATTATAGCCTGAAAATCGATGTATCGATATATGGGCATAGATCGAAACTTCAAAATGCATTTATGCATTTTAAAGCGTTTTCGATTGCAATTTGGATATTATATAAGTAACTAATTTTTTTATTCCTATGGCTCTCAACAAATGTGTTTTGCTTTTCAAAATCGAAATGTGACCGCTTTGACCGCTGTCAAAAAACAGACAGACATACAGTGAGGGAGAGAGGGGGCAAGACATAGGAAAATTAAAATGAAAATCGAAGAAAAAACTGGAACGGATTGCAGATTAAATGCAGAATATTAAAAAATTCTCATATAGATTATTTCACAGCTGAGTTCTATTTTGGGATATGATTTTTGTTGTTTTCGGTCGCATGATTAGATTAGTCCAATTAAAATGATTAAGGCAATATGTGCACATAATTGCTTGTTTGTCTTGAGCATAACACTTGCTTTCTTTGTTTTTTGTTGTTTCTTCTTGGCAAGTTCAGAGATCAAATCCGTTAAAATGACAAGACACGCCCACTTGTTCCAACTGCGGACAGCTTTACACCACCGCCGGCACCCTTTCACGCGCTTTTTTGTGTCTTTGATCCGCACTCGCATAAAACAATCAACGCCTACAGTCTGCCGGCGGAGGGGGTGGACGATGAGGTGGATTTATTAATAATGACAGCCATAAGGCGGATGTGTGTGTGCGTGTGTGTGTTTGTGTGTTTGTTGTGTGGCAAGTCACGAAATGTTGCGTGTGACACGAGTTGTTGTCTTGTTCACATTGCTCTTTCCCCAAGTTTGACTTCGTTGTGATCTTCAACTGCTGCAAAAGCTGCTTACTAAGAATTTTCACTGCATATAAATCCAAATTTCAAACATCAGTTTCATATATTTGATTACAAACAAATCGAGTTCGATTTTTAAGCTATAATTCATTATTAATTTGGTTTTCAATTTGATCGAAATATTTGAAATCTAAATAAAATTATATTTATTTCGCTATCACGAGCGCCACAATAGATTAATTAGAATAACATCACAATACCCGTCTAATTGAAAACCATAAATATTCGTAGTGTTTGACTGTTGAAGAACAGCTGTTGAAATATACCAGCTGCCTCCACTGATTGATGGCAATGAGGCGATTCAGAATACCCCACAATACCCACATTCACTCCCACACTGAGCTCTCTCAGACCCCCATTAACTTGGCTAATCCATCACAAAAACAATCGATAAATGTTGACCATTAACATTTAGCCACCCGGCAGTAGCAAAAAAAAAAAACAGCAGCAGCAACAGGCAAATGTTCAACAAATTCATTTGTTTTTCGTTTTTTAGGTCTCACTGTCAACAGCGGCGCTGCTAATTACACTCTTTTTTTTTAATACACTCACACATCACTGTGTTTGTGTTTGTGTGTCGACACTGAGGTCAAGCACTAAATATCGTCACATCTTGTCGACAGCTCTCTCAGCTGCGTTTAGTCTACAAGCTCTTTGATTTTCCAGTACTCATTGATATCAAACAGCAATCGCAGCAACCGCCGCAACACTGTTTTAATTTTAGTTACAAAAGCTGACAGCAATCATAAGAGTCTTCTCTCTCTCTTGCTCACTGCCTCTCTCTCTCTGTATATTTGAAGCTTTATGTGAACTCTCTAGATAACATTGTTTGTGTTGCGGCAAGATAACAAGAAGAAGCCATGATGAAAGGCTTGAGCGGGTGTGAGGAAGCCAAAAGCAAATAGCCGCTATCATTTCAGCTGTTAGTTTTATTTTTTTATGTTTGCTTTTCGCTTTTTACATATGTATGCAAATAACATTTATATATGAACACTTTTTGTTTGCATACGCTTAAATATTTGGCAGCCAGTGTTTAACAATCCTATTCATGCCTGAAAGTATGCAACGCTTCGGGTCTTTGGCAAAAATAATTCGGCCATGCTGCAATGCGCTTTTAAATTGCAGCCTGAAAGTATGCCCTAAAATTTATAAGAGCAGTTAAAACTCAGCAAAGCTTGTACTTTAAATATGGGACGGCCAATGTTGGCAAACACAAATGACAGTGAAATGTCTGAGAAAATCTAAATAACTTAAAATTTAAGTATGCATTATATTAAATAGTGCAGTAAAGACTTTCTAATTAATTAAATAACTAGTGTCCAGCTCTTTTTGATGTATTTTTGCTATTTCATGAAGTCTCTTGGTTTGTCGGTCGCTGTTTATTGACTGTCAACTACATTTTTTATAGGTGCATGCAACAACTTTAATTCATAATGACATCAGCAAGCTCTGCTGATCACATAATGGGTTAAGTTAACTGTGTCTAATGCATACTTGACTCATTTCCATCTCACTTAAAGCGCGAAGCAATTACCAATTGTAATATAAAGTGAAATTCCAATATTTATAGCTCATTGAAGCAACAATTGCTCAAGTATTAACAATGAGCTTTTCCGGCATGGCATGTCAGAAAATTATTCACTCATTCATAACTGTTGAACGGCTGAAGTTGAACGAACTGAGCGACAATAATAAGAAAATCGACAACTTCATTTGAAATTAGCAAAGCTTTTAACTCATTTTTAAGAGAATTTGTTGCTTGTGTTTGTCAAGCATTTGTTTTTTGTGTAATTAAAAGCTTTTGCGTGTGTGCTTTTTGCGACCGCCCCAGTGTTTGGGTAAACAATTTGATGCGCCGCTGTACAATGCACCTGTGCTCGGTGCGCTCATGAGAGTAACTTGAGCGCACTCGGTCTCTCTCTGTCTCTCTCTTTTAAACTCTTGCATTGGGCTGAGATGGCTGAACGGCGTCTCTGACGATCGAATGCTGGGTGCGCTCAGTTTTAGTTCAACCCTCGTGCGTTGTGGTTTAATTACGTTGGTTACTCTCGCTGCGACACGCGCGCGCCTGCCTTTGCCCAATAGTTGTCAACTGTCCAACAACAATAACAACAACAGCAGAAACTCAACGATACTTTTTAACGAAACGAGTCGCGTGTCCATCGATTGCTGTAGAAAATTACTTTATGTTTGTATTGCAATACACATTTAATCTGCGTATGAGCGTATATTTATTATGTAAATACATGCAATTGTGTGTGCGTGCGTGCGTGTGTGTGTGCGTGCGTGTGTGCAGCAGCCTCCAAAAGTGCAATCGCCATACACATTAAACCAAAATCGGATTTAAAATCACAACTTGTTAATTATCGCGCCTCGACATAAGCTTTTTTTTTTTTGTTGTATATTTGTATTTTGACATTTTAGGTCTCGTGCGTTGCGTTCGTCAATCGGTCAATATTGAAGCAATCGGCCAAGTAGTCAATCAGTTGAATCATTTTAGCATAATATTACGCATACGTCGCATATGCAGGCAGCTGCTTATGAGACTTTTGGAATAACTGAATAATTTTGAATAACTAGAACAAAGCTCTGAAAACATTTGAGACTATAAACTGAAAAACAAGTCTCGGCAGCTCGAGTCTGACAGGCTAAATGATGCCCTTAACAATAAATTATTGTTGTTAAAAATAAAATAATCAAGAATTGATTTTTTTTTAATGATTTGCAATTTAAATTTCCAGTTTACACAAAATGTTTTATTTGCAAGATCTTTAGATTTACATATGTATGCTATAATTCATGATAATAATTTTTTTAAAGTTATGGGAAATATATAGCGTACCTTTTTCGTGATGAATCAAGTACAAAAACCAGTTAAATTGAAAACACTTAACTTTCTGAAAATACGATTTTTGATATATGTTAATTAACCTCATGCTTTTTTTAAGTCACCTGCTGTAAAAAAAGCAGAGAATTGTGAATATAGATGTTGTTCATTTAAAATTGGAACTTTTCGTTGCAGTTCACAGAAATCCATTTGAAGAACTGGTTTCAATAAAAAGACAATAACAAATTCTTGCCTCTGCTTTAATAATTCGCACATGCTGCTGTTCGCTAATAGTATTTTACTACCTTTAGTGCCAGGCTCAAAGAGGCGCGAATAAGTAGGAAGCTAATGGATTTGTATCTCTTAGCGCAATAAACTAATTAATTGTTTAACTTGTTCATTTCTGTATAAATTTGATCATTTTTTATCAAGTCCTAATCAAATTGGACATGGCGGCTCCAGATTTGAATCGAGATTCAACATATGCCGCCCCCTTTCTGCATAATTTAATTAATACGCAATCGCAAATCAATCGAAGAATGTACGATCTGCTCAGATTCTCTTCAGTATAAGTCTTTTCGCGCGGAAAACTTCCAAAAAAGTCAAAAATTGCCAAGCAAAACAATTTTGGAACCGAGTGTGGTCGACTGGGAGTTACCCTTTATCCAAGACATTGCGTAAGACACGTCCTCGATTAAAAAGATATCTTATAAAAAAGTCAAAGCTAAATTAAGACGTTTACGATTTTTATTGCTAAAGTTATGAAGTTATATCGATAAATTAAAATCAACTTGCTCTGCTTAGCTTGTACGAGAACTTTCTCAACTCTCTAACCCTTCTAGTCTCTGACAGATAGACGGCTATATATATATACATATATTCCAAGGGGTCAGAGCTGCTCCCTCCTATCTGTTGCATAAACTTGAACAACTTCATTATACCCTTTTTGCCCGTTTTTAATGGGTGTATCGTTGGTATAATTTTGGACATTTGTCATGTGCGTTTTTTGTTTTGGTTTATGGCACAAAAGCGTGCTAATTGCTCTGCTCGATCGGTGGCTTTATTGAATTTCATATGGTGTTTGGGGGCATGGAGTGGAGACAACATCCTCGCTGCGTGTGTGTGTGTGTGTGTTGCTTTTGCATACTATTTTTATAACGTGCTAAACATGCAACAGAGCACGACAGCGATGAGGGAGAAGAAGTCGCAGCCTTGTTGAGAAGCGCAAATAATTTAATTGATTAACAAATCAAAATCGTGCAATTGACAATGTATGCGGCATCCACGATTCCCCTAAGCAGCAGCCAGCATTTGTTGTGTTTCTCTGAGGAGTAAATTAAAAAAAAACAAAAAAAAAGTAACTTTGATTAACACATCGAAAATTGATATCAAATTTGCGGTTATTCTTAGATTTGGATTGACTTTACTTCTATTATTACATTATTTGAGCTTTGCAGAAGTAAATTAAATGAAAAGTTAACTTTGATTAAGACATCGAAAACTATGTACAGTTATATTTGAAATTTAAAATTATGTTGCATAAATCGAATATAGACTTTTATTTATTTCTATATTTGCTTTATGTATGTGGCTGTGTATCTGCAAGTCGTAAGGTCGACGCTTTAGCTGATATCAATATTCATTTTGTTCATTTAGAGTCGAATTCAGTTTTCACAGATACGCTGTGCTGTGCCAATTAGCAAACTTTGACAACAACAACACAAGCCATCAACAACATGAATTTTCTGCCAAAAAAAAAAACCGCAAGGAAAAATAAAATTGATTGAACGTGTTTTTTTGGGTTTACGGTTGCAAATTAAATTTAGATGCAGGCGTCAGTAGTTGTTATTGTTGTTAGTTGTGTATTAATTGTTGTTGCTGTTGTTGTTGCTGTTGTTGTTGTTGTTGGCAACACATGCAGTCGCAAACAAATCGTCAACATTCAGCTGGGCAACCCATCGAAAAGGTCTAATAAATTGTATTTGCAATCTGCATGCTCAGAGCTGTGACCTCTCTCACACCAAAGACGACAGCTCCGCTCTACGCCTTTAATTGTTGGTCTTAAGGTTTTCCCACTGGCGTCAATTCGTATTTTGCTTTTCGCATTGCATTTTCCTACTTTCTATTGTTTTGCGCTTTTCGTTTTTCTCTTTTGGCTAAAAATTGCCGATTAGATCATGTCACAATAATTTTATTTGATTGTTGCCATTATTTATGGTTGCCTTTACTTAAACTATCTACTGCTTACTTTTTGGCTTAATTCTACATACTATATATAAATTTGTACATTTGTGCAGATGTGTTGGCTTCCGCTTCTTCTGGGGGATATGTCTGCTTAAATTGGCAAAAATATTATTGCGGACTTTATGATCAAATTGCCATAATGCATTTTTTATAAGATATAAAAAATGATTGTTTTCTTTCTTTTAATGCGATTTCTATAATCTATAAATCGCTAAAAATATATACAATTTCTGAGAAACTTGAGCTCATCCATCTGCTCATTTGAGGCTTTAAATTTTATTTTTATTCCTACATATTTATCACTAATAAATTCTCATATCATGTGTGTCGCTCAATTAACAAAGCTGGCAAATAATTCGCGTGGAAATCGTGAATTTTTATTTAAAATCTGCTTCCGAATTGGTTAATAAACTACGTCGATTAGAATTAGGGCTGTGAACATTTGGCCATTTTCATAATAGTGAGCGTAATTTATGCTACAATCTTTTGCTTTCATAAAGATATAGATTATAATTAATCAATTAGTTTTACAACGTACTCGATTAAACTCTGAAGTGCCTTCAATTTATATAATGCTTACTTTTTGTCTGATAAGTGCGCACTTTGATATTGATTTGAAGACGCTCAAGCGTTGGTATCTCCATAAATTAGGTCAGAAAAATACATAAGTTGATTATTTTGAAGTACAAATTATTATTATTATTATTATTTCTTATCAGTAATAAACGATTTTCCAGTTGTGATACAAAAGTTTCGTATGTGCTAAATGTCTTCAACTGATAAGAGACTTGCTACTCGTAGAATGTATTTCATCTCTGTGGGACTTCTAGAGTAAAACATGTTTGACAAGCACCTATCTAGATGCTATTTATCTAAGCGCAAATTAGCCATAAACTTGACATGCGTCATTTTAGATTCATTTCAGTTAGTTTCCCAAGACAATTGCTGCTAAAACGTGACGAAAATTGGTGGTTTACGAGACGTTTAATCACACAGGGCTTATCTACACATCGACTCATCATCATCGTATACTAGATATGCCATATCTGTACTTAGGCATATAAATTTAGAGGTGTTTGCCTGTTGTCACAAAATAGTGTTTATTTTAATGTGCTTATGTGTGGCGGATACAGGCACTTCTACAAAAATTCCCAATGTTATATATATATATATATATATTCGAACGGGTTGCCCAATTAATCATTTGACTTCTGTCTGTTCTTGCTTGCTTGAAACCACAAAGAGCATCATTTTCCACAATAAACAAGCGATGTTTATTTTCAATTTTCTCATATAATGAAACGCTTTTCTATATACAATATATATGTGTATATATATATTTGTATTTATTTATACACCTTGCATATGTAAACAAGAGATTTCACGTTTCTTCACTGACGAAACATGTGGAAACCCAATTTATATTCAAGAATCGTATAACTAATGCGAAAAGGTGTAATATGAAATGAAAACAGTGAATTGGAAACGGCAAATAAAACAATTTTATTTGTCTCAACTGTTGTAGTTGTGGTTTTTGTTGTTGGTACTGAAAAGCGTTTCGAATGCACAGGAAATAGAGGAACGTCACGTGAGGTTAACCAAAACACTGTCGATGTTTACAGTTTTACGTATTTCAGGTTCAGGTAGTGAATGGAACAATAATCAAGGGAAATTATATGGAGCATTTGTAGAACTAAAGCAAATTTGTTCAGTTGGGCATTACTGAACAATAGGTTTCATATTTGAGAAACGTAATAAACGAAAGAATTTTAAGAATTGCAATTTTCACTTCTACAATTGTTTAAAGCATCTTCACCTTGCCTTAGATATTCATCCATCCGTTAATGCAGAAACGTTCCACAAATATTTCAACGGTTTTCCCACTTTCCCGCAAAGCTCATAAATCTAATTTGCAACCGAAAATAAAATTTGGCCGTAAACAAATTTCATTAGGCATTTCTCAACCTGAGCTCATTATGTTAAGATGCAAGCATTTTTTATTTGCATTTTGTTTTTATTTTTTATTTTGATAGCAACATTCTTGCGGCTCTCCAAGCATTTTCTTGTATATGTTTGCATTGTTGCCAAATCGCAAGCTTACGAAATTTCCCCCCACTTTGCATTGGGTGGGCTATTAATAAAACCGTTAACACAGAGATTCGGGTCGTGTTCTCTCTCTCTCTCTCTCTCTCGCTATCTTTCTCTCATTTTCTTCTCTTTCATAATGAGAGTTATACCTGGCAATGGGCGAGCAACAGGCAGACAGAACGAAAACAGAAAACAGCTGTTCACGCTGTCGACGTCGCAGTCAGCGTTGACGGCGCCATAAAAAAACTGAAATACAAAAAAGGAAAATCAAATAGCAAGCGCATCGCCACAGCGGGCAAAGAAGAAAATAATAAACACACACACACAGAGAGAGAGAGAGAGAGAGAGAAAGAAGCTAAAAGCTTCTGCGAAGCTTGCACGCGCCAGGTTGTGATCGCCCGCCGCGTTGCCGCTCGCCCACATTTGGCGACAACACGCTCTGCTGCTCTCACCAACTGGCCGGGCACGCGCTCTCTCACCCCATTTTGGGTGAGCTTTCGGTTTCATTCACCGCAAGAAACCGGCCTGTTAGATGAGAACACTAAACGCATTCGAACGCGTCGCACGTAGGCCTACAGATTTGTTTGATTTTCTCGCTATTTCAATTCATTTCAATTTCGTATGGACAAATCGAACCATTTTTAATGTAATTGTTCAACTCGTGCGCAGGCCAAGCATTGTACAATTTATAATACCAAACATAATGCAGTTATTTAAAGCATTGATGCCCAATATAAAAATGAAATAAAATGTGAATTGATAAATTTGCATGTGAGGCTAATTAAATTCAAGTGCTGCGCCGCTCGCTCGCTCGCACAACGAATAATAAACGAAGCAAGCAAATTGCAGAGCGCAATAAATTCAAAACAATAAAAACAAAAGACCCAAAAATCTACATAAATGTATTTGTTGTGGCTGTGAAACAAAAACAAAAACGAAAAACAACGTACCTAAAATAAGAAAAAATACACACCAAACCAGGCAAATTAAACCAAAAAAAAGGAAAAAAAAAAACGACGAATAAATAAAATGGTTGGCAAAGTTTTGGGCATCCGAGAGTTGGAGTTTAGCAGTCGGCGCAGTAGCGTCTACGTTGATCCCGAGTGCGAAAAGTTCTTTGAGCTGCCCGTTTTCATAGCGGCCAGCTCGAATGATATAACAACCAAGTGTCAGTGCTGGCAGTTCAGTCCAGGTAATAATAAACACTCCACACATCACATAAACATTAGCACAGCAAACACAGAAAAAAATAAATAAATAAATAAATGTAAGCAAAGAAAAACATCTGCTAATAAAACTAGATAATTTCAAGTGTAAACACAACAATTTGCTTAAAAGTTGTAAGTTTATGGGGCTGGAACTTGTAGTTTAACTCAAATCGGTTGTAAACTTGTCAGTGTTTATTGAAGTTTAAGCAGCTTTGTCAAATTACCAGTTGAAATATATGCCAAACTAGACATTCACTAATTTTATGGGATTCTACAAAATCTACATACTAACCAAAAACTTGTTAGTAGTTTTTTTATTTATTTATTTATTTATTTTTCTTTATTTGTTGAGATTGAAATTTATTATTTTATAGAGTTGACTCACTTCCGATACAAGAACTCAAATAACATACTATACAAAGAGATATTTACTCATTTCATTCGATAAGACCGATATCATATTAATAATTCGTACTATAATAAATAAATTAATCGAGATTTCGCAACCCATTTCAACTCATTAAACCTCAAATCAGCTGTTGATTGAAATTTAAATTATTTTCAAAGTGCTTAATTTAAGTGTGTAGCAACTAATTATAAATCGTTTTGTGTGTTTATATTTCACACGATTCCAGCAACAACAGTTTTGTATTCCGCTTACAATCAAATTGATTGCGCTGATAGGAAAATTACCGCATCAACAGTTGTATGAAATCAGGCTAACGTGTGTGTGTATATATATCTATATCTATATCTTTGTGTTTATATCTGCGATATTCTCTCATATTCTCATTTTCATATCGCGGCTCTTCCAAATGCAAATGTGCAGAGGCGTAGATTAATTACACACACATACATACACACACACAAATAAGCGCTATAAATGCAAACGATGCTCGCTCAATTAGACCCATTTTTTATTGTTATTGCATTTAGAAAATTCGTCATTTCCCCTCTGATCCATATTGAGAGCTATATAAGTATTTCAGGCGCGCGTCACTTGATATATTCAGCCAAGCAAATAGATATGCCACAATAATTTTGGTTAAGTGATATTAATAGCAATTGGTTTTTAAGGCGCAGTATTAATAAATAAATATTAGGTTTAACACGGAGCAGAGCCTGACTGAAATTTGTTGTATCTGTTGTGATTCGTGAAAAATTAACAAGTTGGCCGACGATGACTGGCGGCGCTGGGTTTGGCACGTTATCAGTACGCCAAGCGCACCTGGGGCCAAGACAACAACAACAACAACATGAAGAAGAAGAAGAAGAAGGATAACAAACAGTGCGAATGAGAGCGATAAGCGGACGAACGAGCGACTGGCATGCAAAAATCGATCAGCTGTCGTTTGGCCGCGTAACGAGACATGTACCCAATGCACAATCAATTACCGGCCGCCTCGATAATCAATAATCAATGTGACAGCTCCATTTAAAAAAAAAAGCAGACTCCTCCTGCTGCTCCGACTTGCCTCCCACGTTGGCAGTGAAGTGTTGCCAGTCTTGTGCTTTTTCGTTGGCGTCAATTGAGGAGGTTTCTCGCTGACAAGCAGCGATAAGCTCTGACCACAAAATACTCCAAAATATCGAAGATGCAATCGATCTACAAATGTTTATTTTTCCCATTTGACATTTCATTAGTTCGTACTCAAGTTGAATTGGATTTTCCCATCAAATATTCATTTCCAACTGCACTCAATTTATACAAATTATATTCATTAAGTAAAAATTGTTTTATATCTATTTACATATATACATATATACAGTATATATAAATTGCATATGGAAATCGAATTAATTATTGGCTAATTACAATAATCTACATTCTAATACGATCAGTTAAGCACACCTACAAGTAATACTCAAACTTAATGTTTATCTCGGATTGCAGTCAATGCAGAGAATGCCATTCAAATTAATACGATTGATTTTATCTCTATAAGTTGAATAATAACAATCTTGAGTATTTTCATTTCAATTACTTTAATCAATTAATTCAATTTTATTTACCTTACAATTTTCGTTATTAAATTAAAGTTGATTAACATTATTTACAATTCTAACAATTGTAATTTATTTGTTAACTTACATTGTTGCATTTTTTATTTAAATATACTCAATCGTAATGGCATTCAGGCAAGCCACACACACACGCACACACACACACCCACACACACATACACAATACATAAATACACTCTGATATACACACAAATTGATTGCAAAACTCAAGTACTTTATTTGGCACACTGGCCGAACGGGCGTATGAGTAATATTTCTGTTCATTTTGATCAATTTTACTTACTTATCTGAGCTCAACTTTACTTATTTCTATCAACTTTGGGTGCGCCCCAGTATCTCCGGCCTCCGGCTGCAAGTTCAATTGGTTTGCCATGACTTCAGGGCAACAACTGTTTGTGGCAAGCATTTGTCGCTTCGTTTTCTTTTTATCAATCATAATGTCATAAAAGGACTTAAGTGCTCTAGCAGCAACACCGGCAGCGTCAGCTTCAATTGACCAACACTTATCAGCCGCCACTTGAATTGACCAACTGACTTTTAATATATATTATAAAATGTACGATACCAAATACCTAATTATATATCTATATTTATATATAGATATATATATATATTATTGTTATGTCTAACTGCGCTGTTGCATGTTTGGCTTAATTGTTTTTTTTATATCCTGCAAACATGAGGACAATCGCTTAGTTATGGACTTTTAAGCTGAATACTTACAAAAATACATCTTAATCAGCAGAACAAATTGAATAATTGTTAGTATCTGACATTTGAGTGGGGAGCAGGGTATCCACTAGTCGTTTACGAAACGAGTATTGGCCTTAACCAATTGTTTATTGTTAGACAATAGAGTTCGTGACCTATCCTAAGTGAAATTCGCTTGACTGACTGATTAAATTTGTTTGCATTCTGCTTGTTGTGTTTGCTTTTGCCAGGTAAAGAGCCGGCGTTGCGCTCATTCACCGAAATCCAGCAGCTTCTGCAGCAGTCCAAGAAGCGCGATGTTAAGAATATACTCAGAGAGAACTCGTGGCCAATTAACTCGCCGATACGCTCCCAATTGTGGCCAGCACTGTGCGCCCAGCATTTGACCAAGCAAAATATGCTGGATGGCTTCTACTGGGAGATGGTGCATCAGGTAAGGCAATCAAAATCGCTATTTTTCATATTTATTTTATTTTATTTCATTTTTTTTTTTTTTTTTTTATTTTAGGTCTTTGGCACCACGGAACTGTCGGAGAAGCCCATCATGCTGCCCGCATTTGTGGATGCCACACACTGTTTGCCGTATCATTTGACTAGCACGGGACGCGCCGTTGCCGATCGCATTGTGAATGTGCTCGGCTATGATTGCCCCGACATTACCTACAGTCCAGTATTGTATCCAATTACGTCGTTACTTTTGCATTTCATGTCGGGTAAGTTGTGGAACCTTTTAGTTCTCCCATCCAAATAGCTCCTCACGTGACTGAATAACACTTTTTATGCAAATTCATATTTGACTTTGAGCCAGAAAAAAAATAATCCCTCGTTTGTGTTTTTTTTTTTTTTTCATTTTATTTGTTACATGGTAGACGCAGTTGACGCCTCAGATATATAGCAACCATTCGCTCATTCACTCAATTTCAGTTCAATATTTGTTTTTGTGATTATTTTCGTTTGGTTGGTGTTGCTCTTATCGCTTGAACAAATAAATAAATACACGAGTAATTGGCACAATTGTAAATCGACAACGTTTGCTCTAGCTCCTCAAGTAACTCACAGCTTAACGCAAATTGATGTATCGTGATTTTTCTAGCTAATTGCTTTGGTCAACAGGCAATGAGCTAACAATTTTCAACAATTTCAAATACACTCGGAATATCATCAACCCTTTAAACATGTGAATTCAATTAATATTATTATTGTTATTATTGTGGAGAAGTAATGTGACCTTTAATTTCCATTGTGCCTCCTCAGAACCTTGAGATCCACTTTGAACTTCATGTTAATGTCGGTTTGAGATCTTTTGTATCTTCTTTGTTTGCCTGAATCCCAATTTGCCTTTATGCAAGCAATTCTGGAAGGCAGTTGTACAGCATAGCTCTAGAAGATTTCCATTTATTACGCCACATATATTGTTTGCAAACTTAAGGAAACAATAAAACACTTAAAAATTCAAAATATCACCTCATTTCATTTGAATTTATTCAACATTGTGTTTGAAAAGCGGAAAAGGTCTCACATTTAGTTTCAAAGACAGCCTTTGGCTGTTTCGATTGCGATTTCCTGCCTTAGATTACAAATGACAGATGCAGGGCCGTCCGTAACCCCCAAAAGCAGCGCCATTTAATGCCAATGATTGAGCCGGAAAAAAAAGCGACGTAAATAAAATCAAATTAATCGCTGCTGACCTCTGAACACCCCCCACATTTGTGGCACAAGTTCTATAAAGACAATCAAACGATCTCAATCTGGGTTCAAGAGTGTGATGTACTTTATTTAGAATGTTGATTATAATCGGTATACTTTCTTATGTATATGCATTTAAAAGAGGGCAGGCTTCTACCCCTTAAGTTGGCTTTGGCTTTGACAACTAATATGCGACGTTGCTTGAGAGAGGCACATGACTTCAAAATGCCGCACACCGCAGCTATCCGCCTTCAGCCGCCTGATAAAGTTGCGGCTGATAAGCTCGCCTGGGTCATAAGGTTAGGAACGAAAAGAGACTCTAAAAGTCGACGGCTTTGTTTTGTTTTCATTCTGGTTGACTGGCCCCTGATGCTATGTCTCCCATTTTTGGAGGTTTGTTTACACGCCTCAACGAAAAAAAAATGCTAGAGCGTCTGGAGATTGAGATTTCGCGGCGGCAGTTTCAAGGCAGTCGCCACAATCGCTATAAATAGTTTTCCCGCACGCTTAGTAGAACGAAAGGTCCGTTGTTTATGTACAAAGTAAACAAAACACGATAATGGAAGCCCCGATTGTGGTTCAAATTGCGTGAAGGACACTGGGAGCAGAGCCTGTATAATTATATTACACATCATTGAGTCAACAAACAAAAATACTGCATAATAATTGGCAATAAACATTTGAGCTGTATTTTCAATAAGCATTTTGTGCAATTCAAGTTCAAGAATTACATAAACAAAATATACAAATGTTCGAGACAAAGTACATTTGTATATATAGATATGTGTGTGTGTGTGTGTGTGTGTATATATATCGATATCATGTCCATATTGGCGATTTGTGTTGCTTGTCGGCAATCTTGTTGACGTCATTGACTGGTTATCGTTGTCGTCTTTGTTGAATTTTATGCAAATGTTCGTTTTCTTTTTTTTTTAATTCGCCACTTAAATAAATGTAACAGATCAACGGCAAAAAACTATAAATTTCGCAGTACAGTAGTTGCAACATTTGGAAAATGAAAGTAATGGAGAATGCTGACATGAAATTAAAAAAACAACAATTTTTTATAAATTATACAAATCTAAAGCCATAACTTTCGATAATGAACTTGTTTTTGATTCTTAATTCAATTCGAATTTATTTGGGCTCGAACTAAAACACGTTTATACGTTGCAGTGACCACTGTAACGATTTCTTCTCATTTTGGCATGCGACACAGTTTTGTTTTTTTTTTTTTCGCTCCACATTGCCCCCAAGATCTAGAAATTTAATTGTAGTTTATTTTTAGGATGTCGTATCGCGCAAGTGACGCCAACACGTTAGCATAAAACTCACATTAAATTAAATTAGGCAAACCCATTCGTATTCGCATTCGCATTCGCATTCACATTCACATTCAGATACCGCCATGTCCCATATCACATCTACTCATTCCCGAACGCAACGAAGCCAAACAAATGAGTACGTTTTTTATATATATTATGTACATATCATCTTTGCGAGTGCGTTTGCCTTTGTTTTATGGCTGTTTGTTATTCTGTTGTTCTGTGCTTATGCCCTACCCAAACATTGTCGAGCTATGCATATTTGTTTTTGCACGGCTTTCATATGAACGAGCCGCCAGGCACCACCACCCACTACCCACCTTTCCACAAAATACAACTTGAGCACTACGTGCTCTGCGAATCAATTTGACGCACTGAGCACTTCAACAACTTATAGCTTAAGGGCTGAAATTGTGTTTTCGATTTGCATATTCATTAATTCAAATCCGCCGAAGCTCAAGCGCACTAATACAAGCACGCATCCTCTCTCTCTCTCTCTCTCTCTCTATCTCTGTATGTGTGCATTAGTACATTAGTGCATTAGTGCATTGGTGTGCGCAGAAAGCTTTACCTGATACTCGAGTACGTAGAGTGCGTTTCATATTTGTATCACGGAGTTTGCTTTGGCCATGTAAATGTACAGTACACAAAGGCAAACATCAGCTGGACCAACGGTTTTATAAGCTTCTGCTTTCATTGAGGCAAAAAATTCCACAAATGTTCAACTAAAGACAAAATTGACCACATCTGAAATTTATTAGCATACAAAAAATCGAAATAAAGTTATTAAATGGAAATTTAATGCTTACTTCACAGAGTATTGCAATTTCCACCAATTTCCGTTAGCCTCTGCTATAGAAAAATAGGTAAATTTATTGTCGATGACTTTAATTTAAGTGTTGTTTACACTTGCTGCATCTATTTTGGTCTGTAAAAAGTTGTATTTGTTTGCTTTTAGTTTGCAGGCGGCTGGCTTATAACGTTGCACAGTTAAAAAGTTGGTGTGCTGCAGTTTATCAAAGTTGTGTAAACATGATTAACTAAGTGGAAAAAAACACTACTCTACCTCACTATATCTACTCATACGCTGTACACGTGTAAGTTTACTCTCGGCAAATAGGAACGTGAAACGGACTGCAAATTCATGAACCAGTTTTATTATTGTTGTGCTACTGCCTGCTTATCGGTTCAATTGGTGTCATAAAATTAAAGTCCGTGCACCCCCTTGGCTTAATCAGGCTGTTGTCTGTGGACTGAATGACTGTGTGACTGGGTGACTGGGTGCAGCTAATAACTGAAACTATTTACTGGCAAACAGAGCAATTAATGTCTAAAGCGGAACGATTAAACAAAACTCAAGATAATATCAGTTTCGCATACAAAACAACTTAGGATTGTGCTTTAAATAAACCACAATGCAATTATATAAATAAATAAATAAAATGGATGATAAAAATACGCTAAACAAACAGTGGAGTTCCTTATCAGAGGTTTGTGTGGAAGTTTCCGCAAGTGATAAGCTGGCAGCTTATAGATACCAAAAGATATACCGATTTATATATATACAGATTTATATATATATATATTTATATATACAGATACAGCTCCAGTGTCATACTTTGTGCCCTACGACTTTGATGCGTATCTTTGAACAGTTTGACCAGTTTGTCGCAGCAATTGATAGCAATGGAAATACAATTAAATTACTAAGGGCAATCATTAACTAAGGCAAACTGCCTTACACCGAAGCGAACCGGCGCAAACTGCACTTTGCAGCTGATAAGCCGCTCGCTGATAAGCTCCGAAGGCGGGCTGCTGCACATACATGTATGTAGGAAATGGGTTTGTTTATGTGCAAATCAATGCAACTTAGAAGTAGCAACGCTTATCAGCATTCCCACATTTATATTATAATGTGACACAAAGCGACAAAGCCATATCTAAAATGGCACTTAAATGCGCCCAAACTGCAGCTGATTGCTCATTTAATTGGTCACAAATAAAAAATAAATAAAACTGAAATAAATCACTTGCAATTGCATTTTAAAAGCCGCGCAAAATGTTTATTTGTGACTTATTTGTTATTTCATATTATTTGCCATACATTTTGTACACAGTTAACGATGCTAATGAGCCAAACACGAAACCTAACTGCGACATGCAAAAATAAGTAAGAAAAAAAAAATCCAGAACCAAATAAACAACTTACACATCGCTGGAGCTATTTTTAACATCGTTGTTTGCACTCGGCGTTTTTAACATAAATCAAGTAAATTCGGGTTGTGCTAACAGTGACTAATTTGATAAACAAATTGTGCGACAGTTAATTATGACAAAATTGCAAAACGCGCCATTTGAGGAAAGTAGTTATACAAAATTTAATTGCCTGTTTAAGATCTGCTCTCAGTTCCGCAATGTCAAGGCGGTCAAAGTGCAGACACAAGCCAAATTGCTGCATATTTTATATTTATTGCTGTAATCCATAAAGCTAGATAGGGTATGCTGACTGAGCAAAATTATAATAAAAAAAATCATATCACAATTTTTCAATTATATACTTATATATCAGAAGATAAAATACTTATCTGAAAGTTGTGCTACAAACAAATTATGCTCTACAAATTATGCTTATGCTCCTCAAAATGAGTTCATCCGGATTCATTCTGAGATAAATGCTCCATATACAGGGTATATTCAGTGTGAAGCACTTTCCCTCAACTCGAATGTATATTACGTTCGCGCTAGTCAACAAAGTGCTGCGTCATTGCTGTAACGCCCTCGAGGCTCTGCACCACCGCACAACCGCAATCACAACCAGCACCACCTCAAACCACAGAGCGTTCATCAACCGCAGTCAGAGGCGCTTGTGAGACGATGTGCTTAACGTGGAGCGACCTCTGGAAGCTGCAGTGAAAATTACAAATTTGAAATTGTGCAATTCAATTAGAGAGACAAGGCATACTCATATATGGATGGTAGTAGAGTAAGGGGGCGGGGCAGTGAGTGGGCTGAAATGTGTCGCTAAGGTTGGGCCTGTTATTAAGCATCCAGATAATTGCCCGGCAAATGCAATTCAATAGCACAATACATATTTACACAATATTACGTGAAAATTGTGAAAAACAACAACAAGTTAAAGAAATTGCTTTTTCTTTTATCTTATTGCAGAGGAGGAAGCCTATGTGTGCCTGGCCGGACTGGTGGGCAGCAAGGAGAAGACATTCATCAATCAAACCAAACTGCAGAATGAGGTCACCTGGAAGACAGTCATGCAGATAGCCAAAAAGCACACCGTATGTTGTTAATCATAATACTCACTTACTTGCGAAATACGTTGATTGATCTTAATCGTGATTTATGTTAATTGTAGAAAAGTGCCATTGCGTATTTCCAACGCATCTGTCCGGGGCAGAAGCTGGAGCGCGTCTTTATGGACTGGTGCTGGTGGATATTAGCTGGTCTACCCTTTCAGCATTTGGTGCGAATTATGGATTGCTATTTTCATGAGGGCATCAAGGTGCTATACCGCGTCGCACTGGTCATACTCAATCTCTTCCACAAGGAATGCCAGTCAAACAACGAATGGAGTCCGGATAATATTAAAAACGACATTGGCAATGCGCTTATCAAGTTCTGCAAAAAGATACCAGTATCGCCGGCGAAGCTGCTCCATGCCGCTTTTAGTATTAGGGGACTCAGGTATGATTACTTTTCTTATTCTATTTGATTAAATAAATCAATTAACGTAATGTTTGTTCTTTCTCGATTTGCAGTACCCAGTATATTTCTAGAATATTTATCAAGACTGAAATGCTACTAAAAAGCCGATCCGTGCTTAATAGCGGTTCGAAGCAATTAATCAAATCGCGTTCAAGTGATAATCTGCCCACTAGTCAGTCGCAGGTCAACATCCAAATGATGTCACACACATTGACCATTCGTGAGGTGAGTTGACCACAAGCCACCCCTTCCGCAATACCACCTAAAACAACACACACACAGAACCCGACCCAAAAAACTCTTAAAACCACACAAAACAGCTAGGCTAAACATATAAGAACTACATATATATATATATATACAACTACAACTATGTATAACCCAATTAAACCGTCCTCAAAGGTCCTTGGAACTGCACCCAGTTCAGTTCCGTTCTTTTTTTTTGATTATTATAAGTCCTTAGTTCAACTTTAGGTTTAGGTTTAGTTAAGTACGAAACAGAAACATGGTTATCCTTTCTCCAAACAGCACAGCACTGCACACATTTATAACTGAATATTATGGTAAAATTGTAAAAACTTTTCTATTGATTTATCGTTTTTTGTGTTCTTCCAAAACTCGCACAACATCTACAACAACAACAACTCAACTCATTTGATAAAAAAAAAAATGATTTGAAAAACAAAAACCAGAAGCTGCACTCCGAGAGCTGTCGCAATTTGGTATGGGGCTATAAATTTCAAATAGTTTTTTGTCATATATATATTACTATATACTATATGATGATAATGCTGTCTGATGTTCAAACACTGCTTGTTTTGTTTTTCATAATTAATTAATTTAAAAAAAAAAAACACTAATTTTTGAGTTAAGAGTTCTGAGTTTAAGCGTCATGTCCCTTGCATGTTTTAGCTTTTTCTAGCTATTTAATAGCTAAGTATAACATGCACAGAACATGCCAAATTTAATTAAATTATGTTCGTTTTGTTTTTCAACTTGGCTGGCAATATTTGGCATAGATTAAGCTGCAACTTCGAAATTCTTAGAGAAGTAACAGTTTTGCCCCCCCGCCAATAATTTGTGTTTTCTACTAAAAATTTGTGTTTAATTGCTGCGATTTTCAAATGTTTCCTTGCAAATGGAAAATACTAAAACCAATGTTATTTCGAGTTTCGTTTTTCCTACGTTTTCTCTCAATGCATAACAAGCAACACAATAATCAACTTCAACAAAAACCGCAGCTTTTTCGTTCATGTTGTTGTCTAACACAAATTTGCCTTTGAGTTTTCATTTTTGCTTCATAATTTTCTTCTTTTTCCCCCCTCACTTGTTTGTTGCACTTCCAAGCCAATCAAATACACAATAGAAAACAAACAAAAAAACATTCTTAAAAACATAACGCACAAAATTGTTACATAAATAAATATTAAATTTATAAATATATATATTCTATATATAAAACGTTAATTCTACTTTTCTTGTATTTTGCGCTGCCAAACTTTGAATGAACAAAAAAAAAAAAATACATAAAAATAAAAAAAAATCACTAAAATATAAAACAAAAACGAATTGCGAAATAATGCAAATATTTATAACAATTACAAATAACATGCGTGCGCTTTATCAACATGAAATATTTCATCTCTCAAAACTGACATCAAATCATATATGCATATACTGAAAATACAAATCTATATATATATATATATATACACATATGTATACCACTAAATAGGGCGAAAAGTCGCCCGGGCATAGAGCCATCGCAATGGGCGTCTATCCCATACACAATCTCAAAAGTCAAGTCTGTAAGAACGAAGATGTAAGTCCAGAGAGCAGACAAAACTCGAAACTCAACTCAATCCCATTTGCTATTTTGCTAGCTTATCCCACTTTGGTTTTTTCTTTTAGTAATATTATATTGATATAATATTGTATAAGCACCAAGTATACATACATATACACGCCCCAGAAAACGGAATGTAATCCCAATCGAATTGCACCCAAAGATGTCTCTTTACTACTTAAACACACCAAAAAAAAAAAACAGCCCTTTTATCAAGGTGCCACGCCCTCAATCGTTCACATGTGCATGCTCTCCGATGTGTGCATTATAATCGAATTTTTGCACTTATATATATATATACTTATTATATATTTTTGACATTTTTCTAGCATATTTCTAGAAATTATTTTACTTTGTTTTTTTTTTTTTTTTGTATAATTAGTTGATATTTGGTTTTATATAAAAGTCATGCAGTTAACGGTTTTATGAGCAGCTAGAGGGCCCCTCCAATTATTATCCCACACCTACCCGAAACAAACTGTATCTCCTCATGTCAAATTTCAATCGATCATACAAATCGAGTTGCATCTAATCTTGACATTGCTATATATCATCTTCTTTCATAGCATTTTGGTTTACCGGGCACAACGAATTTCATTAAAACCTGGACGGATAGACAATTTGTAAGCACATATCAATTACGAGCCATAGCTTTTCAAAAATTATAATTAAAAAAAAAAACATCAAAAACACACGTGAATAAACACCACATCCAATGAATATTTCCCATCCACAGTAAAAGAGTTATATCTTGTGCCGTTTCTTAGCCAATTTAACAGTTCCCCATAGCTCTATATATCTCTCTTTACTCTCCCAATATTTCTCTCGCTATCTCTCGCTCTCCCTATTTAATCGTGTGTGTGTGTGTGTGTGTGTGCGTGTGTGTGTGTGTGTGCGTCCTTTGTATTTGGTAAACTTAACCTACACAAATCGCAATCAACATCCATTCATAAAGTAGCCAAATATGTCACAAGTATTCTTCGGGCCATTAGTGCATTTTCTAGTTGGGCAGAACGACAGTTTGACAGTCATAGCATAACAGTTTGACATGCAATACGCTGCTGCAAATTCATGCGCTGCTGCTGCTGCTGCTGGCCAACAACAAATCAACATAAAAAAAGCAAAAACCTAAGCGAATTGTATTTTTGTATTTGTTTGTATTTATTGTAGTTTTTGATTTGGCAGCTTTAACATTATTTGTACACCTTTTTTTGTCGTATGCTTTTAGTTCAATTTTAGCCTTTTAGCTTATGTCTCTGCGTATTTCTCCTTTTGTCTCTGTTTTTCGCTCTGTAATTACCCCCGTTCAAAAACGCCTAATTATGTTTTTCTTCTTCTTCTTTTTTTTTGTGTGTGTTTATACTTATATATACATATATATATAATATACATAATTCCTTTTACCTGTTTTAAACATTGGCTAATGCTACCATTTTTTAATAACCGTAGTAATTTTTGCCTAATAAAATGATACTCTGCGAATGAGGAAGAGTCTTACTAATTTTCAACTGTTACATCCCTGCTCCTTCTCACAGCTGTTCACGCTCTGGTCCTGGCTGCCCGTACGCATCACCATGTACCAACCGGTTCTGCTGTACACCACCGAGGAGCATGGCTGCTCCCTGACGACCTTCTATGTGCGTGTTGAACAGCACGAGCCCACGCTTCTGATGATCAAAACGTGCAACAATGAGGTAAGTTTACATCTCTTTCATATTATTCGAAACGTTTATATTAATGTTATTCTCTGTTATTTAGGTATTTGGGGCCTATTGCTCGTCGCGCTGGTTTGAGCGCAATGTCAAGGATGACAAGGGCCAGAGACAGGCCTATTTTGGCACCGGCGAAACCTTTTTATTCTCCCTGTATCCCGAACGGGCCAAATATCCTTGGGTGGGCATCGAAGGCGATCGCGGTCTGGGCCACAGCTCTGAACTCTTCATGGCAGCTGATTCCAAAATGATAACAATTGGCGGCGGGTAAGTCGACTTTTACATAGCATTGTGGACTTTATATTACTGAGAAATTATGATTAACTTTTCTGTTATATTTTACAGTGAGGGCCAAGCCATTTGGATGGATGAGAATATACGATTTGGCAAGACGGACGGTTGCAAGACTTTCAACAATCCGCCGTTGTGTCCGTCAGGTGACTTTGAGATACGCGTACTAGAAGTCTACGGCTTTGTGGGCATCTAAGGCCATACGAGCCCCAAAAAGGGCCAACACTCAATACGAAACCAAATTGCCCGCCGATGATCAAGTGCTCAGCAAAACCCGCACCTAAGCTCCTCTCTGACTCACGCATCCACAATAAAACACACACAAACACACACACACACAAAAACACACACACATTTAAACTAAAGCAAATATACAATGCGGAACGCTTGTGTTTCCGGTATTAGCGGAAAGGCAAAGATGTTAATGAAAGAAGAATTGTGTAAACATTTATAAATGCTTATTTATAAATATGTATCTTGAAAAGGCAGCCATCGTTGTCGTCATTGTCGTTTTAATGTTAAATGTTTAAATACCATGCGAAAAACAAATTATATATTATATAATGGAAATACTCTGTGAGTTAATGTTTCAAAAAAGAAAAAAGCTTTGAAATTATATAGATACAATAGTTGTTATTCACAAACAATATAAACTATATACTATATAATATATATAAATATATATTTGTGTATATCTAAATGTAAATCGTATAACGTAAAACTATTTCTATATATATATAACGTCTTTAGAAAGCAGACAACAACAACAAGAACAGCAACAACAAACAGAATATATATTCCTTAAATGAAAAGCAACGGAAAATATCAGAAACTAATTTCATGTTACATTTTTCTTTTGTCTGTACATTTGGATTATTATTATTTTTATTATTATTATTGTATTACTTTTATGTTTATTTTTATTTTCTGCTTCTTTAAACCAAATTTACTGACTTGACTGAATTCGTTATAAATGTTATTAATTATTATTATTACATATGTGTATAAATTATATATTTTGTAAATTGCATTGAAAACTTTTTTATTTTCTTACTAGGCCTAGGCTCTATTCTAAAATAACCTACCTACCCAACATATATTCATACAACAACTGAAACTTGCAGCATGCAAAGCGAAGCAAACTCACAACACACAACTTGCAGTGCAGAGTATTAGTTGCACAAGCACAGCTACTTGCTATAGCTATGCATATATATATATATTATAATGAACAATTAGAAGCCACACTAAAGCTACTTGGGCGTGCAGGAAGGTTCGATCAAAGAATGCTGAGGTGGAATGTGGGATTGGGGGTGTGCACACATGATACATATTGATCTCATTTATGCTCCATATCCAAAGCTTCAAACAAATTCAAACTTTATTTAAGATTCATTCCATTTTCGCATTGCTCAAGCTCCAATATATATTTTTTGCTAAATAATTTCACAGACAACGATAATTTTTGAATAATTTTGTTACATTTTTTTGTAATTTTACCTAATTTTTCTAGTCGGAGAAAAACGGAAAAGAAAAAAATTCAAACATGTTGTGCACACAACATATTTTTTGGTAGGCGTTTACGCACGCCCATTTAGCGACTGCTCTTTGCACTACTCAAGCGAATTGTTACAATCACAACGAATAACCATAATATACAAATATGTAGAAAATATTACAACAATATTTATAATAAGCATTGTAAATTATGCCAAAAATCAGAGAAAACTAGCTACGATTTGCTGCTGCTGCTGCTGCTGCTGCAGCTGCGCAGGTTCGATATTCTGTGCGCAACTCAATTTCAGTTCCCATGAAGCGCATGGATCGAAACTCTATATACAAATGACTCAACACATTTCGGAGCTGGTACTCCAATAAGAAAAAAAAAAATAAACACTCCCAACACAAACATTTGGAAAAATAAAAGAACACTCGACGCGCGGCACAGCAGCAAATTTGTAGAAATAAAAATGTTGGCAGACAAAAAATAATACAAATATCAAAAAAATATTGATACATATATATATATATATATAATTTTAATTATGCTTTTTTTTTATTAAACTCTCTGTGTTGTTGAATGAATTGTGTATGCAAGCAGCATTAAATATGGCATATAATTGAATGCTATAGTTCATACTTATAATAGCCTAGTTGAAAAGTTTGATCAACACAAAAATATATGAAGAAAAGATAAACAAAACAAAACAAAAAAAAATTAGGTTTATAAATATACTTGTTACTTGTTTCTGCGCTGTTGATTAAAGTTTTTAATTTACTTAGTTGACTATTAATACAGATTTTCTGATGATTGTTGGGTTTCATGCCGAGGAGGAGGAGTTGCGGGTGCGCTCTTATATTATTTATATTTGAACAGTATTTGGCAAAAGGCAAACAAACAATCAACTAATTCATTACGTTTTGTACGCACACACACACACCCACACACACACACACACACACACACACACAATTGTTTACACTGTTCTCTATATAATTATATGAATTGTTCTCAATGTGTAGTCGCTGTTAGGTTTCGATCATTTCATTTGTACAATAACCAACATTATGCGGTTAAATCTAAATGTGTTATACATATGTAACCCAACTGATGTTATATTATGCTAACTGAAATATTACAATAAAAAAAAAACATATATTAATAATATACAATATATACATAAACTATGCGATGCTTGATAAATGAATTAAAGAGCGTGTTGTTCATTTTCTTTATATTATTATTATTACTTTTGATCGATTACAAAAACACACACACACACATACAGTAATTAACGAATACAATTGAAAAATATGCCCAATTCTATATATATTATATATTTAAAATGAAAATATATATTATTACATATATATGTATGTTAAATCATTTTAGTGGATGTATAAAATATAAAAAAAAAAAATAAAATTAAATTAAAATGTTGCAAAAAAAAATTTACATTTTCTTCTTAACTATTAAGTATTGTTTATGAGTAGAGCCCAAAAAATGAGTATTACGCCCATAATTGTGGTCGAGGCAAACGCGCCTCGCGTGCCAACATTGCACAAATCCTTGTGACAGAAGACACACCCCAGAAAGTTGAGTTGCGGCATTACCGAATCCGGCTGCTCATCGCAGACAGACAAATCACCAAAAGCGCAGGAGCGGCGCACAAACATCGATTCATCAGTCGCTGGTAAGTCGAAAAAGAGGTATATATATGAATACACTTGTTACATTCCGCGAAATTATACACTGTTTTTTATAGCTGACTATTTGACACGAATATTAGTCCGGCCATACTCACAGCCCTTGTAGTACTTGGTGAGGCATGCTGTGTCTGGCCGTTGTAGATAGTAGGGACGCAATTCTTCAGGCAGCTCCATGGAATCGCAGTCCGTTTTTGCAATGTCATCGGGCTGAAAATCATCGCCGCAATTCGAATCGTTGACAGAATCGCATTCATAGCAGCTAACGGCCATAGCTGCGATCGTCGATGACGTGATATGCGCGCGTGTGTGTGTGAGTGTGTGGAATAAATGTGTGTTAAATATGTGTGTCAACAATGTATGACACGGTCGATGCGCTCACCTGTGGCAGACAGCAACACAAGCAACAGCCCCAAAGTCAACACCCAGCGCACCATCCTCTCAACCCCAACTGTTGATGGTCGAGTGAAGAGCACAGGTAAAAAAAACTGTTGATGGATGGAAGGTTGTCGAATTTTATGAGAGCACAGTATGGGGCCCGTTGATCGCTCCCAGAGCGTCACATGGCCGAGAACCAGTCGGACGAGCTGCACACACGAGACTGAGCCCAAATCCAATCGCAATCTGACTGATGAGTTTTTGTTTTCATTCTCTGTGTGTGTGTGTATATTTTTCGTTTTTGCTTTTTTTGCGATGTTAATTTCCATATAACACATTTGGTTTTCATTCTGGCTGACCGTGTCTATATGAAAATGGAAATGGAAATGGTATGAGCGGCATTTTGATAGCCCAAAAATAAATTGTCCGTTGACATGAAACATGAAATACACGGGGGCTATTGTGTAACTGTGTGTGTGTGAGTGACTATGTGAGTGTGTGTGTATGTGTGTATGTGAAGGCGTCGCGCCCTTGTTTAAATGCCTCTGTGCCTCATAAAGTTCATTGCGCGCAAAAATAAACAATTTGCGCTTTATTCTATATTAATTTACTTTTTATTGGCTGGGGTTTATAGCTTTCTCGCATTTTTCTTGGCCATGGCCATTTACAACAACATCTTATTTATTTGCCTAATGACTTCAACATCGCTCATACGTCACGTTGACCCACTCGCAACAACTGCGACGCTGCTAGAAAAAGCGTCAGAGCGGGCAGTTTCCAAACATGCCCTTCCATCTGATCGGCTCCGTTGCAGAAGTTCTCGTCATCGCACACGTAACAGCTGGCATTCTGCACGGCGACCAGTGTGGGGTCCAGCTTGCAGCCAATCTCCGTCTCGTTGACCTCGCCAAAGTAGCAACCGCGCACGAATTTTTTTACGCCATTTTCTGTGTTGGAGTTCACAAAAACAAACAATTTAATGTAACAAAGATGCTGCATACTTTTAGGAGCGACTGTAAATTAACTCTATTAAGTTGTTAATAATGTACGATTGGCAATATTTTTGAAATTGCAATTTAATACTACGTGAATATGGCAGTAAACCAAATAGAAGGAAGAGAAGATATCGACCTGTGTTCGATTCCAATATTCAAATGGATTTCCTAACATGGTTCCTCCCATTACTCCACTTCATGTATTTTAAAAATACCTTTACCTTAAGCAGCTCAAGGCTCGAAACGAAAGTCAAGGAAACCGCTTATAAATACCCTTTCGAACTGGTTAAGGAGCCGTGTGAAATCGATTTTTATTTTCCATACATAATGAGGTCACATAGCAAAACATTTCATTTAAATCGTTTTCATTTATGTGTGTAATCTCGATGTGGTTGAAGGGAAATACTTACCGTGGAAAACGCGCTTCAGGCACGCGGTCGCATTCTTGTTGACCAACTCAATGTCCAGAAAACGGGGAGGGGCAATGAAGGCGCAATCGTACTTAAAATGATTCTCAATATCGAAATTTTCTCCGCAGCTCGCCTCGTAAACGGACTCACATGAGTAGCATCTGATGGCGTAAGCTGTTGGCATTGAAATATATGCATATAAATACATAAATATTCTTGAATTTAAAGGCTAAAGACAAAATGGTCAAGAGCAAACCTGTGGCCAACAGCGTGAGCAGGGCGCCAAATCCAAGTAATAACTGCATTTTCCCGTTGATGAGAAACAAAGAATTCTCAAACACTTTCCACAACACGTTTTATATATCCATTTATGTAAATATAGAAATTATTTGAATTTACGGGCCAAATTTTAGTTTAATTGCCGATTTGGCATTTGCTGTTTTATGGAAAATTCTTGTGATGCTTTTCTTCTTGTGTTTTTTTCTTCTTTTTTTCTTTTTGTTTGTATTTATATCTTGTTCACTCAGCGCTCGGGCGCAATTGAAACGAACAATTCGGTTTGAAAGTGTTTGCTATATGTTCGTCTCTAAGTTGAGGCATTAAGAAATGTATTTCTATAAATTACTCTTATTTTTACATATTTCTTATATTTGTATTATTTTCTTCATTTAGGCGCCATGAGTTCGCGTCCAGCTTTCAGCGTGTTCTAAGACTGAATTCCGATCAACTTTCCCGCACCGATGTCCTCACTATAAAGATTTGTATCGTGCCTGTTGTTTTTGTTGTTGTTGTCGGTATTTTCCGGTGTGTTCTGTTTATAAAGCACAAATCGTTTCAACCGTCAGTCAGTCGACGGCCGCGCTCGAAATTATACTGAAAAATGCCAAAGCGTTTCCAAATTTCACTACTCAGCTCTCACTCTTTGCCTCTCTGCCTCTCTCCTTCTCTTTGTCAGTCTCTCTTTTACTTGGATGTTCCTTTCTTCTGTCTGGGTAACTTATTGGTCTGTGCTTGCTGACATCTACTGATATAGTCTAATTTTAATGAATTTCCCTCCGACGCAGAACATAAAATATTCTAGATAGAATTTATAGCTCACATATGGAGCAAGACATCAGCAAATTTTAGTTGCCTCTTAGTCCATTTTTAACAACAGCACCAAAGAGAGCTGACAAAGTTGCTAAAGAGAACAACTAACCTGGCATTCTCTGTGTGTGTGTGTGAGTGTGTGTGTGTGTGAGTGTGTGTGTGTGTGTGTGTGTGTGTGTCTGTGTGTGGGTGTTCCTGTGTGTTTTCTGTGGTGTCAAGTAGTATAAGCAGTGGCTTTAATTATGACGTTGCACGCAAGGACAGCTTTCAAAAGCGACATATTTGCCGATGTCAAAGGACGAGTTTGAATAGATAAACGGTTGCTAAACGAAAACAATTTGTAATTATCGTAATAAAAATAAAATACTGGATTTTTCTGTAGATTTCGAACGTATATCAGAATAACAAACGATTTATTTCAGCGGTTCTTAAGCAGTTGTGTGAATACAATTTTTAAATTTAAATTTCATTTGATATTTATATAATTCGATGCAATATGAATTTGGTATTGAAGCTGTTTTAATATGCTTTTAGAATGTGTTGATTTTTGTTCTCTTTCTTGTACAAAATTCAATGAGAATTGCGATAATGATATGCAAAGTTGTGATAATACATGTGGAGCTTATTAAATGTTCCAGGTATCAATTTAAAAGACAAGAGTGAAGACTTTATCCAAAATTAGGCCAACAGCCGGGCCACGCCAAAGAACAATAGAATGGCTCCAGCGATGGGGGCGATGGAAGCGGAACCATTGCACTCATCCTCGGTGCACACTTCACAGCTCAACTGCTTGACGAAGGGCAACGAAGGATCTGCCTGGCAGCCAGTCTTCGTGTTGCTGATATCACCAAAGTAGCAGCTGCGCAACACTTGGGGATGTCCGGGAACTGCAAATGGATACAAATTCGTTATTATTATCACACATTTGTAAAAACCATATATGGAGCACTTTTTATTGTCGATCTGCTAATTTTAAATGCCGTTCGTCAGCAATATAATATTCAATTGTCATGTAGTAGCTAACACATGATAATCGAACCCATTGACCTCGTTAGGTTTAGCCTTCTGGCCTTCATTCCAATAATATCTATCATAATATCCATTCCCAGGTAGATATTATAAGCCTTAATAAAATGCGCACTGCGCAGTTTATGTACAACTTTAATGACGTAAAATCTACTCATCTATGATTGAAACAGAGCATGAACTGAAATTAAGTTAAAAATAACTGTGACTAATTTATAGAGAGCGGCTTGAGAGACACTTAATTGCCAGTGGGCCATGCCCACATGGATCTCTCGTTCTCTCTACTCCTCGTTGTGTGCATCAATAGTAGATTCAATTAAATACAATTGTTGGTGCCATTTTTATGCTCCACCTTTGCTGTTTTCCACATTCATCTTCCAATATTGACCGATGAAAAATAAAAACGCAATGCTGACTTAAGTTACTAACAAGTGAAGGGGCTTGACGCAGCTATGAATTGAAACAATCCCTTGTTAAATCACTACTGGACTTAAAATGGGTCATTATCAATATACATATTTAAAATTTCGAAATTACTACTTTGAAGATGATATAAAACATGAATTTCCTAAATAATAATAATAAAACTAATAATAAATTATTGATTATATTAAAAATATTGTATGTGAGCCATTAATTGATTTCTACTAGATGGAAAAGCCCATGCAAATACTTTATTAACTTTAGATGACAAGCACGTAAGCGATAATTGCCTTAAAATGTAAAACGGAAAGCTTAGCTGATCGGTTTAGATCACACGATCTCCACATTTGTTCCCACATTTTTGCTTGGTTGAAAACAAAATGGGTTGGGCATAAACATGTTTATAGTGGATAATTATCATGAATGCGATGTCCCCTAAAATGTCGTCACTTCATACATATATTATCTTAGATCATTTATTGTTTATAAATACGCATATTTCTCTTTTGTTAAAAAAAAAATACAAAATTATTTGATGTGTATTCTATAGAAAGTTTTTGAAAAATATGCATGTCTTCATATTTTTAGACCATCACAACGTATATATAAATACTTATACAAAGTATATGCCTTATATATGTTTGAGCATACGCCCAGCAGGTTAATTGTACGACAAAAATAATGGACAAGGGCGACGCCCACTCTAATCGTCACTAATCAAGCTAATTAAATGTACGAAACAAGTGGACGCTTATGACATCACTTTAAACCAGAATGGCAGAGTATTTTTGTGGTGGGAATACTTAGGGCATACTTAGAACTTACCGCCATCAATGCTCTTCTTCATGCAGCCTGTGGCATTGCGGACAGGGAAGATGCTCTGCAGGAAACGCGGTGGGGCAATGCGTGCGCAATCCAGAAGTAGACCGGGATCAGCCTCAAAATGCTCGCCACACTTGGGGCTACTTACAGATTCGCACTGATAGCACTTGATGGCATAGCCTGTAAATTGAAATCACAGTTATCAGAGATATCGTACCATAATTCTCGGACAAACAGTTGCATACCCGTGCACGCCAAAGCGGCCAGAATGGTCACAGCCAGCACATGCCCTACACTTGACACCATTTTGAAGCACTCGAAAGGGATGATACGACCTAAGTAAATTGGAATAAAGCAAACAGTAAACTTTTTCAGATCTGAACGGCTCGGCGACTGTTTGACGTCTGGTTTCGAACATTTTGAAAACATTGCCATGCAACCGCTCAACTGTATTCGCACTCAAACTCGCACACTCAAAACTCACACTCATCCACATTTTGAGTGATACTCGTTTCGTTTTATTTCGTTTCGTTTGCGTGTGTGTTTTTGCCTTTGGCAGTTTTTAATTTAATTTTCTCTCTAAGATTATTCGTTGACACACAAACATTTATACAAACAACCGCAATTTTTGTGTGTACATACTACGAATCGGAAAACTTGTTTTGGGTGATGTCAGACATATTTTGTCTTCTTTATTTACTTATTGCGTTTGACACGATGTAAATAAAGACACACATACACACTCACACACACACACATTATTAGAAATATTTTTGAAACGTGAATGGTATTTTAGCTATGTTTCATTATTATTACCATCTCATTTTGATGCGGCACCCATAGCTCAAACGTGATTGAATTTAATTTTTTCTTTTAAATATTTTTGTGTATATATAATATTTATTTAATTCAATGTCAAAATGATAAAAAAATTCAAAATTTCTTGAAATATTTTAGAATTATACAACGGCTTTTAAGTGAACATCAATCATATAATTATTTCTGTAAGGGTATTTTATCTTCGGCCATAAATTGTATTTACATTTTGTTTGTTGTTTCATTTTATGGAGCGTATTTCAAAAGAAAATAACACTCACTCAATAATTAATTTTCGTATATATATGATATTTAGATATTATATTTACATTTTTAATAGACTTACATATTTTCATCATTATTACAAAAATTGTAAATTTTGTCATTACCGAAACTGTTAATTTCATGTAGAGCCCTCTAAGTTGCTTTAAGTGGATTTTCCCAAGCATTTTACTGAGTTTCTTTTCCATTCCCTACATATGCTCTTCAATTGGTTAATTTTTTCAAATTATTCCAAATGAGTTTGGGTTAATTGGGGAGCAGCTGCAGCGGGTAGGAAATTAGAGTTGCAGTTTCTTGACCTTTTTCAACGCGCTGAGCATTGTAAAATGAGCTTAGCACTTTGTAAACTCGAATTCGACTCGGCCTGCACATTCAAATTTAACTCAATTAAACATAATTAATCATGCAGACTCACACACTCGTGTACCCACGCACATACGAATGCACTAATATGGAGTTCAGCGGATTGCATGACCTTTCCATTTCCATTGTTGGGTTTTGAGACACTTATGAGCAGTTTTTATTGTTGCTCTAACTAATTAGAATATTCAGGTGTTGGGCTTGGGCGGTTTCTTTTATGACATTTTTTGAACATGCAACTTGAAATGAGTCATGCATTTTATGAGCTGAGCTCTAGCTACTTGACAGCCCGATAAACACGTTCTGAGAACGCGTTATTTTCGTAAATTAAATTAAATGTATATTATAAAATGAATATATATATATATATATATCCTTATGCAAATCAGAAATATTTTACTTCGAGGCTTGGCAATGTCTGCTCTATACAATATGAGTAGAACTCTCTCATTTAAATCTCATACATTTGC
Source organism: Drosophila nr. perissopoda 5 BK-2023a (assembly GCA_035044105.1). Lineage (NCBI taxonomy): Eukaryota > Metazoa > Arthropoda > Insecta > Diptera > Drosophilidae > Drosophila > Drosophila nr. perissopoda 5 BK-2023a. Next base: position 2,345,309 of record JAWNMK010000018.1, read on the forward strand.
AAAATATTAAAACACTATATAATGACGACACGAGAGAAAAAGGCCGACAATCTAAATCTGAAAAAAATATATACATCTTATGTGTTTGCCATTCTGATTATAATTTAAGAGAAAAACATTGCCGCATGAAAGCTAAATTTATATCTTGTCCACATATTCAAAGCCTGTAAAACATTTAATTTCTTTTATATGCATTAGTCTCCACATAACTTCAATTATGTACAATGACCTATATTCATCAATCTAGCCAAAGGCAAAGCGAATATATTTTTGTAACACTTCAGAAAGTATCTTAAATTGCTAATAGACATTCTCCAACATGAAAAATACGAATTCAATTTGATTAATGAAGAAATTATAAAGAATGTTCTTCGGCGGTTTTAATATAATCAATAAATTTTCGAAAGGTTTCTGTATGCCGAAATATAATAATTGGCAAATAAGACAAACTAAAATGTCGTATTACATTTGGGTCACCAACCAGTAACTATTTTGGAGTACCTCTGGTACAAGACCTGACCGGAGGCTTGTTTTCCGGTACCACGAGTAATCAGCAGCCCGCGGAACTGTGGTTTTTGGTTGCAACCCTTCGGTGAGTATCGTGGTGGCTGTGGCTTGACACCCAAATGCGGGTAGAGGTTTTGACTCGGCGTGTTGTTGCGCTATATGCGCTTGGCACCGTGTGATTAAGCCATTGCGACAGGTGCTCACGTTAAACAACTTGACTTTAATTACATATCTGAAAAGTAATTAAAAATTTGTAGTACAGATGATTCATAAATATTTTATTGCTTGCAATGGCATATGGGAGAGGCACAAATTTAAACGGGAATATTTCACAGCTATGAGAACAAATCAAAATTGCAGTTGATACAGAAAAATGCTTATATATAACCAAAAGTTAAGAACTAAAGCCACATAGTACTAGAGATCTAAGCCAACATGCGGGCAAGGCCGAAGAACAGCAGAATGGCTCCAGCGATTGGGGCGACGGAAGTGGAACCGTTACACTCATCCTTGGTGCACACATCGCAGCCCAATTGCTTGACGAAGGGCAGCGACGGATCCGACTGGCAACCCGTCTGAATGTTGGATACATCACCGAAGTAACAGCTGCGCACGATCTGGGGGTGACCGACAACTGAAAATGACAATGGAAGTGAGAAAAATGGTGAGAAATAACTTTCCCTATTTGCTTAAAAATAACATATGTTAATTAACAACAAATATGTTCATTGTATGGCCTGTACTGATAAACAATGCGGTCCGATTGTACAGCTCGATTTACTTTTTTAAAAAAGGGTGGTAATTACTATATGAAAATTCGTTCCGATATGTGACGCATTATAAACAAAACAGGTAACTGCTTGAGTCAACGAGCTTCGCAATTTACTTATGAACTGAAGCCAACTTAGCTGTTGGGAGCAGCTTCGCGGTTGAGTTGTTTCACGATTTGTTTTGATGACCTCATGCCATTAAATCTCAAATAATTATAAGTCCTCAGGCAAAAAATACACAATAGAATTTTAAAATATATTCTTATGTAAATTTGATTACATTTTTTTCTAAATTCAAAAAATAATAATTGATGGATTTTATTTATGGGTTAGTGGAAAAAAAAATGCTGTGGCATGTGCAGCCAATCTCAAGTCGATTGGAAAGAAATCTGACAATATGTAAATAGCCAAATTTCACGCTCATTCCCAACAATAATCACATCATTATTATTTGTGTACGCTCTCACATTAATCGCAAAATCATACGAAAATGCACGAAAACGCTACAATGGCCACAAATATGCATATCCACCAACTGCGCAAAATAACCAGAGATCGAAAAAAAGTTTGTAGCTATGTAAACACATAAAATGACATCATTGTCGCAGCATAATGCGACTCGAATTGCTCGCATGAGAGCAGCTTTTAATGAATGCTACAGATTGCCGATAAGTCGCTGGTAAATATGTGTGATGTGTGATGAACTTACCCGACTCGAGTGTCTTCTTCATGCAGCCGGTGGCATTGCGAAGCGGGAAGAAGTTCTGCAGATAACGCGGTGGACCGATTCTGGCGCAATCCATCAAAAGGGTATCATCTTCCTCAAATTTCATCCCGCATTTTGGTGTTGTAAGCGACTCGCATTGGTAGCACTTGATGGCATAGGCTGCAAGTCATCCAAAAATATTAGTTAGTTTCAAATTGGTTTCTTTCAAGTGCTTATGTGAAGGTACACATAATAATAAACAAAAAAATAAACAAACTACACACCTGAACAGGCCAAGCTAATCATAACGGCCACGGCCAAACTACATTTCACGGCAGACACCATTTTTTAAAAACTGTTTTGTATTTGACTTTAGAAAAATTTCTGAATGCACAACTCTCAACCACCGCTGACAATCTCTGTTGCACGTCTGACAAGTTCACGATTTTGCTGCCCGTTCAGACGTCTGGCCAAACCAACAGCTACCACCCCCCATTCGCATTTCACTCAGTCAGAGTACTTTGAGCGCAACGGCGACTGCGCTGCTCGCTCGGAGTTCGGTTTTGTTTTGAGTGGATTTAATGAGATATTATAAAAAATGGTTAAACCGGATTGCGCCATTGTTTTGAATTAGAATTTCGGTATTGGAGTTTTTTAGTCATATACAAAAATAACACTGATAATCAGAATTCATGTTTTGTCACGATTAACTCAACCACAACTACTCTGCCTTCGTCAAGTTTTCAATAGAGTGAAACTTATAGTCTTATGTAACTACTATTAACAGATGCTTAGAATAATTGTTAAACAGGTTTTCTGACAATTATATTGTTTTCGTTTTTTTGTTTTCGTTAATTTTGTTCTCATGCTTTTAGGCTGTAGGTTTCTCATACACTAAGAGAAAAAAATAGACTATTTACACAAATAAAATAACAACAAAAATGTTAAAGAATATGTTGAGAAATATATTAAAAAATCTGTTACAAAAATGTTTAAAATATGTTAAAAAATATGTTAAAAAAATATTTAAAAATATATTAAATTCAGAAATTTAGTTGTTGTTTCATATCTACATTTTAATTTGAACTAAATATATAACTTACTGAATATTTATATTTATATTAAATAAAAATAATATTAAATTTTATTCGTAGTGTGTAACGAAGCTCTTAGTATGTATGTGTAGAGATTTACTACTAAAGTGTTTTAGATCATTGCCTGATAGCTTAAATCATTTGTCAGAGAACATAAGCAATGAATACTTGAGTTGAATTTATACTATGGAATGATTCAACAATAGCGAACGGAAATGAGTCGAAAAACATTGTTACTAATATTTAAGTTATTTACATATATAGAACAAATTTAATCATAATTTAAACTACAAATATTAATCTGGTTGCAGGGTATGTACGCTCTCTAGGCAAGCTTAATTGTGTTTAACTTCCAATTCTTAATACATGATTCAGCTCATTAGCATCAGACCGGCAAAAAACAGCTGTCAACAGTTAACAGCTTTTGGATTTTTCATGCCAAACACACTAAATTATCACCTAACAATGAGTACCATCTGCAAGTATGGAGCATTAATCTAAACATATACACATGCATATACACAGAAATTATTAGACACACTTAATTAGGGGCACTTTGTATTGCTACAGGTTGATATCAAGCCATGGGGGACAGAACCGTCATTTACATAGATTTAATTAGATGTGAAAAGGTGCCCAAAGGCTGACACAGTGGATATCAATTGCCTCATAGCTGGAGATTGAGGGCAAGGAAGGAAGCCGTTGGACGAGTTTGAAATGAGGTCAGCTTAGGACTCATAAAATTTGTCAATTGTCGCCTAATTGGATTAGCCTTCGACTTAGCGACTTTAGCAATCAAGGACATGTGGAGCAGCGTAACTTATATTTCACAAAAAGCCATATGACAGAAAGTTTTAACTACACTTCCTGAAATTCAATGAAAGACACCTGCTAAGAATTTACTCCTAAATATTATAATATGAGCTAAGCATTTGTGTTCTACTTATTCCAGGACTTTAGAGTATTAAGCACCACAGCTGCAATAATCTAATATCTTGTCAAGTATACGTATCGGTAATGATAATATTTGGTGTTAAGCTCGGATATCAGATAACTAATCATCCCAAACAGTTATAAGTCTTGTAATAAAACCAATGGCTTCCTTGCAGATCTTGTATACAATAAGTAATTGACTTAAGTAATTAATCTAGTATATGTGAAGTTTTTGGTTACTTTACATTTTACAAATAAAAGAACACATTGTTACCAAAAAATTGTTTTTGGTTTTGGATGTGAAACATGATCACTTTATAGTAATCATTGTTGGTTGTTGTATAAGATAGCATTTGCAGTGCGCCCGGTTCAGTGACACAACTTAAGTATATGCATTGACTAAATTACATTCAAGCAACAAAAAAGCGGCATACTTTTAGGCTCACGCAGTCAATAATAAAAATTACAATTTCCTTCATACAGTTTTTCAAATCAAAAAGTTTAGCATGGAACTCACCAGGATTCGGAAGGATATGCGTTAGAATTTGCAAGGACAAGGGGTTATCAAAGAACGCGAAGACTTGTAATGAGTCGAAGTAGGAAAAACATACCTATATTTAAGTTATTTACAAATTTATTCATAGCTTAAGCCAAGAATAAAAATGTTGTTGCAGGACCTCTATTATTAAAAGGGTAAGCACAATTAAGCTTGCCTAGAAAGCTTACATTTCTAAGCAAGCTTAATTGTGTTTAACTTCCAATTCTTAACACAAGATCTACATTAATTGAAGTGCCTGCTATTTGCAGTAGGAGGCGATTTACCACTTGCATAGATTAAAAAAGATATGTATGTCCAGCACAAGTTGACAAAGTGACAAAAGGGCTAAGATTGAGACCACCGATTGAGGCACAACAAAGTGACAGGTACGAAATGAGGTCGAGGCTTTTCAATTAAGTAGGTCGCATAATTAATATCAAGACGTATTCGACTTAGTGGGACAATATCATTTATATATTTAATAATTTAAACTAAGCTAAAGATTTTGACAGAAACTGCAAAAGAATTGAGATTACCTGAATTAAGGCTGCCTTTGAGAAGACAAGGGCAAAAATTAAAATATTCTATGAACTGAGCAACCTAAACAAGCTCATTTTAACAAATTATGTGAAAGATTTTCGTGTCACAACCTCATAAGAAGTTGACATAACACACAGAAATTTAAATGCTTTTAAGCAAGTCAGTATAAAAATATATATGTAAATCGGACATATAAGAAATATTCAGCAACTTTCACATAGATAATGAACTTTATTAGGTGTGTGTTTGGTTTATACAACTGTGATAAATACATTGGAGAATGCATGCTGTGTTTGACTTGTACATTAAAAGTTTTGTTGTTTACATTATTATTAATATTTTGGTATATGTATTTTGAATAGAACAGTGCTGTTGTGTGGTTCCTTTGTTAATATTGTTGTTAAGCTAAGCTAGTAGACTAATTTGTTTATCAGATTTGTTTATTATTTTATTTAAAATCATTTAAGCAAAATATAAAATCAATTTAAAATTATGTTTAAAAATAGTGAGTTTAAACTTAGGTCTTAAATTAAAAGAACTACGAAGAAATATGACTATAACTAAACTTAGTAAAATTTAAATGTTAATCAGCAATTGGCTTAGCAAACGGGGCTAAACAAAATATCACGTTCCAACTAAAATAGAGATACAATTGTAGTTTGGTTGTCGCCTAGTTGGACAACTGTTGGGCCACGGCCAGAGCGGGCAGAAAGATGGCCGCCAAGATGGCGACAAGGCGAGCGGCGCCATTGCAGCGATCTGTGACGCAATCTTCGCAGAATATTCGACGCACATTCTTCTCGGGGCTGGTCACATTGCACAGGTCCACCGGATCCGACTTGTTGGTATAGTAGCAAAAGCGTTTAGTTATAATTTTGCCATTATCTGTAGGTGAGTAAAAGTGAGTCCATAAGTAAACGCATTTAAATTTAACTTAAAATAACTTACATTCCTCAACAGTTTTGCGACAAACAGGACGCTCGTGATCCGAGTTGATGGTACTGTTGCAGGTGCGGTGCAGGTTTATATTGCGCTCCCTTATCAGCTCCGTGGGTATATTGTCCTCCTGGAAGGTCACATCGCAGAAGTCCTCCGCCCCAATGGTGTCCGAGCTACAGTGCCAGCACTCCAGATGCTGATGTTCAAGTGCTATGAGAGCAAACAAGGATAATCATTAGACTATTTTGTTTACTACGTGACCTTTATGGTCTGACCTCAATTGGTATTGGCCCATTTGTTACTTTATGCGAACTCAACCCATCAACCCATCAGCCCGTTCAGCATTTGTAAATGTTGACATCATCATGCTTGGTGCCAAAAAACAATCCTAACCGACTTTATGTGCCCCCAACTCACAAAATGTGGACCAACCCCCCATTTCGTATTGATTGAGCCGCGAGCGTAGCAGACAGTGAATTGTGCGTAGCGAGTCAAACAGGCGCCTTCATTAATTTTTATTGCGTAGACCCAACGAAGTCCTAGTTGCGAGATTTAGTTGCTGTCTGCACAGTGTGAACGTGTCGTCATTTGGCAAAGCACTAAAAACGGTTTGAGTTGCAAAATTTGCTATAAATTTCGTAATTGTCTAGCTAGACCAAAGACGTGATAGCATTCAAGAATGATAAGGGATGAAGCAGAATAACTTTCCACATTTTTACTATTTCCACAACGTACGCAGACTTTCTGAAAAACTTCTATGAAACATGCAAATTTACATTATATATTTCAATAACAAATTATTTTTACACATAACAAAAACAATCTCCAAGAAATAAAGAAAATTATTTATTTACACAAATTCGGAATATAAACAACAAAAAAAATCGGAAAATAATTTCGGCATATTTTAGGTGAGTGCTTTGAGTTTTTACGAAAAAAAACATTCAGCATTATTTTTTGAGTTGCTAATTGATTTGGCTAACTCACTATGATCACTTTTTCTTATTGTTGGCAGTGTTTATTTATGTTTTCTATATAATTTGTTTTAAATTAAATTCGATTTTTAGTAAACATAGATTATCGAATAAGTGTAAAGTATTTTGGGAACTCATTTGTATAAAATTATAAATTAGTTAAGTCGCTTACCATTAGGGGGCCGAGATGAAATCGACAGTCCCCAGGAAACTACTGCTGGTCAAAACAAGCATGAAAAATCCATTTATTTAACATTTTCTTCCCACTTAGATATGCGTGATTTGCTATTGTTGTATTGTGTATCAAGATGGTTTTTGGCCTCAAAGTTTTTGCATGTCTAAGGCAAGTAGTTAGGGAAGGGTAAGGGTAAGGAGTGGGGATTAGGGGCAGGGACTTTGTAAAGGCAAGGTACAGAAATTTCCATACATGATTGCCGTAAATCTAAAGCAAACTTGCAGAGTTGTTGCTATTGTTCTTGTCAAACTTGGGACCTTGACACGCGTCATGGAGGCCACCGGACCAGCTGCTGAAAAGCTTGGCTTGGTTTGAGGTGTCAAATATTGACTATGAAAACATTTGCATTTCATTTTGCAAATTGTAAGTATATTAAATTACAATATTCTGAATTGTTGCTCGACAGCAAGAACTTATGGCCAATTTGAACGTCACTCACGCGACCTTCGACTGTCTGCCTTCAAGACAACAGTGGCACGTGCATAAGGTTAGTGTTGTTATTGTTATTGCTATGGTCTGCCCCTTCAAGCCAGACGCCCACGTTCAAGCCACAAGCCTGGACAGGCTAGCAGCCAACCACTCTGGTAGAGTGTGAGTAATTGATTGTTTTAAATTACTTGCAAAGCACGGTAATTTTTTAAAATTTCCTTGCCCCATAATTAGGCAAAATGGCTAAGTGGGGCATTATAAATTGAAATTTTAGGTAGAAAACAATGAGACTTTAAGATATATTTAGGACCATCAATGAGAAAATTAACTAATTAATTAATAAAAAATAGTCAGATTATTCGGTCTCGGACAGAGCCCCTTTGGCTAAAGTGTTGTTATATATGTATGGAAGCTTTAAATTTGGTATATATAAAAAAAAGGTTTGAGATTCGAGGGAATTTCATTAGTCGACTAGTCTCATACTTGAGCTTTAGCTTTGAATGTTCGAATCCTTGGAATTGAAAAAATCAGGGAAGTTGCTACTCACATGCAAATTTGGTATCTGATGTATGGGCTTTTGCAACCCCTATCTCGAAAATTGCAACATACAGCTCAAAAGGCATCTTTAGTTAACACACCCCAAAAAAAAAAACAAAAAAATGATTATGCTGTCAAGCAAAATGTATTCATGGCATAATTTGATACGCATCGGAAGTTTATTGTCGCCCGCAATTAAGCAACCCCCAGACAATGCGTATGAAACGTTGCTGGGTAGAGCGGAAGTGAAGAGGGTTGGGGCAAGTATCCTGTGAAGCGTGCTCAATCTGCACATCCTGTTTGGCAGCTCATTTCCAATTACAACAAGCCGAGCAAAGTCTCCTCATTTACAGTTGTCCACAAATTACGCAATTCATGCCAAGGAATTCGACACAATCTCAAACTACCCCCACAGACACAAGACAAGTTTTGTTCTGTGACATAGTTTCCATGTGTCCAGCTGAGAGGGAAGAGGGATGGAAATCTGCGCTGGATACCGAGAATGCAGTTGAGAAGAGATTTGCTAGACGCTGCTGGAAACTGGAGCAGACGACGTTCTGGCGCCAGTTTGACATGCGCACTGTTTCCAACTGATGCGCAGTGGGGTTCCGATTGAATTCAAGCCAATTAGATAATTAAAGGACAAAAATCTAAATGCACCTACGGAGTTAACTAGTTGAATAAGCAACAGGATTTGCAACATGCGCCAAATTCAATTCAAAAACAACCTCAATTTAAATTAATTACAATTCGTTGTTTCCCCCATCAGGCAATAAATACACAATCAGAGCAAATTTAAACAAATTGATTACTTCATTTATCACAAACTTATAATGGCTGCACGGATATGCATTTTGCAAGGCATATTTTCATGTGCATGAAAAAAGCAAATAGCTTGGCAAACATATTTACAAATTAAATAGCCCAACAAAAATACACAATATGCATTCCGATTTCCTATCCATGCCAATCATTGAACAGCGTGAAAATCACAGAAATGCCGCCATATAATAACACATACATACGCATTTGCTATATACACACATACATATGTATGTTTCTGTGTGTAAAAAGTGCGCAAAATTTCTGTATACTAACCTACAAAATGTTTGCGTGATAGTAATGGAATACGTTCTGTAATCAGCTGAAGGACTGCCAAGCCCTTAATCAAGCACGATTTGAAATTTATTTTGGGATGTTTTAAAAATGCTAAGCAAAGAAATTTAAATTAAACTGATAAATCTTTATTATCCATATATGTATTCTTTGTAAGTTATGTAATAATAATACAGCGAATAACCCTCAAAAATCCTCACATTTCTTAAAATGCTTCCAAAAAGTGTTTATCTGCCTTCATTTGTTTATGCCATAAAATAGCCATAATTAATCAAATTTTTGTGCATTTTCAAATGCTGACAGATAAACTGTCAATTTTAAAATGTGCATTCGAAAAAATATTCCAAAATGCAATTTGTTTATATATATTATATACCATAAAACAGAAATAAATTTTAAAGATTACGAATTATTCAACTTATGGACGAAAAACATCTTAAACAGATTTCTCTGACACTAAATTGTTAATATTTTTTTAATATTTTTCTGTCTTGTCCGAAAGTAATCAACTTTGAAAATTTAGAAAAGTTAGACAATAATTATGATTTATGAAGAAATTAACCTATGTGTTACTTGGCATGTGAAATCATTTCCATGGCTTTCAGTTGAGCTAAAATCTATTGCCTGGAGTCTATTTTTAAGATTGAAACAACTTTTATAAACACCTCAAAAAAATCGTAAAAATTTGCCACAAAATAATAAGCAAGCAAAGGAAAACCAAAAAAAAAAAAATATATATAAACAAACTCAAAAGCTAATTGAAGCATTTCATTCATTGAAGTGAATGAAAAAACGCACCTGAGAGCTAACTTTTCACTATGCGAATGATGTTGAAGAACACCCAAAATCAACTAAAAGCGACCTTGCCGGCCCAGATGTAATTACACGTAAACAAGCCACAAGCCGAAACTTGCGCAAAATTAATAACAAATTGGTTTATTTTTCATTTATGTTTATGAATGCACTCAAGCCACGTGCAATTTGTGATGATCGATTATTAACTCACCGCTGATGTTGTAGGCGGTGGCCAGCAGGCAAAAGCCTGCAATAATAAATTTAATGGGAGCCGACATAGTTTGAAGTAGTTTTAGGTTGCGCGCTGAGAATGGCAGGAAGGTAGACACTGTGTCGCCGGCTTTTGGGTAAACAAGACACAAGACGGGCTATCGGATTCCTTGTGTGTATCCTTTGAGAGGCTTCCCAATGCCAGGAACTCTTTGCTTATGCGCTTATATAGTATTTTGAAAACGGTTCGCGATGCAAACGGTTGCTCGACTGACTAACGACTGTGCGGGCCCAGCGAGCCGCAGGCTATGCTGCCACACTGCCACAATGAACGTTGACGTCAGCGTCAACGTCAACGCCAGCGTCTGCGTCGGCTGCGACAGCAACGTTGCTCTGTCTGTGTCGCAGAATAATGATGACGTTGCCTGGGATACCCCATGCTGCTTCCAACTAAACTAGCAGAGTCAAATATTTAAAAAGGGTGATTGATTTTGCCAAATATTAAACTAATAAAAATATTCATTAAGCCCTTCACAGAAGCTTTTTTCTCATTTTTTATAATCGTACATAAATAAGAAAAAAATATACAATTTTACAATTCTACAAATTCATTTTTAATAAAGTTTAAAACAATTCAATACATTTTTCCGCCAAAGGAATTTCCTTAAGAAATTTCGATTGCCTGCCAACCTTTTGAACTTGAAATTTCAACACGACGCTTCCCAAGTTGGATTGCATGGTCAACATAGTGGTGGGAAACCTTGCTAAGTTGGCGACTAAAGCTTTCAGTCAAGTTCTTTTCCCTAAATATTGAGAAAATGAATTTATTATCAAGTTTGAAATTTTTCAAAGTACGTCGATTTGCATTAAGCACCATATCTTATCATATTGAAGAGGGTAAATAACTGCCTTTTTATTATTTTACTTACATTGTAATTTGAATTATTTAAATTAATTTTGACTGATAAAAGCTGGGCCTAAAACCTGAATGCTTGAAAAATAAATGCGTTGTTAGTTGGTTATTTCAAAATGGCAATGTTTCCTTAAGGTACGTTATTATGCTGGAGAAGAGAATATATTAACTTTTATAAAGTAAAAAAAATAATTACTCCTTCTCTTTTAGCTGATTGCTATATTAATTGCTTAGTAATTGTGTGACATATGCATATATTATAAATGAATTCTTTATATCAGCTAGTGCAATGAATCAACGCATTAATTTGTGATTCATTTTGGAGCCACGCACGCATTTTCACCCATGTGGCTCGAACAGTGAGCAACAGTGAGCCCAAATTGGGCAATTCTTTTTTGCCAAAATTGGTGATCAAGTCTCTGGCACAGCTAGCAAATATATGATTTCATATGCAAATATTGACATTAAGCTGCAGCATTAGCCAGCAGTAGTCGACTGACTCCTCCTGCACCCAAAAACACTTGACAAAGCGTGAAAAATGTGACTCGCTGAGTTGCGTTTGAGCTGCACGCACACCAAATTAAACAACGATCAAGAGCGACGCCATCGCCGCACTTGGAATTGATTGGCGGAGTGAGCCAAGTCGAGTCAAGTCAAGTCGAGTTGAGTCGAGTTGAGCTGGGCCTGGCCAGCAACAACAACAACAAAAAAAAAAACAAATTTCAAATGTAATGCTTGAAGCGGATTAGGAGGTTAAGTCGAAGCCTAAGCCGCAGCAATAAAAAGTCAAATCACATCATAAACTCAAGCACGGCGGCAGGTTTAGACTTCTAGGCTTACAAAAAGCCAGCCAGCCAGCTAGTCGATCGTGGGGTCCATTGACAGCCAGCCTGGGGCCATTGGGGCGTATGCGTAACATTTGTAGCCAGCTGAAACGCTGAACAATGTCGATTTACAATTTTTTCCATGCCCCCTCCATGATAAATGGTCAGTTTTATTGCATAAGCTGTACGACATTTTCGCTGGACACGTCATAAAAAAGCTGAAAAAAATGCATACATTGCATGTATGTATTTACAAAAAAAATAATAATAATAAAAATCAAATCCAAGCCGTGCGACAAGTTTAAATGGCCAAAACGTTTTTCTGGCTTAGTTGCCACCCATTTTTTTGATTTTTTATGCCACGCATGTACAAAATGTGTGAAAGGGGTTTCAATAAGTTATGTTAATATGTGCAATATGCAGAAATAATGTCTAATATATGACACACGGCAAAGATGATAAGTGTATTTTCGAATATCACATGAAATTCATGTTTTTAAGCTTTAAAATAACTCTTTCCCATTAACTAAGATACTTTATCTTAGACCAAGCAGTAGGGGGTATCTCCCAATCGACTCCGCTCATCTAGATTATTCTATCTTGTGTGTCTTAAGGTTTTAGCCTGACAGGTTTCGGTATTTTGTGTATGCCACAAATTTGATATATGCTTGTTTATATTTTTTATGCGCTTTTAATTAAACACACACGCCATAGGGCGGTGCTCACAAGAACTCCCACAAACAATGCCAAACCTGAAGATGATGTTTCACACAAATCAAAAACTCAATTGACGCGGGTCAAATGTCAGCACTGGCATTGACATATTTGCGTGGTCGGCAATTAACTAAACAACTCTTAAATGTGGGCAGACTCAGAGCTGAACTCATTTCCGCTCTGATGCGACTGCTGAACCACATTAAATGACGCATCAGCAAAGAAACGGGGCACGAATTGAGCATCCAATTTTATATCTTGTATCTTTGTGGCTTGCACAATGTCAAGCGCAATGATGTGAGACAATTACTTTTGATTTGCTTTTGAAATTAAATAATTTAAGGTTACGTGGGCTGGGCAGTAGAAACGGGGGCTTTAACGAGAAATTGTAAGGAAACAAATAATTATTTGGTTTAAAGGGTCGCCTTATCCGGAATAAGTTAAGGCGTTTGAATCCAATTAAATGTGGAATATAATTGGAATATAATTCAATTGTTATCATTACAACAAAAACTATATAAGGTTGGCAACTTTGACCTTTTAAAAATTCATTTACAATAGTAAAACCAAATATGTTTTCGAATGTTTGTACCATCTAAACAATTTATTTGTAAGACACCATAGAAAAGTGCTTCAATTACACTTATAATAAGTAATACAATATTACAAAGGTCAATATTTGTAAGTTTATATGTGTGTGTGTGTGTGAGTGAGTGTGTAATTAATTAAATGTGATAATCAATTTATATGTAATTAGAATACAATCGTTTGACTCCATGATCTGACCAAGTGGAAAGCATTGACCGCTCCACAGCTATATAACATTTACAGTTCAGATTTGTGTGTAGTCTGTATATATATGGTAATTTTATGGTATATATATATATAGCGATGAGTGACTGCGAGTTTTTGTGTGCTGATATTTTGTGCATTTGTTGTGAATTTGTAATAGAAAATTTCGCAGGCCAGGCAAATTGTCTAAGCGACTTCAACAAATAAGTTAAAATAACGCGACTTAACTAGGCGAAACAAGAATTGGTTGTTTTTGTAAGTATGTAATTTAGCTTGAAGGACTCTCAACTTTTAAATTCAGTTATATTCATTTGCATGATGCAATTAAGTGCAGTCTCCACCCACGACTGAATTTTGCACTCATTGGCTCATTTGCATAGCTGCCTCAGAGCGGCAAGTAGTGGCAGCACCAGCAGTCCCAACCAACCGGCGAGTCCTCCAGCCGAGTTGCAGCCATCGGTGGTGCACGTGCGGCAATAAACGGTCTTGATGTAGGATGAGGTAGTGTCCATGGCGCACTTGTCTGCCGGGTCATCCACATCCTCGTAGAAGCAGGAGCGTGAAATCACTCGCTTGCCATAGACTGCAATGAAATGAAAGTCGAAATAAACTTTAAATACTTGCTCACAGCAATTTTAATAAATGTGCTCGTAGCGAAATGAAAAAATGCTGCACATTAAATTTAATTTATGCAACTCGCTATTTGCGTGGGTTTCACGTTTCCACATTCTGTTTTCGCCTTGCTTTAACTTATCTCAAATATGTCATTTCAAATGTCGTCCAAATCGTCGATCAGGTGCTGGCTAATGGCTGCCTGCCAAATAGCCAAGCTCTGATGCAATTGGTGTAGTTCAAAAATAAATAAATAGTAAACAAATGTTCGAGAATTGAATGTTTGCAGTTTGAGTATATAAGTTAAGTTGGCAGTTTAATGTTTAATTAGTAATTAGTGTTACAGCATACTGGCGCCATTCATTTTTTTTTGCCAAACACCTTTTAATAAGATGTAATTAACTTAAGATATAGCTCGTTAATACAATTAATTTGATTGATGATTGTTTTTCGTCTCCCCGAAACAATTATTTAGTATTTTTCTTAACATTCCTAGAGCATAAGGCAACAGTTTATTTAAGTATTTTTAAGATTTAAAGATTCTGCTCGTTGTGGAAAATATGTGAAAGCGCATTAAATTTTACTTAAGTCGCATATGTAATGCTAGCGAATTCGAACTAAAACTAATGCAAAAGCAAACGGACTACTAGCTAAAATGGGTTCAAGGCTTTCTGTGCGCAACACATGCAACCTGAACAACCGTTTGCCTGGCCAGGCTGGGTTAGATCCGACTAGGCCCGGCCAGGCTAGGCTAGGCTAGGCCATGACGCTCAGCAAAAACGCCAAAGCTGAAAATAAGGCTTGCGACTATGTGGAGAGCTGGCTGCAACATACACTGCCAAATTGATCGCAAGACTCGGCAAAACGAGACAATTTGCAATCAGCGAAACGGCAAACGAAAACCAGAAAAAAAATGCACAACAAATTGCGTTTTCTCATTGCGTGTGTGTGTTTCGCAAACAGAACACTGCAAAACAACAAGAGAGACAAACGCACACTTAAATTCAAAAAACGATATAAAACAAAATCAAGTAAAAATAAATCGCAATAAAATGAAATAAAACTTTAAATGCGACTCAAAAAGGTGCGCGTTGACCATTTTTGTGATTGGCTCCAAGAAGCAGTCGCCAACACTAAGTGCGAGCGAGACGCTAAAAGCAGTGCGTGAGTGTGAGATAAAGACAGGGGGGGTGGTAAGTGGGGAGTACATACAGATAGAGTACAAGTCTCTAATAAAATTGTTGACAATTGTCGCCTTATCACGGCCGCTGCATCAAACAAGGTACACAGAATGCAGTTTCCAGCTGCAGAGCCCATAGAAAATTGCAGAAAAACTATACAAAAAAAAACCAAAAACTTCAAAAATTGCATATACGACGCGTGTGCGGCTTGAAACCAAGTTGGAAATGTTGCATTGTGTAATAAATTTAAATTTTAATTAATTTAATTATTTATTGGTCGAAATTGTGTTTGGCAACATTTTTCACAGTAACAAAATCGAGAGAGCAGCAACAAAAATAACAGCAAAAAAAAAAGGAAAAAAAGAACCAACGCAATTGGTCAAAAATAGGCAAAAAATCGACGACAACTTTTCGGTCAGCCAAAATGCAACAAGTTGCAAAATATTTGCCCAGTGACGCACAGTGACAACCAAAATGCAACGCACACAGACAGACAAACTTAATGTTAATAGCTAATTGCTTGGCTTGACTCTTAGTTTTATGGAATTATGGAATACATTTTTAATTTGACATTTGCCAAAAGCTCAGCCACTCGTCGGCCCAAACTTCATAAGCAATTAATTTAACGGCATATAAATTGACCAGCAGCAGCAACAGCAGCAACAGCAGCCGCAGCAGCAACAACTGCAACAACTGCAGCATCGCCTAGTTGCATTTTTCTCAGACATTTGGCTAACATGTCTGTCTCTGTCTCAGTCAATGTCTCTGTCTCTATCACTCTGCAGCTCTCATTGCCGTAATTGAGCGCTTCACGCTGTGCAACAACTTAATTAATTTATATATATTTTTTGTGCCTGCTTTTCCAGCTTAGTTTATTCGGATATTATGTACCCGCATCTGGCCGCTGCTCATTTGGAGACTCAAAAATAGAGTCTCAGTTGTGATTTGCAGTTTGCAATTTTAATTGCCAGCCGCAAAGCTTTGCAAATATTCGTAGCGCCAATTTGTAGACGGTTGATTGCAAATATTTAATGGTGTTCATTAATTGGCCATAAGAAATTTGCTAAATGCTGCTCGCATAAGCCGGCACTTGATCATATGCCAATCGATAAGATTACAAATGAATTCGTAATTTGTTTGCCACGAATTTAATTAGCCAATTATTATTTTCCATTAAACATGGCTAATTCAAGGCTAGATGTAAGCAATTAGACGAAGCTTCTTCATTGTATTGCTATAAATTAAATTAATAATCTGAGCTAGCTCGACGGGGAGATAACTTGCACAGTAGCCTTTACCTGCAACAGGTTCATTGTTCATTATTTATTGCATTAAAAAACTTTTGTTTTGTTGTCAAATAAACCATTCTACTAGTGCCACTGCTGGCATGGAAAATAATATGAAAAACTGTGCACAAATATCAAAGCTAGATAAAAATGCAACGATACGCAACGTTTGGCAAATTGACCAGCGTACAAAACCGTATTTTGCCCGGCTTTTTGTGTGTTTGTCACTGTTGTCTGTTGTTTGTTGTTGTTGCTGGTTGTGCTTGTCAAATGCAAATGACAACAAGCGGTTCAATTCGCACTAGCCGCTGGCTGAACAATAAAAAGCGAAAAATACCTGAGCCAAAGATCGACGACTGCAACACGAATATCACTCATACGCCGCGTGTGTCGCCTATCGTTTTATCTCCCTCTCTCTCTCTCTCTCGCTCTTTCTCTGTCTCTTTTAGTTTGTGTGCTCGCCACATAAATTTGTTGGAAATTAGCGGCGCATGAAACTTGCCTGCCCCGGCTGAGGCCAAGTGTCGCCGTCACTTGTGTGCAGTTGCACCAGCCACGCCTCCTCGCCAGCATCAACGCCCAGCAGCTCCAGCTGCAACGTACGCTATCGCAATTGTTGCGGCTGCCTCTGTGGATTTGTATGTTGCACTTGTTGCCGACTTTTGTCAGACCAATAAATCTCAATCTTGTTTGACGCTTTGTGGCAGCCAACAACAGGCGGCAGTCACGCGGGTGTTTGTGTGCCACCGGTGGGTCTCCCCACTCACAACAACAATGCACACTGACAGTCCAACGGGCGTAGCTGAATAATTGACTATCTCAGTTCTCTGTGGTCTATGGGTGGATTGTGGTTTTTGTTGCTGTTGGTGGTCTGTGGTTTTGCTGCTTACCTTCCTGCACGAGTTTCTTGCAGACGGGTCGCGCATTCACCGATTTGACACCCACGGAATAAGTGCAGTTCACATAGCTCCAGTAGCGCTGCTGCTCGGAGATGCTGTCCGGCTGGAAGGGATCATTGCAGAACTCGCCATTCGAGACATCTGTGGAGCAGCGCCAGCAGCGTAAAACACCAGAGGCTGCAACAGAAAGATATATATTTAATATTCGTAAAAGATAATGAAAATCGACTTGGAATACTACAAAGGTATGCCAGATTGTTTTAAGTAATTAAGGCACTTTGATGATGATCGTGAATACATATCCAATACACTGCAAGGGATTAATAATTTTTGTTCATTCATATTAATCTGCTTAAGCGCAGACTGTATCAATTGGCTTCCTGCAGCATCTATTTCCCTGCCATATTTGGATGGGATGGTTGGGGGAAGTCCTTAATTTACGTATCAAACTTTAATCTACTTGACACTTCCAAATTAAAAGTCTTTTCAATTATATATCAGACATGATATAAGATATTTTATCCTTCTTTTCAATGTAAACTGGGTGAAGAGTGACTCGTTAGAGACTAATCCATACTCATCCAGTCAAGTCATGTACCATGGCCAAAGCGCAAATATGTGAAATTTATTAGTGCTCATTAGGGAACAATATGGAATTTGCAGGTCCATTTGAAGCGAAGCTAATTGAAATGCCGATACTGAACTTAGAATTATGTGAATGAGATAATCATAAAGTAAGTGAGTAGTTATGGGGCTACAAAGCAATCAAGCGATGTTGTTGATATGCTTTTGCATAAATAATGGGCCATGAGTTGCAACTGGCTGAGTTGCCTGCTGCGATTTGTAGTTTAGCCCGTTGGCGGTGGCTTTTGAAAAATGTTGCTGCTAAAATTAATTAGACACGGGAGCCTTTTGGCTGAGTTATTTATGGGACAGTGGATGGGAAAACTGCCTTATAAAAGTGTCAAAACTTTCGGCTCTTCGAGTGGTTTATGCGCACGAATTAACCAAAGAGCGTGTAAATAATTATTAAACATTTTATTTGGAAGCAAATATGCAACATAACTGGGGCAGCTATTCTCAATTGGCATTGGAGTTTGATTTTCTTGGAGACACGGGACAGCGGATGTTGATGTTGATGTTGATGACGACAATCAAAACCCGTTTGCGGGGCCAATTTAAACGTCAAACGTTAACGTTCAGGTTAAATGCACTTAACCAACACTTTGAGGTGCGTTTAAATGAAAGCTCAGATAAGCAGCAAAAATCAACAGCCGGGGGTATAGGCCTGGTCTGGCCCGAGTTGGCCTATAAAGTGTGCCAAGCTTAACGCACTCGAAACGTGTTTTGGCCGCCGTCTTCTATTGCCTTTTAACTGCATTTGGCCATAAACAACAAACATAAACATTTGAATAACGCATGTGAAGAAAAATGTGGAAAAAAAAACGAAGTTCGTAGTTTGTTTTGCATTGCTTCGAAATTATTATCATTTACAATGTATTGAAATTAATTGACAGTTGAATTGTCAGATCGTTGGCCAAATTGTTTATATGCGTGTAGCATTGCGCGCAGTTGCGGTGGCAGTTTACTAATGGTAATGACTGTAATTGTATGCAACATGAAAATTGATATTGTGCGCGCGTTTATGTCAAATGTTTTGGCAGTTCCAAGCAGCGACCCAAAAATGCTTACACACACATGTGTATAGGTAGATTTTATGTTGGTTTTTTTAGTTGGTTTCCAAAATGGTTTCCATTTGAAAAGTAAAAGTTAATAAAAGTACTCTGTGGTGGCTAACAAGATCTTGGATTGATATATACATCGATGACTTCTCATTCGCTTAACTTGGCCAATTCTCAACTATTGAACTGTTGTTCAAGGATTCTAAGGCTTAATACTTGTGCATCACATATTAATTCAGACTGAAGCGGGAAACCCCTAATCATTTTCTTGCCTCAATTTGTTAATCGTTTTCCATGCAATTCAAATCAATTTTCCACACATTTTTCAGTCCAATCACAATTTCAAAAAAGTTACAATTATTTAACATACTGCTGTGAAAACTCCATGAAATTACAGTTACTTTCTATCAATTTTCTTGACTGTTCGCTGTTTGAGCCCAGAGAGGTAAATATGCATGGGGCGCGCCTATGTTATTAGCCAAGTTGAATGCACTTTTGAGGCCCAGTAATTTTATATCTATCATTTGCTGTTCCTAACGACATATGCAAAAGTCAGCCACAATAAACTAAAACTTGGGCCTGTGACTTTCCCACACACACACACACACACTAAAACTCGAACACACACTTGCTAAAGTTCACATGCAACTTTTGCATTAGCTGGATTCAGTTCAGTTGCGATTTACTTGGAGTTATGTCGGGCACTGGTGTTGGGGTTACGTGGCGCTTAAGAGCTGTAAAAATGTGTAGATTATCAGCAATCTGGCAACGCCACAATAAAATAAAAACAACTAAAGTCGCCAACATGCCGCGTCATATCTTAGCCATAAAATCGGCAACTTACGAGTGTGGCCCCAAAGGATCGAGAGGGGCACTTCGTTTTGGAACCCCTCAATGGGGAGAGTAGGGGGAGGGGGGGTTGTTAAGTGGAATGGGGGAAATGGACTTGGCTGCATTGACTGACATACAATCAAAGTTCGTTCAACTGTGCCAACTGCAAGCAGAAACGACAATTGTGTCGATTTGTCGAGCGTATTTGAAATTGTTTCGTAGTTGGCCCAAATGCTTGAATAATTGTACGTGCATTATATGGAAATGTGCTGGAGATTGTTATTTACAGAG
Organism: Drosophila nr. perissopoda 5 BK-2023a; assembly: GCA_035044105.1. NCBI lineage: Eukaryota > Metazoa > Arthropoda > Insecta > Diptera > Drosophilidae > Drosophila > Drosophila nr. perissopoda 5 BK-2023a. The sequence continues at coordinate 2,365,657 of JAWNMK010000018.1, forward strand.
GGTTAATTTGCAAGTGGAATATCTAATATGGTATATTGTGGGGATTAATCCAAATGCTATGCACTCACACCCATAAATATGTGGCCAACTCATTCAAATTATAAAAATGCTCTCATAAGCACTAGCAAATCATGATGGAATGCTGTACTTCAGACAGTCCCAACTAGTATATATCCTGTACATATTTGTAAGATGTAAAATGTCAAATAAATTAGTTTTTAAAGTTTACTCAAATAGCTGACTCAAATACAAACATTTTTAAAAATATTTTCTTTTTATTTGTTAATATACAATTTTACCTAAAATACTGCAGTTATTGTAGCTAACTTACTACTGCTGAAAGTTAGGCACTAGATTATACTAATTGATCTGATATTTCATAGGTCACTTAAATTGTCACAACTTTATGAAACCTTTTTTTGAGTTGAGAGTTACAGCGTATCATAAAAAGATTCCATCGCAATGCTAGAACATTTTTAATGACTTACACGATTCGGATTAAAAGTGATGACATTTTGTCATGCTTTTGGGGTTTTGGGTGTGCTTTTGAGGGATTGCTGGGTTGGTTCGCATTATGATGATTGCTCAGATCGTATCTCAAGCAATTTGCTCTAAACGCAAATGACATGACATGCATGTCAAATGAAAAATAATCACGCTTAGTCAGCTAAGAAATTTGAGTTAATTGTCAAGCTTCTGTTTAGCACCAATCAAGCTCATACATATCCGGCGATTATATTAGTTATAAAGATTTACGTAAATTAAGGCTGGAAATACTACTTTGTCTTGGCTGCCATTTCAGAAGATTAAGTTAATGCCATGAGTTAGCAAAAAGCGTGGCCAAGAAACGCAATCCACCTTTTTTCCTTGCCTACGAAAATTCGGAAATTGGTGCGGCGAAATATAAACAATTAGTTGAAGGCATAAGAAAAAATAAGCAAAAACGCAAAACAAGGTTGCAAATGGAATGTGCGCCAGACTGAAACTGTCAGGGTTCACCATTTTTTTTTTGGGGTGTGTATGCCAAAGTTGCCGAGTGGACACCGAAATAACAAATTGGCTGACAAGTTGCCCCAAAAAACTTCCCAAATTAAAACACACCAACTTCAAATAGAAGATATGACGACATCATGATGGTGCAAGAAGTGTGGGTGGCAAGCAACACAGATAAAAACTAAAATGTAAATTCAAATATATTTATTTAAATCCTCAATTTGAATTTAAAAAATCTTAAATATCGATACACTTCAAAAACTAAAGCGTCATTTAAAAAACTTTTCTACATCGAATATAATTATTATTTCTTGGTGAGAAGTTTCAGATACAAAGCGAATTTGAAACTTTTCAAATTTTGTTTAACATTTCAATTCAATTAAATTGCACCCACTTATAGTGTGCTCAATCTATTGAGATCTCTAATTTTCAATTGTGGCGAGGAAAATGGACTACAGTTCACTTATTGCTGATTTTCTTGAGAGTGACTAAAATGAGAGAACATTCATATTTAGGATAGTGTGTGTAGCTGTATGTATGGATGTATTTGGATATACATATCTCAAATGCGCTTCTTCAAGTTTTAAGGCTGAGAAAATATTTTTCCAAACGGCGCGCGGCCTGCCAGCGTCTCATGTATAAATAAATACGTTAGCTGACAAGCGCATAAATAAAAATAAATCATGAAGTAATCTGCTGCAGACACTTCAAAGAATGTGCAACGTTAAGTATACGCCCGTGGGGCGACAGGCAATCAATAGGGTATTGACAGTCATTATGGAGGCTACGTTGCTGTCCAGATGAGTGCATCATGGCAATAACTGTCATAATGACACAAACAATTCCAACGGAGACTTATCAAGTGAGGTCAACGAAATTGATTGATTATCGCTTCATAATTGAATTGGTTGAATGACGGTTTCCAAGGAGCACAAAAGGAACGTTATCAATAAACAGTGAGTCTATAATTTTATAACTTTAATCTCTGTCTGTTCGAAAAGGCATATATGAGTATTTTCCCCTTGGGGGTACATTGGTTCAGTGAACCCGTTTTAAAGCGAGCCACTCAACGTTGCAAAGCACACACTTAATTAGCAGGCACATTCATGCAAGTGCACGCACAGGATCTGGGCACCCACCTGCATTAAAATTTAGTGCCAGGGATAGCAACCCCAGCAGTATTATGCAGGTGGCATAGGGCGACATGACAAGCAAAAAAGGGTTAACAACTTGTTGTGGGTGTGTCGCCTTGTCGGTGCAACTTGCTTAAGCTCTTGAATAATACTTTCGGTATTTTTATATTTCCACACAGATTTTCACTTTGCACAGATTTCGTATGTTAATTTTTGGTTCGTAGTACAAAATTCGAAAATATTTCGTTTAACTCACGACACGCGCATGCGACGCGTTGACAAACAGAAAGCGAACTGAATCAAAACCGAGCACAAAAAAGCGCCACAAGTCGCATTCAGCAGCAGCAGCAGCAGTTGAAAACCAAGCGACAAAACGAACCAATAACAAAACGAACGAACACAAAGCACAGCCAAGTTAGCGAGAGAGTGAGAGAGAGAGAGGGAGAGAGAGAGAGGGAGATCGTTCAATGAACGTTTCAAATGAGAACTGCACGCAGATTGAAACACATATTGAAAGACCAAATTGAAGCAGTCGGTGAAGGAGAGGGACGGGGGGCTAACAAAGATACGCATGGAGTAGTTGAAGTGAAGCTGGATTTTATAGTGCAGTTAGTTATTTAGATGGGTTTGGGTTGGGAGCAGGTTAAGCGCTCGTCTACGGCCAGCTCTTCTAATAGCTGCCACCAGAAACACTTGCAGTTTCAAATGCCGCACAGTGGAGCAAAAGCTACATACATTATGACTGTACGTATTAGAAGAGCAGAAGATCTTGTCGCTAGTACTCGCACTTGTACTATCAATTGTAGCATTATTTGGACATAAGTATTTATAAATAAATAAATAATTGAAATAAAACAATCTTATGAGAGAGACGGCAATACTAAATGAAAGCATTTCCCAGCAATTGCTCCACTGTGCGCTAAACCATTGCGTTTTCTTGCACCATTGACGTTTAACGACTGTCGGCGTCTGTCCTTTTGTCTATCTGCCACTTTGACACTACGTCAGTTTTTCAGTTTGTTGTCAGTGGCAATTGAATTTCAACTGCAGCTATGTCGTCCACATTGACATCGTCGCCATCTAATCATGCACGGATTTCTGATAAGGAAATGCAATGTTGACACTTTCCAGCACTGGACTGCAAATCAAGCAACCACTTCGCTGACGAGGAGGACACCAGCTTGGATGTGTTTTGCAAATATTTTATGAGTTTTCTTTGGCAACGAGATTTGTCTTTTATTATTTTGCTTTTATGGTGCTGGGGCAACGGGTATTTTATGAGTAGGGAGTACTTTGACTATTTCTGATACCGAGTACATTGACTTATGAGTTATATGGCTGCGGTTAATGAATTTGGTTTCATATCAAATCCATTAAACTGAATCACTAGAAGAGCTCAGCAAATGTTGGGATATCATTAACAGCATGAAGAAAACTTTGAGAAAATAAATATAAGCTATAATTGTTGAACATAAACAAATGTTTAACAATTTTGGAATATTTACTTGGCAGATTTTCAATTTGAAAACAACATTTAAAAAATGTTTACTTTTGCTGAGTTATTAATAGTTCTGCCGAATTGATATTATAGCTATATCTAGAAAGTGTAGTTTATTTTAATTCTACCTTTAACTTTGTATATGTCTCTAGTTTTATTTTCTGTATTCGACCGTTATTATTAGCACTTGTCTAGTCCAGACAAATGTCCAACAAAATAATTGTTAAGCAGCCAATAACCTCGATAAAAACCAAACAAACCCAAACCCCAGAAGTACATGCATCAACAATCCATCAAATTAACTAGAAAATTCACCGGACGTAACCCCAATTGAAGTAAATCCAATAAACTACGCCTCGAGTGGATGACGATGCACAACTTTGGAAGGCAAAGAAACCCGACTCTTAGAACGATTTCTGGGGGAGTGAGGCGAAGTGCGGAATGCGTAAGGTGCTTAGCAGGACAACGAGGCGTCGTTAGTTGACCGTCTGGTGATTTTAGTATTTCAGTATACTTCGATTTGACAACTGCATACAAATTAGAAAATAATTATAGTACAGCTATTATTTAGATTTTATTCGGTTCCAGGAAATCGATTAGGACGTCTAAGGCCTTAATTCTCAGGCCTTCATAGTTGAATTTATGTCGGTCATTTGTTTAGGGTTATTAAGTGGAACATAGGTAATTACTAAATACAATGCTAAAAGTAGGCTAACATTGCTTAAGGCATACATAAGAGAGTAAGAATAACTGGGGAACAACTTTTAAGAACTTTTATTTTGACATCTATTCTAAACTCTAAACAATCGCACAATCTTTACGCTTTCGTTTTACATTTCTGCCTCGCATCGTTTGGATAACTCAAATAACATTGGCAGCTGTGACAATGGCAAGTAAGTACTCTCAATTATTTCAAGTTGATATTAAATATAGTTACGCCAGCTTAGATATATATAAAAAGACTCACTTAATTGTGGGTAAGGTGGCTCCGCTCAACGCTCAACAATTTGAGAACGTATTTATCTGAAATAATCTGACTTGCCGCAACGGAAAGGAAATAGTTAGAGTTGTACAATTGTACAATTAAAATAATATAGCTATCAAGATAAAAAGTTCGTAAAAACCAAGTACAGCGAACTTACTCGATTTCGTCAATGGGATTTGGGTTAGTTTGGCCAAGTATGTTAGTCAATGTCTGCACCAGTTGGTTAGCCAATGCATGCACCACAATCAACCTAAAATTTGCAACCCCTGTCTTGAAACAGTTGCCACAAGGAACAACAACAATTTCCATGGCAACCCAAACGCAAACAAACTATACTCAATTTTCGATAAGCGAAGTCAACAGCAAACTACACAAATATCTAAAGGAAAATGAAACTTAAGACGCGAATTTGCAAAAGAAGTTCGATAAATACAACGGAAGCCTCACAGGAGCGCAGCACACAATCCTGTAGCTATCCTTTGAGCTGCGTGGACTGGAGCAGCAATGAGGAAATCTATTTTGTCAGGTGTGCAGTGAGAAATAAGCTCAACTTTTCCAAATAACCTTAAAGTAAGCCCCGATTCAACAGCGATGATCATCAGATCTACAAGTGGAGCGATGTGAGCCGCGATTCAGTGGAGGTGGCCAAGCTGCCCGATGACTTCATACCCACAGATATGCACTGGCTGCTGCTGGGTGGTCGCAGCAGTGGCGGTGGCAAGGGCAGCGATACGCTACTCATCTGCAGCAATGACGGACGCTTCATTATACTGAACAAGAGTGCGCGGGTGGAGCGCAGCATACCCGCCCACACGGCAGCAATTAGCTCGGGTCGCTGGAGCCCCGATGGCGCTGGACTCTTGACGGCAGCTGAGGATGGTGTCGTCAAGATCTGGTCACGTTCCGGCATGTTGCGTTCCACAGTCATACAGAGCGATGAGGCGATACGCTGTGCCCGCTGGGCGCCCAGCTCAACGGCAATTGCCTTCAGTCAGGGCGGTCACATTTCCATTAAGCCACTGGCAGCCAACAGCAAACTAATTAGGGTGAGTTTGTGCCAAGGAATGGTAGCCGAGCAGTTAATTCAATTAAGAATTAAGTCAGAGTATCTAATTAATTATGAAATTAGATTTAAAATTCTAAATTATACTAATTTCATAATCTACATTCGACTTTATTTATTTCCCATTTCAGTGGCGAGCTCATGATGGTCTAGTTCTGTCGCTAAGCTGGTCGACCCAGTCAAATATTATAGCGTCTGGAGGTGAGGACTTTCGCTTTAAGATTTGGGATGCACAGGGCGCCAATCTGTACACCAGTGCCGCTGAGGAATATGCGATAACAAGCATTGCCTTTAATCCGGAGAAGGATTATCTGCTGGTGGGCACCTTCAACATGCTCAAACTGTGCCACAGCACCGGTGTAAGTTTACCTCCGAGTAATCTCATCCAGCCTATTAAAAGTAGAGTCTTTTGCTTTAAGTGGTCGTATAGCAGCGCTCGTTTTACGGCGCCCAGTGTTGGCTCCTTCTACACGTTGTCCTGGTCAACAGATGGCACACAGGTCGCCTGTGGCACCTCCACCGGTCAGCTGATTGTGGGCTTTGCCGTCGAGCAGCAGCTCATCTCGCGCAACTTGAAGGCAACGAGCACAGGACGCAAGTGCATTGCGCTGCAGGACATTGCCACTGGCACCAGGGATGTTCTGGAGTTTCCGCAGCGCGTCATAAATTTTGCCTTGGGCTATGGACATTTGGTGGTGGCCACCACCCACCAGCTGCACATCTACAATGAGAAATATGTCAACACTCCGATCATTATTGATGGTCGCAACGATGTCCGCGTCATGGAAGTTGGCAAAAAGTGAGTGAGGACAACGGCAACAATTACATACACTGAGACAAAATAAACATAATGTTGGCCGCAATAGTTTTATGAAATTATGTGAAATTTTTCTGGTTCTCGTAGTATATCTCTCCCCGCTTTCAGATACTTTATGGTGCTCGATGCCTCCTCCATTTGGGTGTACACTTACACGGGTCGCCTGCATCTCAATCCGCGGTATCCGGGCTCACAGGCGCAGCTGCCACTGCTCAACTGGCGCTCCATATCGCTCGGATTGGATGTGCTCGCCATACGCGACAACTCGGAGACATCGCTCCTACATCTATTCGATCTAATCCCCGGTGCTTCGCGCCAGTATGAGCCGCACTCGTTGCGGGTCAAGCAGCAGCTGGCCGAGATCGCCGCCTGTCGGGCTGGGAGTGCAGATGATCAGTTCGTGGCCTTCATCGATACCAACCGAGAGCTGTACATCAGTGAGACGCGCAATTTGAGCGGTAACTCCACCACCGGAGGCACCGCAGATCGTTTGACCAATGGCGGGGATGAAATCTACAAGATTGGCACCCAGCTGACGTCCATCAAGTGGGCCAGCGAGGCAAACATTTTGGTGGGCGTGCACGACTCCTGCTACAGCATTTGGTATTGTCCTGGCGAGGGTGCCGCCGATCCGACAATCATTGCCCTGACGACGATAACACTGGACACAGCGTAAGTTCAACACTCAGATCAAAAAAGTTTTGACTGAGGAATGACAGAAATTGAAAATATTATTACTTTTGAAATCTTCTCTTCTTTCAGTGAGTTTGGCAAGCACGTGGCCATCGATAGCTTTGAGGATGCAGTGATCACCTTTCGCTGTGCCGGCGCCCTCTTGCCGATAAATGTCAATGTCTATTGCGAGGTGCTGCATCGCACCCTGCATGAGGGGCAGTGGCAGCAGGCATTGAGGATTTGCCGGCAGGCGCAGCACACCAGCCTGTGGGCCACACTGGCCGCCGTGGCCACCAGGAAGCATCAGCTGCAGCTCAGCGAGGAGGCTTATTCGGCTGCCCTGCAGATCGACAAGGTTAGCTATTTGCAGCATCTGAAGACCTTGTCGCCTTCGAGCGCTGAGCAAATGGCCGAGAATTCACTAATGCTGGGCAGGATGCTCGAGGCGGAGACCATACTGCTGCACAATCGAAAATTTGGAGAGGCTGTGGCTCTGGCTTTGCGCATGCACAACTGGAAACGTGCACTGGAGATTGCCCAGAAGCATCAGTCGGAACAGTCGGATGTGGATCTGTTGCAACGTGTGTTGGAGGAACGACGACATTATCTGAAGACCTTACAGCGTGACGAATGGGATACAATGTATCTAAGTCATGTGGTCAATGATGGGGATGTCAGTGAATAAAGATTAGCATAATCCATCTCAAAGTAAATTTACTCCAAATGTCAACTTTGTGCTTCTACAAATATAGTTGCAGGTATATGTAACCCTCGAAGTGCCTAAGATAGTCGTACCTTTCTGATTTTGTAAGACGTACGAAACGCCTAAGCCTTATGTACAAATTATATATTATTCAATTCCGAAGACCTTCAACTCAGTAGGCTGGCCGAATCATGGGCTTGCCTTCAATCGCATTGATGATGTTGTTGGCTGCCAACAGGCTCATTTCGATGGTCGTCTTCATTGTCTGCGTGCCCATGTGGGGCAGTACAACTGAAACAAAAAAAAAACCAAGTTAAGACTTGCTATAAATTATCATTAGTTCAGTACACACCACAATTGGGTAGCTTCAGAATGACATCATTGGCGGGCAGTGGTTCCGGCGTGGTAACGTCGAGGCCAGCTGCAAAGATTTGACCATTGACCAGTGCCTCATGCAGATCACTCTGTTTAACCAGACCTGGATATATTCATACAGATAGTACACCACTCCTCAACGAGACACAACCCACTCACCTCCCCGTGCCACATTGACAAAGACTGCGCTGCGTTTCATTTGCTTAAAGGCTTGTGCATTGAATTTCTCACGTGTTTGGTCGGTGAGTGGTGCGGCAACCACAAGGAAATCGCTCTCCCCCAGCAGACGCTCGAATGGCACATGCTCCGCCTTGAAATCCACATCGTTCTCCTTGCGCGTTCGCGTCGTGTAGAGTATCTTGGCCACATCCCAGCCCTGCAAACGCTTTGCTATGGCCTGACTAATGCCGCCGAAACCAAAAAAACCTATGACAGAGTCGCGAATCTCTTGACCCATTAGCCAATCAATTCGCTCCGTTACCCACTGTGAGCTGGAGATTAATTGTAATTAAATGTAATTAATAATTTTTAATGTTTATATAAAAACGAATTATTTTAATGCATTATTGTGTGTTGCGATCACTGTTTGAAATCGTTAAACAAGTTGGCAGCACTGCAATGCGCGCGAACATTATCAGCTTATTGAGCTTTCGCCTCAAAGCTCAATCGTAAGCTTTTGCGCACAGCTGGTACTCACGTCTCGATATCGGTGCGGCCCGCATGAAAGTGACGACCAGCTGCAATCATTAGCCCAATGGCCAGATCTGCAACTGCATTCTTCACGACACCCGGCGTGTGTCCCAATGGAATCTGGCGGCGCTTGAACTCAGCCACATCCGCAAAGTCTATGCCCGAGGACATGGTGCTTACTGCCCGCAGTTTGGGTCCAGCTGCATCGAGTATGCTGCCATTTAGGGGCTGATAGTGCGCCCAGTAAATGGCATCGACGCCGCCAACCTTTTGCAGAATCTCATCACGCGATGGCGGAACACTCTGGCAAACTATAGTCTCGGCGCCACGGGAGCGGAGCAGCTCCAGCGCCGGCAGCGGCACTTGCGGGTGCGTGACCAGCACCCTGAATGCCCTTGACACACTCATAACGAACCGAAGTGCTCGAAAGCCAGAGTCTAACTAATGCAAAAATTTCAACACAAATAAGAAATGAGCTTTTTCCACAAGCTCTCTTTCTCTCAGTCTCCGTCAGCTCTTTTTCCAGCCTTTTTTCAAGAGCTAATTACAGCTACTATGGGCACAATTCAATACATTTTGGAGAAGAATGAAGAAGAATTTTATGTGAGCAAGATTAACAAACTAAATATAAAATTACTCTGCAAAATAAAGTTGATTGTGAATATTGTTTGTGTTTGGATACACCTTGATTCTGGCATTATGTTAGTGTTTGGCAATTATGAATTAAATGCATTATAACTTAACTTTTATTCATTTGGAACAGAATCAACAGAATCAAGCTTGATTGAATGCATATTGCTAAATTGAAGAAACATGGAAGAAACATGCAGTAGTTGCCCTTTTATAAACAGGAGGGATGTTTTTCTATGTCTTCTAAAAACTGAATTTTAGGCATTTCCATTTCTTTAGGCTTTAGGCTTTAATACTCAATGTGTACAAATTTTCCTTAATGTTGTTTTTAGTTGATATTTATTCATTAATTATCCAAACTATTGTTAGTTATTTTCACAGCTGTCAATGGGTCTTGCACACTTCAGTGAGTTTCCATAGTTATTCCATGGTTTTTCTAATAGGCAGGCGACAGCATTCGCTCTCCGGCCAAGCCGCGCAGCACATTGTGAGCAGCTATTGTGGCCATATCGGAACGGGTGCGATTTGTGGCCGATCCAATGTGCGGCAAAATGACTGAAACGAGCAACAAATTATGCAAAAAGTGAATTGAGTTTACCTTCAAGTAGACACTTCTAAGTACTATATGCATTATATATATAGGCAGATAACTGAGTCAAGCAAACAATTCCCACAGATGACCTTATCAAATGCTGGCGTTCAGATAAAAAAGGTCGAGTTCAATATCTAATCTCGTTTTTTGTTGATTTAATCAATGTATGACAGTAAAACTAGAATGTTTACACTCATAGACGTATCTTAAATGAATACGTATAATTTCCTAGTTGTTTGGCCAAAACTATTTATTGTGAATTTCGACTGAGTCATGCTCTACACTCTATGGCATAGAGACTCTGTGTTAAAAACGTGATTTCCGATAAGATATGTCTTTTCACAAAACGAGACTTTATTTAGCAGTTCATATCAGCCCCATATAAATCTAAATGTTGATAAATTTGAAAACTTCCGCTAACTGAAATATAAAAAAACCACAGCTAACTGAATCTCTCCCGGGACTCGAAATAACTTTAAACTGGAGCCAGCAAAAACATATTTAAAAAAATAACTGTATAATAATAAATTAAATATTTATATATATAAATTATAAATTAAATTAAAAACAAAACTTAGATTTGTGTCATCTGTTAACCCAGGTAACTATACAATCTTTAAATAAACAATTAAATATTCCTAAATTTAAAAATTTGATAACCTACAAATAACCTTGACCATCACAGAAAACTAAATGCCCAATATATAAGCTCTATAATTTTTGTTTTGCAAACAATCACTTAGAAAAAGAAACGATGATAATGATACTAAGTCATGTAGAGCGATAAGACAGATAACTAACAATTATCAATAAGTATATACTTGGAATACCACTCACCGATATTGTCCAGGGTTAGCAATTTGTCATTTGGTGGCAGTGGTTCGGGATCTGATACATCCAGACCAGCGGAAAAGATTCTGTTCGACTTGAGCGCATCATACAAATCATTCTGTTTGACAATCTCTGCAAGCGGAAAAGGACGAATGAGGCAGGAACTGATTGTGGCTCTGATTAGAGCTACTTACTGCCGCGAGCAATGTTCACCAGGACGGCCGTTCGCTTCATCTTGTTGAAGGCGGTGGCATTGAAGATACCCTGCGTTTCTGCCGACAATGGAGCGGAAATGACGACAAAGTCGCTCTTGGCCAGCAGCTCATCAAAGGGGACCTTTTTGGCATTGAGCTCCTGCTCGATTTCCTTGTCGACGCGACGCCTTGTGGTGTAAAGCACCTCATCGATATCGAAGCCGGACAGACGCTTGGCAATCGCTTGGCCAATGCCACCAAAGCCATAGAAGCCAATAACAGAGTCACGCACATCCTGGCCAAGCATCCAGTTCAGGTGATAGTTCTCCCAGTGGCCACTAAAGAAGGCAAATTGACGATTGATTGATTGAAGAATGCATTAATTATTTGCTCAACTTACGTTTCAATCTTCCTGCGCCCCTCGTGGAAGCGACGACCGGCGGCAATGAGGAGACCCACCGCCAAATCGGCAACAGCTGGATTCAGAACGGTGGGCGTGTGACCCAGGGGAATCTTGCGACGTTTCACCTCAGCCAAGTCGACGTTATCAATGCCCGCTGACATTGTCGAAATGGATTTCAATTGTGGTCCAGCCGCATCCAGCACTTCAGCGTTGAGTTCTCCATGTCCACCCCAGAGGATGCCATCGACGCCTCTGACCTTCTGCAGCACCTCAGCACGACTTGGTGGCAAACTCTGCACCTGAATCAGCTCACAGTTCACCTTCAGCAGGTCGATGCCCGACTGTGGAACCTCGGGATGCGAGATGAGTACCTTGAATGGCTTCGCGGACATGGTATTGTTCTTGGCTCTGCGAGAGGCATCGTTGGGTGTTATTAGTAGTGCCACCAGACACAGCAGTGGAAAAAACACTTTCATGATAGCCATTATGCTCAAGACGACGCTCGGCAAACAACTGAGTCCCAAACATAACCAGACTTACACATTTATAGAGAAGGTTTTTGCTCCGATAGCAGCCTGGCTCAAGCAGCCACTGATTGACGATAAACTTTTGAACCTGATCAGCATGCTTAGCGTTCTCTATTTCCTATGCTCTCTTTCTTATACAAAGAATACCGGTTTCAAGCTGCCCACTGGAAGAGAATTTACTGTGCGATAATAAAGAGTACTTTAAGTGACTCAACATAAGCCAGCATTCTAATTGGAAGTGTGGAAAGAAGAGGGAATTTCTTAAGAGTGCGGCAACTGCTTCCTGATTTGATTTAAGCGAGAGTTTAAATAAATTAAAAATGAAAACAATTGATCTAAAACTTGCTTTTGTTCATTTAAAACATTTTTATATTCATGGATATCTCAATGTTAATCAGTATAAACCAGGAATATTATTTTCAAGATTGCCAAAGGTTCTTCTAGTGGAAAAATACCCAATTAACTGAGAATGCCAACGAGCAAACAACAATATTATTTTTCCACGCACAGCTCGCTCCCTTTGCGGCAAATTAGTGGATCACGAAAACCAAAACTATCAGCAGCTGACAAAAAACTAAATAAATGCCGGGGCCCATTTAGAACTAAGTTTGTATGTATTCGACAGGTTGCCGACAGCTATTTAAATGCTCTCAGTAGCTGTGGCACTCAGTTGTGCCTCCGCTCTGACTTACATACTCACACACTATCACTCTCTCCGGCAAATTGGAAAACGTTGCTGTGGGGCGGTTGCAGTGCGACTGAATGGAAGTCAATCAAATGACAGCTTTTTATATATAGTTACTAACTTGGCAAGTGCCAGAAATCTATTTTCGAAGCGATAACAACGATTGATAAAAGCTTTCGTTGAGTAATCACTAACCAAAAAAAAAACAGCTTTTGATTAACTTGCATTGAAGTCGATCAGGTCGTGAAGCAATTGAAGTGTTGCTTATCGTTTCCAACGATCAGCAATGACAACAACTCTTTACCCCTTCCCGTTCCCTTTGCCGTCTACTAATTCTTTCTTGTTTACTTTTCTTGTTTATCTCGCTTCCATTGCACATTTGGTGCTCTTTGCTTATCTCGTTTCGTTTGCGCTGTGCTTCTTATCTCAGTGGACAGCCAGCCAAGTTTGTTCGCCTCGCTATCCCTGTCCCTGTCCCTGTCTCTGTCCCACTCATTGTTTCTGTCTCTGTCTGTGTTGACTCGGATTGCGATTGTGTGAACTCTTTGGTTGTTTTGGTGCTGGGCCAAGCTGTGCGCCTGCTCAAAATACCAGTTGGGGATTTTTCCCATGTCACTTTGTGTGGAGCTCGCGTGCCAGCCATTTCCAATTGGAACGGCTCAGTTACCTCCAACCGAGCTGCGCAGTGGAGTCGAGCCCGCTTATTGGAACGTTGTGGAACCTACCAGTTCGTCACAACTACTTGTCACCGCAAAAATGCTGCCTGCTTTTTTTGTGAGCGGATCTGCTCAAATTTTGTCCGCAAAGCAGCAGGCGCACAGAGTCGCATAGCTGCTCTCTCTCTCTATTCCATTCCGGTCCCCGCGCGCTCCTCTCTCGCTCCCACACACACAAACATACTCATTCCATTTCACTGTGAAAGCAGCAGCAAAGAAACGCTGACTCTGCTCCGACTCTGGCGATTTGCGTTGGCGTTTTGCAGTGTTTCGTGTGCGTTTGCATGGATCCAATGAGGGGCAAGCTATTGCCTTGCAGGGCTGTCCCCCAAAAAGCACTTAATTATACCCTGTTTGAAGCTGCAATCACAGTGGGTTGCTTAACTTGATAAACTCTTCAAAACGAAATTGGTATTGGAAATTTGATTGAAATTTCAAAGCGAAAGAATTAATTTTATATTTTTATTTTAGGATATTGTCTTCGTTCTCATAATCCGCAAGTCGATTTGTACTCATTATTATTATTATATTATTATTACAGTACATTCGACTACAATATTCATTTACTTAAATTTAATATTATTATTTTTTTTAGAGGGTATTTGCTAGTTAGGCGTTTGGCGTTTTAATGGTAATTGTAATTGTGACTCAAAGATTTTTTTGAGCTGAGACTGAGAAGTTAGTTTTTGTTGCACTTTGGAGAGTTTCTAGTCGCAGCTGCACTTTGCCTAATTGCACAAAGGTTATTGGCCCGCCAGAGTTGTCAGCGTTGCCAGAGTTGCCTCGGAAGTTGCGAGGGTGGCTCGATGTGGGCGCCAGAAGCGGAGTGTCACGTGCGCTCTTTGTGGCTGCTGTCTGCGTCTGCTGTTTAGCGTCGCAGTCGCTGTCGTTGGCGTTGTCGTTGTTTGGCGTCGCTGCTTGCGCTTTGTTCTTTTGTTTTGTGGTGATTTTCTTTTCTGGTGGCTCTCGCTCCAGTAGGTGGCGACGACGGCTGCGGCGACGGCGACGGCGACGTTGTCGCTCGTTGTCTGCTGGCATTTATGCATTCCTGTTACCAAAACACGATGCGTCATTTTGACTGACGTAACCAGGAGACAGCTGTCTATCAGATGCGACCGTCGTCGTGCCTGCGACGACGGCGTTGTTCTCGTTTACCGTTACGCCCGCTGCCGATGGCAAGGCCAGCGCTCGCTGCGGTTTAGCGAACAAGTGCACAGCAATAGGCAATCAGCGGACGACGCTAAGCAAATCGCACATAAAAAGATGACTAACGCACACATAAGCACACTTACATACACACATACAAACACATACTTACATAGAGACTTGCACAATTACATGAAAGATAGCGTGGCACCCTTTTGAAACTAGAGTTGGTCGCGTGTTGCTTTTACTTGCGTGACACGCACTGTTCTTGAAATATCGCATCACCAATGCTTGCCAAACCAATTTTTATTTATTTGCTATAAAGAAAAGAGTCCGATTGAATATAATGTTAAAACTAGCTAGATTATCTTTATATAAATGAATACAAATATGTAATTACATATTAATTTTCAAAATTACAAAGCTCAAAGCTACAAAATCACTCTGCAAATAGTCAAATAACGTAATTTATTCAAAAACCAAGAGTTTTTGCTAACATGAATGGATATTAAAATCCGCCACGTGCTCATCTCTAAAACAAAGTTACAGTTGTCTCCGCCGTTTAACAGAATGTAACAGCTTTAAAAAGCTCGCTGATAAGTTGATAAAAAAACGAACGAAAAATACCACTCCGCCCCCTCTCGTTCGATCTCGGCAAGTGTCGCTGGCTGCAGCATCCAGCAGTATTCGCATTATTCTGTTTGCTTCATAACCAACTACAGTTGGCAGCGAAATCTAAAATGGTGGCCAAGCTGCAAGCTACAAAGCTGCAAACTCTCTAGGCGAGGGCGCTTTTCTTTTTCACAGCGCAGGCGCCAAAAGACGAAGCGGCGCCTACAGCCTCAAATGGGCCACTGCCAGCAAAACTTCCAGAAAGAAAAAAAATCTCAAGCCCCAACAAGCATTGTTAGTTTTGTTGTGCGGTAGGCTCCCCCATATAGAAAAAATGAACGCGCAGCATTGAGGCAGGTCCCTCTACGCGATACGAGGGAACAGGCGCACAAGCAGCAGCAGCAAGCGACGCAGCGCCAGCTGAGCAACCAAAAGCTATTTGAAATGTATGCTCGTATGTGTGTGTGTGTGTATGCTTGTGTTTCTGTGCGAGTGTGTGTGAGCGGAGCCAACGCAAGCGGGCGCCTACGTCACAGAAGCACATGAGCAAACACAGCACCCAATGCGGCAGAATGAGAGAGAGAGAGCAAGAGTGAGAGTGAGAGTACACGCGTATGTATGAAATTGAGAGCAGAGAGTGCGAGAGCGCCTATGGTGCTGCGTGGGCGTGTATTGGAGCACTGTGTGTGTGTGTGTATGTGTTGTTGAGTACATACATACATGCATATGTATGAATGCAAGCATGTATTTTGTTACTGTCTGTTTTGGACACACTGCTTAGGATTACCGTTGCATGCACACTGACTGCATGCCTTTTGTAATGATGTTAACATTAACTGACATCAGGCACGGGTCGTAATTTACATGTCTTCTGTTCGAGTACTGTTAGCTCTCGCTGTATGTGAGTGAGACAAAACATTTCTTGCAGTTTGGCATTGTGGAATTGAGCACATGACTCTGAGGCATTCTGTGCTTGCAAACGAGTGGAATTCTCATGTGCGCTGGCTGCAAGCATATTATTGTTCTCATCATGCCCACAACTTCTTTGAATAAGTAAAGAATGGTGTATTTTGCAGCACAGTAATAATACTAAGAATGTTTATTAGTTGAATGCACATTTTTTTTTGCTATATTCACAAAACAATTTAAAGTACATCGCAAAGTTCTGTTGCGATGTCAATTGTCATTTGCGTTAATATTTGCAGACTCGTTAGCCGGTTCAGCTGATTCATCAACTGGTGGTTCAGCAACACTCGCAATTCCAGTTACAACTCTATAAGGAACTATTCGCGTTAGCGATCGATCAAAAGCCTGCTCCCGCCTCTCCAAGGGAGCCAGCCTAGGCCGAAATAAATTATGGAATAGACTTTCGGATGGGATGCTGCCATTTCCGTTGGGTGTGGTCCGCTCTGACGTCCGCTGCTCCGAAGTGGGCTGGGGCTAAAATGGATTCGATTAATGCAGTACTTGCTTGAACACTCTAAATTAATAATTGATAAAAATATTATACATTTTACTCAATTTTGCAAAGGATCAATCGAATTTCTCATTGTTCTAATTACCGACTGTTTAGCTTATAGTTCGCTTACCTGTAGCAGCGTTCTGTACATTAGATCGGCGTAATTCAACAGCAAACGCAGTCCCTCGTAGTCTTCGCCGCGTTCGGGATGCCGCAGCAGTTCGTGGGCAGCCTTATTACTCATGCGGATTAGGATCTGTATTATGGTGGAGAGATTGCTGACCAGACGCATAATATCATTGTTTACGTCCACGTCCTGTGGCACCATGGACCACTCGCCTGACTGCCTGGTGGTGGTACCACGGCACTTTGTGGACCCCGTCTGACGAGGCTGTACAATAGCAATGGCTGTGGGATGTGCCTTTAGGGACAATTAGGATAGGCATAAGCCGTCATTTGAGTGTGCACTGTGGCGTTACCTGCTCTCCATCTTTAGCCTCCTTACGATCTGAAACCGCCACATCACCAATGGAATTGGTTGCCCCAATTTTGGACCCATTGGTTTGGTTGCTGCACCACATTAATGAATTTGGATTTTCAAATACTTTAGATTTTAAACACGGTTTATACATTGATCGCTTTTCAATCGATTTTAAAGTGAAATCTTTCAAATATTTCCACCAGGCTTCCTTTGATCCCAAAAAAATTAGATTATTGTTTTCCCAAATTGGATCAGCACATAAATACCTGCAAATATGAGCTAATGTATTTCTCGGAATATTTCGTATATTAAAGTTCACTTTTTAACCATGAACACAACTTGGCTAAGAGTACACAATGGCAAAGAGAAACAATGTTTGAATTAACGTTTAGCTACAATAAAATTTATTAATACCAGAAAACTAAATTTGTGTATATAGATATATATTGTATATATAGAGTTGTATTTGTTTTTGTTTTTGTATTCGTAATTTGTTTTTGAAATTTTCTTTTGCAACTGCAAAATGTTTCATGTGAATTGTCATAAATATTGCAATCGCATTGACATAAAATAGTTCATATACATATACACATTATACTATATACTATATAGATATTATAACTCTCTGGCTTACATCAAACATTCGTTCTTAGCTTAGTTACTAAAAGCTTCAACTGCCCTGTTTATCATATCAATATCGCATCCTATGACTATCCCTAAACATACTCACTTAGACACTCATTCAGCCAATTCGTTAGGTTTTTCATTCTTTCTTTTCTTTTCTTTTCATTTTGTTTCTGTTTTTGTTTTTGTTTTTCATTTTTGTGGTTTTGGAAGAAGAAATGTTTTAAATAACTAAAACTTTATACATTTGTTTTTTAAAATGATAAGCATAATCATATTCATAATCAATTTACTGTCATACACATAGAACAAACGAAATTACTAAGTCTTATTAACTAAAAATTAATAATATCAATATCAAAGAAATTTAACACTATGTTTTTCAAGTCATAACGAAATGAACTCGTCGAAAGGGTTAACACACATTCGCACATTAAACGTTCAGTTAATTAAACAGAAAATTTGGTTAGGTCACAACTAAGATTAGATATTTAAAGAATACAGATTTGTTGTTGTATGTTTGTTGTTTCTGGTTGTTGTTGTTGCTGATGTTCAATTGGGCGCATTCGCCGTGCGCAGTTTGGCGCGTACATTTAGATACTCGGGATTGACATATTGCCGGTCCTCGGCATCCTCGGCATCCTGTTTCTGTGTCGCCGCCTCATGCTTCTGGGCGCGCTCCATTATCACGCGTCCCAGCTCGCCCTTGAGCCCAGCCAGCTCCGTTTCGGGTGAATGCTGCAGTTCAGCTGCCGCATGTCGCTCCTTCTGCTTCTCATAGGCACGCTGCAGTTCCGTCTTCTGATTCAGCACACTCTTGCCACTAATATCAACAAAATAGATAAGTTTTAAGTTAAGCTACTCATTTTGGTAGGTGGTATTCCATTTTTACTCACATGCGCGCATTGAACTTCAGTTCGCGATTCAGCGATCTGTGATCTGTGTTCTCCAAGCAGGGATTGATCAGTTTCTTTGGCAATATGAGACCCTCGGAATCTGTTTGGACACCGGTGGGCGTCGGTGGCGGTGAACTCGACATGGACATCATCGTGTCCGCTTCCCTCTCAGCCAAACTTTGCGTTCGAGTCGTATCTGCAACACAGAAAACACAAAATGCAACATCGATCAATACAAATCGCTGACATGTTGAACTTTCTACAAAAATGTGGACAAAAGACAAAAAAACATAAGAATAATACTAAGAAATCTCTGTCAGTTACTAAGTTTAATTGGCACTTGGCCTTCGTGCCATAAATCAAACAATGCACAAACACACACACACAAATACACACAGCACTAACAACAAGAGCAAGAAGAAGCAGCTGATGATAATATACGGCTCGGCACAACAATAGAGCAGCAAAAAATAATGTCTTGGTCGATGTCTTTTCGACTTGACTTGGCTGTCGCCTCTCGCTTTATTAAGGTTAAATATTTCTTTGCATTCATGTCATTGTCAATTTGTTGTTACACCAAACAGAACAGCAAAAAAAACAACAAAAAAAAAAATCAGAAGACTTGCCGCAACTGCCTATCTGTAACAAACAAAAAATAAAAATAAATAACCGCTTAAAGCCAACAGCAACAGCAACAACAAACAAGCTAAAACGACCAACCGACCAACCAGTCAATTTGAAGATTCTTTCTTTTCTTTTGCCGCAAACTGCTTTTATGTTCCACATCGTCATAATAACCCACATTTGGGCGCACATTTCTGGAGCAGACGCCAACAAAGTGGCAGAGACTTAAAACTTAAACAGAAACAAAACCAGAACCTAAACCATATTAAGAGGTGTTGATAAGGGACAGGGCCAGGGACAGGGACAGGGACAGAGAAGCGTGTCCCATTGCTGAAAAATGCCGTTGCAAATGGCTGATGAGACAATCACATTGTGAAAGTCGTTAAAATGGATGCGAATCTAGACTGGTTATGTCTGACAACACTAAAAAAAAAGAAGAAAAAAAAACTTTTAAGTCATAAAAAGCGTGAAATCAATTTGGAAACTACTTCAAATCATAATGGGAACTATGAATTTGTATGCGGTGCAAAATTATGTAAATGTGTATAGGAAATGGCATAATGCATTGGAGGAAATACAAATTTACATTTCTCAGCGTTCACATTTCAAAGATGCCCTTTTTCATCGAACTGAAAGGGGACAGAGTATACTTACTTGGTTAGCTTTAACTTTGGAGAGGCATAAGAGAGCAATACCCGCCAAATCTAGCTAGACATAACTTGAGCGTATACCCCAAATCTAGCTAGATGTAACTTGAGCATATACTCCAAATCTAGCTAGATATAACTTGAACATATACTCCAAATCTAGCTAGATATAACTTAAGCATACCCTCCATATCAAGCTAGATATAACTTAAGCCTACACTCAAAATCTAGCTAGATTTGGCTTTAATAACTACTGCTTTAAGAGAAACAGTTACTTTACTATTATATTTAAATATTGTGTATATATTGAATGGGACAATAAAGAAATCTATCCAAGAACGTATACCAAAAATGCTAGATATTTATAATATTTATTTCTTGATTTATCTATAAGCATTAGTAAAAATACTTTCAATTGAAGTATGTTAAATTATTTTATTGGTAACCCTTGCTTGGATCAATTATTGATTAGCTCCAATTCTGACAATCTCTGAGGCGCAGTTACTTAATTAAAACCAGCTAACTTCTAATTAAGAAGGCCCAGTGAAGTGCAGCCAACAGCCAAGAGCCAGGGGCTTGCAGCAGGCATTTGGACTGATTGAAGTAACTTATGAAACAATGGTTTTCTTTTTTATCATTAACCCAAATATACAAAACACTTTTGAATAATGCTACATGTCGCTGGTTGATATATGACTGACTGACTGACTGACTGACTGACTGACTAACTAACAGTACTTGAATGTCATGCGTAGTTTAACTCGAAGTTCTATTAACTTTCTTGCATTGCAGGTCATAATAAATAAACAGAAAATTTTCCATAGCTGTAAAACTTGTCCCAAGGCACACACAAAAAACTTTCATTCAGAAACCGACAAAAACAACAAGAAGAAGAAGAAAAACAGACGATGTGTGTTTTTGTTGTGCTTGCTTGATAATATTACAAGTTTTTATATGATAAATTAAATGCACACACCAACACACATCAGCAGACTGGTGTGTGTGTGTGTGTGTAATTGTGTAGTTGCATTTGTTGTCTGGGACATTGTGGGTCGCATTGGACATGGAGGAACTCGATGAAAACAAATTGCATCTAATTAGCTGGGCATGGGGGTCCCGCCCCTTATAAAGACCGTTGACTGTTATTTCATTTGACTTAATTTCACACACCAACACATGCCCAACTCATTATAGCCCATTTGACGGACTTGCTGCATGTAACGGCAGCCTAGTCTGGGTTTGGGTTGGGGTTTCGACTTTTCAGCTTTTCAGTTGCAAGTTGCGCAAGTGAAAACTTGTTAAACGACTGGTGCGTAATCATCATCGTCATCGCCATCGCCATCGTAATCGCAGTCGTTCATGTCTGCATGCCCATCTATGGCCATCATTTATATAGTGTCTGCAACTTATTGCATTGGTTCGCCCTCCAAGTGGGCCTCAGAATGTTGTTGAACCAACCCCAATATAGTCATACGTAAAATGTAAAATGCAAAATCAAATGGCGAGCAGCAAGTCAATCAATCAGGATTTGCATATGATATCCGATTGGGACACATGACAAATATAATAAAAAAAACTTTGCCAATCATTTCAAAATGCTGCTGCTGCTGCTCGAGGCTAAAAAGGTTAAAGGTTAGCGCTGTGTGGTTCATGGCCACTCAAAACAAGGCTTATTGTTAAATTAGTAACAATTTGTTTGCATTATTGTGTGCAGCTACTCTTAGGCAAAGCCTTAATCAATAATGGCTTATAAGATAGATGTGAAGACAAACTTTGAGCTGATCAATTGGCTGGTTGAGTGCATGGAGGCCCTTTGTTGATGTCTTCACTGAAGTTTGCATTTTTATTAATTGGCCCAATTGACGCACATTTCTCAATTGAGCAGAAGAAACATCAACGAAATGTCTGTCAAAATGAGCAAAGTTCACAAAACTTTGAACAATGAAAGTCAACAAATTGTTCAACTGAAAACTTAAATGAAAAGCAATAACTTTTTTTGTTGTTTGATTGTACTACAAAATTACTTATCGGCATTTTACAGCACTTTAATTATGGGTAAACAATCTTAAAGTTCAATAAACCAATTTGGTGCAATTGAAAGTAATTTTTATCGGCCAATATAAATCCAAATTCAAATCAAGACAACTCAATGCAATCGACGTTGTTGTATAACGAAAAGCGAAACAAATAAAATCATAGATTTAAAGCCGCTTATGAAAAGTGAAAATGCGGCACGCTCAAAAGAAAGGAAATCCTCCAAAGCATGTCAAGAAAATTATGCATAAAAGGCCAAACAAATGATGCGTAAAATAGTTTTGGAAAATCCTATTCAAATGCATTTTTGCTCCAGCTATTATCATGCAGATTTCAATTAGTTTGAAACTACAAAACGAATTACTTTAAAAACTCAAAACAGGTTGAAACATTTTAAGCTGTATTTTGTTTAGCTGCTTATCAAGATTACTGTTAATTTTGTCAATTGAATGCAGATATCTTGTTTACACAGAATATCTTAAGCAACGATCTCGAATACTTTGTTTCTTTGGTTTCAAAGACAAAAACAACACACAAATCTTTCCCAAGACAATATCGTTTAAGAGATCTAAAACACGCTCCAGCAAACATTTGCGATTATTTACGACCTGGCTAAAAAAGATTTCACCTGCACACACACACACACACACACACACACACACTCGCACACACACACTTGAGACTTCTTTTGTGGTAAAAGAATAGAGGATTTGAAACGATTTCGAATCAGTTGTTAAAACTCACTTTCAAAGATCGACATGCGACTCATGATGCTCGTGGATATGTGCGGCGCCGGACGTTGCATGATTGTTGATTCTTCTTCTTCATGCATATCCACCAGCTACTACTTGAATTTGACAATGTTATAGTATTTGCACAACACAACAAACGCTTACTGCGTTAGTTTTAATTTGATTGATGTCAACTTATGAATCAGCTGTTTGTTGTTGATTTTGTTCTAAGTTGCAGGTTGAGATTAAAACACACTTGCCACTTGTGTTTTCATCATTAACGGGTCTCGTTTTCACTTTCGCTTTTCTTGTTGTGTTCAGCTCGGTGTTCTTATCAATGCAACTTATGGCTTCAAACTGGCCCGGCCAGCTAGCCGGACTCGACTCGGGACTTGGACCGTAGCTGGCTTGCCGTTTGCAATCGATTACCAGCTGTGGCGGCAGCAACGAGTGCTGCGGCCAAGCCAACGTAATGCGGCTGCGTTTTTTGCCATTTTTACTATTTTAGGCTTCCTCGTTTGTGTTGCAACATCACACACCAGAGCGAGAGTGAGAGTGACAGAGAGAGAGAGATGCACAAATACAGAGAGTGGGCGAGCGAGAGAGACGCCTTAAATGGGTGGCAAGCGCTGGGCTTATGCAATGTCGCGGCATTGGGGCGACAAGTGACCTAAATTTGAGCGGCACAAACGAACTGACAGCGTTAGCTGGCAACATGCAAAAACGCATCAATTGTTTCATCCTGGCTAGGCTGCATGCAGCAACGAAAGCGAAAGCTTTTGTTCCTGCAACAAGCCCACACAATACGCAAAAAGCCCAAACCTCAAATTAGGAGCAACCTCACTGCACAAATTTGCAGCTTGCAGGCAGCTCGTACACGGACAGAAATCTTGGGCACATCTTAAGCCACAACCAAATATATCAAAATGTTGGGAGTCTGATAATGATTATGACGAGCTCGGTTAGGATAACAATGAAAGCAAGAAAGTTTTTCATACAAGAATTCGTCTTTCCACCGATTTTTCCCATCGCACCTATTTGATATAGTTCTCCGATCTCGTAGACTTCGCTATACGTACTGCGTGTAGCAAACAGACAAACATATTCCAAGTCATATGCCAGCATCTTGTACATTTTTTTCTATATTGAACTTGAATAATGTGAGCTGAATAATTGTTCCCCTCTCCGTTTTTTTTGGAAGTGTACAAGGAGTCTGCAGTTGGCTGCGCGTGTGGCATGCTTTATTGTTGCATTGCCTTGACCTGCAGACAAAACTGTTGCCACAGCTGGCGCTGCTGCTGCTCTTGCTGTGGACACGTGGACAAGGCCAAAGCTCGATGGAAGCTGCGTGTGCTATTGGCTGCCACATGCCACACGTATACACACACACACTCTCTGTATGTGTGTGAGTATCATATTTCAGGGGCAAGCGTAGGAGCAGCGCTGTCATCGCCGCCGAGGTCGCGCTGGAAAATCACCCAAATGGCAACTGGGCGCTGTTTATGCGCTTGCTGTTCGCCTGGTGCTAATTGGCTCCATGGAGAAAATGGCCGCTTTACGGGCAATGGAAAAACACGCACACACAGATGTCCTCCCCACACAATAAAAAAAAAATACAAAAAAGCCGAGCAGCGGCAACAAGATGGCCGCACCAACGTCTAAGACATTCAACTTCTTGGCTTTGACTCCAAGGCCTCCTCCCACTCCCCCCTCGCTCAGTTGACTCAACCCGCTCAACGCCCCCATATATCAGGCAAGCGACTCCACTTGGCAAATTTCTCCAGGACACGGGGGATGCTGTGCGATGGCAAAGTGAGTTTGAGTTGTGCTGTGGGGGGTTGGGGTTGGCCGGGGGAATGGGGGAGCAAAGCGAAGCGCGCCATTCAACAACTCTAACTCAAATACTCCGCCTCAAAACAACAGGCGCACAGAAAGGATGAAAAGGTGACGTGCAGAAGCGCGCAACAGGAGCCATCAAAAACAGGAGCAATGACGTCGTCCTCAACAACACAGGACCGACCCCAAATGCCATTATTGTTTCAAGCAATACACACAGACAAAAAAAGAGAAGAAGAAAAAGCTCTCACGCCAGAGCTTAAAAGCTTTCGACGCTCTCCTTGCCAGTGTAGGGGTCGCTATGCTGCTGACGTCATAAGTGCGCCCTGTTGCCAAGGAAAGAAGCAGCAGCAGCAGCAACATCTCCCCGCTGCACCGCAATTTCGACTTGGCGAAAAACATCAATAAATAGATTTCCCTGATTTTTCAACAGGATAGCAGAAAATGCCAACAAGTTCGTAAACACAATTCACAGGAGCTTTGTTGTGGTGCTCCATTGCGGGTGGATGGGCTCATTCCAGAAAGGGGTGGAGGGGGCTGAGGGGGGGGGGGGGGAAAGGTGGGTTTGTTGGAGGTTGCTAATCAGCTGCGCGCCTTGACAACAACAGCAAGAGTTGCATAGTTGTGTCTAGCCCAGAGCTGAACGGGGTGCGTTCCAATTGCATAAATATAAATATATGTATCTATTTATGTATATATATACATATACATATACATATACATATATATATATATATGTATAGGCGAGGTCGAGTGTCTGGAATTTGCTCGAGTTCAAATATTTGCGCCAGCTGAAAGGCATTTGAAGTGCTGAACGAAGCTGATCAATAAACATTTAAATTCTTGTGTTTATTTTGACTCAACTGCGAAAGTTTTTTTTTTTTGTTTCATGCTTTTACCGTAAATATTTTGTTTACTTTCGCGCAATCGTTAAAAGGCACGAAATTGACCATGTTTATACGCTTGGAATTTCGAGAAAGTCTCAAAATTTATGCATGCTATGTCAAAGTAGTTCATCAACAAATATTTCAAATATTATGATTTTAGAATATAGGCAATTAGGAAGGAAAGACAGTTACTATATCGTTGCAAGTGAGGTAGAAAAGTTTAGGAAAGTTTCTATATATATATAGTTAGGAAGGGAGAAACATCGAATGTTTAGGCAATAAATCATTAAAAGTCAATAATAATATAAAGTTTATTTAATTACATTTTACTTGAATGTATAATTGAAATCATTTTAATCTGGAGTCATGTTGCTGATGCCAGTTGAACAATAAGGATTTCATAATTATACTTCTTTCAAGAAAACTAATTAATATACACATATATAATCACACATACACATATAAACACAAGTGCTAAATCCGCAACATCGATTGGTCATTATCTTTTCTGCAAACTGTAAAACACAATCAGAACATCAAAATTTAAATGATTCATTTCACACTTGCACAGTTATTGTTGGTTCTTAAAATGATATTTGTGTTTTTCAGTATTCCAGATGGAATACTGAAAGGCCCCATTGCTCATTCACACAGGTTAGTCATAGCCATTTCGAGGTAAGTTTATATTTACAATTTGTATTTGTATTTTGTTATAGGTTTTGCTATTGTTATTGGCTTGTTTGTCTGCCTGACATTAAACGGGCCGCAGCAACGGCACACGCGAGTTCTTAAATGCCCCAAACCGACGCACCCACCCACATAGGCACACACCTTGTGTGGTTAACAGTGTGGGGTGCACAGGCAACTTCTTATACCCTGAATCCATTCTAAATGGCTATAATCAAGAAGTGCACAGTTATGTAACGGCGAGTACCCATCAAGTACATATAAAATATGCTTAAGATCAACAGTTGAGTCGATTTAGGTATTTACATCGTCTATCTGTATGTTATCGATAAACACTCCTGTTTCGTGAATATCGATAATAAATTATATTCGACATATATTAAAAACCTACAATTTTATAGATAGAGCCTTTTATTTAAATATCATTTATTACTTAATTGCTTCAATATTACATAAGAAGCAACTTTTCTAATTTAATTTCATCTTTCAGATAGATAAGGATATCATATACATATATCGATAAATATACATATTGTATAATTGAGCGACCTAGGCGATTATGACAAGCTGAAATTGAGCGGATTAATCTACAGCTGATTTGCTGCCAATACAAAATTTTTTTTATTATTTTTTTATAGCAACATTAATCATTATTTAATTACAAGTTTTAATATGATTTTTTGATGGCTGAAACAACTTTGGAATGAAACTCATCAGGTTTGATGTTTGTTGTGGACATCCAAATGACATCCAACAAAGCTTGATCAGTCATTGATCGAAAATAAAAATGTTATTTAAAATTATAGTTATCAGATATATTTTCCTATTACTACTTTTTAAGTTAACTTTAATCGACAAACGAAAATGTTTAGCCTCAATTTTTGGCTAAATTTAACAAATTCAGAATAGTTTCTCACAAAAAAAGCATAAAAAATAGATAAAGAACGAAAGGGTATTAAATTAATAGCGCACTGAAAATAGCTCTTGTTGATTTAGTTTCGGCTCTTTTTTTGTTTTAGTTTTTCTCAATTTTTTTGGTGGCGTGTCAGAATTTATTGGCGCGTTCATTTTGTGGCTCATTAGGAAGGTGGCGAATTGGCTGGTTGTTGGCTGGGGTGGTCATTTATACGCTCAGCTGACTCATGAATAGGAAATGAGCTGTTGCCGGCCGTTGTTCCAACTCGGCGATGTGCCTGGGATGTGCAACTGTTGCACAGTGGGAGATGTGGCTGGAGATGCCAGCCACTTCACTTTGGCGATGGCACCACAGGAAGTCGCATTCCAAACAAGCATTCACAATTCACAATGTAAGTCAGCCGTAAAGTGGCTTACTTGGCTTTCACTCTCTGCAAGCTACTCACACTCGCACTCACATTCGAACACACACTCGCTCGCACACTCACTCGCACACTCACTTGCACACTCACTCGCACACTCATTCATTCATGCAGTTTCCCGCGACGACATCGTTTGTCGTCTTGTCGTATTTCGTACGCGCGTTTAATAGCAATTTTTTAGTATAATTTGTGACCAGTTTTTTATATTTGTATTTTTTTTTCGCCAACCACTTTTGACGACAACAAGTGCCAGGCAAAAGAAAATATATCGTTGTGAAAAAAACCGGACACATTTTGAAAATTGCGCAATAACCAGAGACTTTAGCTGTCCAAAAAATTAAATAAAAATAAAAATTTTTGACTGACCTTTTCCGCGAATATATATAAATTGCTCAACTTGTGGCTGGTTTTTGGTTTGCCTCGTTTTGCTTTGCGTTTGGTTGGGTTGGTTTTGGGTTGGTTATTTGGTTGGGGTTCTGTTCCCATCAACACGTTCCACGAATTGATCTAAAAAGAATTCAATGGCTTGTTTATACAAAGCAACAGTAGAACGCTGCGTGGCTCCCATGTGGCGTACACGGCATTCCCCATAAACAAACCAAGTAAACACAAAGCACAACTAAAAGGCAGCAGCACAGCACAACATTTACGATAAACATTTTAGTGGCTGGCAGCACGTTTGAGCACACATGTGAACAGAGCCGCGTGGAGAATGCCCCGATAAGTAGATGCCCTGTACTATCGCCTGTATACCTGTAACTTGGACTTTACAATATAATATATATATTTATAAGCAATTTACCAATTAACGACCATCCAAAGGGGGCGATAGTTTTTTGTTATACGTGTGTTATCTAGCAGTGGCACTTCCGAGCACTTGAACTTCGAGAGATTTGAGTTTTGACTTTGAAGGTAGTTAAAATACACTCAGACACGGCCTGAATACAGCATAATGCTACAGATAGTTATAGTATTCAGCTACACCAACTATAATCATATATGATTATATGGTAGATGAGCTAAAGGGCTGCTCTTGACTGTTTATAGTATTTTATATTATAGTCAAGACTTGCAAGTTTTTATCTATATAAATAAGCAGACTTAATAGTGACTGCTTATCCTCTAATAAGCTTCATTTCTTATCTCCTAACACCTTCTATCTTATCACTTCTATTCAAATATAGTTCAGAATTCACTTCACCAACTAAAATGCCCACTTCGTTTTCTATAGAGTTCAGTATCGAGTTAATTTTATAGAATTTCATAATCTCCACAGACCCATAGCCAATCAACCAAAAAATAGCTAACCATGCAAAATTCATATCGGTCCGAGCCAAAAAATAAAAATAATAATAATTGTGCTCGGGAATTGCTAGGTTATCAACATCTGAGAAAAAAAAAAGCAATTTGTAAGTTTTCATGATTGTACATTTTTTGTTGAAAATTATATGGGTCTCAAAGGAAAAAGCCATAAATAAAAATGCATGCTTCTTATAAATATTATCTCCAGTTGCGATAATCCCATTGCTCTCGAGTTCTCTTTTATCTTGAAGTAAATATTTGTGTGGTCATAATAAATAAAACATAATAATGTAGACCTAATGACAGATAAGAGGCTTTTATAGAGCTCTTTACAACGAACAGACAACGCAAACGTACGATTATTAAGTAATCGCCATGTGGCAAGCAGCCGCTCAAGAAGAACAAGAGTGCCGGATAAATATATATATATATATATAAGTTTCGTCCAAAAAGAACGTTCGAAAATTAAAATTTAATTAACCAAAATCTTTGAAATATGTTTTCCGCTGGTGAAGTGCTTTTTCTTTAGCCAAAAATCTAATCAAAATTCTTATTTCAAAGATAATTTTATGACGTTTAACAAGATATCTTTCTTTATTTGAACTTTGAGCACTGGCACACCTTCGGGAAACTTCTGAAAGTGTTTGAGAGTCGCTAACTTATCTTACTCTACAGGTTCTATCTTTTGTCTTACTCTTTATCTCTGCTTCTTTTTTTTCTTAATTTCTTTATTACTATTAACGCTTAATAGTTTTTGGTCTAAAGTAGTTTTTTTATTGGGTTCCCCAATAAATAATTGTAATAATAAATATTGCTTCATTTTGCATTGTGACATTTTGGGTTACAAAAATCTCAACAATTTCGATCAGATCCATTGCACTTAAGAAAGTTACCGTTATCAATGTTTCTTATGGCAGGGTGTATATACCTCTATATGGAATTTTATTAATATATTATGCTTTGAACTGAATTTACCTTCGGTTTACTGCATTTACCTTAAACAGAATGCATTTAACGATCATAGATTGATGGCATACAGACCATAAAAATCAGCTTTACGATCAAATTAGCACTATAACAAATTTTTACTACATATTACAAATATAAATTTAGCTGTTCTGCTCAAGTACAAAATGCATATTTTTATGACTGACTGCATGCAACATATGCAACATGTGTTGGCTGATCTCATTAGAGAGACTCACACACTATATATGGTGCATGATCATGATCATTTATGGTTGTACACAATAAAATTCACAACTTGATTTGCTCATGGAATGGTTCAGCAATTACATAATGGTCATTAGGCATATTTGAGACGCTTACGAACCGCCCAAACTTGCCACAAACTCCCCACCCGCCCCACACCCCCTCAGCGAACTCAGTCGTCACATATTTCACACAGCGGCGTCTTTGAAAGCAATATCTTAAATCATAATGCGTGCAAGTGAGCATTACAACAAATGGCCTTCGTGAGGCGGCTTTTAAACCCAAAACCACAACACAACGATCTTAAAATTAGCCAATCAAAAGCTTAAAACGTTAACAAGAAATGCGTGCGACAGGTGTGTGCGTGTGAGCGAGACGCACAATAAGAGACACATTGTGTGGCATTTTATGTAAGCAGCAGCAGCGACGACACACAAAAAGTGCAGCACATAACAAAATACAGCTTGCAACAATTCAAGCAAGACAATTAAACAAAAGACGCATAAGAGTTACCAAAAATAATAACAAACATGAAAAAACAAAGCAAAAATATATGCATCAAATTAAGAGTCACAATTGGCCTTTCACTTGCCCAAACTGAGTCGTTAATTGAACATGAGCTTGCAAAAAACAAAAACAACAAAAAAATTAACAAATAAACATTAGAATAGATTTCGTTAGAGAGAAATTCGGTAATAGAGAATTAATAAATAGTTTATTACATTTTCTATTTAATCCCAAAGAAATATTTTACTATTCCTACAGATGTATTTCAAAGGTGTCAAACGAAAAGAGATTTTGTCAACGAAACGATAAGAAATAAAATCAAAATATTTACTGCAATACGATCGATAGCAAATAACGGAATTTATAACATACTCGCAATCGCTGTGATTTTGTGAGGGGAATTAGAATTAGAATTTGCTAAGCTCATTCATAAATTGTATCGCATTGTATTCGGTTGTGTATTATTGTGTGTTTGAAAGCCATTAACAGCAAGCAGATTAACATGATAAGCACACCATGAACATTAACAGCCAAAACGAAATAACAAAACAACAACAGCAGGCTAACAACTCAGTCTGTCTCTGTTGTGTATCGCTCAAAATGTTGTATCGCATGCAACAAGTCGCTTTACATTGAAATATCCAAAAGTTCACAGGAAATCATCAAAATGTGCAAGCGCAAGTTGAATATATATGTATCCAATAAGACTTTTTGACTCACACACGAAGCAAAAGAAAACAAAACAAAACAAATATAAGCAGGCCGTTCTTGTTGTTGTTGCTTTTTGAGTTTAGCTCTTTGCTGTGCGAAAGGGGACTGAGCAAGACAGAGACAGAGAGATAGAGAGCTAAGCATCGCACAACTACAGCTGTATTTGCTTATTTGTACGGTATCGCCCCTTCTTCTCAAATTGGGTGTTGTGTTTGTTACTTTTGCTGTTGCTGCCATTGCTGCGTGCGGGGTTGCAAAGGCAAGAAAATCGAAAGCGCCATCGCGACGTCAGCGTCAGTCGCCAGCTGCCGGTGGTTGCCTTGGACATTGCACAGTGGTGGCCAACAAAAAAAATTGATTGAACAAATGAGATGAGACAACAAATCTGTGATTAATGCAAATCTATATAAATATTTATGTATACAGTTGCTTTAACTTTTCTGCCCATTACGTGTCTATATTTTACTGTATATTTATTTATTTATATATTATTATATATACATATTTACTTATTTAATGTCAACTAAAGCCAAAAATGATTAAATCCCTCTTTATACAAATTCGCAAGGGAAGCGAATTTTCTTTAATTTCCACTGACTTTGTACCACAGTTAATACTGCTTTTGATGATGATGATGACGATGACGATGACGACAGGCGGCGGTTGAAAAGTCAAAGTCAAATTCAAGACATACACAACAACAATAACAGAAACAGCAGCAGCAATAGCAGCAATAAACTATTTACACACAATACATAAACACAACAACAGCAGCAACAGAAAACAAAACATGTTTTCACTTTTATTTCTTTTGTTTTTCTTTCTTTAGTTACTCAGGTTGGTTTTGGGGAGTGCAAGTAAAGTGTAGGGGCAGGGGGGACAGGGGAAGAGGCCGTGTGGCATTCATTACCAAACGACAATTCATATTGCAACTTGTTGTTGTTGTTGCGGATGATGATAATGATGAATTGCATAAGTCGCAATTGCAATCATAAATCCTTCGCTCATCCGCTTTTGGTCAAATGCAAGTGAGCGAGACAGTGAGGAAGAGAGAGGGAGAGGCAGAGAGGGAGAGAGGTGTTTTGCTGTATTGCTATGCATTAAAAAAGCTGCTGGTTTTTCGACAGCGCAATTGAAAATAACATAGTAAACATGACCAAATAAAGAGAAGCAGCAGCAGCACCATTCACAAATTCCCATTTACGGCTAATCAACAAAATTATGATATGTAATCAGGCAATCGCAAATACCCTCACATACACCTATAAGAAGCACGCACCCAAATAAATACCTCACCAACAATAACGGTTGGCGTGTGTACATATTTCATTCATGCATTCGCACTCTTTCGCATTCCCATTCTTCTTATTTTGCCTATTGTTTTGAGTGGCCTTGCCTCGTCGCTTTTATTTTGTTGTTCTCTGTTCTTTTTTTTGAGCAAATCTAATTGCCATTTTGAGTAGGGTGAGGCGATGGCAAAATTTGGTTATTTTTTGTTGCGCTGGTAATTTTCGCACTGAGAACGAGCATAAGCTCAAATGCGTAATTTCCAGCAACTGCTGTTCAAAGAATGAAACCGAGTGTATTATGTGTGACAAAAGTTTGTAAATTAATTGTCGGAAGCAGTCAAGGAAAGTACACAAACTCACAAACGCACACATGTGTGTCTACGTGTAATGCCTAAGCTAATTGATGGTCGGTTTTGTGTTCGGTTTGGTTCGCCCCATTAATCACTGGCGTCATTAAACCACACTCAATACAAAAGAATAGTAATAACACCAATTACAAACTTATTGACAAAAATTACTATTGAGTGAGTGGAGTGAGTGCCCCTATGAGTGATTTTGAAAGGGCTCTCTCACTCACACACATACAATGAGCGTGCCAGCATGCTAATCACAAGAACACGCACACACAGAGAAAGAGCACAACAGAAACAGAAAAAAATTAACAACTCGCCTGACAACAACCGACTGGAAGTGTGTTGGAGCACAACAATTGTGAGCTGCTTGAATTTGCCGTTTTTCGTTTCGTGCGTCGACTTGCTGCCCTTTGCTTGGCGCCTGTTCAAATAAGTTTCAAATTTTGACAAATAAAACCATGGTTTTGTAATTTACGAGCCACCTATATTTGCAGGGCATCATCATCGAGGCGACTGATGTTTGTTGTTGTTGTGCTGAGTGGAGATTCCCACGCCCCTTATTCACACAAACAGGACTCCAAACTCTTCTCTCCCTCTCTCTCTGAGACACACAAACACAGACACTCACTCCTCTTTTTAGTTTTTTTTTTAACTCCTTCATGGTGAGAGCGCAATAAAAAGGGATTATATGCATGCTGTGTCTGTGTGTGTCGCTGTGTGCGTGTGTGTCTGTGTGTATGGGGTTTGAGTGAACCGAAAGAGGCTGGCTGCAAGCAACGTCATCTCCCCGTCTAGACCTTTGATTACCGGCACACATAAAAACATACTCAGACGCAGCAGCAGCAGCAGCAAAAGAAGATGAAGATGATGATGAAGAAGAAGAAGCTGGGCACAGTGAACAGAAATGTGTTTTGATCGTCCCCAAATGATAATTGCTTTTTATTGGTCAGCCTGCCGGGGGTGTGTAATAAATGTGTATTTATTCGCTTATCAGTTATTAAATGGAATAAGTTGACATCGTGTACATTTTTTATGTTGTTGGTTGTCAGTCCACCTACATGGCAAATAAATGATAAGGTTTTAATCGAAATTGAATGGGTTTTATTGCATATTAAGCAAAATTAATCATGAAGATATATTGGACTTAATTTTGTGTGCTTGTTCCAAAGGTTTGACTACTGCTTTTTATAAACACATTTATCATAAAATAAATAAATTAATATTAGATTTTTATAAATTTATTTTGCAAGCGCCTTTTTTGGTTCCAGAATTGTAATATATTGTTTAATTATATGTTGTAACTTAATAATATTTATTAATTTCAACCTAAGCCACACCGCTTATAACTATTTATGTAGAACTAATTTAATCCCTTTAATTATAATTAGTTTTTTTTAGGATTTCTTCATGGATTTAAACAAATATATATTTCCATTTCCCATCTTATAATCTTGTTTCT